>OU898283.1:49117398-50397398 GCA_918026665.1 Diabrotica balteata | reverse complement strand
GATTTGCCTGTAAGTGACACAGCCGTTTTAAGGGCTAAATATTGCAAGGCGGGCCATCTGCGAAATATCAGCACATGTGTGTGTACCTAAAATAAGGGTTTGCGTTCCATACAAAACCAGAGTCGAAAAGTATCTCTCAAACGATGAACGTGTGTATGTGAACAATGTGAAGACAAAGAGTGTACCTGATTCCGCATCGGCCAAGAAAGGCGCTAATGTGCATCACAAACTTTGGTAGTTGAAGTGTCGCTGAAGACATAATTTGCGATAGCGTTGGGGCTATGTTTTTCATGGGGTAAGAAACAATACACCATATTAATTTGTTGCTGCATATATCAAGTACGTGCACTTGGTATATTTATTTGATATACCATTTGTGCCGCGATCGCGATTGAACATCGTCAATTGGACATTTTGCATTTGTTTCGGTTTATTTACTGTATTGTATATTTTTTTTATATTTTGTTAACACCGATTTTATTTCTTGTGTGTTTTGTTTTAATAATTGTACTTATTAATTATTTGTATGCACCGCATTCTTAATTTGTTTTTAAAACGTTAAAATATTATATCCTTATTTAGGTTGATTTTTTTTTTGGTAAGATTATTAATTTGGCTTTTATCTTTTTATGTATAGTATGTTTGCGGCTATGGTAGGTTTTGTCTTTTGTTTTGTCAGTGGTTTTTTATAGAATCGACATTGTTGTTTTAGTTGGTTTCTGGTTGTCTTTTGGTATGTCGTTTCGTATTGCGTAATTTTAAGTTTGTATATTCTTCTTTAATCATAATGGTATATTTAGTTATGTATATTTATGTTTAATTTTACACCTTTTTAAAATAGTGTTTTATACAGTTGAATATACATACCCATTTCGAAAGGGGGAAACCAGCGAGTTCTAGATTGAACAGAAGATCTTCTCTCCCCCTTCAGGATGACCCTTAATGATATATTGAGGTCATCGTATGTGCAGAACGCAACAATTATGACCCTAATAATTTTTCGCCCACAAACCACCCTTAAAAGGAGCGATTCTACTGGATTAAGGTTCAAGCTAGCAGAATTAAAAAAAGCTTTTTGCCTATGGCTCATTTTTTACCCATTTTTGTCTAATTTATTACCAGCCCGATAATTCTTCACCCCTAATGGGAGCGATTCCCCTTGCTTAATATTCAAGCTAACAAAATTCCAAAAAAATATATTTGTGATATACCACAGTGTTCTGCTAGGTGTTTACAAATTTATTACCACCCTAGTAATTTTTAGGCCCTTACCTATCTCTTGTGATATTTCTGTTAGGTTAAAATGTGACGTAAATTTTTTTTTCTTTTTTGGAAACGTTCCCGCTAGCATAATATTCGAGCCAGCGGAATTAAAAAAAAATACTTTTTAAATACCACAGTGTTTGGCTTAGTTTTTACGAATTTATTACCATCCTCGTAATTATTCACAACTCATCTGCCCTTTGGGATAAGTGAATAATTCCGTTAGGTTAAAATTTAAGGTAAAAACATCTTGTTTTGCAATTTCACCGTCCTTCACTTATAACTGAAATGAAAAACTGTTCTGTTAACTTTTTACTAAACATTGTCCACCTTGATAATGTTCTACCCCTAAACCATTCCTATTTGTAAACATTTCCACTGGCTTAATATTCGCGCCAGTGGATTTAAAAAGAAAATTTCGAAATACCACAGTGTTCTGCTAGGTTTTTACGAATTTATTATCACTATAGTAATTTTTACCCCCCGACAAACCCTTGTGAGAAGTCAATAATTCTGCTAAGTTAACATTTAAGGTGAAGACTTTTTTTTTGTAATTATACTGTACTCTATTTAAAATAAGAAACTGCTCTGTTAGTTTTTACTAAATGTTAACCAACTACTCCAATTCTACCAGCCACACATTTACGCTAGCTGAATACAAAAGAAAAATCTTTTCGAAAATATGAAATAATCCAACGTTGTGCTACTAGATTTTACTTATTTATTACCACCCTAGTAATTTTTCACCCTTCAACTACCTTCTATGAGAAGCCAATAGTTCTGCTAGGTTAAAATTTAAGGTGATATAAAATCTATTTTTACAAGTTTACTGTACTCTACTTGTATCTGAAAGTATAAATTGCTTAAAGAATTAAATCTTTTAGCGAAAGCCGCTATCGCTGTATGTATTAAATGGCCAACTATATGGCCTAGGAGACAAATTCGTTAAACTTCCCGTGCTCGAATTGGTATCACTAAAGTGTTATGATTATTTCGGCCTATCCCAGCCATCGTCAGACACTTGGGCTGATACAAATTCAAACTCGGAAAGTAAAACGAATGTCTCCCAATCTTCACTACCGTGTAGTTAGCTTATAAAGGCGCCCTCTATTTTGAAGGCCGTGAACGAAACGATATGAATAATCGTTTTCTGTATCCTTTATGCTATGCGAAATGTGTAAAGAATTAAATCTTTTAGCGAAAGCCGCTATCGCTGTATGTATTAAATGGCCAACTATATGGCCTAGGAGACAAATTCGTTAAACTTCCCGTGCTCGAATTGGTATCACTAAAGTGTTATGATCATTTCGGCCTATCCCAGCCATCGTCAGACACTTGGGCTGATACAAATTCAAACTCGGAAAGTAAAACGAATGTCTCCCAATCTTACCTCCCAATTAATACATACAGCGATAGCGGCTTTCGCTAAAAGATTTAATTCTTTACACATTTCGCATAGCATAAAGGATACAGAAAACGATTATTCATATCGTTTCGTTCACGGCCTTCAAAATAGAGGGCGCCTTTATAAGCTAACTACACGGTAGTGAAGATTGGGAGACATTCGTTTTACTTTCCGAGTTTGAATTTGTATCAGCCCAAGTGTCTGACGATGGCTGGGATAGGCCGAAATGATCATAACACTTTAGTGATACCAATTCGAGCACGGGAAGTTTAACGAATTTGTCTCCTAGGCGAAGTTGGCCATTTATAAATTGCTTGCCTAGTTTTTACTGAATTTGACTTTCCCTTATAATTTTTGACGCCTTAAGCGACAGTTATTGGAAAATATTCCATGAGCTACACATTCACTCTAGCTAAATGCAAAATCTCTTTGGAAATACAAAAGTGCTCTGCTAGATTTTTACTATATTTTTACCAGACTAGTAATTTTTTCTCGACTACCCTAATTGAAAAGCATTTTGAAATATTACTCTGTGTTAAATAATATATATTTTTTAAATGTTTAAATGTTGAAAATATGAAAGTATTTTATTACAAAAATTATAAATTTTAACTGTTTTAAAATATTTACTGGGATTAGAGTCGCTAGTACCCTTTTATGAATATAAAATAACAACGTTGAGTTTTAGTAAATAAAACTGAATTATTATATTTCACGTAATAATAACCAGGTAAGAAATATTCAATTTGCAATAGTTTTATTACGACTATTACATTATTTAGCTAATTTTAAAGGCGGATCGAGATACCTTGCGCACCTATTGTTAAAAGATTAAAATATTTGTATTTATTAGGTACCTACCTGAAAATTTCGAAAATAGTTTAGGTATTAAATATTATAATATTCAAATAAGAAGGGTATTAAAGATTGGTCAGAACATACTGTATAGTTAGAGTATTAGTTGTATAGCATAAATAATTTATATTACTTGGAAAACATTTTAGGAGATAAATATTTTAAGAATATTCAATTGAGACGAAAATTACAGGGTAGTCAAAGTTTAGTGAAAACAGAACACTTTTTTATTTTAGTTATAAGTAGAGGACAGTAATAATAGCCGATAGTTTACAAGACCTGGAAAGACTCATGAGCAAAATAGTCATGTGTAGTAGGAAGTACGGGACTCTCTCTTAATGTCAAAAAGACGAAGTTTATGAAAATTTGTAAAAACAACTATAATACTAACGAAATCTTGATAGTAGAGGGCCAGCAGATCGAAAGAGTAAAAAAATACTCTTACCTAGGAACACTTATAACAGAAAATAATGACTACACGGCAGAAATCAAAGTCAGAACCGAAAAAGCACGTTCTAATTTTATAAAAATGAAAAAGGTCCTATGTGGCAAAGATCTAACATTAGCTCTTATAGTACGCCTAACAAAATGTTACGTAAACAGTGTACTATATTATGGAGTGGAATCATGGACGTTAAATCTAGATACCATGAGACGACTTAACGCCTTTGAAATGTGGACCTATAGAAGAATTATGAGGGTTTCCTGGGTAGATAGAGTTGCAAACAATGAAATACTGAGAAGAATAGACAAAGAGAAGGAAATTGAACTTACAATTAAAGAAAGAAAGCTACAGTATCTCGGACATGTGATGCGGGGCGATAAGTATGGCATCCTGCGACTCATAATGCAAGGAAAAATAGATGGCAGAAGAAGCATCGGAAGAAGACGAATTTCATGGCTGAAGAACCTGAGAGAATGGTTTGGATGCAGCTCAAAACAACTATTTAGAGCTACTGCCTCAAAAATTAAGATAGCTATAATGATTGCCAACCTCCGTAGCGGAGATGGCACCTGAAGAAGAAGAAGAGGACAGTGAAATTTTAAAAGAATATTTTTTCACCTTAAATTTTAACATAACATAGTTATTGACTTCTATAGGGGTGAGTTGAGGAGTAAAAAATTACTAGAGTGGTAATAAATTCGTAAAAGCCTAGCAGGACACTATTGTATTTCAAAAATACCACATATTTTTCTAACTCCACTGAATATTAAGCTAGAGGAAACGTTTTCAAATAAGATTGGTTTAGGAGTGGAAAATTATCAGGGTGGCCAAGTAAAAATTTAATAAAATACTTTTTTTTATTTCAGTTATAAGTAGAGGACAGTAGAATTGTAAAAGAAGATTTTTTTACCTTAAATTTTAACATAACATACTTATTGACTTCTCGTACGAGGTGATGGAGGGGTAAATACTTACCTATGGTGGTAAAAAATTTGTAAAAACGTAACAAAACACTGTAGTATATCATAAATATTGTTTTTAGAATTCTGCTAGCTTGAATATTAAGCTAGCGAAACCGCTTCCATCAGAGGTAGGTTTGGGGGTAAAAAATTATCGAATTGGTAATAAATTAGTGAAATATGGGTGAAAAATATGACGTAGGTTAAATTGGGTTCCGCTCATGTGTCCCCGCTAGCTTAAGGAACCTCAAGTTTTGATCTGATTATAAAAGCAATCTGTTACGTTTCCCGATTTCTACAGCTCTGTTTTCTGTAATGCATTTGTCACATTGTTCTTTGTCCTCCAAGCAGGTCTAATTTAAAGAATAGTAGGTTTTATAACATGTGTATTTGATAAATAAGCTTAGTTTGCTCTAAATATCCACATTATTTCCCTAAATATGCATTGTAAAATATTCTAATATACAAATATAAGGGTATTCAACATAAATATTTATTTATTTCAAACACCTAATCAGGTGGTGTTGGTAAAACCTTATAGAGGTTTTGGTCTAAAAAAAAATTAGCTCATCAGAGCAATCTATCACTAGCTATGTTATGTTTTATCACTAGCACACCCGGGCTTCTCAATCGGTCAGGACCTAAACGCAGAGTTTTCGGCAGTGAAAATCTGAATTATCTGAAAATAACATTCTGATTTATGATAGCCATGATTTTTCTTAATAGTAATTATTTTCCTCTATATCAATTTGCCTTAAATTTGAAAAATGAATATTTAGAAAGTGTCATTAGATGACTTGTTTCTCGGAGATTAGACCTAGTGTATCTATATATAACATATACCAGTATTAGCAGACCAGTGTAAAAAGATTAAAATACAGATCAAATTAGAAAATAATTGGAATCGTCAAGCAAACGTTAAGCGATGCAGCAGCCCAGCATTTTTATGTTAAATAGCAATAAATGCGATCTTAGAATTGATCTTCGCGTACGTATGACATATTGCTATATCTTTCCAGTGCTGTATAGATGGCTGAAATAAACAACACAGTTGGTCAATTTAATAAAGAAATGCAATCTGGAATACTTGGCACATTACGAGATATCCTGAAAAATATGAACTTTTGCATGTGATCATTCATCAGGGACCAAGATAACCATGCTCCTGGTAGAAGAACATCATGGCTAAAAAATTTAAGGCAAAGGTACGGAAAATTGACTAATCATGACGGAAAATCATTATTTAAAGCTAGTGTTAATAGTCACAATAACGAATATGATAGCCAACATTATACCCGACAATAGGTAATGGTCTTGGAACGAGAATAAGAACACGAATTAGTTATGAAATATCATAATTAGTTTGGCTGTGAGATTTGATAACATGTTGATTATTGTTGAAAACTGTCAAAGGTACTGCTGCGGCTGCTGTTATACATCATAAAAGCATTGAATCGCTTAACGTTGGCTAAACACTCCCATTGACATCAGTTGAGCGCAAATTTCATAGTATTATCAAAAACAGACAAACTGTCACAAATATCAAATATGAAATTAATTCTTTTTTTTTTCATTTTGATCAGTACTTTGAGAAAGGAACGGCTGAAACATCAGTAAAAAGTAATTTCCACATAGTTGATTTAATTTAGCAGCTAGGAGTTTTGTCAACATTCAGGAGTTTGTAATATTGAACATTCAAAATCAATTCCAGATTCACGAACTACAATCACCAAACCAGAATATCCATTTATTTTTGAAGAAATTGGACAATTATTAAGTTTTCACTCCATAACAAATTTGTCATAGTTCGTTTTCTCACATAAATAAGGTTAATACTCTAAAATTTTAGAAATTGCAATACAGATTATGGGCCACATTAAACACACATTTCGGGATAAAATGTCGTCCTTTATTTCATTCATAGTCAATTCCGAATTAGAACAGTGGTTTTGAATCGATTGTATTTACATTTCTATACAGTACTTTCTAAAAATACCTACCTACTTAAGCAAGCTTAAATTTGGTAATGTTGATGCATGAAAAGATTTTAGCACAAAAACAAGAGTTGAAAATTTCAAGTTTTCGGCTAAAGAAAGACCTTTAATATTGACATCATTTTCATACCTGCTTGTCTCTTGACCCTACTGAACATAAAATCCCTACTTTTAAAAAGACGATTTAGAAGCCGTTTAAGTTCATAGTTTTTGTTTAAATTGCTTTATAACGCGATGACGATTTGTTTATTTATTTTGTTATTATCATTTTTTCTGCAAACGTTTAGTTGTTTCTTGAGGAACATTGACAGATTCTGAACATTGTTTTTAAATGGAATATTCCATACTTTATTATATAAATGTATGGGTACTTCTGAGAGAAGGATTGATATAACTGCTATAGCGGTATCAAATCACATTAGGAAATTGGGAAAGATAAATCCGGGTCTACAATGGGTTTGTCTAGCATACAGAGCCTGATTTTTCAATTTGAATTTTAAAATGCCATTTGATACTAATCTAAATCAGATTACAAAGAAAACAATAATTGCTGTAAACACAATAGTGTTTTGATGATTGGCCGTTGAGTTAAAAAACGGCATAATGTAGAAAAACGCTCAAATTTGACATCCGTTATTTTTGTGGCAACGCTTTGATTTGTGTTTTAAATTATTATATACAGCTCTAAAAATTAGGTATCATAGGATATACCATTCTGTTTAAAAAAGGTCCAAGATTAGCGTTTTGAAATCTCTATTTCCAGTAAGTCAAGAAGAAGATGTTTGAAAAGCACTTTAAATCATTTGATTCTGAAATCAAAGTTTTCTGAGATTTAAAAAAGAGTATTCTTCACTTAAAAATAAAATAGTTTCCACGTATCCGAAAAAGTACAATGAGTATGCGACCAACAACAATTCCAAAATTTTTCTCTTCAAGCTGGTCGGATGTAAATCTTGTGATAAGTCTTTTAAATTAACAACTTAAACTCACAATAGGTGCTGTAATTTGATAATAATGATAAAATTTGAACCATAGTATTTAGGTTTTCTTACTGTCCTTCATATTCAAAATTTATTTTTCAAGTAATTTTTATTCGCAATTGGGTCATACGCGCCAAATGACGAGTAATTCTATGATTTTTACAAACTTACATAATTTGCATAGAAAATAGATGTGAAAAGTTATACGAATGACCAAAGCACATCACTGAGTATAGACAACTTTATTTAAATTAGTATGTGATACTCAAGCTAACTATAATGTTTGGAGAGATAAAATGCTTCTTTTCTTAAAGTTAATATTTTTTTAACCTGTCCTAAAATTATTATCCTTAACATGGTCAACATCGAAATCGCGTAAAAGAAAATTGTTGCACTATTGTGGCACCTTTAACACACTAATGCCATTTATTCCCAAATGCGAAATAAAACTAGTTTTATTTCAACTGAAATGTGCAACACCGCAAGGTCATCTTAGAGGGCGCTACTTTACGACCACGCCCATGATGCCACAATTGCGTGTGTAAATTAAATCTGCCTCATCCTGATTTCTGGCAACATACGCAGAATCAGCGTTATACATTTTTTATTTTAGCTCTATTCGGTCCTATCCTAGCAAAAAAAATACCTATCGAAAGCCAAATGAAAACAAGAGCATATAAAATTATTTTGATAGTAAATACTACTAAAACAAAGAAGATATTGAGAAAAAAAATTGTGGTAACGTGTGTAAGTTACCACAATTTATGAAGTTACCATAATACAGGAATATGTTCACACAGGTTACCACAAATATCGCTGCACACACACACACACACACACACACACACACACACACACACACACACACACACACACACACACACACACACACACACACACACACACACACACACACACACACACACACACACACACACATCCAACGGTTACTTAACTGGATGTCGCTGTTACACCGTCAGCTATCAATATTAATGACAGATAATTTGGCGCTATAAAAAAATAGATGGTGCCATCTATTATCGAATGGACACGGTATGGCTTCAATATTACAGAAATTCTTATAATTCACAAATAATTACACTGATGCCAATAACTGGGTACATGCCGACAACTGGCTATCTTACCCTAATAATAAGAAATACATTTTGTAATTTTCTATATGTTGTTTCTGTTATTTTTTCGGAGAAAAAGTATTTTTTAACTTGGATTGTGTTTTAAAGAAACACTGCAGCGAGGAATAATTTACACTGCAAACTATTCTCGCAGTTTACCATTTTAAACTTTTTTGAAATATGTACATAATACGAGTTAAATAATATGCTTATCTTGGAGTAAGCCAAATTAATTGTTATGCAAATTACATTTTACAAGTGTTTGACGTTTCGATTTTCACTCAAGAAAGATTATTTTAAAAAAGGTTTGAAAAAAGTAACCAAAAAATTGATAAACAGGTAATGTTTTCCAACACTGACGGGTGACCTACTTGGTCTAGTTCTTGTAAGCAATAGTCATGCTTTGGTTAAAAAAATCCCAGTGTGATATTTGTGCCATCAGGATGATATAAAATTTCGATCATTTTGTGTGTTTTAGTAATATTTGTTTGTGTATTGTGCGTTTGTGTATTATGTGTTTATATATGTTTATATATTATGTGTTTTATATATAGTGTGTATAATTGTAGATATGTCTCTTTCGAATTTCTATGAACACGCTTATGTGCTTGTTGCTGACTTCTTCATTTAGTATTGGCAATCGGAGCCCGCTACATTCTGCTAATTGGTTTGCTACACGTTTTTGTCGAAAGCTTGCTGGAAGTCTACAAAGAGAAGTCTATATCGGGTTGGTATCACTTTTCAATTAGTTTTGTTAAAAGGTAAATGGCGTCTAGTCGATTTTTTCTTCCTAAATCCTATTTGTTGGTATTGTCACAGTGTACTTTCGCTGTATTTATCTATTCTGTTCGTCGTGATGATTGTCAGTATTTTGTATTTGTTTATTTTGTAATTTGCTTTTTAATCCATTCTGAATTTATGTTTTGATATAGTTTAGCCGCGACCCGTTTTTTCCTTTTGTATTCATTTAGTTTTTCATCTGTTCTTTTGGCTTTGCATTCTTCATTAAACCACTCTTGTGATTTACTATTTTTCCATCGTCCTGTTGCTTTCTTGGGTGCTTCTGTTATGACTTTTTTATGTTATGATTTTGATGTTGTCCAACTCAGTTTATATATCTTTAGTTTCGACCATCATCTTTGCTATGTCTTCCGCGTATTAATTGTCCACCTCTTCTGCTTTCAGCAGGCCAAAATTTTAGATTTTTTCTTATTGTGTTAAAATTGCGGTCTTATTGTTTTTATTTTTAATCTTGCTTTAATATTATGTGGTTTGAATCAGCATTTGCTCCCCACTATGATATGACATCTAGTGTTAGTCTTAGCCAACAAAAGTTAGTTATGTTTATATATTAACATCAATGTTGATATTGATTTACACGATTCAAATATACAACTAAAAAAAATATTTTACAAGAATTAATTTATAAACTAGAGATATGAAGGTACATTTTTTCAAGAAGGCACCGGCTACAAAAATACCTTTAAAATTGAATCGTGTGCCGCTTACATTCTTAGACAAAATCAAATTTTCTTGTTATGGTATTCGCCCAAAAACTAACATAAAAACAATTTATTTCAGAAATAAAAAAAACAAAAATAAATCAAATGCAATGAAAACATTAAATAAAAAATAGTGAACCGGCGAAACCACATTGTTAAATATTTATGTCACTCGTTGGTTCAAAAATAGACTATGTGTCTATTGTATACATTTCTGCTAAAAAATGTGTTACAAAGCAACTTAAAATCATTTAGAATACAGCACTTCGCATTGCCACATATACATTTAGGTCCACACCAGTTAAGAATCTCCAATGCTTTACAGGAGAACCACCTCTTACCCTACGAAGAAAGTATTTGTACCTCTCGTATGTGTCTTTTGCAATATATATGGTAAATATATTGCCATATCTATATCAAAGAAAAAAGATTACCAAATATAAAACAAATTTTCAGGTAACAATAAATAAACCAAAGGTCATTGTACCAAAGTACACAGAATCCCCACAGATAAACGTTGTCTTACTTAGATCCATATTGAGTGACTATAGTGATCACGTAATAATGTATACCTATGGTTTCCAAAAAGAGGATGAAGCCACAGGTTGTGCAGTTTACATTTCACATAAAAGCGAATCTTTAAAAATTATTCAAAATATATACTGCTGAAGCGGTAGTAATCGGAAAAGCATTAGATTGGCTAGATTTACACAATTTAAACAAAGCAGTATTATTATCAGATTCAGTATCGGTCATTAAAGGATTAAACTCAGATATGACTTCACATAAAAGAAATAGTTTTCTTTGTACTATTAAAAATAAAACATGTAGTAAGTATATTACAGTTACATGGTTTAAAGTTCACATTGGTATCGAGGGAAATGAACTGGTTAACCAGCTTGCTAAAGATGCGACCCATGTTGGACTTTATATTCTAATTTTCACATTGTAGGACTTACAACAATATTATTATAATACAATTTTTATAAATCGGAAAGAAAAATGGAAAAACATAGCAACAAATTCAAATAATCAGTATTATTACTATGCACCCTACCTTGCCACAAGATGTTGCCTATATTTTCAAATACGCAATGCCAACGAAGTTGACAGCCACAATAAAGACGACTAAATACTAATCACTGTGCAGATCCAGCCCACTTGGCTAAGTTAAGTATTATCCCTTCTGGGGTATGCGTATATATCACAGTTATGCGATAATATATCACAATGTGACATCAACCATATTCTTTTTAAGTGCGATAAACATAAGTATGAAACACATCAGCTGTATTCAAAACTATCAGCACTTAAAATTCAGACTCCCATAAACATCACTCATTTACTCTCCTTAGATAGTAGAGAAGTGAATATGTAACTTTTTATTTAAAGTTGGTTACATTATTTAAAAACCAATATTTTATATTACAAGTATGTGGCTAAAGAACTAGTTTCCAAGCCAACTTACCAAACACACACAACCACACATATATCTGTGTCACTTGTGAAAAGTGGGTTGCAACCCAGAAGCATTTGTCTGGCAACAGGCCAGCCAAAAAACAGGTTTCAGTGGAATATAACGTTGAAATTAATGACACGCGCACAAAAATTTGCAAAGAATGTTTTTTAAAAACGTTTGGAGAAACTACGCGGTTCATTGCTACAGCAATTAAAAGAAAACAAAAAAATATATATCTGGAATTGTTCCACCAGATAATAGAGGCGCTTCATCTGATGATCGCAGCAAAATTTTAAGAGATGATGTTCGAGATTTCCTTAATAAAATACCATTATATGAAAGTCATTACTCCCGGCGAAATTGCTCAAAAAAGTTTTTGCTTCCTCACCTAACTATAACAATGCTTCATGAAGAATACAAAAGCTTTTCGATTCTCGAAGCGAGCTCAGCTTCTTTTGAAATTTTTCGGCAAGAGTTTCATGGCATGAATCTTCACTTTAAACAACCTAAAGTCGATATCTGTGCGACTTGTGACAGACTAACCCTTGAAGTAAAGTTGGCTCAAGATGAGCACAAAACGGTGATACAGGAGAAACTGCACTTACATCAATCTGATGCTGACCATGCTTATGACCAAAAACTGAACGACAAAGAAATTTCTCAAAATGATGCATCAAAGAAAACAATAACATTTGACTTGCAACACTGCCTTGCAACACCTTTGTTAAAAAATTCAATTTTTTTTTTATAAAATGACACTATGGACCTTTAATTTAACAATTTTCAATTGCAACAAACACCAAACTTATTGTTATGTGTGGCACGAAGCCATTGCCTGACGTGGAGCAAACGAAATTGGATCATGTTTGTACCACTATTTTACCAATATTTTTGAGCCGACGGTAACATCTGTAACAATGTACTCCGATTCATGCCCTGGCCAAAACAAGAATAGCCATATTGCGGTTATGTGCTGGGTAGCTCTTCAAAATTCTAGTACCCTACAAGAGATAAGTCACAAATTTCTTATTTCCTGCCATACTCATATGGAGTGTGATAGCTCTCATGCTCTCATAGAGAAAAAACAAAAAACATTCAATGAACCAATTGAACACCCTCATGACTGAGCGCAATTAATGCGTGACACTGGAAAAAAAAATTTCATGTTATAGAGTTAGAAAGAATCCACTTTTATAATTTTTCTGTGTTACCAAAATCATCGTTAATTAACAGAAAAAAAGATAACGACAATGGCGTGATGCATTTGGGTCAGGTTAGATGGCTAACTTACCGCAAAGATAAATCTGGAATTCTTTTTTATAGATTAACGCTCGGCAATGAAGAGTTTCAAACTGTTTCTTTCCAGAAACAAGGGCAGGTTGGAAAAATTTTGCCACCTCTTGGATATCGGCAATCACGAATGATACCAAAGGAAAAAAAGGATCTCTTGGATTTGCTTTCTTACATAGGCCTAACATACAGGGGATTTTATGAGAACCTTAATGCGGGCAATGCATTAGACGTATAGCCTGATGTCCAAGATGAAGAACTCGAGAGTTTATGATCGAAAGCAATATTTTTTTAACATTTTTTACCATAATATGTATTATTATCATGTATGTTATTAACACTATGAATTAATTTAGTATTCATTTTATTTGTGTTGTTCTTAATTGCATTTCATTTTTCTTTCTTTTGTACTTATACGTTTTTTATATTGCAATAAAAAATTATGTTACATACGACGTATTATTGTTTACCTATGTGTTTTGTTTCAATAAAGACATTTATGAAAAAAGTATAATTTATTGTTTACATAATAATTTTTTTAAGCTCCGGCAATGGCTATTCCGGCAATGGCTCCGGCTATTTCTGAGCCGGTACCATCTTTTGTCCACAATTCGAGGAAGTGTGTATGATTTTGTTTTTTAGTCCCTGCAAGAAATAATAATCCTAATAATGCCATGATTTCCTGTTTAGTCGTATCTTCAGCCCGTCTTGGCCGTTCATAATTTAATCGCATTTTTGCAATCTGCAAACTTGTACATTCAACTATATTTTCTATGATTTCATTTGTAAAGAGTTTTTCAAAAGCACTTAGTTCCGTAGTAACATCTCTCGCACAAATTGTTGGCCCAGGAAATATCTTGACAATATTTTTTGAAGGAGTTTTAGTAAATTTTCTAAGAAGAGATTTCTTATACCATTTAGTTTTTCTGTCTTTTGCTATAAAATAATCATTGTCTTCATCAAGATCTGAACTGTTTTCAATGTTACTGTTTGTGTCCAAGTCAATCGTATATTGATTTTCGTCATTCAGATCAACTTCTGATTCAGTGTCGTGCTCCGTTTTTTTTATTAGCTCGTCATCTGAAGTATCTGGGTCTCCACCAACATCTTCATCAGATTCTTCCTCAAATATAGCTTGAGCCATAGCTCTAAGTTCATCTTCTGAGAGTTTTTGGGGATTTCTTACTGGTACACGATCCCTGCAAGGTAAATATTTTGTAGTACCTCTCGATTTATAAACGTTACGAGAAATATATAGAGGCAACGTTTGTAATTTTTATTATTTATTTCTAATTAATATTTCAAAGAGACATGACCGTATTGCTATGGAAGAAAGAACATGAAAAAACAAGACCACAAAAACAACTAGAAGGTCGTTAAATAGTCCAATAATAGGTACTCACAAATATCCAAATAAAATATTTGATCAAATGTATTATCATAAAACTAGTTTTATTATAATAAAATGAAAGTTTTATTAAAATTTTAATAACAAATTACAAATTCTTTTATTCAAAACGTTGCAAAATGTCTAGCTTTTGTTACATATACATTAATAATGCTATTTTTTAGTAGATAATAGTAGTAAGATAGGTGATAAGTAGATAATTTTAGTAGATAGGTGCTTGGTGTACTACATACACCACTGGTAAACTTCTCCTGAATTTTTCCAACCGTCAGTCTATCTCTACAGCAATCAATTTTACAACTGTTGAGGTTTATAGCTGACACATCAGAGATAGGTTAGGTAGAGGGACATGTGCGCAAGCAGTGCTTATCAGAAATAGCGGCCAATTTACTGCGACTGGTGTACTGAGTACACCGTAGCCCGTAGTTAAAGGTTAAAAGAACTCCAAACTTGTAACCTCTTTAAACGATACATCTTTATATAATTTATTACATTGTTATTAGTAATGTCGTTAATAACCCAGGTGATTAAACCGACTATTGTTTTGTAAATAAAAAAAGTACAAACAAATAATCGGTTGGTTATATTTTATCATAAAAAATACAAACCTAACATAATCTTATAAATAAGATTTGTTGATTGATTTTTCCATCTACAGCATTTTAAGCACCCGTACATAAGAAATCTGTTAAAATGATAGACTTTAGGATCGACTGGTATAAAATATTCATTGATGAATTGCGGCTATTAGCCGGTATGGGGGCCGTCAGCCGTCAGCCGTCGTTTTCCCATAGAAAATCACCTGCGAAAGGCCTTCATTACATTTTTATTTTAGTTTACCGCAGTCTATTATTAAGCGTTCGGAAGAGGCGAATATCAAATATTTATACGGTTCGTGTCTAAAGGTATAACTCGCCTGTTCGTGTTTTGGGAAGCAGATAAATATTACTTTTGAAGTATTTGTTCGTGGATGTACTGGAGTACTTACAAGCAGCAGTCATGTGTGTTTAAAATATTGACGAAATACTTTAATATTGCAAAAAATTGTGAATTCAATAAAAACTTTCGACTGTTGAAAACAGTTTGTTTAATGTTACAAAAGACACCAGTTAACACAAAGGTCACGTGTTGGTGAAACTTGACATAATGTTAAATTGTTAAATGGGAATCCCCATTTTTTTATTACATTCTTGCATTCTACGTGAAAAAGTAAACAAGTTTTAAATGATTTTTTCCATTCGTGATACATGGCGCTGTAACCACAGAAAAACAAATTCAGATCAGAAGTCCGCAATTTAATTGTTTGGAAGTGAATACAGTTATTTACAAATTTCTTAAAGAATCCGAATCTAAACTTAAAAAGTGGATTTCTATTTATGATTTCCAATTTGCCCCTCCCCACAATAGGGTGGGGGTTGATAGGGCGTGTTTGGCGCCATTCAATAGATTTTTGAAAAAAATTGTATATGTATTTCCCTTGTTTTATTTGATATACATTTTGCGAAATATTTGACGGTCTCACTTCTTTTGTCACTCCCGTTATATATATTACTCTACTAATTTTCTGTACTTTTTAAAATCAACTATTTTATATAATAATGGTTAATTAAAAATAAAAAATTTAGTTTTAAATTTATTTTTTTATATAATTTCTGTTATGATATTATATTACGTTGGAAAATTATATTTAATTAAATAATCTTGAGTATTGGGACCGTGCAAAATCCGAACAGCGGCACCTGGTGTCGTAGATCAGCAAAATATACTGCGCTTTCATGTTAGATCGAGGTTACCGGACAACTGTCAAGGACGTAGCCCCAAAAAAGAATAAGAAGAAAAAGTAAGATTGAGGTTATGTAGGTATGTTATTAAAAGGTAAACGTTGTATGTAGTGTAGATACAAATAAATACATTTTTAAATTACAGCATTACTGTTAATATGGATGCAATAATAAAAACTGGATTTGAGAAAGTAAATCACCAAATAACTTTTCAACAAAGCACTAAGTCAAAGGGAAAAGCTCTAGTAGTGGCAAATGTCAAAAAAGAATGGAAGAATTATGTGGAAGAATTAAGAAAAATAAATTACCATAAATAATGCTAATGCATAAATTAGCAGGTTAAGCCCATGATATCATCATATTGGTTTGAACAATTAATTCTTTCTCTGCAAACTTTTGGACGGTGCTTCCGAAAAACTTGAACTTGATGAATTTTTGTAAACTTCAAAAAAATTAAATTTAAACATTAAACTTGATTTTTGGGTTAAAATGAACTCTAAGTGAGTGTTATAAAACTAAAATTTACACTTAAAAGTGAACTTTTATTTATTATTTATTTCAAACTGACTTTAAAATCGGGCGCAAGAATAATGAATAATTTAGGTTATGTTACTTATGCTTTTTTATAATATAAATCCACTTTTCTCTTTGTAGTAATTTGCGCTTCAAAGTTGGAAACGAATAAAACTTAAATTGACAATTTTTTGTTGTAATTTTACAACACAGCATTTCCTAAATCCCATTTTCTTCAGTGACAGAAGGTGTAAATAAACAAACGAATATGAAATATGACAATTGACAATATGAATTTATGAAATCTATGAAATGTGCAGTAAAAAATACAAGGTTTCTCCGCTACTCGCGCACGATCGTTTCTCGTATCACATCCAAGTACTTGCACGTCGCCAATAGGGTAAGTCTGAATCTTAGCACGAAAAAACCTACACTCTAAATCATTTTTATATTTATATTAAAATACCTTTTAAAAGCACTTGTAAAGGGTTGTTAAAGCCAAGGACATATAGACAGAAACAGTAAACAGCAAAATACAAAAAACAGTAAAAGACCAACTTACCCGATACCATAAGGTTGAGATAATTCGGACAATATGAATATGGTAATTTGGAACGTTTTTTACCAATAGTTTTCCGCATATATCAAATAAATTAACATATTTTGAACAGTTTTTACGAAACGCAGAATTGCAATGCATATCCGGCAGATTCACAATTTGATTCACAAAATAACTCACAAAATATCTTCTTGGGGTTCTTGAGTTTCTTGACTTTTTCCAGAGATCTTTATTCTTTTCAGCATCCTTTTCTTTCTTTTTAACATCTAAATCTTCGCGAAACACCAAATTCACTGGGCTACTAAGTAAAATTAGTAGGAAGATGCCAGAACTCGTGGCTGAAAGACCTGAGGATATAGTTCGACCGCTCCTTCGCAGAAACCTTTCGCACAGCAGTTTCCAAAACTACAATTGCCATTTGGATCGCCAACCTTCGAAAGCAGACGGAGCAGAATAAGTAAGTACTGCAGCCAATTTTCTACGGCGTTTTCGTACTTATGAAATACCTAATTTCATAAGTAAATACCTTCAACAGTAGAAGGTACTGGAGACATATTATCTAAAATTTTGGATCCAAAACTAGGATCCAAGGTAGGATTTTTTCTAAAGGCTTTCTAGAAACAGAGTGAAGTGTTAACTAATTAACAAATATATCTTATTATAATTATATATAACCGTTATTCTTAAAATATTTTACAATAGACTGTTTTGAGTACAGAAAATAAGCTCTTTTTATTTACTAATGCATATAGATAACTGTACAAAAAGAAAATTATAATAAGAAGAAAAAAAATTAGCAAAAATGGTTAAAAGTGAAAAACTTCTACATTAGTCGATTTTAAAGGTAGCTATTTTTCTTCTTACTTAATGTATTATTGCATATACCTAAAGCTGAGTAAAAAAATGGTATGGAACAATGTTTTCAAAAAAATAGGAAAATAACCCAAAAATGGTGTGAGTGGCAAATTTTCATAAATCTATCTCAGAAACTGTGAATCTGAAAGACTTCTACTTACGTCATTTTTAAGAGGAAGAATAAAATTTTTTTTTGTAAAGGTGTGCCTATAACTATACCTTCATGGAAAAAATGACACAAAAAAGAAAATCGCGATATGAAGGTGACAATTCGATAGAAAATTACATTTGGAAAAACTTTTTTGTACATATCCCTCTACTAAAAGTGCATGGAATTTACCCAAATACACCCTTTTTGAATGTGGGTAAAAATATTCTAAACACCATACCATTGTCCAGATGTGTTGGATTTAGGACAGAAAAAGTTCATTTCCACCTTAGTAGAGGAGGTCCTGCAAACGAATGTCTTTCTATTGCCCTGACTACATACTAAAACCACCCATTTTTTGTCAAGATACCCCCGTACGTGTTAAGTTACTAAATGAAACTAAGGAGTTCATCGCACAGTTATATGGGGTATCTGACCTCACCATCTTATTGGCGATCATGTATGCCTCACCCCACAGGTCGTTCTCCAACGCCTCAGACTAGTTCTGCCAGCATGTGACTTTAGCCCCATTAATTTACTGCATTCCCTTTTGGCATTCTTACACTCCTCTTTGACTTACTGGATCTTATTTCTCTGCGTAAGACGCCTGATTCTAAGGCATCCTGTCAGTTGTGAATGTTTTTATTCCACTAGTATGGTATTGTATATATAACATGTTTGCTTGTGCTACTCGATTTGTGTGCTTTTGTTATGTTGTCTCTAAAGTTACTAAAGTTGGTAGTTTCTTCTTGTAGGTTCTGTATCTAATATGTGAATTTGTTTTTATTAAACTCGAGTAATTTCCTGCCCTGCCCGGTTGTAACCTTGATGACAACTTCGTATGAGATACACTTGTGGAACGTGAAGATATTATCATTGAGCACATCCCATCACAAAATCTTCTTGGCAGTTGTTGGTTGCTAGTGAAATATTTATGTGACTTCGCGACTGACCTCTTTCGAATGTGAGTCTATTATTGTTTAACACAGTTAGGTTTGCGGAAGAAATCCATTCAATACAAATTTCCCCCCTTTGTCATTTGTTTTAGGACCCCAAAAGAGTAGATTTAGCGTTTATATCAAAAGCGATTATGTGGGTTGTTTCTCTGATGCCTCTATGATTTTTTGAACCAGCTCCTGTATACTCCTGCATTTCCTTTAATAGGTAGTTTCTACCAACACTTACACCGATTTCTTTTTCTGTGACAACTTTCTTGTGTCTTTCATTTCATCTTTTAGCATTTTGTTGCTGATTTTTTTAAATAATGTATTTATAGTATCTTTGATTAGATAGATTCCCCATGTTTCTATTAACATCTTTATGAACGTCTGTTTTGCCTTGCAATTTTTAGAAGGCACAGATTAAAGCAGAAATCTGAATTGGTTTCGAAAACAGTGTACGGATTTATTATCAGATGTCGCTATTTGCGTTTATATGAAGCCACGTTAGGATTGCTTTTTAAGACAGAAAAGATTTATTTTCACGTTAAGAACGCCTGTGAATAGCTGTTCGGATGAGTCCTATTAGGGCGAAAGACGTGTAAGCAGATACACAGACGCATTGTACGTGAAATCAAATCTTGACTGTCTATATATATATATATATATATATATATATATATATATATATATATATATATATATATATATATATATATATAAAGTAACATATATATATATATATATATATATATATGTATATATATATATATATATATATATATATATATATATATATATATATATATATATTTAATAATTTAATTGTTCTCACATTACGTGTTTTGTATTATAATCATTTATAAGCATTTTTTAATCATTTTCCCTTATAAATTATATACTCTTCACACCAATAAAAGTACACGTTAGCGAATAAAAACTCCAAAATAAATTATTTCTATAAAACGTAGTACTTTAAGTAGATAAAACCGTAACGTCGGTATGTTAATAAACTTGCCAACTATTGCGCACTATCCGCTGACGAAGTGTGAAACTGTTCACCCAGAATTCATCTACAAACTGAGCTAACCGATATGAGCAATGAGCATCTAAGCTTTACGTAGTTGTGTTTGTATAATGCACACAACAGATATAATGATTGCATATTCCGCGCCAATATTCTGAACACAGAATTTGGAGGTAAATACTTATTGCGAACCACTTAATATACGAGTACACATAGATTTTAAAAACTACTTACAAAAGGCAGGCGTGTAAATATGTATAAAATATTTTTCCAGTAGTCAAATTAATAAAACGCGAATAAAAATAACTATTCTAAGGGACGTTATCTGACGAGAGTTTCCCTGATATATAAAATATATGAATATATCCCTGGTATGATATATAAAATAATGTATAAATATGGTTTATTTATAAATGTATATACCCAAATTAAAATACAAAACAAAGCAGCCACTAAATATGTTTATGTTGGTATTCAGAAATGACGAAAATATGAGTGGAATCTATGAGACCTCAGATATCATGAGCGTAAAAGTACAAATACTTCCGCTAAGAAAATCAAAATTGGTACCTCAATGTAAGAGATGTCAGGCACATATACACACAGAAGGTTACTTGTGTTACAAACTCAGTTTCCAGCTGTTCTCCGTGCGTAGAGGTTTTCTCCCCGGCTCTGGAACTCAATTTTTGCAATGTATGTTACCTGAAGTCAGATTTAATTTATTACTGAACATCACAGTTTTTTAACAACAAGATGTATAATATTTTATAACTATATGTAATTTAAAGGGTTTTTACCCATGTATTTTTGGTGGCTCAGGCATTTTAACCTAGCGATTTTAAACCTGATGATGGACTGTTTGGTCTGAAAACGTTTGTTTTTTTTTATGTAGCCCTTTTAAGGGTTTTTAAATAAATATACCCACTTACGAAGACTAACCTTTTTTTTTTTCAATAAAATACATAGAATGCGACGCAGTATCAATAGGAAAGCCAATATACTGACCTACTGACACAAATAAAATTCCAGACCTTATCGACTTCCTTGTAGTCAGAAATATTTCCACAAATTACATAGAGATAGAAGAGGCATTGGATATGAACTCGGATCATTCTCCAATTATTTTTCTCACACTCAGTGACACTGTTATCAAAAAAGAAAGCCCCCTAGACTTGTTAACAAAAATACTGACTGGAAACGTTCCCAGATAGACCTTGAAGAGAAGATAACCTCTCAGTTTTATAAAGAACCATTGTTCAACTAGGGGCGGAAGTAGAACTACTCAATAAAAATGCACAATAAGCTGCTTGGAACAACAGCACGAGCAGTTTTGAAAGAATAAAAGGAAAAATACTCGAAAGAAATCTGAGAAATGATAACCAAAAAAAGAAAACTAAGACGTAAGTGGCATAAATCTAAAACATTAGTTGATAAAACTAGATTAAATAATGCCACACAAAAATTAAAAAGAGAAATTTGTAAAATTAAAAACGAATCGGTTAGCGTCTACCTAAGTGAACTATCAAAGGATAGCGCTACTGATTACTCATTGTGAAAGGCTACTAAAGATTAAAAAAGCCAATTTTACAGAATCCACCAATTAGAAATACTAATGGTAGCTGGGCAAGAAGCAATAAACAAAAGGCCAACAGGTTTGCTGACTACCTAGAAAATACTTTTCAACCAAATGAAGAACAAGAAATAATTAACTGGGAGCTCCCTAATCAAGATGAAATGGAGATTAGCCTTGTTACTGCAAAACAAGTATATTTGGAAATAAAAGAAAATATAAATCCAAAGAAAGCTTCTGTATTTGATCTAATTGCTGGAGAAGTGTTAAAGCAACTTCCAAGGAAAGCTATAATAAAATAAACACATCTAATAAATGCTTCCTTTAGTCTGAGGTGCGTACCAAAGATATGGAAGGTGGCAGAAATTATAATGACACTAAAACCAGGAACACCTCCACACGGAGCTTCTTCATATAGGCCTAGTTCACTGTTACCTGTCATGTCTAAATTATCCGAAAAAATACTCTTGAAGAGACTTAAACCTATTATAGAGGAAAAAAATCTAATTCCTTATCATCAGTTTGGGTTTAGAGCAAGCCACTCAACGATAGATCAGGTGCATAGAATACCAGATATAGTAAAAAAGCTCTAGACGAAGGGAAAGTTTGTTCCTCAATTTTTCTCGATGTAGCGCAGGCTTTTGACAAGGTGTGGCATGCAACACAATTGCGACATTTGCAGACGACAATGCATTCTAGCAGTCGGACAAAACCACGAGGTTGCAGCAACCATGCTAGAGAACTCTGTTGAACAAATTATAATCTGGACCAGGTGATTACCTTATGCAAATATGGCAAAATATTTGGGTTTAACATTAGATTCCAAGCTACGCTGGAAAGCACATATTAGGAAAAAACGGAGGAATTTATTAGAAATTAAGTTGAAAAAGATGTACTGGTTGATGGGAAAAAATCCACTTTGTCTACTTATAACAAATTGTTATTGTATAAGCAAGTCCTTAAACCAATATGGACATACGGGATACAGCTATGGAGCTGTACAAAAGAAAGTATCATCCAACATATACAACGATATCAGAATAAAGTACATCGTTAACGCTCCACGGTACTTCAGAGACTGTGATCTTTATCGAGACCTCCAGATGGATACGGTTATCCAGACCATAAGTAAGTTTGCCAAGAGTCATGAACAAAGGCTCTCCAACCACGTGAATTTCAAGGCCATCAAACTCTTAGACCACGCCAACTAAATAAGAAGACATAAGAGAACGAAGCCGTTTGAGTTAGTTCTATAAGTGAGTGAAAAAGCAGAGCAAAGTGGGAATAAAGTGTACACGTTAGCTAGTAGTACTATAATGTATTAGAGCCTAAGGAATATTGCTGAATATAACCTTAGATAAGTTTCTTGTAATATTTTGTATATAGAACTAACTTGCTTATTGATCATAGTGAATGATCAGATGGCAATAATCATAAGATTCCTGTTGGAGTTTTATTAAATAAAAAAAAATTACAAGTGTAAAATATGTCCAAATCGCGAGAATATGTAAAGCCGATAGTTTTTAAAAAAGTTTTTATTTGAAGGGCATAATGTTAAATAAAAGCAAGCCACAAAGTTTGTGAATATGAGTTATACCTATCTTAAGTTGTAACAATAGTGTAACAGGCCATTATGACAATATTTGAGCCTTTCGTTGAGTGAAGGCTTCAACAACCCACTGTCACAATAATGCTCCTCTTGATATGCAACTCATTTTTTGTCCACATAATGATAAACATCAAACCAAATAACCACAAACAAACACAATTAGTAACTATACAAAAATAAACCCCATACGACGACGTTACAATAGACATAAAACCCTTAATTCATAACACAGTAATTATCCTTTTTAATTTCTTAAAAAAAAAACAACGACAGCCAGTTCTAACAACGATTTATCTTACCTCTCATATTAATACACAGTATTCACATCTACCTTCAATATTACCGTAAAATAAACATTCACACAAATCCGTAAATAAACTAAAACACACAAACACAATACAATACAAACACCTTGAGAGCAGTCGCTCTTCAGCAACTTAATTTAACTCACACACACCACACAGACACAAACATACCAACAAATAACATTCTCCAAACAGACAACACAAATAACAAACATACCATAAAATGATAATATACCCACACCTACTATAGAAAGAATAACTATACTGAAAACAAACACTACATAAAGAACAAATACACTGAAAAGTAAATGCTCTTGATACACTCCTTAACAGTGTATTGGGGGAAGTTGGTTTTCTGTGGTTTCCCAATCTCATTGCAAAACCTTACTTACAAGAAGAAGAACGGAAGGAAGAGCGGACATAAATAATTGAAATTAATGAAACTGGCGAAACTGAGTCAGTTTCAGCTTACAACGAAGCAGTAACATCTCCAGAAGATGCCAATCCCTAGTGTTGGCGAAATGTCGAAAATCTCAGAAACCACTGCCTAACAGCGCGAACAAACATCCTAACAAGTTAATTTGATATTACTTTCATATTTTCAAAATTAGACCCATGAAAAATATGTGATAATTATCGATTCCCAAATTGATCACCAGTTCAGAATTTGATTAAAAAAAGATGTGAATGTAAAATTTGGCAAAAATGACTGCACAGACAACGTTTGTCTAGACACAAAATGTGGCAAAAAGAGAAAGTGATGAGGTAGATTGGATAATTGCCAAGGGCAAAATAAAAATTGGCTATTTATATCTTAATTACAACTGGTACAAGAATAGAAATTCAAGTCGATAACGCGGCATTTTTTAGTTAGTGAACGTAAACGTCTTAGTTAGTTGGCTATTAACAAGGCTATTTTGACTTTGTTTACGGCACCTCTGAACAGTTCGGTCGATGTTAGTCCGAACCATTGTCGCAGGATATGCATCCATGAGTGTCGTCTTCTTCCCGGTCCCCTCCTACTGTCGATTCTTTCTTGGACTATTAACTGTAGCAGCCGGTACTTAGTATGCCTCATGACATGTCCGAAGTACTCAAGCTTCCGTTTCATTTCTCGGTGAAGATTATTTCTTTGCTTTTGCCTATTCTCTGCATTACTTCCACGTTAGTGATGTGGTCTATCTAGGATATCCGAAGAATGCGGCGATATATCCACAGCTCAAAGGATTTTAGTTTCTTCAGGGTGGCTTCCGTTGTTGTCCATGCCTCTGCTCCATAGAACAAGACCAGGAAGACATAACACTTGACCAGTCTTAATTTGAGTTCCATTGAGATTTTGCTTGTGAACCACTTTTTCATATTGTTGAACGCGTTTCGCGCTTTTTCAATTCGTGATCTTATTTCTGTTGACTGGTCCCATTTTGTGTTGACTGTGGTTCCAAGGTATGTGTATGTCTCCACTTGTTCTATTTTTCGGTTGTTTAATGTCAATTGCATCGGAGGTTGTTGTGTTCTGCTGATGAGCATGCATTTAGTTTTGGTTGTATTGAGTTCTAAACCATATTCTTGACTTGCTGTGTGTATGCTTTGCATGAATCTTTGAAGCTCGTTGCAGTCATTTGCGATAATAACTGTGTCGTCAGCATATTTAATATTATTGATTACCTCTCCGTTTACTTCGATACCCTCCGAAACTTCTCCCAGTGCTTCTCTGAAGATTTGTTCAAAATATATATTGAACAGGAGCGGCGACAGGACGCATCCTTGTCGTACAACCTTTTTAATATCTATCTTCCCACTGTGTAAGTTGCCCATCTTTATTTCAGCACTTTGGTTCCAATAGAGACTGGTTATTATGCGCACATCCTTGCCATCAATATGCATCTTCCTGAGCATTTCCATGAGTTTACCATGTTTGACCTTGTCAAACGCCTTGGAGAAGTCGATGAAGCACAAGTGAACGTCCTTGTGCATGTCTCTGCATCTTTGAATTCAAACTTGCAGACTGAAGATCGCCTCTCTTTTGCCCAATGCGCTTCGGAATTCGAACTGTGATTCCGATATATTTGCATCGCATTTGTTATATATTCTATTTTGTATGATTTTGGTGAAAACTTTGGTAATGTGATTTATCAAGCTTATTAAGCGGTGTTGATTACAGTGTTTTGCACTTGGTGTTTTAGGTACGGCTACAAAGGTCGATCGAAGCCATTCTTCCGGAATCTCCCCTTTGTCGTAAAATTTGTTAAAAAGGCCTAACAGAAAATCTAGGAAGTGGTCATCCGTTTCGCATAGGAGTTTTATGATCTTGCCCTGTATGTTGGCGGGACCTGGTGTTTTGTCGTTTTTTAGCGATGAAATGGGTTTTTCCACTTCAGAGCTTAGTATTTCGGGTCCAGTCATGTCGTCATCTTGGTCCACTGTTGCTCTGCGTTTATCGTTAAAAAGTCGTTCTACGTAATCTTTCGATGTGTCAATGAGCTTCAAGTCGTCTGGTATAAGGTAACCGTCTGCATCTATTAGTGTCGGGTAAGGATTATTGGTTTTCTTTTTAGTTGGTAATTCTTTGATCTTTTTGTGCATATTGTGGTAGTCATATCTTCTTTCGCACTCTTCGATTTCATCGCACTTCTCCTTCAGCCAGCGTTCCTTTATCTTTGTTTTTATATTGTGACATGCTTGTTAATACTTTACTTGATTTTTGCATTTGTGTTGTCTTCTTTCTTCCATCCTATCAAGAATTTCATTCGTCATCCATTCTTTCTTCTTTACGCGCTCCTGTAACAGAAGTGTCTTATTTGTCATTTCAACAGCTCTTTTTATTTCTTCCCATTTAGCAACTGCGTCTTGTGCGGGCTCTCTCAAGTTTCCAATGTTTCTTCTTAAGGATTCCTGTACTTGTTGTTTAATGTTGGGATCCTTTAATTTCCTAATGTTTATCTTGGTTTTGTTTATAAGAACTTGTGGGTCTTCTAAATTGTCCGCAAATACTATGGTGTCATCTACATATCTGATGTTGTTAAGCCGATATCTGCATATCTTTTAGAATACAGATGGAAGATTAGAGAAAACAAAATACAGCCTTGCCCCACTCCTCTCGTGATTTTCACATAGTCAGTGTGTTCACCTTCAACTCTGAGATTTGCTGTCTGATTACAGTAAAGATTTTTAATTATTCTCAGATCTTGGTTGTTAATTCCTGCTTCTTTTAGTATTTGCATCATCTTGGCGTGCTGTACTCGATCACACGCTTTCTCGTAATCAACCAGACATACGTATACGTCGCATTTGACGTCTCTGCATCTCTGGAATAAGACTTTTACTGAGAATAAAGCCTCTCTAGAACCAACAGCATTTGTGAACCCGAACTGATTGGGGGAAATTTGACTTTCACAGAGCTTGTAAATTCTCTTATGAATTATCTTTAGGAACAATTTTAGGAGATGGCTCATGAGGCTTATAGTACGGTAATCTTCATATTTTTTGGCTACTGCTTTTTTTTGGAAGTTCAATAAACTCAGATTTCAGCCATTCTGTTGGTATTTCTCCAGAGTTGTATATAATGTTGTTGAATATCTTTGCGATTATTGCTATTGATTCATTGTCCATTAGTTTGAGTATTTCTGCTTGTATATTATCAGGACCTGCCGCTTTGCCAACCTTTAACTGTGTTATTGCGAAATAAAATTTCTGCTGTAACATTCTTGGTCCTCATTTACCTCTTCTTCTAGCTTAAAGGTGTTATCTCTTTGGTCTTTAAATAGCTTTTCTAGATATTCTTTCCACGTTCTTATTTTATTCTTTTTTTTTTATTGGCTTTGGCTGGAAACTTTTAGCCATATTTTATTCTTTTTGTCCAAGATGATGTTACCGTTAGAATTAGTTATATTTCCATTCTGCTTTCATCTTAGTCCTCCTCTGAGTTCTTTAACTTTCCTATGTACATTGTGACTATCGTACTTTGACTGCAAAGTCTCAATTTGTTCGCATCTTTCCCTTGCTTCTTTTTCTTTTGCTTTTCTGATTTTCGTTCTTATTAATATATTTATGGTTTTATATTTGTCTGCGTCATTTTTTGCTTTTCTTCTCTCGTCCATTAGTTTTGGGATCCCATCTGTTATCCATGATTTTTTCTTCATTAATCTATCTGTCTTTAAGTGTCTATCCTTAACATTTTGCACTATTTCTGTAAGTTGTTTAATCGTTTGTTCTTCGTTTGAATCGTATCTACTTGCAGTCACTTGCTCGTTTAACATGGCTTGGACTCTCATCTTCGTATCAATGTATTTCAGCATGCATAGGTCGTATGATTGTGCTTTTTTCTGCACTGTTTTGAGTTTAACTCAGAATGCTCCCACCATGGAACGTGGTCTGTCTCCAGATCTGCTCCAGGATAAGCCTTGACAGATATAAACCTGTTTCGGAATCTTTTATTTACTAAAATGTAGTGTATTTGATTTCTAATAATTTTCTCGGGTCTATCTTGAGGGGATTTCCACGTGCACAGCTTGCGAGGTGATAATTGGAAGAATATGTTAGTGACAACTAGTTCTGAATTTTCTGCGAATTTTTCTAGGAGGTCTCTTCTCTCGTTTCTGACTACAAGTCCATGTCCTTCAATGTACGTTCTGTGTTTTATCTTCAGCTCCGATCTTGGCATTAACATCGCCCATAATGATGAAAACTTCCTGTCGAAGAATTTTCTGTATGATACTGTTAATACTGTATAATACTGTTGATATGTAGGAGTCAGGTCATGGAGTTGGGGTGTGTCCATTGTAAAAATGAAATGCACACAATCCTTCATGCTATGACATGCTGGACGAACCCTACAGTCTGTAGTCAACACCCCGAGGTATGAGCGGGAACACAAGGTGCATTAATACTCATACGCTTATGAAACGCACCTGGCGCATCATAAGGGCCTTCACAAATGAGTCGTTTTCAACTTGTCTTTAGTAACATGTCTTTAATCTTTCCTATTAGCTTCTCTTGGCTAACTCTTGTTTCTTCCGACCCCGAATGGCTATTAGGTTTCCGAGGGCAGACGGGTCACTATATTTCTTTCTACCTCATATTCTTTAGTGTGGCG
Source organism: Diabrotica balteata (assembly GCA_918026665.1). NCBI lineage: Eukaryota > Metazoa > Arthropoda > Insecta > Coleoptera > Chrysomelidae > Diabrotica > Diabrotica balteata. Next base: position 50,368,308 of record OU898283.1, on the reverse strand, counting down.
AGTCAGTAAGTGTGACAAGTCATTCACCGAGTGATTGCCGGTATAAGCAATCCCCCACTTACTGACCAACGGCTTCGGATGGATGAGTTGGTAAGTGGTAGGGCACCCTTTTGTCCTGAGGTTGTGTGAGGTTGTGAAATCGGCCTCGAAGGCGGATGAACCAAATATTTGATCAACGGCATAAGGATTGAGAAGCACAAGTAGGGAAACATTCCATTAAAGATCCAATGCGATACGCCCTAGTCAATCAATCATGGCAATGCTTAATACTAAAATAAATGCCCCTGAAAAACCTCTAGGAACCGGAAGTACTAAGGCAAGATTAAATTAATAAACAGTGCTCAATATCAAGCCTTTTATTTGACCAAAGTTTAATAATGTAACAAGCCACATTATTTTTTATTAAAGTCACGTTTTTTTTATTATCTGTCTTCCCATTGAAAATAGTTACCAAATCAGTAATAATATTAACTATATTATAGAACACTGATTTTATTACCATATTTTATAATTTTCCGGATTTTAATATTTCCTTTAAACTTTTCTCCTCTTTCCCTTTTGTGGCTTGTCACTGTTTCACATGAATCGCTTCAATTGCATCTATGTTGTTTTCGATGTTAAGTGTAAAAATTACGTATTCAACATTAGTCATATTCTATTATTTATCTATTTTATGCTTTAAATTACAAAAGAAATTACAAGAAAAGAAACTAACTATTGAGATGCAAAAACTATTTTTTAAATTTCCAGAAGTATTTGAAGTATCTCAAAAATAATAAATTTTATACAACTCCCACCATCTGTTCAAAAGCCACCAAAACATGATGTTAACATAAGGTAGTTTAAATATAACATAAAAGAGTAGCTACCTACAGAGTATAACGATGTTAAACCTTTCAAACCTCCGTAGTACACTCTTACTCTGAAAATTTCTGTCGCAGGAGAGATCGATACTCTTACGCAGTTACAAATTGACGATAGATGGCACACACAGGCACCATATTTGTTGGAGTTATTGTGATGCTTTTTATTTAGAAAATTTGTATATTTCAACTACAAAAATGTATTATGTTGTATAATAAAGACAGATATTTAAAAATAGATTATTGTTTAAAATATTTACGAAAAAGTTTTTAAAGCCACCTACAGTTTCCAAGAATTCTACATCTAGATATACGGAGATACAATTAACCTTATCGAACAGATGCCCCTATTAATTTGGAACTTCACCAATTTTAAAATTCTAGTTATTATAGTCAAAAGGTTAATAGGTATATCTATTATGAAAATAATATTTCTGTCACGTCATGCCGTTCCACAAAATATATTACTCGGATATATCAATTCGTAAAATAAAAATGAATAAAGTAATGCAAGCAGAAAACCGGAAATTATAAAAGTTTTAGAGAAAATTTGGTATGTAACTTCCGCTTTCTCTTTAGTAATTACGACGAACAAAGAACACTTTGTTACTGAATTATGTAATAATTATACTAAAACAATTAAAACGTTTATAACAGGGTGTGTTAGTAACTGTTGGTGATAACTTATAATATGCCTACACCTATTTTTAAACGCCTCTGAAGTTAATTTTTTTTAATCTTTCATAAACCAATAGTTAAGAAATGAATAACTTTGAACAGAGTTAAAAAGAAAAATATTGTAGATACCTCCTCTCAAACAAAGGTCTGCGGACATTTTGTATGCAGATATTTTGTAATTAATAATTGTGATCTAGTACCTACCTAGGCATGTGTAAAAAAATTAATATCATTTGGCACGATTTTGATAGATTCTCCAATAGAATTTTAAATAATTTTGTTTTTATAAATTTTACGTTTTTCCTCACACTAATTAGTCTCAGCTATTGTGACCATTGACAAAGACGTTGCAATCTACATTTGGTTCCAATAAAAAAAACGGGTGCAGTCGAAGTTATACTTCTATACACGCGTTCGCCTGGTAGTCAATCTGCACAATCATTACATATGTAATGATATAGGAAAGAGAGGTCAGACGGAGAAACAGAATTACACTTCATCTAATTTACATACCGATGCACGTCATCGGCGCCATAGCCCGTGACGTCAGATGATACCAACACGAAATATTTAGAGGCGATAGGTGTGTTTTTTTTTTTTAGAATTAGTAGACGGTCTTACTATATTCCGAAAGGTCTATACGTTAAACAATCTACTTCCCGCAATTTTTGACTAACGGTCCTGACGGTCCTAACGGTCAGAACTGTTGCCGAGAGGGGGCATTTGGGCCTGTAGGACCCATGGCCGGCTCTTCGGGCTTCTTCCTGTCTCCGGAATTGGAGCGGGTGTTTACCATCTTGGTTTGTCGCTGGTAAAATGTGTCGATACTGTTACCGTTACAAAGTAACCGTTACAGCGGCAGTACCTATTACAAGTAACGGTTCCAAGGAACAGTTACAAAATAACAGACCAAAAATGGAAAACAAGACAGGTAAAATAATCTAAGTATTCCTTGACTTACGGAAGGAATAACTCAGAAACAATAAAATACAATGGTAGGATAAATGTAATATAAAGAATATGTTTCTAAGTGTTTCTTGACTTACGGAAGAAACAACTTAGAGCAGAAAACAACAAGAGAATCAAATATGCAAAATAGAAGAATATAAATATTTACAAGTGTTTCTTAACTTACGGAAGAAACGTCTTGTAATATAGAAGAATAAAAATGCAAAAATAAGAATACAAATATTTACAAGTGTTTCTTGACTTACGGAAGAAACAACTTGTAATAGAAAAATAAGAAAAATAAAATGCAGAAAAGATATAAAAATATAGCTAAGTGTTTCTTGACTTACGGAAGAAACGACTTAGCGCGAAAATAAAAGTAACAGAGACAAGTATACGAAATATCAGAAATAAGAATGCAAATATGGAAATACTTCTAAGTGTTCTTTTGACTTACCGAAAAAGAACAACTTAGACACACAAATGAAAAATATCAGAAAATATTTCTAAGAGTTCTTTAACTTACCGGAAAGAACTACTTAGACACAAATACAAGAAATATAAACAATCAAATAATCAAATAAAATAGTAAATAAATCAGTACATGAACAATAGTAATATTCTAACCTGAAAAGGTCTGAATATACGACAAATGCTAAAATAAAAAGGTATACAGGAAATCAGAAATAAAACAATAGCTCGAGTTGATACAATAAAGCACCGACTAGGTCTAGAGTAGAAGAGGCAAGCTCGACTGACCGATGAGAGAAAATCCACCTGCTTTTATGTGAAACAAATCCTTTGTTTCACAAAGCAAACGTGGAATTTCCTCCGCATCGAGCCAATCAGAAACTCGGATTTGGCCAAACTTGGAATTTCCAAATATTTGGACCAGTCTCCGAATTTCCTGATGCGTTCGGCACGGCTGTCAGCTCCCGACTGACACGCCTCCGAAGACAGAACTGTTGCCGAGAGGGGGCATTTGGGCCTGTAGGACCCATCGCCGGCTCTTCGGGCTTTTTCCTGTCTCCGGAATTGGAACGGGAAGACAGCACCTCCACCACCCCATCCTTCAGCCTTCAGGACGACCACCAGCGGCTTCTGATATGCCCAAGCCAGCAAAGGAGTTCCACAACCCTCAGCACCCCCCAAACCAGCAACTGTCCAAGGCAAATGGGCAGAAATAAACAAGATCGTCAACGTCGAGAAGATGATGGCCATTCTTCAGGATATGAAAAGGGAACTACTCCAGGCGAGGTCATTTGCAGAGAAAACGATGATCTTCATGAAGTACGAAGAAATCTACAATGAACCATAAACATCTTAAGATCTTCCAGTTCAACATAGCATCTCTACGGCTACGAATCAGCGAACTTCGAGAGGCAGTCCTAAGGCACAACCCTGATGTCATCTGCCTGTCCGAAACCAGATACATGACGGAGTCACAACTTCCAAGGATCACAAACTACGATGGATATGGAAGAAGAGACAATCCAAACGACAGAGGAGTGGCCATATATGTCAGAAACAACATAGAATGGAACCAAGTTGCGTTGGACACACAGCATTTTTAAGGTATTGGTATCAAAGTAGGTATGACTAATATCTTCTCAATTTACAGGAAACATTCGGAAAATCTAGCCATAGAAGAACTTGATGCCTTCCTCAACTCAGCACCAACCGTTGTCGTAGCAGGAGACTTCAATGCCAAACACACAGCATGGGGATGTGCAACAGACACCGCTCCAGGAACAACACTACTAAGATACTGTGAAGACAGAGAGATGATGTTATTCGCTCCAGATGAACCAACAAGAATAAATCCAATAAGAGGACAAAACAACTCAACACTGGACCTGTTCATAACAAAAAATGTAATTATGGAAGATGTTAGGACCTACTTCGAATGCAGTTCGGACCACAAACCAGTTATAGGAAGAATGACATCAAGAGTCGACTTGCCGAGAATAGAACCAGTAGAAAGATGGAGATGGAAAGATGCTAACTGGCCTAACTACAGAAGACAGCTCAACCAAATGGAGATAAAAAGAAAGTTCCAATCAATAGAAGAAGTAGAAGAAAAGATAGATGAAATCACAAGAAGAATACAGCGTGCCATGGAAGACAACATCCCAAAATCCATGACGAACAACAGAGGTTTAGTTATCCCAACTGAACTCCAAAACCTCATCAAGGACAGAAACAAGGCCAGAAGAGCATTCCAAAGAACCAGAAGACAAGAATTCAAGGAATATGGAGACGTCCTATCCGAAGAAATAAGAGTAAGACTGAGAAGTCTTACCGAAAACCAATGGCACAACAACATTAGAAGAGCAGAAGAAAGCCATGGAAATGTTTGGAAAATGTTAAAGGCAAGAAGAAGAGGAAAACAAAAGATGCCACAAATCATGGACAACGAGGGAATCCACTACGAATCTCAAGCAAAAGTAGATGCAATATCAAGAAAGATGGCTGCCACTCACAGACAAAACCAAGAGATGTCAGATGCTAGAACAAAAAGGCAAGTCGACGAAGAATACAACAGGATAAAAAGAAGAAATGAATTCCATATAGACGAAGAAGACTACACCAGTCCAAGTGAAGTAGCAAAAATCATCAGGAAGCTAAAGGGAAGTAGAGCACCTGGAAAAGAAGGCATCCACAACATCACCCTCAAAGAACTCCCAAAGAAGATCATAGTCCAGCTGTACTACATATTCAAATTTTGCCTAGAAAAAGGACATTTTCCAAACAACTGGAAGCACGCCAAAATCATACCACTACTGAAGCCAAGAAAAGACGGTAGAAGTCCAGAAAGCTACAGACCCATATCTCTCCTGGAAACAATGGGAAAAATCCTGGAAAAAATCATCTACAAGAGACTGATGAAACACACAGAAAGAAGAGGAGTCATACAAGAAGACCAATTTGGATTCAGAAAAGGAAGAAACTGCGAACTCCAACTAGCAAGAATAATCAGCGATGCGAAGATAAAATTCAACAGAAAACAAAAGACTGGATTAGCCATACTGGACATAGAAAAAGCATACGACACGGTTTGGAAGAAGGCATTAATCTACAAGATGGACAAGGCTAGACTTCCACATTATTTAATAAATATTTGTGATACTTATTTGACTAATAGAACTTTTCAGGTGTCAGCTGACCAAAAGATGTCAACGGTTCAACAAATCCAAGAAGGGATGCCTTAGGGCAGCATTTTATCACGTATATTGTATAATAACATTTTTGTTGCAGATCTTCCAACAGATCCTAGGACCTCTACAGCCCTATATGCAGATGATACGGCAGTGTATGCATCCGGAAAAGATGAAAGAAGAATAATAGATTACATGGAGAACCACTTGGAGAAAATCACGGACTTCACGGAAAAATGGAAAATCAAGATCAACGCAGAGAAGACGCAGTTCATTATATTCACGCAAGAAAAACGTCCACCACAGAACCAGTTAACAGTAGGAGGCAACAGAATTCAGGAATCAGAGACCGTCAAGTACCTAGGCGTCCACCTCGACAGAAGACTCACTTTCCGGGTGCATACACAAAAAACTAAGGTAAAAGCTAATGCTGCTAAAAAACTGATACTTCCCTATATTTACAGGTCCAGTCCATTATCCAAGGCTAAGAAGATCCAACTCTACCAAGCATATGTTAGGTCGGTGATTTTGTATGCTGTACCAGTTTGGAGCTCCATTGCGGAATCCAACTGGAGAAAGTTAGAATCAACTGAGAACTCATGCTACCGAATCATCGACGGAACCTCATGGGAGAATAGAGTTACCAATGAAACAATCCGGAACAGGTTAGGATACAGGCCACTAAGGGAGGTGGCCGAGAACAGGACCAGGTGGTTCTTCAACCAGGCCACAAGAAGACTACGGAAAACCAGGGATATCCTCGAGAAAAACAGGATCCAGAGGATACACCGAGAAACTCATAGACTCATCGACCACATGATCCATTAGCCAGGTTTCCAGGGAAGTAGGTACGTTTGCCGAACACAGTACCTACAGAAGCAGACGAGGACACCACCCAGGAAGATCCAGGACCCGAGAGGAAGAAGAACCAGAAGATAGCGGTGCAAGAGCGGGACGCTGAAGAAAGAAGGCTAAAATTTTTTAAATTTACATTGTACAGGAAGAAATGGCAATAAATGTTTTTATTTTTATTTTTTATTTTTTATTATTTTTTAGAATCACTTTGCCGGGTACACTGGCATTACAGCCACTAGACATATTTTAATATATACGCGTAGAAATAATATTTAAAGCTTTCTATTACTGTTAACTTAAAAAAATACACAATATGTATAAATGCATTATAAAGCGTTTTTATGAAGAACATTTGTTCGGAACACACTGTAACTGTAATCGAATGAAGGTGAAATTTTGGCATAAATTGGTAACACTTATTTAACAGTTGCGGTGTTGACACTTTTTGTACTTTATTATTTTGAATTTTAAAGTGAATACCTCTTGTTTTATATTTTTATCTATTTAATTAAATTTGTTCTTTTTAGAACAAAATTAATGTGTTTTATTTAAAAAATGTCACGTAAGAATTTAAATAGTCGTTGTAAAGAGATGGTAATACATTTGCAATAATTATGTGATCTGTTTGATTTAAAATGGAGATTTTTTTAGACTTTGGCAACTATGTTAACTTCGATCTCTGACGTAGATAATGACGTGCATCGTTATATAAATTAGATGAAGTATATGTATATAGGTATATGGTGCATCGTTTGCTGTATATAAAGAACATTTGACCTGTAATAGGAGTATAGTAAATGAAGGATTGAATATATTTTGATATAAATGTATATTTTTATTTTCATATATGTATAAAAGGAGTTGCATGTAAAAAAATCATGATTGCAGAATTAAGAAACCATTTTGTGCTTTGGCAGAGCATGTAATAGATCATATTATAGACCAGATTATGGATTTTGGTAATAATAAAATTTTATGCAGTGAAAGTAATAAATTTAAAAGAACTTTTTTGGAAATAGTTTGTATCAGCAAAAGTGATAATAATTTAAACAAAACGTCAGAAATTCAAAATCTAAGCAAAATTTATAATTATATTATTTCTATGTAGTTTATATAATGAAATCAGTAAAATATCACATTGTGGTATAATTTTCCATGTATTTGTTACATTTTTTCAGGCATCTATCAATGGTAAATAAATCTTCTTCTTTTTTGTTACTAAACAAAAAATAATTTTTAAACAAAATTTTATTTTTGACAGTTGTCAAAGATAAAAAATTTAAAGTTTGTATTTATGATATTGAGGCTTATTTCTAACTATTTAATTTTATTTACAAATTCAATTGTTTTTAAATAATTGATGGATTCGACCGTTACTTGCTGGAAATTCATTTTATGTAACAATAAAACACTGAAAACTTTGTTTTCAAACTTCCACAAAATTTATTTTAAATATTAATCTGTAGTGATAAGATTTAAAATAAATTTTGTGGAAGTTTGAAAACAAAGTTTTCAGTGTTCAATTGTTTTTGTTAAGAAACTTTTTCAAAATTATATTAAAATTTCAAAACGTATATTAGAATATAACATTTTTGTATTAATATTTTTTGTAGTATGTTAGCAGCATTTTTGTATATAAAACTAATTTTATTTGGTGAGTTAACAAAATTTTTTATTTCTAGTTCAACTTTGTATGATATTTTGTATTTTTTAGCAGCTCTTGATAATAATTGTAAACACAATTGAAAGCTCGAGTAAAAAATAAAACAGTTATATATATATATATATATATATATATATATATATATATATAATATAAATATATATATATATATATATATATATATATATATATATATGTATATATATATATAATATATATATATATATATATATATATATATATATATATATATAAATATATATATACATAAATATATATATATATATATATATATATATATATATATATGTATATATATATATATATATACATATATATATATATATATATGTATATATATATATATATATATATATATATATATATATATATATATATATATATATATATATATATATAAAGTGCACTCGTAAGTGAATGGGATGTTTTCGGTCAATTTTTAGATAAAAAAGACAAGAGTTGTGCTACTTCATCTATTTAATGAAGACGTTTCGCTCACTGTTTTATGAACATCATCAGTTCATCTAAAAGAGTGTTATGAGCGATACATCTAATATGAGAAACAATTAAGTAAACCACCTTACCTTTAAAAGATCTGTAGCATTAAAATGTTACTAAATTAAAGAAATATCAAAATAAGGCAAACATTAATCTAATATATAAATCAGCAACAAAACAGAATCACAAAAAGCCGGAAGGATAATTTTATATTATTTTTTTAATTTAACATTTGATAACATTGATTGACTATAAAATCTATCAAAAAATATAATTGTCAATTTTGAAATATTATATTAGCCACGGCAAGGCTTAGGGTTCTAGACTGTTAAAACGTAAAAAGAAAGAGGTCTTTTAGTTTTAGAAAACAAGTTCCTGACAGTCTTAGCATTATTGACAGCAATCTTAACCGAGATGTTGTTTTGTTTGTACAATTTAATAAGCTTTTTAATAACATATGGAAAATAGGGTAGTGAAGAATAATGGGTATTGGAAGTTGCAATGTTAGGAGAAAGTAGAGTACTGTTGTTCATAATATTATTAGAAATCATCTTAAGTTGATCACCATCAGGTAAATCATCAATAGAAGACGAAAAACTTGTTGAAAAAGGGTATTTATTGATGAAAGAAGTAGGGTACAAATTGTCAGATAGTATACATCCGAGTAATAAAAGAGAATCTCTTTTGTTATCATGATGTGTTAACCTATGTAGCCTACAGCTGAGTGCTTTTATGAGATTTATTTTGTATTTAAAAGAATGGCGCGACTGATAGTTAAGAAACCTATTAGGTTTCCTAACAGGTTTCTAAACCTAGCCATAGGTTTTCTGTACCAACTTGTAGTTAGTGTATTGTCACCATTTTTTAAGACACGCATATCTAAAAAACGAAACTATTGTTAGAGAGATCCTCAAGTTCATAAGTGAACTGTATATATATATATATATATATATATATATGTTGAACAATTATTCCGGGAAAATATCCGTTGGTCATTTTTTTTTTAATTGCAGACGTTTCGCCAAGGTCTCACTTGGCATCTTCTGTGCGTTGTCTTCGGTCTCGTAGTCGGTAACTGAATGAGCTGCGCTCAGTCCTCACTTCTTTTATATCGTGCGCTGTTCGAGCGGATCGTCGCTGATTGGCCGTATTCGTTACGCCGCTAGGCCCCGCCCCCTGGGGAGCGAAGCTCAGGCAGTCAGTTTGATGTTGGCGTCTCGAGATTATGGACTTCCAAGCTTGGGGCAGATTTAAGGAGTCGTCACGTTTGTTAAGAAGACCTTCTTTTTCAATTTCTATAGATTCTCTGATGGTTCTTGTTTTGAAGTGTTCAATGTTGGCTATTTGTTTGCAACTTTCGAAGTTTATTTTATGGCCTGTGTTATGCTCGTGTTGAAATAGAGCAGATGTTAGCTGTCTGTTGCGAATTGCTAGTTTGTGTTCCTCTAATCTTGCGGAAATTCTCCTGTTGGTTTGTCCGATGTAGGTTTGGTGACAGGTTCCACATGCAATTTTGTAAACACCCTGATTTTCCAGTTTGGTTGCATCTTTGGGGTTTCTTAAGATCGATCGAACTGTTTGCTTCGGTTTGTAGATTGTCGATATGTTCTTTTTTCGGAGGATGCGCCCTATCTTGTCGGTGGTTCCTTTCACGTATGGTAGAATAGCTCTTGGTTGATTTTTGTTGTCTTCTTGTGTGTTTTGTGTGGTCTTCCGTTGTTTCTTTATTGCTTTGTAGATGGTGTTTGAGCTGTATCCATTTTGTTTCAGTATTGTTTTTATGTTCTTGAGCTCTGCATTTCTATGTGTAGTACAGGTCAGGCTATTTGATCTTGATATCAGAGTGTCAGCTACTCCTTGTATTTGGGAAGGATGGTGGTGCGAGTTGGCTTGTAGATATCTATCGGTGTGAGTTGGTTTTCTATATACTGTGTGTTCAAATTTACCACTCGGTGTTTTTATTGCGAGAACATCTAAAAATGGAAGTTGGTTGTTATCTTCAATCTCCAGGGTGAATTGGATTTTTGGGTGTTGATTATTTAGATGATTAAGAAATTCTTCAAGTTCTACTCTTCCATGGGTCCAGATCACAAATACGTCATCTACGTATCTTAGCCACAGTTTCGGTTTTTTATCGTATGTTTTGATGGCTTTTTCTTCAAAGTAAATCATGAACATATTGGCCACCGCCGGTGATAATGATGAACCCATTGCTGCTCCATCTGTTTGTCGGTACATTTGTCCATCGTACATGAAGTATGCATTGTTGAGGCAGTGGTGAGCTAGTTCTATGATATGGTCAGGAAGGTCTTCGTATTCCGATATTAACTGGAGTGCTTCGTTTACTGGTACGTTGGTGTATAATGACTTGACATCGAAACTAGCTATAATGTCATTGTTGTTGAGTGTAGTTGAAGTCAATATTTGTGTGAAGTGGTGTGAGTTTTTAACGTATGAGGATGCCTTTTCCGTGATGGGTTGGAGTATCTGCGCTATGTACCGTTCAAGTTTTTGTAGGGGTGAATTGAATGCGCTAACGATGGGTCGCATAGGTACACCTGGCTTGTGGATTTTTGGAAGACCGTAGAATTTTGGGCATCTACTGGATTTTTCTCTTGGTATGAGTGCCCTTTTTGTTGTTTCGTCGATAGGAGATTTGTTGATTTTGGTTTTTGTAGTTTTCTCCAAGTATGTGGTGGGGTCCCTCGATACCGCTTTATATGTTTCATCTTTTAGGAGGTCTTGCATTTTTGATTTGTATTCCCCGATGTTCATGACGACAGTTGTGTTTCCTTTGTCGGCCGGTAGTATGATGATGGATTGATTTTTATTGAGGTGTTTGAGGGCTTGATGCTCCTTGTGCGTAAGATTAGGCCTCGGTGGTTTCGCTTTTCTGAGGATGCTGGCAACCCGGTGTCTTATTTCCTCTGCATCTTGCTCGTTTAATGTTGTTAAGCTTGATTCAACATTGGCTTAAAAAAAAATTGGCATAAAAAAAAAAAAAAAAAAAAAAAAAAAAAAATGACCAACGGATATTTTCCCGGAATAATTGTTCAACATATTACTCCATCCGTGAAACACTTCAAACTAACATATATATATATATATATATATATATATATATATATATATATATATATATATATATATATATATATATAGTACGTCCACTCTATCTTTTCCCATTCATGAAATTATTTACGAATTAATTTTTATAGTAGGTCTCTTTTTTCAGCCATGTTTTAAACGGAACTAGTGACATAAGAGTTGTAGACATAGATTGCACTATTTTATTCACTGCTGACACACTTCAAAGGCAGCATCTGAGAGTAAGCATTCTGATTATTATTTATTCTTTGCTTTGGGTATGTCATTTGAATTATATATTTTCAAGCATATTATTATTGTTAGAAAGACTAACTGTTGCTCCCTTTTTATTACTTCTGGTAAATTTTTATGTTTAAGCTAATAAGAAAAGTAATATTTTCTACTCTAAAAATTGTCATTGTACTACATAAGTCTGGCTATAGTTCCGTCAAACGAAAACTTATTTGTATATTTTCGAGATAATTTATTATTATTATTTTCAAAATTTGCCTGGAAAAATGCTAAATTTCTAAGTGCAGGAACTTGTGTTGATTTTATAGAAATATTTTGAGTTAGAAAGAAGTAATGGAGGACCTTTGGACCCTCTTACATATGTTCAAAAAGTAAAATATCAAATGCATGTTTGTTATTCAGTTAATAATAAATAATTATTTTTTAACAGAATTGCCGCTGCCTTAAAGCTATTACGGCGGACAATATACTCGATTAGGGATGGGAAAAACCTACCGGTTTTAATCGAAAACCGGTTTTTTTACTTCGAAATAACCGATTTTATTGGTTGTTTTTCATCCCGTTTATAACCGGTTTTTTATTTCTAAAGTAAAAACCGGTTATTAGATTATTACAGTTATTAGGATTAGGTTAGGTATTATTTTGGATCCCACCCAATCATAATTATTATTCTCAAGTAATTATTCCAAACAAAACTAAAATTCAATTTTTGTTTTATTTTATAAATACAGCAGCAAACTGAAAGTGCAAGCTCACATCAGCCAGAAACAATTAAATTTTATTATAGTATTTCGTTGAAAAAGTATTTGTAATCATAATATTTTTACATAAGAAGTGATCTGGTATTATACATCATCTATTTTTCACACTTGACTCTTGACATTGAAAGTGGGTGAATGGCTTTTTCCCTAGGTTTTCAAAGGATTTCCCTACGTTTTTAAAACAATTTATGGCCATACCGGAAGTCGTAAATAAGTTAAAAGTAATACATGATAAATTTTTTTTGACAGTAGTAAAAATAAAAAATAAATTGCATTATCCAATTTATTTTTAAGTAAAATATTTACGTTGATATTATTTTCTTTAAATCCCATTTGAAAGAGTCTGGGAAATTTTTGTTGGGGAATTTTTTTCACAAAACATAAAAAATTGTGTTGTATTTACATTAATACTGATGTTTTCTCGATAGTACCGATTTTGATAGAGTACCATTTGAAAGAGTCTGGGAAATTTTTGTTGGGGAATGTTTTTCTCACAAAACACAAAAAATTGTGTTGTATTTAAATTAATATTGATGTTTTTTCGATAGTACCAATTTTGATCGTGTTGATATCGAGTCGAACGTAGTATCGCAAACTAAAGTGTATTGTAAATGTAACTTTTTAAACTATTGGATTAAAAAAACCGAAAACCGGTTTTTAGAAAAAACCGGTTTTTTGTAAAAACCGGTTTTTTTGGCCGGTTATAACTGACAGGTTAAACCGTAAGCAAAAAAAAACGGTATAACCGAAAATCGGTGTTTTGTCAAAAACCGCCATTCCTATACTCGATTATAAAAAAAAAAGAAAAGAAAACAGTTTCGTCCTTTCAAAACCAGGCAAAAATAGACGTCGTCCTAAAATTAAGACGACTGATATGCCCGAGCCATCAAAAATTGCAGTACCGAATACTTCTTCAGTGTGAATTTTATGATAAACAAGAATCTGAGTAGGTAATTTAATTTTCTGTATTTTTGTATTCTGATTTTTGCCTTGATATAAATCAAAGTTTATGGGTTTTTCTCTTATAATCTGCTTACAACTGTTTATCTTAAAGTGTTTTACCATACTCTTATCATCATTGATTTCTGCTTCAGGCACAAAATGTTGAAGAAATTTGTTTTTAAGCACATTTGTCAAAGTGTGGATTTTCTACGCTTTGTCATTTTTATCTGGTTTTCTGTTGTCAGAAAAATGTAAAAACAGCACTACTTGTTTTTTTCCTATTTTTCCGCATTAAATTGTTTATTTTTGACGATTTCATTGCCCATGTCATGTTTTGAGACGCAGTAGTTCTTTCTAGCTGAATTGTGGTTATATCCATTCCAAATTAGAATATCAAGATCACACTTTACCTCTAAAAATTTCAACTTAGTTAGAGAACTAGTTACGGAAATATGAAAAGTAAGCACAAGGAAAAACTTCGTTTTGACTCTCCACCATTACCATCAAATCCCCATTAACCCAGGAAACAACATTAACAACATAATTTTTGTTTAATTAACTATAATTTTTTTTAATAAAGTTTTGTTTAGCACCATTAGCCTATTTCATGTCGATCGAGGTTGGATCATATTGACCCGAACATCAGAGTGTAGTTCATTCGAACGGAACAGCAGGGTTACCACGTTGAACGCCGAGCGAATCATATACGATTCACGCTTATTTTACTTAGAGGGCCGCGCGAATCACAATTGCTTCGTACGGATTGTTATACTGCGGGCAGCGCCGCTCGTAGGTGATTCGCGCTGCAGTGATAAGTATATGGAAGTTTGAAGTTAGTAGCCCCCTTAACAAATATTTTTAGCACGGCCCGCAAGTAATAAAATGTACTCGATATTGCCTAACATTATGGTTGTTCATGTCTGCCCTTTTACGCCAATATAGACTCTAGATAATATGGTAAATAAAAAGTAATAGACACACTAGTTTTACAAAATGCTTTATTTCTTTAACAATATAAGAAACTGCTCACTAGGAGAATAATATAAATATAATACCGAAAAAGTGTTTAGGAAGGGGAATTCTACATAAAACGCATATAGAGTACAATTGTGGACATTTTTGAAACAACTTACACAATAGAATTTGTCACATTGAACACATGTCCATCTAGTTTGCGTTGCTTTGGAAGTGGCGTACTTTCTGTTGAACTCTTCGGACAAATTCTTATAGCAAAATAAGTATTTGCGGCGATTCTTTGTTTTTACTTCTTCCAAAATATGCTTTTCCCACATCTATGAAGATCTTTCCTTTGGTTTTATTTGCAGTAAATATTTTGCTATTTCTTCTCTGAACTGAGTTATGGTAATATTACAGACCGTTACTTTTTTAAATAATATGAATGCGTTTACAACTTCTCATCCAAGGAGAATTTCAATAGCTATTTTCCGATACCACTTTATAGTTCTTCTAAGACAGGAAGCATAAGCCTTTATTTGGTCGGATAAATCTGTGAAACTTTTGTTTTTATTGTAGTCGATGACAACTTATGGCTTTTTTTCCGCCGTTCCATTTCTTGATGTTACTGGTAGAATTATTTCCGTATGTTATGTTGACAATATTAGAACCTCACGTTTATCACACCACTTTATTACTACAACTTCTGAGTTACTTTCTGCACCAATTACCTGCCACTTTTTTAGCTTTTTTTCAATAATATTTTTTGGATTTCCTTTTCGATTTCTTCTCAAGGTTGCAACAAGGTGTGTTTGTCGTTCTAATACAGTACGACCGTAGTCAAAAAGCCCGTTACATAGTCCTAAAACAAGCGAACTGGGAGCACTAAGTACACTATTAGTTTTCTCGGTACCACAATAGATTTTAAAGTCATAAGTGTACATATCTTCTACACACAATTTAAAGAATTTTACACCAAACCTATGCCGGTTATTTTTGATAAATTGTAGAAAAGATAACCGACCACGAAAGGAAACTAAAGTTTCGTCTCTACAAATGTTACCAGACAGCGTTATAGAGCTTTGAAATTTTTGTCGGATGTGATCTATGAGTGGTTTTATCTTATACAGTCTTGTGGAAATATGTGAATTTTTCGTTATCAGTAAAATGCCAATTATTCAGAAGAAGTTCAAATCTGTTTCTTGACATGGCTTGTTTTACTTCATTGAAGTATACCACATTAGAAGACCAATAAGAAGATAGTTTTGGCATTTACAATCCCAAAATGAATTTCTTCATTTGACAAAATTTCGTTCATCATTTTTTCAAGTTGTATTTGTTTTTTTTTTCGTATTCGCCCATTTTAGATGAATAATTTATTGCACTTATTTAGACAACGACGCGAAATAGACTGAATGCTTGTAATATAATATAAAGCTATGATAATCGACTACAACCGACAAGTTGATTCCTGTCGGCGTGAATCACGGGTGTAAGACAGATACTGGTACTGGGGGCCGCGTGATGCATACTTGCTTCGCGGTTCAAAGTACGATTTGGAAAAAAAATATTGCTGTAACATCTGTATATATGAAATATATATAAATATGTTTTGAGGAAAAAATATCTTCTTCTTCTTTAAGTTCCATCTTCTATCGAAGGTTGGAAATCATCATGGCTATGCGGACTCTGTTGACTGCCGCTCTAAAAAGTTCTGCACTACTGCATTCAAACCATTCCCTCAAGTTCTTAAGTCAGGATATTCTTCGTCTTCCCACATTTCGCTTTCCTCTGATTTTGCCCTGCATAATAAGTTGTAATAATGCGTATTTTTGCCCTCTCATCACATGTCCCAAGTACTCAAGTTTTCGTCTTTTAATAGTTATTAGTTAATAGTTCAACGTGTTAAAAATATCTAAATGTTTTGTCGACACTGGGGATTAATCGCTGCATATCTACATGATAATAGAATAAAATAGAATAAAAATATGCTTTATTGTCACTGAAAATTGTACAATTTTATTGACAAAGCTTATAAAGAGTCATAAAAATAACAATAACAATTTAAATTAAATTAAATAACAATTTAATTTAAACAATTTAACTTCTTAAAATTAAGAATTTTTAGTAAAGACTTCCAAATCAAATCCTGGTTGGTTCCAGTCTCACTAAACTTTGTAAGTGACACAATAAATGTCGGTAAAGTTTTGGCCCAAGAAGCATTCTGTGGGATCGGGAGAAAGTTAGTTAGGGATAAATTTAGATGTGGTATTAAAGTTGGAAGTAAGAGGGGAATAGTATGTATGAGTGGAGCAGGAGGGTGAGTACTTGTATAGTTCGGTAATGTCTGCTGTATGTGTAATGGATTAGAAACGTTAGCTGAAGTAGAGACAGCATAAGAAATGAAAAGATATTTACGCCTACGCCAAATAGGGGGTTCGTTGGCTTCGCGATAGAGGCTTTCAGCTGGACTGCTACGGAAAGGTCCTAAACAAAGACGGATAGCAGTATTACGTACTGAATTAAGGATTTGAAAAGGTGTTTTGGATGCTGATCTATATAAAGCTGCCGTAATCGAGTTAAGAGCAAATAAGAGACCTATATAGTTTGACCAGTATACATTCGCTAGCGCCCATTGGTAGTGGGAAAGTGTTTTGATTATATTTAAATGTTTTAGGTAATCTGCTCTAGTTTCTTCAATATGTTGTTTCCAAGAAACTCGGAAATCTAATATTAGTCCTAGAATTTTGCAGTGATCGACGACTGGGAGAGGGCAGTTATTCCCTAAGATTTTAGGGGCAGTGGAGAGTGTTTTGGTGAATTTGAGAAGTTGTTTTTTTTTGTAGAAGAGAGGGACAGGCCGAGCGCAGTTAATCTATTTTGTAATAAGTCCACTGATGCTTGGAGAAATTTTCAAGTAGTAGTGGTCGCAACGCCATGGCAATACATTATAAGGTTATCAGTATATGTAGTAAATTGTACTGGGGAAGGAAGACTGTGGCATATATGGTTAATCGATAAAATCAACAATGTGGTCCCTGGGGGACTCCGTCTTGTTGGAAGTGGGTGATTGGGGTCTGCGACAACCATTGTCACAGACTCTAAAGGGTCTAGAGCTCAGAAAGTGCTTAACAAATTTAAAAATATTTCCGGTGAGGCCGCATAATACTAGTTTATCGAAAATAATCTATCTAGGTATTTTATCCAAAGCAGCTTCAATATCAAAAATGCAGGCAATCACTTCTTGACTGTTATTAATATTTTCGGCGATGTGGGTATAAAGAAGAACGAGGTTTTTGCTTGTGGAACGATGTCGGCGAAAACCAGATTGTTCTTTTAATAAAATTTGCTGTTTTTCAATAAACCATAAGAGACGCTTGCTTATCGTCGCCTTATGAGGATCGTCAAGATGGCGGCGATTGGATTATTTCCTGACGCAGGTGCTCACAGGACACGGGTGTTTTAGGGCCTACCTTTATAGGATCGGTAAGGCTGATACAGATGAATGCCTATATTGTGGATACTCGGACACTGTGACACATACGATGTTAGATTGCAGCAGATGGATAGTGGAAAGGAACAGAATGGAGAGAGAGACAGGTGTGAATTTTGTTACAGTGAGAGAAATGATTGAGATAATGATTGAAAATAAATTAGGTTGAATTAACATACACAGTTATTACCGTGCAGTGATCAAAAAAAAAAAGGAAGAGGAAGAAAGACAGCTGGACCAACGGCAAAGGTAGAGTGAATGATGCTGAAAGGTGAAGTTAGAACAGTGGGTCACACTTTTTGAGTTAGAATGTGTGAGTTTGGCTGTGGGGAAGGAGAAAATGCCCTTCTGAAAATGATGCCGAAATAGGAGTGTGGATGTGTATGAATGAAGAATGAATGAATTAAGGTAGTGCTTCGGAAGTGATGCCGGCCTTACAGCGGCCATTCCGCTTCCGGATCGCTGGATGACAGAGGAGGGTCTGGTTTAGCAGGTAGGCGTTCGGCGTAGACTCGGCGACGAGAGGGCATTTTAAAGTACCTCTGGAACTATCGCCGGGAGTACGAAGAACGAATCCTGCACTAAGGTCAGTCAGGCGGCGTCCTGGACTGAGATGTCTTTTGAAGATTCCAGACCCCCCCCTCTATAAAGACGAAAAAAAAAAATGGCGGCGTGTGATACAACCACGTTAACGACTGAGTTAAATAAATTAAAGAAAAATGAACTAATCGACATAATTGTGACGTTAAAAGTACCAGTAAATGTTGCAAATCCACAAGTGATTGCCTATATAAATAAAATTGGTGAATTTGTAAATAGAAAGAGCGACAATAAATCTTAAGATTTGCCAGATAACATAACCTGTTCTCACTGTGACACATTATCAGACAGGACCATTTCCATTAAAAAGGAACTTGACGCTGTAAGTAAACTTACATATCATCTAAAAAAAAAGGTGCCAAGAACAAGAAGATTTAATTTTTCTCCTAAAACAATTAAAAGAGAATTCTGATTTACCAAAGATACATATAACGCCATCTACTAATACTATTACGAACTCCAAAACACATTATAAGACCAATCTAAATATTGCCGAAAAAAAGAAAGAAGAACACAAACAAAACTTTATGGGCAAAGCAGCAAAAAGTGAACTGGTAATTACTCAGAAAAAGACTGACGTAAATAAACAAGGGAATTCCCAAACGATAACAAAAACAGATGTTTCGAAAGGACTGCTTTTTGAACAAAACAGATTAAAAATGGATCAGTTCATTAATCAAGTACAGGACGAAAAACCAACTAATGATGAAATACATATCAATGAGGCGAAAAATGATCAAGAATGGAAAACTATTAAGCCTAGGCGACATCAGTTTAACGCACGAAGAAAAATTATAGTAGGTAGCAATAGAGATAGCGATGAGGTTACGGGTGTTCCAAAAATTTCAACTCTACATGTTACAAGAATTAATAAAGAAACTACAACTGACTCTTTAACAAAATTAATTAAAGTGAATTTTCCTGAAGCAACATGTGAAATGATTCAATCAAAAAATCCAACTAGTTATTCTTCGTTCAAAGTAAATATATGTTCAGAGAACTTCAACAAGGCCATGAATCCCGAAGTTTGGCCTCACGGAGCTGTTGTAAGTCTTTTTTTTACCACAAGAAAAAACAGACACAGGAAGCTTAGTTTTTGATCCAGATATTACATTATTAAATATCCCAAGTGTTAGTCAGAAAACTGGTTTTAAATTTAATAAGTTAGAAGTATTCAATTCTTCTAATTTTGACACAGTTGGTAAAAATGCTTCAACTTTCAATCAAAAAAGTTTTGGCTTACTTCATCAAAATATACAATGTATATCACCAAGCATTGAAAAACTAGAGTTCTTCCTGCAATGCGAAGGTCTACATAATATATGTGTCTGTTTAATTGAGCACTGGAAACCTAAAGAACAACTAGAACTACACCATATAAATGCATTTTCTCTGGCTTCATCTTTCTGCCGTGACCAAGGGGAACATGGAGAAACTTCAATCTATGTGAAAGACGGTGTGGTTTGGAAGGAACGTTCTAATATACGTTCTCAATCTTAGAAATATAATTTTGAAGTGAGTGCTGTTGAAATAGACTATTGCCTTTTTAATTGTGTTGTGTTGTGGATTTATCTGACTGGACGTGGCTCTATTAATGTTTTTATGTCCAAACTGGATCTAATACTTGATGTGCTAGTCTCCGAAGGTAAGGCTATAATATTAATAGGTGATTTTAATACAGATTTCAAATCAAATGCATTAAGTAAGCAGAACTTGGTGAATGTTTTAGATTCTTATGGCTTACCTGTAACTGTGAATCATTATACAAGAGTAACTGCAACTAGTAAAACTCAAATTGACCATATTGCTACAAACATAAATCACCCACAAAAAACAATGTTTGTGGAAGGTTTGATCTCTGATCATCGTGCGCAAATATTCCAATGTAGCATTAACACAGACAATGATGCCTATATATTCATCCGTTCATATAGTGAAAGGAACATAAATCGTTTTGTTCAAACCCTTGAGTCAACAAATTGGTCAGAGGTATTTAATACAATTTCTGCTGAGGATAAATCATTAGCTTTTTTAAACACTATCCAAAATTATTTTCGGTCCCATTTTCCACTACTTAATGTAAACCTAAAAAAAGTACACAGTCGAATTGGTTTACGCAGGAACTGTACAATTTAAGGGATCAGCTAAAACTTTTAGAAACGATCTGTTAGCAAAATAGTAGTCTTAGGCTAGTCCTTCATTGTGCAAAGTCAGAATATTCAATTAAATTAAAAGCTGCTGAAAGTAGTCACTTCATGAGACAGTTAAACCAATCATCAAATAAAATTAAATGTATTTGGCGTTTAGTAAACTTAACAGTCGGGAAACAAAATAACTCAAAAGTACCTAGTGATGATAACAGTAATTTAGCAGACAAATTTAACCACCATTTTGTTGAAATGGCTCCAAAGTTACTTGCTGCTTTGGATCATAATAAAATAGATGGGTTTACATCAGCATAAAAAACCGTAATAGTTCTTCTATGTTTTTATATCCAACTAACCCACAGGAAATAACTAGTATAGTCGGAAGTTTTAAATCCAAACACAGTTGTGGTTTTGATCAGATTTCCCCTCAGTTATTAAAACAATGCATTCATGCTCTCGCAGATCCACTGACGGATATTTGTAATGCCTCTTTTCAACAAGGAATATTTCCTAGTATGTTTAAACTATCTATTATAATCTCTTTATTCAAAAGTGGTGATAAAGATGACCTTAACAACTATCGTCCCATAAGTCTCTTATCTATGTTTTCAAAGATAATTGAAACTCTAGTTTATACTAGAATGAACGGATTTCTAAAAAAGCATAGTGTCTTGCATAATTTTCAACATGGTTTTACATCTTCTAAGTCTACAACTACAGATCTTGCAAATTTCGTCAACTGAGTGTTGGATGCTTTGGACAGACGAGAGAAGGCATGTGATTTATTTCTCGATTTGTCCAAGGCTTTTGACACTTTGGATCATAATTTGTTGCTAATAAAACTTGAGGGGATTGGTATTCGTGGTATAGTTCTAAAATGGTTTACTTCCTACCTAGAGAATAGAAGACAAAAAGTAAAGATAACATCTAATGGACTTGTAAACGAATCAAACACATATCCATATCCATATCCATTATGGTATCCTTCAGGGTAGTGTATTGGGTCCTCTACTTTTTATAGTATTTATTAATGATATAACTTTGGTAACTAATTCACTGACTGGGGTTAACATTATCAGTTATGCGGATGATACCCACATTCTAGTCACAGGAACGTCTGATCAAAATTTGCAAAATAAAACTTCACAGATACTACTATCCACCATCAAAAGTTATTTCTTATCCAACAAATTAGTTTTAAATTAAGAGAAATCAAAGTATATGATTTTCACGTCAAATAATTTATTAAACCATCAAGCCACTATAGAAGCAGCAATAGATAAAACAGACTGCACGAAGTTGTTGGGGGTAGTTCTAGACATTAATTGTAAATGGTCAAACCACATTTCTAATTTGAAATCCAGATTAAGTAGCGCACGTTATGCATTAAGAATTCTTTCACGTTTCTTTCATACATCAATATTAAAAACAGTATACTTTGCCCATTTTTACTCAATAGCCAAATATGGCATTGAAGTCTGGGGTTCAGAAAAGAGCTATTAGGATAATGTATAAAATGAAATTTAGAGATTCTTGTAGAGGCATCTTTAGACAAAACAATATTCTAACAATTCCTGGTCTGTATATATTTTCGTGTATAATGTATTTGCATAGCAAAATTTATGAATTTAATAAATTTCAATTTAACCATGTTTATTCAACAAGATTCAGAGACAATCACTTTATGCTTCTACAACATCGTTCTGTTTTGTTGGAAGGTAGCACACATTATACAGCCATAAGTTTCTTTAACAAATTACCAATAGATATACGAATGAATTTACATCAGCCAAACTTTCGGAGGTGTGTACATCGGCATGTACTTTGTATAATGTCGCATGTGATCAATAAATTTGACGTGACTTGACTATCATCTTCTCAGTATTTGCACATGGTGCAAGTGAGAGAAATCGGTCTATATGACTGAGGAAAGTTGAGGTGTTTGGCCATATTTTAGTTCAGGACAGGTATAACTACGGATGTGTTCCATTGAGTGGGAAATATTTACGAGTAGCAGATAGAATTATCTAGAGGCATGGAATCAGGTTAATCAGGATCGGAACATACGGAAAACCAAAATACTTGTAATAAGTAAACAACAGCATATAAAACCATCTATATATCTCTATATTACCAAAATTTGAGCAAGTTGATAAAATTGTTTACCTTGGACAGCAATTAAATTGTAATGCAGAAAGTCACAACGAAATAAGATCTAGGATAGAGCAGGCTCAAGCTACTTTCAGAAAAATGTCCAATGTATTATATAACAGAGACCTAAAATTGACATTGAGAAACCACCTATTTCGCTGCTACGTATTCTTGGTCTTATTTTATGTTGTCGAGTCCTGGACTGTGAATTAAATCGATCTAAATCGCCTTGAGGTTTTCGAAATGTGGTGCTATAAAAGAATTGTAAAAGTTTCCTGGGTGGAGAAGATTCGAAACTCCATAATAGTAGAACGTCTCAGCAAGCCTACTGAGATCATAAAAAGCTTCAAGCAGAGAAAGCTGGAGTATTTTTGACATGTAATGAGAGGTCCCAAATATAGGTTACTACAAAATATCATGCAAGTAAAAATAGCAGGCAAACATAGTCTTGTCAATTGATTAAACGCAGTCTGTATTTATCGAATTGCGAGATCACATTGAGAGTTCCACCAAGGTACAACTTTATGTTGTGAGCTAATTGTGGTTTTGTCAATATAACTGCTTTAATAAAATTAGGGCATCTGAGGATTTTTTATGGAATCACCAACATTATTAGAGTTAGGTAATTCGCATATAAGGAATTCAGATTTTTTGGAGAACTCTGACCAATTAGCCTTGTTGAAGCGCCAGTAACTGCTCACCGAAACTTGGTTATAGGTGTTGTCATGTATAATTATAGGGAAATAGTTGCTGTCGTGAAGGTCGTCCGCTGTTTGCCAGGATAAAATGGGGGCCGATTTGGGATCACATATGCTTAGATTTATGTCAGAAAAAGTACTAGAACCAATAATAAAGTGGGTGTAGCAATATAAAAGCGTTATTACAATGGAAGAATCGAGGCTTGAGTCAGTTGAATTGGCTCTTTTGAGGAGGGCGACACTCGGAGATGTAGGTTGAGGTTGATGTAAAGGTAAGTGTGTGATGTTAGATAAATTTTCGAAGGGAGAATTTGAGGCAAAAGTTTGAGAGGTGTCGAAAGGTGCCATGGGGCTATTGTTTGTGAATTTATTAGGAACGTGGGTTAATCGGTGGTGGGTAGTGGTATTCGGTGGGTTTTGGCAGGTTTTAGCCATGTGTCCGACTTTTTGGTAAAGAAAACGTTCAAGTTTTTCTGATGTCACGAAGATTCGAAAGGAAGTGTTTTCAAAATATATTAATACAGAGGTTTGTATTTCGAAATTTTCTTTATCTGGTATTATGTAGTTGGACCGTCAAAAACTTAATATATGAAAATAATAGTCATCGGGTGAGCCAGTGCGAATCTGAGATATAAGTGAGGCTAATTGCAGAATTATTTAATGCCTGTTCTATAAGTTGATTTGGAATCGATGAGCATACATTAAATATTAACAATATTTTAGTTGGGGAAATAAGTCTGCGAATGCGGACGATTTCATTTTTAATGGAAACGGTGGGACTGTTTTTGGTAAGAATATCGACGTCAGAAATAGAAGCAAGAAAGATGAAAATGCGTTGGTTGTATAGGCAGGAAGCTTGGGTAATACGCTTTGATGTTACGATTTCACCGATGACCTTAATGTAATCGAAAAGAGCTGTTTAGGAAAGTGCATTTAATAATATCGCTTACTTTATGCTAGGATTTGATCTGGTAGCCGGTGTTTATATCAATTATAAAGTTTCTTGCAAAAGTACATACCAAGTTGTTTCACAAAAAACTATTAATTTTCAATAATTACTTGATAACAAATCACATTCACTGACAAGTTTTTTATTAGAAATACTATTAGAAGAAGCCTGAGGTTGCTTTTTGAATAGAAATGATTTTAATATCAAAATATATTACTTAACAAAAAATTGCTAGAGTACATTCTTAGTCATTTATAAATATAACATCTCAGCTTTATACGTCAATAAATTCCGCAAAGGCACTTCTAGTTCTTTTTAAATTGTCAGTATTCAGCCTTAGTATCTCCCCTTAAAATGTGTCATTAATTTAATCACAAAGACAATTCCGCTTAACAATTTTATATACGAGTTATCTACGTTAATGTAATATAGCGGATATGTTGGTGTAGATCTAACTATAGCCATCATTATCTTATTTTAAGATTGATCCCATTATCGTCATTCAAAACTATTATTCCATTATTGTCGTTACAACTGCGATGGTTACGTACACTGAATTAACAAAAGTAGTTTTGTGGTGGTTTTAAAGTCGTTAGTAAAAAAGTTTAATAATTTATTGGCAAAAACACGTTTAGGATACACGAGTTAGTATGTTTCAATATTTTATTATTATTTTTAGAATTAGACACCTGTAGTATTTTATCTGTTTAAATTTTCTTTAAGATTTGTCATCTAAAATACTTCTTTATAAGTCAAACGAAAAGAATTATAGAAATCCTATATTTCAAAAAGTAATTCCTACTTATAGGCAAAACGTTAATTAAATTGTTTTTTTAAATTCCTGTTTTCTTTAAAAAATATATAAGCAAATTTTTCATTAGATTATTTGCAATACCAAACTTTGTTTATTAAATCTCGCAATTTATCAACTCAATTATGTGAAGTGAGCAATATAATATCTATATTAAGTTTTTGGATGAAATTTACTACTTTTACCTACTAACTTTAAAGCTAAGATGTGTTTTTAAGGATCCTAAGCAAGTGTTTTAACAAAACCAAAAGTAGGAATTCTATAGAATTTCATTATAATTCTTTAGAATTATCCTTTAATAATTTAAATATATGACAACATTAAAATCTATCTGATGCAGTTAGGTTTTATTTCGTTTAAAAGTCTGGAAACTTAAAACCTTATAAAAATTAAAAGGAAAAAATTCTAATGGCTAGCTGTATACTATAGTTACAGAACTTCAAATGAAGTCAAAACTTTTGATGTAAAGTAATATATACTACCTATCGGAACATCAGCAGTGAAAACACAGAAATAAGTATTTCCATGTTAAAATATTATATTTTAATTTTTAAATTTATCGTTCGGTTAATACTTACAGTAATAAGAATAGGTTAAACTAGCCACATCACGAGATCAAATGACCCTTTATATATATATATATATATATATATATATATATATATAATATATATACATATATATATATATATAGATATATATATATATATATATACATATATATATATATATATATATATATATATATATATATATATATATATATATATACATATATATATATATATATATATATATATATATGTATATATATATATATATATACATATATATATATACATATATATATATATATATATATATATATATATATATGTATATATATATATATATACATATATATATATATACATATATATATATATATATATATATATATATATATATATATATATATATATATATATATTGTTATGATGTGTTGTTTCTGTATGAGCTATGAGTAAATTTGAATGATATATGTAAGTATAGGGTTTTTATCGCGGTTCTCAAAGAATTACTTTGTAAGTACTTTTTTAAATTATCTTTATTATAACTATTATGAAACAAACATATCTATCTAATATAAGCAATATCAATTTAAAACAATCTATCTAAAATTTGAAATTCTTACAATTATTAAATTATTAACAAAATTTTGTACCTTCTTTCACTGAACGCCTAAAGTTTTTCCAAAATTAAAGTTATTATCACCACTCGATATTTTCTTACTAATCCTTGGTTATCCAACTATGTTAATATGTTCCTTCTTAATTATCTCCACTTACTATATAAATATATAAATTTAAATCCTTGTTATTTCCATATAATGTACTTTCAAATATACTGGATCTTGTGGTTGTATTATTGAATGTTTACTTCAATGAATTAACTTCATACTATCACTTTATTACTGTAGTAATAATTAATCTCAACTGTATTAGACTTAAAAATTCATTTAACTTAATCAATCCCTTCTTCTAGCTAATAATCTCTTCATTACCTCATAAGTTCTTGTTAATTATTCTTTGTAATTAATAATCACATGTAATTGACTTAATTGAATCCTTGAATTGTTATAACTAACTCCTCAATAATAATCTTGTAACTGATTTAATTTTTTCTAACTAACTCACTTAACTCAATTATTAATCTTCTTGTAACTAAATTCTTGAATTATAACTTTACTGACTCACTTTACTAACTGTAACTAACTAACTAACTGACTTCTAACTGATAACTGATCATACTGATAACTGAACTGGTAACTGAACTGGTAACTGAACTGGTAACTGAACTCTCCTCCAAATTACATGGCTTTTTATATATCCTTCCTCTTACCAGAATAATCTAGCAATAAATAATGTTCAAATCATTCTATTTGTTCTATCTGAATATTCTGGAATTGTTTTTTGTCTGTGACGTATTATGCATATACTCCCATTGACATTTCTAGAACTTTCTATTTACAAATTACTTCACTTTAGGCTCTCCAGATCAGAACTACACTATTATATGTAACTTAAACATTTATATGAAATATATTTTTACTATTCTACATCCACAATTATATTCTAAATTAACATTCCAAAAATAAATAACTTTTTGACTTTGACACTACAGTGTATGTTTGGTTGCATATGCACATGGCTGACTCAAACATATCTAATATTAAATAAAATAAAAAAAAAACTTCTTAAACTTAATTCTTATGCTAAATTCTTAAAAATACCCTCATATAATTATTTTTTAATAATATTATCTAGTATATAACTTACATATTATGTCTCTAACCACTATTTAAATAAATTTATTAATTAACATTGTATGTCTGGTTGTACATATTTCTATGTTAATTTATTGCATTTTTGCTCTCACTACAATATATATATATATATATATATATATATATATATATATATATATATATATATATATATATATATATATATATATATATTATATAATAATAATAATAGAGTTTATTTAAAACAAAATAATGTGTTACAGTATAAATTTACATATTTTATACAATAAATAAACCCAGTTACTCACAGAAGTTGTGTGTCACATGGACTACAACTTGTAAGTGAGGGTTGAATTTTTTTTAACATATTCGCACAAATTACATTTATAAAAATTCTTAGTAGTAACATACAAACTGTTTAATATATATTTAACATACATAACATAAAATTTAAAAATATAACATTCATCTGAAATTGAAGCTCATTAATAGCTGTTTATTAATTCATACAATTTATACCTATTACCATGGATCCATTCTTTTAATATTTTTTATTTTTTATAGTTGTGTATTATTCTAATGGTAGATGGTAAGCAATTAAACATTTTTGGTCCCAAAAAATCAATGCAACGTTGGCAAATGGTTTTTCTTTTTTTTTAAACTAATATCGTTAAATTTCTATTTCTGGTTTGATATGTATGGTGGGTAAAATTCAGAAATGATCTCTCATTGTATAAATATAATATTGATTTGTAGGAGTACAACTGGTTTAAATCGATGAAATGACGGTCTGTGAATAATTGCTCCACTGAAGATCTTATACCACTTCTATATATTATTCTTATTATCCAATTTTGTATAACGTTTAGATTTTTAATGTGAGCATTGTAGGCTCCACCCCATGCAATAATCCCATAGGTTAATTGTGATTGTACCAGAGAATAGTATAAAATCTTCAAGTGGTGAACATCTAAGAAGTCGCGAAGATATTTAAATTTTGAGAGTAAACCTCTTATTTTTTGGACTACATATTTAATATGATGAACCCATTTTAGGTGTCTGTCTATTACAATACCAAGGTACTTAATCTTTTCTGCTTCTGGAATTGTTGTATCGTTATCAATTTCAAGTTGGTTAAAGTTTGGTAACCCAGTGATGTATGACGAAAATGGCAAGTATTTAGTTTTTTCAATATTATGGTTATGTTGAAACCATTTTTTTATTTTTACAAAGTCCATTTCGACATTTTCCTTTAACTTTTTCCAATTATTTTTGCTATAAAAAATGGCTGTATTGTCAGCGAAACTTATGATCTGGCCTGAAGTCTGTAATTTAAGTAATGTGTTATATATATATATATATATATATATATATATATATATATAGTAAATAACAGCGGCTACAACACCGTTCCTTGTGGGACTCTGTAAGTCAGAGTTCTGGTCATGCTGATTTTACCACCTACAGTTACCTTTTGCTGTCGGTCACTTAAGTAGCTCTCTAAGAATTTGAAGGCCACACCTCTGATTCCGTAATTTTTTAGTTTGTGTAACAGTGGTTTACAGTATCAAATGCTTTAGAGAGATCTACAAATACACATAAGGAAGCTTTTTTATTATCTAAAGAATTATAAACATTTTTTATCAATTTACCAATTGCATCTTCTGTAGACCTTCCCTCTCTAAAGCCGTATTGACTTTCAGATAATATATTATTTTTCTTTAAAAAATTATTTAGACGAGACTTTATAATTTTTCTATTACTTTACTGAGATTCGAAGTCAAGCTTATTGGTCTATAGTTTCCAAGTTCACTACGATCTCCTTCACCTTTAAAATGCGGTTGAACGATACCTGTTTTTAATACATTGGGAAATATACCTAATCTGAAACATTTATTGATTATATAAGACAATGGTTTAGCAATTTGTTCTGCAACAATTCTGATCTGAGGGTATCTATACCTGGCGATTTTTTATTTTTTAGTGTATGTATAGTTTTAATGACTTCATCTTCATTCGTTGGAAATAAATATATGCTATTTTTTACATAATCAATGTCTTCAACATAATTGAGAGGTGTATCAATTTTCTCAGCATATTTTTTTCCCAAATCACTGAAATGCCTATTAAATAGATCTGCAATTTGTCCATGATCTGTTATTAAATTATCATCTGTCTTTATCTGCTCAATTTCTGTTTTAATTACTGTTGAACCACACAATTTTTTGACACATGTCCAAAGAACCATTGAAGTGCAAGTATTTTTATCAATTAAGTCATTAAAATATTTCTTTTTTGCTTTTGTTAATAATCTGCTGAGATAATTTTTGGATAATTTATATTCGTTACTGATATTCATGTCACTGGGGTGTTTCTTAGATTTTTTATACAAATTATTTTTTTCTTCAATAGCTTTTAAGAATTCTAAATTGATACAAGGCTTTTTATTTTTTTATTTTTTTCGAATCTGTACTTCCTTAGTTGTTACGTCAATATTTCGTTGTAGTGTAGTGATAAACTCCACAGTTGTATTATTCATGTTTGTAGAATTATAAACAGAGATCCAGCTTTCGCTTTTTAAATTTTGCTTTAATTGTATGTAATCAGTATATTTTTTAAACATTGTGTTTTGTTTATTTGTGGAACTAACTGAAGAGTTGATATTTCCTAATATTAATGCAATGGGACTATGATCAGTTATTTCGTAGTTAAAAATGTAAGAACTAAATTTATGTTTACTTTTTTGTGAATTTTCAATAAAGAAATGATCAAGGCACGTTTCACTGTGACGTCTTGTGATTTGGTTTATATATGATACATATCCATGCGTGTTAAGTAAGTTTTTGTACTCCGAAACATAATTATCTTCTACTAATAAGTCGATATTAATATCTGCAAAAATATTAATGTCCGACCTCTTTGTATAGCGTAAATAATTGTTAAGGCATGAATTAAATACCTTTGGGCATGAGCTTGGTAATCTGTATGTAGAAACGATTTTATTATTTTCATTTTTTCCGTAGATGTTTAATTCGATTGCTGTCATTTCAGAGATCTTAATAATGTTGTATTTATAGTTTAGATTGTTTTTTACATAAACAATAACACCATCATTTCTGTTAAAGTTACCTCTACTATATATGAGTTCGTATTCCTGTATTTGAAATATATTGCAATCAAGGAGCTGTAAAGTTTCCGTTAAAATAATAATTTCAAAATCAGATGTAAAATAACTGTAAAGATGTAAAAAAACAATAAATTCGTCAAAGTTTTTTTGGACGCTTCGGATATTCATATGCAGTACTTTTAAGGGTAAATTGCTATTTTTACTAATATGATTGAATTCTCATATTGTATTGATTGTTTGAGCTTTAATTTCATTGTTATTATAATTACGTATAAATGGATCCATGTTAAAATTTTAATAAACTGGTATATTAGTATTAAATACACCTATTTATTAGATGAACGTAACCTAGAAAACTGCCTTGACTTTTGGTTCTCAATAGACTTATTTTTCACTTCTTTTTCTATATTCTTCTTTGTGTTGTTACTCTTGATCGAATTAGATATTTTTGGGTGTTCCTATTGATTATTCTTCAAATACTGATATTTCTGCTTTAGTCAACTTTTTGATACTTGGTGTATTCGGTTCACTATTTGTTTGGTTTATATTTTCCTCTGTATCTTGCAAGTCTTCTAAAGAGTAAGAACTTTCGTCTACAAAAAGTGTATTGCCTTTTATGTAGCTTCGAGTATTAGAATTCTGTCGGCCAAGTTTAAGATGGTATTTTAACATTTTCTGCTCTTCTCTTTGCTTTTGGGTATAGTCGTGAGTTATGTTTATGGTTGTTCCTTTCAATCTATTGCAATTTTTAAGAACTTCTCTTTTCTTTATATTTGACACGAATTCTATTTTAATCGGATTATTTTGAGAATTTTTAGACGAGATAAAGTTGTTAATATCAAACAAATAAATATTGCTATCTAGTAATTCCCTCAGCTTTTCACAAATCAGTGCACGAGATGCAAAACTCGCTTAATGCATGTAAAGTCAATTTGAGAAAAGTGCAAAAAACGTTTTTTGCATTGTATTTTTTAATAACCAATTAATGATGTTAGCGTGCCTTTAGAACATATACACCTCTAATAGTTTTTAGCATATTTTAAAAAAATAGTGCAGATTTTTTAAATAAATGAAGAAAAAAGAATGCATTTAGCGAGTTTTGCACCAAAAAAATGTTACATCAATAGTTTAAAACAAATTTTATTCACAAAGAAATTTAACAGTGATTTACATATTACATTAAATTGGTAAATTAATATCGCTAGGTTTTAAACCACTGCAGCCAGCTTCAACATCGTTTACAGAATTTTGGTTTTCCACCATTCGAGGTTTAACAAGATTTTCTTTAAAGAAAACCAAATCAGGATTTTCTTCCCAGGCGTTTCCATAATGTTTTTTGAGAAGAGAAATTATTGTCGATTTATCGCCTTTGAGTTTGCAGCCAATAGGAAGTTGAGTAGGATTGATACGTGTCAATTTTATTCCTCTCTTGACAACAGACTTGGCTTCACCGACGTCAACACAATAATTGGGCTCACCTCGTATTAGTGCATTGGTTTTCCCTTTAGTAAGCACAAACCTTTTAGCCTTAGTAAACTGAAAGTGCCATGAGGATGGTGCTTTGGTGTTTACTTGTGCTTCATTCTTCCAGTCATAGACCTTCCAATCTAAACCCAATTTTCTAATTGTCAACTTATTTACTATAATATCTTCGTAGTCAGAAGTTTTTAAAATAATGGATTTCTTTTTAACCTCTCTTTCAATTATTCCGAATAACCTATCAGGTGGTATAAAAGAATGTCCTACTACGGGGAATATTATGTTAATGGTCTTTATGTTTTTGGGAGCTTTCGTCATCAACCAAACAGAAAGCATGGTCATCATTATAATATTCTTATTTTGCCCCCCACATCCATCAACAAATAAACGAATTGTATCGATTTCATTGGGAAAGTTAAACTTACTCAGTACATCCCAAACAGCTGAAGCTATCGAATTAGAATTTTTGGGAAAATCAACCTCCGTCCAAACATAAGAATAAACATTTTCTGGAACCAACTGTGCTGCTGATGATCCATGAATTACCGTAAAGTTGTAATAGTTAATTTGTTGACTAAAATAACTAGCTTGATCCGGAAGCTTCGGCAAAGGCAAATTTTTGATGTAAAGCAGGGACACTTGAAAATTAATTGACAAAAAGTCGTTAATTATAATTGATGCGATATTGTGTAATTAATTAATTTCGCGAATAGTACATTTTCAGAAAAACCCAAATAAATCGAAACCGGTCAAAAATAGGTATAGGGAATGTTGAATAAAGTAACATTATTTTGTTCAGTAGAATTCAAAATTAAAGTGAAATATAGGTTATTCTATTCAAAAAAGTATAAGTTTATATCATTACGCCAAATTGGGACACCCTGTATATATCTCAAAAATTTTAATTTGTAGCCGGTATTGACCTACGTATTCCTACAAAAGGAATTTTTAATATCTTTAGCCATTTCCCCGGTAGGCTCCGTCTATATATATATATATATATATATATATATATATATATATATATATATATATATATATATACATATATATATATATATATATATATATATATATACCTAAATATATATCTATATATATATATATATATATATATATATATAAAGTGATTTTTATTTTAGTAAGTTTAACATCAATTTTTACCCTTGATTTAACAAACAAACAAGTTTGAAAAAAAATTTTACACTTATTGTGTATTTTAAATGGGACAAATATTTCAATTCGCATAAAAACCCAACAAAAAACCCAGTGATATCTGGATAGCACTGATGATGGAATATTAATTTCGAAGTCGTTTCGTGATGTAGGGATATCGATAGGGTGTTTAAATGTATGTATACCTTTAATAAAGGAACGTTTAAATATATTTTTGGTGATACATGGTATACAGCCAGCTACACGAACTTAGTTTCCTTGTGGACTCTTTAATTAATAAAACTGAAACAACTTTTTTGAAACAAAAAAGAGCCCTAAAATTACATGTTTTGCAATAACCTGATACTCATACTAGCAATTCTTTAAACGAATCACCGACATCATAACAAAATCAAGAGAAAACGTATTTTTCTATACAAAACATAAACAATTTAAAAAAATATTTAAATATAAAGCAATCAGGATCTTACAATATTTGATGCAAAATTAATATTTATGATTTAGGAAGTTATATGTTAATATCCATATTTAAAAAAATACCTAATTTACTTTTTTACAATTTTCAATTAAATCTTTGTTCAATTTTGTTCAATTATTAGCTGAACTTTTTTAAGACTTTTAGTTACGCCATGACAAATGTCTATTTTGTTTCTTATTAATAAAGTGGAAAAATTGTTTAAAATAAAAAGCATGAAACATGTAGATATATTTACTCACAGAATTCTCAATTATCTTAATTGGCAAGGTCAGTGCTGTCAACCTCTCCGTTCTTAAAAATGTACAATTTTATGTACCTGCATAAATTTGGTATTATTTGGTTGGACTTTTTGTGTCATTTATAAAATTGTTTTATTCCTAGGTAAATTTATTAAACCATGAATAAAGCTGGAGAAGAAAAATGTTTGTCTAATTCAGCAGAACATAGCCACCATGAAACAGCAAGTGAAAAAGTCAAGGCCAGAGGACAATGGAGCAATAAAACAGAATTTATATTATCTATTCTAGGTTATGCTATTGGGCTTGGAAACATATGGAGATTTCCATATCTATGTTATAGAAATGGAGGAGGTAAATATATTTGCGTATAAGTATTACACATACAATGACTTTTGCATGTGACATTTCATTTGCTTTAAGAACGTTTGAAAACATCATGGCATGACGGTATTTAAAATACCGCTTCTCTAACGAAGTCAACGAAACTATATATTTCAGACATAGCTACATTAAGAGGTTATTACTGGGTGTTAAAAGATTACAATACAATATAAGTTTGTGTACAGCTAATGTTATATATACTTGCTTTTTGATCGATCGTGACAAATTAGTAAATTTGGCTTATAAAAACCAATCATAGAATTCTTACACTACGTTAACATCAAGTATATTAGCGTTAGTTCAGTGTGTATTGTAAAACATTTTCTGTGAGTACCTATTTTTATATTAATAAGTAATTCATAATTACCAATTACCAAAACACCAAGCGGAACTGGTCCGTACTTAGGAAAATTAAAATGTGTTGAGAAATGGAATTTGACGTCACCTATCATGGCGATGAATTATTATCGCAATCCACATTACAAAAACCTTTATCTTACTCAGCTGCAACCAGCAAACAACAAGAACTATCCCGCATAAGGCAATAGAAAACAAACTACTGATCTTAGGGCTAAAACCAACCTAGTTGCTCAGTAAATGTAAATCACTTAGACACAGCCGTCCCAACTGCTACAGTTTTAAACAGAAACAAATCTACTACAGTGACTTCAACACAAACGACTGCTATTACACCTTCAACAACATGCATCCCTACAAACATATCAAATAATTCAACGTCACCAACAAAAATATTATCTACAACCAACCTGACATCTCTTGACACATCAACTACAGATAATACAATGCCATTGATATCCAAACCAAATTTTCCCACCTCATTAGCCCTATCACCCCACACAATCATAACTAACCAGCCTTCACCTTCCAGTCTAAACAATAATTCTTTCTCGGTTAATAAAAATAAAGAAAATCCAGCACCAAAAGAATTTAGCGTATCCAACTAGGAAAATACATCTAATTCGTCCTCCAAACGAACTGTATCTAAAGCAATATCACCCCTGATTGAGACATCAGCTAGTGACGTTGTATTTTCAAAGCCAACTCAGAAACAAAAAAGAATAAAAACAAAAATATCAACAATACCTTTACAAACGCTAATGCAACCAATTTAATAATTATTCAATTCCTTAAAGCAAATATTAACTTTTGAGGAAACGGTTAATTTATTTGAAAACACTCATGGAACAAAAGATGTTATCAGCGTTATAAATACATATACAGTAGACATTCCAGAATTTAGACAACTCCTAACCAAAATTCATTCATATACATTCGAGCGCTCATTAAAATTGAAATGTACAAAGCTAAACAAAATAATTATCTGACACAGATACATCGACTAAATTATTCCAGGAGCTAAACATTCAAGAATTTAACTATAACATTTAATTTATTACAGTGGAATATAAATGGGTCTTATACCCAATACAAAATGCTAAAACTTTTAATTAATGATGTTACCCCCGCTATCATTTGTCCAAAAAACGAATTTCAAAGACCAATATTGCCACATATTTAAAAAAAATTTAACATTATTTAAAAATAGAAACAAGCAGGAAAATGGAAGTGGTAAAGTGGCCATTTATGGTATAAATACTCTTGAAGCACAAACGATTCCTCTAAAAACAGACATCGAAGCTACAGCCGTCAGTCTCACCTTAACCGACTTAAAAGCACTTATTACACAAATACCTATGCGAACGCTAATGGTAGGAGATTTCAATTGTCACAACCCAATGTGGAGCTCAACAAATTTTAATATCAAAGTCAGACTAATCGAAGACTTGTTAACTGAAAAAAATTTATAAACATTCTCAATAATGGAAGACCAACAAGATTTAATGAACATACTGGTACAACATCGGCAATCGATCTATGGATTTGTGACCCAACTCTTTCAATGGCTCTTATTTGGGATCCCCTACCCTTTTTATATGGGAGCGACCATTACCCAATAAAAATTTCTGTATTTTCTGATGACACTATCTCTGAATACCAACCAGTCTAAAAATGGAACCTGAAAAAACTCTAACTGGGATAAGTATACTGATGCCATAGAAACAGATATAGAATAACAAAAATCTGGATTTGAAAACACTTATATAAAAAATGAAACTCTCAACATTTTTACGATTATTTTTACATACGTGGCAGAAACACATAAAGAAAAAACCAGAATATTAAGGAAATACAGAAAGCATCTTTTATTAGAATGAAAAAAACAGAGAGTACATGCTCGATATATAACAAAAAAAGCTTGAAAAACCAACTGGAGAAAATTTGTCTCAAATATAAACAGTACAACAACTTTGTCTACAGTCTGTTTCAATATTCAAAAAATATCAAGCAAAAACAAATTTTATCAAGTGCCTTTTATTACTCATAATAATAATGTAATAACAAAAACTAACGAAACAGCTGATGCTTTTGCTACATACTTCGAAAAAAACTTCAGCAATAGCAACTATACCGAACAGTTTATAAAACACAAAAAATCATCACAGAAAAACAACAGCTCTATTCTGAAGATAGAGATAATAGTTCCTTCAATATTCCTGTAACCCTAGATGAACCTAACTTTGCCCTTATTACTTCAAAAAACTCTGCTCCTCTTCTACTCTTCTAAAAATTTTCAATCGAATATGGTTAAATAATGTCGTTCCAACTTCTTGAAGTGACTCAATAATTATACCTATTCTCAAACCTAACAATGCACGGACTAAAATTTCCTCATACAGACTCATCTCTCTCTCACCAATGTAATGTGCAAAGTCATGGAAGAAATAGTTAATAAAAATTTGCTATGGATATTAGAAGCAAATCACCTTCTGGTTAATGAGAAAATTGGATTTCAATAAAATCGAACTACTACTGATAACCTCATTGATTAAGAATCTGATATTCCTAAATTTTTCGCGAAAAAGCAGGAAATTATTGCAACATTCATAGACATAACTAGACCATTTGACACAGCATTGAGTTATGACATTATTAGATTATTACACACTTGAAATATTAGAAAAAATATCATTAACATCATTTCAAATTTTCTTAAACAATGCAATTTTCAAGTAAGAGTCAACCACTGCACGTCTTCAACAAGACGTCAAGCTAATGGGACCCCTTAGGGGTGTGTAATAAGCGCAACGTAATTTTTAATTGCCATGGATAATAAT
Organism: Diabrotica balteata; assembly: GCA_918026665.1. Lineage (NCBI taxonomy): Eukaryota > Metazoa > Arthropoda > Insecta > Coleoptera > Chrysomelidae > Diabrotica > Diabrotica balteata. The sequence goes on along the minus strand of OU898283.1, from coordinate 50,330,415 downwards.
ATAGCATCAAACTCCAGCTTAGTTCGTGGCAGAATATATGCGGATGATCTGTTATTAGTATCTTCAGGAAAAAAACATCTCACCAGTACAGCGTCACTTACAAACCTCACTGTATGAACTGGAAAACTAGTCGAAGAAAACAGGATTGCAGTTTTCACTTAGCAAATCAAAGTGTTTGTTATTTTTAAAGAAACGTGATCCGGTCAAACCGCAACTAAAATTGTGTACCCAAAGCTTGATATATGCCGATGACATTAAGTTCTTAGAGATGATTATTGATACGAAACTCACATGGAAAAAACACATTCTACAAATAAAAAAACATGTCCAAAATGAAAATAATCTCATAAAAACTCTATCTCATAAAAACTGTGGAGATGACTATAAGTGCTTAATCCATGTTTATAAAACCCTAATTAGATACAAAATCGATTATGGTTCCATAGTATATGCATCTGCTAAAGAATACCTATTAAACTACCTTGACGTAATCCAAAATACGGCCTTAAGAATAGCTGCAGGAGCATTTCGGATTAGCCCAATAGAAAGTTTACGAGCAGAAACTGGAGAGCCATCACTTAAATATAGAAGGATGCACTTATCTCTCACATGGGTATTTGTTGTTAATTCTAATGCAAACAATCCATCTAGAAGTACCATATTTACCAATCGTTTTAAAAACCTATATACTGAAAATAGGAACACGAAACTACCATTTTACGAAAGAGTTGGGCAAACCCTTAGAACTTTACAAATTTAGATAGCAAATATGTATTCCAACTCCATAGAAATTCCTCCTCCTTAGACATTAAGCATTCCTCAATCCGATACATTTTTAAATATCTTCATAAAGAACGATACTCCACACTACTTAATAAAAAAATACTTTCATCAACAACCTAACAAAATTTTCTATACAAAATTTTCTTAACAAAAGTCCTATCATATATACACAGACGCTTCTAAAACATCTACTGGAGTTGGGGCAGTTGCCATTACTCCAAATATTACACTTGAGCATAAACTACCATCTTTAAGCGGTATACATACTGGCGAGTTATACGCCATCTATTATGCTCTCGTTCATATTAACTCCAGTAATATATCCAATGCTCTTGTAATTACCGATTCCCTCAAGTAGAAGTACAACGTTTGGATCACTATAGAGATAGGGAAATCAATGTGTTAGAGAGAGAAGTATTTTTGTAGTGAGTAAGAGTGAGATAGATGACGTTACGTCGAAGGAATCTCCTCAACCGTAATTCAACTATTGTCCGCTAGGTGACGCGTAATTCAACTATTGTCCGCTAGGTGGCGCCGCCAGTTTCAATCCAATTTTAAATTAAAATATTAAATAAATTAAAAATTTTAAACAAAGAAATCTACATTACCGACTGTCATAGTTCAGCTATCCGCTAGTTGGCGCCGCCAAACATTCGCCATTTTTAGTCCAATGTAAGCTAGTTGGCGCTATTTTTTAAATTAAAATATTAAATAAATTAAAAATTTTAATCTAACTTTTATAGTTCTGTGCGGAACGCTCTTCTTCTTTTTGTCAACTGTTAATTCTTGTTAGGGTCAATAATCGAGACATAACAGATATGAAATAAAAGGTGTAGTAAATTAAATACCAAAATATGTTAAACATTTCTTTATTTTTTCTTAGAATAACGTTACACAATGTTTTTCTTTTTATTCTTTCCGCAACTGCCAATTCTTCTTCTTTTTTCGTAGAGTTATGGACAATAAAGATTGTAGGTATGTAGTGCCTAAACGACTTAACGTAGAGATACATGGACAATAAAGGTTGTAGGTATGTAGTGCCTAAACGGCTTAACGTAGAGAGATATGTGAGGTATCATGCCATAAAGGCATTAGATAAAAATGATTGGATTTATCCAATACAGGTGATTTTTACGTAACGCGTGACTTTAAGTTTTCAGTACCGTCATGTCTTTGAGTGAGTACAGACATAAAGTTGCACAGTTTCAAGAGAAACTCGTTGAGTTACGAAAAGATATTAAAGTATATCAGGATTTAAGAAAAATTATCACACAGTTAGAGAACCTACATATTAGTGATAGTGTCATAAATTGGAATTCAGAAATAATACAAGAGCAGCAGCAAAGCACCTATATTTATGCAGATAGACGACTACCATAAGCAACATATTTACCTATGGGCAATAATAACACAACCTGCGAGATCATGAAAAGTAAAATTAATAATATATTCGCATTGACGTGTTTAATTGTAATGCCTGTATTTGTCTTGATTTTAAAAATTATTAACAAAAAATGTAAATAGAAAATTTGAATCTATATGTAATATAAAAGTTAATGAGTAAATAAGGAGTTTTAATTAAAAGTCAATAGTTTTCTATATTTTTTTTATTTATTTTAAACATAATTATACAGGTAATATTGTATTACAGAACCATTGTCGTAGGTGATCCACGTTTCTTTGGGTACATAAAAACAGTCCATTGGAGTGACAGGGGTTTGTATCAGGAGCAAATTTGCAAACGCAAGGTGTACAATCAAATTTGCAAACATCAATAATTGTAGGAAAAACTCCAATCATATTACATTTCTGTCTTAAAAAATCTGCTTTTTTTTCTCCTCGAACGTAAATGTAATCGGCAGCATACAATAACTTGGATTCTAGTACTTGATTTATTTTGGAATATTCAACATCACCATTGGAATATCGAATGCCATGCACGTTTTTCTCCAAGAAGAATACAGTCTTCTTATCTTGATTAGTTAATGAAGCAAACGGTTGCGGAGACGTAAATATGTAATGACATCGTTTAAAACCAATTTCAATGCTGAGTTCCTTGGGTACAAACCATCCATCTATCATAAATCCCTGTATGTCGACTAAAGCAATCCTCATTATTGAGCGCGATAATTGATACTGAGTGACATATTCTGTAAACCTACTTAAATAATATTTTTGACAACTTCTGTTAGAGGAAAGTATTCGAGTAGGCTGTCGTGAACAATTAAACAGTATACTCGAGTGCCTGCCGGAAAACCTTCATCTGCTTCGATTTCCAGTTTAACATCAACGGTTCCTGATCTGAATGACGTATCATCCTGCTTAGAACAGTCAAAAACAAATAAGGCATATTTCTTGAATGCAGCATAATCTAAGATAGGATGTTTTGTTGAGGAAAGACTATAACTAGGAAAGAATTCCGTATAGTTATAGTGAGCTATAGCATAGTCATTTTTTGCAAAATCCAATTGCATTCTCTCGTTAGGCCAATATTCTCCATTAATAACCAATCGTACGCTGGACATTCTAATGTGATCAAATAACGTTGGATCGGCGTGTATGTCATCTCGTTTAGAAGTTTGAAAAGCCACAATGACATAACGTGGACGTTCAACAGATGAAGTTGTCTTTACACTCCATATTTCACGTCGAGATCCTGGCGTAAGTGAAGGTAGTTCATTGAGCTCCCATTTACGGAAAGGTATAGTTATCGGTGCATTATTCTTAATCGGAGTCATTAATTCAATTTTCATATCATCATTGGGAAAGACATGCTTGACCTTAAGTTCCATGCTGGCAACAGTTAAAGATACTGTTGTTGTTGTTGTATCATTTGGTTCTTCCACTAAAATACAGTCTCTATCATTACGTGCTCGAACAAATCGAAACACTTGACGACCATAGGTTAATTTATTGTAATCGTTGAAAATGTTAAAAATATGTTTTATCGGAATCAGTAAACTAAAGCTGTCTCCCGATATATGTGGATTATTTGGATAGTTCCATCCTGCAGTACTGAGAAACTTAGAATCTTCAGGTGTATAACATAACAAACTGCGAATAGTGCTAACTACACCTGGGTCTCGAACTATTTCCATATCGTGTGAGCTTTGGATATATGTACATGTATCAAACAAGAACGCTCCAGCATTCGGTGCAAGAGAAACCACTCCATTACCTACTTTCTCTATACTTCCTTTAATTTCCAACAGAGTTTCGTGTATCGCAAAAAATGCATCTGATTGATTTATGATAAATTCTACAATGTCACTATTATTAAATGATTTGATGTATGGTGTATATGTACGAAATTCTTCTTTTCTAATAGTATTGTCAAATAGAGGTTTTTGGTAAATATCGAAAATCGGTGATTGAGGTTCCTGCTGTTGAACTCCCCGTCGAATGTATTGACGTTTTGACATCTTTCAACTTTAATCCAATGGCAACAAGAAAGGCTTTATTGGCAGCAGACACGTCACGTCGCATGCAGGGTCTGCGTGAGACTAATGGATATTGACTTGTAGAATTTTGTTTTATAATTAAACCCATCTATATCGTTTCCTTAAAATCCAAATGGAGTGTACTTTTCTCTCCTCTAAAGTTGACGGGTCTTAATTCTTGATCTACTATACTAACAATAATTTTGGTAATTTCACGTATACCGTTGCTTACAGGTATGTATATAGGATTATTAGGACGTTCATTAATAGAAAAACCTGGATCAACATTTATCGGAAAATGCAGAATGGTGTGTACAGGTCTGTCTTCGTAGAAGGCTCCTTCAGTAATGTTGCATTCAAAGAGTAGACTTGATACTTTTATAATGTTTACAGGTTGATCTGAAGAATGCATTTTTCCTGATGTTAACACTCTATTTGAGGAGAAACCCAATAATTTACCAAGACTATCGTCTTTCTCGAAAGTAATGGTATGATCTGGACAGAAAATTTCACATTTTAGCGTATTGTTGTTCGGTTTTAAAGTAAACTCCTGAACCGAATTGTATATACCCATTAATTCATTTCGAATGTATGCTTCGATATCAGTAATTTCATAAGATCCTGATGGAATTTCGATATGACGCAACTTTGTACGATCATTTTGCTCATAGAAGTAAAACTTTTCACCATCAATGTTTGGAATTGAATTAAATGTATGAAATCCCAACACTGCTATATAATACTGCCGTAACGGATCAAGCACAAGAGGCACTTGAGGAGTAAACGAAAATTCGTTTGTAGTACTTGTTAGGGTCAGTAATCGAGACATGACTGATATGAGGTAAAAGGTGCAGTAAGTTAAATACCAAAATATGTTAAACATTTCTTTATTTTTTAGAATAACGTAACATGTTTTTTGTTTTATTTATATTTTGCTCATAATATGGTATTCTACAAAATACACATACACTTCAAACATTACACCATACATGCTTCTTATAGTCTTTTTTTGCAGGGTAAATAATATTCCAGCGCATGGCGAATATCTTGTGGTAATTATTGCCAGACATCAGCCGTTATATTTTCCATTATACAGAAACTTTAAGCACAAATGTCCACAGTTTATTTGGTTATAACTTTGATACTGATGGTTATTATAGGCAATTCTTCCACCATTCAAATAGGAAACTAGTTCTTGAGGTGGCTTCAAGCAACCATATGAGTCAAAATACTCTATGTCTTTGTTTATCTTTCTGTAAGCTACCCAATGTGTACCAGGGTTTGTTGAAATATCAAGATTAATTATAGCACATTCGTGTTTACGAGGGTTACGAGGTAACTTATCTCTCATAAACACACCACGAAAATTTCGAATTTTAAGTAGTTTAACAAATTTATTTAAGTCCACATTGGTTAAAGGTCTATTAGGTAGCTTCACCGGGAGTTTTTTGACTTTTTTAAATATATTCCAAAGCCTCCTTTGGCGTTTTTTCGAAGGTATAATCCTTTGCCTAGATGTTCCATAGCTCTATTGTGACGTTTATCCTCTTCTAGTTTCTTTTGAGCATTCTTTGAATCAATTACAGTCTTTGCGATGGCGCTTGCACCACCAGCCAAACTACCAAGAGCTGATAAGCCTGCAAAGATGGGGATTAAAGGTAAAATACCACCAGATTTTGATTCGAATGGAATGATTCTTGGAAGTCGAACATTTCTTTTCCCACCTACATTCTTCACGGCTGTTCTAGCTGCTCTAAGTGCAGCTAGAGCTGATTTACGCAAATTTGGCGACGGAGAAGTTCGTTTCAACGTTCTAATAATTGGTTGCAGCACGTGTCGCTTAAACGAACCAATACCTTTACCACGTTTCATACCCATACCTAGTTTTCGTTTAGCTTTCATGACTGTAGTAGTCAACCAGGCAGTAGCTTTTTCACCCAAAGACGCGTCGTTTGCTATAACTCGTTCCCACGCTTTGTTTTCCAATACCCAATCTGCTTTATGTCGATCTTTTAATGAATTACTTTGGGAATATGCGATATCATGATCTCTCGCAGCTCGATCTAATGGATTTATCCCTGGATCTCCACGAGCTAGGCGTTTCTGTAATTTAGTTCCAGGTCCTAGATATTGGTAACCAGGGACATGCAATTCAAACGGTATATTGTTGATCAGAGAATTCAACACTCCTTCACCTTGAACGACTAACATTGAAATGAATCGATTCTTGCAAAATTTTTTTATATAACCGAGTGTATAAAATACATCTTAATCACAAGATGAAGGTCATTCAACAAGATAAGACACTAACAGTGGAGAACTTGGATTTTGTCGATAACGTGACCAGAATCAGTAAACATGGTGTATTGTTACCACATTCTTTTCGTGCCATCGTATGTGGTCCAAGCGGATGTGGAAAAACTAATGCTATGCTAGCATTACTGTTTGACCTAAATGGCGCTAAATTCAAAAATGTTTACGTATATTCAAAGTCGTTGTTTCAACCCAAGTATCAGTTTTTAAAGGAAGTGTTGGAATCTGTGAAAGAGGTCGGCTATTTTCCATTTAAAGATAATGATGCCGTAATAAGTCCTGATGAAGCTAAACCAAACTCAGTATTCATATTTGATGACGTATCTACGGATCCACAACAAACAATACGTGAATATTACTGTATGGGTAGACATAAAGATATCGATTGTGCATACCTATGTCAATCATACAGTCGAGCAGGTAAACAACTTCTGCGTGATAATGCCAATCTTATTGTATTGTTTAAACAGGATGAGCTCAATTTAAAACATGTCTTTGATGATCACGTCTCACCCGACATGACATTTGTCCAATTTAAAAAAATTTGTTCTGAATGTTGGCAGGATAGGCATGGTACATTCGTCATTGTTAAGGACTTCGATATTTCTAACGGACGATATCGTTTAGGTTTCGACAAGTTTATAAAATTGTAGGTATGATAGAAACACAAGCATTATATAGCAACATGTTAGACAAAGAGGTCGCTGCACGCAAGCGTAAAGTTACTGAATTAGCTCGAGTCGTTCGCAAAAAGTATTTGGCACTAAAACTAGGTAGAACAGAACAAGACGAGACGCTAAATAAACTCTTTGAACCCATAGCTAAACCTCTTAAAGATATTGCACAATCCTCAAAAACTTCACTTCATGCTATTAGTAACAAGCTTAGACACATCAAAAAGGAAGAAGCGAAAACAGAAAAAGAGGTGAAAAAAGAAGACAGCGATAACGATGTATTTTCCGATGCAACATCAACGTATCAAGTTAACGAACATGAAAATGAAGATTTAAAACAATATAAAGAAATATTAAATAATACTGAATTTCATCACAATTCCGTAGACCATCTTAAAGGTGCAACTGCAGAAAAATATCATAATATTATCAAACCGTTGTTTAAACCTAAAAGAGCAAAGAAGCAATCGCCACCGAAAATTCAGTCTACTACATTAAAGAAACTGTCTTTTAAAGGTCTAGAAAAAGCCACTCGTTCACCACCGAAAACTCGGTCTACTACATTAAATAAACCGTCCTTCGAAGGTTTAGAAAAAGCAAAACGTTCATCATCGTCAACAACGTTGACTTCATCATCTACCTCCAAAGGATCTGGGTTCGTCGATGCTTCACATTTGATCTACAACGATAATCCTATTGAATATGTATATTGGGATGATCCAAATGAACTATGTGACAGACTTAAATTGTTGATTGCTTCCCAAGAAGCAGGAAACACATCTCACAGTAACGAAATTGTTGCCATTATCAACGAATTACGTGAAGCAGATATTATATATTAATGTTAAATTAGATTAACCATCATTTCCAATATGAGTGTTGATAAGTTTGGTCGTCATCATTATCGTTCTAATGAACAAGCTATTAAAAAGCTGCGTGGAGGCATCAAACAATCCATTTTAGATTTACAAATCCAGATACATGCAGTAAATAAGGATATTAAACGAGATCCTCCTGTAGCAGGTATACATCTTTCCAACAAGAAATATGTAGATGACCACATTGTAAATATAAAAAATTTTTTGCGAAAAGAGATTAACTTGATGCGAAAAGAATATAGTTCAAAAGATACTCAACTTGAACAAAAAATTTCTGACTTTCAAAACGCTATCGGTAAGATTGAAAGCAATTTTAATAAAAAAAATAATGAGTTATCTAATGCGAATAAACTGGTTGTTTTGAAAATATCTGATATAACGAAAAAAATTAATGATTTACAAAAAACAATAAGTGACCAGAATGCACCAAAACAAGAAGAATTTGAATATGTCGCAAAAAAAGTTGCAGAAAATACCATGACAGTGGATAGCATTAACAAGAGAATAAATCAAATGGAACCTACATTACAGAGCGTCGTAGAGAACATTAGTTCACATTTCATCTGATTTAACAAAAGCAATAACAAGTGACCAGAATGTATTAAAACAAGATATTAAAGAAGGCTTTGAATCTACCACAAAAAAAAGTAGAAAATACCGTGACAGTAAAGATGATTAATAAGAGAATAAATCAAATGTAATCTACATTACAGGATGCAGTAGATAACACTACTTCATGGAAGTTAGTTGAAATTCGTAATGTTTAAAGAAAAACAACAGTTGGTCAACGAATTGCATAAACCAGCACGAAAAAACTATCCACGTCGACGAACCGTCATTAAAGGACTAGATGATTTATGGCAAATGGATATTGCTGAGATGCGGTCTTATGCCAACCAAAATAAATCTTACAAGCTCATTCTTGTCGTAATTGACTGTTTTTCAAAGTTTGTTTGGACTCGACCATTAAAGACAAAAACAGGAGAGGAAATAACAAAGACGTTTGCAGATATTTTAAGTCATACTCGGCGAGTTCCGAAAAATTTACAAACAGACCAAGGTACAGAATTTTTCAATTCCAAGTTTCAAAATCTCACAAGAAACCATGGTATTAATCACTATAATACCTTTAGTATTAAAAAAGCAGCCATATGTGAACGAATTATTCGAACATTAAAGGAAAAACTTTACAAGTATTTTAGTCTTAATGGTACTTACAAATGGATCGATATCTTACCTCAAATTACAAAAGACTACAATAACACCAAACACAGCAAAATTCGACTAAGACCTATTGATGTTAAAAAATCTAACGAAAAAGAAATTTTACGAAAATATTACACACACTTGAAAATTTCAGGTCCAAGAAAATTGAAAGTTGGCGATGTGGTTCGCATTAGTAAAAATAAACACCTTTTTGATAAAGGATATAAGCCGAATTGGACAACAGAACTATTTAAAATTACTGAAATTAAAATAACAAATCCTACAACATACTTGATTGAAGATGTGACTGGAGCGCCTATTAGAGGAGCATTCTACGAAGAAGAATTACAGAAAACAAAAAATACAAACATTTACTTGATTGAAAAAGTATTGCGTAGACGCGGAAATAAGATGTATGTTAAATGGTTGGGTCTTGATGGTAAACATAATAGTTGGATTAAAAATAAAGATGTGGTTTAATATTTTTTTAAATACGCTACATACGAATACTAACTTAAAGTGGAGGGAAACAGTATAAAAGACCTCTCAGCAACCTCGCTCTCCGTTAGTTCACCTCGCTCTCAGTTAGTTCATCAACATGAATTCTCAAGATAGTGGTTACAGTACATCAAGTGATATGGTGATATTCGATGATTCATCATCAAGTGAAATCAATTATGGTGCCGAACTAGATCGAGTTTTAGCAAAATTTGAAGAAGCTGCGAAAAATGACCCATACTATTTGTTAGAAGCCTCCTTTCCACTAGATAGATACATAATTAAAGTTGGTCTATCTCCAGCTAGACAGTTTACGACATCCGTTATTTTATGTCAACATGGTATAAAAGAAGAATTTTTCGCAGTTCGAAGAATTAGTATAGACAAATTTGAGTGGAGTGACATAATTAAACTGTTTACACAAAAGATGAATGATTTTTTCTACGCAGATGAGTATGATCCTGTTGAGTTTCAAAGTGGAGACTACTGCAAGATAAGACAATTGGTGTTGGATTCAATTAAGTTCCTTGTCATTGAAAAACATGGTGTGGAATACTATTTAGATGAAAATGATGTCACGCAAATTCTACAAGTACATCACAGTATAGTGACTCATCGCGTATCGTTATTAGAAAATTTAAAGTTTCCTGCATATTATACAAATGTTGTATATTTTATACAACAGAATTTTTGTACAGATACAAGTTTATATGGTCCGTTTGAAGCTCTAACTGCGTTTTGTGAAATTTCTCCACCAGATTCTTTGTTAAGCCAAGCTATGAGAGAATATGTATATTATTATAAGATTAAAGTTGTAAATGACTTGAATAACTTTAGCAGTTAATAAAAGTAGTATTTATGTAACACTTGTGTTTTATTTTCACAAAAATATTTTTAAAAGGGTAAAAAAAAAACAATATTGTACAATAAAGTCATTTTATTTATATCCAACAAATTAAAGAGGATGAGTGATTGTGTCTTTTTAACAGCCATACATATTTTTTAATATCCATTTAAACAAAATACCTTCAGCGAAGCGTCTTAAAGCGATTATATTTTTAATGAAAAAAATTATGGTATATCACAATGTCCCCAGGGAAGAGTCTTAAAGGATTCTGGTATTAAATATCGTTTATCATCATAAGGACTTAGGGCTGTTTTTGTTTGCTCTATGCTAAATACTGAGTGTTGATATGACCGAATACACCTTTGTTTTGTGCTCTTAATCTTATATTCTTTTAAACAATTTTCAAAATCTTTAAATGTGATTATATTTTTGACTACATTATATTTTACACCTTTTGCTTTTTTGGTTATACCTAAATTTCGAATATCGCAATCAATTTGTTCTTTGTTTAGCTGTTTCCGTGTTAAACGTTGTTTCTCTTTTTCTCTCTCCTCCTCAGTTGTCTGTAATTTAAATGTGTACATTTTTGATCTTAGACCAATAAAATGCGTAATTATTTTTCCATTGGCTTCATCCTTCATTAGACCAGGGATTTTTTTATTTAATCGTTCTATCTCATATGGGTTATTTTCTGAATAGTCGGATGTATCAAATTTAGAGTTGTATGTCTTTAAAACCTCCTTATATGCATCTGAACACCGTAATTCATATACAAAACTGTCTGTATCCATGTACAATAACATACAATTTTCTTCTCCCATCGTTGGAAGCATAAAGGAGTAATGAAAATCATACATGCATAATTTTGATATGTCGAGGATTGCTGCTCCTATATACAGAGGTTTATTAAAGCACACTACTGATTTGGTTAGTTCGATGGCTACCAGATTTTCACTAAAAATAGTACGACTGTGAAACCGAATACTTGCAATCAAGTTTTTGGCTCCATATCTTCCATTCCAATTTTTTACTAATTTTACGATTCTATGTCTTCTTATATTCTCCATAGTCTTACCAAATACAGCATTGTTCATCATTTTATATAGATTTTTCTCGAAGCTACACTTAGCTGCGGCCCGTAAGTTAGTATTAAACGTGATATAGGGTCGCAGCCATGCAGATTGATTAAATTTTAAAACTTTATGTATTTTAGTTAAAATTAATCCATTAGATAAAGCTTGCTTTAGATTTCTATAGTGAATAATATATTTTGACTTATTAAAAAGAGTTGGCAATAATTTTGGTAGTTTTGAACCGGGAGGTATGCGGTGTTCGGCAGCAAATGGAAAATCTTTATGCTTGTCATGTAATTCATGTGGATACTCTAAGTCAACTTGAAAGAAATAGCCCTCCTTCGCATCATTCGGTATTGACATAATATCAATATGATCCTCGGGAAAAGTAGTGGATTTAGATGCAATACCAAATTTGGTAACATCTTCAATCCACTTAAATCCTCCAAAAGGTAAATATTCACTCATAGCCCAACCGTACAGATTATTTACATCTAAATACATAATGTACTTAGATGGTTGTGTGGGATCGTATGTCGGCATATATTTATTGTTAGCTTCAGAAAATCGGTTGCTACACACAGATATTCCACCTCTTATGCCTTTTTCAATAAACAAAATCATATCCACATCTTTTAAAATCTCTAATTTACATTTTGTATACCTTAACATACAGTCCCACGTATATCCTGGTATGGTATAATACCACGCAGGATCTAAATGGTACGTATCCCGACATTTTTGTCTAAATTGTTCAAATACATCAGCAAGAAGCAAAATATCTGTTTTTAAATACAAATCACTGTACTCTCCCAAATTTTTACACTTAAATGTAGACCAAACTTTCTGCGCATGAGCATACTTCTCTTCGCTAATATGTACATCACATAATTTATTATAAAAATGACTAATTGTTGGTAAAGAAGTTTCCTCTAATTTTTCCAAACTATCGATATAATCATAACAAAATACTCCTTTACAAGTTAATAAACTAAATGCATCATCATCTAAACTATAAAATTCTTGTTTTAAAATCTTTTTTTCTGAAGTATCTAAAAGTGATGCTAATTCGTCGAGTGAAGCTCCCATAAATCTTATAGTATCGATGAATCTTAGTCTAATTTTATGCTCATCTGAATGTAGGGTAAAAGAAATATATTTTTCTTTATTAATAGGAAGTAAGCTCAGGTGCCCGTGTTTGCATAAATCGGTAATCATGAAATGCGAATCGTATCCACTAAAATTATGAAAGGCTACGGGTACAACAAACAACTTTTTAAAGTTTAAATTGCATGCCTGGTGTGCAAATCCTCTTGCCTGTCCGGTAAAATGATCATGATCTACAACAATAATATCTGTAGCCGAAAAGGGTTTCTCACAAATATGACAGACAGTTGCCTCACATGTACTAGGCTTTTCAACCATAGGTACAATTGATTTTATTTTAGATTTGACAAATTTTGATATTTCAGACATTTCTTTTGCAAACCACTCCATGCAATTTTCACCTCTGTAGCTTCGAAAATAAGATAAGCTATAATCGTAAGCACATGTAAAGTAATAACCTGCACTATAAGGTACATGCTTTTGGTATTTTGCTGTTTTGATCAGTTTTACATTAGAATCTGTAAAATTATGTAACTGACATTCAAAATCTGCATATATGATAAACGGAGTAGTTTGTTTGTATATAAAATTTCTAAAAGCAACATAATCGTATTTGGGGACAGTCATTTTACATTTGTTTATGTCTCTACAGAACTCTTCATGCTCCGCTAGTTTATTCTCGTTAGAAAAATAATTCATGCAGCGATCACAAATATATTTTTTATTTGTGTTTTTACTTAACTGAGAACTTAACAATCTAGACATATCTTTAATCCAGCAATAATGATAATTTATTTCAATATTTTCATCGTCACTAGGAAGCGCGTCGTAATCATTTAACTTTGGAAAATATTTATCCTGAATTAAAAGTAAATTTACATGTCTATCAAGCTTTTTCTGCGTAATTCTAGCAGGCACTACTTCGTAAAATTGTTTTTCCTTAACTTGATTTAATTCCAAAGCATAAACATTCACTGATATGCTATTAACTTTTTCAAATTTTGTGATATGACTTAAAGACATTGGAGAATCCAAGTCATCCGTTTTCAAAGCAGTACTGTAATATGGATATGACGATGTAAGTTCTTTATTTATTTTAGCGGGATAGAGAGAGCTAATTATCGACCAATAAAAGCAATTTTGATCACCATTTTTGATATTTATACATGCTCGACGCTTTTGAATTTGCTCAGGAAGTTTAATGTACGATGACCCGTTCCCAATTTCTACTTTATTGATATTAACCTCTAACGAAATTACTCTAGAGAGAGCGGCACCTGAATCTTTTTCCGCAAATTCTGACAGCTTTTTTAAAATTTTATCTTTAACATTTTCACTAAACCAAATGTGTAGATCGGTTGAATAACTATCTAAAATGACATTTTTAGTGTTAAAATATATCAAATCTAAAATCTCACTGTCGCCTGTCTTTTTAATAAATTCCCCGCACAAAGTAGTATTGACTTTGAGTATTCTATTAGATTTCAAAATAGTTTTAATTTTTTGTTTAAATACGGTAAAAACATCATCCAAAAACGGTCCTACGTCCTTATGACATAAATTTATTATAACCCCTGTCTTAATCCGGCTTGCAAAACATGAAACGACATTTTCCCATTTTACTCTATTCCGTAATTTTAAGTTAAGTCCTAGACCAGCATGTCTATTAAAATTTAAAATTATTCTTCGAAAATGTTTAAAATGTCCTACGTTAGTTTGTAACTTTCTAACAGTCCCAATAGGTAACTTTTTAGCTTTAATGATGTTATTGCATTTCCAAATATGTGAATTTAACCGTTTTAACCAAATTTTAGCATCCCTTTCACTAAATTTATCAAAAATTATCTTACGAAGTTTTTGAATCGCCACTACCAAATTATCTGACTGTATAACAATTTTATTATGCATTTCTATATATGGCTTACAAGACAAAACAAAATCACTTACCCTCTTTTTTATTCTTATAATTAATTTTCAATAATCTTGAATGATGCTGAAGGATGCTTATAACCTGAGTCAATTAGTCCTTTAAATACTATTGAGTATTTCTTGCTAGAAAAGTCAGAGAGAAATGGTGTATACGTTGTTGTAACTCTTTCAGGAAGAAAAGTAACGTTTTTCTCAAGTTCCAATAAGACCTGTGTTCCAAATCGGCTCTTTACTAACTTGGCCGAAAATATTTGATAAGGAGTATTTTGGACCAGATCCCCCAATTTTAATAATGCTTTTGGTTTTTCTTTCTCTGCAATATACGAGACATCGTTTATTTTTGTTAGATCCATCTAAAATAATAATAATACCTTGTATACACTATACACTTTTACAAATTATGAATATAAGCAAAAATAGAACAAGATATTAGAAAAAAAAGTAATATCTATAAATTAAACAAAAAATCAAAGTAAAACTTAAAAAATGTGTCTCTGTTGCGGTACTCTGATGCAAAGTGACTCGAGATAAAATAAAAACAAAATATCTACAAAGGTCTGTATGAGAAAAAAGATTGCAAAATTTTAAAGCAAAAGTCTCTTAGTTAAGAGTGATTATACAGAGAAAATTTATACAAATCACGAATATAAACAAAAAACAGAACGAGATATTAGAAAAGAACTAATATATATAAATAAAACAAAAAATCAAAATAAAACTAAAAAACAAATGTGTCTCTGGTGTGGTAACCTAATGCAACGAGACTCGAGATATGACAGAAACCAAAAAATATCTAAAAAGGTCTGTAAGAGAAAAACAATTGCAAAAATTTCAAAGCAAAAGTTTCTTAGATTAGAGTAATTAGGTATAGAAAATTGATACAAATCACGTATAAAGTAAAAAACAGAACGAAATATTAGAAAAGAACTAACATATATAAATAAAACAAAACAAAATCAAAATAAAACTAAAAAAAATGTGCCTCTGGTGCGGTAATCTGATGTAAAGTGACTTGAGATAAAATGAAAACAAAATATCTACAAAGGTCTGTAAAAGAAAAAAGATTGCAAAATTTTAAATCAAAAGTCTCTTAGATTAGAGTAATTAGGCATAGAAAATTTATGCAGATCACGAATATAAGCAAAAAACAACGAGATGTTAGAAAAGAACTAACATATATAAATAAAACAAAAAATCAAAGTAAAACTTAAAAACAAATGTGTCTCTGGTGCGGTAACCTGATGCAACGAGGCTCGAGATATGACAGAAACAAAAAAATATCTAAAAAGGTCTGTAAGAGAAAAACAATTGCAAAATTTCAAAGCAAAAGTCTCTTAGATTAGAGTAATTAGCATAGAAAATTGATACAAATCACGTATAAAGTAAAAAAACAGAACGAAATATTAGAAAAGAACTAACATATATAAATAAAACTAAACAAAATCAAAATAAAACTAAAAAAAATGTACCTCTGGTGCGGTAATCTGATGTAAAGTGACTCGAGATAAAATGAAAACAAAATATCTACAAAGGTCTGTATGAGAAAAAAGATTGCAAAATTTTAAAGCAAAAGTCTCTTAGTTAAGAGTGATTATACAGAGAAAATTTATACAAATCACGAATATAAACAAAAAACAGAACGAGATATTAGAAAAGAACTAATATATATAAATAAAACAAAAAATCAAAATAAAACTAAAAAACAAATGTGTCTCTGGTGTGGTAACCTAATGCAACGAGACTCGAGATATGACAGAAACCAAAAAATATCTGAAAAGGTCTGTAAGAGAAAAACAATTGCAAAAATTTCAAAGCAAAAGTTTCTTAGATTAGAGTAATTAGGTATAGAAAATTGATACAAATCACGTATAAAGTAAAAAACAGAACGAAATATTAGAAAAGAACTAACATATATAAATAAAACAAAACAAAATCAAAATAAAACTAAAAAAAATGTGCCTCTGATGCGGTAATCTGATGTAAAGTGACTCGAGATAAACTGAAAACAAAATATCTACAAAGGTCTGTAAAAGAAAAAAAATTGCAAAATTTTAAATCAAAAGTCTCTTAGATTAGAGTAATTAGGCATAGAAAATTTATGCAGATCACGAATATAAGCAAAAAACAACGAGATGTTAGAAAAGAACTAACATATATAAATAAAACAAAAAATCAAAGTAAACCTAAAAAACAAATGTCTCTGGTGCGGTAACCTGATGCAACGAGGCTCGAGATATGACAGAAACAAAAAAATATCTAAAAAGGTTTGTAAGAGAAAAACAATTGCAATATTTCAAAGCAAAAATCTCTTAGATTAGAGTAATTAGGTATAGAAAATTGATACAAATCACGTATAAAGTAAAAAACAGAACGAAATATTAGAAAAGAACTAACATATATAAATAAAACAAAACAAAATCAAAATAAAACTAAAAAAAAATGTGCCTCTGGTGCGGTAATCTGATGTAAAGTGACTCGAGATAAAATGAAAACAAAATATCTACAAAGGTCTGTAAAAGAAAAAAGATTGCAAAATTTTAAATCAAAAGTCTCTTAGATTAGAGTAATTAGGCATAGAAAATTTATGCAGATCACGAATATAAGCAAAAAACAACGAGATGTTAGAAAAGAACTAACATATATAAATAAAACAAAAAATCAAAGTAAAACTTAAAAACAAATGTGTCTCTGGTGCGGTAACCTGATGCAACGAGGCTCGAGATATGACAGAAACAAAAAAATATCTAAAAAGGTTTGTAAGAGAGAAACAATTGCAAAATTTCAAAGCAAGAGTCTCTTAGATTAGAGTAATTAGGCATAGAAAATTAATACAAACCACGAATATAAGAAAAAAATAGAACAAAATATTAGAAAAAAAACTAACATATATGAATAAAACAAAAAACAAAATAAATCTAAAAAAATGTGTGTCTGGTGCGGTGACTCCACCCGAGTGGAAACTCGAAATATAACAGCAAAAGAAAAATGTGTCTAAGAAGAAGGTATGTAAGAGAAAAAATTACAAAATTTCAAAGCAAAAGTCTTTTAGTTTAGAATAATTCCAAAGAGGAAATTAAACATAGATAGATATTAGAAAAAACTAATATGCATAAATAAAACTAAAAAAGAAGTGTCTCTGATGCAAAGAGACGCGGAATAAAACAGAAACAAAAAATGTATCAAAAAGAAGGTCTGTAAGAGAAAACAGATCGCAGAATTTTAAAGCAAAAGTCTTCTAGTTTAGAGTAATTCGACAGAAGATTACATATATATATATATATATATATATATATATATATATATATATATATATATATATATACAAGTTACGAATATATTCAAAGAAAAAACAACGAGGTATTAGAAATGAACCAGTATTTATGAATAAAACTAAAAAATGCGCCTCTGGTGTGGTAACCCAATACAATTAACTCGGGATAAAACAGAAACAGAAAAATGCTGCAACGTCAATTAAAATATAAAAGTAAAAAATAGTTAATAAATATCCACTTACCTTATTTATTTATTGAAGTTTACTTAACAGACTAGGCACTGTTTTCTAGCTTTGAAACTGGAAGTATAATATTTTATCTCCGAATTTCACTATTTATATCAATGTCTCATAGCAATAATTTCTTTACATTGTACTAATGGATCGTTAACTTTTAATTTTCTTGTAATTACTCACAATATAGGGAAACTTTGTTGTTTGCAGATAATGAGAACAAATTAAGCATTAAGTTTCGGTAGAAGATTTTCACTACTGCTAATATAGTATTTTTCCTATAAATTAGCGTGACGTCAGATCGTGACGCGGGGTATAGGAATATTATATTATGATAGGAAAAATACGTGGTGTCAAATATATAGTTTAAATGTCAGCTGACTACGTAAAGATACGTATCTAATGTCTTTATGATTACGGCTGCTGAAAACAAGATGTGATTACTGCGAGAATTTCCATCAACTAGCGTGACGTATTTTTGAATTAACTATCTAAATATTTTTCCATATATTAATTAGCGTGATAGGAATATTACAAATTTACTTTAGCGGGGACGTCAACATCTATCTCACTCTTACTCACTACAAAAATACTTCTCTCTCTAACACATTGATTTCCCTATCTCTATAGTGATCCAAACGTTGTACTTCTACTACACAATGTGTGTCTGGTGCGGTGACTCCACCCGAGTGGAAACTCGAAATATAACAGCAAAAGAAAAATGTGTCTAAGAAGAAGGTATGTAAGAGAAAAAATTACAAAATTTCAAAGCAAAAGTCTTTTAGTTTAGAATAATTCCAAAGAGGAAATTAAACATAGATAGATATTAGAAAAAACTAATATGCATAAATAAAACTAAAAAAGAAGTGTCTCTGATGCAAAGAGACGCGGAATAAAACAGAAACAAAAAATGTATCAAAAAGAAGGTCTGTAAGAGAAAACAGATCGCAGAATTTTAAAGCAAAAGTCTTCTAGTTTAGAGTAATTCGACAGAAGATTACATATATATATATATATATATATATATATATATATATATATATATATATATATATATATATATATATATATATATATATATATATATATATATATATATATATATATACAAGTTACGAATATATTCAAAGAAAAAACAACGAGGTATTAGAAATGAACCAGTATTTATGAATAAAACTAAAAAATGCGCCTCTGGTGTGGTAACCCAATACAATTAACTCGGGATAAAACAGAAACAGAAAAATGCTGCAACGTCAATTAAAATATAAAAGTAAAAAATAGTTAATAAATATCCACTTACCTTATTTATTTATTGAAGTTTACTTAACAGACTAGGCACTGTTTTCTAGCTTTGAAACTGGAAGTATAATATTTTATCTCCGAATTTCACTATTTATATCAATGTCTCATAGCAATAATTTCTTTACATTGTACTAATGGATCGTTAACTTTTAATTTTCTTGTAATTACTCACAATATAGGGAAACTTTGTTGTTTGCAGATAATGAGAACAAATTAAGCATTAAGTTTCGGTAGAAGATTTTCACTACTGCTAATATAGTATTTTTCCTATAAATTAGCGTGACGTCAGATCGTGACGCGGGGTATAGGAATATTATATTATGATAGGAAAAATACGTGGTGTCAAATATATAGTTTAAATGTCAGCTGACTACGTAAAGATACGTATCTAATGTCTTTATGATTACGGCTGCTGAAAACAAGATGTGATTACTGCGAGAATTTCCATCAACTAGCGTGACGTATTTTTGAATTAACTATCTAAATATTTTTCCATATATTAATTAGCGTGATAGGAATATTACAAATTTACTTTAGCGGGGACGTCAACATCTATCTCACTCTTACTCACTACAAAAATACTTCTCTCTCTAACACATTGATTTCCCTATCTCTATAGTGATCCAAACGTTGTACTTCTACTCCCTCAGTTCCGTCAATACCATTAACCAACTGTACACGAAGCATCCAATTGCTCTCCTAATCAAAAAAGAACTAGCTACCGTTCAAAACAATAACTATACTGTACAATTCCTATGGGTTCATTCACACATTGGTCTTCAAAAAAATGACAAAGCGGATCGTACAGTCCAACAAGCCAGGAACAGTGAAACCACGATTGAAGTGAGAGATGTAGTTCTTAACGATTTAAAATCATTTATTAAAGTGAAAGTCGAAAATCTGTGGCAAAACCAGTGGGACAGTTCAACTTCAAAACTTCGAAAACGTGAAAACGTTTGTAAAACCGTGGAAATCTCAAATTCAGAACAAAACTTACTAAGTCATTGTTACTTGTCTTTGTCTAGGACATACCCGACTTACCCACGGTCACATAATTGGTCACACTAACCCCACTTTATGTAAAAACTGTAATATCCCACTAAGTATTAAGCGTGTACTTGTAGAGTGCCCAAGATACCAGTTGCAGAGCCAGAACAACCACATCATCGCATCATCGGTGAAATCTTAGGAGAAAATTGTAAAATAGAACATTTGGTAAAATTCCTTAAAGATATCAATGTATTTAACAAAATCATTTGTAAATAAATTATCTTATGTATATGTACATATGTCGCTAATAACCTCAGAGGTTGATGCGACTATTTTGTAAAATAAAAAAAAATATAAAATAAATTTATATTCTTTAGATATCTAAATTTACTGGATAAGTTTAAGTTTCATACATTTATAATATGACTTGAGTTGTCTAAAATATGATCATATTTCTGTCATACGTTTTTAAGTGTACAATATATAGAATGTAGTAGTCTTTCTGTTTGGGATTTTCCCTGTTAAGCACAGGCCACACAAGAAGAATATCTACACAGTTTCCCCCTGCTTGTCGTAAAAGGCGACCAAACGGATAGGCAAGTGGCTGAAAATCATGAAAAACGACTTCATAGCCATGTGAATGTTAAAGAAATTCAACATCTTAACAACAGAAAACTGTAAAGGACAAAGTCATTCGAATGAGTTTAAGTAGTAGTGAAAAAGCAGAGCATGGTGTTTGTTAGCGTGGTGCGTGTATACATTCGTGCGTTATTTATCAGGTGAGATTAAGAGAACACCATAGGGTAAACTCTTGATTTCAAGCAACTGTAGTAATTTAGCATAGAATAAAATTGCTTATTGGTCTTTTATAACTAGATTATAATCGTTAATAAACGAAAACTAAAATGTATAAAATACTTTTCTAAAATACTCTATCACATTATTTTCTTCGAAGAATTCTTTCTGTAACTTATCATCTTGTTGAATCCATGGGTTATTTTATAATAATATCTGGCCAAACAGTCTGACCTTACTCATCGATTTGCTACATAAATCTTAGAATATGGTGTTTTAATATCGATTTCGATAGAGACAATTTATCTGTAGATGTATTTCGTCTAATAGCTAAAATGTACATCAGTAAGTTTACACTGTATCTATCGTCACTTGATTTTTTTAAAGAACTATATCCTGATGAAAAAAGGCAAATTATCGAAATATAAAAAATAACCTACATGATTACCATTAAACCATTACCATGAAAACTATTATCAAACATTATATCAAAAGCAACACCACCACCAGTTAAAGACGAAAAACACCGAAAAATAGTAAAAATATTGGATCTGAAGATATACCAAATTTAACAGAGGACGACATAAGAAGCGCAATGAGCACTAGACGAAATAAAATAGTTGCAAGTAAAGACTAAATAGTATAAGAAATGATAAAGTATGGTGGACAACACGTAATAAAAAAATTAAAATCATTTTTAATTCTTCTTCTTAACGTGCCCCATCCATAAGGACATTGCCGATCATCATCGCCCATTTGACTCTATCTGCAGCCGTTCTGAAAAGTTCTATTGACGTTTTCCCACTCCATTGTCTTAGATTCTTCAACCAGGACGTGCGTCTTCTCCCCGGTCCTCTTTTGCCTTCCACCTTTCCTTGTATGATCAGCCGCATCAATTCGTATTTCTCGTTTCTTAGTATGTGACCAAAGTAGCTCATTTTTTCTTTCTTTATAGTGTTGAGTATTTCTTTATCTTTTTTTATTCTTCGTAGCGTTTCTGCATTTGTTATATGTTGTGACCAAGATATTTTCCACATTCTTCAATAACACCACATTTCAAAATCAATGAGTCTTTTTTTTCTCTGTCGCCTCTGTAATTGTCCAAGCCTCAACTATATACAACACGACAGCACGTAGCATCTCAATACTCTGGTTCTAATTTCAGTGTTGAGTTTTCCATTGCATAATATTGCTTTCATCTTATTAAAAGTACTTCTAGCTATCTCAATACGCCGTTTTATTTCCGTACTTCTATCTCATTCTTCATTTATTTCGCAACCTAAGTACTGATATCTGTGCACCCTGCCTAAAAGTTTTCCTTTAGCATAAGCACTGCCTTCCTTAATCTTGTTCTTGCTTACCATAATGATTTTTGTTTTATTTGTATTTAGTGCCATTCCATACCTTTCACAGTATTGGGTAATGCGATCAACCAAGATCTGTAGTCCTTCTCTGCTGTCCGCAACGAGTATTGTTTTTAAGGACATTTTTAATAAATGTATAGAAATAAGTGATCCACAGCTTGATTAAGTGAACTAATAATATTGAGATTTAAAAAGGGAAATAAATATAAATTATAAAACTGTAGACCCATTATCCTGTTGTTAGTGTTCTATAAGCTATTTGTGAAGATAATTAAGTTATGACTAACAAACAAAATGGATAGTTATCAGCATCGGGTGTAGACAGAATTTAGAAAAGGTTATAGCACCATAGATCGTATACAAGTAATAAAAACACTAATTGAAAAATAAAACGAACACAATATAACACTCTGAATAGCTATGGTAGATTACGAAAAGGCATTTGACTCTAAAGAAATTTGGGTCATGCTTACTGCAACAATACAGTGGATGAAGAGTATACAAAAATCATTAAGTATACAAAAACAATAAATCTACAGAAAAGGATTAGAAATTAAAAAAAATAAAATAAAAGAATTAGGTCTAAAAATAAATATAGCAAACACTGAATACTAAACGAGTCTATATATAACTGAGAATATAACTCTGGACAATAATAATATGTGTATAAAAATTTGGTCAGATATATACTAAAGACAAAAAATCGAATTATTAAAGTTTAAGTTAAGGGCAGATTTAAATAGAACCTGTTCCTTGACATAGGCAGCATTCTAAAAATTACAAATAGTATTTAAATCCAACTTACCAAAGTCAAAAACTTTTGATGAATACGTTTTGTCGGTACTGACATATGGAACTGAAACATAAGCTTTTAACAACTTAGTTATGGCATAGTGCCACAAACTTCAAGTGACTTCAAGTGCAAGGGTAGATAAAGTGACAATATAACAGCAAGAGTAGATAAAATGTTTTACCTTTTTTTTATTCAATAAAATTTGCAAATTCAAACACACTAAGGATTAAAAACAACTGAAATTTTACAATTAACATTATTAAAACTATGTATTTTTGTAGCATCACAACTTGTACTCGTTTACTTAAACACTTGATTCGAAGTACTGGATTGATTTTCTGTAACATTTGTTTGACATTTGTTGACAGAGTATTTCATATATCCCTAGCAACGGAGCAACACAATTGCGATTTTTGTGCTAAAAATTACAATTTTCTTTGAAATTATATTTTTTATCTAAACTTGAAGTCTTGCTATAGAAAAAAATGTTGTATTGTACACGACGTTAAATTCGCATTATCTTCTCGAGCATAATTAGCATCTCGACTGACGTCTCGACGCTAAAAAACGCTCTCGAAGATAAAGTACAATTTTATCGTTTTGTACAATAAATAACTATTAATTTAGTGACTAACCTGTAAAACTTTAATATAAATTAGAGAAAGGGAAAAATGTATTGAGTTAAAATTTAAACTACGAATAATGTACGTGGTAAAAATTAATATAAAAATATAATTTTTCTAAATATATAAACAAATTTATTTGACTATCAAAGACCTCGACATAATACTTTCAATCGACTATTACGAATTTCTCTATAATTTGATATAATTTTAAATAATTGAGGTTGGCGCTACTCGCACGTTGAATAAAAATTGCTAAAACATTTTGATTATTCAATTTGGAAATCTAAAGCGTTTCAATCAAAATTAAGAGTTCAAATACATCGAATTATTTTAAAATAAGAATTTAAAATATTTAAATCTATCCAACTAAATATAAAATTTTATTATAATAATTATAAAATAAAATATCTTTTTTTTATTTTTTTTCTTATTTATTTACTCATTAAGCTACCACAATCACCAAATTTTATATAAAAAAAGTTGTGCACATTTTTATTTCAAAAATTTTCGTACCAAATTTGAACTGTGGCCACCGAGTTATAGGTCATGAGTTATAAGTTGTAGTAAGCTTATGATACAATTTATTATTAAAAGTGATGTGTGACTTACTTCACTTTATTTTAAATACATAGTAGTTCTAGTTCTCTTATTACACAAAATATTATTACATTTATGTGATTATACACGCAGATGATACATAGATCGCTTTTGGAATAAATGACATTATTCTAACCATGGACGTATAAACACAGATGGACTCAGTTATTTACATAAAATTGTGTAGTCAAATTTATTTGAATAGGTCACATTCTCAGCACCTTCAACTGTTGTCACGTTTTGTTTTAAAATTTCTTATTCGCGAGTCGCTGAAAATATAACAACGTATTTTTTATACTCTACAGGTGCTATCAAACCAAAATAATAATTTATTGGTTAGATTAATATATTTAATTGTAATCAAAATATCATGTGTGCACATAGTGTGCATTATCATTTAATAATAGCGTATAATAGATATAAATCAATTATTTTATATGTAGAAGCACTGAAAACTATAAATGGCAACGGTTGTTTACATTTCTCTGTCTTATGGATCTACGTCAAACTTAAAATTCTGTTCCATGTTTGTTTACTTTTTACAGTAGATGAGGAAAAGTTGTTTTTCGATATTTTGGCTGTATTTTGGGTGATATTTGTAAAAAGTGAAATAAAATAAACGAAATATTTACATCTCGATCTCTCATTTCATTTGTAAGTACATACAACTTACATTATTTAAAATGAGGAAGTGAGGAAGCGTGTTTGTTTACTTTTTAATAGGCGTACCATTGGGTTTATTCATGTTCATTCTTCTTCTTTCAGTGCCTATTCGTTCCGAATATTGGCAATCATTCTGGCTATAATTATTTTATTAACTGCTGCTTTAAATAAATTCGTTGTTGTTGTGGAGAACCATTTCCTCAGGTTCTTTAACCATGATATTCTCCTTCTCCCAATTCCTCGCTTTCCGAATACTTTACCCTGTAGGATTACCTTCAGTAATCTGTATTTTATGTTCATTGTTCATTAATGTATTAAATAAGATATGAGTTTATGAAATTAGTAGACATTTTAAATTGTAAATAGACATCATCTGATTAAAAATGATCTGTTTAGTACCCTTTTAATTTAATATTTCTCATGAATACAAATAAATTAGTGAAATGAATAAAACTTATTTATTTTTCTATGTAGGTCTCCAAATAATATTGACGATCGAACTATTTGGGTAGCAAATTGAGGAGAAAACATAAAGATTTTTTATTGTAGCATTATTTTGATACCTATTAAAAAGTTAACTTGAATTCTATATTCTAAACTATATTTATTGGTATTAATTTTAAAGCAAATATAATTTTATTTTAATTTTTCTATAAAGACGTGATTTGTTAATAGTTAAACTCTCGTTTTTTTTTAATTTATTGAATTGTTTTTATACGTTATTACTACTTCCAATTTTTAAAATCTGAATAATTACCCGCGAGTAAAAATTCAAGCACGCTTATGCTAATTGCGGAAGCATCACATTCTATCGAAGCTTCAAAATATTGTGTGTTAAAGGTATCTTATTGCTGTGTCCATCTATGTTTATACGTCCATGATTCTAACAGGTTCTGCTAAAGTTTCAAGACTTTGTTTTAAACTAACAAACATAAAAATAAACAGAATATAATTTATTTTTTTTTTTGTTTTAGGTGCTTTTCTGGTGCCGTATTTAATAATGTTAGTATTCTGCGGAATACCATTATTTTTTTTAGAAACTTCTCTTGGTCAGTTTGCCAGTGTAGGATGTACAAAATTGTTCAACATATGTCCTTTATTTAAGGGTAAGTTTGGTTTAATTTGGTTCATTTTTATTAGGATATTAATTATTTTATACTAGACCTTTTTAACATAATAAAAATAGATGACAACATAATCCATAAAATAGTGACTTTGATTTTTTTTCGGTAAAATCTAAGAAATATTGAACGAGAATATGAAGTTACAAAAGTAGAGTACACATTTAGAGTACATTAGATGACAAAAATATATTATATAGAAAAAATGGAAAACACTTAAAAACGGATTGATATAATTGTTAATACACCAGCAAAAATCAAAACGAATAAATAGTAAGAATTGGATTGAATTGGTTTGGAAAATCGTATATAAATAATTTTACTAACCACATTAAACAGGAGAGGTTTTTATTTCTTTTATGAACGACTAATGTAATATTTCCGAATCATTTACATACTGTTTTCACTTATTTCTAACGTTATTACCTAGTTATTAATAAAGTGTTCATAAATAAAGTATAATTTCTATTCGTACTCTCTTCGGCGGTACATATACTAAAATCGGAACAATACAGAAAAGATTAGCATGGCCCATGCGTAAGGATGACACGCAAAATCGTGAAGCGTTCCACATTTTTATACAGTTCACAACACGTCTTTGTCTTGGAGCATTCCGTTCTAGTCCGGCAGAAAGTCTCTACTGTGGAGCTAATGAACCTCCTCTATGGCTTAGGCGAGAAAACCTTCTTCTCTCCTATGCTACTGCAATTTCTTTTAAACCGTCCAATTCCGTATATCATTTAATTACATCATCACATCATCCCCATAACAACTCTCCATGTAACTTTATTTTACATCCTATTCCTAGTCTTCTACAGCCGTTACTAAAACATATAAATTTGTCTGAAACCAGAACTCTACCATTCTCCAATAATCCCTATTGGACCAACATACTCCCACATCATGATATTTCACTCACCAAGTTTAACAAGGAAGATACCAGTATTAGTACATTAGAAATTCTCTTCCTAGAACATATAAACAAAAATAAATATAACATAGTTTTTTACACTGACGCGTCAAAAACTAAAAGTAGTGTTGGATATTCTGTAACCACTGTACAACAGCCTATTTAACTCTCTAAAATCTTTCCTTGGTGTAGTATCCACACTGGTGAACTACTAGGTATCTTACATGCTTTCAAATATGCTTAACAATATCCAAATACACACATAGCATATGCTCTGATTCACTTTTCTTTATACACTCCATTAATGCTATATTCACCAAACATCATATCGTCCAAGATATTCATGACAAATATCAGCTTCTTATAAACCAAAATATAACTATCACTCTGATATGGGTACCATCCCATGTTGGTATTAGTGGTAACGAAAAAGCTGATTGTCTTGCCAAAAAACCCGCATCATCCACGGACACCATTATGAATGTACAGATATAAAACGATCTCAAAGCTAGACTAAAGAAGAATAATCTATACACCTGGCAGATTCACTGGAATAATGTTACTTCAGCGCTGCACGAAACTAAACCTTCAGTGAACCTTCTTAACTATCCCAGTTTATCTCGAAAAAATATGGCAATCATACGGAGACTGCGTATAGGACATACCCGTCTAACTCATGGCTTCCTGATGACATCATCTCCACAACCAAAATGTCAGCACTACAATACGACTCTCCGAATCAGGCATATACTTATCGAATGCCCTTTTTATGCCAAAATACGCTAGCAGCTCGATATCAGCACTAACTTCAAAGAGGTTCTAAACAGCACAGGCCATATCAACAAGGTTATCAAATTCCTAGAGAAAAGTCAACTGCTCAACAAAATATAAATCTTATATTAAAAGTTTTTATTATTTTCTCTGTATGCTAAATGTAAACTACATTATTTTTTAATTTATATGATATTACTATGTAAATCGTAACTCGTGCTAATGACCATAGATGTTACACGCACGTTAATTTAAATAAAAAAAAATTATATTTAAACATAATGAAATTAGGGACAACGATTCGAACCTTTTAGCGAGGTTGGACATATTTAATAATTATCAGTCTAATCGAACCTAGTTTTTGCGCTATTATTTATGTCCATTGAATAATTAGAGTGTTGTGTTATTATAAATAGAAATGAGTGAATTTATTGGAGAAAATCCGTAAGTACTTTAAATCTAATTAGATGTTTACTTCAAAACTATTTTATATTGTTTATTACCTGATGTCATTAAACAACGAAAATGAATGATGATAATAGTGCAGAGGCTTCGAGGCTCCAAACGTTATTGACATCACCTAAAGCTTCTTAATATTCTGTAGCGTTAATCAACTCCAAAATTCCCTTCCATGGAACAAGCTCTTTTATATACTGCTCTGGAAAACGCCAAACTTGAGGAATATCTACTTGCACCGAAAAAAATTATAGAACCAAGATAAATTATTTTTCATCACGAATTTCAAGTCACCGTATTTGTATTTACCGAGCTAGTGAAGAATTAGTAGAAACTGTTATGAATGCTGACAAAGGAAGAATTACTATCAATTAACAAATAATCTATGAAAAGAAAAAGACTTTGTATTCAAGCGTGTATCTGCTTATACGTATTTCGCTCTAATAGGGATCGTCAGAACAGCTATTCACAGACGTTCTGAACGTAAAAATAAATCTTTTCTATCTTAGGAAGCAACTCTAACGTGGCTTTGTATAGACGCAAATAGCGACATCTGATATTAAAATCCATAAACTAATTTTCTAAACCAAAATCAGATTTTTGCTTTAATCTGCGCCTTCTAAGAATTGCAAGGCAAAACAGACGTTGATTAAGATATTATTAGGGACATGGGGAATCTAAAATTTGCATTTCACGACATATATCCTCAACTAAGCATAAAGCCTTAGCGAAAATCTGAATTTGATTTTGAAAAATAGCTTACGGATTTTAATATCAGATGTCGCTATTTGCGTCTCTACGAAGCCATGTTAGAGTTGCTTCATAAAACAGAAAAGATTTATTTTCACGTTCAGAACGACTGTGAATAGCTGTTCTGAGGAGCCCTATTAGGGCGAAATACGTATAAGCAGATACACAGACGCACTATACGTGAAATCAAATCTTGACTGTCTTTTTCTTTTTATTTTGACTTACTCTGTACAAGTAGAAGAAACCAATTCGATAAGGATTTTTTTATAGTTGAGGAGATAGGTCCTGGAATGAAAATTTTAGTTTCCCCATGTCTCTAATAACATCTTTATTAACGTCCGTTTTGACTTGCAATTCTTAGAAGGCACAGATTAAAGCAAAAATCTGAATTTGGTTTCGAAAATTAGTTTACAAATAGTTTATGCTTGACGCATATTTACACCAAATGAAATATTACTGGTATTTAATGTTTGCCCTAGTATTCCTTACACTTTGATAGGATCTGAACTTAAAAAGTTAGGCCTCAATTTATTGACTACAATTATTTTTTTACGAATAGGTACAAGTCCAGAATATAGATATATACTGAGCTTTTAAAGACATACATTTGTCTCTCCTTTTGAAAGCTACATTAATGTCTCCCTCAATTGTCATAAGCCACAATCAAACATCTTATCGTATTTTCTTATCTTTAAAAAAGCAGATGTGTTACTATTGTAAACAATCTGACTATTTTGCAGCAAATTGTCCATCCTGTACAAATCCAAATCAAAACTTAACAACAACATAGCCAACTATTACTATAAATACAGTGGATAATACCCGACGTCCCGATCACATCAGCATCATAAGCGAATCTCTTCCTTACAATCCTCGACTCTACCTTCTTCATTAACTATACCAATATTAACTCCGTCTTAACTATCACCCTCAACATCATTCCCAAGTTCTAAAACTACATGCTACTATAACAACTACCCAGTTATCAACAACACCTATTGTTTCACAACCTCATATATCAATCTCAAATTCTACCTTAACACTTACATGCCCTATTAATAGCATATCAATAACTACCACTGATACACTTAAAATAACTAATAGACCAAGTAAAGAAGTAAACACAGCTAAGCGTACCCTTGGCGAAATTTTAACCCACCTTTACAAGAAGCTAACGAAAATTTTACAAAACCTTAAATGACATAAATAAAAAAAAATGACAAAAATAGAGGAAGAAAAATAAAAGCTATCCTAAATAATCTCAATTTAAATCTACCTCCTATTTATTGTTTTTTTATTTTATTTTTTTTAATTTCTACCTTCACCCTAACTTCCTAGCCACTAAATACCATTGTCACTGTCATTGTCATTGTCACCAAATACGTATAAGCAGATACACAGACGCACTATACGTGAAATCAAATCTTGACTGTCTTTTTCTTTTTATTTTGACTTACTCTGTACAAGTAGAAGAAACCAATTCGATAAGGTTTTTTTTATAGTTGAGGAGATAGGTCCTGGAATGAAAATTTTAGTTTCCCCATGTCTCTAATAACATCTTTATTAACGTCCGTTTTGACTTGCAATTCTTAGAAGGCACAGATTAAAGCAAAAATCTGAATTTGGTTTCGAAAATTAGTTTACAAATAGTTTATGCTTGACGCATATTTACACCAAATGAAATATTACTGGTATTTAATGTTTGCCCTAGTATTCCTTACACTTTGATAGGATCTGAACTTAAAAAGTTAGGCCTCAATTTATTGACTACAATTATTTTTTTACGAATAGGTACAAGTCCAGAATATAGATATATACTGAGCTTTTAAAGACATACATTTGTCTCTCCTTTTGAAAGCTACATTAATGTCTCCCTCAATTGTCATAAGCCACAATCAAACATCTTATCGTATTTTCTTATCTTTAAAAAAGCAGATGTGTTACTATTGTAAACAATCTGACTATTTTGCAGCAAATTGTCCATCCTGTACAAATCCAAATCAAAACTTAACAACAACATAGCCAACTATTACTATAAATACAGTGGATAATACCCGACGTCCCGATCACATCAGCATCATAAGCGAATCTCTTCCTTACAATCCTCGACTCTACCTTCTTCATTAACTATACCAATATTAACTCCGTCTTAACTATCACCCTCAACATCATTCCCAAGTTCTAAAACTACATGCTACTATAACAACTACCCAGTTATCAACAACACCTATTGTTTCACAACCTCATATATCAATCTCAAATTCTACCTTAACACTTACATGCCCTATTAATAGCATATCAATAACTACCACTGATACACTTAAAATAACTAATAGACCAAGTAAAGAAGTAAACACAGCTAAGCGTACCCTTGGCGAAATTTTAACCCACCTTTACAAGAAGCTAACGAAAATTTTACAAAACCTTAAATGACATAAATAAAAAAAAATGACAAAAATAGAGGAAGAAAAATAAAAGCTATCCTAAATAATCTCAATTTAAATCTACCTCCTATTTATTGTTTTTTTATTTTATTTTTTTTAATTTCTACCTTCACCCTAACTTCCTAGCCACTAAATACCATTGTCACTGTCATTGTCATTGTCACCACTTCACTGTTTGTCTAGATAGATCCCACCCGATCAGACGTGTAACAAGTATTTGCAACAGACGAAAATTACCTGCAGACATAGCAAAATTAAAAATGAGCAGGTATATTTTTCAACGTTTGGAAGTGGATGCTATAGATAGAATTATTATCTACATGACATTTTGTTTCCAGAAATACGAAACGTTGGCCGATGGTAGTATTTTATAATATCCTTAATTTCGCGGAAATTAACGCATTTGTAATTTACAAAGGCAACAACCCAGATAGAGAATTTTTTAAAACGCAGACAATTAAAAAAAACTAATTGATACAGATTATACGATGGAGAGCAGTTGACAAGCATTTGTCAAAAGCTATGCGTGCTTCAACCTTAAGACCATCAAGGCATTGAGGTCGAGGTTTTACCAGAACCCCTGCCAGGTCAGAGAGAAAATGGCAAATATAAGACGAAAAAGTCACCTCTATTTGCAAAATTTGCAATGTGCAAATAAAATTTTTTGAATATATGCAAATCCTGGCTTTGTATGGCCCATAAAGTGACATGCTACAAATTTAAACACCCAACTTTAACCGCTGTAAATTGTGTCCACAATTTAATTTAATTTTTAACTTTTAATTTTTTTTTGTAATACTGTGTTTACTTTTACATTAAGATTTAAAAATTTTTTAGTATTAAGTTGCTGTTCTCAAATTAAAACAAATGTATTGAAATTGTATTGGTGGTATTTCATTTTGGTCCTTATAGACCACATCCGACCGAAATTGTTTCAGAATGAGCATCCGATGAACGGAGGGTTAATAACCCTTCTTCGCACTGCACGCAGATACAGTGATTGTCGTCGGGGGCTAAAGTAAATTTCTTTATGACGAAAGTAGTCTGAAGGTAGTTATTTTTATCGTAAACATTGTATAAGTTAAAGCCTTTGCGATTTCGTTAATAAAAATAATTTTGGCACCGATATTTATTCAAAAAAATTCTTTGACAGTAGACTTTTGATACTTCTAGTCTTCACTGGGGAAGGTCGACGAGGTCAGACTGTAGGTCCTTATGGTTTAGAACAACCCAACGATCGAGGACAGAGATTGTATGAATTCTGTAAAGAAAACGATATGATCATTGCAAACATCTGGTATAAACTACCCAAGCGACGACTATACACTTGAAAAGCCCCATTTGATGATAGCAATAACCCTGAGTCTTCAAAAAATCAAATAGACTATATACTTGTAGATGACGTTTCTGAAATGCCGTCAAAAAGTCACTACATATCCTGGAGCAGATATTGGATCTGATCGTCAACCACTCGTAGCAGATATTAAACTAAGGTTAAAACGAATTCAGCGACAAAAACCAAAAACCAATGTACTTAACTTTGACGATATAAATATAAAACATAACGTTAAACATGAATTTAACAATAGAATAAAAAATTTAACAATGTAACAGAATATAGACACCTACAGAGAAGAATAAAAAAGGAGATCAAATTAGCCAAAGAAAAATGGATGAGAGAAAGGTGCGACGAAATGGAGGATGTAATACCTAAACACGACTTATTTAATGTGCACAAAAATTGAAAGAAATGAGTAATATATTTAAAAAACGAGTTCCCTCTATACTTGTTGACATTAATAACAAAATTATTGTAAATGAGCAAGAAATAAGAAAAGAATGGCAGCTGTATATATCAGAGTTGTTTGAAGATGACAGGAATAATATTGTCGAATTCTACCAAAACTGTACTGACGGCCTAGAAATTATGAAATACGAAGTAAAACATGCTATAAATAACGCAAAAAATGAAAAAGCAGATGATACACCAACTGAGTTGCTGAAACAAATAGAGAATGATAACACAAAAGTAGTAGTAGTAGAGTGATTCCCGCAGATTGGCTCAAATCCATCTTTATCGCAATACCTAAAAAACATAATGCAAGAAAATGCTCAAAATATCGATTAATTAGCCTAATGAGCCACACTCTTAAAATTTTCCTCAGAATACTTCACAACAGAATTAGACGCAAATGCGAAGAACAGCTTGAAGATACCCAATTTGGTTTTAGAAATGCTATGGGAACCAGAGAGGCACTTTTTGCGCTAAACATCCTATTACAAAAATGACGTGACCAAAGACAAGATGTATTTGCACGTTTCGTGGACTTCGCAAAGGCATTCGATAAAGTACAGCATGTAAAATTAATGCAAATACTGAAAAATATCGGAATAGATGACAAGCATATTCGTGTCATTAAAAATTTGTACTGCAATCAAACTGCTATTGTATAAATTTGAGACAACTACACCGATAAAATCCCCATACAACAAGGAGTCAGACAAGGTTGCATTTTGTCGTCAACATTGATCAATGTTTACTCGGTTCAACTATTTAAAAAGGCAATTAAGAGACAACCATATGGAATAAAAATCAACGGGGAACTACTTATGTGCTTAGATTAATGTGATTAGACATAACTAATGTGATTAAATATGCAGACGATACAGCAATTCTATCAGATAATATTGAAGGTCTTTAAATTCTGCTTGATCGTATTTACGAGGTAGGAGAGGAAATGGGCATTGAAATAAACTCAAACAAAACCAAATTTTTAGTGGTTAATCGTGACCTACATTCCAAAGCAAAGCTTCAATTGAACGGAGTCTAAGTTGAGAAAGTTCACAGAATGACATATTAGGGAAGTGTGATAACGGACCAACTATATCCAGTCATAGAAATAAAACATAGAATAGCAATGACTAAAACTACTTTTATGAAAATTGAAGTCATTTCTTTGCAATAACCATCTCAGTTTAGAACTAAGGCAAAGAATGGTTAAGTGTTATGTTTGGTCTATACTTTTGTATAGTGCAGAAGTGTAGACGCTAAAAGTATCGATCATGAACAAAATTGAAGCATTGGAAATGTGGGTTCATAGACGAATGCTGAAGATACCTTGGACAGCAAGAAAAACTCATGAGGAAGTACTAAGGAGCGTCAACAAAGACAGAGAACTGCTAAAGACTGTTAAACATCGAAAAATGTCTTATCTGGGACATATAGTAAAGGGAAGTCGATATAAAATTTTACAACTGATCCTTAAAGGCAAAATAGAGGGCCGTAGAGGTTTAGGAAGAAAACAAGTTTCTTCGTTAAAAACATTCGTGAATGGACTCAGATACCAAATGCAGGACAATTATTCCATGTTGCAGAAGATCGAGAAGCCTTCGCAATGGTGATCGCCAACGTCGGATAGTTCTGATATGGCACGCGAAGAAGAAGAGTCTTCACTGGCGCTTTAGTATAAATTTTATTTTTCGCATTATGCACAGAAATATTGTTTTTTTTTTGCCATAAATATTTTAGGTCTTCGCAGGCACACAAATAAAAATAATTAGTTTCACCGACACTTAGTTACTATATTCGCAAAAAAAAATATTAAGAGTTATATTCTTCGGAGGCAACAGCGTTATTTTGAATATATTAGTTTTAGAAATGAGTTTAATACAGACTAATTAATCACTTTCACATGAGCATAGGACTGTATCAGAGCTTAGTTGTAAATCCGTAAATAAAAGCTCAGAGAATGATGATAAACAAGTCGAAAAAACGAAGAACTTTTTTTGTTTTTGTTTTATTACTTGTAGAATAAATTTTTTGGCTCTTTTATTTAAATGGTTGTAAATAACACTAATCTAAAGTTTATTAGTAAAAAAATCATTGTTTTAGGTGCTGGATATGCCATGATCGTTGTTAACCTAGTTGTTTGTACATATTTTAATACAATTTGTGCCTATCCATTAATATTTTTGATTCATTCATTTAAATCAAAATTACCCTGGCAGTTCTGTTCAAATTCTTGGAATACAATATTCTGCAATGGGGTACGTAAAATAAAACCAATATAAATATAATTAGTGTACTGATAAATTGTTTTAAAATAAGAGTTCATTTTTAAAAAATTAAAAAATGAGTTACTCACAGTTGGTTTTATAACTGGAGTTTCACAAAAATCAGCTTTTGTTCCGGTCCCCGACAAAAGGTTACTTAACTTTTAAATCCTATATTTAAACTTACACTTTTACTACCCTGGGGTATACTAGTACCCCCTTAAAAAAGTCAAACAATAATGGAATGAATTTATTTAAAACAACTTTTTAACTAACGAATATAACTAACGAATTTGATTGACTCTGTAAATATTAATATATCTCAGAATATTCTGGACAAATTTAATTTGATATTCTGCACACATGAATTTTTGTACATACTGTACCTCGTTCGGCTCTTACAGTCTTGGATCGAACACAGAAATTACATATGTCTGAAGTTGCATAAGTTTCTTCTTGAATTTCGTTAAGTCTACTTTTCTTTAGCTGTGCGAAGATATACTGGTAAAGTTGACCAAGCCAATATTTTTCTCATATAGGACTGCATGGGGCAATTAAACACTGTTATCTTTATACGCTTCCTTATGAATGACGGATAGCAGTATAACAGTTTTTTATAGTTTTAGGTTTTGTAGGACAATAAGAAACAAGCACTAGATCTTTTATAGTTTTAATTTATAAAGCCTTGTGGCATTTCAGCTTTATTCACTTTTATAGTACCTAAAATTGTTACCCAATGTTCTGCAAACATTTTTTGGGCCATGGAAAGAGAAGTGAAGCAATTATCTTATGTACAGTTTCTGTTTGTGCCGTGGATGGGCTTGGTCATTTCAACTGAATAATATTCTGCAAAGGGTATGCCATCTGGATTTGAATATATTCATATATAGACCTTGGCATTTATTGTATGAAATATTTTTGCATGACACATTAATAAAATTTAAATTCCATTTTTATTAGACATTTTAAGTAACTGATCATTTACAGTGCAATATTCGAATGTGACGTATCAAATTTTAATCAAACTGAGCTTTAATAGTGGCTTAGCGATCTTATTTCCTTCTTTCTTACCTGCTATTGCGATCTGCAAATCTTAAGCAGTTAGTCAGATACACAATTCTGACTTAAGGCATGGTACAGATAAAATAGCTTACACCTGAATACCCATTAAATAATTATTTTACTGTGACACAAATCATGTTCAGAAGTCCTGAAAATATGTAAAGTCCAAACAGTGCATTTAATTCGATAATGGTAGTATGTTTGGTAAAAGTGGACTTTTATATTGAGGACGCGGTCTATCTATTTCTTTATTTGTGTAATCCTGTATCTGTTTGATGATGTCATTGGTAAAAATGAACAGACAGCTTCATACCCTGACTTGACATAGTGGGCTTCATTTTTATTCCATGATAGATGAACAACATATTTTTTGCAAAGCGTTGAGTACGATTGGTGGGTCTCACTCTACTCCATTTAAGTTTGTTTTACCATAAAGTTTTGTAGGTACACTCACAACATTTACCATGTCACTAGAATTTATTACTCAAATTTAATTTTGACCATAATTTTCCGCTTTGTCGATGCTTTTCTTTTCTTTACTATTTGGGTTCTGAATATCTTTGTTTTCATCTATATCAAAAGGTTCTATTACTGCATCTTTTTACTTCCTGAATTATTTTCTGATCCTTGGACACTTTCTTTGACTAATTTCTTTATTATTTCTTCTAACTCATGTTGTTTAAAATAACCAATAACCACTGGGAATGAAACGAAGGTCTGCGAAGAATGACGAATATTACTGATGTTGTGGAATGCATAGCGGAACTAAAATGAAACTGGGCAAGCAATGTAGCGAGAATTCACAACTCACGATGGACCAGCAAAATTACAAATTGGAAGCCAAGAGCAGACAAACGTAGTAGAGAAGACCCACCAACACGTTGAGCACAAAAGAGAACAAAAAGAACGCAAAATCGTATAGAATGGAGGAGTTTAAAAGAGGGTTTAGAAGAGAGCAGTGGACGTAATAAATAAAGGCTGGATAATGATGACGATAATGAAGTATGTTAAACATTAATATTTTATCAACATATAAATAATATATATATATATATATATATATATATACATATATATATATATATATATATATATATATATATATATATAAATATATATATATATATATATATATATATATATATATATATATATATATATATATATATATTTTTAGGCGTTACGCCCGTCCGGTAGGGATCTATGCTAAGATGCGTCTAAGCCGCAGATTCATCTAGAATTTTAAACTTCTGCGTTAGACTTTTTGTTTTCTGTACACCGAGCTGGGGCTCGATCCCTCATCCACTGAACCATTCGACAGTGAAGCGAATGAGAGGCAGCCCCGCTGAGCTATTTGACCGACAAAAGTTTGCAGGTCCCACCGAGATATGAACTCGGATCGTTGGATTCAGAGTCCAGAGTGCTAACCATTACACCATGGGACTTTAAGGTCCCATGGTGTAAATAATATAACTTACTGTAAACACTTAGTGATTTTTAACTTTTTAACTTTTAACATCGTTTATCAACGTCTGTTTGCCTTGCAATTTTTAGAAGGCTCAGATTATAAAGCAGAAATCTGAATTGTGTTTCGAAACTATTTTACGATTGACTTAGTGATTTAATCTTAGGAGAAAGATTAAATCACCTAAGATTTGCAGATGATGTTGTATTAATCGCAGATAATATACAAGATACAGTTTCTATGATGCATTCGCTTAAAAGTCTTTCTGAAAGAGTAGGATTAAAGATAAACTTTGAGAAAACTAAACTTATAACAAATCTCGTAATGAGTGGAAATATAACTATTGACAATAATACCATACAATAAACAGACACTTAAAAATATCTGGGACACGAAATCAAAATAAGAAGAGACAATCAAATACATGGAATACAGAGGCGAATAGGCCTAACTTGGGCAGCATTTGGCAAATTAAGCCATATTCTAAAAAGTTCAATTCCCATGTGTCTCAAGCGAAAGGTTTATAACCAATGTATTTTACCTGTACAAACTTATGGAGGAGAGACTTTAACACTCACGCAAAAATCTGCGAATAAACTCAGAGTTACACAACGAGCCATGGAACGTGCTATGCTGAACGTGAGCATTCGAGACCACAAAACAAACCAACAAATTAGGCAAAGATCATCGAAAGAACCACGTCGCTTAAGTGGAACTGGGCAGGGCACTTACCCAGAGCACAAAATGGACGGTGAACAAGACGTATTATGGAATGGAGGCCCAGAAACTATAAAACAAGCCGAGGAAGGCCACCGACTAGATGGACCGATGATATAAAACGTGTAGCGGGAAACTGGCTACAAGCGGCCCAGTGTAGAGAACACTGGAAAGAACTGAGGGAGGCCTATGTCCAGCAGTGGACGCGATTGGCTGATTAATGATGACTGTAAACACTTATTCAAACGTCTAAATAATAATCAAGTCTATGTAACGTAGCGTATAGGTTACAACTGAACGAAACATACACTAATGCCGAGCCTAATATGATTAAGGAAGGTAGATAGAGGGCCGGCGTTGAGTCTTTAAAATATCAAGAATCATAATAAAATTATTATTGCTTGGGGTACAACAGTACCTCGGGTAGGGTTTAAAGGTTAATCAAGAACGGTACAAGGTAATACGTTTAAAGAATTTAATCAATTAATATGCTTACTTAAATAGATTGCCTTGTACCGTTATTATTTAAGTAACCTTTTATCGTGTACCTGAAGATGGTCTGAAATTGTAGAGGCCGAAACCTGTCGTCCAGGTTATAATAAAACCAATTGTGTCTTTTTTGAATTTTTTATTTTATTTAGATTTTCTATATTCTTAATTGGATATAAATATGCAATAAATCAGATAGTTTAATTTTTTTACAAGTAGTTTATAGATGAACCAGGTTTAAATACGTCACATTCCATATCATCGATTAAAGCCACAGACTTAAAAACTCCCGCTGACGAATTTTTTCAGTAAGTATGAGTCACACAATATATTTTATGTAATTTGTGTTCGTCAACATATTTATTATATATTTGTCTTAATATACTTAGTACAAATTTTTTAAACCACCAGATTTTTTTATGGAGGTATTTTATTTTTGTTAGGTTAGGTTAAGGTATATTTAGGTTTCTTAATATTGTTCTGAAACTATATTCTTGTGGCATTTTAAAGTAAATACTATTTAAATGGGAATAAGCCACAATTACAGGTTAAAGTAAGTTTATTGACGTTTCAATTTCCACTTCGGAAATCGTTCTCAAAATAATATTTCCACTTCCAAAATATGGTGCCATTTCCTCGTCTATGAAAGGTTATGTTTGAATTATATCAAATTGTGAAAATTTAATATTCATTATATGAAAGATAGTAGTAAGTTTAGTAAATTTATTATCTTTGACTAATTGAGTATCAGACAAATAAATATTTTCTTTGATTAATCGAAATTTATTTCTAGACTTGGTCTCCCTTGCAATGGCTACTTCCTTGTTTGAATGACGATCGTTTTATGCTGCATAAGTATTTGAAAAATGTATAATCTAGCTTGTGACTTCATCATCGAAAAATAATAAAAATATTTCGAAGGGCGACTTTCCTCCATGGCTGGCTTTGATGTTCTCTAATAAACGATTGTTATTACTTTTAGGATGAGTCGAGAATGCTGGAGTTTTGTGTGTTTCTCATTTTGGTAAAATTTTCAATTTACTTTGATTAGGTTTTTTCATTTTGTTGCGAATTTTACTAAGTTGGATATCATATTCTTCAGAATCACTTGCTGTCGGAACGTAAATTGGATATGTTCCAGCAATTTCTGCATCAATATTATCTTCTTGAATGAGGCTCTCATCTAGGCCTTTGTCATTAGTAATTTCATCAACAATAGGGGGGATATATGTAATTTCTACTTTATCTGCAGTCTATTTGAATCTTCTTCGTCATACAATTAATTCTTTATTACTCAAAGGTCGTGTTCGATCATACATCTCCTGTGCAGTTAAAGGTCCGAATGGCCGCTTCTGGCTCTGGCCCAACGACATTCCAGAAGTATTTGGTTGACTGTGATAAAGAAACCGAATTTCAGGCTAGACAGATAATTTTGAAACAAAAAAAAAGTTGACTCATCTTTAGATCACTTTGAATTTTCCCTTATGTGCAACAAACAAATATTTTTAGTTCTTGTTTATGTAATATAAACCACCTCAGTTACAAAAAGCTATTACACGTGCTTACAATAATTGCAGTACAGATATACCTGTCACACTGACCGACAGTTGATATAGCGATGGCTATTAATCTTCACCGATGCCGTATTTTAGGAGTATGTAAAAAAATGAAAATGAAAAGGGTACGTAGCCGCACCTTTAACTGTTAGTGGGTTAAGTATTATTAATTAAGCTATCAAAGTCATCTCCAAACAAGTTCTAGGCCAGAAGTACTGAGTAAGGATGCCACTTCTACTTTTTGCCACATTATGAAGTTTGACCTGCCTCGTACTGGTATGGGGATTTTCTTGAACCGTCAGTACAACCTCCAGTTTCTTGGCTTATGGTATTATTTAGCGATCTTTAACATGGCCCGATTCTCGAAATCTGTTTTTAATTTTTGGTAATTGTTATTGTCATCGGAAATGTCGAACAGTAAAACATTGACGTCTATTTGTCGGATTCATAGATAATTGACAATAACCACCAGTCAACGACAATATTGATTTAAATATTTTTGTGCAAATACCTATGAATACTTGAGTAATATTACAATATGTAATTAGGTTCAGACTAGAATGTAGCATTGTTATTAATCAACGTATTTCTTTTCTCAAAACCAGCAAATAACGGAACTTTGATTTCTCAGTGGAGGTCCTTAGTGTAATTTAGTTTAGTGCATGCGTATTTATTGTAACTCAATTTACTCAACTACGTACATAATTTTCGGTAACCCTGTAGAAAAAACTATTTGTATTTTTTTAAGCCCTTTTTACTATTTGGATTGCCGAATATAGGCCTTTCCTTATTCTCGCCATTCATCTCTGTTGTTTGTAAGACGTTTCCACATTGGCCCTGCAGTTCTTTTAATATCGTCGCTCCATCGCATTTGCGGTCTTCCTCGTAGTCTTTTGGCTTCATATGGCCGCCAATTCTCGATTTATTTATTCCATCGGCCATCCTTAAGACGTTCGTTATGTCCAGCCCATTTCAATTTTAGTTTAGCTGCCAGTTCGACAGCATCTTTTACTTTTGTTCTATTACGAATGTCTTCATTGGTTTTATGGTCTTTGACTAAGATACCCAGCATCTGTAGCACTCTAAGTTTTTCTGATCTTCTCCATGTTTATTTCAGTGAATTTCCAGGTTTGAGCTCCATATGTAAGCACAGGTAGGAAACAGAAATTCAACATTTTGGTTCGCAGTCTTTGAGGTATATGTTTATTTTTAAGTACATATGAGAGTCTTCCGAACGCTGCCCATCCCATTTTTACACGTCTGCTTAATTCGGTAATCTGATTTTCTTTGCCCACCTTGACATTTTGACCCAGATATGTATATTCATCTACGTGTTCTATCCATGTCCCTTTGATGTTTATCATAGGTTTGTCATCTTTGTTTGACATTATTTTAGTTTTGCTGAAATTTATTTTCAGTCCTTTTTTAGGGATTCTGTGTGTAGACTCTCAATCATTGTATTCAGTGCATTCCACGTATCGGCTTTAGTACTACATCATCTGCGTATCTAAAATGGTTCAAGTATCTTTCGTTAATAGGGACTCTCTTATTTTCCCAGTCTATTAACTTAAAAATATCTTCTAGCGCAGCTTAAATAATTTTGGAGATATTGTGGCTCTTTGTT
The DNA here is from genome assembly GCA_918026665.1 of Diabrotica balteata. Taxonomy (NCBI): domain Eukaryota; kingdom Metazoa; phylum Arthropoda; class Insecta; order Coleoptera; family Chrysomelidae; genus Diabrotica; species Diabrotica balteata. The sequence goes on along the minus strand of OU898283.1, from coordinate 50,287,614 downwards.
TTGCTCCTAGGTTGATTTTTACTGGTCTTATTTTGATTCCATTAGCTAATGTCACTATCATTTCAGCTTATTCGTAAATATTATGTATTAGTATTCTGTACCTGGAGTCAATCCGGTTGTTGACTAATGCTTCTTCTATTGCCCACAGTTCTACTCTATCACAAGCTTTTTCATAATCTATAAAAGCCAGACATGGGAGATTGTATTCGTTAGTCTTTTCTATAAGGATTTTAAAAGTGTATAAATATTCACAGGTGCTATACCCTTTTCTAAATCCGGCTTGTTCTACTGGTTGATATCCGTCAAATTAAATTGTTAACCTGTTTGTATAATTCTTTGTTACCAATCAAAGGTTTTGTAAAGTTGTGAAAGAAGTGAAATTGGTCGATAATTTTTCAGGTCTGTGGTGATTTTCTTTTTGTGTATTAGTATTGTTTTAGCAGTATTCCATTGTTCGTGTATGTTGCCTTGGAATAGACATTTATTAAATAATATTTTTAAATGTGATGGCTTCTTCTCCGCCTTCCTTCAGCATTTCTGCTAGAATTACATCGCTTTCAGGAGCTTTATTCCTTTTTATTTCTTTTACTGCTCTTTCTATTTCTTCGTGGCTTATTTTGGGCATCATTTCTGAGTTGACATTTGATATCTGTCTTTTTAAGTTCTGCTTTGAAGAGTTAGGGGGATCATTTCTGGAACGGTACAGATCGGCGTAGAACTTTTCAACTGAGTTTGCAATATCAAATTTACTTTTTCCTAGTTGTCCTTGTTAATTTTTAATCGTTATTATGTTTTTCTTTCCTAGTTTCGGTTTGGTACATTTGAGACTTCGGTTTTTCTCTATGATTTGTTCTATACGATTTTCTTGATGTTTTTTTTAATGTCCTGTTTTATCTATTTTAATATTACTCGATTAAGTTTCTTAAATTCTGCAGTGTCTCTTTTGTTTTGTCTCAAAAGATCTTTTCTTTGTTTCAGCATGTTTTGTGATTCTACACTTATTTTGGAGTTTCGTTTTCTGTTAGCGGTTGCCACTTTTGAGCCTGCATTTAATAGCTCTTTTCTTAATAGTTCAATTAATAGTATTAAATCTAGATAAATTTAGCTTAAATGAAATCAATAAATTCATAACAAAAAAAACTATTAATTTGAATAATACATCGTTGCAAATGCGATTAGGATATATTTGTATTTAAAAAGATTGTAGATTACTTCACTAAGCTAACACCGATGACATAATGTTTCACACATATAGTAAGCAATTAATATCTATTCAAAAATTCAAATTGGCGTGTTTTAAGATTTTTTTAAGACGTCTGCTTCTGAAATAATGAACTTAATCCATACTTTTGCATCATAATATAATGTGGCTGTCTGATTAATAATTAGTTAATCTCCATTCTTAAAAAAAATTAGGATAAGTTAAAAGATTAGGTAATAGATTATGGTATGACTAGTTCTAAACTGAAATAAAAATATTTATGTGTATCTTACACTAAAAATTAATAGTTTATATAAACTTCTAATGAATTAATATCTTTCTTAATTTTAGTCACAAAATACTACAAATATCTCCGGAAGTCACAGATGTCGGCGGTATAGTTTGGCCGCTTTTTATAGCAAATATAGTTTCTTGGATGATCACGTACGTTTGTATAATTAAGGGTATCAAGTCTGTTGGAAAAGTTGTCTATTTTACTGCTACTTTTCCGTTTTTTATATTAACGATACTCTTTATTCGGGGAGTTACACTGCCTGGGGCTTGGAAAGGCATCAAATACTATATTGTGCCAGATTGGGATGAGCTTACAAATGTTAAGGTAAGCTTTTTAGCTAATCAATTAAGAAAAGTAAATAGATAAGCTAAATTCTTAATAAAAAACTAAAAGGTATAATGTTTGTATGATATTAAAATAAGATCCAGTAGAAAAAAAACAAAATCGTCAAAAAAGGACACGAAATAGATTAGAGAGACATTTGCTTAAATATTTATCTTAGTATTTAGTCAACATTATTGTGTTTCATGTATATAAAGAAAAACTTGTATTAAGATACAAATACAGTGTCAGTGTGAGACAGTGAGCATGAGTTCGCTTTTACTCAATAAAGCGTAGACTTAAAATTACTAAGAAGAAACATATTTCCCAAATCGGTCTTGATTCCTCCAATAAAGATATACATGTATTCTGAGATAGTATTCACAAACGCACTCAAAGACGCAGAAGCGCACTCAAAGATGGCATAAAATTAAATGGAATATTCATAAATAATTAAGATATTTCGATGACACAGATATAACTGCAAACAGTTTGGGTAGTTTACAGAATTTACTTCTATGTTTACTACAACAAAATATCAGCTGAAGGAGGTAAATAAGGCTTCAAAATTATTACCAAAAAAACAAAATATATTGGTGGTAAGTCGAAATCCTAATCAGCCAGCCTACTTAGTCGTATACGGAACAAAAAAACTTGATTTATATTTAGTTTCAAGCTATCTCCCTCTTTGGTTATGAAATTCAAAAGTCGTTGTAAACCCTCAGCACTATCCGCAATCATAACGGTCTCGTCTGCGTATCTTAAGTTGTGTATCCTTCTTAAATATTTTCGAGGGCATTTTGAAAGATCTTTTCAAAAAAGATATTAAATAACAGTGGAGAAAGTACACATCCTTACGACTCCTCTTTTTATTGACAATTCTGCTGTCAGACGATTGTCTATTTTGATCGACGCTCTTTGATCCCAATATAGTTTTTTAATAAGTGCTGCAGTGTAATAGTCTATACCATGTTGTGTTAGGGTTTCTATGAGTTCTGTGTGTTTTACTCTATCAAACGCTTTTTCGTAGTCGATAAAACAGAGAAACACGCCTTTTTGCTGATCTCGGCATTTTTGTAATAATATTTGGAGGCCAAATAATGCCTCCCTTGTACCAAGCCCTATCCGAAATCCAAATTTATTGTCGCTCAGGTTTCTTTCGCATTTTCTGTATATTCGTTGATGTACAATTTTGAGTAAAATTTTTAGAAAATGGCTCAGCAGGCTAATTAATCTGAACTGCGAGCATCTATTTGCTTTATTTTTTTTTTGGTATATATAAATGTCGATCTAAGCCAGTCTTCTGGGAAGATTCCAGTACTATATATTACAAAATTATAATATTATATAAGATACTAAATTACACAAAGGATAGGAGCATGTTTTCTTATGGAGTCAATCGCAATAAATGCCTTCTTACTTCGTACATACCAAAATCTACCAAAAATTTGTTAATGCTGTCTATATTTCACAAAAATGATAATATTTGATTCAGACAGTAATGATGCCAATGCAATCGTCAGTAAAAACAGTCTATAACCTAACAAAAAGAACAACAGTTAATGTGGTGAACAGGATGAAGGAAGAATATTCTATTACAAGTGTAAGCAACCGTTGGCTCTTGACAGTTTTTTTGCGTTTTACATAATATTGCTGGCATAATTTCACAAATCATTTACTTCAGGAATAAAACACCATGCTTAATTCAAGAGCACATTTAATAGATCTTGCCAAGCAACTTACGAATCCCCATATTATTCGTCGTTTAAGCATTACCTGTATATGTTATCTTTCAGATTTTATTAACTAAGACTAAAGCACTTTGGTCTGATGATAAAGCATATTATATTGTAAGCCTTGAAACCGGTAACCCAAAATTTACCATCAATAAAAGATAGAAAATACTGACGATTGTCAGTATTGACTCATTTCCTATTTACTAATGTTATGGACTTACCACATTGGCACCATTTTCATAATTTCAATAATATTTATGGAACATTATCAAATGCACAAATTTCACATGATTGGTCGAACCAATTGAAGTATTTTAACATTGGTTTAGAAATTGTTAATTTTTTTGTACTGCTATATGATCTTTATTTTGATTTAAAACACGATCTATTATTATACCAATATTGTAGGTGTGGGCAGATGCTGCAATACAAATATTTTTCTCTTTGGGACCAGGATGGGGAGGAATAGTGAACATTGCAAGTTACAATGACTTCAGAAACAATGGAAGATTGTGAGTAGGTAAAAAATTAATTTTAATAACTTTTAATTAAGTATTTAAAAAATATTTTGGTGTATATATATATATATATATATATATATATATATAAATATATATATATATATATATATATATATATATATTTATATATATATATATATATATATATATATATTATATATATATATATATTATATATATATATATATATATATATGTATATATATATATATATATATATATATATATATATATATATATATATATCCATTTAGTTCAACAAAGCGATAGCAGCTTTTGGTAGAATATTTAACCTTTTACACATTTCGCATAGACCAAAGGACAGGAAACGATATTATTATATCGTTTTCGTTCATGGTCGCCAAAGCAGCTGGCGCCTCTATACACTAACTACTGCGGTGGTGAAGTTTTAGGAGACATTCGTTGGACTTTCCGAGTTTGAATTTCTATCAGCCCAAGTGTCTGATGAGACTGGGATAGACCGAAATGACTAAATACATATAAACTTATAAAATACTAATACCTGGAAAATACTAAGTAACTAAACTACATGAACTGCTTATACGTGCTGTTGAAATATAAATGTAACACACAGAAACATTAAAATATTCAAATTAACTGACTACATTATACGTCTTACTCATCCTAATAGTCAAAACGAACTAACCTATACTGCTTTTTAAACGTGTATGTTTCAAAGGTTCCTGAGGGGTTAAAGAATATAGAGATCCTTCTTCGTACTATATCTAATTTATAAAAAAAATACGGAACAAGATATACGCTGGAGGCATTTTAAACCTAACTTAAGATTATAAAGGCAATTCTGTATAATTCTACAACTTTAGTTTACTCAGAATATTTTCATCAACCATATATAAATCAGTGTACTTTTAATTTAAAACATAATTTTAAGCTACAGCCAACTTTTACATAAAAATTAGTATATGCGTAACCGGGTACTCCGATTGGTCAATAGTCTAAATTAATTTGGTTGGCAACACAAGGGATTCCGAAATCCAAATACCAACTTTCGAGAAACATTTGACTAAATTTAAAATATTTACGAAACAAAAATATAATATATTTAGTATTACAAGTAAATATACTTTAGATATTCTAGAAGTTATATAACTCTATAAGTATTAAATAATGACATGAGAGTAGAGCCTTAGGCTGAACGTAATGAATTCAACCTTAAATGGTAATAGCAACTGTATTTTTTTGTATTGAATTGTATTGAATCTATAATTACTATTTACCGTGATACAAATGTTAAACAATATTTTTCAGAGATACCATTATTGTACCTCTGGCAAATTCCGGAACAAGTATATTCGCTGGGTTTGTTGTTTTTTCTGTTCTTGGATTCCTTTCGCATGAAACTGGCTTGCCATTACCACTTGTTGCCAGTGGTGGGCCTGGCTTGGTATTTGTGACATACCCAGAAGCAATAAGTCTACTACCGCTGCCTCAGCTATGGTCAGTTTTGTTCTTTTTTATGTTGTTTTTGCTTGGATTGGATAGTTTGGTAAGTTCTGATTATTTATAAGTTCTTTTATTTCAAAATAAAAAAGTATCCCGCTTGCTTTATTATTCATTGCTTAATTTTTTTATTCGTCAATAACGAATATTATTTTTATTGTGAACAAGCCACAATTTAAGTCTAAAATAAGTTAATTAACGTTTCAATTTTCACTCCGGAAATCATTACCAAAATACAAAACATTAATTAATTAAAACAAATTTGTTTTTGGTTACTTGGTAAAAAATTGTTCTAAATTATTAGAAGAATCTAATGAAATCTAGGGAAATGGAAATGTAGAGTTAAGAAACTTATTTAACCTTAAATCGTGGCTTATTCCCAATAAAAATAGTAATTGCTTTAAGATGACACTATAATATAGATAGAATATAATAGAAAATATCTTCAGATGAGCAAATAACGATATTACCAGTAAAGTTTAATGATTTGATTATAATCTATGTAATAACTAGAATATAGAGTAGGTAGATCGTAGAGAAACAGGAATGAAACCAATCTTCAGAATCTTATGTTAATTTGCCAAAAACAAAAGCGGCAAAACTTTTATAACCAATAAAGGAGTAAGGCGGAGTCCAATGTTAGTGATTAAATATTAACCGCTTATACAGAAAAAAACACATAAACTTTACAATCATAAAAAAATGTGACTACCTAATAATCAACGTAAATAATGAGAGTAACGAAATGAGAGCAATCAGCAACAGAATAGGTGAAGCAGGGATGCTAGTTTGCTATATGTTGGTCTTAATTTTCTCCCAACTTCCATACTAGAAAGAAATCATGTCCTAACTTAATACCGACCCTAATTTTCTATGGCATCCCGCCAGGCAAACGTGGTGTCCTCAGTATGAACAAACATTCAAGTAAACTTTATCGACAGATAATAAAATACCGGAACTAGAGAAATAACTCAAATATCGTCGTTGTAAAGGTAAACCTCACTATGTGACATTTTGTAGTTTTGAGATATCGACGATTTAAATTTATTTGGAGTTATTTTATTTTATAACAAACAGAAACATTTTAAGAATCTGAAATAATTCATAGTAACTTAAACTATTGCTTTGAATGGTGCATTTATGCAAATAAAAGATTATACATATTACCTTCTGATCAGAGAAAAATTTTTTTCTCACTTAATGAGTTTTACCCCTAATGTATCTAGAGTTTTTATCAATAAATGAGAAATGTAATAAGAGAAAAAAGTACTAAAATTTTATTATTAAGAGAAATATAACACCAAAAAAACATAAAAAATTAACATAAAATATTGTAATCATATTTAAAGTTTAGTCACTCTAACTTTCTTCAGATCCTTGTTCATGCAGAGTCGACTCTGGAGCTCTTTCTTCCCGAAGAGCAGTTACAGAAGGGATATTTCGATACCACCCTTGTAATTCTTCAGGGATTATACCTGTGTCACATAGTTTCAAAAGATCTAGTTTCTTTAATTTACTAATAAGGAGTCTACATTGTATAAGCTTGTTTCATAATATTAGATGTACTATTATGTCTTCTTTTACGTTTTACATAAATTGTTTTAAAATCTGCTTGATCACTATATTTATAGAATATGAGATTTGGGTTTTTCTTCTCGTACTTAAAACATTTTATTTTAAGTAAGTTGACTGTGTTACCATCTTCGTCTACATTTCTGTTCTTTATTATCTTCTTTCACAGATCATGAAGATCAAAAATATCGTTATATTTTAATTTCATTACTTCATAAGAATCCTTTTTGGTAGTTTGAGATCTTGCACTTTTGAATACTTCTTTCCAATCATTCATGACAAATAAAGATCTGTTCTTTTTAGCACTTTCAATGACAGATTGCATTGAATCGCATTCCATAAACGAATGACCGGATTCAAGAAATTTGTGCTCGATAACCTCAAGAGTTTTATGATTTTTAACACAACGTAAAACGGCTGCTGCTTCGTGCTTATTGCGGTTTTGGCAACTACAGGTATCGGAAAACATAGTCACGTGCGTTATAGAGCTGTCAGTACCCTCTAAATATTTAAGAAGAATGGTTTCTATTTCATTTGCGCCTCTCTGTCCGTTTATTTCATTCCAGCAGAAACAAAATCCTTTGTTTCCTTTACCTCCTTCGTATATTGAGAGATTGTATACGCATAATTTACGGCTATAATACAGTTGCCCCATATTTGAAGTAGGTAGCTGAAGGACACTCTGTAAATTATAAGTAATGGTCTGAAAAGATTTATTTTCTTTAGTTTTCAGCATCTTTATGTCTGTTATTTTCTTCTTTTCTTTAATATGATCATCATAATTGTCTTTCAATAATTGATCATCTTTGTTGAATTTGTATTTCTCACAAATCTAGTACTGGTCCTTTTTAGGGTTAAAAAAGGATGGGTTATATTGAGTACTAAATTTTTTTCTGTAAATTGGACAACGAACAGGTGTGATATGTCTTTCTTTACAGAACTTCAAGTATAGGCTATACATTTTGAGGATGCCTAAAGTTGAATCTAAAAGCATTCGAGGAAAACTCTCAATATGTTTTTTAACAAGTTTAATATTTTCTTGACTTGTTGCGTTGCCGAGAGTTTTGTGCCTCCTCTGGTCATTTCCACTAAAAAATGTTCCAGTTTGAGCAATATGTGTTAAAGCAGTATTGATTGACCCGTTTGATATGCACAACGTCCTTTTAAAAAATTTTGCACAAACTCGAAAACTGTTGCCTGATTTTTGGATATAATATTGTTTCGATAATAACCGCCTTTTACTTGAGTTTTCCAGACATCATTTTGGTATTTCTGATTTAACACATTGAATAATATAATCCTTTTGTCTTTTGAAATGTGCTAGTTCCCAATGATGGTGAGTACATTTAAAACGACAATTAGTACAAACTATTGGTATCGGAGCTTTTGCAGGTTTCATGCCAGTTTTTGTCACATAACGTTTACACTTAGATCGTAGTTTTTTAGCCTTGGCTTTTGTTCCACTTATCAACATGTACCTTTTTTCATCGGCGATGGTTACTTTTAGATGATTCAAATTGTGCATCTTCTTCAGAACTGGATGCTTCTTGGGACATTTCGTATTCTGGATCTGCATCTGAGTCTTAACATTCATCTCAAGAAACATTATAATCAACAAGGTGTGGATTATTCCTCTTGTATTTCACACAATTATAGAAATTTTAAACCTACTAAATTTGCAAGATTCGCATACTTCTTGATGTCATGATGACCACTTAACACTTTCAATGTCGTAACTAAACTAACCTAATAACGACACAAATTTAATATACATATTTATAATACAATGTTGTTTATCTTTGGTGTATCATTATTAATATCAGTAAATGCAGTGTAAGTAATTCGAAACAAAATAACTGATTCATTATAGCACTTGGTGAGTTTTACTAGTTTATGGGTTGAACCTGTTACGGAGAAAACTTCTTCATTATATCATTTAGTGAATTTTACCAATACTTAGATGGAACCTAAAGTGTGTTTAATGATATTTACTTCTGGCTAACTTTCGATTGGTTAACATTATCATTTTAATGAATTTTTCTCTAATAGATCTTTACATAATGAAAGATATAACCCAAAAACGTTAAAATTGCAATTAATGAGTTTTACCTTTACAACGACGATATGCCCAATGGGATATGACAGAAACTAGTGACGTCAAAAGAAGAGGTAAAGGTTTAGCCAGTTTAAAATCAAACAACATGTTCCACTATAAACGGGAAATAGAACTAAAAACTGGAGAAATTAGTCTATCAATATGCAGAAAACTACAGAAAAACATAGAGTAATGACAAGTAAGAGTTATAAGCAGACATCTAAGACTTAGCAAAAGATACAACTTACAAATAATACAAGTATACGCTTCCACAACAACCCTAAAGATATTAAGAAGATAAACTAATCCCATTTTAATATGTTAATGAAACATTTAAATGGCCCACTCTAAACCAAATAAGACGAAAAAAAAAAACTGAAAATCAGAAATTTTGGAATCATAGTATAAAAAACGAAAGTGGGGAAATGCTGACTAACTTTCTACTGCAACACAAACTGTAATCCATATACATCTTTTTTAAAAAGAAACAGAATAAAAAATAAACGTCTAGACGAAAAAACTAGAAGTAAATACAATAATTTAATAAAAAACAAATAACTATTGAAAAGGAAAATCAAAGTAGTTGGTTGTATACCATAGTTTTAAAACTGATAGTAAAGTAAAAAGCTATTGCAAAATGATACATATTTAAAAAACCTTTATAAAAAATAAAACTAACCACTTATTAGATATACCTTAGGATATAGCAGTTTATTTCGGTACCCAGAGTAAACTTAGTTTGTTGCTTTTTCCGATCAGAATCATATAAACTAACTTGAAGTTAAATAACGAGCCATGGAATGTGCAAAGCTGGTCGTGAGCGTTCTAGACTATATAACAAAACAAAAAATCAGGCAAAGATTAGGCGTTTTTTCGACAAGACGTCATTGAAAAAATCACGACGCCAAAGTGGTACCGGGCAAGGCACTTAACGAGAACACAAGATGGACGGTGGTTAGTTTGGATTACGTGATGGTCAATATGAGTGGTCGTTTAAACACCCTTCCACTCTACCTGAGAGGTATATTGTGACCTGTCCTTAGATTAGAGTTGTCACTATTGCCTAGTATTTTTAACAAAGTCTATTATAATCTTAAATGCTACTTCTACAAAGTTGTAGGGCTCAAGTAGATATTGCTCTTGTCGTCGCATCATTAGCCCAACAGAATTTGCAATTCACATTCTCTGTCAGTTTAGTTTTGTTCATGTATTCCTTAATGCAAGAGTGTCCTGTTAAGAGACCTACCTATTCGAAGGTTTGTTTGATACCCATTTGTTCGTACCAGTGATTACGTTGTATCCATTACACTCATTACAATATTGTTTTTTTTTTGGCTGTTGTCTTGCTATGTCAACGATAGTTTCTATGCCTATAAACGTTGTTATGCACTTTCCCTAGCAAGTATGTCCGCTTTGTCATTTTCTACAATACCAGTATTTATATATATATATATATATATATATATATTACAGGATCCAATTTGTAAATAGAATACATCTTGTAGACGGCTGTCGCCGTATTCCCGTCCTCCTCCGCCAATCCTCTCGGTCCAAGGCATGCTCCTCCTCCAAACCTCTCGATTCAATTGCTCTTCTAATACCTTTATTCCATGAGCGTCGATGTCTACCTCTTTTTCTTCTACCAGGGGGCTTCCATCTGTGAAGTTTTTGGGGCCAACGTTCGTCAGGCATTCTTAACAGGTGTCCAAACCATTTTAAACCTCTTCTTTCTATTCTGTCTATGACCGTATCTGTAGCATTCATCTGATTTCTTATAGATTCGTTGGTTTTCCTTTCCAGCCGTGATGTTCTAGCACTTCTTCTCAAATAATCCATTTCAACTGCCAACAATCTTCTTTTTAGGTCTGCATTAATTGTCCATACTTCAAAGCCATAACAAAGAACTGATTCAACCATCGTTTGCCCTATTCTTTTTTGTTCCTTTTGGAACTGTTGCGATCCCACCATAAGGAGTTCAAACGTCCTACAATTTTACGTCCCTGATTAAGTCGGTGTTTAATTTCGATTTCACCCAAGCCGTTCTTATTAATGAATGCACCTAAATATTTAAATTTTTCCACTTGTGTGATTTCCACGTCCTCGTCTATCAACACTTCAAACCTTGTCAGTACCAGTATTTACCCAAAGTAAACTTGCTTTTTCAGATTCTAATCAACCAATCAAGTCAATTTTATTTGATTTTAGTGCCCTTATTGCCACCTGGCTATGAGATATATGTTTTATAGATTTATCCGTGCAGTTTCTCTTTATTAGTTCCTATAGGCCCATCTCATAGAAGATAGTAGAGTGACTACGTAGACTTTCACTAAGGCTTAGCCTTGGTTTATCTCTTATACTCAAGCTTTAACCCATTCATTAGTTTTAATTTTGTTTTATTTTGCCTCTGTGCGCCAAGGAGCGTCATTAAGTCATCCACCAGGAGTGACCACAGGAGGAGAGAAAGAACTTAGCTGTATAGACACTCGATAGCAATTTTGGCCAAAATCTCCTCGCCTTACAGGGAAACAGCCTATTTTCAAGCATTACTTTGATCAAGTTGAATACTGTAGCGGATATCTCTTGTGATGCATGTGCCTCGTAAAGAGAATTTGGTAGCACATTCTAAATGTAGTGACTGATTTTTTAAACTACTTTATTCGGTAATTACTATTTAAATGGGAATAAGCCACAATTACCGGTTAAAGTAATTTTATTGACGTTTCAATAACCTCTTCAAAAATCGTTCTAAAAATACCAACATTAGTTAGTGTTTAAATTATATGTTAATTAAAGAATTAATACATAATAATTATACATAAATTAATGTTTGTATTTCGAGAACGATTTCCAAAGTGAAAATTGAAACGCCAATAAAATTACTTTAACCTTTAATTGTGGCTTATTCCTATTTAAATAGGAATTACTATAAAATGCTACAAGAAAATAGTTTCTAAAAAATAATTGATTTAGTGCTGTTTTTGTTGATTTTTTTTCTAAATATTTATGCTGGTTGACATTAAGAGAAGGATCCCTCAATCGCTCATCCTTAATACAGTATAGCCCAAAATAAACAGTACTGAACTTTTAATTATTTTATTGTTTCAAATAATACATATTATTGACACTTTATAACATGTTCTCAATGAGCTTCTCCTCTCTCAAGACAGACTTCATACCGATATTCCAGATTTCTCGTAATTTCATGGAATAAAAGTTGTCTCAAGTCCGCGGAAAAGACTTAAATGGTATCCTTTAATTCTTTGATGGTTTGTGGTGCCCGTTTAAAACACCAGTTATAGCTATGCCCCAAATGTATGCGTCTGGAGATGTTAAGTCTGGAGGATGTGCACGACAGGGGAAGTCAGTAACTTGTAAAATGAACTTGTTTGGAAAATGTCACTGAAGAAATTGATGAACTGCGACAGCAGTATGCCCAGTTGCCCCAGTTGGTTTTCAAATGCCAGATTACGTGCACGACAAAATTGACGTAATTCTTGAAATTCATCTGATCTGGCAAAGCCCAAAAATCGATTTCTGCGACAAATTACATGGCCTGACAAATGAAAATGTGATTCGTCTGAATACAATACCCTTTTTAAAAATTCAGGATTTTCACACTGTAATGCAAGAATTCTGGCACCATAGTCCACTCTACTGTGATAATCCCTGGAATATAATTGTTGGTGTACCTGAATCACATGCAAAAAGGCACCCAGATCCTACAGGATTCTTTGCAAGGGAGTTCGTTTTAAGCCAAGATGCAACGCTGTTCTTGTCTGACTGTTTTTCAGATTTTTCAAGATTCGCTCAAAAACACGTTCATGGTTATCATTGTTGTTAACTGTCCTGGGACACTCTAAGTTTCTTTTTCGTTGGCACAATACATTACTGTATTTCTAAACTTTTCAACATTTAAAATTACAGCAGTACTTGGAGAACGTATATTAAACCGTTGTGTGAATTGATCCTACCCGTATTGCAGACTTATACTATTACGTCATCGGCCGATTCCATATGAGCAAAAATAATACTCCACAAAAAACACTTTCTCCTCTGTACTTAACACCATTTTTAACAATTAGTCCTTAATAATTAATTGTTCAAAGATTACCTGCCAATTCTATACTAGTTAATTTGAATATGACAGCGCGTACAAAGAGACATCTATGTTTCAGTTTCAGTACTGTTTATTTTGGGCAATGTTGTATGTCTATCAAGAATTTTTTCTATTGTTTTTAGTAATAGGATAGGATTTAGGTAGAGCGATGTCTTGTCGTCCATAATTTAAACTATTTTGAGTGTATACACCTCTCTTACAATTATCCAAGTCTTTGATATATACCTAGTGCCATTCTAGTCCCAAAAATCACTGTTAGGATGAATATAAAGATGTCAAATCTTTTTTGAAGTAGAGTAGAAAATATTTCATTGTGCTCTAAACATTTTAATAGGGCAAAGTAGTTTATGGCGAACTTTACATTCTCTGGTTTGATGTTTATTGCATACAATTTTCAATCTTTTTTACCAGGTTATTTAGGTCGTTCGAGGTTTTTTAGTCCAAGTCTGCTCATCAATAATTATTGATTATGAGAAGTGGTTCTGTATTAAGAGCTTTCAAATTCAGCAAACTTGCATCAGGTATTTTAAGTAGACGTAGTCTCTATTCCGGATACTTAAATATATCTGAAATACTCTGGTAGAACCTACCGCAAGATTCCCTCTTTGCTCTTCTTTTCCATTTATTGTATTTAGTAAAAGCGTTTCTGTATGTTTCCCAGTTCACCAAATATTTGGCTTTATTTGATAGCCTTCTAACTTCGAGAAGGTGGGCAAGAAAAATCCTGGAATAGAGGTCCAGAACCTATAAAAAAATCGAGGACGGCCATCGACTAGATGAAGTGCCCTCAAGAAAAAGGTAGTGGGAAAGATCTACCTCCAGAAGTAAACACAATTGGCTAATTATTAAAACAAAGCAAGTGCAGGACGACTTATGAAAATTCTGAAATCAAAAAGACTACTTAACAAACCAGAAGAAGGCTACACAGAACCCACATCCCGCCTGTGAGCATCAATCTGAAAAATTATAATTTTGGGACAGTAAAATTGAACATAGAATGTAGGGTGCCAAAATCAAATAGTATAAATAATATATGCCCAATAAAAGTCAAAAAATATGTAATAAAACTTTGCAGTAATCCCGCAATAACAATACGAAAATGAAAGCAGAAATAATGAGTTGACTAGAATACTTAATAGATTAGCATATGAGTAGAAACTTAATTACAAAAAAAAGTATACGTTTAGAGAGCCAATGCGTTTTTAGAAAGACTAATATATTTTTAAAATTTTCACTTATTTCGGTACAGATAAAAATACTTATTTAACTTCTTAATTGACTTTTTAGTTTGTTCAGGTAGAAACTGTAATTACAGCAATAATGGATGAATTTCCGAATTTAAGAAAGAGACATTCTTTAGTAACTGTTAGTATAGTATTTCTTATGATGGCTATTTCTACAATATATACTACAAACGTAAGTATAAAGCATTATTACAGTTATTATTTCATGCTTGCATGTTTGTAACAGATGACTAGTGTTCGATAGTTTGGTCCAACACTTGCAAAAGTTTTATGATTTTTTTTTGTTTTTTGTATTGTCTCCTTTTTATTCAATATACTTAGTACCTTTTCCTCAATCTTTTCGTACGTAAGGATGTAGTGGCTGGTTAACTATTTTTGTCCAATTATCTCTCTCATGTACGTGTTTTTTGCTTCGGAAAATGAGTAACCAGTCATCTCCTTTATTTGGTCCGACCATCGTACTGGAGATCTTCCTCTGGATCTTTTACCCGCTACGTTACCTTTAACTATCATTGGCTCCATGCTTTCTCTTCTTCTAGTTATATGTCCAAAATATCTCAGTATATTTTGGTTGATAGTTGTGATGAGTCTAGTTTTTATGTAAAGTTCTGCTACAATTGAGTTATTTGTGCGATGGGTGGTCCATGGTATGCGCAATATTCTATGGTAGACCCACATTTCAAATGCCATTATACGCTTTGAATCGGTTTTTTTATTGTCCAAGTTTCTGAAGCATAGGTGGTAAAGGGAAATATCAATGCTCGAACAAGGCGTAATTTTGTGTTTTTTGTGATGTCAGTGTTTTTTCAAATTTTGGTGAGTTTGGCTGTTGCCCATATGGTCATTGTGATACATTGACGGATCTCTTCTTCTCATCCTCCACTGTTAGTAATAACGCAGCCTAAGTAATTAAATTGCCTGATCACTTCATAACCTGCCGTGTGTCTTATCTCTGCTTGGTTATTTCTGATTCTATCGATGACCACCACTTTGATTTTCTGCATGTTTATTTTCAAGCCATATTCCGTACTCACCGTACCTAGCCTATTCATAATTTGTTCCAGTTCTTCTGGTGATGACGCCAATCTACCAGTGTCATCAGCATAATGTTGGTTATTGATTTTTCTTCCACCTATCGTTGCCACCTTGCCATTTCTCAAAAACTTGACGCATATTATGTTTACTATACACATTGAATAGAATAGGGATATTATGCATCCCTGTCGAACTCCAGATTTTAATTTGTTTTTTTAATAAATAGATTAGATATTCTGGAGTGTACATTTCTCTAAGTATATGCCACAGTTTATTTTATTTTACTGTATCGAAGGCTTTGGAAAAGTCAACAAAGCATAACATATACTTACTATAACAACATATATTTTAAAAACGCCCTACTATGAAGGGCCATAATATATTTCATACTAATTATTAACGGCACATTAAGAATCAGATATTTTTTGTGCCGATAAGCCGATGTGATTATGATATACTTCCAATCTATACATTTTAAAAAATGCGCAATTTATTGTTGCGATTCTTCTACGGATTATACTGCTCTTTTTACACTATCTCTCCATCTATTCTTAATTTGTAAAACACTTTAACCTTTTACAATGACTAAGATCTTGTATACTAATTTTTTAACTACAACTACATCACTTCATCGCGTTGGTGATCGCAACTAGATTGGAAATCGGCGGATTGCTACTCCTTTTATTTGGTTTTTATGATAAGTATAAGAAGTCTATGTGAATATTCTTTCTAGTGACTTGCCCAATACACAGTAATGTTAGAAGATTATGTTCAAATTTTTTTGTAAAAATCATTAAAATATTATAAAATCTATGAAATGAAATCTGTATTTCAGGGTGGCATGTACTGGCTTCAACTTTTTGATTGGTACTCAGCTTCTATACCTGTAGTTTTAATATGTTTAGCAGAAGTTTTTATGGTTGGATGGATATATGGAGTAAAGAAATTTAGAAGAGATATTGAGTTTATGCTAAACGATAAACTTCCTTTATTTTGGATAGTTTCATGGAAAATTACAACGCCGATATTGTTACTGGTAAGAAAAGAAGTTCTTTGTTTAATTTGCTTATTAAAAACGTTGCATTGTAAATATTTAAAAACAATTAAAATATTTCTAATTTAGTAATAAAATACTTCACTTTTGAAAATAATTCGCAAACTGTGTTAATATAAAAATGACAACAATACTTGGTATTTCGTGTACATAAGAGATACTTAGTTTTAAAAAAGACTCCCCGGACACTAGGCACCTACCTATAAAATAGAACAAATTAAAACGGGGCTGAAGCAACATTTTTTAAAGACACCTTCAAAAATCATCTATGTCAAAGATTTTTCCCGCTTTTGTTATTAGAGTAATCAATTATAAGTTTGTATTGCTCTTTTTGTGTAAACTAGTCGCATCGTTTCCTGGTAGCCTTAGACCCCAGGATTACATCCCAGGAAATCTCCACATTTATTAACCGTATGGTACTTAGATGACTAATACATAGAATAAACGCTGAAGGAGAATAATTGGGCTTGAAAATTAATATTGACAAGACGAAGATAATGGTGGTTGGTAGAACATGAAATATGCAATTAAATATAAGAGTAAACAATAAGAACATCCAAAAGCTCCCCAAGTTTAAATATCTTGATAGTTAGATAACTGAAGATCTAGATCCAGACATAGATATACGTAGCAGGATTGAGTAAACCAGAACAGCCTATACTAATGTGAGAACCCTGTAAAAATGTTACATTTACTCCATACTGCTATATGATGTAGAAACCTGAACCATAAAGGCCAAAGTGATGAACCGATTGGAGACCTTTAAAATGTGGGTATTTAGAAGACTCGTTAAAATTCCCTGGACAGATCACACAAAAAATGTTGAAGTAATAAATCGAATGGGCAGAGAACGAGAATTGCTGCCAACAATAAAAAAAACTGCTTATTTGGGTCATATATTTCGAAATTCCAAGTACCAGTTCTTAAAGCTTATTATGGAAGGGAAGATAAAAGTAAAACGGAGCGTCGGAAGATATAAGTACTTTTGACTTAAAACCATAAAGGATTGGACAAATTTCGATGCCCATGCACTCTTTAGAGCCACACGAGATTGAGAGGAGTATGCCAAGATTGTCGCCAACGTCCACTAATTGTATAAAGTACCATAAAAAAATGTTCAATTTGTTCAATTGTCCAAGTTGTTTCATTTTGTTACTTGGAGATGTTTGAGGTCACTGAATACGAAATAATAACGATGATGCTCCTCTAGCTAGTTGGCCCTGAGCATTGACCTCTTCTCCTGAAGCTTGTTAATTTTATTCAAATCAGTCGACAGACATTTTTCGTGTGTTTTCGAGGTTACTAAATATGAATACAATAACGAAGACGGACATTGAGCTACCTGGTGCGCAGTTTGAACCTTGTCTCCTAGAGTTTTATGTTATGATAATTTTTTAGTTGCAAATTTTTTAATTTTCTTTCCACTTTGGAAATGCATTGTTCTTAAATGAATTTTATTTACAAACTTTCCTGACACTTTTCCATACCGAATGCAAAAAGTTTCAAAGCGATTGATCTTGCTGCAAAAAATTGGTGGGTTTAGTTCTTCGTTTCCTCGCCTACTATGTTAATTTAAAAAATTAGTGAAATTTAAAAATAAATAAGTTGTGACCATGTTAACAAAATGAGTAATATAACCCAATGACTTAACATTAATTTTGTTTTTTTTTTTTCAGTTTATATTTATCATGGTGATAGTATTTAATACAAGGATAATTTATCAAAAAAGTGCATATCCTGACTGGATGGTAGCAATTGGTTGGTTTTCGTCGATAGCTTCCATGATGTGTATACCACTTTATATGATATACAGGCTCACATATGTCGAAAAAGGAACCTTAAAAGAGGTAATAATATTAGTTATAAAACCAATAAATGAAAAAAATTTTATTCATAAGAATCAGTAGAACAGGTATAGTTTAGAAAGGGTTTTTTCATTTCAACCGAACTCCTTTACATTCTTACAGTAATAACGAAAATGTCAACGAATACATTTGATTACTACAATAATTAATATTCATTGTCTATAAAGAATCGTTTGATAGAGTAGACCTATGGACCATTGAATGCGCTCTGGAAATAGCCGAATATATAAGTTATAAAATGTTAATCCGCAAAATAATACCCGTAGAATGATTGAATACAATGAATTAATGAATAAATGCATGAATAGAATGAATTAGAACGAGGCAATGAGATATAATCTCACACACACTATTTACTCTGGCATTGTTGGATATTTTTAAATCGATGAACTTATACAACAAAGAAATGTTCGTTCATGTACATTGTTAAAACTTATTAGATTTGCTAATGACCCTTTACTGACACAATAAGTACAGAAGAAATTAGACACACAAAGAACAAAAATTATGTCTAATGTAAAAAAAGTAAGCGATTGACATAAGCGATAAAAAATGTAGAAAATATCCAAGAAAATAATTACTTACGATCAGCAAACAGGGTACAAGAAATTATCCAAATTAGAAAATAAACAAATGATTAGGAATAACATAGATGGCTATTATGAGACTGTAGTTTGCCATTAAAACACAACAATGTCTTAAGAAAAAAATATTCAGTGCATGTATTGTATCTGTTATGTCATAAGGGGTACCGATATTTACCATAATCGATTTATATAGAATAATTAAGACAACTTAAATAGCAATGTAAAAAAATGCTAAAAATAGCATGGTCAGATAGGATTAATAGACTAGGCAGCATCTGTAGAAATTCAGACCATAATGGAAATTTTCGATGGAAGCTATTTTTTTGCTGGAATCCCTTCAGGATATGCCCAGTATCGATAATCACGATATGCGCCAGTCGCAAACCCTGTGCTAAATTTTTTATTTAACAAAATCTGAAAACAATTAAAAATTTCTCATTTTTTTGCTCCTATTTTCATTTATAATTCGAAAAATGGTTATTGTTGAAAAAACAGCAATAATTGGAAAAAAAGTACAAAAAAATGAAGTTAATCCTTTAAATGTTTTCGACTTTCTAACCTTGACTTACAAGTTCCATATTCCGCCTGGAAAAACTTTTTATTATGTTTAAAACGTGTGCTAAATTTTGTTCAGATTGGTCGGATAAGTTTTGCATAATAATTTTGCAATCCAGCCTACTGGAAAAAAATCGCAAATTTTCAAATTCATAGTAGTCCCTAAATAAGGCCCTCAGATAGTTGCAATTTCTTTTACATATAAAGGAAGTCTCACACTTTCAAACGCTTTTTGTAAAATTCAAATCGGTTTACTAGTAAAGCCTATAAATTTTTTAAAATTATAAACATTTTTTAGGCTTATAAACAAATTAAATAACTTTACGAGCTTTAAACATATCAATTTTAAAATGTATACACTTAAATTACAATAAAAGACGCTTCTTTTAAAAAACAAAAAGATACATTCGGCTTGCTGGTTGCCGAGATATTGAAGGTCAAAGTTGGCATACATTTGCCGTGTAACCATAAGTGATAGAGGGCTCGTTTTTAAACAAATACCCTCGTCTTGTCAAATACTTTTTACATGAAAAGTTTTACGTAATGCGCTTTATGGCAATATCCATAAAAAAGACAAATAAAAAACCGTTTTCGCGTAATATGTCGCTCGGAATGCATGAGAGGTGGTGATGAGGGACATTCACATCAAATGTGAATCGGCGAGTATCAAGTAGGGGACCATCAGTTTGTTTAATTTCGGGTTTTGAAATAAAAACAAATAGTAAAGTGCTCCAAAATCTATAAGGGCTTGTATTAAAGGCGTGCTGAACACGTTTTACAGTGGTTTGATCATATTATGTTCCACGCTATTATATAGTAGTTATATTGTCAAATCTGTGAGTTTTTACAGTAAAATATTTTGTATTTCAAAAACTAATAAAAAGTTTATATATTTCGCGTTGCTTTGTGAGGATTGCACGAGCTCATCGACTCCATTTTAAGAGAAGTTCTGAAAGGTATAATATATTTTATATTTTTAAATATTTTATATAAAATAATTCACATATTACTAATAATTTTTTTACAAAATTATTCTAAATTCATATATTTTAAAATTTAGATAATACTTGGAATCTGAGAGGCTAAACTATTTTACGTTTTTAGATTCATTGATTTGAAAAGATGAGTAAAAAAATCTGCCTCCTTTGTGACGAAATATTGTCGGTATGTAAAACTCGAGTAATTAAACAAGACAGTTTAACAAAATGTATACAATCCAGTTTACAAAGGCAGGACATGAAACACATTGATTTAATAAAATTTAATTCGCTTGAAGTTGCAGAAATAAATTATTTTTAATGTTAATTTTTTTAAAATGTTTGATTTTTACAAAAAAAAATTTCCTTCGTTTTAACAATTCAAATTATTTATTAACAATTTATAAATACATATTTGTTTACAAAAAGTAACAATTTACTTTACAAGGCCCTTACAGATTTTGGAGCACTTTACTTTTGTTTATATTTCAAAACCCGAAATTAAACAAACTCATGGTCCCCTACTTGATACTCGCCGATTCACATTTGAAGTGAATGTCCCTCACCACCACCTCTCATGAGGGCCTTATTTAGGGCCTACTATGAATTTGAAAATTTTCGATTTTTTTCCAGTAGGCTGGATTGCAAAATTATTATGCAAAACCTATCCGACAGATCTTAACAAAATTTAGCACACGTTTTAAACATATTAAAAAGTTTTTTTAGGCGGAATATGGAACTTGTAAGTCAAGTTTAGAAAGTCGAAAACATTTAAAGGATTAACTTCATCTTTTTGTACTTTTTTTTCCAATTATTCCTTTTTTTTCAACAATAACCATTAAATTTTCAATTTCTAGCTAACAAAATATTGTGTAAAATTTAATAACGAAACTTTTAACTATCTATAATTTTTTCTCTAGGATCAATATTTTCCGAATTATAAATGAAAATAGGTGCAAAAAAATGAGAAATTTTTAATTGTTTTTAGATTTTGTTAAATAAAAAATTTAGCACAGGGTTTGCGACTGGCGCATATCGTGATTATCGATAATGGGCACATCCTGAAGGGATTCCAGCAAAAAAATAGCTTCCCTTCGAAAATTTCCAATCCAAAACAGATCCCGCCTAGACTATAAAAACAAATTGGCAAGGAATAAAACCAAAACAACAAGCACCAACGAGAAAACGAAGAGATTGGATGCTGTAGACCATATACAGCAAAAAGATCAGGAGGTGGCAAATACGGTGCAGCAATCATATTATGAAAGTTCTAATTAATTGATATTATGGAAGTTCGGTATCAATAAAATAAATAAACACAGAAAAAAAAAATGGGGACAAAGGGAAAAGACTACTGAGATTACTATTTAAAAAATTAAAGGAAAAGAGCACAAAATTAGTCGACTAATGTATAAGGGAACTCAATTACTAATAATCCCGATGCAGTGCTGGTCTAAATT
Source organism: Diabrotica balteata (assembly GCA_918026665.1). NCBI lineage: Eukaryota > Metazoa > Arthropoda > Insecta > Coleoptera > Chrysomelidae > Diabrotica > Diabrotica balteata. The sequence continues at coordinate 50,265,497 of OU898283.1, read as the reverse complement.
CTAAAGAACGGTGGACATGCAAATTGTAATAAATATGAAGGTATATCTTTCATAAATTTACATATAAGACTTTTGGAAAACTGTAAAAAAATATGGCCAGAACCTACAAATAGGTGATACTAGGCATTCTTTAGAAGCAAAATGTCAATGATGGATTGATTTTTTACACTAGTCTTTTAAATACTTATCACTGAAACAATCTATCAGCAGATTTATTTTTAACAGATTTAATCGAATGTTGAAATACAGACATGAATAATTAAACGAGTAAGCGGAGGGAACCCATTTTATATACTGATAACAAATGTATAGAATTTTTCATATAAAAATGACTGCACGTCATTAAATATTATGACGTCAAAACTTCACAGCGTTGCCAAAACATCAGAATAGTTAGTAAGTGAGGAAGTTTTAAAATGTCAACTTTTTGACAAACTATTATATTAACAGTACACTTAGTTTTAAAACTACTACAATACACTAAAGTACAATAAGAAAACATTTTAATTGTTCTGAAGCTATTTACTTGTGGCATTTTAAATTATTTACTATTTAACTGGAAATAAGCCACAATTAAAGGTAAAAATTACAAACAGTAAATTGAATTAAATTTACTGTTTGTATTTTGAGAACGATTTCCGAAGTGGAAATTGAAACGTCAATAAACGTATTTTTTCCTTTAATTGTGGCTTATTCCCAGTTAAATAGTAATTAAGAAAACATTTTAATACAAAATTATATATTCTAAATTTTAAACTTCTTAAAATATGCTGTAATAATAATTATAATTAATGTTATAATTAATATATAATTAATATGTACGATTGCATGTCTTTTACTTTTTAAGACGTCAGAACCCCACAGCGTTACCAAAACATCAGAATAGTTAGTAAGTAAGGAATTTTTAAAATCTCAACTATTTGTTAAACTATTATATTAACAGTAAATACACTTAGTTTTAAGACAACTGCAACACACTAAAATAGAATAGGAAAATATTTTAATACAAAGCTACATATTCTAAATTTTAAACTTACCTCATTCAGACCATTAATAGTAAAAAAGTCCCGCCATTATTTCTCGTTCAAAATGATCTATCTTACATAAAAGCTTATCAGCTTTCTACAGACTATTTAGTTGTTTTGGCATAGCACAATTACAATACACAACACTATTTAGTTTTTAAAGCTATTAATGTAATTTAAATATGTATTTATAAATACAATTTATTAATATATAATATATTCTGATCAAGTTTTGTAAGAAATCGAAACATAAACAAAATTCTTACTCTAAAAAATCGGCAACACTTCAAACAATTTTGCCACACACTGAACTGTCATTAAAATTTGAACTATTTCCATATCAGTTACTTACAATTGTCTAATCTATTTAATTAAAATTAATATTTTGTAGAATGTTAGACTTAAAAAGTGCTTTCATAAAATTTATAATATTAATAATAACAAATGCTTTTGGTTACTTAATCAATATAATTCTAAATTTCACAATATAATGATGATTACATTTTTCTAATTATTATACCATTTTGACGCAAATGAAAGATCGAGCAGTTCCGTATGGGTTTCGTATTATTAGCCGTCTTAGGAAAATTTGAACTCTTGTTACGTCACTTTATATAAATTGTGACGTACAAAGTTTTTACTTTGAAAAATGGTATAGCTCTAATTTAAGGTACCTTACACGTTAAGTCACACTAATTCCTAGAATATACAGCTGAGTTAGTTTTTACATTGAACAAATACAGCACAACTAAAAAGATAGGTAAAAAGTAGGAAAAAATATTGAATATTATTATTTGGGTGTGCAAGATGTGCAATTATATTTTAAAATAAATAAAATTTTACTGTTAAGACAATCTAGAGTAAAATTTGAGTTAAATTGCTGAAACATTCTTATCCTTATTCACGATTTTTTGATTTAATGTGAATATATTTTTATTTAGAGAATTAATTCATCATTAAAAGACACTAACTGGGGACCTGCTGATCATGTTAATAGAGAAATGTGGGAGAAACATATCGGCATAACGAATGACATAGGTAAGTTGTAAGAATTCTACAATAAATAGTTGTTCGTACTATAATATCTATTATTTTTTAGCACACCAAAATCATAGCCAAGGGCATGAATTAAAACCAATATAAATATAATATTTGAAAATATTTCTCTTGTATATAAAAATAAAATTTACAAAATTTGACAATATTAATCATTTACCTGTTTACACTTTTCTTATAAAGTATTGGGGCAACAGGTGACAAGAACAAACGACAAGTAGTTTGAGTAATAGAATTCAAAAAAAAATTTAATTGACCTTAATTTTTTTTTAATTAAAATGTGGATTGTTATACCTCATTTAAAAGGTCTTTTAATAGTGTATTCAGTAATAGCGGCGTAATTAAACAAATGTTTATTCTTCGGAGTGAACAAACATTTATTTTATTTTTAAGTTTGAGAATTTGTTACTATTGTTAAAAAATATTGACAATAAGCTGATGTAAACATCTGGTATTTGATTAACTGTAACTTTTAGTGAAATTATCATCAGACAACTCCTGAACTAATCTTATTTAGTATGGATGGAATTTAGTTTTCACGTAAAATTTGCATTACGAATATTTGCGAAATCTGAAGTTTTCTGGATATTTGTATAGTACTTCAGTGTGGATATATGCAAAAGAGATACTTTTAAGAACAATTAAAACGATCGAAAATATCTACCAAACCAATCCAATAAAATTAAAAGTAGAAGAAGAGCTATCTGACCCTATTTATTTTCCTGTGTTTTGTACTGTTCGAACCAGATTATGGATAAAATAGTAAAAAAAGTAAGAGCTAAAAAAATACAAGAACTAACTGACCCTATTGGGGCTGACAATGGCATAGGAAAGGAAGATTTCCTATGTCGTCTATTGTTCAACCTGATTATGGATAAAATATTAAAAAAAGTAAGAACTAAAACAAAAAAAAACAGATCAAATTGGAGAAAACCCACTTAAAATAAACTGGATGCAGTCGACGCAATACTTTTCTTTCAATGTGAAGATGATTAACAACGGATGCTGAACCAATTTAATATAACCACTAGAAAATTAAGCATGTAAGTTTCCAAAAAAAAAGACAAAATGTATGGCTATAACAGCAAATTTACTAATATTTAAATTGGAGCTGGAAGGTCAGATATAAGCACAACTAATGGAGTTTAAATATCTAGGCTGGAATATTGTTTAGCTGGAAATTAAAGATCAAGTAAATAGAGCCGCAGATTGCCTGAATTAATCAACATAAAGAAATAGAAATATCGAGCAAGAAATAAAAGGCAGAATTTACAAAACCGTCAACAGACCAATAATGATATCTGCAGCAGAAACTCAACCTGACACAGAGAGAATAAAAAGGATGTTAGAACATAATCGGTGATTTCGTTCTAATCCAAATAGTTTGACCGTGAAAACTCCTACTACCTACAATCAAGAGCAAAATCTATGGCGAAGGAGTGTGCTTCTGAGTAATGTTTCATAGTTGCCATGACATCAAAACTTAAGTACTGCTTTTATTTGATTTTTATTGTGTTTTTTAAATGATAAACACTTATTAAACTAGTATCTAGTGTCAAAAAATGATTCCAATGCTTTAAAAAAATACAGATAAAAATTTTCAGTTTCGTTCACATCAATCCCGCCTCAGATAAATATCACAATTGTGACATTTAAGACGCAACAACTATACACTACAACAAATTTAAGTAAAATTATGACTAAAGTAAAATCATAAAGATTATCCAAACGCTATATTGGAACCAAAGTAGCGTAGCTCAAACTGATGGGCAACAGTCAGAACAAAATAAAGATCTGTATAAATAAGGAAGGTGTAAATCTGACAAAAGGTATATCGAAGCAACCTATCCTAATATTATTAAAATATAAAATCGGGAATTAGGCGATCTCAACACTCAATGGCTATCCAACGGAATCCTATATTTACTCGATCTACTATTAGGAAACAATTATTCTCTATCTTCTATTTATGTAGACGTGACTCTGTCTGCTTTCCAATATGCCTCCAGTACGTTGTCGTTCCATCGTTTTTGTGGTAATAAACAGTTGGATAGAGTACTATGGACTGCACGGCATATATTTTGTTACAAAAAACACATAGTAAAGTGTCTGTCTCTCAGGATACCTTTGGCAGAATTCTGATTTGAGGTTTGAGACCTAAATAAGTAATACCTCAAAAGGTACAGGAAATGAAGACACCGAAAATAAATAGTTTTTAAAATCCCTAAAAAAAACCGAATTGATTATCGGTTAAATTATCTGAACAACAATAACGGGATGATGGTTAGAAACATTGGTCTTAAAATGGTGGACTAAAACATTCACTTTGTTGTCGGTTGCCCATTGGCCAAAGCCATGTAAATGAAAAAGCCCAAATTGTTTTAAAGTATTTTATATACGATAATTCTCAGTAGTTTTTGTTTGTCATAATTGTTAAGAAATATTCACTGAAGGGACAAGTGAAGCTAAAAATGTGAGTGGTGAAGCTACATACAGAACAAAAACTCTAACTAGATAAATTACTGTAAGAAATCTATTTAAGTGTTGCTACGCTAATAGTAGCAAACAATTTTCTGTTTTGTAAGATTTATCAAGGTAACTTTCTCTTAGCACATTCCAATGAATTCGCTGGTATAAAGCATTCAAAACCTGTTTTTAACCATTGAAAACTGGTACCTAGAAAATCTCTGGTTAGCAATCATTTAAAAGGAGGTTTTAGTTACCTCATAGAAATTTTAAAGAAATTTTCCCTGACCCCTAATAGGGAAGGCAGTAATAATTTGAAAGTAAAGTAGGCAACGTAGTTAGAATATACCATTCAATTAGGTCATGTCATAGTACAGTAAAAGAAAATAAAAAATACTTTCCCAAACATCTGCCAATAACATTATCAATATTAGAAACGAATACGACCCCAATAAAATAAACTTGAAACTGAGTAAAACGTATTTTTTTATAAAAATGAAATTGCTCTTAAGAAATGAATGAAAAAAACAAATTAAAAAAAAAAAGAAGAAAATATATACCTATATTTTCTGCTTTGTCATTTTGGTACCTAAATGTCAGTGATCGAAATTTTCGGGGTCTTTTAAAAGTGAAATTTGCTGTGATTTTAAAATTTTCGTGCTATTCAAAATTAGCAAAATGGAAGCAAAGAAAGATACCACTGCAAGAACTAAAACTTTCACCTGGTGGGAGAAACCTAGTATCCAGTATGCGTAAGTACCAGAATTATACACAATTATATATATGTATGACTAGTTTAAAAACCGAGAGAATATTTTAAAAGTTTGATTTTTGCCAAAAAAATTAATCAAAACCTCATGCGATTTTTCTCTATTATGTCGAGATTTATTTAGTCATCCAAGTTATTTGATCACTAAATACCTTATCAAATTCAGTTGTGTATTCACCTAAATGCAGGTAACAAAAATAAGCATTGAAAGACCGGTCCTGAACATGGTAATACAAATTGTGTTTACATTTCAGTCCTGTAAAATTGTCTTTTTTAAAAATAATCTATATCTAAATAAACTTAAACAAAAGCAATTAGTGATCGTATACAGTGGAGCTACGTTACGGAATACAACAATAAGTTGTTTTTATTATTATATATATATATATATATATATATATATATATATATATATATATATATATATAATTCTTTGGAGGGTAACTTTCGGGAAAGCGTCAAAACAAGGATCAGCTAGAGATGGTATAAGCCAGCTTGGTGTAGAACTTTATTCTAAATGTGAAATTTTCGGTGATATGTTGTCACCTTCATCAGCACCTAAATGGAAAACCTATTATAGTACAGTGGTGGAAATCAACATTTAAAAACCTACATTGAAAATGTTCAGTTGGTCCTAGTTGTAAAGAACACTGTCACAAACATGTTAAAAATATTAAAAAATACATTTAAAATTTTGAATAAAAACTTAAAAAAATTTACCTACCTGTGCTTTAGAGGGGACTTCATTTCCTTGCTTATTATGTTGCCTAGGGCTCTTTCTTTTCGTATCCATGTGGTTGTGAGGTGCAAAAGTGAAAATTATAACCTCGTTACATATGACACCCGGATGTTGACAGAAATATGTCATCAAAAAGAAGATTAATTCTTCTTTTCTATTTGCAGTTTTTGTAGGTTGTAAATTTTAGACTTTTTGTTGTGTTTGTATTTGAAAAACTACCCTGTTTGTGTTGTAATGTTTTTATTCAAAATTTTAAATGTATTTTTTAATATTTTTAACATGTTTGTGACAGTGTTCTTTACAACTAGGACCAACTGAACATTTTCAATGTAGGTTTTTAAATGTTGATTTCCACCACTGTACTATAATAGGTTTTCCATTTAGGTGCTAATGAAGGTGACAACATATCACCGAAAATTTCACATTTAGAATAAAGTTCTACACCAAACTGGCTTATACCATCTCGAGCTGATCCTTGTTTTGACGCTTTCCCGAAAGTTACCCTCCAAAGAATTGTATTCTTAGCGTCGTTATACACACTCTATTTACAATAATTGACTACAAAAATGGGATTCCTACAACAGATAAAGAACATTGACGGTAACACTGGAGTTAAACATGCGAAAACTTACATGTCATCACTAACAAAAATGGCTTCAGCAAAGAACAGGCTCATCTTCGTGTACGAATGCAGGAGAAACAACATAATTCCTAGATTTTTACAACAGGGTACAGAAAGGATCCTCTTAATACCTGAAAATACAGAAAATAAAAATACAAGAAAAATATCATACTTAAGAAATCTTGTAACAAAGAGGATTCTAAACATCACTATTAATGAAACTAATACAAAAATCAGAAATTTACAGACAAACATAGATAAATCAATAGAGTATCTTAATAACAAACTCTCTTACAACATGATGTCGGATTTCCTGAGACTACAGGACAAAAGATATAAAAGAATATTCAACTGTATAAAAAGAAGCAACATCTCAAAACTTAACCAACTTAAAGATCCTTTAACTTCACTCACAACTACAAATGAAAATGCATGGTTGGTAAATCAATCCAAAGTGACTTTGCCTCAAGACATAAAATCTTTTCTATCATTAGGTCCAAAATTTTCACTACCAGTCTCAGTGAAAGATATTGACATGTACACATACCTAGCAGACATTGAGTAATGTATTAAGAAACTCCCTACAGATTCACAGAATTTGCAACGTTCAAAAATCACGAATATCATTACCAACCACATCAAAACCAACCGTTATTACATCAGTCCATCCATGGCCATTGAAACAAAAACGAGAAAATTTCTGAAAGACAACCCTGATATTATAGTAACAAGAGCAGACAAAGGTAACACTACAGTCATAATGGACAGAAACGAGTACATCACCAAATCATTTGAACTTCTCAATGACCCACATTCCTATAAAAAAATCCCCAAAGATCTGACTCCATCAGTAGAAAGAAACACTAACTTACTAATAAAACAACTACATGAAGAAGGATATATTACCACCAAAACAAAAAAAGAATTAACCAACTACACCGGTACCACCCCAACATACTATGGACTTCCAAAAATTCACAAAGAAGGGTGCCCTCTACGTCCTATAATTGCTTGCAAGAATGCCCCCACTCAATCCTTGGCTAAATATCTGGCAGGTATTATTGACACTTCTTTTTCTTCTCATAATACCTACAAAATTAAAGATTCTTTTGAATTTGCAAATAAGATCAATGGGTTTTTACTACCTTCAGGATATGTCTTGGTGAGTTTTGATGTTACTTCCTTGTTTACCAACATCCCTCTTGAACTGGTAGTTTCTATTCTGACAACTAATTACCATCTTATTGAACAGAACTGTACAATTCCCAAAGTTTTGTTCCTGAAACTGATTACCTTTTTATACAACAATACATATTTCACTTTTCAAAATGAATTCTATGTCCAAATAAAAGGAGCACCCATGGGTGGAGCTATATCCCCTTCTTTGGCAGAAATTGTAATGAACTCCCTACTTCACTACTGTACTCAAGAAGTTGATTTCCAGTTCCCCTTTATTTACCAATATGTAGACGACCTCATATGTGCAGTCCCTGCAGACAAAATCAACTACACTCTTGACATTTTTAACTCATATAACACTCACCTACAATTCACAGTTGAAACAGAAGAAAATAATAGTGTTCCATTCTTAGACACTAAACTATCAGAACAGAACAGAACAGAAGATTAACATCATCAAAGGTCTGAAAAACAGAATAAAAAGAATTTGTCACCCTTCAAACTACAATAAGAACATCAAGTTATTGTATGAGATTCTTAGAAAAAATCACTACCCTAAGATGCTTCTTAATAAATTGCTATTTCAAGATATGCCAACAGTTAGAACACAGCAAAGACAAACATTAGAAGGAGAAACAGTAGAAGTGTTCTATGGGAGATTGCCTTACATCAAAGGTTTATCACCACAGATCACAAACCTTTTCAGACAGTTCAACATAGTGATAGCAAATTCTGTTTACAAAAGATTAGGGACATACTTTACTCACCTGACAGAAAGAGTTAAAAAACTGGATAACTTCAATGTAGTGTATTCTATTCCATGTGGTTCTTGTTCAGAAGTGTATGTCGGTCAAACCAGCCAGAAACTCTCAAAAAGAATAGCTTTGCACAGGAGTGATGTTGTGAGGAAGCCCACCAGCACAGCCTTTAGCCAACATATTAAGAATACTGGACACACTGCTAACTATGAAAATGTGCAAGTACTAAAGAGGGTTGACAACCAATTTAAGAGAAACTTCATAGAAATGTGCTACATCCATAACTGCAGCTCTCCTATGAACTGTAAGAAAGATGTTGAAAACTTAAGTTGTATTTATTCCTTTCTACTTCAACAGGACTTGACAAGAAGTAACAAACTGGAAAATGTGGGAAACTTATCATGACATGCATAGTTTACCTACCTGTGCTATAGAGGGGACTTCATTTCCTTGCTTATTATGTTGCCTAGGGCTCTTTCTTTTCGTATCCATGTGGTTGTGAGGTGCAATAGTGAAAATTATAACCTCGTTACATATGACACCCGGATGTTGACAGAAATATGTCATCAAAAAAGAAGATTAATTCTTCTTTTCTATTTGCAGTTTTTGTAGGTTGTAAATTTTAGACTTTTTGTTGTGTTTGTATTTGAAAAACTACCCTGTTTGTGTTGTAATGTTTTTATTCAAAATTTTAAATGTATTTTTTAATATTTTTAACATGTTTGTGACAGTGTTCTTTACAACTAGGACCAACTGAACATTTTCAATGTAGGCTTTTAAATGTTGATTTCCACCACTGTACTATAATAGGTTTTCCATTTAGGTGCTGATGAAGGTGACAACATATCACCGAAAATTTCACATTTAGAATAAAGTTCTACACCAAGCTGGCTTATACCATCTCTAGCTGATCCTTGTTTTGACGCTTTCCCGAAAGTTACCCTCCAAAGAATTGTATTCTTAGCGTCGTTATACACACTCTATATATATATATATATATATATATATATATATATATATATATATATATATATATATATATATATATATATATATATAAAAAACTGTTTTTGATGGGTTGGAGTCAATAAAAGGAGCTATTTGTTGACTATTTTTTACTCGAGCTTTCAATTGTGATTACAATTTTTATCAAGAGCTTCTAAAAAATACAAAATATCTTACAAAGTTGAACTAGAAATAAAAAATTTTTTGTTAACTCATCAAATAAAATTAGTTTTTATATAAAACTACTGCTTACATATTAAATACAAAAAATATTAACAAAAAAAAATGTCTTATTCTAGTAAATGTTTCTCTGAAAAATTTTGATGAAGTTTCTTCTGACATAAATATAACACATATTTCAGATATAATATATCAATACAAACATGAACTCTATCGAAACAAATACACTCTTAAAGATTTAAAAAAAATAATATATTAAAATTAACTTATTATATATAATTAACTATTATTATTATTATATATAATTAACTTATTACTTACGATAAGTTTCTTTTCTTGTTGAATAAATAAACCACAATCTAACTCGGCAACACTGTAACCATTAAATCTTCGTCCAGGTAATTCTCCTGCTAAAATTTAACGACCAGCTAATAAAAATCCTAAAAATTTATGTACCGGTAGTTCCGCATAAATAATAAAGTGTTTAGTTGGACGTAAATACAAAAAATATTAATAAAAAAAAATGTCTTCTTCTAGTAAATGTTTCTCTGAATGATGAAGTTTCTTAAGAAAAAAATTGAATTTGTAAACAAAAATAGAATAGCTACAAACCAGCCTAAATGTCATAAATACTAACTTAAAAATTTTTAGTGTTAGATTGTCAAAAATAAAATTTTGTTTAAAAAATTCTTCTTTGTTTAGTAACAAAAAAGAAGATTTATTCACCATTGATAGATGCCCGAAAAAATGTAACAAATACATGGAAAATTCAAAATGTGATATTCTACTGACTGCATATTAAATTAAATAGAAATTATATAATTATAAATTTTGCTTCAATTTTGAAATTCTGACCTTTTGTTTAAATTATTATCACTTTTGGTAATACAAACCATTTCCAAAAAAGTTCTTTTAAATTTATTACTTTCATTACATAAAATTTTAATATTATCAAAATCCATAATAGGTCTTTGTCTATTACATGCTCTGCCAAAGCACAAGATGGTTTCTTAATTCTACAATCACTCTTGTGAGAAATAATGCGATTTGAGAGATTTCTTCCAGTCTCGCCAATATACTCAGCTTCACACTGAGTACAAACAATGCTGTATACTACATTTGTTTGATCTAATTTATCTATAGGATATTTAGTTTTGGAATATAAAGATGAAATAGTTTTGATGTTCTTTGTTGCTATTTTTATATTGTCAATAACCTTTAATGTTTGTATTAATTTAGGAGTTAATGATGGTATAAAAGGTAGTGAATGATAAAATATATGTTTTGATTGTTGGATACAGTGTTTTGAGATTTAGCAAAAATGGTGTTAAGTTATTTATATTTAATAAATTAGAAAAAAGCATTTTAATTGAAAACTCTTATCCTCCAGATATGCTACATAGGATGCATCTATCAATGGTGAATAAATCTTCTTCTTTTTTGTTACTAAACAAAGAAGAATTTTGACAATATGTCAAAAATAAAAATTTTTAAGTTAGTATTTATGACATTTAGGCTGGTTTGTAGCTATTCTATTTTTGTTTACAAATTCAATTTTTTTCTTAAGAAACTTCATCAAAATTTTTCAGAGAAACATGTATTAGAATAAGACATTTTTTTTATTAATATTTTTTGTATTTAATATGTAAGCAGTAGTTTTATATAAAAAACTAATTTTATTTGGTGAGTTAACAAAAAAATTTTTATTTCTAGTTCAACTTTGTAAGATATTTTGTATTTTTTAGAAGCTCTTGATAAAAATTGTAATCACATATATATATATATATATATATATATATATATATATATATATATATATATATATATATATATATATATATATATATATATATATATATATATATATATATATATATATATATATATATATATGTTGAACAATTATTCCGGGAAAATATCCGTTGGTCATTTTTTAATTGCAGACGTTTCGCCAAGGTCTCACTTGGCATCTTCTGTGCGTTGTCTTCGGTCTCGTAGTCGGTAACTGAATGAGCTGCGCTCAGTCCTCACTTCTTTTATATCGTGCGCTGTTCGAGCGGATCGTCGCTGATTGGCCGTATTCGTTACGCCGCTAGGCCCCGCCCCCTGGGGAGCGAAGCTCAGGCAGTCAGTTTGATGTTGGCGTCTCGAGATTATGGACTTCCAAGCTTGGGGCAGATTTAAGGAGTCGTCACGTTTGTTAAGAAGACCTTCTTTTTCAATTTCTATAGATTCTCTGATGGTTCTTGTTTTGAAGTGTTCAATGTTGGCTATTTGTTTGCAACTTTCGAAGTTTATTTTATGGCCTGTGTTATGCTCGTGTTGAAATAGAGCAGATGTTAGCTGTCTGTTGCGAATTGCTAGTTTGTGTTCCTCTAATCTTGCGGAAATTCTCCTGTTGGTTTGTCCGATGTAGGTTTGGTGACAGGTTCCACATGCAATTTTGTAAACACCCTGATTTTCCAGTTTGGTTGCATCTTTGGGGTTTCTTAAGATCGATCGAACTGTTTGCTTCGGTTTGTAGATTGTCGATATGTTCTTTTTTCGGAGAATGCGCCCTATCTTGTCGGTGGTTCCTTTCACGTATGGTAGAATAGCTCTTGGTTGATTTTTGTTGTCTTCTTGTGTGTTTTGTGTGGTCTTCCGTTGTTTCTTTATTGCTTTGTAGATAGTGTTTGAGCTGTATCCATTTTGTTTCAGTATTGTTTTTATGTTCTTGAGCTCTGCATTTCTATGTGTAGTACAGGTCAGGCTATTTGATCTTGATATCAGAGTGTCAGCTACTCCTTGTATTTGGGAAGGATGGTGGTGCGAGTTGGCTTGTAGATATCTATCGGTGTGAGTTGGTTTTCTATATACTGTGTGTTCAAATTTACCACTCGGTGTTTTTATTGCGAGAACATCTAAAAATGGAAGTTGGTTGTTATCTTCAATCTCCAGGGTGAATTGGATTTTTGGGTGTTGATTATTTAGATGATTAAGAAATTGTTCAAGTTCTACTCTTCCATGGGTCCAGATCACAAATACGTCATCTACGTATCTTAGCCACAGTTTCGGTTTTTTATCGTATGTTTTGATGGCTTTTTCTTCAAAGTAAATCATGAACATATTGGCCACCGCCGGTGATAATGATGAACCCATTGCTGCTCCATCTGTTTGTCGGTACATTTGTCCATCGTACATGAAGTATGCATTGTTGAGGCAGTGGTGAGCTAGTTCTATGATATGGTCAGGAAGGTCTTCGTATTCCGATATTAACTGGAGTGCTTCGTTTACTGGTACGTTGGTGTATAATGACTTGACATCGAAACTAGCTATAATGTCATTGTTGTTGAGTGTAGTTGAAGTCAATATTTGTGTGAAGTGGTGTGAGTTTTTAACGTATGAGGATGCCTTTTCCGTGATGGGTTGGAGTATCTGCGCTATGTACCGTTCAAGTTTTTGTAGGGGTGAATTGAATGCGCTAACGATGGGTCGCATAGGTACACCTGGCTTGTGGATTTTTGGAAGACCGTAGAATTTTGGGCATCTACTGGATTTTTCTCTTGGTATGAGTGCCCTTTTTGTTGTTTCGTCGATAGGAGATTTGTTGATTTTAGTTTTTGTAGTTTTCTCCAAGTATGTGGTGGGGTCCCTCGATACCGCTTTATATGTTTCATCTTTTAGGAGGTCTTGCATTTTTGATTTGTATTCCCCGATGTTCATGACGACAGTTGTGTTTCCTTTGTCGGCCGGTAGTATGATGATGGATTGATTTTTATTGAGGTGTTTGAGGGCTTGATGCTCCTTGTGCGTAAGATTAGGCCTCGGTGGTTTCGCTTTTCTGAGGATGCTGGCAACCCGGTGCCCGGCAACCTTCCTGACCATATCATAGAACTAGCTCACCACTGCCTCAACAATGCATACTTCATGTACGATGGACAAATGTACCGACAAACAGATGGAGCAGCAATGGGTTCATCATTATCACCGGCGGTGGCCAATATGTTCATGATTTACTTTGAAGAAAAAGCCATCAAAACATACGATAAAAAACCGAAACTGTGGCTAAGATACGTAGATGACGTATTTGTGATCTGGACCCATGGAAGAGTAGAACTTGAACAATTTCTTAATCATCTAAATAATCAACACCCAAAAATCCAATTCACCCTGGAGATTGAAGATAACAACCAACTTCCATTTTTAGATGTTCTCGCAATAAAAACACCGAGTGGTAAATTTGAACACACAGTATATAGAAAACCAACTCACACCGATAGATATCTACAAGCCAACTCGCACCACCATCCTTCCCAAATACAAGGAGTAGCTGACACTCTGATATCAAGATCAAATAGCCTGACCTGTACTACACATAGAAATGCAGAGCTCAAGAACATAAAAACAATACTGAAACAAAATGGATACAGCTCAAACACTATCTACAAAGCAATAAAGAAACAACGGAAGACCACACAAAACACACAAGAAGACAACAAAAATCAACCAAGAGCTATTCTACCATACGTGAAAGGAACCACCGACAAGATAGGGCGCATTCTCCGAAAAAAGAACATATCGACAATCTACAAACCGAAGCAAACAGTTCGATCGATCTTAAGAAACCCCAAAGATGCAACCAAACTGGAAAATCAGGGTGTTTACAAAATTGCATGTGGAACCTGTCACCAAACCTACATCGGACAAACCAACAGGAGAATTTCCGCAAGATTAGAGGAACACAAACTAGCAATTCGCAACAGACAGCTAACATCTGCTCTATTTCAACACGAGCATAACACAGGCCATAAAATAAACTTCGAAAGTTGCAAACAAATAGCCAACATTGAACACTTCAAAACAAGAACCATCAGAGAATCTATAGAAATTGAAAAAGAAGGTCTTCTTAACAAACGTGACGACTCCTTAAATCTGCCCCAAGCTTGGAAGTCCATAATCTCGAGACGCCAACATCAAACTGACTGCCTGAGCTTCGCTCCCCAGGGGGCGGGGCCTAGCGGCGTAACGAATACGGCCAATCAGCGACGATCCGCTCGAACAGCGCACGATATAAAAGAAGTGAGGACTGAGCGCAGCTCATTCAGTTACCGACTACGAGACCGAAGACAACGCACAGAAGATGCCAAGTGAGACCTTGGCGAAACGTCTGCAATTAAAAAATGACCAACGGATATTTTCCCGGAATAATTGTTCAACATATTACTCCATCCGTGAAACACTTCAAACTAACATATATATATATATATATATATATATCTGACTTAATTAAGTACAAATGATAGCAGATCCAACCTTGAAAATTTGTCAACAGCCATGACTTTCGATCAATAATCTCAAAACAAAACATCATACACTGCTATGATTAGTTTCCCTCTAAGAATCAAGCAATTTTATTTATTGCTCCCCCTGATACTAAAATAGAGCTCTTGGTGAAGTAGCAAATCCACGGAATATTTTATTTTTATCAAGACTATCAAATAACGAAATATGTATCTATCTCTCCAGCGAATCCTTGGTTGAAAATTATATGTCTAATTCATTAGTAATAACAATAATAGGTGAAAATCTAAAAGCACGAAGATTAATTACTCCTAATGAAAGACTATTTCTATCTGATGTTTGCACTTATTTGACGTATGATATAATTCAGAGACTTTAATAGAAAATAAGATAATTAAATTGGGTCTTAAATTACTGTCACCTTTAACCTTCCTTAGAATAGGTAATCAGCTCCCAGAATTTCAACACGTCTTCTGTTTTAGAAGACAAACATATATTTAACCACTTATAGATATAGATTTACCTTCTTCCATTATAATAACGTATGAAAAAACTTCGTATCGCATATTTTTAAGTTTAGATAAACCCTCATGTTTCATCTGTAAACAAACAGATCACATTGCACCAAACTGTTTGAGTCATAATCCACAAAATTATTTCACTCTTATCGTCCATCAGCCACAACAGCCAATACAACAACAACCACAAGAATCGTCTCAGTCTAACAAATCACCAGTAGAAATAAAACCAGATCTGCCCAACAGTAATTTTAGTACCGAACCTACATCTAACCAAGAAAGAGATACGAATTTAACACCTCCCGAACTTCTTCTTCTTAACGTGCCCTATCAAGTCGCCTTGACGTTGGCGATTAACATGGCGAAACTGTCTCTGTCTCGAGCTATTCTCTCCCGTACTTATAGAAACTAATTTTTCATCTGAAGATCAATCAACGACAAACAAGAGGACAATTTCGGAAATCAATACTACTCTATCTCCCACAGAAGAATTAAAAATAAAAAATTAAAAATCCCAAAACCAACTAAAAAGAAACAAAAAAGCAACCTGAAACGTTCATATCAATTCAGGAAATTATGATGCGAACAAAAATAATATTTCACAATTTCACAATATTTTAGCTCGTCTGATCCCCTCAGCTTACTACAAACATACACATCTGATATACCCAACTGTATAAATAGGATAACAATCAATAATCCGTATTTTAAAGAAAAAGCATGAAGATCAAATGCACTAAAATAATAAACAAAATACAAAAAATTCTAGACTTCTAGATGATGCCGCTAATCAAGACAGTGATACTACAACAAATTCATCTCAAGAAAAAAACTAAAATCTTCGATCCAATTCTACAAACTTTAAAGGACAACAGAGTTATGACATGAGGAATTATTAATCAATAGTAAATTAGAAGTAGTAGTAGAAGTGTCAGTGTCCTTTTCACAAAAAATAAATATCTGTAATATATATTCCACCTGACTTACCAACCACAGAAGCAAATAATTTAGATGTATTAAATCAAATTCCTACTCCCAAAATAATTGTTGGTGATTTTAATTTTCACAATCCATCATGGGGATCTCTCGGAATAAATTCCAAAGGAAAAATTTTAGAAAACATAATTTACCTTAATTCTAATTCTAATTCTAATTTCATGACCCAAGTATGTGTATTTAGAATGTGTATGTGTAATTAGAATAACCAGAGACAACCAAACCTGCGAGCTAAATAGACTAATTATGTTGGGATGTGCGGCATATGGACGGATAAGAGACATTTTTAAAACAAATATCCCAATTCACCTGAAAAGGAAGGCATTTAACCAATGCATCTTACCAGTCTTGTTCTACGGAGCAGAGACTTTAACGAAAACTACTGCCGAAAAACTGAGGGTAATACAAAGGCAAATGGAGAGATCAATGCTGGGCCTGACCTTGAAAGATCGCGTAAGAAATGAGGAGATACGCCGACGAACTGGCGTAGACGATATTATACTGCGAATCAATAAACAAAAGTGGAGGTGGGCTGGACATGTTGCTAGAATGGTACACGGAAGATGGACGAAGAGATTATTGGAGTGGAGACCAAGAGCCGACAAGCGAAGTCGAGGCAGACCACCCACCCGATGGACCGACGACCTAAGGAGGATAGAAACAAACTGGATTGCAGCAGCTAGAGATAGAGAGAACTGGAGACGTTTGGAGGAGGCCTATATCCAACAATGGATGTGAAAATTCGGCTGGATGATGATGATGAATTTACCTTAAAAAACCTAAACTTGCTGAATGACGGACAATCAACACGATGTAATATTCAGACAGATACCTCATCAGCTATCGACTTGTCAATATATGATCCTGTACTATCACCAAAGTTTTCATGGGATATAATTCCGTTTTTATATGGAAGTGATTATTATCGTATTAAAATCTCTTTCAATAATAATGATGATGATATTAATACAATTCCAATTCCAAAATGGAATCTAAAGAAAGCCGAGTGGTATTTGTTCAAAAAGTATATCTAATAGAACAGCCATACCTTAAAAGAAGTCACCGGAAATAATTACATAAATGAATTTCTAAATTCGTTTCTATCACTAATCCATCTGGCTGGTGAAAGCCATATAGGTAAAACACAAACTCTACATAAAAGGAATTTATTGCCATGGTGGAACGTCGAGTGTACTGACATAATAAAAAAATTTAAAAAACCTTTAAAAAATAAAAAAATAATAAAAAAAAATGGTGTTTGACCATTATGCTGCATAACAATAATCAACCTCGATTGTTCAATGGAACGAGACTGACTGAAAAGTCTAATGAATAATGTCATTGCAACAAAGATCATTAAGGTGTAATACAAAGGAGAGGATGTCTTGATGTAGCATATATTGATGATTTAATACGAATGTACTATTTGATTTTAAACACTTACAAGTTCTCGGGCTTTTGGCTTCTGCAATAAATAAATTATAAAGCCTACAGTTGGAAGTTTGCGGAATTAACTTAGAGTTTCCATTTTTCGCGCACGCGCAATTATTCGCGTGTCGGAAAACCGTCATCGTTCTATATTTATTTAACGCAAAAAAATAAAAACATGTTTCAGAAATCTTAAATTGATTTAAATTTTTTCCTGCCTAATACGTTTTTATTTTTTGGTTTTTTGTTCTGCTCATTTTTTAGACACATTATTTAATTTTGAGGCGATATGAAGTTCGCCGGGTGAGTTGGCAATTAAGTATGATAGCATACTTTTTAAAATATTTGGTGGAAAATTATTTAGAGGTATTAATTAATAAAGTAAATAGAAATCTTTGGCGCATTTTATTATTGTATATATTTTTTTATTAGGCATTATGTAAATAATTGTATAAAATTTTGATCTGTTGTTATATTATTACGCATAGTGTAAACATTATACAATTATTCGTGTGTATGTATGTTGACGTTATAATATTTATAACACAAACAAATAAATAAATACCATAAATTATACCCTGTACTTTTACCAAACACAACAGCGGATAACAGGAACTCATAAATGTCAAACAGAGCGAATATGTATCGCGAATATAAATTTTCACGAATTAAGCGTTAGTGAAAATCACAATATTTGCCTGTTGTTTGGACAAATATACATATTCTACTAAAGTAAGAGAAGGACAGATGTATTTGTAAATTCAGAGTTACCAGTAGGCGCGGGATATATTGATTAGTTGTTATCTTTATACTCTCTGCGTTTATGCGACCCTTATAGCAGATGTATTCCAGTTTTAAAACAATGTTGAGGCCCTGAGCTGGTGAATACCTAACTAATAATAATTTAACATATTATAATAGAATTTAATAAATACAATAGGTGTATATGTGAAAAAACTAAATAAGGTTTATTTTGCAAAAATTATATTACAAATTTTGATAACACTCATGAAGTAGGATAGACCTAAAGAAGGAATTTTTGTAGGCCCTCAAATACGAACTTTAAAATCGGACAGATTGTTCCAGAATACAATGACCTAGGATAAATCTAAAGTATAAAGTTCGTTTGTAGAACTCATAGATGATTTCCTTGGAAGCAACAAGTCTCCAAACTATAAAGAAATTGTAGCTAACATGGTAGAAAATTATAAAAAAATGGGATGCAATATGAACGTTAAACTTTATTTTTTGGATTCCCACGTTGACTATTTTCCCGAAAATCTTGGAGCTATCAGCGAGGAGCTGGAAGAAAGGTTCTATCAAGATATAAAGGAGATAAAGAGACGTTGCCAATGAAGATGAGATATATAAGGATGATGGCTGATTACTGCTGGTTCTTAAAGAGAGAATCAATAACAAAAATCCATAAAAAGAAGACCACAAAATGCAGTTTTCATTGAAAAACATCATGGAAAAAGAAAACAGTTTTATTAAAAAAAATCCAAATATTGTCTAACGTAGGTTATATTGAATTCTTTTTTTTAGGAACAACTCAATTTTGCAGCGTAATGTTATACTAAATAAGAATTTATTAATAAATTTTTCCGTATTTTTGGCAGTTTCTACGAAAAATTTCAAACACACTTTTTTTGAAAACCTGAACTGCTGGAAAAAAGCTAAGTACAGATTCGTGATCAGCACATCGCATTTACTATAGGACACCTATTCAACTCTAAACACTTTTTTATGAAAATAAAAATGTAAGCCTGTGTAATTATACAGGGTAAAGCAATAATTGTGAAACTTTGGCTTCAATGAAAAATTTAATGAGATTTTTGTTAAACTAAAAATTTGATTTGAGTTGAAGTAAATGCTTAAAGTGGCTTCCGTTGTGCTGTAAACAATAATACAGTATATTTTCAAATTCTTTGCGAACTTTGGCAAGTGTTGTTCTAGTAATAGCGCAAAATGCTTGCGTAATTCTTTCTCGCAAATTCCAAAAGTGACGCAGGTTGAGTTTTATTAACAACTAACTTGAGGTAACCCCATAGAAAAAGTCATGTTGCAGTAAGTCTGGTGACCTCGATGGCCACTCAATAGGACCTTTTCTTCCAATATATTTGTTCGGATGATTAGTATCCAACCAGTGAATAACTGCAGCTGCATAGTGAGAAGGTGCTACATCTTGTTGGAAGTGCAGCAAATCTTCGTCTAGAGCTAGGTTGTATTAATCGTCCCTTTGCTTCTCTAATTCATGCACAAGTAAAGGTGCGATGGTGTTTTTCAGCATGTAGAGATAAATGTCGCCACTTAAATTGCCTAGTATGAACAAGAGGCCAATTATAGCATCATGTAATATTCCTGCCCAAAAATTAAGTTTTTCAGGATATTGAGTGTGACCTTCAGTAAATCGATGCGTGTTTGCATCACTCCAGTACCGACAGTTTTATTTATTTACATTACCATGCATTATAAAAGTACATTCATCACTGAAACTAATATTTTTTAACATTATCAGTTCAACGCGAATTCTTTCAGTCATGAGTTTTCAAAACTCAATTCGTCGGTCTGGATCATCATCGCCTAGTTCTAGAAGTATTTGTGTTTTGGACGGGTAAAACTTATGTAATTTTAACACCTTTCTAACCGATTCATGTGAAAGTCCTGTCATTGCAGATACTTGACATGTTGATGTAGTAGGTTCTATCACAAAATATCCAACGACCTCAATTTGAGATGCTTTATTCAGTAATTTTGGGACATCTCTTTTTTATTTTGCACTGATACCGTTTCTCTAAACTTTTCAACTAAATCGCGGACATACAAATGACTTATATCTTTGTCCGGATGCCTTTCATAAAATATTTTATCTGTTCGTAAATAACACTGGTTTTGGGAGGCAAATATTTTTTTATATTTTGTGTATAAGCCGTATTATTATTTACAAAACAACGGAAGCCACTTTGAACATTTACTTTAACTCAAATCAAATGTTTAGTTCTACAAGAACATTATTAAATTTTCCATTTAAGCCAAAGTTTTACAATGATTGCTTCACCCTGTATAATTATTATTTATACCATTGGAGAGTAACTTTTATAGTCTTTTTAATGATGTATCACAAGTAGGGACTAGCTATTTAAATTTTTTGGTTGTAGTGGGTGGGACCTAGGGGGTTGATGGGGGTGAGTTCTATTTTATATTATTTTAGTTCCCCCTTACTATCCTAGAAACCGTTTTAAACATTTTATCATATCAGCTTTTGTTCGTGAGATTTAGCCCATTGTAAGTTTTAAAATTGACAAACTGTATAGGAAAATTCTCTTTTTATATGCACTTCAAATATGGATGTATAAATCCCTTAGTGACTGTATATACGTAGAGGATTTTTTTATTATTCGACATTAATACTTTTTGTGTTCGATAGTTTAAAATTTGATGGAAATGAAAAATCATAATTTTGATGTTATTTAGACATTTGTATTTAAACGCCATGTGAATTAACGTACAGAAAAAACCGCTCAGGCTCCGTGGCACAACACATGGGCTTCAGGACTTGAATTCACTTTCTGCTTTGTGAACCTATTTATAGTCCACGTATTCTATTGCAGTGTATGGAACCCTTAAAGGTTGGACCTTATAGGCCAAAACCAGTTATGAGCTTATAAGTTTTTTGTTTTGTTATCAAGCATGAGGAAACTAGAAATTTGAATGTAAACATATCTTTATTTTTAATGAAAAGACATTTTTATTAACAAAATAAGTTTAAAACTATCTACATTATTGATGACATTTATGAACTTCAAAGAAACAAAGAAAATTTTAAACAACAAAATTCTACGCGAGTACGGTCCTGACTAAGGTACAATATGCCACGTTTAAAGCCGTCCAAAAATAAAATTATTTTGAATGGTCAATTACCTTTATTAAAATTTTTATTTAATCTGTGCATGAAGTTATAGTGGTACACTAGTGCTCACCAATATAATCTAACGTGAGTACTAGAAAATACATTATTATAAACAATATTATCAAAATATAACCTGCAAAATACACAAAGATAAAAACAAGTTTGAGTCTGGACCCGGAACGACTACCAGTTTTCGAACTGACGCAGAGCCGGACTTACGACATCTTAAAATATCATGACTTCTAACAATACTATTTTAAATAACACTATCTGAATCAACATGAATCAACCACAAGGGCTCATCTTTAAACTCCTATTCCAGTGTAGTTAATTCTTTTAAACCCAACAAAAGAATAGGCTATTGTCTTATCTAGTATGGAAGACACCAAAATTCACGACTACATCATTGCAGTAGGATCACTAGTAAGACCACGTAATGTCATCTTCGCAACAAGAGTTTCTAACAACCGAATTTGTATTTATCTTTCCTCAAAAAGCACGGTCGACTCACTTCTCCACTCCTACAAGTTTGTAAACATAAAAGAGTCAAAAATAGAAATAAGAAGATTGATCACTCCAGCCGATAGACTCATAGTATCTAATGCATGTCCTACAACTCCCAACAACATTATAGAAGCAGTACTACAAAAGATGGGTATCATTGATGTGTCTAAGATGACTATCTTAAGAATAGGTATGCCAGAAACAGAATACAGCCATGTCCTCAGTTTTAGAAGGCAAATATTTATCACTCCTTAAAAAATATCTCTATCCCCTATTCTTTAAAAAAAACAACAAACTGTATTCGTTTAATAGAAATAACAAAAGTCACAAATTTTAACATGTATCAATTTAGTCTATTGCTATATACAAATGCAATCTCCCCTCCATGCACAACCCGCCTGCTTACCATTGACCTAACACTAAGAAAGTATCCCAAATCATATACAAACTTCTCCATAATTAAACATCTTTTTACAGAAATCATATCACATTACCCCAACTCTACCGACGCCTCTAAAACCCCAGATGGACAGGACATGCTGCTGCTTACTATTCTGATGAAGAAAACTACTACAGCATACACTTACTTACAAATTGTAGTATACTCACAGGCGAAACCACAGCTATATTAAAAGACTTAACTTTTTTTAAAACGAGTAACAAGACGAAGTGAGCCATCATTACAGATTCACTTAATGCTTTATTGAAATTAAAGAAATATACAACAAATCCCATTATACAAGCAATAAAAAATAAATTATAAACACTTCATTCCATGGGAAAGGACACAGCTTTCATTTGGGTACCATTGCGTACTGAAATCTGGGGAAATGAAAAAGCAGATCAACTAGCAACTACAAGCTGTATCAACTTAGAAGATACTACAAAATTACAAAATATTTTCATAGTGATATGAAACATCTGATTAAAGATTATTGTAATAACGTTTGGCAAAATTACTGGGAAGATGCTGTAACTAAATTAAACCCAATATACACAAAGGTGAACAGCTCTTTGAATAACCCCAAAAGTAGACGAGATCAAGTAATTATAAGCCGTTGAAGAATTTGTCATAGTGCTATCACACACAAATTTTTAATCAGTAAAGATCCACCGCCAATTTGCAATAACTGCTCCACTTCATTGACAGTGAAACACTTCCTGCTTGATTGCCCATGTTTCCAAAATCAAAGAAGAATGCACGGAATTCCAGACGACCTCAATACATCTTGACAGATAAAAATTTAAATGTATTAAATTATTTAGGAGACATCAAATTGTATTTTACTATTGAATGTTTTAATAATCATATTAAAACTATTGTGTCTGTCATACCACTAATAACCCTGCGTGGTTGATGTGGTATAAGTGTTTTAAATAAAAAAATAGAAAAAAAAATTCTACGAATTTTTTACAAGAATACTTTGACTTTGGTGTCTGCAACTGCGCCCTTGTTCGATCTTTCCTGTTAGATATGCATTTGTAGCATATAAGACATCAACGACCGTCTTTGGATTATACCTCCTTAACAATGTATCGTGGAACGATCAACGGAAATAGTATTAATAATATTAGATATGCCGACGATACTGTCATATTTGCAAGTGACATGGAAGATCTACAGTACATAATACAACATGTATACAATGCATGTGAAAGTTACGGACTGCAAATGAATCTCAAGAAAACGAAATCAATGATATTCTCAAAAAAACCACAATATGTAAATAACCTGATCATCAATAATACAACGATAGAAAGAGTAAAAACATATAAATATTTAGGAACGTGGCTAACCGAAGATGGAGATCAAGTAAAGGAGATCAGATCTAGAATAGAAATGGCAAGAAACACGTTCATAAAATTGAAGAAATTACTTTGCAACCGTAGCCTTAATCTAGAGATTCGCACAAGAATGCTACGTTGTTACGTCTTCTCTACTTTACCATATGGCATGGAAGCGCGGACAATAAAGCAGTCTGAAATCAAAAATTAAACTCCTTTGAGATGTGGTGCTACAGGATAATGCATAAAATATCGTGGATTGAAAAAGTAACTAATATGGAGGTGTTACAAAGAATGAAGAAAGAATGTGAAGTCATAAAAACTATTAAAATTAGAAAGATTCAATATCTGGGACATTTAATGAGGGGTGAGAAGTACGTATTACTGAGGTTGATTATGCAAGGGAAGATACAAGGGAAGAGAAACCCAGGACGACGCAAAATGTCCTGGCTAAGAAATTTGAGAGAGTGGTTCGGCTGCAGCTCATTAGAATTATTCAGAAATGCGGCCAACAAGGTTAAAATAGCGATAATGATTTCCAACCTCCGCTAGGAGAAGGAACCCGAAGAAGAAGAAGAAGAAGAATGTATTGTTTATCATTATTGACAATTGGTTGTTTAATGGTATTCAATATGATGTTCAATCTCAACTATTTTTTCCTTGAATGAGATAATAGAAAATATATATGTGGTTACATTCTTGTATACAGTATATGCATTTACTACAGATGTGCCTAACAACAACTTAAATAGAAGTTGCCTATACCATTGTATCCCTTTTATTAATGGTAACGAATAAGCTTTTAGTTGATTGGACAGATCAATAAGTCCTTTGGTTGTAATGGCAATTAATAGTGGGTTTTTCAATTTCCTCACCCTGTTGTGTATTTTTTTTAACTTGCCGTATGGTTTTAACAAAGTATATCTCGTTTGTTTTATCACTTTAAAATAACCAGTCGCAAATTTTTCCAAGCGATCATTTATTGTTATTAAAATGAAGCATACACAGAAGTATTTTGCAACGATTTCTTCACATTTGTTCTGAAATTTTGTTTTAATATAAATTACTGTTCCTCTAGTAATCTGATATTTTGGTCAGTCTTGCTAAACGCATCCACAATACGGTGACAAAAAATATTCTTATTTCTTCTGCATCAGTATTCTTCCATTTGTAATGTTAAAAGTTTGGCTGTATCCCAACACTAAGCTTTTTTTTTGTGCTTACCGATTTGTTTCAGTAACAATATGACTAACTAAATCTTCATAATATATGTTAAAAAAATCAATAGGACTCTTTGCTAAATAAGTCTCCAGAATTTCATCTTTTACTATACCAGTGACTGGTCTTCAATTCACGATTTCACAATATTCCTTTTCTTCAATCTTATTTTCATCTTAAGTACAGTAATGAGATATTATCACTTCTGTGATATCTTCTGAGAACTGTACATTCCTAACATGAGAAGACTGCTTAGATGTTGAAGCAGCAGCGATTTTATCTTTTTAGATAGGTTAAGCATTTTCAAACGATATCGAATGACCTGAAAATAATTATCATCATCACGTACCGCTACAACCCTGGGTGGGTCTTGACTGACGGTACAACTTTTTTCCAATTTGTTCGGTCTTCCATCAATATAGGGTCAAATTGAATGTTTATTTTCCGGAGATTTGCTTACATATTTTCTCTTCATCACATTCTGGGACGTCCGAGTGGTCTTTTTCCTGTAGGAATCTCCTCCCATACCAGTTTTACAAGTCTCTAGTGATGAAGTCTATGCACGTGGCCTGCCCATCTTAGTTGCTGTGATTTAATATCTTGGACAATATCGGTGTCGTTGTAGAGTGCTTTTAATTCGATATTGATTCTGATCTTATACTAGTTTGTGGTGATGTCATGGTGAGGTCCAAAAATTTTTCTAAATATTTTTCGTTCAAAGCGTCTTAGCTTTTCTTCGTTTGCTTTGGTCGTGGTCCACGTTTCGCATCTGTATGTTATTACAGGTCTGACGATGGATTTATAGATTTGGTCTTTAAACTTCTTGTAAAATTTTTTGATTTTATGAGCTTATACAGTGCGAA
The DNA here is from genome assembly GCA_918026665.1 of Diabrotica balteata. Classification (NCBI taxonomy): domain Eukaryota; kingdom Metazoa; phylum Arthropoda; class Insecta; order Coleoptera; family Chrysomelidae; genus Diabrotica; species Diabrotica balteata. The sequence goes on along the minus strand of OU898283.1, from coordinate 50,239,193 downwards.
TAATCAGCGGTTTGCAGATTGGATTTTATCTTTTATTTCTGCAGTAACATCGTTGTTCGCTGTAATTAATGGCCACTAGATATTTAAAACCTTGTAGTTTTTCGAAATTAAAGTTGTTGACCGTCACATTTTGTCCTATTCTGTCTCTTCGTGTCGTTCTATTTATACACATATATTTCGTCTTCTCTTCATTTATCTTTAGCCCTACTTTACTTGTTGTTCCTTCCACCTTGTTGAAGATGCCTTTCGTGGATAGGGTGGAGTCTCCAACGAGATCTATGTTATCTGCATATGCGAGTAACAGCTTGAGACCTTGAACCGATAGAATTTCTGTTTTTATTTTGCCGATCTCATGGCTTTCTCTAATACAAGGTTAAAAAATAGTGGAGATAACGCATCACCCTGTTTGAGTCCACTGCTGATTGCAAGGCTGCCAGACAGTTTATTATTTACACGTACTTTAAATTGTCTACTCTTTATTCAGACTTTGGTCATCCGAATGAGTTTCTTTGGTATTGACAACTCCGCCATGGCATTATATACTTAGCTTCTTTCTACGCCTTCGAAAGTCAATAAAAAGATTGTATATGGGTCTGTTATACTCATATCCCTTTTCTAGAAGTTGTCTGAGCGTCAATAGTTGATCTACTGTTGATCTGTTTGCCCTAAAACCGGCTTGATATATTCGCCTAGGACATTTTCAGCATAAGGGATTCGTATACTATGAATGATGTTTGAGAGTGTTTTATATGCCGTGTTTAGGAGTAAAATTCCTCTATAATTCGCGCATTTTGTTTTGTCCCCTTTTTCGTGGATGGGTATTATTATGTTTTTCTTCCATCCTGCTGGTGTCCTTTCTTCTAACCATATGTACGTTATTAGCTGGTGGATTTGGCGATGTAGTGCGTCTCTACCATATTTCAGAAGCTCTGTTGGTATATCGTCTGTCTCGTCTGGCGCTTTGCGATTTTCCAGCTTATTTAAGGGCTTTTGGGTTTGTTCAAATGAGGGATTTTTGACGGGCATGTCCGCTGTGATATAGATCTCTTCTTTCTGCTGTTCTTCCGGTATGATGTTTAGAAGGTCCCTAAAATACTCTTTTCATTTTTCAGTTACTTCTTTACCGTCAATTATCATACATCAGACCTGAAAATAATGTTATTATAAAACTAAAAACGAAAAGCAAGGCAAAAATACTCGGCTAAGAATAAAACAAAAAGTTTTAGACAAAGGAGAATAATGTAAAATTAATACAAGAATACCGCTCACTGGATATATATATATATATATATATACTATCACTAATCAAAACAATAAAGTAAAACTCTCCTTTTCACTCTTTTCGGCCGATCACTTCCTAATCTGAAGAATTTTTAATTTCAGACTCAGACGGGTTCATATTCATCTCAAGAATCGACTTTAAATGGCTCTTCCTGCTCATTTTCTTCTTTTTCAGAAAGAATTTCATTCCATAACTTTTGCAAACGTGCTAAATTGTTTTCGTTATAACCATTCATTGTGTATCGTAATGTACTCTTACTGAGGGTAAATGTATAACTATGAATCAAGCATAAGAAGCAGGTCAAGACTTGCAACGATACGTAAAATATAAAAAAAATTACATGAGTTAATTATGATATTCTCTGAATAATTCAAATAAAAACAAAAATTGACACTAGGAGAAGAATTTATACTAACCTATTTGGCGGTTAACATGCTAATTTGTCCGTCTGTTTTATTTATTTGCTAGTTACAGTTAATTACACATGAAGCGTTTATTTGAAAAACATTACTTGTTCAAAAATTAAAATTTTGGCAAATCAAGAAAAACTGCCCAGCTTTAATTTATTTCAAATCTTACTTTAACTAAGATTTATTGGAGGGAATGTCCAAATAATTGTACAAAATGATTTTATATTTTTATTAATATTTTCAATAAAAATCGCTAAAACTTATAATATCCTCGTAGAAATAACAAAAAATTCTTTGATTTCTATTCGCCACCACTGCTGTTATCATCGCTAAATAGTTTTGCGACTAGAGTACCTATGGTCCTTGGGTTCCCTGGATTCTGGTTCTAGACTAAGATAAAATCCTTTATTTAAAATATTCAGATTCAGATATTTAGTTAACTTCATTTAATTTTGAAATTTCTTGTCTTCTTTTATTTTTCGCTTTATTTGGTATCAGATGTTTTAATGTTGGTTTTTCAGTAATGGTGTGTAACGTCCATAAACTTTGATAACTTAAACGTATTAAAACTTTTCCAGGATATTATCATATGTTCGGTACATTCTTGCTGGTTTTCATGAAATTTTTGGTTTTGTATTCTTTAAAAATAAATCCTTAAAACTTTTGCCCATAAGAAACCAATCCGTTTCTTTTTTACATTAATTACTTTAAATGGAGAAGGTTTAGACCTTGACTGTCCAATAAGATCATTTTGTTCTTCTGGAATGTCAACAACTACTATTTTTGCACGAAAAATGAGACTAAAATCATTATCGCAAGATAATGATTCCTAAGTCAATGCCCTCGTGTTTTGTATACGTGTGGTATGTCTGATGCTTATTTCAGTACATGCACTAGAATATATTAAAATTAGATAAAGTTGTCGTTTTTGTTCTGATTCAAGCAACCATATAAAAACCACGATTATTCCATTTTACCGAGTATATAATCTTTTAGATAATGAAATATCATGCAAATTACTTTATTTTGACCACGTTTAGCCATTCCCTTGTTATAGGTATACATATGGACAGCATTGCCTCCGATGTAGTTTACACCAAATAGATAGTACCAAAGCTGTCTGCTGTAGAAACCTATATTTGCAATTAAATTGGGTAGAGCAAGATTTTGCGTAAAGTCAGAGGCTCTTGCTAATACATTACTATACTGATATTTATGTTTAATTTTTTGTTTTATATAATAAAATAAAAATATAAAATAAAATATATAATAAAAAAATCTACATCATGTGGTGGACCTTGTTAATGTTAAGATTTGTTTGTCTCTTTATTTCCACTGTCACTAGTAGTACTTTGGTTAGGTAAAGCAGCTTGTGGAATACGACTGCGTCTGTTCTTTACAAAAGTAATGCTAATGAGTCTTTGGTATTCATATTATTAAATATATTTAGTAAGTCAGAACGTTCTTTCTCTGTTATTAGATAGAAGCATTGGTAACGTTTACACCTACAAATAAGATTAAAGTCAGAAGCATTGAGAAGACAACTTGTTATTATCGAAAAACTTACCTACAGTATTTCCTGTTGTTCTGGCGAAAACATCCTTATCACTTTTATGCGTTTTGTAAGCAACTCCAAGTATTTTAGCTTACTTTATGGTTTCACTTCGATAAACTATTTCTTTTTCATTATGACCTGTAGTGTCGAATTTAACAAATGCTCTATCATCTATAATATTAGAGGTATGGTGTTAAAGAGTATCTGCCATGCTGAACTATTTTTCAAATACAAGAGAAACAAAGATCACCTATTCATCACAAAGAACTTACACAACTGATACATTTATAGACAAGATCATGCAAGGTTAGAGATGACCGTTGAGTAAGATTGTTGCTTTGACAACAAACCGCATGTACATCTGGTGTTTTTCTAAAACTATCTAAAGTTTCTATCTAGTTCACTCCGGACATCTGGGATTTTTACACAACTAAATATATGAGATCGATTAAGGAACTACTATTTTAAGAGAATAACATATAAAGTCAAATTTGCGAAAAATTGATATGTGTTACGCTTCAAATTTTAACTGGTAGATATATTTGTACATTGTGACACCAAAAACATCTTTATTCACTTATTTACCGAAAATTTAACTTTATCATATTACATGTGATTTGTATAATTTTATGTCTTCGTTTAATAATTATGTTTACTGCTTTATCTTTCTGGATATCGTATTTAAGCAAGAGTGTACTGTTAAGTAAAATAATTTCATTCAGGATTATGACATGTTACAAAAATAGTGAAATAATCAGTTTACACTTAACAAGGCAACATAAGTATCGTATTATTTCATAGTAGTGATTACCAAGTTGTTTTGTTTTTAGTAACAGTAATTAGGTTAAATTTAATTCCAATAGTTGATAGATGGTTTATTCGAGACATGATATTACATAGCCTATCCTCATGGAGCGTCCCAATATTTAAATTTAAAATAGAGATTCAAAATAGTGAAAATAATAGAATGGATTCAATGTCGGTAGAACAAAATAGGCATAGCTTTTAAAATGAATATTAACTAACTGACATTGGACCTTGTTTATTTAGAACACGTCGATAACAATCTGGGTCAAATTTTTTCCCATTTTCTACAGAATTGTTTTTTATTTAAGAACTCCTGAAGTTAAAAATCATATGATTGATATTTATTTGGATGGTTTAAAACAAAATAAGATCGTTTTAAAATCATCCCAAATTTGCAATAAATTAACATAAAAATAGATCTTCAAAATAAAAAATTTTGTCGCTTTTTATCAGAAAACTAGTGATTTTGCCCGTCACCATGCAACAGGGGATCCAATCAATTGCATCTAAAATCACTTTGCTTAATTTTTTCTGTTTTCCTCCTGGAGGGTGCCGGTTTACAACATTCCTTCCATGGAGAGGCTTATATGCAACAATGTCTCTTTCAGCGGCTTTGTTCTTGCTGTAAGCCCAATTAGTCCGCTAGCCTTCGACAGCTCAGTAGAGAAACTAAAATGGACTTTCAAAGTTGCTTTTATCTGGCCTGTTGAATTGATATAGTGAAATAAAACAATTACTTGTTTAGAAAGAAACTGTAATTGAAATAAGAAAGGGCAAGAAATAGAGCTTATAAAATTTGAGTGTGTAACTTATCGTAGGAACTTAATTTGAATATTACAATTTGCGAACGAAAGCAAAAACACCATAACACTTATTCACATATTACGGCTTCCCGGTCAATTGCGTAAACTGCAACGTGGAGAATCCTCTCCGAACTTTTGAAATATAGATGTTAGCCCTACGAAAGTCGCTAAATCACTAGCCCCGCTGGAATATTTTTTTGTTTATGCATTTTGAAAAGCCGGTCTGTCGTCAAGTAGGCGCTGTGGGCGGGGATTAACATTCTCAGAAACAAGGTCTAGGTAGACTGGATTTATTTAGGTAACCGATGCGAAAATAGAATTATTTGATACAAAATAGAATTATTGGTTTGGAGATATAGTTCTCCAACACCTCCTATTTAAGGCTGGGATGATAACAGAATAATATTTTAATCTGTTGTACAACTTTCATAACAAATAGGTAACTTTTAAAGAGTCGCTGAACTTTTTGAAGACTCGTCTTTTCAAATTGACGATATATATATATATATATATATATATATATATATATATATATATATATATATATATATATATATATATATATGTATATATATATATATATATATATATATATATATATATATATATATGTATATATATATATATATATATATATATATATATATATATATAAAACCAGCGTAATTCTAGTTTGTCAATGTATTTGTTGGGAAAGCTCGAGTTTTTGTATTACATTCTTTACCGATCAGGAAATTCGCAGACAAGTTTTTAGGATCAACAAAATTTTCAAAAGAATTAAAAATTAAATTTTTAAAGTATTAAATTCTACATGAAAGAGTCGCTCTTTTCACCTCGAGATAAATAATGTTCTATCTGACAGATGGTTATTGAAAGGATATACATTTATTTATAAAATAAAATGTACCCGGCTTGTCACATCAAATTATGTTGCTGTTACTTATCTGGAAGATAAGTGTAAAATTTATCTAGGAACACACCAATATTTAATTAATTCAATATAAGGTTGAATGTTCGAATAATTACACTTTGACGGTATACAAGGCAACTATCGAACACGGTGATTAATTTAATCTTGCCCAAGTACTTTCGATCAATAGATCATCTTCAGGGGCATTTCGTCAGTTGTGGGTTATCCGACATGAGTAGAATGTCTTAAAAGTAAATTTGGACATAACAATACAAAATACGATACACAAAGACAAACAAACACTTTAAAATATTTGAACAGGAGAAGCTTAATGTTGTATAGAAGCCGGAGACAGAAAATAGGAATTGTATAAGGAAATTCTGTCCTGTCTATACAACATGTAGCTTCTCCTGTTCAAAAATTTTGAAGTGTTTGTTTGTCTTTGTGTATCGTATTTTGTATTGTTACGTCCAAATCTACTTTTATGACATTCTACTCATGTCGGATAGCCCACAACTGACGAAATGCCCCTAAAGATGATCTATTGATCGAAAGTACTTGGGCAAGATTAAATTAATCACCGTGTTCGATAGTTGCCTTGTATACCGTCAAAATTTAATTAATTGTTTGAGAAATCACAATAATATTTTAATATCTTTTTTGATTATAATAAATTAAATTCTGTAAAGAAAAATTTAATAACGAATAAACGAATAATACATGTTTAATGATTCTTCTTAGGTTTTTTCAAAACACTAAAATATTATATAAGGTTAGAAAAAGTTTAGTAATGTCTTTATTTAGCAAATCATCTTCAAAATTGTTTTAATTTTGATCTCTTGCTAGGTTATACTCTTAGAATATTGCTGTAGATTATAAATTAGAAAGAGTGAATCCTTTCCAACCTGACAGCCACTTCCACTAGATGAAATAGTGCCTAACCTTTCTCTTCCAATAATAAAAAATTATGTTACATATCTGAGATTATTATATTAGATTGTTTAGTGGACTTCTAAAAAATAGCTTTACTTTTATTATTCAATTTATTATATTGAAGATTTATTGAAAGTTTTGAAAATTTCCTACTACACTCTGGATATTTTGTATACCTACCCTGAGTCTATTTTATAATATAATTAAATGTATTTTATACTTATTCAAAGACTCTGACAACCTAGGTAGGGAGACAGGGGCTGGTTGGTACACTTTTCAAATTGAGGCGCCCATATTTTTTTTATTGATAGATGGTAAGAAAATATGTTTAATTTCCTGATAAGTATTGTTTTATTTACATAAATTTCAAATTACGTAATGTTCGGACTTATCCTAATTCCAGAACTTAATTTTTTCCTTAAGGATGCAAATGTACCAAGCAACCCCGTATTCGGGGTTATTTGGTAAACACCTTGGGGTTGGTTGGTCAAGACAGAAACTAGGAGATTGATTAAAATTTTTAATCAGTAAGAAAAATTTGGACCTTTTATGGTAGGCGTCTGATTTTCTTTAATTCGGTTTGGACCAGCTTGCTGCTTGTCTTCGTTAGTTTGTTGGTCTGGCAATGGATTGTCGACACGGATTAAAGTCAGTTCGATGGGTGTAATTTGATCAGTTTCCGGTTGATTTGTTTTAACCTCCAATACGGGATTCGGGTTTTGCCTCGAGTTTTGCTCGATAGCTTGCAAATCTTGTTCACGATCTGTCTATCTGTGACATAGCAGCCATAAATTAACTGTCTATTATTAAATGGATAAATTCCGTAAACCTGAAATCAAGCTGTAATATTGTTTGGAGTTGTCGCTAATTGTAGTGCAGTACGAACTATACTGAATATGTCATAAATGGTGATCGTTGCACCAGGATGATTAGTCATATAAGAGTCACACGCACTATTGATATATTTTTTTAATGGTCCATACACACTGCGATCCAGTGGTTGGAGCTTATGACTGCAGTGAGGTGGAAAGGATAACACTGTTATGCCGTGATCTTTGCAGATGTTTAGTGCCTCAGAAGACAAATGCGAATCGTGGTTGTCTATCAAAAGTAGAAGGGGGTTTTCTTTAGATGCCTTGCAGTATTTAATAGAATGCTGGATATATTGTATAAAATAAACTTCTTTCATCCAGCCTGATGGATTAGCACTTCTAACGCTGCCAGCCGGGGCATCCGTGAGAAAATGGGGCTTAAAATTTACTCGAAGAAATATGAAAAAAGGTGGCACAGTATATGAATTAGCAGAAACAGTACATGCTAGAGTTACAAGCGTGCCGCGTTCGGCTGAAGTAACTCTTCCCACTTGTTTAACACTACGTCTAGCCATAATAAGATCAGATCTCTGAACGGTAGTAGTCCCTGTTTCGTCAATGTTCCAGATGTCTGCAGGACTAAAGTTAAATCTTCTAAGGACAATTTCTAGATTGCTAAAAAATCTTTCCACATTTGTTTTGTTGAAATTCATTGCTCTAGACAAACTGATGGCTTCAGGCGTCCTTGTAGCCAATTCAGCATTTCTCTGTAAAAATGATGTAAACCAATCGGGGCCTGCCATCTCATTCGTTTTCCAGGTATTTGGAACGGACAAGTTCAAAAAAGTTGCGCATAAAAAAGCTAATCTTTTCACTCCTTTGGGCGTAAGACCATAATAAGTATCTGCAGATTTTTTTATGTAATCTGCGAGGTTGGACTCTTGAATCTCGGTAAAAATCTAAAACCAAATATTTTATAAGTAAGCAGACCATCAAGGATACTATTTCTTACAAAACCTACCTGTCTATTTTTAGAGTATTCAACAATTGTTAAAGGCGTTTCCCTTTATGCTTGCAGTTCCTCTATTGTAAATTTGCGGCAATATCTTCTTAACTTGTTAAAAGGAATTTTAAAGTCACAAGCAGCAGACCTTAGAGATTGCCCTCACAATTTTACGGCTCTAGCAGCTCTAAGCAAAATATTTGGGGGTGTTTTGCCTCTTTCTGATTTTCCCTTAAGGATAAGCATTATAATAAAGGTTTCCTAAAAAAAAAGAAAAACTGGGAGAAAAATGTCATAGTTAAAAACCTGAGGAAATGTTTCTCCACAACAATAACTAATATATTTAAAGCATTAGTTAATAAAATGACTATAGTAAGAATGATTACCAGTATTCGAAACGAATAGGCACCAAAAGAAGAAGAACAAAAAGCCAGCTAGAAGTGTAACAAAAAAAAAAGCGTACAGGTAGCTCGCCAGGGTTGATTGGTATACCGTACCAACCAGCCCCTCGCAATCTGAACCAACCATCCCCAATGTACTTTTTTAGGTTAAAAATGCCAAAACTACATGTTATAGCAATAATAATTAAGGTTTTATATTTGGTTAGTATTGACAAAAGTGCAAAGTTTCTTAATGTATATAAGCTGTTGTTATCGGCAAAGCAATAAAACTGATAACACAAATGTTTCAACTATATAAATATTTACTTAGGGCTGACAAAATCACGTGCACCAAGTACAACTGACAAAACGACGCCCACACATCAACGATAACTGTCGTCAACTGGGGCGTATTCCAACACCTCCCGAAAAATAAAAGCAACGTCGATTTTACCCGAACGGATGCCGACATATTAGAAATGTACCAACCAACCCCTGTGCCCAACCAACCCCGGTCTCCCTTCTATATGCCTATTTTTTATTTTGGAATCCAATACTACTATTATTGAATCAATAGTATCCATATCTCTTGAAAAAGGTTAATTAATTCATTTTTAGTTATCAAGATTATGAAAATATTTAATCCCTAAACTACAAATTAAAATATGTATACACCGATTTTTATAATCATCTATTAACAAATATTTAAACTATTTTCTCAGAATATAGATCAGTGCCGGTTTATTTAATTTTAACCTTTTAAAAAAGTCTTTATCATTACAAAAATTAAAATGTTCATTTCCGCATAAAATATTATATTCTCGCACTAAGTTTATAAACGTTAAACATCACACTGATCATACTCTCCGATTTCGCTAAATTTTTTAATATCCATGTCTCTAACCTCTATTAGTAAACAATATTTAGGTCTACAATAAACACAATTTATTTTCCAGATAACTGTATATCCAGTACCTTATTTGGCAAATATATATTTTATATTTTATATGTCAGATAAATTTAATTTATTTGCTCTGTCGGTTTTTCTGTCAAAGATTCAAAAACAAAATAAGATTGACTCAGTGGTTAAAATGTCTGTAGTTCAGATTTCATTTTTCAGATAATGTTTTAGGATTTTAACTAACATAAAGCTTTAAATTCTTTTGTTATACATTACACCCTAAATATATTAATGAATTTAATTATTAATTATAATAATATATAAATAATACAGTATTATAAATTAAACGTATCGTTTCAAGAAGAAAATATGATTAAAATGTCAAATGGTTGTAGTTCAGATTTCTTTCAAAAATAACTTAAAATAATGTGCTATGCAGGCGACACAATACTACTCACTAAAAGTCAGATAATAGAACAAGTGATGGAGTTTAAATATCGAGGCATTACATCTAGAAACGAAAAGCTCGAAACCGAAGTGGAAGATCAAGTGGAGAAAGCAAACTGAGCCGCAGGCTGCCTAAATGAAACAATACGGAGAAATGAAAATATCGGGAAAGAAACGAAAGGCATAATTCACAAAATAGCCATCAGATCAATAATTATTATATACGCGGCAGAAACAAGACCTGACACAGAGAGGTCAAAAAGGATGTTAGAAACAGCAGAGATAAAAACAATTAGAACAATTGATGGCAAGACACTATGGGACAGAGCTAGAAGTACAGATATACGACATAGATGCAAGGTGGAGAACATCAAAAACTGGGTAAAAAATAGAACAATGGAATGATCATATAAGCCGAATGACAACAAATAGAGTAGTAAAGACGGCACGAGACCGTTCCCCAATAGGAAGACGATCAGTAGGAGGACCACGAAAACGATGAAATGACAACTTACTGGAGGCACATTGAAACACAGACAGAGTCATGTTTATATTAAAAAGAAGAAGAATAAGAAGAAGTAATGTAATCTTTATATATTTGACGAAAACATACGATACGGTCTACTGTATACGGTCGTATGACATTAGTATCTGGAGCAAAAAATGCTGCAATATGCGCATTCCAATCGAAGACGGGAGATGTACTTCGCCTCTGGTAGTTGCTGAATAAATTGAGCGGCTTTGTAACCATCAGTGCTTGTCTTAAGGCCGGATAGCATCAGGAAGGGTATCTAGTAGTAAAAACCTTGCTAAAACCATGGAAAGAAGAAATATAATTTAGGGGCTAGGGCGTTTCCCGTAAACCACTCGCAGTTGTAGCCTCACCTGATTACTGCGAAAAGTGAGCTAGAACTACCCCTTATAAGACGAAAAGAGGCCAAGAATCTGATCCTGAGAGTTAAAACTCTCAACGTCGGAAGCATAACAGGCAAAGAAAGAGAGCTCGCCGATTTGATATAGAGGAGGATTGATGAACTTTGTGTGCAGGAAACTCATTGTAAAGGTAAGTCGAGAGATCTAGAAGATAAATGCAAGTTATTATATAGTTATTCGAACAGTTATGGCAGAAATGTAAAGTAATATTTTAAACAACCAATGAAAGGAACATTTTATAAGGGTAATCAAAAAAAGTGGTGAATAATGAGTCTCCAACTGAATACAGGTAATATCCAAGTAACAATCATATTTATGTACCTACGCCCTACAGTTAGGTTGTGAAAAACAGAAAAGAGTTCATAGAGGTTTGGGGATAGAAATAAGAAACGATGAAAGAAATTGTGTAATTAACTTTGCCGTGGCATAGAATTTGGCTGTCATTGATACATTATCTATAAAGATTAAAGCCTAGTACGTCACCTGCAGTACCAGCGAAAGGGAAAGTCAGATAGATTGTGTGCTGTATAGAAGAAATTAGCTAAGAATTCTGGGTGATCAGAGCTTCAAAACAGATTCAAGAAAAAAGACTGTAATGGTTTCGTCATGTTAGAAGTAGAGATAAAATCTTTCTGAAATGAAGGATATAGGCGTTAAAAGATGATGGAAGAAGAGGTAGAGGAAAACTGAGATGAAGATGAAAGTACTGTATGGTAGATGGTTTAAAAGAGAAAGGTACGGTGAAAAAAACATGATGGATAAAAATCAGTGGTGAGGAACAGCAAGGAATAGGGATCATTAAAAATAGAAAGCCAAGAAAGAAGAAGAAAAAGCGAAGACGAAGCATTGTACACGATACACTTCGCTGATAACCAAGCCATTCTAGCTACACAGGAGAGTGATATAGACTATATACTTGAAAAAATAGAGGAGGTATACACCAAGGGATGGCTTTACAATTAATATACAAAAAAACCGAGCACTTAGTTGCAGCAGAATAAAATCAAAAGCAGAAATCAACGAATAAATACATTTTAGGATTCGGCAAACAAAATCAGCCACTAGACAACTTTAAATCCTATTGTTGAATAATAGAATGTATTGGGCTGTACGATGCCGAACTTTGGAAAATCAATCAAATAATAATAAAGGTAAAATAATGTAGTAGCATTTCCCGTAAAAAAGGAAAACAGAAAACAAAATAAGCATATTGATAAAAGACAACCTCTAGTACGTATTTCTGACTATTTGGTCGTCATCAGTATGGTGCAGCGAAGTTAGAAAAGCAGCATGTTAAATTAGGAAAGGACCACTGTGGAAGCAATGCGACTGAAGATTATCAGGGCATTCTAACTATATTGCAACAAATTGCGTTCAGAGCTCTCGTAGTGATCGTTTCCCAAGTTACCATGCTATTTTTTTTTTCAATTAGCTGCATCGTACTGATGATTAACAAATAGTTAGAAATGCGTATTTTCGGTTGCCTTCTATCGATAAACCTATTTTGTTTTTCGTTTTCCTTTTTTGTGATAGATATGTTAATATATATCTGCAAAATAAATACAACTCGAATCAGGTATGAGATAATAAAATACCAGCGCACATAGCTCAAAAGCGGCACCTAGCCATTTTTACGATTTGGGCGCTTTAGTAAGTATCAATATCTGTCTATATTTTAATGTAGAATATCTCAGTGGCATAACTTCGTCACTACGGAGAAATTTAGCTACATATTTTCTGGCAACTTCGGCTTGGTCGGAAGGAAGATGAGAAATAGTTTCTTCAGTTTGACAAATAATTTTCTTAGTTAGGATGGAAAGAGGAGTGACAAAAAATGTAAGCCTTTTTGACAGAGCTTTGGTAGCTGAATTAGATATGTGAATATTTGAGGAATTATTAACAACAGTAGAGGGTACTTTTAAACCGTCACCGTCAAATATCAGTCTTTTAGACGTGCCCTCAAAGAACTCCACTTCTGTGGAACTTCTCAGTTCCACAGAACACAAACGCGTCTCAAACGATCCCACCACATATCTAAAAAAAAAACGAAGAAATCCGTTATAAATAAGTCTACTCTACCACCAGAAAAAAATTTCTTATACCCAGAGAAAAATCCTCCCGAATTCCAAAGATATACGGCCTTCCAAAAATCCACAAGCCTAATGTTTCCCTAAGACTCATCGTCAGTGCATACAATTGCCCTACTGAGAAAAGCGTCTCGCTTTATTCTTACAACCATTAGCCGAAAACGCCTCATTTTTTTTTCAAAATCTCTTCTCATTTCATTGATCTCCTAAAAAGCATTTTAATTACCTTCTCAGATATACAAGTTAGTTTTTACATTGTTTCTTTATTAGCTAACATTCCCATCGATGAAACCATTTTTATCGTTAAATCAAAGGTGCACCATGGGATCTCCCTTCTCTCCAGTAATAGCTTATATCTATATAAAACATTTCGAAACAGTAGCACTGTCCTCATCAAAGCTTAAATTTACCTGATGGTTTCGGTACATTGATGACACTTTTGCCATTTGGCCCCATGGTATAGACACATTAGATCTTCTTCTCACCCACCTGTATGGAACATATTCCAACATTCAATTCACGATGGAAGTTTAGTCTAAGGCGTCTTTGCCATTTCTTATTGTTCTTATTTAGAAAAATCCACCTCACAGTTTTTCCTTTTCCGTGTACAACTAACCCACTCATACAAACTATTATCTTAATACCCAGTCACATTATCATTCCATCACATACATAGGATACATACATAGGACAGACAAACCGACGAATCCATAACCGTATTTACGATCAAGCTTTTAAGAGATAGTATAGAAAATATGAAACAAACGCAAAACCGTACAAGAGAATATTACATTTACCACTTTGGCGAGATCACCAAGTTATTTTTGCACAAAACAGGCAGGATATAAAATATATGATAAGGACATTAAAGAAAGAATATGAGCTATAAAGCCCTAAGACAAACATGTGTAATTCCTGGTACTTATGTATTGGATCCGAGGCTGCAGATTTAAACTTAAGTTTAGAAGTAGAGACTATTAAGAGTTGTAAGACTTTTAAGTATTTAGGGAAATTGATAAGCCGAGATATTACTTATATGAAAGAAATAGAAATTAATATAGCACGGTAAAAACAAGCCACAAAAGCACTCCATTGAGTAATACGGGACAACACGTCAACCAAAGACAACAAAAAAAGGATCTTTCAGAGCATAGTGATGAATATTACTCTATATGCAGTGGAAGTATGGCCAATGACAACATCAATACAAAATAAAATAAGAAAAGTTCAACTGGACTTTATGAGAAGATGTCTACAAATTACCAGAGGGGATAGAATTAGAAGAGAGGAAATATGGAATAGATTGGAAGTAGAATGCTCAATTACAAAGACGTTAGAAGAGAGAGCTCTGCAGTCATTCGGACATATATACAAAGAATGCCGTTGCACAAATGGCTGAAAAGAATATTGGACTGGGATCCACCGGGAAGAAGAGGGAGAGGAAGACCTGCTACAAGATGGAAAACATACATAGGTAATTCTATGATAAATAAAAACCTTAGAGAAGATGACTGAGAAAATTGAGTTCTGTGGAGGACGAAAATAGCGAACTCATATTCGAAAAGCAGAAACAGAAGAAGAAGAAAGATCTAAGAATTCTCTATTTTCGACTTTCTTTTGAGCATACCCGCCAATAAATGTGATAGCACCTTTATCAAATTCTTTTTAGGTACTATCTGTTAAACACTCTACTTTAAGTTTAGGAAGACGGCAGTTTTTAAATGACTTCTTCGTTAATACAACTCAACTGTAATAATTTCTTTCGCTTTGATCTACACCACGGTATACTATTACCTCATCGTTCAAATTTTTAGTTTTCCGAGATTCTTGTTTATTTTAGTTATAATGATTCGATTTATCCTACTATTTTTGGATTCGTTGTTTATTTGTTGTGTTTCTGACCCCAATTCTCATTTAAAATCCCAAACAATAAAATTTAGGTTGCTATGTTTAATGCATCAGTTACTCCAGCTCGTTTATCGTTTATCCTTTGATTTACTAGTTTGTCATGATTTTGTTTTGAGCTGCCTGTTCATTTGATAGTTTAGAGTATCTGTAATTTTCCTAGTACAGATTACTAGTCTACACCTAAGTAGGTCGGATGATGTGGATGTCATCTTGGATTCTTCCATCTCTTAAAGGGATCGCGATTTATTTTTTAACGTTTATAGTTATTTAAATGTTTGTAACGTAAAACGAAAAAAGAATTAATTATTGTAGTTGTGACAAAAAAAAAACAACTGTATATCATTCCAATTTAAACAAAACTGAATACATCAACTGAAAAGAAGTAAAGATCTTCTAGCTAAGGTCTAATGTTAGGGATTTCAGTCGGATCTAAGATGACTTAACAATCACTACGTAGCCGGAATTGACGGCTGACGTGCCCTCCGAGATACGGTGGCGGCTTGAATAATTTTTTTACATTAAAACTTTTGTCGTCGGTTACCGAGGATCGAACTCGTGCGTTTCGGCTTGATACGCCAATATAGCCGCTTAGTCACGGCCGCCACGACAACATCAACTAGTAAAGATAATGTTTACGGCAGACATATTTTTTAAGACCTGTATATACATTTTTGTACAAAATTAAATGGTTCTTAAATAATTTAATTAATAATAAAACAATCAATTGAACAACAAAAATTAGTTTTTTTAACACTGAAAAATTTAAAATTTTTATACATATAATTTTGAAGGAACCGTAATGGTAGAAGCTTTTTATACTATTTTCTTGTTAATATTAGTTTTTAAAGTTTAAAATACAATTTTGAGCGAATAAACTCAATTTTTTTACTATCATATTGATTTTGAATTCAATTTGTGTACAATTATTATGTTAATTAAAATCTAACAATAGAAGAAGTTGCGCTAGACTTTTGGCAGTTTTCGACTTGCTATAATTGCGAAATTTCAATTAATTGCCCTGTCAGTGCGTGAAGTATCGATTAGCCCCTTTCTGTCTGCTAAATTGCATTTTTGAATAAAACAGTTGACTGTAAAAGCCAAAATTCACATGCAAAGTGTAACTCACCCCCAAGTAGGTTCATTGTTCCCGTGTTACAGAGCGGCACAAACATTAACCTGAAAAGTAAGAATCATTTTTAAAAAAACTAGAGCTTAAATTGTATAATTTTAAAAATATATAAATGTACAAAAAATTCTAGATGTACCAAAAATTATTAATTTATACAAGTTTATAAAGTGATACATGAATGGAAAAGTGGTTAGAAAATTATATTCATATATCATGCATGCATTTTTTTATAGATCTACGCATTTACTAAACATCACAATAGATTTTTCAATTTTCTTTAAACCTTTTAAAAAGTTTCAACTAAAACTGAAATTTTATTAAATAAAGAAGCTATTGGAAATTATAAAAGTCATGCAAAAATATCAACAGCTAAATGATTTATTTTTGTTTTACTTCACGATGATTGTCATTATCAGCACCATGATTATCATAGACTTGCAATTTCTTGAGATTATGGCTTATGCCAGGTGTTTTGCAAAACATATCCTAAGGTAAAGTGAATTATTGCTAATCCTCATGTATAACTTGTTATGTGCATTGCTGCTATTATAATTCTTTTTCCAGTCTTGTTCGAACCTTCGAGTTGGAAATTTGTGTCGAAGAAATAATTGTGTATAGTTATGTTATCGTTTTGTAATAAGTATCGATAATTAGTATAAGCCATTCGTGATCAAGAAACTTATAATTAACAATAATTAAAAAAAAAATGTTAGTGTTCAACCTTATTATAATTATTCAACAAGGAACTAATACAAATTTAATAACTACCTTTATTAACATAAATATATATGAAACAGTCCGGTATATTAACAAAAGATGTGTCTTAATAGCTCCTAATTGTAATTAGTTAAAAAGTATGGATTATCAACTAGATAACCAAGAACCAACTATTTATCAATGCATTGAGCACATAAATCCAGTCATTACAAAGTCCTATCTAGCCAGGACTCCTCCACTTTGGAGAAATCGAAAAGATAGTTGAAACTCACTAAATGAACAACAGAAAAAAAAATCCCGCAACAACAATATACATACGAATTTACCAAACTTTCAAATAGAGAAACCATAAAAAAATCTCCCAGATGCAGATTAGGTAAAAATTGAGAGTGAATGGGAACCAGTCCCATATATAGTCCCGAATTGAATAACACCAAACAAGCTACACTCAAAGATTATTGACTAAGCAAAATTGTTCTTACATCTGATACAACAGATACCAGGCACTTGAAGACCATAAACATAGTGAAGCAGTTAAAATGCTGAAAGACCAAGTAGATGAGCAGCAACCACCCATATTTATACAAAATGTCGAGTGTATCAAACCATTACAAGAATTACTCAAGCAGATATTCCAGGTAAATATACTTTAAAATGTTTTTCTAACAACCAAATTAAAGTTCAATCTGACTCATACAAACACTATTTATTAATTGTAAAATCTTAAGCAAAAAATACTCAGTATCATATATAGCAACTAAAACAAAACCGTGGATTTCGCGTTTTACGTAATTTATATTCTTTAGTAGATACAGTTGATATTAAAAAAACATTGCTAGTGCGCAGACATACAGCACTGAATATCTCCAACACTAAGCAAAGAGGCACAAAGAAAGATCTGCCAGTAATTAATATAGAACTGGCTATTCAAAGTATTTAATAAGGATATATATATATATATATATATATATATATATATATATATTACAAACTTACTAAACTCTATTATCACAATGCCATCGCATCTTAAAAACGAACTACACCAATATCAAATATGTAAACATTTTGGCCAAACACACAATTATTTTTACAGAAGTCTGCGCTGTGTAAAATGCATAGGAAATCACCTATCGTCTCAATGTCCAAAACAAACAAATATAAAAGATTTTCAATGTGTAAATTATCTAGAGGATCAACCTTACAGCTATAAGGGATGTTCAGTATACAAAGAGCTGCAGAAAAAAAAATTACAACACTTCGAGAAAAAACGCAAGTCTGCACGCAACCTCCCGCAGAACATCCTTCAATCACTTAACTAACTATCAGCTATGCGAAAATTGTTGCAGGAAGAGATAATAGAAATACATCTACAATATACCAGACTTCTCATGTAATAGAAACAACAACTCCTCAACATATACAAAATAATCTAGAACTACTAGTACATAAGTTAATGGAAAGAATGGATAATATGTTTGATCTCATAATATATCTGACATATACGTTTAATCTTTAACACTAAACTAAAGATGTGCTGTTGAATTACCAATGGCTTAACCACTCATTTCCGTGAAGTTTAAGCATTTATTTACTCACATAATCTAGATATAACTAAAATTAGTAAAGTTGATATCCAAGCCACATACCTAAGTGTTGGTCGAAGATTCACAGGGCCCGATTATTTTAACTGCTGTTTATTGCCCACCGAATAAAATAATTAAAGCTGATCATTTTACTAAACACTTTAAAATGCTCGGACACCGTTTCATTACCGCCAAAGATTATAATGCCAAACATCATAAATGGAGCTCCACAATCATAACCTCACGTGGATGAGAATTATTAAAAAGTATTAATAAAAATCATTTAATTCCTCTCTCTACTGGAAAGCCTACTTATTAGCCCACGTAACTGTCCTAAACATTTAACACGCTTTAATAAAAAAAAAACAATTTAAAACAACTATGGATAAGAAATAAAAACATCTATTAACCTAAACTTACCTCTTAAAAGGGATAGCTACATAGAAAGTGCAGTTGCTCAGTTACCTACAGTTATTCAGCAAGCTGCTTGGAAGTACACTCCAGAAATTACTTAAAAACACAGCTCCGAGTCCTATCGTGCTCACATAAATACACTCATATTGCAAACAAGAAAACTGTGAAAGAGGTGTCAGGTCAATAGGCTTACAGAAGATAAATCAGATCTTAATAGAGTTTGCAGACTATTCAAAAGAAAACTGACCCGACATTAAGACAATGGTATCAACAAATATTTAAAAAACCTCTCAGCTGTAGATGATACAAACTATTTAATGTGGAAACTAACAAAAAAACTTAAACACAACGAACAAATCAATATGCCTATCAGGAAACAAAATGGCACTTGGGCTAAAACTGACATAGATAAAGATTTTTGCAAATTATCTATGCGAGGTATTTCAGCCACATCAGAGTGAGATCTCAGTTGAAGAAGAGCAACCTATTTATAAAGTCGTAAATACACCATATCAAATGGCTTCACCCATTAAATCTGTTAAGAAATCTGAAATCAAAGAAATAATTGATAATGTGGAAATTAAAAAGTCGCCTGGACATGATTTTATATCTCGTTTAGTACTTAAACATCTACCCAACGAAGGCATAAATTTAATTATTTATATTTTACTTTAATATTAAAAACAGGTTATTTTCCACTTCAATGGAAAGTTGCTCAAATTGTTTTCATTCCAAAACCTAATAAGGATCATACGTAATTATCATACTGCCCAATTAGCCTGCTGTATTATATCCAAAATATTTAAACGGCTTTTTCTGTGAAGACTGGAACTTGCTTTATATGACAGTAATGTTTTACAGAATTATCAGTTTGGGTTATGGAAACAACATGGTACCATCGTGCATCGTAGTATGTATTTAAAATACGCTATTGTTTTAGATATGACTATATCAGTGAAAATATAAACAAATACTGAAAAAACCATCATATTACAAAAATTTTAAAAACTTTTGTATATTGTATACTAAACACAAATTAAGTCTTCTCTGTAACTACGAAAACAACGATTTGTAAACATTTCTTGAGTTTGAACAAGTTCTCAGTTCCTGCTTAATAAACTAAACTTTATATTAGTTGACGTTCAAAAATATTATATGTTTAAATATCTAGTTGAAAATAGGACTTAAGTGCCTGCTTTTTATTGAGTTGTACAACCTCAAAGATATTAAATTACTTCTCTGCATGTGCCAGAAATACAAATGGGTTTTTTATGAATAATGGAAGCATCTTCTTGTGATATTGCACAGCAGTTAAGTTTATCTTAAAACAATATTCACCCATATTATGCTATTGACTCTTCTCAGCTGTACAATATTCTCACTGTAGAAAATTGTTTACTCGATGTATCTCTGATAATTATCTGAAAACCCCAACATAATATTTCTATGTGCTTCTAATTGCCACATTATTTAGTTAACAACTCATTATGACTATTTATTTAAAGACTTATTAACACTGTGTTGCGGTTAGCTGTTTATGTTTGCATTTTTGCAATTCGGTTATAATTGACTGATTACCATTTTTACTTAATTTTTCCAAAAATATTTGTTAAAAATATACTTTACATAATCAAACTTTACAGTGTTCAGTTTTTACAAATTTTACAATTTGAAACTATAAATTTCACGTTACTTTGTGACGGCACATAGTGACTATCTTAACCTTCCAGGTAACGTGAATTCTTGTAACATAGTTGATAACGTCGTTCTACGACACCGACTTTTTTAATAATGAATATCTTATGTTGTGATTTTCTGTTAATATTTTAATGTGACTAAATATTTAATATAACTATTTTTAAATAAAAATATAGTAAGAAATTATCAATATTTATTTATTTTCGAGAAAAAAATGTACATTAAAAAAATTGGCTTCTTTTAGGTACTAACATAATTGACAAATAATTTAAAAAAACATGTCAAGTTTAAAAAAACATATCAACAACAAGGGTTGACATGTTCAGAAATAAAATTATTCAACAGATGGCCAACATAAACTGCAACTATTGTCGGTTTGCTTCCTCATTTTGTTCTACACTGCACACAACACATAGTCCAGTGAAATGTTCCAAACACATATATTTGCCACACTGCCTACAAAGAAACCGAGTTTTGCGGTTGTTCTTACTACTGCATAATGTATATCTTACATTCACATTATTTTGGATAGGTTGATTTCTTGTCTGCATGCCACAAATTTCCACCAACCTCCTTGGTCCTGGTAAAAGTTCTTGGAATATTTTGTTCCAAGGCTCGTCTGCGAATATGTTCGAAAATAAGTTGAAAACCTGAGTCTTTCAAAAACTTTCGTCCAGGAATGCGTATATCTCTATTCGATTTGTACTGTAGAAATTTATCCCAGCGACATTAAAAAAACTGTAAAAAATGACCATTGGCCAGCGACGGATTGCTTTAGCGCAATTGTATACCGCGAAGAGTTTGTCCACGACATCCACGCCTCCTTTAGTGTTATTATAATCTATAATTATTTCTGGTTTACCGGCTGCATTACAAATGTTGTCGTCGTAATGCATAGTAGATAACACCAAATCATTTATAGTTTTTCGGGGTACATGCGATACAAGGGTACTAGATACAGGGATTTTTCTGGCCTTTGTTGCATTAGCACTAGAGTAATTTGAGGTTTATGCTTTCGTAACGTTCCTATAACAGTTAGATGTTCACGTTAAAGTAATCGCGCGAGCTGAACGCTTGTGAAAATTTTTTCCATTGTAACGTTCCTTCCCGTTCCTCAAATTAGTTTACACAGACGAAGTACAAGTAACATATTTGACGTATCAACAAAATATTTTCCTGCTGGCCGTCTACCAACATATACTTTCATCTTAGACGTATAATACATCTCAGTGCCTGCTAAAGCATACATTTTTATATATGCGAAAGGCTTCTAACATTCCATCTAACGTAGTATATGCTAAAAGATTGTAACGCTTCGGTAGATTAGAATTAAAGGCTTCAAAAATCTCGCGTGTCGCGGCCAACTGGTTGAATTCTTGCCTTTGTATTCTAGTACTTTTGTCATCAAACTAAATATGTCTTAAAATTAACTGGAACCACTTTAACGACATCGTAAGTCGACAAATCTTCATTGACCTTCCATCTGTTCCAAATAAATCATCAGCATTCTGATGGTTACTTTTGTTAGCGCCAGATATATACAACAACCCAAACAGAGCTTTTAATTCTATAAGATCAATTGGCCTAGCTGTTTTGTTATTGACTCTGTCATAGCGTTTTAATGCTATAAACTTATTGGTATATTCTACTTTTTTTTCTAGAATATCTGTAGTGAAAAAACATTCCCAAATCTCTTTTATCACCAATTTTTGCCTAATATCCCCTTCTAGCCCTGCCAGATTGAGTAATAGATTTTCAGTACGATTTTGAACGTTTCAATTAAGTTCATAATATTTCCTTTACCTTGTTCCATCTTTGCGCGGTATTACTTCTACTAGTACATGATTTTCGACATATTCTTCATCACAGAAATCCTCCTCTGAATTGGTATCATATTCTAGAACTTCCAAACAATCATCTTTCAAACTTGTATCATCATCTTCTGGTTCCGGTTCAAAATTAGCAATAATTTCGTCAAAAATTGTTGGAACCTGATTTCTTCTCTTTGTAAGCCATATTCACATACAACTGCTAAAATAAATATCTATGGACCAAAAACGACAAAAACTTACCGTTAAGTATAACACAAATGGTAACCTCGCTCGGTCATTCACACCGTTAAGTTAAATAATATATGAATTATCCGCACTAAATAGAGTGATGAGGATTAGAAAGCTACCTGACCGCGCGGACAAAACAATATGCGCATATAAGTTTTAGCGCAAAAAATCTACTACGTCGGTGTCAGGGACTGGACGTTACTACTCGAAGGGTAATACCGAAAAAAATTTTTGTGATTCTATGGTATCTCAATTACGATTTTTCCTCTTAGCTTAATATGTAATACGGATCTATTATTTGGCTCCAAAGTTAAAGGTCATTCAATATTGCACAAATTTAAGCATGCAAAATAATTTCTCTGTATTTTTAGAAGCGCGAAATATTTTGTTCTCTGATAACCTGAAAAAAGAAAGAACTAAACATAGTGACTAATATGAACCTTAATTGTTATAGCTAACGAAATAAATGTCCAAAAATTAATAAGCTATGAAAGAACTTTTCACATCTTATTCGTTATGTCAAATACATAGATATTTCGCTATATTATGAGACTGCAGACAAATCGGTTCTAAAAAATGCATCAAATTGTTTTAAGAAAATGTCGAATTAGTAAATTATCCACGTTTATAAATGAGGTCAAATTTTACCTAATAGTTGTTTTATTAGTCTTTACCGAAAGTTGTTTAGGGACGTGTAAATATTAAATGAGTAATTTTTTGTGCCACGCTATATAAATTCGTCTGCGAGACTCAAACTCTCCTTATTACAACACAGGGTTACCGCCCCGCTTCTGATTATTCATCGCAATACTGAGAATAGAAAATACCAACATTACCCCCTACTTTTTACACCTAAAATTTATCAGATCAGTTCATCACGTCGCCAACCATATGCTGAAAACTACTGTCCACTTTTGTTGATTCGTTTTACTAAATTCCATGTTTACTTTATCCGGTTAATTAAAGTTTTTTTCCATTAATCATCGTAACAATTAGCTATTGCAATGGCCCAGGCCGATTTTTGGAACACAATGAAAGTTTTAGTGGGGAACGATTGGCAAAGAACGCTCAAGGAAGACGTTCAAGACTGGGTGGAGAGAATTATGCCTAAAAGGGCAGCAAGTTTACACGAGGAAGAACTAGAGCCTAAAAGTGCATGGAAAAGGAAAATGTCTGACGTTAGTGAAAAAATATCTATTTCTGATGAAGAAGTGATGAAGTTTAGGAAAAACCTTAATCTGCCGAAAATTGAGTGCAAGTAGGTGATTTATTTTTATAATATTGTAACTTTTTAATTATTTAGAATTTGTGCATCTAAATAAATTTTTATATGTTATATTTTAATATGCATTTTAGTGTAAGTTGTTCTTTTCTAGTTACATTAGTCATTTTTTTTTTCAGTTTTCATATAGTCACAAATTTTCTGTTTATTTAAATTAGTTTTTATTAAATTTTTATTAAGTTTTCTTTTTGACTTTATTTGATTTATATTTTTCTTAATAATTTTCAATGGCATACTATTAATAGAAAATATTTTAGCTGGAAAATATATAATTTAAAAATACTAACATCACTAATGATTTTATTACTTGAAATACAAAGTGTCTTCGATATTATATACGTGGGAGTATTTATTATTCACTCAATCTAAAATAATATGTATTATAAGAATTTTAATACGAAACAAATTGATTTTATTATATTATAATATTTAATATAACATCTTTTCTTGAAATTATTTTATTGACAAAATTTTTAGAACACATCTTTTAAAAACTGTTTATTTTATTTATTCATTCAGTAAGACTTAATCGTCTAGTAGTCTAGTCTGAATCTATACAAAAATAGCTTAGGTTGATTGTAATGAGTCGGATCTTAGATTTTTGTAACTATATTTTGAGTAAGCTCCACTTGAAAAAGTTGAAGGAAGAAAATTTACGAAAAATTATGGAACAAAAAATTTTGTCATGAACTCCCATTTTAACTTTTTTATCCTAAATATCTCAAAAAGTATCATACCTATTTAAAAAAATTATAAAGTTAAATTGTTAAATTCTCAATTAAATGTGTGTTGGGAGTATCAACTTTTATAGCATAATGCATCTTCTCGACTATCCACCTGAGATTTGATCTACGAGATTTATTGATATTCTCATGTTGAGCATTTGCTATTTTTTAACTGTACTTTTTTTAACTTCTAATAATTAAAAATGACACAGTGGGAGCTACACCCTAGTGGCGAGCATAATTTACCTTATTTAGTTGTACTATTACATTTTTGTGACTTATATACAAATAAGTAACTTCTATTTGGTTCCTAGCGGTGAAGAGATCTAGGGGATCCAATCTTCTAAGCCAAGTCAACTGTGTCATGTAAGTAGTGGTGGCATTAGTTGGTCGTTAAGTGGATTTAAATGAAATTATATTTTCTTAAGGTAGCTTGTACACTAAGTGACGATTTTTCCTTTATTAGGTTCAACATTCAGATCATGATGAATAAAATCGTTTGGTACATAGTAAGAGGCATTGCAGACATCACAAAGGACTTTGGATTAAAATATCTGTAGTATTTGCATATCTGTATTACAGGCAGTTTCTTAGATATGAATCCTATACATCCCTACAAGTCGTAGTATTGCTTTATAGAGAAGAAGTTTGTTTTGGATACTTGACATCTGATTCATAAGCCAGTATTTTGTATCGTTCTTATCAGGTAGTAATTTGCGGTTTATAGATATGATTATAAATATGATAACGCAAGGTTTAGATATCTGGGAATAGATATAACTAGTTACGGAGATGTTGAAGAAGAAGTACGACAACAAAGTTTAAAAGCATTTCCGGCGGGTTCTCTTAATGACACAATCTGGAAGAACAAACACCTAAGATAAGGCACAAAACAAGAATGTATAAAGTAGCAATTAGACCTATATTAACATACACGACGAAGACAAGACCTGACATATCTAAAACGAGACGACTGCTAGAAACGACAGCGATGAAAATACTTTGACGAATATCAGGGAGAAGTCTGTTGGATAGGGAAAAAAGCGAAAACGTAAGAAGAGCATGCATTATATAAGACATAAATGGATGGATGACAAAACAAAAACAGGAGTGAAACGAACAAATCAGTAGAATGGCAGATGATAGAGTAGTACAAATAGCACGAGATAAGTCACGAAATGGGTGAAGAAGTATTGGCAGACCAAGAAAAAGATGGTGCGACAATTTAAACAATTTAGGGGGCTAATATTGAAGAAAAAACAGGCTTTAAAGACTACATAATAGAAGGAAGAAAAAGAAGAATATATAATTACCTAAGTGGATACCCAGATATTTGACATAGTTTCTAGTAGGTCGTAATTTTTTATTTATATGTAGTAGAGGGCAGTTCTCTGTCGATTTACTACTATTTACTTTAAAACGCCATAGATTTAGCCAATTTTCTATTTGATCTAAATAATTTTGCAAACTTCTGGATGGTAATCTTGGATTCACATGAGTTGCTATTATGGCGGTATTAACCGCATACGTGGCAATCTTAGTATTATTTGTGGTAGACATGTCAGCGGTGTACAGTAAATACGGGGTTAGACCGAGTACAATACATTTAAGGACTCCTGCCGAAATTGAGTACAGGGGAATGCAAGCTTCGCCATGATTAATTAAGAAGGATCTATCTGTTATATATAACTTTAGAATTTTGGCTATGGAATAAGGTAGCTCTGACTTGATTTTGAAAGTTTTTTGCTTGATCATTCTAGACCTTGTCAAATGACTGGGAGACATCTAGGAAGGCAACTGTACTGTAGGACTTTTCAAGGGCATCTCTAGTTATTCTGACTACTCTATGTATTTTCTAGATGGTACCATATCTTTGCCTAAAGCCAAATTGTTAGATCTGTATTAAGTGATTAAACAAGGTAAAAGGTGCGATTCTAATCATGACAATTTTTTAAAAAAGGTTTGCGAGAGTTGGTAGAAGAGTTATTGAACAGTATAATGAGATCTCATTTGGGTCTTTGCCAGGTTTTGGCAAAAGATTATAACTAAATGGTTTTTTTTATTTAATTTTGCAAAGACTTCTATGATTTCATAAATTTTTATTTGTTTGGGTGGAATCATCTGATATGGGGCATTAAGAACGTCTAAAATGGATTTTTTGTCGTCTTCTTCAGCTTTTTTCTGACGAGGTTGGAATACAGACATACGATGTTCCACAAAAGTACTCGCTTTCTCTTTATTACTACGAGCCCAGTTACTTACAGTAACCGTCTTTTCTTATAGGAGTTTTAATTTGTTGCTGAAATTTCAGTTTTTTTGTCAATTTCCATAGTGAGGAATCTAGTCTTAATTTTTACATAGAAAAAGGTTTTTAAAAAGATGTTTAATATCAGAATCTCTGTATTCGTTCTTCTTTGAGTTGTCGTGTTATTTTGTATATAGTCCGAAAAGGAGATTGGTTTTTGTTTATAGGAGCTTTCTGGAGTAGCATCCCAGGAAGCATTTTAGATTGACGTAGTTAGGTGTTATATTGTATCGTCAACATCCCAATACTCACCATGTGGGGATAGTGTTATGAGGTTTTTTTCTGGTTTTTTCCTTATTAACTATGATTAACTATGACATCCCTAATAGAAACATTTTACTGTCATTATCAATCATCAATCAGCCAATCGCGTCCACTGCTGGACATAGGCCTCCCTCAGTTCTTTCCAGTGTTCTCTACACTGGGCTGCTTGTAGCCAGTTTCCCGCTACACGTTTAATGTCATCGGTCCATCTAGTCGGTGGTCGTCCTCGGCTTCTTTTATAATTTCTGGGCCTCCATTCCATAATACGTCTTGTCCACCGTCCATCTTGTGTTCTGGCTAAGTGCCCTGCCCAGTTCCACTTAAGCGTCGTGGTTCTTTCGATGACGTCTTGAACTCCTGATCTTCGCCTGATTTGTTGGTTTGTTATGTGGTCTCGAAGGCTCACGTTCAGCATTGCACGTTCCATGGCTCGTTGTGTAACTCTAAGTTTATTCGCAGATTTTTGCGTGAGTGTTAAAGTCTCTGCTCCATAAGTTTGTACAGGTAAAACACATTGGTTATAAACCTTTCGCTTGAGACACATGGGAATTGAACTTTTTAGAATATGACTTAATTTGCCAAATGCTGCCCATGTTAGACCTATTCGCCTCTGTATTTCATGTGTTTGATTGTCTCTGCTTATTTTGATTTCGTGTCCCAGATATTTGTAAGTGTCTGTTTGTTGTATGGTATTTTTGTCAATAGTTATACTGTCATTATGACATGAGGTAATTTTTCTAAAGACAAATCACATGCTATTGTTTTTTTTTGACAGATATTATTAAGTTAAAGTTGATTTCATATAATCGAATTAACGATCTTACAATAAAGTCGTCTTAGGAATGCAACTTCGCAATATTGCCAAAATCATTTAAAAATTTTAAAAATCATTTAAAAAATTGCCAATAAACTTGTCAACATGAATGAGTCAGGTAAAATTAAATTATTAGAAGAATTTTTCACCAAGCAACAAAAAACAAAATTTAATGTACTATTGTTTTGTGTTTTGAGAAAGATTTTCGAAGTGAAAATTGAAACGTCAATAAACTTAATTTAAACTTAAATTGTAACCAATTCATTAAATATGTTCCAATTTCTCATTCTGTTGATAAATGTTGGCGGTCTGTGGACGTGTCATACCTCTGTGTTTATACTTATAAAGAAGGTAGAGTGATCGGAAGGCAAATCAAATGATGGTTGTATATTTCAGTAATTAGAAGCGATGCCGTTTATGACACATGTAGTAATGCTGTCATTTCTACTGAACTTGTGCTTATATAAGTTGTATTGTACAGTTTTTACAGTTTGGAGAAGAAAATAGATAGAGAACAAATCGATAAATCGGACTGGGATAGAGTTTATACTTTTCACCCATGTGTGAGAACAGGGAATATAAGCGTCTTATAGAGTCCTAATCGTGTTATTTAAGATAAACCTTACGTGAGTATCACACTTTTTTATTTGAATAGATATATGTAATTGTTTTACAGTTTTATTCTTTTGTTCCAATCAGTATAAACTTGTTTGACTCTGAATTATATGAATTGTTTATGACGTCTGCTATCATTATTGTTCTGAAGCTATTTTCTTGTGGCATTGTAAATTAATTACTATTTAACTGGGAATAGGCCACAATTAAAGATAAAAATACGTTTATTGACGTTTCAATTTCCACTTCGGAAATCGTTCTCAAAATACAAACAGTAAATTAAACAAATTTTGTTTTTTGTTACATAGTGAAAAATTCTTCTAATAATTTAATTTTATCTGACTTATTTATATTGACAATTCAGACATACATTATGCATTTTAAAGTAGACGACTTTAAAATGATA
This sequence comes from Diabrotica balteata, assembly GCA_918026665.1. Classification (NCBI taxonomy): domain Eukaryota; kingdom Metazoa; phylum Arthropoda; class Insecta; order Coleoptera; family Chrysomelidae; genus Diabrotica; species Diabrotica balteata. The sequence goes on along the minus strand of OU898283.1, from coordinate 50,210,010 downwards.
TTGCCAATATTGTTGAGTTGCGCTCCTGGGACGACTTTACTTATAAGATAGTTCATTCGATTACATGAAATCAACTTTAACTTGAGAACATCCGTCAGAAAAAATCATAGCATGTAATTCGTCTTTAAAAAGACAAACACATGACATGACAGTAAAATTCTCCTGTTAGTGATTCCGTAGTAAATTATGAGGAAAAAACCAGGAAAAAAACCTCATAATACTATCCCGACATTGTAAGTATTTGTTCGTGAATTTAGTTTACCTTCAACAAACATCAAAATTCTGATTTTATATGTTACGTTATTTAAAAAACATAAATGATGTATCCTGTATATGTTACAGACTTACTAATACTGGTATTTTCTTATTAATAACTTCCTCTTTGAATATTCGTAACCAGATCCTACTACATTCTGCCGAGGAATTTGCGACACAATTGGCCTCATTTAGCATAATTAGAGCCGCTTCTGTAATTTTTCTTTTTTTACCATCCGTTTCTTTTAGGACTACATTTGAATTATTCCATGGAACCCTATGCGTGTTTACATTGTTTGTCTTTTTAAAGACGAATTACATGCTATGATTTTTTCTGACGGATATTCTCAAGTAAAAGTTGATTTCATGTAATCGAATGAACTTTCCTATAAGTAAAGTCGTCCCAAGAGCGCGACTCAACAATATTGGCAATATCATTTTAAAGTCGTCTACTTTAAAATGCATAATGTATGTCTGTCAATATAAATGAGTCAGATAAAATTAAATTATTAGAAGAATTTTTCAGTATGCAACGTCAATAAACGTATTTTTATCTTTAATTGTGGCTTATTCTCAGTTAAATAGTAATTAGTCTCCTATCATTGTTAGGTCTGTGTTTCTTGTCCTAGTTTTTGTAATGATATTTATGATATTATCGTAAGTTACAGTAGGGACTGATTTATCGGCCACAGTTACTATTATGTCTAAGTTGGCGCATTGAATAATATTTTCTAAAGCTCTATTAATTTTTTTTGTGTTTTGAAGACAGTTTATTTATCTTCTAAATTCTTACTGCGATCACCATCATGGATATTGTCAGTTTTATTGTAAATATTCTTTTTTATCTTTAATTCATTCCTATTATTATAAAGACTTGGCTCTAGGAAGCTGCCATATATTTCTCTAAAAATTACAAAAAAGTAGTATACATCGAATTGAAAGCATTTTCAAGAACTTTGTTTAAAGTGAAGATCTGGTCATTTCCTTTAAACTCGTTTTTTATCATGGTGGAACAGGTTATGGTAGAAGCGGAATATGAGTTTAAGCGGAAGCATTTGTTGGAATTCTTCCAGGAGATTTAAAAAATTCGATTTTGGCGCTTAATATAAGAATGTTTAAAAAAAAAAATTAGTTCATCCACAATCCTATTTATATATATATATATATATATATATATATATATATATATAACAAAATTAATATATATATATATATATATATATATATATATAAATATATATATATATATATATATATATATATATATATATATATATATTAATTTTGTTCTGTTTTTACCATATAGGGTGCAGCATCAGATAAAAACTTAACATTGGCTTTTCTACTGGTTTACAGAAAGTTGAACAAGAATTTAGTAATATCTGATGACTCAGCACATCTGTCAATAACTGAGCTAAGCACACATATTAATTACATTAATATAATGCATTGCATTAACTTCATAACTGGTAGTTTGCACGATTGTCCTTTACTGACGTCAAAATGCGCATCTTGTATAACTCCTTGTTGATTTGTTTCGTCTTCTGGCGTTTATTTAAAATTCTTTCTGAAAGTTTGCCAAAAATTGTTAATTAACTTATAATTATGGGCCCGCGTAGCGCAAGCGGTAGTGTGCTTGCCTCGCATGCCGGTGGTCGTGAGTTCGAATCCTACCGCCGGCAAGAACAACTAGGCATTTTTAAAAATGTCTATAGGCCCCAGGTCGACTCAGCCTGAATAAAATGAGTACCTTGGGTAAAACCAGGGGTAATAATAGGCGGTTGAAGCGTAGCACTGGCCATGTTACCTTCCTTGTACACCGTAGGCCCTAGATATAGCAGACTACCCTGCTATACTCCCAAAGCCGCGTGCGGTATAAAACGGGAGACTATTATTATACTTATAATTATTTGTCTATAATTTTGCGGAAATGTGCCAATGTTTATAGATTTTGGTATTCGTGTATCTAAGCGTTCCTTAACTATTCAGTTTTGCTGCGCTTCATTTGTGAATAGTGCTAGTGATTACATACACATTGTAAATTCACTTAAGTGTGTTTGACGGATGAGAAATAGTTGTAATAAAAATAGTATTTTCTTCTTCAGAATCATTCACATTTTTGTAATATACATAAATCTGTCTTTAGCAATGAATTTTTTTAAGTTCATCCGTATTGAAGTACGCCACTGTGACCCATATAGGAGTTAGTTATGATAATCTTTTTCTCTATTTCTTTTCTTGAAGAGAACAAATACTATGTACACAAGTTAGAATCTTAGTCAAGTAGTTTTTATAGATTATTTTAAAATAGTGGATAGTGCCTTGGTCCAAGTCATGACTGGAAGAAAATAATGTCAACTAGCTTCCATGCCTTTTTGTTAACATTTAACAACTCGCGCATCAAGTTATAACATATGTACATGCGTGGCGTACTTTTTACACCACAAGAGAATACACTAGGGTAAGTCCGGGAGTAACGGACCACTTTTTTTCTCACACAGATTACTTAAAAAATTGACTAGTGTATGACACGATTTTTAGAAATAGTACATTGTTTACCGGGTAGGAAAAGCTTAACATTCCTGGACGACTGTGAAGATTGCTAAGTCGAGGCACAAGCCGAGACTTAGCAACACAGAGTCCAGGAATTTGGCTTTTCCTACGGGGTAAACATACTATTTTTCCGCAAATCGTTTAAAATTCGACAGATATTGATTGATTTAAAAAAAACGCGATAATGTTATTCCCAAATAAATGGTGCTTTGAAATTCCTAATAAAATTACTTGGGTTACTATGGAAACGTATTGAGGTTGAATTGTCAAACTTATGTAGAACACTAACAACTGTACGGAAATATCATTTCCTTACAGTAAGGAAATGACATTTCCTTACAGTAAGGAAGTCCTGACTTTTTCTTCAAGAAATTTTGACAGGAATGTCTAAATTTCTTGGCGATTTGCGGAAAAGAATACTTATTATAGTTTATATATTTTTTTTTTTGGAAAATAAAAAACATGTAACTTGAGCAATATAAAAGTTATATAAATTAACATAAATACTTCTTATTTTCCCATCTATACCAATACGTAGGTACAGATGGGCCATTGCTATTGGTAGAGTTGGGCTAATTTGAAACACATAAAATAATGATGTTAACCTATTTCTCTTTACTAGCAATTTTTCCTCACGAATCACAAACATTTTGATATTTTGTACAGTTGTCATGGCACCAGTGTTTGCAAATCAAACATTGCACCCAGTTATCTTTTCTGGATGTTTTGCTGTAATCTTCACCACAACCAATGCACTCATTTTCATTAAATTCTTCTTTGTCTTCGCTGTCATCTAAAACTGGCAAATCTGCATTCATATCATCAGACGAATCTATCTCATACTTTTTACATTGACGTCTTTTGTTTTGCTGCTTTGGAACTGTCTTTTTTTTTATTCTTGTTTCTTTATCTTCTTTTCTTGAATTTTGTCTGCAGAATTTCCGCCACTCTTGTTGCTCGGTCCCTTACACTCTTTTTTACAGTATCAATTTTAGTTACTGGCGATAACGTGTCCAATACTTTTCCAGGTGTTACATTTTAGTCTTCAACATTAGACGTACCAGCTGCAGTTTCTTCATCAACGACTAGAGTAATGCCTGCATGTTAAGGATCTGATGGATCTAAAATATTTAGATCTATTTCTGTATTACTTTGTTTTTCTACTACAGCTAAGGAGCTTTCATTTGTGGACAAAAAAGCGTGCTCTGGAATTTTATCGGGATCAAACTGTATAATTCCTGTGTCAACAAATCAAGATGTTCCATTTTTCACCGTTGCAGAGATTTTCTACACATTTCCTAACTCACCAAACTGGTGACATGTAATTTTTCTTGTTGGCTTATATCTATAAATACAAGGGTAAAAATACGCACTCAGCATTGCAGCAGCTTATCACCGAAATCGTTTCTCCTTTCTCTCCTGATGTAATAACGAAGACATTCTTGGATCCTTTAGACGCCAATACTTCTTTATTAGTTGACTATTGGTTAAAATACTTAGCAGTGGATCGAAGTACTGTTTAACTACCTTGTGGTTTAATTCTTTTGCCCTGTCCAAAGAAACTCCTTCACCTTTTCGCACTGATATGTCTGGATGGCGCCGAAAAAAAGACCACAACCAGTCAAAACCGGCTTTATTGATGTTTCTATTGAAGTTGTGACTTACATTAAATTTTTCTGCTAACTCAAACGCCACAGTTCGTACATGGTCACGAGTGGGTGAAAAACCATACTTTTGAAATTTCTTAATATGCAGCACTAATTTCGTCTCGATTTGATCCCCAAAACTCGAAGAAGGTCCAAGAAGATTGTGTTTTTTAGATCATTATTTTTCATTCTTCTCTGAATGCTACTTCGAGGTATGCCATAAGGTAATGCAGCTCGATTTAGTTCCACACGATTTTCTCTGATAGCTGCAACCGCATTTTGTAGTGCTTCTTCGCTCCATTTACTTCTTTTAACAGTAGATTTCCGCTTATAATATGAAGGCATACTGTAACCTGTAACAATATAGAAATTAATTAATAATAAAATTTAAAAAATTGTTGAATAATACAAACCCAATACTTATTATCAGCCCATCTATACCGATACAGTTTGGCCCGTCTATCCCAAAGGTTCGGTAGGGACGGGCCACGTCATCGAACACACAGTTTAAATTTTATAATGGTAGTTTAGGTTAGGTTCAGTTGTTTGATCTCAATATAACAGTTGAATACATAATTAATCAAAAAATCTTACCTTTTGTCAAAACTTACACAACTTGAAAATTCACCAAGAAAAAATTTCACCTACATCATATAGTCAAGTAAAAAAATCTCCGTTGTTTATGCATACACGTCGCAATGACCACGTTCACAAGGTACGTCATTGACTAAGTGTTATAAATCGACGTTGTTGAACGGCACAGTGAACAGAGGATCTGCAATATGACGAATGGCCCGTCTATACCGATGGCCCATCTCTCCCGGACTTACCCTATATAAAAACTATATAAAATATATAAAGCTGTCATCTTTATTTTGACATTGTGTGTAAGTTGCAACACCAACAGAATGATCCTTGCAGACTGATCTGAAACAAATGCTGCATATTATCGTTGTAGTCCTGTTTTACTGTCTACCACAAGAAAAATACCTTTCTCGTACTTTTGCTGGTGGTTCGTCATTTCGTTGAGCTATTTGAGGCTGCTTATATGTTTTTAAAAAAAGTCTTATGTTGCATGGCAAAGTATTTATTTCAGCTCGTTTCATCATTGATATTCCTACCGATTTAATTTTTTTTCTAAAGTTAGTTGAACTGTTGAAGTGAGCAAGATTATATAATATTTGACTATTTTTTCCTGCCAAATTCAAGATCTTAAAAAATATAATTAAAGGCCACCTACGGGTACGTCTTGCCACTGAATACGTAGAGCACATTTTATCTACGGTGTCAACGTTACCTTTGTGAGAATTATAGTCCATAATGTTATTGAGCTTATTAGTGACCTGATCTAGAAATAAATTATAATGCATCGTGTAAAGAACATAACCGCTCTGTTCTTTTTTTGGAACAAATGATACAAGTGTAGGATCATATTGAAAACCAAAAAGAGATGAACTTTCTATTCGATTTTTATTGGGTAAAAAATTTTTGGGATCTTCCTTTTATTTTTATTATTGTTCCAAGTATTGAAGTCTTTTTTTTTAACACATCTATAGCTAACTGATAACTAGTGTACAAGTTATCACAAGTTTTTTTCGTTCTATTTTTTAACCAATCGTTGTGTAATATCCTCTGACTTATTTGATTTTTTTTTGTAAGGCCCATCTGGTTGTTGCCCACAGCACAACTCAATACCGCTTACATAAAATTGTGAGTCACACAATATAATTGCTTTTATTCCACATTTTGCTAACTTATTTAGGATATACTGTAAAAAGCTGCATCTTTCTCGAAAAGGAATAAGCATTTCGTTAATTGTCAGATGTTCACCTAATGTCTAACTGTTATACCAATTTTTAGAAAAGCGGTCCAGCATAAATCGTCTAGTGGCAAGTTGTCAGTAGCTTTTCTTTGAGCTCTTATATCTTGATTGTCGAACCTAAGAGCACATAAGAGAAAAAAAAATCGGTTGCAGCTCATGGAAGCTCTTATTTCTGAGCCCGTTCCATTAGTTTTCCACAATTCCAAAAAATGTGTGTAACCTTGTTTCTTTAAGCCCAGTTAAAAACTAAACATGTTTTTTTTAAACTCAGTTATATACAAAAGTCCTATCGTGGTCATAATTTTAGATTTGGTTGTAAATCTGGCTTCTCTTTCGCGATTGTAATTCGGGGGCATCTTATCTATTTCCATATTGGTACATACCAAAATATTTTTAATAATGTCATCAGTAAAAAGTTCATCGAAAGCACTTGCCTCATTTGTAATAACTTTAGCGTACTCTTTGGATCCAGAAAGTACTTTTACAATATTCGTTTTGTTAGTTTTACTAAATTTACTTTTTAAAGAATACTCATACCGTTTTGTTCCATCCTTGCCTTCATAGAAGTCTTCTGAACATAGTTCATTTTAATTTTCTCTAAAAGTTTTACTTAAATATCCATTCGAATCAAAACTGTTACCTTCGTTAAAAATAACTACTTCGTCCGAAGTATCAGGATTTCCCCTTAATTACTTCTTCGTCTTTTTCTCGAAATAATGTATCAGCGAATGCTTGGAGTTGTTTATCAGTAAGTCGATTGGGATTTCTAACTGAAATCTCATCCCTAAAAAATAAAATTTCAATAAAAATTTGTATCTGCATGAGTAAAAGTAATGTTTATAAAGAAAAATGTATTTTGTGCCATAATGACAAAAAAACAATTGAAAGATGTACTTACATTACTACACGCGTGGCGTATTTTGTACACCAGCGGAAACGACAAATAATAAACAGCTAATTACGATTTTCTTTAAACGCCGATTCTAACGCAATTAAATCCAGTTGTAAAAACGTTCCAGTTACAGTTAAAAATTATCGATGTATATTTCCTTAAATGCAAGAATTTTTGCTCTTGCCTATGATAAGTGGTTTTGCCTTTTTGCTTCAATATTTGCACAGAACAGTACTGTAATTCGTTATTTTCCTGTTTTCTTTTAGTACAATTTTTATTTTTTAATGCATACGTTTTTATACGAAGAAGGTTGCGCTTCGATTTAATTTAAGTCTCTTACCACTCCCTGACACGTGTTTCTGGGTCTACCCGTCATCAGGAGTTTGTAAGAAGATATGTTCTTGTTAAAAACGCAAAATAGGAGAGACCCGTCTCGTCTGTATTAAATACGTCTTTTGGGACATAATTCTTTAAAATAGCATACAGGTTTTTCTTTGAAGATTTCACGTTTTTAATATTAACATCAAGGAATTCGCCACATATTTTCTTTATAACCAATCATTTAATGCCTTGAATATACTTATTTCTTTTTTTACATCTTTAAATAGAAGAAGAAAAATCTGCTTACAGACACCAGTGACTTACACAGGTAGTGTTGGTTTCCTAATACGCTAGCAAAGCTGTGCCAAAAGAATTTAGACCTTTGACACCTCGTCCCGTCACCACTTCGAGACGGTCGGAGTCCAACTAAAAACCTCCCCTCTGTCACACCAGATATCAGGATGGAAGGGCCGTTTAAGGCAAACATCTTTTCTGATGCCCTGCTATCACCCGATTCCCATTAATTCTCCGACACATTCATCGGGGGAACCACAGCCACACGAACCACCAAGGACTTTCAACCTTATGCCTTAGCGAGGCTGCCATCTCTCTCGAGTCGTCTGTCTTTTATTTACTCTTATTTCGGTCTGCGACAGTCTAAACCCCACCAAGGTGCTACTCGCTTGTTTTAGAATTCTGTTGCGAGTTCCCTCTCCTCTCGTTCTTTTGCAGCTCCCGGATAAATTTATGGATCCGTGTCCACCACCACTCATCCCTCATCATTTTCTTCACAATTTCTCTTACCGAATCAAATATTCTGCAGTTACACTATCTTACAAACTTCTCTTTCATCCGCCCAACGCTTACACTCCAACATCGTGTGTGTCACAGTATCCGAGAAACCACAGTAAAGGCACTGATCGGACTGAGCCCTCCTAAACCTGAAAAGATATCTGCGGGAGCAGCCATGGCCTGTGAGCATTTGCGTTAGATAATAATCCAGCTTCACATGCCCACAGTCCACCAAGGTTCCAAGTTTCGCAATTAGTGACTTTGTCCACTCCGCCACATCACGAGTTGCCTCCCACTCTTGTTGCCACTAACCGATTGAAACTAATCTCTCGGTCAGTCTTATCTAATGCATTTCTCGCTCTCCAATGTTCCGCCCCCTACGACTGTGAGTCCTTGCCCTTTCACCTGCCAGCACATGTAAAGGAACATAGCCGGTGATAACCCACAAAGCGGCAGCTGATACAGTCCTGTAGGCACATGATGCTCGCAGCAGACTAGTTCTGTCCACGCGTACCATGAGCCTCTTGTAAGTTGGTATTTCTACTGCTTTATTCCAGACTGGGGCCGCGGAGAAGACGACAGACTGCACAACACCGTAGAGCGCCCTTCTCCTTTCGGATTTGGAACCACGAATATTAGGCATTACAGTGCAGCCATTCTCTGAATAATTTTGCTGGTCAAAACCCTCAAATGTCCACCACAACTTCCATAATCGTGGAGAGTAACTCCCAGATACTTGACGTACTTTTTGGGCATCACTCTCGCTCCCGCGCACTCAAATTCTATCCTATCTCTCTTTCTATAGCCTCTGAGTGTTACAGCTTCCGTCTTATCCTCCACTAGAGAAAGATCATCCAATCCTCAACTAGGACACACACACACGCGTAATTCGAAGCAAAAGTTTCTTCCTCATGGCTCCACCAGCATAGCAAGGTCGTCCGCAAATGCAAAAAGGGTCAAACCCTCCCCATATTCGCAGTTTAAGACCTCGTCACCACGCAACTAAAACCAGTTGTAAAGCTCGTTCCAGTTACGGTACACTTACTTGTAAGTGTATCGTGGTTCCAGTGATAGGTTAGATAGATAAACAGGGTTGGTCTTTAAATTTTAAAATACATTTGCAGAATTACTATATCTGTGCGTGTAGAAAGGTTAAATACATTCCAAATTAAAAAGCAATTTATTGATGTATGTTCCCTTAAATAGCGAGAATTTTTGCTCTTGCCTATGATAAGTGGTTTCGCCTTTTTCCTTCAATATTTGCACAGAACAGTACTGTAATTCGTCGTTTTCCTGTTTTCTTTTAGCACAATTATTGTCATTTTTAATGCATATGTTCTTGTTAAAAACGTACGATAGGAGATACCCGTGTCGTTTGTATTAAATACGTCTTTTGGGGCATAATCTTTTAAAAGAGCATACCGGTTTTTCTTTCGAGATTTCACGTTTTTAATATTAACATCAAGGAGTTCGCTACATATTGTCTTAAAAGTAATATCGTGTCGACGACGATATTTTTCTAACCAACCATTCGATGCCTTGAATATACTTAGTCCTAGGCAGTGTACAATTTTGAGGACTTTGGCTTAAATTATGGGCCTAGATATAGGAAAGTTCATGTTTTGAGTCTTAAAAAAGCAATTGAATACATTTATCCATAGTATGTGCCGTTATCTTTTAGGAAATTTTCTTTTGTTTTCAGCGGTATCATCTTCTTGAAACAAATTTCTAGCCTCTTCTTTATTTTGTAGCTATATGACTACTTTAAATTTTTCGGAAATTAGAATTCGGAAATTTTCAGAATTAAACTTTTTGATACTTTCTTCACTTTTGTTAATTATATCCACTATTTCTTTGATAGAGATGCGTATCCTTTTTTGCGCCAAACTCCTTAGTTTCAAAACAACACTTATGCTACAGTAAAAAAGGAATCATTAAGGAATATAGTATTTATATTTCTTAATAATGGTCGAATTTTATTTTTTTTATTAAAATTGCAATGATGGGTGCCTCTGGTCCTTTTACTGAATGTTGGGTATAAAATAAAGGGAATTCAGAATTGGTTATAATATACAGGTGACTGGTCGCTTACAGAGATTTTACATAATTACAAAAAGTCATAATTTTAAAGTTTTACATAATTAAAAAAAAAACAGAAAATAATACTTAATCGTTTTAAAAATATAACTGGTTTACCGCTCGTCGATTTTGATCTGGATATTTCTTGGATTTTTTTTTCAAATTAAATTAAATAACCAATTTAAAGTTCAAAAACGATCAACACCATTTAAGTGACATAACGGAATTATCGTCTGATGGCAACTTTCTTTGTTTTTAATTAAGTTTGAGGAAAATTCCCAGAAGTTGGTAATGAGTATCCTCTCGGGATATTTTATGACACTAAATAGTTTACGACCGTTACGGACCCTAGTTACTAGTTTGGATATAATTACTTGATTGCGTTAGGCAGTAATAGTTAAATACACTCATGCATATTATATAGATATAACCTAAAGTGTATAAGTATACTAACTATAACTTTTAGACGAAAAAATCGACGTTTCTAATCGATTTTTCGCGAATAACTCGAAAATGGTGCATTTTATCAAAAAAATTGTAAAGAACAAATTTGTAGCTTTTAAAAAGACAAATATAATTCATTTTTTAAAATGTTTTTGCGATATAACAGGAACCGAAATATGGCCTATCAATGTTCAGCGGTTTTCTTCAAATGCCAAATTTGAAAGATTCAAAGTCAAATATCAGGAAAATGATGCATTTTTAGAAGGAAACTCACAGAACCTTTTATAGAGCATAAATAAACCTATCATAAAAAAAGACTCTAGCTCAAAAATTGAGTAAGTTATGATGAAAATAAGGTCAATACCTCATTTTTTTACGAAAAAATCAATGAAAACAACCCCCTAACCAACCCCATAATTAAAATCGATCTTCACCCTTCTGCAATTCTCTTTGTACATGTACTGTTAATACGTCCAAGAGGTTTGACCCATTTAAAATTGTTAGTTTTAGAAAAAGTACAGCATAAATCGAGAAACCATTTACAATTTCATATTTTTTAGCCTTCTTCTTTTAAATATCCCCGAAAATACTGAATATATGAAAAAAAATAGAAATGTACTAAATTGTGGCTTTTTTAATGACTAAAATTTTTCTTTATTTAGATTTGTTGTACAATGAATATTTGGCGAGATATAGCCGTTTAAAGCATCATCAAGATTTATGATCAAGCACCATCTTTTTCGAGCCCTTTAAACTCACCTCATTTAAAAATAAAGGATTCCAAAAAGATTTAATTCACAGATCCTTGTATTTCTTAAAAACCTCTACAAAATCGTTTTTGAAGAAACACTTTATCGTTAAAAATGAAGGAAATACATTAAAAAAACCAATTAATTTTTTTTCCGGAACATTCCATTAGTATAGTACAGTACATTTCGGAGCATAATAATTTAAAAAACCGGTATATTAGGTAGTGGGGCGTTATACGTTCGAAATTTTAAGCGTTCTTCCATACAACATGAAATCCCATACAGCAGAATAAAACATCTGCTCATATGTCTATGGCTTGGCAATGAAAATATCAGAGCAACAGATTGGGGATGGTAGTCCAAAGATGGTTTGTTATTACCCGTACGCATGAACAAACAACCTGCACCCGATGAACTTTTGAGAATTATTTTTTGCCAATGCAAAAAAGGATGCAGCGTTTCATGTGGGTGCAGAAAAGTTGGTTTATACTGTAACTCTACTTGTTCTGGGTGCTCAGGTGAAGGGTGCAATAATAGTCCACTAATAATTAAAGAAGATGAGGATGATATAGATCACGATGAAGATGTAATTGATGACGAATAAAATTTATATTGTTATAATATAATTGTTTTACCTATAAATGTAAATATTTTCAATTATTTATGTAAATGTATAAGAATATATGGGGCCTTTTTATGGTGATAATTTTTTTGTATTTAATTCTACTCTTTTCAATTTATATCTATTAAATTAGTTTATAAAAACTGCAATGTTGTAAAGGGTGATTTTCAAAAGTTGAAAAGTTGGAAAATTTTGGCAAAAAATTGTTTTCACATATAGCACTCATAACAATTGATTTTTAAGGGTTAAAAATGTATGAAGTTGTATTTTAAAGTATAAAAAATCACTATTTAACTAATCCAAACCAAATTTTACTCATCTTAAGATTTGTAATGCTATTTTACAATTTTTAAAAATAAGGGGTAGTTTTCACCCCTAAGAACAATCAAGGTTTATCGGCATGACATAAACTATAAACAGAGGGTGAGTTGAGCTTAATTCAAATTTTTATGCAAATTGTTCCAAGGCGAAATCATTTTCTTCGCATTACTACTTTTTTTTACATTAATCTCTAACAAGGGTCGCTTTTTAAGGGTTGAAATATGATGAAACTTTATTCAAGAGCACGAAACTATCATTATTTAATTAATTTAAACCAAATTTTAGCCATATTCAGGTTTAATATGTTATTTCATAATTTTTGACAATTAGGGGTAGTTTTCACCCCTAAGAACAATTAGGGTTCGTCGAAATGACATAAACTATAAAGCAGTGGGTGAATTTAGCTTAAATCCAAATTTTTATCCAAATCAATCCAAAGCGAAATCATTTTTTTAGAATTAGTAATTTTTTTACATTAATCTTTATCAAGGGTTGATTTTTAAGGGTTGAAATATGATGGAACTCTATTCGAAAGTATAAAATAATCAGTATTTAACTAATTCAAACCAAATCTTACCCATATTCAGGTTTAATATGTTATTTTATAATTTTTGACAATTAGGGGTAGTTTTCACCCCTAACACCCTTCAGCGCACTTCGGTTCGATATAGATTTTGATCCTTGGGCTATCACCTAGCTTCTGTTAAAATTTCAACTCAGTCCATGCTGGACGAAAAAATTGCGAAGTTTTAACTTTTTTCGAGCTGCATTTCCTGAACTATTATCGCTTCCTTTAAGCAAACAACATTATAGTGAGCCAGATAGTTGAACGATATTTTATACAATGTTTATACCCAGGTATGGATTTATTTTGTCCAAGATTTATATTGGTCCACTATTTCAAATACAGTTCAAATAGACATATAGTAAATTGTATGATCCGTTTTAAATTCGTTAAATCTGTATGTACCGAGATTTACGCCGCTGTATTGATTATTTTATTTTTCTCTCACAGATATGACTACCTTAAAGAAAACATTTGTAATTGCTAATATTGCGAATATAAAAAATAAGACTATTAAAAGAAGTTTATTTTAGGAAAAAGTAATAATAAAAGCATATATATTTGATTTTTATTTGCTGTCGTGTTTGAAGTGTCACCAAGATACTAAAACGCAGTATCTTTGTATATGGGTATCGGTATATACCCATATACAAAGATTTAAACTCTTTTTTGAAATAAAAATAGTCCAAAAATATCGAGACGTGTTTTGTTACGTACTTACGTGAAATGATCTCTAGGTATTTAAAGAGAGGGAGGAACAGTACACCCTTATTGAAAAAGAAGAAATCATTTTATGGCGCAAAAAGTATCTGAAACAGATACAAAGCAGAATTTCTAAAAGACAGGAAAAAATATATTATACAGACAAAACATAGTTAAATGAAGGACGTACTGTGACGACGAAAAATTAGCAGGATTTAAATATGACAAACAAACGACAAGCTCCCCTAGATGGTTTATCGACAGGTTTTAAAGCCCCATCTGGAAAGGGAAAACGACTTATTATTAGTCATATTGGTAGCGACTCAGGATTTGTTAAAGGAGGTTTAAATGCATTTGTTTCTAAAAATACGGAAGATTACCATGAGGAAATGGATGCAGATCATTATGAAAAATGGTTTTCAGATATTCTGTCAAAAATCGAACCAGGATCTCTTATTTTTATAGATAACGCTCCATATCACAGCCGGCGTGTAGAAAAGTTACCGACTACTAAATGGAGAAAGGCAGAGAGTGCAGATTGGCTTACTAAAAAAATTATTAAATTTAATGAACCATTTTGAAAATTGATTTACTAAACTTAGCATGGTGTCATAAAGATCTTTAACAATGATTAGTTTACTTCGTCTAAGGCATCTATAAAATAAGAAAATAATTTTTATGACAATCAATTCGTTCTTAAATCCTGATTATTTTTTAATATTAACCGCACGCTAATCAAGCTGAAGAAACTCTGAATAAGTTTTAGAAATAATAATATTTACAAAAAGATATCAAAAGATAATAAGATGCCATCAGATATGGAACTTGGTAATGCAGCAATCTTCTTCTATCATCTTATTAACGAATTTCTATTTGAACTATCTCAAGTGAAGATGCAGAAACTATTTTTATGACAAAAACCTTAAAAGATAAATTTATATAACATATAACATCTCTCCATGGATGTCTACATCAGGATGTCTTGTTTTGGCCAGCTTACAGTGATGCAATTCCTGTCTGTTTTATTTAAGGATAAAAAGAATATTTTTGTACAGATACGAAAGGGTTGGTAAAGGTTCAAACAGTAGCAAATGTACACCAAAAATCCGATAAAGCTAACAAGAAGGAAAGTAGCTTAAAGAAATGCGAAGACGCATATTTGGTTAGGAATAAATTATATTCCAGGTATCGGAATGCATACACTTTGTGGAGTTTTATCAGAAAGATGCTCTTTATATAAAATACAATCATAAACTAAATCTCTTATGTAAAATAGTATATGATAAAGAGTTTACTGGATATGATGATTTGCCTGGGTGTCCTACATGTATGCAAATACAAACTGATATGCTATGCAAAGTATGGACCCTTCACAAACAAACTACTATGTGCCGCACTGATCAAGATTCTGATTGATTTCCTGAATTAAAGCAGCCTTATTTTCAGTGTTTTCCTAGTCCGTATGCTGAAGAAAAACCGCCCAAAGCAGATGGTCCTGAAGAGTTTATTAGAAACATTGTGGATACCGTTATTAAGAATAAGCTTATGTAGTCTTGACACCTCTATGGAATGGTACATAGCCAAAAAAGTATTGTATTGGATTTCCGTAAAAAAAACACGAGGACGGCTAAATAGGACTTTGAAATTTTAAGGTGCCAAAAGCAATGACAGCGAGGGAATTTGGTCAAAATGAGATAACCCGTCTGGGCTCTGAGATGAACTCGCTCTGGTGGAAGGGCATTGTAATTAGTCTTGGTCCCTCTATTGTAAGATATATCCCGAAGAGCAGGACCGGTGAGATTAGGTACAGTCCAACTAACGCAAACGTCTGTGGCGCAAACGCCAGCAGCAACCAGTCATAAGTACCGCGCTTTTTTCCAAATCACCCAAACACATGTCTTCAATAAAAATCTTCATTTCCTCCCATATAATCAAACTCATGCTGCAGTCGGGTGAGCACAGATAAGCTTAGATTAGTCACCCAGGCTTATCTCTGGCCATCCACAAAATCTTAAGGTAATAAGTCTTTTGATGATTTGGACTAATCAATAGTACTTTACTTGTAGGAAAAAATAAAAAAAGACAAGAAAAAAAATTACGGAAAAAGAGAAAATGATGTAGAAATAGGGAGACTAAGAGAAAGGCCGGGAAAGAGACTAAGAAGATCAGAGGTTATAGAAGACAGCCCACAGAAAACAGAGGCGAAAAAAGAGAAAAAAGAAAGAAAAGAGGGAAAAAAGGAAAGAGGCAGAAACATGGAAAAAGAAGAAAAAGGAGCAAAGAAAAGAAAGCATCAGATTGGAAATGGATGAAGGAGAGGCGCATAACCTAGATATAAAAACCTCTTATGATGAGTGGCAAACACAGAGGCCAAAGAGCAAAAACAAGACAAAGGAAAAGTTACTTTTGAATAGGCCAAGCACAGACGGAGAGACGCAATCTACCGACAGTAGTAAGAAAACCTACAGAAAAGCGTGAAATAACGAGAAAAAAGCAAAACAGAAGGAAGAGTTAATTACTATTAAACTGGGAATAAGCCACAATTAAAGATAAAAATACGTTTATTGACGTTTCAATTTCCACTTCGGAAATCGTTCTCAAAATACAAACAGTAAATTAAACAAATTTTGTTTTTTGTTACATAGTGAAAAATTTTTCTAATCATTTAATTTTATCTGACTCATTTATATTGACAATTCAGACATACATTATGCATTTTAAAGTAGACGACTTTAAAATGATATTTCCAATATTGTTGAGTTGCGCTCCTGGGACGACTTTACTTATAAGATAGTTCATTCGATTACATGAAATCAACTTTAACTTGAGAATATCCGTCAGAAAAAAATCATAGCATGTAATTCGTCTTTAAAAAGACAAACACATGACATGATGACAATAAAATTCTCCTGTTAGTGATTCCATAGTAAATTATGAGGGAAAAACCAGGAAAAAAACCTCATAATACTATCCCGACATTGTAAGTATTTGTTCGTGAATTTAGTTTACCTTCAACAAACATCAAATTCTGATGTTATATATTACGTTATTTAAAAAACATAAATGATGTATCCTCTATATGTTACTGACTTACTAATACTGGTATTTTCTTATTAATAACTTCCTCTTTCAATATTGGTAACCAGTACCTACTACATTCTGCCGAGGAATTTGCGACACAATTGGCTTCATTTAGCATAATTAGAGCCGCTTCTTTGATTTTTCTTTTTTTACCATCCGTTTCTTTTAGGACTACATTTGAATTATTCCATTGAACCCTATGTTCATTATCCCATGCGTGTTTACAGATTTGAGATCTATCAAATTCTGTATTTTTAATATAGGATTGATGTTCACTTATTCTAATATTTAATGGCCTTGATGATTCACCTAAATAAAACTGATCGCATTCACAAGGTATTTTATAAATGCAATTCTTTGTCCTTTCTTGTTCATTGTTAGTTTTATTTAGGTGAATCATCAAGGCCATTAAATGTTAGAATAAGTGAACATCAATCCTATATTAAAAATAGAGAATTTGATATATCTCAAATCTGTAAACACGCATGGGATAATGAACATAGGGTTCAATGGAATAATTCAAATGTAGTCCTAAAAGAAACGGATGGTAAAAAAAGAAAACTCAAAGAAGCGGCTCTAATTATGCTAAATGAGACCAATTATGTCGCAAATTCCTCGGCAGAATGTAGTTGGATCTGGTTACCAATATTGAAAGAGGAAGTTATTAATAAGAAAATACCAGTATTAGTAAGTCAGTAACATATAGAGGATACATCATTTATGTTTTTTAAATAACGTAATATATAAAATCAGAATTTTGATGTTTGTTAAAGGTAAACTAAATTCACGAACAAATACTTACAATGTCGGGATAGTATTATGAGGTTTTTTTCCTAGTTTTTCCCTCATAATTTACTATGGAATCACTAACAGGAGAATTTACTGTCATCATGTCATGTGTTTGTCTTTTTAAAGACGAATTTCATGCTATGATTTTTTTCTGACGGATATTCTCAAGTTAAAGTTGATTTCATGTAATCGAATGATCTATCTTATAAGTAAAGTCGTCCCAGGAGCGCAACTCAACAATATTGGCAATATCATTTTAAAGTCGTCTACTTTAAAATTCAAAATGTATGTCTGAATTGTCAATATAAATGAGTCAGATAAAATTAAAAAAAAAACAAAATTTGTTTAATTTACTGTTTGTATTTTGAGAACGATTTCCGAAGTGGAAATTGAAACGTCAATAAACGTATTTTTATCTTTAATTGTGGCTTATTCCCAGTTTAATAGTAATTAATTCACAATGCCACAAGAAAATAGCTTCAGAACAATATACAGAAGGAAGAGTTTCTGAAGAAGCCCGTATGCACAATCTCCAGAGATACAGAAACCAATATAAAACCAGTTCCAAAAAGTAGAAAGGGCAAGGCCCAAATAGATTCAAAAAACCGAATAAAAAAAAAGGGGCAAAATAATTAACGAAACAATGGCAAGCGGAGATGATATAATAGTGCTCAACGAGGACTAGCTGGAGAACATCTTTACGAACACTGTTGTTAAGGAAGGAGGTTTTTCCGAAACAATGCGATACATGGCGGTCTTCTTTACAAAACCAAAAAAATTACAAAGACCGTGAAAAAAGTAAGGGCCATATTCCCAGATTTACCAACTGCTCTAGCGGAAGCGGACAAAGAAGGTGGTTTGAGAATCATAAGAGTGACAATCTCTACCCATAAGTATGGGGAATGGATCAATAAAGAGAAGTACGGATTTTTAGAGACCATAAAGTTCCTTTATAAAGCCAGAAGAAAGCTAGTGCAAAAGATGCAAGAACTAAAAAAAACAAAATCGAGATTCACACTTCGGTTACCCTAGGGATAGAAACATAAAAAACAGTACTAGACTGGACTTTGAGAGAAAAGGATGTGACCATCACGCTGGTTAGAACAAGAATAAAGAGAGGGTAGGCCTGCATCATACTAAGAAAACAAAAGGGTGTGGTCATAATAAATAAAACTAAAGAAGTCATTCGCAGACCTAAAATAAGGAAATTAAAGAAAATCTGGCAGGAAGGAAAGATGTGGACATTAAAAAAATAAGACAGACAAGAGACCACTCAAAGGAGAAA
The DNA here is from genome assembly GCA_918026665.1 of Diabrotica balteata. NCBI lineage: Eukaryota > Metazoa > Arthropoda > Insecta > Coleoptera > Chrysomelidae > Diabrotica > Diabrotica balteata. Next base: position 50,191,092 of record OU898283.1, on the reverse strand, counting down.
GAGAAATTGCTGATAAAGTAAAGAAAATACTTTTGGTAAAAGAATGCGTTTTCAGAGTAATGGCAAAAGGGGGCACTGTCAAAAATATAATCTTGGTGTAAAAAAATCCCACCCAACACTATGGAAAAAGTGATCAAGAACGCAGTAGAGGAAGCTGCAGACAGAGGGTGGGCCAGAAGACGACAGTGTGAAAGGTATGGAGAAGATGGACAGTGGAAAGAGTTAATAGATATCGACAAAAACGCTGTTGAAAAAATTCCTAATATACAAACAATACGAGTAGACTTAACATATTGTCGGATAATGGAAGCAAGTAAGAGGAAACTTTACAGGAAAATCCACACAGAAAAAAAAGTACTGGAAAGAGCTGTGTAAAAAACTGAATGAGGACATCTGGGGTCAGGGATACAGGATTGCCTTGAAAAAGTTCCATGTGTATCCTCCTTCCGAAATGACTATGGACAAGAAGCTCGAGTTAACACGACAGCTCTTTCCGGTCTGTAGATAGCATGGAGTATGGAGGGATCAGGCAGCTGAGTGGGCCGTACTTTTTACCATGGATGAACTTCAGATATCATGTATCAGATACCATGGATCAGATATCACCTAAGGCGGTAAAGGGTTTCACTACCTTATCACTAAAACGTTACAAACGTTTTATTAATTTATTAACGTGAAGGAATGTTACAAAAAAATTCAAAATTATTTAAATTTTTTTATTTTAATGGTTTCAGTATTTTTTTAAGCCATTAATATTGGTACTTACGTTTAGATATAATATACTATTAACAAGGAGTACCTTAGTGTTTTGAAAAGTACTAAAATTTTGACTTGTATACATATCGTGAAAAATTATACTTTTGTAATCGCGACAAAAGCAAAAATCAGTGAACTCAATAAATGCAATAAAATCGACATAATAATCTTATTTTACTTCATGAAATTATAGTCTTATTTAACAGTACATTTAAATATTGTGGTGTTAAATATACACGACGCTCTTATATATTAACAGGCCGCAAGACTGTGAGAAGCATGGTTTATAAGTATTCAATTAAGGGCAATATTAAAATAGCAAGCATATTATGTAGACGATAGGTAAAACTAAAGCAGTGAACTATTACACCGAAAATATCAAGAGGAAGTAAACTCCAAGAAATAGACAATATTCTAAAATAAACAATTTGCAAACTTATAGAATTTATTTTATTTTTAAAATAAAGAGCTTACTTTTAACAAACTTTCAGCTAGTGATGAAACTTTACCCAACATAATAAGAGACAAATTGTGGAAAATTCCGGACAAATTAGATTTATTTGCGGAGACGCCTGATAGAGAATATACGAGGGTTTGTCCACTTTATTAAAGATTTTTTTGTACTTTCTTAATTTCGAGGTTCTATTTAATTCCAATCAAATTGTGAGCTTTCAGCGCTTTATGACATCTAACGCTCTTTCTATGTAGCTTTATTGTAGCTGTTCGCTAATCATTAAATGGTCATTGGTTTGTAAAGCACCACCGTTCAACAGATTATCTTCAACGTAGCCCCAGTTTGTCAGATTATACTTGCAGCGGATTATTATACCCCGCAGTCGCTTTAGAAGTTTCCACATGAATAAAGGTAAACTTTATACGGCAGGTAGTTCCTCCTTATGGTCGAGTAGAGGTTGTGAATATTAACGGCTGCAAAGTTCTCTCTTTCGTTCTCTTGATGAGATCTCCAGCTGTTTTTTTTTTATGAATGAAGCTGTTGCGTGGTTGACGTTCGGCAGATTTTTTGTCGTGGTAATACAGAGAGTGAGCGTGATTTTTGATTTGTTTGTTTTTCTCGGACTCTGCAGCTACATTTCTTCTGATTTCAGATCAAGATAAAGCAGATTTTTGGGACATAAATAAGTCTAGGATATCCTGTAATTATTTAAACCTTTTCATTTAAAGTAGTGTCCACCTGCCAGGCGGAAGAGCGTGTAGTGAGAGCCTTCACAGAAGCCGCGTACGCGGCTGCTGAGAAACTTAGTGCAAGTGCTAAGGTGTGAAGGATATATGAATGAGCACTCCAAGTTGTAACTATCAGTTTCTTAAGCATATTTTTTATATGATTTTTATCTTTGTGTTCTGATAGTGGTGTCTTTAGGTGGGAGATCCGACGAGGTTAACGCCTAGGCATTCTGGGATTGAGTAGTGCTCTAATTTCTGTCCAGAACATGTAAGTTTAATATTTTTATGTAGACATGACTGTCTATTTTCCAATGTACCTCCAGTAAGTTTTCATTTTGTTTTCGTGGTCCTCCTGTAGATCGTCGTCCTATTGGGAAACCGTCCCTTGCCGTCTTTACTTGTTGTCATTAGGCTTATATGATCGTTTCATTTTATTCTTCCATTTTTTATCCAGTCCTTAATGTTCTCTATCTTAAATCTACGTATATTAGATATACGTATATATCTAATATACGTAGTATATTTTGTATTACATGTACTTCTAGCTCTGTCCCATAATGTTTTACCATTAACTTGTTTAAGTGTTTTCATCTCTGCTATTTTTTACTTTACATCCTTTTTGTCCTCTTTGTGTCAGGTCCTATTTTTAGCGTATGCCAATATTGGACTGATGACTGTTTTGTAAATTTTGCCTTTTATTTCTTTCCTAATGTTTTTAATTCCTCATATAATTTAATTTAGGCAATCTGCGGCTATCTGTACTCTATTCACTTGATCTTTCACTTCTGTTTCGAGCTTTTCGTAGCTAGATAATATGGTGCCTAGATATTTAAACTTCATCGTCTTGTTCTATTATCTGACCTAGCTCCAATTTACATATAAGTAAATTTGCTGTTATAACCATAATTTTTTTTTTTTGAGGAAATTAACATGTTAAATTGTAAATTATTTTAAGTTATTTCTCTCTCATTTTTTATACTTTTTTAGTTTTTACTTTTTTCATTATTTCATCCATAATTAGGTTGAACAATAGAGGACACAGGGAATCTCCCTTTCTTATTTTTACTTTTATTGAATTGTTTTGGTAAGATATTTTTAATAGTTTTCTTTAGTTCTATAGGTACTTCTGTTGTGTATAATAACTACATAACGTCCTTTAATTTTACATTGTTAAATGCCTTTTTAAGTCCATAAATAGTTTAATGCCGGTTTATTGCATTCTAATATTTTTTTGCACTTACCTGATTATAAATATAGCATCTGTGCATGATCATCCCGACCTAAAGCCTTGTTGTTTATTCTGCTAGCGTTACAATTTCATTCAGCTTATTTGTTATTACTTTGGTTGTTAATCTTAGTGTTGTTGTGTAACGGGTTTGTAATTTCATTTATAGTACACTTTTAGTTTACCTACTAATCTTGAAACTGAAAGTATGCCATCCACCTTCGCAAATAATCTTTCTTGTGCAGCGATGGCTGTGCCACATGAATATGAATTGTTATATTTTATAATGCATTTACTGATCGATTCTGTAAATGTTAGATGGCAGGGGAGCCACTACGCTAAGCCAATCTATATTCTTCTGGGATCTCTAGCGGCTGTTTTAACTTTGAAGTATTTTTACATAACACTGACAGTTCTGCAGTATAAATAGTATAAAGTAGATTAGTTTGATGTTTTTTTTAACACTTTAAAGACCAGTCTCTTATAATTTACGTTGTGCATTGAAGAAAGATCCACAAAAGCCACGCCAATTATACTGATTTTTTTTTCAAATTTATAGCCATTTTTATTGAGATCGCTTAGATTGAGAATCTCGCCACAGCAGGATCGGTCAGAATAGAAAATAGCTTATATCTGGATCATAGTTTCGTCTATGATTGCTTTTATGTAATTACGGACTATATGTTTTGTGATTTTAAAAAGGTGGCATGGAAATAAAATAGCTCCATACCCCTTATAGCTTGCAATAGATATTATCCAAGTTCAAGTAGAGTTGAGTAAGTGCAGTATTTAATGATTTGTGACTGGGCTCAACTGTTCGAACTATTTAGTACGTCTTCAGGATCAGTAGCTTTGTTATTATGTATTACCAGTACTGCTTCACGCCATTCGTCGAAGGTAAAAAAAACTTATAGCATGTGATTTTCATTGTTTACATCTCGTTGTACTTTGATTTTTGTGGGACTTTTGGAGCAGTTGATATACCATGTGGTTAGCAGCTTCATGGCTTGTTTAAGCTGTAATATTTGTTTTGGTAATTAATCAAAGTTTTATCACCCTTGTACTGTTTTTTTTATCTCTAGGTTTTTTACCAGGTTGGTCCACTTGTCTCTTTTATTTTCAGCTCTTATTTGCAGCACACTCTCGTCTGCCTCGATAGTGGCTAGGTAAGTAAAACCAGCGACATATTAAGTGCGACAGATGCTAAAAATGTGTTTTCTTAAAATAGTTTTGACAAACTAAAGGCTTTATATTACTCTACTCTTGTTTGTATGGAGACAATATGATTTTTGGGATCGTCTGTAAAGATAGGCCACCTAGCCTTTTTAAAATTATTGCATCTCCTGAAAGTCACTTTCTATGGGCGTACAGCCACGGTAATATGGTAACTAGTAGATCGGAAATATAATGGTAAGGGTAGCTGTTTGATAATAATATTGGATAAAATAGAGAAACAGTTGTAACCTACGAAAGACTACCATAGAAAAATTATTTTTGATACTCATTCTTCTTCTTAGGGTGCCTGTCCGTTCCAAACGTTGGCGATCATTCTGGCTATGATGGCTTTGTTGGTTGCTATAGCACTCAGGTTAGCAAGCCTTCTTCGATCTGGAGCCCTTTTTCCTTCAATTTTGCCTTGTAACATGCATTGAAGTAGCTCGTACCGGCCTTGACTTCGCATTATATGGCCCAAGTACTGTAGTTACGGCCTTTCACGATGTTGACCAAATCCGCAGTTGTGTTCATCCTTCACAGTACTTCTTTATTGGTAACTTTGTCTGTTCAAGGTATCTTCAATATCATTCGGTGTGACCGTAGCTCAGAAGCCTGATGTTTTGATATAATTTTCATTTTCAATGTCCACGTTTCTACTCTGTACAGAAGCACTGAGTATATATAACATTTAAGGAGCCTTATTTTTGTTGGTAGGGTAAGGTCATGGCTCTTGAACACAGAACTTATAGTCAAGAATGCACTCTTTTTATACGTTTTTCTGATACTAAGATTATTTAAAAAATTACAAGCAGAAAATATAGTTTATTAACAAATTTCTCGTAATATTAATATTTTCGATATAATACAATACCATTTACTTTTTTTGAACTACACATTTAACAAAATTGATTTAAGTCAACGAACTAGTTTTATAAGAATACTTCTGCAATGAGAGGTACCTCAAACTATTAGAATTAATGTCTATTTTAATTTGAGCGGAGTAAACTAGTTACCAAGAAAAATATATTTTTTAAGAAATTATGTCTGTGTTGGTTATGCAATATATTTTCTGAATGCCATCTAATTAAATTCTTCCGGCAAGTCGCACATAACTCCTAAGACCCTGACGAAAAGTAATTAACACTTGCCATTAAAATAAAATAAGAAACGAAATGATCGATAGAAAATAACGTAAAGCCATACAGTATACTAAACAGAAAAAGGTCTGTTCTTGGAAGGGTTACACCAAGCAATTTAGTTGACACATTTTTAATTTTATAGATAAATTAAAGAAAATATTAGAATTTTAGTACCTGGTGTATGTAGACTTACAAAAATCATATGACAGTGTACCCCTAAGTAAACTATGGTCAACCTTACAGCAAACCAACATTAAGCATGGTCTTATCAACGCAGTCCAAAGTCTGTATAATGGAACGACTGCAAAAATTAAAACTGGATCAAGGATATCTGAAGAATTTGAGGTTACGATAGGACTAAAGCAGGGTTGCTGTATTTCGCCTAGCCTTTTCAAAATTTATCTAGAACAAGCACTCACGCTGTGGAAAAGAAAATGCAATGGCATGGGAATCCCTCCCAATGACGAGACTACACTGTACACCTTATGTTTCGCTGATGATCAAATACTGATTGCTCAGGATCATGACGACTTTAGTTACATGACTCAGAAGCTATTAGAAGACTATAACATGTGTATTGGAGGGACAAAACAGTCCATTCTATTAGACGATGGGGTACAAATTAGAAACTGTGATGAATACAAGTACCTGGGTACGAAGATTACTCCAGTAGGAACACTCGATGCTGCTATAAAAGACAGAAACATACAGGGTAGAAAATTCATATTAAGGATGAACTTCATTCTGTGGGACCAAACAATATCTAAAGCGAACAAACAACTCATATACAACACCATACTTACAAATGTAATCACATACGGCAGTGAAGTTTGGCTGATGAAACAAAGAGAAACTGTTACTAGCAACAGAAATGGACTTCTGGAGAAGAGCAGCAGGCAAATCAAGATGAGATCGGATACCAAATAAGAGAATACGAGAAATGATGGGAGTCAAGCATACAATAGTTGACGCCATAAAAACAACAGTTAATATGGTACAGCCATGTACAGAGAATGCCAGATGACAGGATTCCGAAACAGACTTTGACGTGGACACCTTAAGAGAGAAGGAATAGAGGAAGGCTGGGAAGAAGCTGGAAAAAGGGAATTGAAAAAGAACTAAAGGAAAGAGAAATCCCTCCAGGCCTATGGTTCAATAGAGAAGAATGGCGGTTAGGAGTCGGAAGGCGTCGGAGAACTCTGTAAACCGATAGTAGTATTATTAGAGTTTTAGTTAGAACGTTTAGAGATAAGCCGAATATTTCTCATTTATTATATTTTGTATCTCTTGTGCGTTGCTTGCTATTACGCCGTTACCATTAGCACATCTGATAATGTCTATGCTGTTTCCATTAATCTTGATTACATTTTTGACCTGGTCTAGTGCTCTGAAAATAGATTCCGAATATAGAATAAATAATGGCGGTGATAATACGCAACATTGTCGCACCCCTAGGCAAATTCATATATCTTTGGATGTTTTTTGTTCTATTTGAATTGTTGCGGTTTGATGCCAAAATAATAATTCTAAGAAAATTCGTAGTACTTCTTTGTCAATTCTAGTTTTTTTCATAAATTCGATTATCTTTTAATGAATACCTCAGTCAAATGCTTTTCAGTATTCAGTGAAACATGTATATACATCTTTATTTGTGTCTCGGTCTTGTGACCGTTTCAAAAGTTTTAGAAAATTCAATATAAATTTAAATATATTTTTTTTTATAATGAAACTACTAACCCCATCTATTTGCCAAATGTTTGTATTCGACTCAAGGTCCTACATTATTTCTCAACATATCCGATGAGGGCAAACGATATTAAGCTTGTCGGTCACGCCTTCATTTCAAACCGCGAAATAGTTTCGTTGTCCTTTTTTGTTGCAACCGTTCGTTTGATCGGACCTGTGTTTCGAATGAGTTCCTAAATTAGGGGTGAGTTACAAAGAAAGTTTTAATTAATTAAGACGTTACAGTCTTAATCCTATCAATATTAATTTTAGTCAGTCTGGTGGTATTTTAACAGTGTCATATGTCTTATTAAATAGTACCGCTATCAAGTATAGAATTTGACTTTCGTTGTCTATAGTTCATTTAAAAAATTAGACATTGATATTGTATGAACACAGGTGTCTTTTCCAGTTTTCTGGGTTTTTACTGCATGAATAACTTTCTTGGTTATTTCTGGGCCTTTTACATTAATAAAATAATCTGTAGATGGTGAAAAACAAGATGTCTGAATTTATTTTTTTCCATCTCTCCAGTTTGTCTTCTGTACCTATTTCATGGGATATGTATAACATAAAATGTTTAATATACTATCAGATAAACATTATTGTGCATTATGTCCAAATGGCAGTAAAATTTAAAAACCTGTAAAACAATATAATAAATATTAACATGTCGTCGTAACCCTCCAAATTGTTATACTCTAAACAAACAAAACAGTAAATAACAGTGTCAAAATTAGGATCGTCAACATCGGCCCTTGTGCCAGGCGGTACGGTATCGTTCGTATTCGCGACCTGAACTGGGGGCGGCTGCGGCTGTGGCGGCGGCGAAAAAGCATCCGGCGCCCTAAAGCGACATCGACGGCGTCGTGACAGCCACCCTCTTGTCATAGATTTGCTGTGACATTCAACTATCAGTGTTGTAGTCAATTATTTTATTGGTGACTATTTTTAAGACAAATGTTTTTTAATCGATAGATAATCGAGCATTTTATTTTATTTTCGAAGTAATATATTATAGTAGGATGTAAAAGTATGGATTAAATTCATTATTTTAGAAACATAAAAATAAAATGAAATGATAAAACGTAAAATTTATTTTTGAATGAATATAAATGAGCTATCCCATAATCTAGGTTGTTATTAAAAAAAAATCGACGATTACCTCATTACGCTAACTAATGCTATTATAGACCTTATCACTGTCTTGCATATTCTGACATTAACCCTTCTAGATATAATTTTACTTTTCAGTAACTTGTTAGTACTTGGTAGAGTAAGATAGAAAAAAGATGATTGACAGCTGTCGTAATTCTGGCTTGGATTATTTGCAAGTATAGATGCACGTATCGTTCAAATGCTGATAGCCTCTTCTCCTATTGATAAACTAAATCTATCGTTTTGGCCTGAACTGTGACTCCTGGATTATAAGTAGAAAAGTATTACTTACAATATTTGACTGGATCAGCTTTCGTCAGATACACTTACTCTACGAAAATTCACAAACATTCACTTCTACTGCTTACTACCTCTGGATAACCACCAGAGAATAACAACTGTTCGCCTTGAACCCTTGGAAAATAACTGATTTTCTTTTTTTTAAATCTAGCTAAACTCTCATTCCTATATACCTATCCCACTTTTGTCAAACTTCTCCAATCAGAGTTAGTCACTCTTATCCCCATCTACCATTTAGATAACAAACAACAATTTTACGTACAATTATAAATTTCCTAAAAACTATTAACATGCTAATCCGTTTCTACAAATTGTTAAGAACTAATGGATAATTATATTTTCTAAATATTTCTATTATATTGTCTTATTCACTGTATATCGACGCACAAATATATTTGGAAAACCCGCTCGCATTGTTCACGATTTCACTAAGCTCACTTACGTCACTCGAATATATTTTACAAAGAAAATAATTTATGCATATCTATAAATTTTGTTTGCTACAAGTAATTCACGATAATGGACTTTCATTTCTTTGAAATATCTTTTATTTTGTACGTTGAAATATATTAAAAGCAAACCAATACTATTTTCAATTTAAATATCATAACAATATATATATATATATATATATATATATATATATATATATATATATATATATATATATGTATATATATATATATATATATATATATATATAAGATGGTGGTATTCTTGACTGTTGATTTAAATATAAGTTATGATTTTTGAGGATGCTGTCAGTTTATTTGGCCCACGAGACAAAGAAACCTCTTTGACTTACTGTAAAGCTTTCGAATTTTATTTAATTCTTTTTCAAAACATCTATAAAAAGAAATATAAATTAACTAGTTAAAATTGTTAATTGTCTTACTTACTAGTCGTGAGATTACAGTTGTTAATATTATTGTACTCTACAAAACAAACCATTATAAATATATTAAAAATTTTTTTATTAAAAATAACTATATTGTCACTATATATGTCATTGTCATGGTTTGATTAATGGACATATATGAATGAAAATACAGTTACTTTGGGTGGAAAGCAAAACCAGTAACATAGTTTTTATTATAATTTATTTAATTGTCTATAAAAAATATAAATTAATCCAGTCAGCAGTTTGGCTTAAGCACATATGAATTTTTAATGTTAGGATGTCAATAGAAAATGAGATCTTAACAGTATTTATTGATATGTTAATATGTAACAATAAATGTTACTTAATTTGTCAATATCTCATCTTCTATTTACACATTTTTTATTTTTTTGTATATGTGTCATTTCTAAAAATAACCGTTTCTGTTCATGTTTCTGCCTCTCTAGAATTGAAGCCTGTGAAAAATTAAATGTGTGATTTAGATTGATGGAGTGTTCAGCTAATGCACAAGCTTGTGATTTCTTAGTCTTTACATCACTTTTATGAGAAATAATTCTGCTGTGTAATGTTCGAGAAGTTTCTCCTATATAAACTTTATCACAGTCTGAGCAAGGTATTTGATACACTACTCTAGAACTTTCATCAGATGTTAAAGGATCTTTAGTTTTAGTGTATAAATGTGCTATTGTTTTAACATTTCTGGTGGCAATTTTCATGTTTTCATATTGATTGGCAGTTTTTATATTGATCGACAATACCAACAATAAAAAACAAATCACAGTAAAAATGGCAAATCAAGAAATAAACAATAGCCTGACAGTTAACACCTTAATACCAATAACGCCACAAACTTTTGGATCTTTACCTTATATTCCATTCTTAACACCAAAACTTCTCAAATTATTTAAAGGATTAGAAAACATAAAAATTGCCACCAGAAATGTTAAAACCATAGCACGTTTATACACTAAAACTAAAGATCCTTTAACAACTGATGAAAGTTCTAGAGTAGTGTATCAAATACCTTGCTCAGACTGTGATAAAGTTTATATAGGAGAAACTTCTCGAACATTACACAGCAGAATTATTTCTCATAAAAGTGATGTAAAAACTAAGAAATCACAAGCTTGTGCATTAGCTGAACACTCCATCAATCTAAATCACACATTTAATTTTTCACAGGCTTCAATTCTAGAGAGGCAGAAACATGAACAGAAACGGTTATTTTTAGAAATGACACATATACAAAAAAATAAAAAATGTGTAAATAGAAGATCAGATATTGACAAATTAAGTAACATTTATTGTTACATATTAACATATCAATAAATACCGTTAAGATCTCATTTTCTATTGACATCCTAACATTAAAAATTCATATGTGCTTAAGCCAAACTGCTGACTGGATTAATTTATATTTTTTATAGACAATTAAATAAATTATAATAAAAACTATTGTTACTGGTTTTGCTTTCCACCTAAAGTAACTGTATTTTCATTCATATATGTCCATTAATCAAACCATGACAATGACATATATAGTGACAATATAGTTATTTTTAATAAAAAAAATTTTAATATATTTATAATGGTTTGTTTTGTAGAGTACAATAATATTAACAACTGTAATCTCACGACTAGTAAGTAAGACAATTAACAATTTTAACTAGTTAATTTATATTTCTTTTTATAGATGTCTTGAAAAAGAATTAAATAAAATTCGAAAGCTTGACAGTAAGTCAAAGAGTTTTCTTTGTCTAGTGGGCCAAATAAACTGACTGCATCCTCAAAAATCATAACTTATATATATATATATATATATATATATATATATATATATATATATATATATGCTCTATATGTATATATATATATATATATATATATATATATATATATATATATATATATATATATGCTCTATATGTATTTTTGTTTTGTCCATCCAATATATTTCGTCTATTCTTTGTTTATGTATATCCATTTCTTTCTTGCTTTCGCTTCTAATATTTTTGTTATTTCTGTTAATTCTTGTTATCATTACTACTCGTACGTCATCGGCGACTGCTAGGCATTGGTGTTTTCGGTAAAATATATAAGTTCTAATCGACTTCAAACTTATATGGGTCACTACCTTTTATTTTGACGATATTCTCTGTTTTTCGGAGTATTTTTTTTATTATTAAATTTAATTAAATTTGTTTAATTTAATCAGTTACCAACATCTGTAAAAAATGTACTAGTCTCAATAATTTCAAACTGTTACTTAAACAATATATTAAAAATTTATAGTGTACTTTATTTATATTGTTTGTATATTGAGGTTTCTATTTAAATAAAGATCTATCTATCTATCTATTTATTAATAATAATTTTCCTTTATTTTCATTTCAAGTAGTTGTTTGTATATATGTTTTCGTTTCATTATCATCCAGTCCTTTGTGTCCACTGCTACACATAGGCCTTCCTCATTTTTGTCCATTGTGCTCTATCTTGAGCACTTTTCATCCATTTTATTGACAGTTTTTCAAAATCGTCAGTCCAACAAGTAGGAGTTCTTCCTCTACTTCTTTTGTCTAACCTTAGCAATCCACCCAAGCAATCTCTTCGTCTACCTTTCATCACTGATTCGGGCGACGTGTGCGGCCCAGTTTCATTTCAGTGTGGCAATTCGGGAAATTACATCAATAACTCCTGTTCTTCGCCGTAAGTCTTCATTTCTAACTCGGTCACGAAGTGATATACTCAGCATTAACCTTTCCATTTTCCTCTGAGCTATTTGCAGCGTGTTAGAACTTGTAGCTGCCAATGTCAAAGTTTCGGCACCATAGGTAATTACAGACAACACACATTGGTCAAATGTTTTACGTTTTAAAGAAATTGGTATATCGCCTTTAAAGATGTCTTTTAAGTTTTCCATAGAATGCCCATGCTAGGTTTATTCTTCTTTGTAGTTCGCATGTTTGGTTGTCTCTTGTGATCTTTATTTTTTGTCCATGATATATGTATTTTTCCACCAGTTCTACTTCGTTGTCTCCAATATTGATATTTCTGTTAGGTAACAGGTTTGTCAGGAATTTTGTTTTGGAGATGTTTATTTTAAGACCTACACTGGCACACACTAACTGAAGTTTATGTACCATTGTACATTTATTCTTGGGTTTATCCGAGAACAAAACTATGTCGTCTGCCAATTTCAAATTTGCTAATTTTCTACCGTCAATATTCAGCCCTTTCTCTTATCAGTTATGTTTTTTACAAGGAAATTCTAGTACTGCGGTAAAAAGCTTAGGCGATATGGCATCACCCTGTCAGACTCCTCTGCCGATTTTAATATGATTTGTGTTTTCATGTAGTTTCACATAGTTGCGTTTTTGTATTTATTGTAAATTAACCTTGTATATCGGTAGTCAATACAGCATGCTTGTAGTGCTTCGGTATTTTGTCAAATTTTACCATGTCAAAGGCTTTATAGAAATCTACAAAAGCCAGAGCGAGTGGTCGATTGTATTCAATAGTTTTTTCGATTACCATTTTAATGCTCTCTAGGTGATCATTTATTCCAAATCCGGTACGAAATCCCGCTTGCTCTATTTGGCTGGTAGAAATGAATTTGTTTCTTAAGACGATTTGTTACTATTAAGGAGTTTCTATAGGTGACTAAGAAGACTTATAGGTCTGTCGTTTTCTATTTCATGGAGATTTCCTTTTTTGTACAATAAAATTACCTTAACATTGTGCCATTTGTCGGGTATATTACTGTCCAAAAGGCACATGTTAAAAAGGTTTTTTATTTTCTTAAGTAGGCAAGTGCCTCCGATTTTGATTGCATCAGTAACTACACAATCTTCGCCTGGAGATTTGTTATTCTTAGCTCTTGTTAGGGCTAATTTTATTTCGTCCATTGTGATTTCCCGTAGTAGTTCTGATCATTGGTTAACAATGCCCTTTTTCCTTGGTAATATTTCTGGTACTTGAAAATCTCCGCTAGTTGCTTTGTGTTTGCTTTTGTACAGCAATTTGTAGAAGTCTTTAACTATTTTAAGGGTTTCCTCTCTGTTGGTTGTAAGATAACTATTTCTATCTTTAATCTTTATTATCTGCTTTGTCTTTGTTGTTAGTCTTTTTTTTCAATTCTTTGATACTTCTATTGTTCTCATTCGTATGTTCGATTTGTTCTTGGTTGTATTTTTGTGTGTCTTGTCGAACAGCTTTGGATATTTTTTTTATTTAATTTTTGTAGTTGGTCGGCTATACTTTCCGTTTCGCTTCTCATTTCTCGTTTTTTCCGTATTAGTTACCTAGTATTTTGACTAATCTTTTAAACTTTTTGAGTTCTAGAACAGAATTTGTTTTGACTTTCTAGTAAAGTATTTGTTAATTTATTGTTTAAGTCGTTTATATTTATTTTCAGGACTACTAAGTATGTCGGAAATGCATTGCTGAACACTATCTACATCTGATTTGTTGTAATATTTCTTTGTCTAATTCATTGCATGTTGTTTTCGGTTTTTTCAGTTGCAGAAGGCTTTTATTCACTGTTTCGGTAATAAGGTTATTCAATGATATTGATGATTTGAATAACCTTATTACCGAAACAGTGAATAAAAGCCTTCTGCAACTGAAAAAACCGAAAGCAACATGCAATGAGTTAGACAAAGAAATATTACAACAAATAGAAAGAAGGAAGATCTTAAATAAATCTAACAAAAGGGGAACCGACGAATATAGAAAACTTATTAGGCAGATTAGAAAAGGAATCAGACAACAAAAAAGAAAAGAAAACGAAAAATTAATAACAACAACTATTGAAAAAAATAAGAGTATGAAATGTCTCAGACCGACACTAGGACGACGTCAGATGATATCATTAATAGGAAAAGTCGAAAATGAAATCACAAGTAGAGAAAACATACTGACACGAATAGAAGAATTTTACACAGAACTTTACAGATCACATCAACAAGATGATGAGATGAGACCAGCACGGAAATTAATAAAAAATGTTGGATCAGAAATAATGCCAAAAGTAACAATTTCAGAGGTAACTACAGCATTGGAAAACATGAAGAGAAATAAAGCTGCAGGAGAAGATAGTATTACCACAGGTATGATATTAGAAGGAGGTAAGGAACTAATTGCAATTGTAACTAAGCTTGTGGACAGTTGTTTACATCAGGGCAAAGTCCCTAAGAGCTGGAACAACTCTAAAGTAATCTTATTGCACAAGAAAGGTGATAGTCGAAAATTGGAAAACTACAGACCCATCAGCCTACTGTCACACCTGTTTAAAATACTCACCAAAGTAATAACTACTCGACTAACAAGGAAATTAGACGAATACCAACCATATGAACAGGCAGGTTTTAGAAAAGGCTATTCAACTTCCGATCACCTGTTAACCACAAAAATATTAATAGAAAAATGTAACGAATACAAGTTTCCAGTTTTCCTTGCATTTGTAGACTACGAAAAAGCTTTCGATACCATAGAACACACGGCCGTAATAAACGCAATGCAAAATTGTAGAATAGACAGCAGATATATTAACTTAATAAAAGAAACTATGAACCAAGCTACAGCTACATACTACCTAAATGAAAATGAACACACGAACCCTGTACCATTAAACAGGGGAGTCAAACAGGGAGATACTTTATCACCCAAACTGTTCACCTTAGTTTTGGAGGACGTTTTTAAAAACCTAAATTGGAAATATAAGGGAATAAACATCAATGGCCGCTACCTCAGTAATCTACGATTTGCAGATGACATAATCCTGATAGCTACTGACCTACAAGAAATGCAAACCATGCTTGTAGAACTTCATACCGAATCTTCTAAAATAGGACTGAAAGTGAATTTAAACAAAACAAAAGTCATGCACTCCGAAGACACCGTGACAATAATAAACGATAAAGTTATAGAAAAAGTTGAAGAATATATATACTTGGGACAAAAAATAATCCTAAATAGGGAAATTCAGACTGAAGAAATAAAAAGAAGAAGAAAGTTAGCTTGGGCAGCATTCGGTAAACTGAACTATATACTCAGAAATCAACAAATTCAATTACATCTTAGATCTAAAGTTTTTGATGCATGCATTATTCCGATATTAACTTATGCGGCACAAACATGGACAATCACAAAAAAGAATATGAATATACTTAGAGTCACTCAACACGCGATGGAAAGAGCACTGCTAGGTATATCACTTAAGGACAAGAAAACAAACACATGGATAAGACAGAAAACCAAAGTCACCGATGAGGTTCAAAAAGCATTAAAGCTGAAATGGGAATACGCTGGACATGTAGCTAGGAGCGATCTAAACAAATGGCACAGATCAATTTTAACCTGGAGACCATACCAACACAAAAGACCCAGAGGCAGACCTCCTATGAGATGGACAGATGATCTGAAAAGGACTGCCGGGAAAAATTGGCTACAAGTAGCGTACAATAAAAACCAATGGAAAGGAAGACTTGAAGAGGCTTATGTTCAGATGTGGACGTGAATGGCTAAACGAAGAAGAAGAAGAAGAAGATCTACATCTGATGGTTTCATCAATGGTTTTGATTTGTTCTTCTTTTATTTATTTTATACCTCTTCTTCCTAAAGCTTATTTCGATTTTACCTCGTTTAATTCTATGATCGCTACTGATAACAAATCTGTTTAGGACCGTGATGTCTTGAACGATGTGTTTTTTGTCCGTGATAATAAAATCTATTTCGTTTTGAGTTTTTCCATTATTACTTTGCCATGTTCATCTTGGTGTTTTCTTTAAAAACAACTGTTCATTTAGAATAGCTTATGTTGCAGCATAAACCTTAACAGTGTTTTGCCACGTTTATTTCTACCATCTAAGCCAAAGTTTCCCAGTGGTGTTTCTGTAGGGTCAGATTTCATTCCTGTTTTGACGTTAAAATCACCACATATAAAAGTAAATTGTTCTTGATTGTCATTAAGCGCAGCTTCGATATCATCATAAAATATATCTACTTCTTCTTATTATACCCAAATCACTCTTGTGGAAAATTTCTTTAGAGATATGATACTTGGTTGGAGACGTTTGTGTATAATAAAGCCGGTTCCTCCCAAGGAATTATTGTCGTGACTTACGTAATAAAAACTATGTCCTGATTTTAGTTTAATTAGGTGTTCGCCACGTCTTCTGACTTCGCTGAGACCGACTATGTTTTCTAGTTCACACCCAAGTTCAGTAAGTCTTTTACCAGATAGTACGAAACGTGCATTATATGTTCCTGTATAAAGTGTTGTCTTCTTCGGGTAACGTTTTCCTGTCTTTGTCTATTTTTTGTCCCTCCAGAATCCATGGGACAGACTGATAATGTATCAGTGCAAGATTCTGAAAATAATTTCCTACTTGCCTGGGGTATTTTCGTGTTTTCAACTGACATTTTCGTTAGAGGTATTTAGAGTGTTTATTTTAGCCACCTATTCCTAGTCTGACGCTGTTTGCGGCCGCCCACTCTGGACCAGACGCCGCGGGTTGTGATTTTATACTATCCCTAAAATCAAGGGTTGCCAACTCCGCCATCTTCGCTGCACCGAAAATTCTTGTCTCGATATTGAATTCCCAGATATTTTTTCCATCCATATTAACAACATTTGATAATTATTACTCCAAATATACCTAAATGCTCGCCTAACTCAATTTGACAAACATATTAGAGGAAAGACTGCAAATAGGTAGGTTTCACAGCTATTAGTTGCAGATCTCTACATTTTGACTATTTAGAGCGGTATTCGGCAAAGTTAAACTATCATTGTAGCGATGGCGCCACAGTGGTAGATATTTCCCAGTTTATAATAATTGTTTTTCGGTTGGAGTTAGTGTCAAAACTTTTTCGGGTAAGTTGATAACTTCTTGTATTTGAAAATAAACACTATTTTCAAAACAACATATGTGTCATGGTAAAGCTCTATAATCAGGCTTTGATATATGCTAATGAGTTTTCTTCAAGTTGACAACTTTTAGGTATAACCTCTTTTGTTGTGCAAAGCAAGCGTGTTTACTATATGGACTATGGTTCTGTTTTCATTATGGGCTAGTAGCCCATATTAAGAATAATGTAAAACATACATCAATTGTTTCAGGATGTCAAAAAAACAGCTCAACTAAGATAAAAAAAAGGAAAAAAAAAAGAATAAGAGATATGAAACGTGCAATTATAGCTATCCGATAGCACGAAATGAGTACGCTGAAAGCTGCAAAAATGCTTATTGCCCCACGTTCTACGTTACAACGTTCTGCAAGAAAACTTGACTTAAGCCAAATAAAGCTGCTGTAATAAAGTTAAGGCGTAAAGCTGTCTTAGGGAATGATCTTAAGGACGAGTTAGTTCGTTATATTTTGAAAATGGAAGCTAAATTTCATGGATTAACCAGAAACAATCTTAGGAGGATGACGTACGTTTTAGCTTCCAGAAACAATATCAAACATCTGTTTGGAGGTAATACAATAGGCAGAGTCCGGCTGAGGCTTTCCCTGCAACGTCATAAAGAGCTATCTATACGACGACCGACGGGAACATCATATTCACGAGAAAGAGGCTTTAATGAAGAAAATGTAGCATGCTTTTTTAATGTTCTGGAAAAAAAATATGAAAAATGGTTTTATCCACCTGAATGTATCTTCAATATGAACGAGATAGATTTTACAGTTGTACAAAACAAGATAGCCCAGGTAGTATGCCAAAAAGGGAAACAACAAATTGCATTATTAACTTCTGCAGAAAGGGGCTCTCTGATAACCGTCTTGATATCGATGAGCGCTGCTGGCCAATTAATCCCACCAATAATGATATTCCCACGTAAAAATATTAACCAGCAATTGATGAAAGGAGCTTCTCTTATGGCAGTACATCCCAGTGGATGGATACAAATCAATATTTAACAAGATGGTTTCAACATTTTATTGACACAGTGAAGCCCACAGAAAAATCACGAGTCCTGCTTATTATGGATAGTCATTACAGCAATACACGTAATATAAAAGTTATAGATTTAGCTCGTCATAGATTTAATCGTCCACTAACTGCATTTAATGTGTCAGAGCTCTTTGGGAGAGCTTATTTGAACTGCCAAACTGGAGATATTGCTATTAATAGATTTAGAGCTACAGGAATGTATCCCTTGAATTAAAACATATTTACATATATCGATTTCATGGCAGCTGAAATTGAAGCAGAAAATACTTCGACAGTCGCACCTAATGATGCGAGTGATAAAGATGATAAGGTGATCGTCGTTTCAACCGCTGCTGTTAATTCAAATGGACCTACAAAATCCGACGATAACTCTATCCATTCTTAGAGTACTCTAAGTATCTCTTAGAGTACACCAGATGATCGTACCAGCCATATTAAATTATCATCTAATTCTCCCGCTCTTCCACCTGGGCCTAATAAACAGATTTAAACTATTTCTTAAAGTAGTTCACAGCTTGTCGCTATTTCCACAACCAGCTTTCCAGAAGAGCTTAATTAGTGTAAAAAGAAAATTATTTAATAACAAACCCACTCCATCAATTCCTTGCACATCTGGGTCTTTAAGAACATCTCAGCTACCACCATATTATGATCTTTCTCCTGCGACATTATTGAAGAAAAAATCCTTCAATCGTGGGCTTAAACCAAGTAAGTGTTCAGTGATAACTTCTTCATCTTACAAAAATGAATTGATCCAATCTCTCAACAAAGATAACGGGCAGCCAATTGAAGTAGGAAAATGCAAAGAAACAGAAAAGGGAAATAAGTAAAAAAAGGGTAAAGAAAGAAGTAAGCAAATTACCAAAGTCACAAAGAACCAAAAAAATCGGGTTCTAGTAGCGAGGATGAGAAGGAATATGTGCCTGCAGATGATGAAAGCGATTACAATGAGTTTCCTTTTACACAGTCTCCACAAGACGCAGCTGACGTAACGTGTATATTTTGCAGAGCACATTTTTCATAGGATAATTTTGGTGAAATATGGGTCAAGTGCTTTATGTGTCATTTGTGGGCAAATATCGGCTGGGGCCGAAAAATAAGAATATGTGTGTGACTTGCAAATAGTTTTTTCCCCAGTAAAAAAAAAGAAAACTTGAGAAAATCAAATGCATACGTCATTGCTAAGAGGTTTTTTTATATATTGTTTGTATTTAAGATATTAAAATATATTTGTCACGCATTTATCACATTTCACACAAATTTAACACACATTTTTTCGGGTAGCCTATATTTAGGATCAATATTCTATTCTATCATCTTGAAGAGATCAAGCATAAACTAGATTTATATCTAGATCCATCAAGTGGTACAGATGAGTAGTCGCTGTATTCGTTACCAAAAGCAATAAATGTCAATTTTGTCTCCCAACCTACTTGACGATTTTTTTTATGCAGTGCTTAAACCTATCCTGCATATAAATTCTAATGAGATTCCCAATTCAGTTATTTTAAGTGACTGCCTAAGCGCCCTTCAAACCCTGAAACAGGTATCCTATCCCATAGGTCCTCTTAAAAACTTGTGAAACTCAAAGGCTCAAGAAAACTCTAGATGTTTTAGATTTATATAAATACAAACCGACATTAAAATTCCAGAACAACCGTGAGTGACATAAAAGCTTATATTCGGAATCCAGTTTAGTGAAAATGGAAAAACGAATGGAAACCTTCTCAAACGTCATTAAAGTAAATTAAAAATAACGTTACAGCTAGGAAACCCGCAACTGGGAAGAGGAAAAAAACAGTTAGTAATAACTCTATTACGAATCGAAAACACGAGACTTACTTATTCATATTTATTCGCTACAAGTGTTTTACTTATTTGTGGAACATGTAATATACCAGTTATTGCTTTTTAATTAAATACCCCGGTTTTGATAGTTTTCGTGTGGACTTAATACACCTAACAGAATAAGTAACGTATTGGGCACTAAGTTTTCGGCGAACAATATGGTCCACATTCATACATTAATCGTTTCGCTTCTACCGTTAAGTGTCAAGGGAGGTGATTATACCAATTATGTTGCTTCTTGTCGAGATTTGACCTTAATTTGTAATATGTCTGTTATGTTGCTATTCCACTCGTTTATTGGCCTACTCCTTTTTGTTTTGTCCTATCGGTTTAGCTTTCCACACTCTTTTGACTTGTTTGATATTGTCCTATCGTCTTATTTGATTAAACCATGTCAATTTTTTCACCTTTATTGTCTCAAGTAACGGTTTAATTTTGATTTTGTTTCTTTTTTTATTATTTTTAAGTCTGTCTGTTCTTATTGCTGCTACCGTTTTTCTGATGTATTTTATCTTTGCTTCTTGTATCCCACTGTGGTGTCTTTTGTTTAAGATTCAGTTCTTTGCTCCATATGTCAGCGTTGGCCTATATATTGTGTTTTATATTATCATTTAGAGCCTGACCTAGTGTTCCTGTACTCTCTAGTCTATTACTGTAATTAATTGTCCTCGATGATTTTTCTGTTATTTGTTATTGTTTCCAGGTATTTGTATATGTTTTCTTGCTTGTCACCCGTGTGGTTTTTTCGTTATTTTTATTATCTGTATCTTCTATTTATTAAAATTTAGGCTGTATTTTTTGGCTTTTGAGTTCCATTTCTCTAAATTGTACTTAAATTTTCCTTGTGTTTCGACGAATGCTATGTAATCTGAAAATTACATTATTTCTGCATTTACTATTTGCACTCTATTCCATCCTATACAGTATTTTTTAAAGGTTGTCTTAAATTCGTTCTTTTTTTCTTAAATTAATTTTCTAAACTTTTCCTAATTTTCTTAAACTACCTTCTTGTCTAAATTCTAGCGTTGTTTCAAATGGTTGCGATTTCATATTTTATGTTCTTACTGTATTTATTGTTTATATATTTATATACTTTTAGTTATTTTTATTAGGTCTTCGCTTACTTTTTTCTTTTTTAAGCTCTTTTATATAGTTTTTCTTTTAATTTAATCAAATGCCTTTTTTATGTCTATAAAACTTACGTATACATTTTAAGGCTCTCTCTGTTATCTCTTGCATAGTGAATCTATGGTCTTGTTCGTTATATCCTTTTCTAAATGCGCTTTGTACGTCCTCTAGTTGTATGTCCATTTCCATCCCATTTTTCTTTCTTTTTCTCTGCACTAATATAATTATTACAATTGATCATTCACTTGGCTTAAGTTTTCTCATATTAGATTTAGGATGTACAATAATATTTTATTTGCCTTTCTCCTATATATTTCGACATCTTTGGACTTGCTTCTAGGATCTTTTCTAAATTTTATTTTTCTCATTGGTTCATCTAGTTCTCCTTCTTGTATAGCTGCTATTTCCTCCGTGTTTTCCTTTAATGCGCTAATAACGTTGTTCATTTTCCTTTTCTTTTACTTGCTCATCGTTCAACAGTTGTTCGAAGTGTTCATTACCTTTCTATTATATCATTTTTATTTTTTAATATTTATCTGCTTCTGATCTTTATTTGTTTTGGTTTTATTTCGTAATTGTTTTTTTTTCAATATTCTGTAAAACAAATTTACATTTTTTTTATTATTTTCCACATTTTCTTTTTCTCATTTTTGGCTATATATAGCTTTTATTCTCTTTATTTTTATCGTTTATATTTTTGTTTCGTTTTGTGTTGTAGGTATTTTTCCATTATTTCTTTTTTTCTTTAATTTAGATTCTCATCTCTTTGGTCCACCATGGTGTTCGTTTCTCTTTTCTATTATTGCTTTTGTTTCTATATAGGTACCAGTTTTTCTAAATTTATCATATCATGTTTAAACTTTCCACATTCTTGTTTAACTATTTTTTTCTATTTCTCCCTCTTTGCCAATTTTCTTCTTTAAATTTTTCTTATATCTGATTTCGTTTATTCTTCCATTTGTTTATGTATTTTGTATATTTTTTGTGTTTCTTTTTCTTATTTTCTGTTTTTTTTTTGTTTTTGTTCCTTTGCTGCTAAATGTACTTTCCAGCAGGTAGTAATTACTGCCTACTATATAGCTTCTTCAGTCTATTATCCAGCTTCTTTCTGCTTTTTGCACTATTGTATAGTCAATAATTAATTGTTCGTTTTTTGATATAGTCTTCTTTTGTTATCTTATGTATATCTTGGTATTGGAAATAAGTATTTATGTTTATCATGTTATAATCTAAAAGAATTGAAGTATTGGTTTTCCATTATTTTTGTTTTTTGTTGCATGTTAGTCTATAGCATATAATTAGGTTTGAAGTTGCATCCTTTATGCTCATCTCTCTACTTTTTGCCCATAAACTCTAAGTATGTGCTCAGTAAAATATAACCAATTCTTTAGTTTATTAATAATATATTTATATAGGTACCATGCATTCTACCTCTGTCTGAGCTCTTTTTTTTTCTTCTACTCCACGGTATCTTAGTAAGTTTCCTTTTTTTGAAATGGTGGTTCCTCTTCCTTTTCGTTTTGTTTCAATTATAGCTACCAATTCAATTTTTATGTCTTTTATTTTTTCCCATTTATTGTTCTTTTTAGTCTATACTCCTTACATTCCATGTTGCTGTTTTTAAAATGTTCTTCTCCTTGTTTCTCAATATGTTGTATTTAAAGTGTGGTCTCCTTCTGCATGTGTTATCATCTTTATACTCACTCATGTCCTTATTCGTGTCCGTTTACGTATTTTCTTTTACTAGTTTTTTGAACTAGCTTGTATTATTTGTAGTTATTTTCTATCAAGTGTGTTTTTAGTTCCAATTTTATCCAATTTGTTCTTTCATTTGCGAATATGTACCCAAGTTTTTTTTTGTATTTTTATATCTTTTTTTGTCAGAGCATGTTCTATATATACCTCCTCGGTGTTATTTATAGGTTGTTAATTTACCTTTGGGTTTCAATACTTTTCATTTTCCTTTAAATTTAACAAATTCGTTTATCATATTATATCTTTATTTTTTACTGTGTTTATTTTTATTATTATCCCCAAATCTTTGCTAATGAAGTTTTCTCTTTCGACTTTTAGTTGATCTTGATGTGATATGTGTATCACATCAAGATCAACACATCAATAATTTCTTTTATAGTATTACCATAGTTAATGCTATTTCCTTAATTTTTTGTTTCCTTATTTTTCATAAGTCGTTTATTTATAGTTAATATTAATTATTATTGGTCCTGATCTGCCGGAATAAGCAGTCCCCACTTGTTGACCAACTTCGGTTGGTATGCAAGTGAAAGGGCACTCTTTTGTCCAAGTGTCAAGAAATTGGCACTAAAGGCGGAGGAACTATTTACTAGTCAACGGCATAAGGATGTAGAAGGCAAGGAGAAACCACTACATTAAAGATCCATCATGGATATCTCTAGTACGATCATCATGACTGTACAACAAATAGCCTCGTCAACCACTGATCATGGGAATCGGAGACCAGGATCCGGCATGGGAGGTATATCACAAGAAGACCACAGGGCCTCCCGGGTCGTCAACCAGCAAAATCCCTGTGAAGTAGTAAATACCACTCTTAAAAAAAAATAGGAAAACACCCAAGAGAGTATTAAAAATTGGTACATGGAATGTTAGAAGTATGTATGATCCAGGCAAAATGCATAATATAATACAAGAAATGCAAAGATTAAATGTCGACATTCTAGGCATTAGTGAGGCAAGGTGGCCAAATTCTGGCAGTTTTTCGACAACAAATGGCATGGTATATTACTCCGGAAACAGTAGTACTCAACACAGACACGGCGTAGCAGTTTTCGTATCTAAGTCTATGATGCAGTCGGTCATTAATTTTACTCCAGTATCAGATCGGCTCTTATTTCTCCAACTACAAACAAACACAAGTAAACTAAATATCATACAGATCTATGCACCTACTGCAGATAAATCCGAGGACGAAATTGAACAATTCTACGAAGAAATCAATAAAGTATTAAAATCGACGAAACCACGAGACATCACCGTAATTCTAGGTGATTTTAACTCAAAAATTGGCAAAGGAAAAAGTGGCAAACATGTAGGAGAATACGGACTCGGTAAAAGAAATGAACGAGGTGACAGACTACTTCAATTCTGCCAGGAGAATAACATGATTGTATCTAATACATTCTTCAACTTACCAAAGAGAAGACTCTATACGTGGAAATCACCCCAGGACAATGGCGAAAGAATAATTCGAAACCAGATTGATTTTTTACTGATAAACGAACGATACAGAAACTCCTTAAAATCCGTTAAAGCTTACCCAGGCGCAGATGTCTTTTCAGACCATAACCCTCTAATAGCGCAAATGAATATTAAACTAAAAAGATTGGAGCAGAAAAGAAGAACAAATCAGATAGACGTCAGTCAATTATGTAACCTGGAGGTAAAGGAGAAACTGCAAAAATGTATTAATAATAATTTGAAAATACTTCATGAAAAGGAAACATCCCAGCCAACGAACAACATAGATAAAAAATGGCAAAACGTAAAAATGGCAATAACAGGCCCTGCGAAGAAAATTTTGACTAAAGAAAAACCAAAAATAAAGCAAAGTTGGATGACTGATAAGATCCTTCTTCTCATGGACAACCGGAGAATAATGAAAGGAAAAAACGAACAAAGGTATAAACAACTACAGAAAGAAATTAAAATAGAAATCAGAATAGCAAAAGAAGATTTTTATAAAAGAAAATGTGAAGAAATAGAGCAATTGCAGGCAAAACATGATATTTTTAATGTACATAAAAAAGTGAAAGAACTTGCAGGTACACAAAAACGTAAGCAGCCAAATACCCTGTATAATGTCAACGGAAACATAATAACAGAACTAGAAGAACAGTTGAAGACATGGAAAAACTATATTGAAGAACTCTTTGCAGATGATAGACAGCAATCTGAGCTAAGTAACATACAAGGAGACGAAGGTCCAGAAATAACGGAAGAGGAAGTAATGTACGCACTAAAAAGAATGAAAAATGGTAAAGCCCCAGGTCCAGATGAAATACCAACGGAAATCCTTAAACTAATAGAAAAAGACTCGATTCGCATTTTAGTTGAACTTTTCAATAGCATTTATACATCAGGAAAAATACCACAAGAATGGCTTTTATCCACCTTTGTTATTATACCAAAAAAGATAAATGCCAAACAATGTAGTGATTACCGTACAATCAGTCTGATGAGCCATGTACTGAAAATATTCCTGAAAATTATACACTCTAGAGTACACACAAAACTGGAACTGGACATCAATAATACCCAGTTTGGATTCCGAAATGGACTCGGAACAAGAGAGGCGTTGTTTGCACTGAACGTTATGTCTCAAAGATGTCTTGACATAAATCAAGATGTATTCATGTGTTTCATAGATTACAACAAGGCCTTTGATAAAGTGCGGCATGATCACCTAATCAGACTCCTGACAGAAAAGAATTTAGATAAACGAGACATCCGACTAATAGCAAATATGTACTACAATCAGAAAGCAGTAGTGAGAGTAGAGAATAATACCACTGAAGAAATTGAAATAAAGCGAGGTGTGAGACAAGGGTGTATACTGTCACCAACCCTGTTTAATCTCTATTCCGAAGACGTAATGAATAGAACACTCTCTGAGCAATCCGTAGGTATTAAAATAAATGGTGTTAGATTAAACAATCTGAGATTTGCCGACGACACCGTTCTGATCGCAGAAACACTTGAAGAGCTACAGACATTGGTGAATAAGATAGCAGACTACAGCGAAGAATATGGACTATCTTTGAACATAAAGAAAACGAAATTTATGGTAATATCGAAATCAACACAAAATGTCCAAAATTTATATTTACACAATGAAATTATCGATCGAGTTAGCAAATACAAATATTTAGGCACTTTTATAAATGAAGACAACGATAGCTCAGCGGAAATCAAAATAAGAATAGAAAAAGCCAGATCCATATTCACTAAAATGAAGAGAGTGTTCTGCGGAAGAGATTTGAGCCTTGAAATGAAACTTCGCCTGATGAGATGTTACGTACTTTCTGTGCTGTTTTACGGAATGGAGTCATGGACGTTAAAAAAGATTGATACCAAAAAATTAGAGGCATTTGAACTGTGGATGTATCGCAGAATCCTGAGAATATCATGGACCGAGAGAGTCACAAATGTCGAGGTCTTGAGAAGAATGAACAAAGAAAAGGAAGTCATATTTACAATCAAAAAACGAAAACTGCAATACTTGGGCCACATTACAAGAGGCGAAAGATATGAACTGCTTCGAATAATTATGCAAGGGAAAATAGCAGGAAAAAGGTCCATAGGAAGAAGACGAAACTCCTGGCTAAAGAATCTACGGGAGTGGTATAGTTGTAGCAACAACGAATTGTTTCGGTCAGCAGTTTCGAAAATACGTATAGCCCTGATGATCGCCAACCTTCGGAACGAAGATGGCACTTGAAGAAGAAGAAGAAGGTCCTGATCTCCTATATTTTATCTACTTTATTGCCCATCATATTTTTTATACCTTCAAGATCCATGTTTTTCCTTTTATTATCATAAATAGGTTGTTTTTGTTTTGTGTCTTATCTGGTGTTTGGTGTATTTTTTCACTTCTAGCAAATATTTCTTCTGGTTCATCTTTTTCCTTTCTTTTACCAATATCTGATCTAGTATCGCCACTATCTGACATGTTTTACTTCCTTCTTTCTTCAAATAATAATAATAGCAATTACTCTTCTTTTTAGCTTTTAAACGTTTAACTTTTATTTTTGTTATACTGCATATCGCTCACAATAAGTTAGATTAGATTAGGATAATATGGTAAATTTTTTAAAATCCAGGCAATAAAAGTTAATTTTGTAATCCGTAAGCGCCGTTAATAAACGCGATGGTGGATGCGGCTGTATTTCCTAAATAAAAACAAATGTTTGTTCCATTCTTAACAAGGAATGCCAAAAACATAAAATAAATAATCGAGTGAGCCATGGTCTCAAAGTTCTTCCGAATATCTTACATTTACGAATTAACAATTACCAAATTAACAATAAACTTTACAATTTTTTGAGATTTTGAATTTAGTAATTACCACGTTTCTGAAGCATTATAAACAATTTCGTGTAAAGTAAAGGGATAACAACGTGCTACTAGCAAATAAGTGTTTACAAGAGATCACAAACTGTATAATAACTGCGAGTAAACGGTGTATTAACAAATTAAAAGGTAGTTGTTATGCCAATAATACTAGTCCAAAAAAATATCAGTACTGAAAATGTGTATTAAACCAGAAATGAGATCAGTTGTATAAACTGAAAATTAGAAAAAAACTGTACTCATTGGCGTAAGATACTGTTTGAAATTTTGTGCTAGTGCCACATGTTTAGATTATCTTGGATTTACTGAGTTACAAACAAAATCAATTGAAATAGTTGAAAAATCAGAAAGCTTAACATCAGTAAAATTTAAGAGAGTCAGCAATTTGGGGCGCAGAAATATCATTTATCGAAGATCGGAAATACTTTGATTAGAAATATCAATAGCTTCACTATTTTTTTAGGAATAATTGCTTGAAATTAATTTTTGTGATTAAGAGTGTTTGCGAATACAAGTTTGGGTAAAAGTATTGATTATCTAAGATAGATAAGTTACCCTGAATATTATAAATGCTGCAACTTAAGAAATCGTAATAGCTTGTGATAATATAACTTTTATTTTGAGTACCAAGGCATAAAAATATGACTCTATTTAAATTACTATAGAAATTTTTATCGAGTTATAAACTATTCAAAAAATAAAAAAAAAACAGCCAAAAAACTACAGAGGTATGAGATTAATACTACCCTAAAACTAACAGCTAAAATTTTACACAAGCTACTAACAGAGGATAAGTTTAGCAAATTAACAACAGGGTGTTTGTAGTGGGAAGCCATGTATAGGTGCAATATTAGTTATAAAGTAAATTACTGAGAAATCACTAGAGTATAATACACCAGCAATTCTGTGCCTGGTTGACTTAAAGAAAGCATTTGACAGAGTAAAACTCAAATAGGTAATCCATCTTCTCTATAATAGAGAAGTTCTATTAAATATTATAAAAACTATCGAAAACATCTACCAAGACACAACTTACAGAACCTATAGAAATAGGCAACGGAATAAGACAGGGTAACACCTGGAAGGCTACTGGAAACGGCAGAGATGAGAGTTCTAAGAAAATTGACAGAAAATATGCTGAGATATTAAAAGAGGAGTAAAGATATTAAAAGAAAATGTAACGTACAGTGTATAACTAGAATAAAAAATTAAATAACCACATAAGCAAAAGTAAGAAGATCCGCGTCGTCAAAACAGCAAGAGCTAAGCACCAATCGACAGAAGACAGAAGAGGTATCAACTGACCATGGAAAAGATGGAGTGACAACCTTTCTTCGAGGTATTAATCCACCAATAAACAAGCAGAAATGCTTATACAGAAAAAAAAAAGAATAAGAACAATAAATGTTTTGCTGTGTATGAAAAAGCTGTATGAGAATATATATAAACATTGGATAATGGAAAGAAACCAAATAATCTAAAGGATATTTCAGGTCAGAAGCAAGCACCAAGTTATTATAACCTGCTTTATCATCATCATCTTTGGCTCGACAATCCTCTATGGATCTTGGCCTGCTCTAAGATTCGTCGCCATTCTGTTCGGTTTTTGGCAACATGTTGCCATCTTCTGATTTTTAATATTCGTAAGTCGGTTTCTACTCCATCTAACCACCTAATTCGCGGTCTGCCTTTGCTTTTTTTTCCTACAGGGGTTCCTGTGGTTAGCTTTTTAGCAATGGTATTTTCTGGCATTCGTATTATGTGTCCAGCCCATCTAAGTCGCTGTGTTTTAATGAACGAATGACATCTGGCTCATCAAAGAGCTGATACAATTCAAAATTATATCTTCTGCGCCACTGCCCTTGGTCGTTTACAGCTCCAAATATTTTGCGGAGTATTTTACGCTCAAATATTATAACCTGCTTGCTTAGCAAACATTTCCACTTACAAGTGATCACAAATATTCTTAGTTGACACTTCTCTTTCTGCTATTATCTCTCTCGTCTCCATAAAATGGTCAAATATAAACATAAAGGTTTGTAGCGATAAGACTACCAAAGAGAATATTATAAATACTATTATAAAAATAATACCTCAATCAACCATGGGAGCTTATCGTCTATGCTTTGTCTAGCTCAGTATCTCAAGTGTGAGTTCGTCTTATCTTAAACTAGGAATCGAACCATAAACTCTTCTTAATCATATTTATTAAAAATAGGAAACAATTAACCCTGCCAATACTTCACAATGAACATGGTGAGGATTATACTTATGGCATCGATGGCTGCTTGTGTGGCCTTTCAATTAGACGGTAAGGTCCTCCTGAGAGCTACAGTTATTCCATGTGTATGTGGCCTCCCAATTAAGTGATTAGGTCCACCAAAAGAGTCAATAAATTTTCATAATCTGGCCAGTAGAATATTGGTTGCGGTTAATTAATACAGTCAATAAACCGAGAATATGGTCAATAAACTAAAATACAACAACAACTTTATTAGAGACACATCAAAACGCGTTTAACTTCCTTGCCATTTTACAAAATTACAATGAAACAAACAGAAGGTGGCAAAAGTAAAATGAAATATAATTATTATTACTTATTTAAATTTTGTTCAGATCCCTACATGCATGTAATCGAAAAACGTGCTTTCAAAAGAAGTGAGGTTACGAATATTAAAAATGCTGTCATAATTATAGAATGAAGATCATAGTGAAAGTTCCAACCCCAAGAGAATGTTGCGGACCATACAATGAAGCTTATTATAATTCCTACTTTTTTATATAAATTTTAATTATAAACAAATAAAAATCCCACCATTAATGGTGATTGGTAGAAAGTAGAAAGGGACTGCACGAAGTTCGCACAGATGTCATACGATGTTCCTATATGATGGAATTAGATTTTCTGCCAACATTTTTTATTTTTTTTACATCCTTTATTTATTGAAATCTGTTTCTACAAATAAAAAAACAATAATCAGTATTATGTTTATCAAGTAATTAACATAGGGGAGATCAGTACAGTGACAGAAATCCTTAAGATAAATTTCTAATATATACAAATATTTGAAATATAAATAACAATTTACAAAGACATTGTACTAACATATTTAAAAAACATAGCAATGGGTAAAATTATAACAACACACACAATTATAAGTTGTAGGTATATGTAGTATCAGTTGTAGCCTATAAAATGATATATACGTTTATGTATATAAAGGTATAGGTCTAGAGGATCACGTCGTTTTAGTCTTCCTCTCCTTGGTCGCTTAAGTAGGTCTTGGGCAAGTGTATTTGGATGGTTTAGTAGTCTATTTTTGTAAGTGCCACTGAGTGAGACAACGGTGTCTTTAATATTTTGGATCTGAAGATCTCGGTGTATAACATAATTGGGCACGTACCACGGTGCATTGGTAATATGTCAAAACTTTAGATTGGAAACGTTGAAGTTTCAGTAAATGAGAATTAGATGCTGTACCCCATATCTGTATACCGTAGGTCCAAACTGAACATATTTATAATAATTTAAAGTTTATTATGTAAACTTAGTTTGGATTTATTATTCATGAACCAATACATTTTCCTGTATATTAATCCTAGTTGCAGTCTCTTTGTCCAGATGTGCTTTCCCCAATTTAGTCGGCTGTCAAAATGTATTCCCAAGTATTTAACATCACTTTTTTTGGGTATTATCGTATTGTTTATGCACACAGATAGTATACTCTCTTTGCGTATAGTAAATGTTATATGTGCTGATTTGCTGCCATTTACTTTAATTCGCCACAGTTTTAACCATTTCTCTAGTCCATTTAAATGAATTTGTAAATTTTGACAGGCTGTAACAGGAACCGAGCTAGAAGCCATTATCACAGTATTATCTGCATAGGTAGCGATTGTGCTGTTTACTCTTGTGGGAATATCTGCCGTATAGGGTAACTATAAAGTTGGTCCCAATATACTACCCTGAGGTACTCCCGATAGAATTGGAGATATGTTTGATACTGCTTCATTGCATCAGACCTGGAAATATCGATTGGTAAGATAGGATCTCAGAAGAGCATACAGAGGATGAGGAAAGTGAGTTTTTATTTTAGATAGCAGCCCCTCATGCCATACTTTATCAAATGCTTGTGAGACATTCAAAAAGGCTGCAGTGCAGTATTCTTTCTTTTCAATCGCATCTCTTGCTACTTTGGCAACTCTATGTACCTGCTCAATTGTTCCATGTTGTTGCCTAAATCCAAACTGATAATCAGGTACTAACTTTTGTCTGTCGATTATAGAATTCATTTTCTGAAGGAGTATCCTCTCAAATATCTTAGAGATAAGGGGAAGTAAACTGATTGGACGATAGGATGATAGTTCTTATGGTTCTTAATAAGTTTTGGGTATTAGAGTAATTTGTGCCATTTTGCATTGAAACGGAAAATAGCCTAACTTTAGTATAGCGTTAAATATGTATATAACCAACCGAAATCCTTCCTTGGGTAAATTTTTGCAGATTTTTCCCGATATTAAATCATACCCTGGAGCTTTTTTAGTATTGAGATGTTTAACTAACTCTTTTATTTCATTAATTTTGATATTTTCTATAGGAGGTGACATCTGGTAGGGTGAATCTAAGTTCTTGTAAATGAATTCTTCTTCTTCCTTTGAGATAGTTCTGGAGTGTGGTTGAAAAACTTGGCTGAGATGATTAGCGAATGCTTGTACTTTATCTTCATCGGCCTTGGCCCAATCACCGTCTTTATTTCTAATGGGACCGTCATGCTAAATCTGATGTTTAAGTTTCATAGAGAGTTTCCAAATAGAGTAGTTTGTGTCATCCATCGCAGTAAGACTTTCAAGAAATTCATTTATGCCCTGATCTTTGTATTTGTGTAATTCTCTTTTAAGCAAACGAGTAACCCTATTCAGTTCAGATTTGTTCTCAGGAGATCTGAAAGTTTGCCACTGTTTTCTTAGTTTTCTCTTTTCGTTGATTAAGATTTTTATACGATGTGGATATGGTTCACAGTTATTACTCCGATTTAGATATGGAGTTGCTCTCCAAGCTGCCTGTTGAATGATTGATGTAAGGTGATGAACTGCTTCCTTAATATTTTCACTTGTTTTAAGAGGAAGATTTAAGTTAATTGTATTTTGAATATTAAATCTGAACAGACTTCAATTTGTTTTATGATTTGAAAAAGTGGGGTATTTATTTGTATTATATACATGTTCCATCACATCAATAAATATGGGAGAATGGTCCGACGAAAGGTCAAAAGAAGGTTTAATGTCTACAAATTTGTTACTTATTCCTTTTATGATACCAAAATCGATGAGATAGGGTATTTTATTTCTATCTGTAGACCAGTAGATTGGCTGCCCAGTAGAAATTGGAGTCAAGTTATTTTCGTTTAAACTTTTAATAAGTTCTCTTCCGCGAGTTGTTATCAGTATTAAACCCCATCTTGTATGTTTTGCGTTAAAATCACCTACTGCAATAAAGCGATGACCAAGCCCTTTGAAATAACTAGAGAAATGGTCCTCTTTAATTGTTTTACCAGGGGGACAACACGCAACTGACATCGTTGTGTGCCCTTTACAGAGGTCTACAGATATAGAGGTTGCCTGAATGTTGATTTCACACACTTTATTTATTTCGTGAGGTTTTATATTACTTCTAATGATTAACGCAGTTCCACCATGACCTTTTCCCATTGGGTGTGGTGTGACATAGGTGCAAAAATCTGGCATACTAAAATGGCTCTTGTTTGTGATATGAGCAATATCCAATTTTAATTTTGGGGTTGAACATTAAGTTTTGATAACATCGTTATGAGAAGGTCGAACATTTTATCTATTCTATCCATAAGTTTATGGACCATCAATTCTAAACTGTTACTTGCTTCTGTTGTATTCAGATTTTCCTGTGTAGTTTTTGAGACAGATGCCGTAGTATGATTTGTTTGATATGTTACAGATGAGCGACGAGTATTTGAAGAACTTGGCGGGCAACGAGATTGTACTTTCTCCCTCAATTTTGAAAATTGTTTTCTTTGTGGAGTTGAAAATAACCACTCGAAATCCACGGTCCTCTTTTATTTGATATGTGTGAAACTGCGTTTTTTTGCTGTTAAGCTTTTAATAATATGCGAATAGTTTTCAGGTGAATCTACTTGGAGTTTAATTTGGTTATCCCTAAGGCATTTAATGGTATATAGATTTGATATTTTTTCATCAAGCAGTTCGCGTAGCGGCTTTATATATTCGACATTCTGAATAAATATTGGTGGAGCTTTTTTGGATTCGGCATTTCTATTTTCTTCTTGTGTATCATCAGTAGTTAAAGGGCTATATCTATTGGTCGTTGGCGTAGGTTTCTGCAACCAATAATCCTGAATGGTAGTTTGCTTTTTAATTCTATGCGGAGGGCTATCTTCTGATCGCTGACGCTTCTTATTTTTAATTAACGCCCAACCTGTAACATCATTTTGCTGACGAGTTTGTTGTTCTAGTTCTGGTTTGTTTTCTGGCAAACATGTTGACATTGAGGCACAATGAGATGAGCTATTAGTGGCGTTTATCCTGATTTTATTTGAGGAAATACTGTTTGTTCTTTTTTTTTAACATATATTTAGTCTACCGGACAGAAAGGGATAAGGCGAATATTTATTCTATGAGACAGAAAGACAGAAAAGAGAGAAATGAGAGAAAAAAATAGTAAAAACAAAGCTGGAGCTAAATTAAATAGCAGCTGACACGTTTGAACATATTCTCGAAACTCTGAATATAGGCTACTATGTACTTTAGGAAAGATCGCTAAGAAGCGATCTCCTAGAACATGGACTAGCGTTCTTCATCGGCGGAGATAAATAGACAATAGGTAATAAAAAAAGACAAACTTAAAGACGGGATTTAACACAACGTGGAATTGTGGTTTACGATCCCTGTGATAGGGCAAAATTGTACATTATATTATATAACTTAATAAAATTTTTACCGCCAAAACTGATGGCGTACAACAGACTCAACCCTTAATATTCACAATCGGAATGACCAGACTACATTTTGGGGTTGGTCAAGTGCATTTATTAAAAACAAATATTAACTAATTTAACAGTAACCAGCCATTGTCTTTTTTCTGATCGTTAATATCGATGTTCTATTTTTTTTTGCCGACGTAAACCAGCAAAGAGCGACACTCCACGAGCTGTTTGATTCTGACTTTAAGCGGAATTTTATAGAGGGATTTTATTGTTTAGTATGGTCAATGGATCCCTAAATATGAAAAAACTTTAAAGTACTGTCATTTAAAGGGATGCGTTGTAAGAAAGGTGTGAATTGGGCCCTATCCACTAAAGAGCATTTGGGTGAATTCTATGCACTTTTGGTATATACAGATCCACAAAAAAGTTGTTCAAATTAAATTTTCTATAAAAATGTTACCTCAAAAGTCAAAAATATTGTTTTTGACAAAATATATTCAAAAAACTTTCGATAGAGGAAAGATAAAAGTTTTTTTTTCTGCAAAGCAATGCTTATACCTATATCTCCGTAGAAAAATTTAAGGGACAAAATAAGAAAAATCGCGTTTTTGTGTATTTTTGTTTTTTAAAAATATTTTTGCCAAAAAAAAAACCTCTTTTAATTTAAAAGGTGTCATTTTAATAGATACTCTTTGCTTACGGCCTCTTTTATATTAGTTAACTTTTTACCAAGGTTCTGAAACAATTTTATTTTAGCGTGTCTATAACCATAAACCTAATAACAAAAACTTGTGTATATATTTTCGAAAAATTTTAAAAATATTCTTTTTTAAAAACGATTTCTGGAGTGGAAAACGAAACATCAAACATAAGAAGTTAAAAAATTTTTTTTCATTACAATCAATAACTGTGGCTTAATCGCATACAAACATAATAAGTTATCAAAATAAATATACGTAGACGGTTGCATTTGGATTTAATCTGAATCTCTTACCATTTTCCAACACCTGTTTCTCGGTCTTCCTGTCATCAGTGAGATTTATAAGAAAACACAAACCAAATTAAAACGCACCGACCAGTATGGCA
Source organism: Diabrotica balteata (assembly GCA_918026665.1). NCBI lineage: Eukaryota > Metazoa > Arthropoda > Insecta > Coleoptera > Chrysomelidae > Diabrotica > Diabrotica balteata. Next base: position 50,155,386 of record OU898283.1, on the reverse strand, counting down.
ATTATAGAAAAAATAATTACCAGAGTATGCTACTAGCGACCTCTAGTGAGGAAAGATGAAGTGAAATGTCGATAGCAATTAAAGCCCAAGCTTAATTAAGCTATTCAAAGCAATGCTGAAAATATTTTTATTCCACTATGCATCAACAATTTACTCATATATATATATATATATATATATATATATATATATATATATATATATATATATATATATATATATATATATATTACTATCATTTGTGTACTCATTTTGTCGAGTAAGGACGATAGCAAAATAAATATACGTAGAAGATTGCGTTTGGATTTATTCTGAGTTTGCCCGTTATCACAGAGACTTGTAAAAACACCCAAACTAAATCAAAACGCACCGACCAGTATGGAAATTATAGGAAAGATGATGTGAAATGTCGATAGTAATTGTTAAAGTAAACTGTATACCTAAGCTTAATTAAGCCATTCTTAGCAATGGCTTGATATAAACTTACCCATATAAATTACCATCAAAGAGACTTCTAAGAAGGCTCAAACCAAATTAAAATGCACCAAACAGTATGATAATTGTAGGAAAAATAATTACGAGTTAATCATTGTTATTATTTGTTAGTAAGTTATTTTTTATTTACACAATTGCACACCTACAATGTTATTACTATGTTGTATAGAAAATTAATAGAAATTTTATTCGTAAAAGAAAGTAAACTTTTAAGACTAAAGCACATTTTATTATTAGTATTATTATACCCTTAAAACAACGATCTGACCCGGAACTTTATATCTAATGAGAAAAATATATAGTGGATATTTTTCTTGCTTTATTAAAATAACTACTTGGTAAGCGCTTACGTAGAAAAATTCTATTTCCACACAAATACCCACGTGTACACATTTTATATTTTAATTGGTTAGATTAACTTTTTTTAATTTGCAATATTGCAGGTTACAAAATATTACAATCAAATAAAAATTATAAGGTAGAAATATTTAGTTATAACGATCTGACCCGGAACTTTATACATAACGAGGGAAAATAGGGCCGATTTCAATAAGAAGTTTGGAAGATCCCCAGGAAATCACACAGTGTTCACATATTCTATTGAAATCCGAAAGTCTAAAGGTGCATATTTTCTTGCTTCATTAAAGTTACTACTTGGTTAAAAAACATTTTGTTTCCACAAAAATACTTACATGTACAGATTTCATACTTTAATTGGGTACAGTAACTTTTTTGATCCCTTTAAACCCATCAGCCACCAGCCCACTGATTTACAGATTATTGCAGGTTTATAAATATTACCAGGAAATGAAAATTATTAGGAAGAAGTGTTCAGTTTAGAAATTTCTTTGAAGTTATATAATATTAATTTAACCAAGTGATGGATTCAACCGTTACTTGATGCAAATTCATTTTATCTAACAATAAAACACTAAAAACTTTTTGTCTCTAGAAAACTTGTAACCGATGTAAGTCTTTGGGCAGTCACCACTGTGTAAGTGCTTTTTGTTTTGGCTCATGATATTTTTGATATATTTGCCTTAAATGTTGTTTGCCTGTTGGTGGAAATACTAATTTTAGGACATTATTATCTAGTTTTTGGTTTAAAATTTTATTTATTGTTTGTTCGCTGTACCCATTGTTAACTGCTAAAGGCTTGATAATATTCCATTCTATCTGGAAGTTGTATTTTGACATAATAATTTCTAATCTATGCTATGGTAGGTTGCCAATTCATGTTATGTAGAATGGGATGATGAATACTGTATAGTCATGTCAGTATAAATGGGTCTATAAAATACGGAGAACTTAGTTTTCTAGAAAATGTATGTATTGATTATCTTCTGTTTCTATTATAAATTTAATTTGACTATGAAGTGAATTAACATACAATAAGAATCGATCGTGGACAACTGATTAACTTCGAGATCATAATTATTATTTTAATGGCCAATTTCAAATTCTTTAGAACCAAAATAAAGATTTTAAGGTATCTTTATTATAATTTATGGAAATTAACAAATTAAATAATATAGACATAATTCTGAATGACCATCTAAAAAACAGTTACCCTCCTTTAACTTACTCAGTTAAAAACTATAAAATCTAACCGCATACAAAAAATAGAACAGCTGAGAAACAGCTTTGTCGAAAGAGCTGTAGTGATAATATATTAAAATAAATTTTATGGAGGTTTTAAAAACAGAAGTTTTTAGTGTTTTATTGTTAGAATAATGTAACCCTCTACCAGACGGTTAAACCTCTCATCCCATTACCATATGAAAGTACAAAAGAAACTTTGTTACTTTTTATTGATAACATTGAAATGCTACACACATTTTTTACTCGTTAAAATGTAATTTATATACAAATTAAAAAAAAAAAAAGATACACTAAACTTTAAATATACCACTAATGGTCCTTCACAGGGTTCATCCGAACAAACGTATAATTTTTTAAATAGCTTTATGCGCCATTAAATATGCTTAATACAAAATTACTTCTGTAGTTTGTAGCAGTTTAATTTGCCTACCCCATTGAGTATCACTTATAGGGGATTGAAACTGGGTACAGAAATTACTTTTTTTTTACATCTTTAAAGAGAAGAAGGAAAATCTGCATTCAGACACCTGTGACTCACACAGGTAGTGTTGGGTTCCTAATACCCTAGCGAAGTTGTGCAGGGGCGAGATGCCCAAGGAATTTAGACCCTAGACACCTCGCCCCGTCACCACTCCGAGACGGTCGGCGTCCAACTAAAAACCTCTCCTCTGTCACACCAGACATCAGGATGGAAGGGCCAGTTAAGGCATATATCTCTCCCGATGCCCTGCTATCACCCGATTTCCATTCTTTCTCCGACACATTCATCCAGGAAACCACACCCACACGAACCACCAAGGACTTTCAACCCACTGCCTTAGCGAGGCTGCCATCTCTCTCGCGTCGTCTGTCTCTTACTCACTCTTAGTTCAGCCTGCGACAATCCGAACCCTACCAAGGTGCTACTCGCCTGTCTTAAAATTCTGTTGCGAGTTCCCTCTCTTCTCGTTCTTTTGAGGAGAGCAGCTCCCTGACAAATTTGTGGATCCGTGTCCACCACCACTTATCCCTCATCATTTTCTCCACCATTTCTCTCACGGAATCAAACATTCTGCAGTTACACTCTCTTACAAACTTCTCTCTTTCATCCTCCCACTCTTGTTGCCACTGTCCGATTGAAACTAATCTCTCGGTCAGTCTTATCTCATTCATTTCTCGCTCTCCAATGTTCCGCCCCCTACGACTGTAAATCCTTGCCCTTTCACCTGCCAGCACATGTAAAGAAACACAGCCGGTGATAACACACAGAGCGGCAGCTGACACAGTCCTGTAGGCACATGCTACCCGCAGCAGACTAGTTCTGTCCACGCGTACCATGAGCCTCTTGTAAGTTGGTAGTTCTACCGCGTCACTCCAGACTGGGGCCGCGTAAAGGACGACAGACTGCACAACACCGTGGAGCACCCTTCTCCTTTCGGATTTGGGACTACCGATATTAGGCATTATCCTCCCCAGCGCAGCCATTCTCTGAACAGCTCTGCTGGTCACCCCCCTCAAATGTTCCCCCCAGCTCCCACTCTGGTGGAGAGTAACTCCCAAATACTTAACGTACTTTTTGGGCGTCACTCTCGCTCCCGCGCACTCAAATTCCACCCTATCTCTCTTTCTGTAGCCTCTGAGTACTACAGCCTCCGTCTTATCCTCCGCGAGAGAAAGATCATGCTCACTCATCCAATCCTCAACTAGAACACACGCACGCGTAATCCGAAGCAAGAGTTCCTCCCTGTCCCGTGCAGCCACCAGCATAGCAAGGTCGTCCGCGAATGCAAAGGGGGTCACACTTTCCCCATATTCGCAATTTAAGACCCCGTCATATGCCAGGTTCCACAGCGTCGGACCCAGGACGGAGCCCTGCGGGACCCCAGCCGTTACATCCACCATCACACCATTTTCCACCACGATCTTCCTCTCGGAAAGATAATCAGCGACCACATTCCTCAGATACCCAGGACAGTTCCTTGCTTCCAAAGAGCTCATTACGTGACCCCACTGCAATGTATTAAAAGCATTTCGGACGTCAAAGAGAACTAGGATGACCCATCGATGATCACCCTCAATTCCCCGTGCCGCCCGAAGCACATCGGTCACCGCATCCACTGTACTTTTACCCTTGCAGAAACCATATTGTCTCGGAGATAGGCCTCCAGACATCACAATCACCTCCTCGATACGCGAACGTAACATTATCTCATATAGCTTTCCGATACAAGGAAGAAGGCAAATAGGACGATATTTTCCTGCCTTGAATTTAGACAGGAGCACGAGCCTCGAGATTTTCCAGGGATCCGGAAAAGACTGCGCGACAAGAAGAGCATTCATGTATTTTAGCAGCCACTACAGAAATTACTGGGCTGGAGGTAGGATAAGCAAACAAACCGAAACGTCTGCGGACGGTTACTCTTGGTTTGGCTGGAGAGGTTGGTCGTAAGTAAGTGAATAAAAGAGGGACTGGAAAGTGGAAACTACAAAGAGAGAAATAAAAAAATATAGATTTCCTGGGCAACACAACACAAAAAGTTTCCTAAACTATTTGAAAAGGACGTCGTTTACAAGAATATTCTCGCTGGATGGACAGAAAGCTTTACTTTCAAAAAAAAAATCTTTTAATTTAAAGGAAATAATTCTACAACTGGTTTAGAAAGAAACATTACATATTTATTATTACTTTTTATGAACTGTTATTACAGATAATAATAACAAAATTTAAAAACAAACTTACAATGGTGCTATTTGTAATGATTTACAACAAGCTCCAGACGATGAGGATGCTAAAGAAATTTAAATTATTATTAAAATAAAAATATCTAGATTTTTGAACGGAGCTTATATTAAGGTTAACCTTCAAACAAAACAAATCAAAATTATGGTTATGTACCAAATGTCCGAAAGGGATAATATTAACTGTCATATGTCAAAATTAAATAATAAAACCTTTTGGAAAAATTAATTATAATTATAACTTTAACTTTATTTAAAGAATTCTAATATGACAATTATCTAATCTTAAAAAAATGTTTAACAAAAAGTATATTATATCACGTTGGCTGATGTATTTCCTTTAAGAAAGATTTTGGGATTAGGACTGGATTTAAAAAACTCCAAACAAACATAGTTCTGTCCCATTTAAACTGCAAATTGGTCGAAAGTGACCATGGAACACAAATAGACAATTCCTTGTAAGTTGGACACTGGATTCGGGCTTCAGATTATCCTAGATGACAAAAAGCTGCAATCTTTAAAACTCGGCCTCTCAAACGCTCTTGCTTAAAACCATGTGGACCTACCAAATTTTTGTAACGCTGCTTCACAAATCTCTCACTTGAGATACAATACAACAAATCGGCGATTAACTCAACTAAAAACTGTCACTTTGCATTTGAGCCTAAATTCATTTCTTAACATTAAACATTTGCCGGCTTTTGAAGACTACACACCCGCAATCATTCGGCCCCCTTTTTGATATTTGTTCATTCCATACGTAATATTATCCTTGATTATTGCCCAAATCGTGAATAGTAAAATTATAAGTTGCAAGCTTACTCTTGTAATAAAAGTTGCTTAACTCTGACTTGGGCGTTACTTATACCTTCTGCAAATCGAAGCATATTGTTAAAAACGATTTATCACTTTTTAAAAATTTCTTATTAGCATCTTTCAGATTTCTAACAGATTGTTTGTTTAAAACATGGCTAATGTAATTTTCTCCCATGGATAAAATTCTTTTCCCCGGATCTTTATTGTTATAAGCACTGCATACTGAGCACTGATCTTCCTTAGGCTTAAAAAATGCAATGTTGAATTGTGAGTTTAGAGTATCCCTGTATTGTCTAACTGTAGTGACGGCATCCCATTTTTTGAGTTTGGCATATTTCACGTACATTCGATGCATTACAGAAGATATGTTTGTATAATAAGAAGGTAAATACATAATTTTATGTGTTCTACAGTGTTATCTTTTACACTCTCCGGGATCTCGTGCGGTCAAGTATTATGTTTTTCTCTCTTATCTGCTTCTATAGTACCAGCTTAACACCTTGGCTACCGTGTGAGATGCCGGCATCTCACACAAAATATGACTGTGGTACTGTGTGAGACGCCGGCATCCAGCGTTACTAAATTACTTAAAATGCTCTAAAACAGCCTGGGTTAAAACGAGAGTTTTTAGTTTCTCGTATTGGTTTCAAAATAAAGTAATGAACTTATAGTTACCATGGTTTTTGAAAAAGTGTAATATAACTTGCATATTAGAGATTGAAAGTAAAATGTAATTTTTAATGAATTTAGGTTAATAATAAAGTAAAAAAAACTTTATTGCTTAAAAAATCAAATACAAAATACCAAGTTACAAAAAATAATGAAATTTTAACAATCATTTAATGTTTTAAGTTAAAACAGTAAAAACACATATATAGATTTCCTGAACAACTGTTACAAAACGTTGCCACCTGCTTGCATTTATTCTGTAAAAACTTTCTATCATGACTAACTAACAACTTATTGTAACATGTCATACAACGCTTTCTCTTCTTTCTGTTTCTCTCGTCTTTTTCTTGTACTTCGATCAGCTCATGTTTTGGGATTTTTTCAACTTTCTTCTCGTTCGAAATGGATGCAAAGCTTTGAATAATTTGTAGTCTAAAATCTCTAGATGTAATGTTTTTACCCATAATTGTTTTATACAGAAGATGAGAATTAACAATCGAGGTTCCTAAAAGTAACTCCAAAGCTACTTTGTGGTACCATCTGATGGTTCTTCTTAACACACTATAATAGCTGGCCATTTGGTCAGATATATCGATACCTTGTTTGTATTTATTGTAAAAAACAATAGCTTCGGGCTTTATGACAGGTTCTCCTCTCCTATTTTTTTGTGTAAGTTCACACATTTTCAATGTATGTTTTGTTGATAGAAATCTTACGTTCCTCTTATCCTTCCAGTTCCCAACTACATATCCTTTTTTACTTTCCTCTCCTACAATCTCTCCACGTTTCATCTTTTTAGGTTCTAGAATAGATTATGGGCAATTTTTCATGTTTTTTCTTAGTGTTCCAATTAAATGTGTTTTTTTTCTAACAACGTTTGAGCTAATTGTGGGTTAGTATAAAAATTATCTACTACTAAAGTTCTTCCACATCCAACATAATCTTCAAGCAGTTCATAAACAACTGTATTACTTGCTCCCTCTTCTCTGTTTTTCTGCTTCATTTGACCCTCGTAAATCTTAACGTGGTAAGTATAACCTTGAGAATCACAAATTTTAAATAATTTTACACCATATTTAGAAGCTTTTCCAGGGATGTATTGCCTAAAAATTAATCTACCTCTAAAAGGTACCATCGATTCGTCAATTACGACAACTTCTTCGCGAGTTTTTAGGTGTTTGTATTTATGTACAAGAATATCGACTAATGGTCTAATTTTGTCTAATCGATCATTGGGATTATTAGTGCTGTTATCAGAGAAATGCAGGTGTCGTAGTATAGACTGAAATCTATTACGCGACATAAGTTGTGGTACAAACTTATTTGCAAATAAAAGATTTCTTGACCAATAATCAGATATTTTTTGATATACTACAAGGCCCATGTAAATTATGATAGCAAAAAATTTTCGTAGTTCAACATTATTCGCAATCGGTATCCATTTGCCCTTTGTAGTTCTTGAAGCCTGAATATTCGTCTGAATTCTAATTAGGTCTAGGACGTCATCATCAATGATAGCAGATAAAATTTTTATTGGAGTAATATCACCATCTAATACATTATTAACTCCTCCCGTTCCAGAATATACTAAATCTTTTAAGTATGCACCATTTACCTCTTCCCATTCTTCACCTTCCTCATTAGATTGAAACTCTGTTGTTTTTGGTACATCTTCTGGATTCTCATCACTGCTCTCCTCAGTATCGTCGTCTAACATCTCATATTCACTTCCACTGTCCTCAAATGGTTCCTCGACATCAGAAGTATTATCCTTGTCCGATGGGATTTCTTCTTACCATGCCAGCCATTGGTTCACTTGTTTTTCAGACATAGTAGGAACTAAAAAGAGTGATATCAAAAAATGAATGTATTATTTAGTGTGATTTTTACTTACTAAAAACTCAAAAATTCGCTGAAGCTACTTGATGTTATTTTAGAAAACAATTCGACACAATAAACACTCAAAATCTATTAGAACAGCGTTTCAATACACATAATATTCCACTTCTAAATTACAAATGAATAGCAAATGACGGAAGCAGTCGGTATGTAACGTAATCTACTTAGAAGTGATATGGATATGGACTATGTAATATGTGTTTGCCGGCATCTCACACGGTCTCAATTTCAAGTTCACGTTTTTGCAATATTTGTGTACCGTGTGAGTCACCAGCGCACATTTTTTCAAACTTGAAAATTCAGCAAAAATATTTTTTGTGATAATATTTTTACACTGTCTTTGACATAATAAAGAAGATAAGCTTAAAATTTGATAACAAAATATTTGGTACAAAATGACAAGTTATTAGTTTAAATGGGCGGTAGCCAAGTTAACTAATTTTTTTAATGCAGTGCTAACAAAAGTTTCAGTTTTTATTCGCTTGTAACTTATAGCCGTATCTCGGTCCCTTCTCACAAATTTGCGAATACTATGGTAATTCCATAATACTACTGTCTTCGCGGTAAAGTACAGAGATAATTAAGATACTACATTTACATTAATGTATATTGTGTTAAAGTTATTACCAGTTTTCGTTGGGAGGGTCGAACTAATAATTGTTGATTTAATAATTGAAAAAACAAGGTATTTCTTAATAGCTAAGCTTCAAGTATCAGTTGGGTACACTTTCATAGAAATCTGTTATAGTTTTTTTTATGAACGAGAGAGTAATTAGCATAATTTTAACTGGTACCTCCAACTACTCCATGGGCGTGCTCAAGATTAATTGAAAAATTGCTTTGAATAATTGTAAAAAATTAATGAATTATTTCAGTGTTATAAAGTGTTATGTGTATGTAAACAAAAGTGACCTCTTTTATCACTAAAGCTCGGATTTATAGGCAACAAAAATTGAAGAAAAAGGCGCCTATATAGGCAAAGATTTTTATTAAAAAAGGCAGGAATATTAACATTTAGGCAAGACAGATGTAATTGGAGCATATTTCAGAGCGGATAATAAATCTGGCATAATTTGAAATTCCTCGGAAAATGTCCCATTCAAAACTTTAGCAACATTAGATAAAAACGAAAAACCTTCATTCTTGTCGAAAACATATTTCATTTTTTTAAAAATTAATTGACCGTTACTTCCAGGTGCCGATTTAATTTTCGTCTTTAAATTATCTATTAATTTTACTGACTCACATAAATTTATCTCTTGTTTTTCTAATAAGGTAATTGTGGTAACTATTAATTTATAATTGTCATTGATATAACCGAGTTCCTGTTTCAATTTGGGATTTTTTAATATTTTTTTTGCTTCTCGAATGGCTTCGGAAATATCATCATCAAATTCTGACATAACTATTTCTATTTCATTGCAGTGTTCAAAGTAAAAAAAGACTGCTTCGAGCCAGGTTCCCCACCTTGTAATTACTGGTTTAGGTGGCAAAGGGACACCGGGAAGTCTTTCTTTATATATTTGCACCCTCAACGGAGCCTTTACAAAAACTTTTTTCATAAAATTTATAAAATTATTTGCCAACGGAAACAGATTTCTTATTTCTTCAGCAATTCTATTTACCCCGTGGGCTACACAAGTGCAATGAATTAAATTAGGATAAAAAATTTTTAAATTAACAGCAGCTTTTAACATATATGCCGCAGCATCTGAAAGCATTAAAACTATTTTATTCACTGGTATAGCGTTGGGTAAAAAGAGGTTTGTTAAACTATCTTGTATAAATCGACTTATTGTTAAATTGTTTGTTTTTTCCAATTCTTTAACGGCAACTAAATAAGGTTTTCTCGCAAAGTTTTCGTTCAAAATTCCAATCATTAAATTAGCTATATACCTGCCGCATACATCTGTCGTTTCATCCACGATAATATACAAAAAATTGCCCTCCAACTCGTGCTTAATTTTTGAAATACATTCCACATAACATTTTTCCACAGTATGTTTTCTCAATGTACTCTCGTCCGGTAAGGATTTATTAAGATATTTTTCAAAAAAGCGTTTAAAACTAGGGTTATTAACTTTATATAGAGGAATGTTGGATGCAATCATCATCTGGCATAAATCAAATTTAAATGCGTCTTCCTCCTTTTTTTTTGAACTGCTTAAACTATCCCGCAGAGATGTTTGGGCTAACTTAGAGGAATTTAATTTTTCCAAATTACGTTTATGAAGTGGGGTTCCACAATGCTGGTCAATAAAGTACTTTTTTCTACTTGAAATCTGAGAATTAAAAAAAAATAATTAGAATTCTAAAACCGCTTTAGAATTTAGTTATGTTGTGGGACGAGAAAAAAAGAAAAAAAAAATAAAACTTACCGATTTGCCGCATGGTTTACAAAATGCTCCATCTCCTTCTAGAGAAAGTTCCGAATAAGGTGCGATCCATAGCCTTAATTTAGATGTCATCTTTTCACACAACTGTCTTGAACGTTTTAAAACGTGTTCTTTGCTTTTCGGTATACGCAACAAAACTAAACTAGGATATAGCAATTTGCTAATTTGTGAGTAAACTCTGATACAGTAACCGACTGTACAACTGATAATAAACTAATAAAGCTTAGGGATTTCCAAATAGTTAACCCTCAAGTCTCGATCAGGTACATTTTCCTAGAAATCTATTATATAAACAAACCATTGATATTTTATTATTGACCCAAAATTTTATTATAGAATGGTTTAGTAATAGAATAATATCATGGGTAGTACCATGAAATTTTAAAAAAGGCACAAATAGGCGGAATTTACGAAAAAAGGCAAAAAGTGCAAAAAACACTTATAATAGGCAAAATAGGCAAAAAAAGGCATTTTGCCTATAATCCGAGCTTTATTTATCACACACTATATTAGAACTGACTGGCCTACATTAAAAAGGGTTTTAAAAAATTCACATTTTTTTTAATTTTTAAAAATTACAAACCGTTTTTAAAACCGTCTAAGGTATGTTAAATAGATGAATAAAAATATTAATATAAAACTTACAGCTACTTGCTACAAATCCAAATCAGATTCCGAAGATGAACTTTCAGAACCAAAATTTATAATAACTGGCTCGATCATTTTATCAGTAATATTGTCCAGCTTCCACATTTTTTCCTCTTCTTTAATAGTGTGATTTACTGCCTTTTCCCAGTTTTCAGGTTTTACATTATTTACGGCCTCCAAAAACAACTGTTTAACATCATGAATTTTAAAAGTGGTATTTTTTCTTGAAACTTCACTCTTTATCTGTGCCCATACCAGTTCAATCGGGTTTAATTCACAATATATGGTGGGGATCTAAGTACTGTCATTCCACGATTTTTGGCAATTTCATCAATTTCGTATTTTTTTAATTTTTCTTTATGAAGGGCACACTACGAATAAAGTTCCTTTCTTATAGATCCGGGATGGTCCGCAATATTTTTTGAACTCAGCCAATTCTGCAAGTCTTTTTTTAACCACTTGGTTGTGGGCAGTCCTTCTATAAGTCTGGAGTGATAACTTGCATTATCCATTACTATTACACAGTGCTTAGGAAGAAGATCTATCATCGAACCATTCTTGAAAGACATCAGCGTTCATGTCCTTATGGTAGTCACCGGTACGAGTTGATTCAAAAGTTAATAAACCACCTTCAACAAAACCGTCTGAACTGCCAATGTGTACTATTATCAGCCTGCGTCCCTTTCCTGATGGTGGGATTAAACCAGTAGATAAGTTATTTACAAAAGCGTGCCTTTGACTTGTAACAGTTTCATCCTTCCAAAATTTATTTGGTGTATGACCCTCGTTGATCCATGTTTTATCAAGATAAAATATTTTTCTTTTTTGGTTTCTCATTTCCTTTATGGTTCTTAGAAAATGTCTTCTCCATATGACAATATCGCTTCTTTCTAATAAAATAGACTTTCTGGGATTCTTTTTCCAGCGGAAGCCTATTTCTTTTAAAAGTTTCCATAACGTACTTCGACTGATTTCTGGGTAATCCTTATCATCTCGAACTGAGACAAGAACTTTATCCAATGTTGGAAATTCTTGTCTAAAGAAGAATTCATGCAATTTCCGTCGAAGGCCTTCTTTAAAATGATATTCTATTTGAAATTTTGGTTTCCCTGGAGCATTACGTGGCATTTGAAAACTACCACGTTTCCCTTCTTTAATAACTCTGTAAATCGTAGATTTCCCAACACCAAGTGTACTGCTAACTAACTCAACGGTCTCATCAACACTTTCACATAAACGTTTGTCTGTAAATGATTTAAAACAACTAAATATTATTGTTTTTTCATTAACTGCTAAAGGACCAATTTTTCGGCGTTTAAACGGCACTTCCAAATTTTCCATAACACTAGTATACACAATAAACTGATCCTTGCAACTGAAGTACCTACTTTTAGTGAACTGTTAAGAATTTTGAATACGCCACTTGGACCTTCCTACAAAATGGAAAAACCCACTATCACATTTTCTGTGGAATAAGTTTAGAAGGTAATTATCTAGTCAATTACTGTCGTAGATTCCTGGAATTAAAGAATTAAATATTTGATTGTTGATACCCTTACTTCGTGGAATGCACTCATTTCAGATAAAATAAAACGTTTTATTTTATCTAAAGAATTAAACTTTATTTTGCAAATAGGTAGGTACTTATTAAACTTTTATTGGTTATATATAACCAATAAAATAAACATCTTACATTTCTTGCAAATGCATTAGTACCTGTTAACCTCCATCACTCCGACACTGGCAACGTTATTTAGGGATTAGTAACCATCACAACTATTGTATTCTATTCTGCTCCAACCTTTATACCTGGTGGTCATACTCAATTTAAAATTGTTTTCCTATATACTTCTGTAAACTTGTTGACAAATATCTGTTTTTCATTGAGTCACCCGTATCAACAGTTTAGGGATTTGCATACATAATTTATTGTTTTATTACTCTCTCATACATAAAAATACACTATATGAACAAACCAATAATATTTTATTATTGACACAATATTTTATTACAAAAAAGGTTCAGTGATATTAATAGTACAAGAGGTTTAAAATTGGAACAAAGATTTAAGTTAGCGAGGTGCTATGTTTTTTCGACTTTGTTTTATGGGATGAAATCTTGAACCTTGAATGCGACATCAATAAAAAAAACTAGAATCATTCGTGCTGTGAGTGTATAAAAGAATTCTGAAAATATCGTAGACAGAATACATCACAAACAAAGAGGTTCTGAGAAGGATAATACAGAAATAGAAATTTTAAATACAATTGAAACAAGAAACTTGGAATATCTCGGACATACTACACATGAAGAGAAATACACTTTATTCCAACTGATTATGCAGGGAAAAATCCAAGGAAAAAAAAGCATAGGGAGGTATAGAATGCCATGGCTGCGCAACCAGAGAGTGAAACGAATGTACATCAAATGAACTTTTCAGAGCAGCCGTCTTAAAAGTCCGAATAGCTATAATGATTGCCGACCTCCTCCGGGGATATGGCACTTGAAGAAGAAGATATTAGTAATAATATCATGGGAAGTAGCATACAGTTTTAAAAAATGCACACATTGGCGGAATTTACGAAAAAATTATAATGTTCAAGAAACACGTAGCATATGCAAGAAAAGTCATTTTGTCCATAATCCTAGCTTTTTTTCTCAGACTCTTGGATTTAAGTTTAGTGCACGGAAATATTGACAAAAGAGCAAAAATAAAGAATTTAGCTGCATTGGCTGTGTGTGCAACATATGACAGCATGTTGTAAGGAGTTTGCTGACCGAATTAGGTTACCGATGTTTTCTGTATAGATTTTTTTATACATTGTTGTTTGTTAATAAATACAACGTTATTTTTCTTTTAAAATGTAATATTTACTCTTGGGTTCCTTTTTCATATTTCGTTGAGAAATTGAATTAAAATCAAAATGCGAAGAATGCTTTGTGTAGATGCAATGCTAGTGTAAACGACACTATTATGGAAATGTATAATAACGAATAAATAATTTTAGAAAATTTATTTCATTTCTATTTTTCGAAAATTTTAAAGTTAACCCTCCGTTCATCGGGTGTGGTCTGAGAGTCTACGACAAAATAAAAATTTTGGAAAATTCCCTAATTTTATTTTTTTAAATTTCTACCTTTTCAGTACCTTCCTAGAAACTAAATACCATTCGTTTTTTTTTATAAAAAACTGTTTTATATATAATAGCTGCTGCATGGCCGTTTGTCCTGACAGACATCACCCGATCAAATGTGTAACAATATTTGCACTGCTTCTTAGATGTATTTTTCTTGCAATCTTGTTTCACTTGGCAACCGTGTACATTTTTGTGAACTAGATTATTTGGTTGTTCCTAGAAAATAAGTCAGTTCACCGATAAAATTTTTTTTGTCTGTGGTCTGTGCGTCAGTTATGGATTAAAACTTGTTTAAAGTGGTTTGCGATTGAAATCTCGAAATCTCACAAAGAAAATAGTAAAGTATATGAAAAGTATTTACAGATTTTTGTAAAATATCAATATAAGAATAATTTCATATCGAGATTCGGTTGGACAAACATTATAAAGGTACGAAGTAGCTGCATAATTTACAAATCTGATTTATTTGACAAAATATTGTATTTAAGCATTGTCAAATGGATCCTCATGAAGTGAAAATAGAGAGGCTAATGAATCCTGTAGGAGGAAAATGCCACGGACAGTGAAATAGATGACTCTGACGACGATTCGATCGCGGATCCAGATTTTCTAGAGATTAGTGATCATGATACAGACACCGAGCAGGAAAATGAAGATGGGCAAATTTTAAATTGGAATGAAGTCGAGAATGAAGAAAATAAGAGCAACAAATGGGTCATGACAGAGGCTTATATTTTTTTTAGTAAAGACGTAACTACATGGAGAATATTTGTCCCAACTAGAAATATTTAAAAAACGCAACGAAAACATAGTGACTCATTTGCCTGGGGTTGTTGGTCAAGCGCGACTTGCATTATCTCTCATTGAATGCGCGACGCAAATTTTTGGGATATTATAGTTAAAAATACGAATTCATACATAAAATTTCCGTTAGATATCAAAAAAACGCTGAATGTAGACCTGCTGACCCAGTAGAAATTCGATCACTAATTGGTTTACTTCACTCATTGGTTGGACTTCACCAAGCATTAAGAATAAATTTGAAAGAAATTCACAAGGAAAACAATTCCTGTAGCTGGCTGTATACCACGTATCACAAAAATTTGGAAATTTGGAAGAGTACTGGTCGTCAAATAATATGCGATATGAGATATTTCCTGAAACAATGGCAAAACGTAGGTTTATATTTTTATTGAAGTGTGTCCGTTTTGATGATACCACGACTAGAGACCAAAGAAAAGAAATGGACAAATTGGCAGCACTTCGTACTATTGTTGATAAATTTAATGAAAATTGTAAGAAAATAACTCATTGGGAGAGTTTGTGACTTTGGACAAAATGTTACTTGCCTTTAGGGGTAGATGCAGTTTTAAAATGTATGTTCCCAACAAACCTAATAAATATAGGCTTAAAGTTTTTTCAGTTGTTGATGCTAAAACTTTATTCACATTGTACATTGAAATGTATGCTGGTATTTAACTCGATGGCCCATATAAAGTTGACAATTCTACTGCTGCAGTAACTGAAAGAATGTGCTTACATTTATCAGGTTCAGGAAGAAACATAACCATAGACCGTTGGTTCACAGAATATGCAATTGCCAAGAAACTACTAAGAGAACACCAACTCACCGTAATTAGTACAATTAGAGCCAACAGACGAGGATTACCTGCAGAAATAATGCAAATTAAGAATAAGCAGGTATATTCTTCAGTTTTTGCATCTAGCAACGATATGACTGCCGTATCATAATATACCGAAAAAAGGAAAAAATGTGATTGCCTTTTCCACTGTGCACAAAAATGATCGGATTGATGAAGATACTGGTGCTCAAAAAAAAAACCAGAAATAATTACTGTTTATAACTCCACAAAAAGTTTATAATCTCCTTAATCCCGCAGCCATTAATGCATTTGTAATTTACAAAGGCATTCCAAAACGCGAAGATTATTCCAAAAAAACCAAGGTATGGAATTGGTACAGGAGAGTATACGACGGAGAGCAGTTGACACGCATTTGACTCTCAGGCATTGAGGTTGACGTTATACCAGAGGTATAACAGATGCCACAGCCAGATAAGAGAGGAAATTGCAAAAGACGAAAAACACTTTTTTTTGCAAAATTTGCAAATCCTGACTATGTATGGACCACATAATGGCATGCAGCAAAAATTGCTTAGAAAATTTGACCACCAAAGTGTGACAACTGTAGTTTGTGTCCCCAATTTAATTTATTAGTTTATATATGTTTTTGTAGTACTCTGTTTATTTCTTATTAACATTTTAAATGTTTTTTTTTGTTTTTTTCATTATTTAATCGCTGTTCACAAATTTGAAAAAATATGGGTTGAAATTGTAAACATTTTTAAAATTTACCTAATACAACCTAAAAAAAAAATTTAATTGTTTCTGTAATAAACATTATATAGTAAATGATTTGTTTAAAACACGTTGATGCGAGATTAGCAATAAAATGTATGCTGTTACTCGGGAAGCGGTATTTCGTTTTGGTCCTCACAAATCACACAGGACCGAAAGTGTTTCAGAATGGTCATCCGATGAACAGAGGGTAAAATTAATAAATATGAAAATTTCAGAAGTTTTTTATCATTAAGTGTAATAAATATAACCTTGTAATATAATATTTACCTTGTACTGTTCGCGTCAGAAACAACTGTTACAACTCTTATAACCGAAAATCATGTTTTCCAAGTTGTGTAAGTTGATCTTGTCACATATTCATTCTAATTTCTAAGGCAACGTTACCAGTTCAACGAAAATATTTTATCAAATCACTTAAGGTCGCGGCATATTATCCTGCACATATAGTTTCCGGTACGTAGCGTTTTCATTCCAGCAATCGGACTGCGCGTTCACATTTTTATACATAGAACGTTTCAGTTTGTTTCGGTGCAGATATGATCTCGCTTTTCGTGACAAAAATTATGTGTAATTGCTCTTTAACTTAACGATGAAGAAAGAAAAACTGTAGTAAAAAGAAGGTTTGAAGTACATCCAATGCTAAGAGAAAGGAAAAGGAAGGTGAATACTGGACTTTATACAAAGAATTAATTGATGACGATGGAAAATAATTGATGGATTCGACCGTAAAAAACTAAATAATCTAATTTCCAATAGTAAAAAACCCAATATTCATTATACAAAAAGTTTTTCGAACCATACTTTTTTCTATAGATTTTTAAATTTAACAGATACTAAATTTAGTAACAGCGAGATACAACTTTTAGAGAAAGGATTTAAACACAACTTGTTCCAACATAATAATGAGAGAACTTTAGAATATTTAGGGGTAGAATGTGAAGTAGCGTTAAACAAAACTGCTAACAATATCGAAAAAAGTATAATTGCCAAATCTATTACAGATGGGTGTAGTGAAACTAAGAATTCCTGTTACAAAGAGAATAAAACAGCAATTTCAATTAAAAATAAATCAATAGAAAACAACATTGTGTTTACAGAAGCAGACAAAGGTAACACTACTATTGCTATAGATAAAATAGAATATAATAACAAAATAATAGAATTCTTCAATAATCAAAATATTGAAAGTCTACACAAAGATCCGACAGAAAAATATCAAAAACAAATTAAGCTAGCGTTAGAAAATTCAAAATCAATACTAAATCCAATAGAACAGAAATACCTCAATATCATGAACCCACAGCCTCCTAAATTATACTCTGTCATTAAACTACACAAACCGGATCACCCAATCTAGTTTCTTTTTCTACAGTTCCGTCATATAAAATTTCAAAAAAACTGTTAGAGATTATTTTAGAACACACTAAATTTTCAACTACATTTACCATAATAAATACAATAGAACTAGTTAATAAAATACAACATTTTCAATTACCTAACAACTCCAGATTAATTTCATTTGACGTAAAAAATCTTTTTCCTAGTACCCCTCCTACAGAAACTTTTATTCTAGTAAAAAACCTTTTAGACCAAAATAGTACAAATCCAATAATTACATCTGAAATTTTACATCTTCTTGAAGTTTGCATAAACCAGGACTATTTTGAATTTATTAATAAAATATATACAAATAACAGTGCAGGACTTATAATGGGTAATCCTCTAAGCCCATTGCTATCAGATATTTTTATAGATCATCTAGAGACAAAGATTTTAAAACATCCCGTATTCAAACAGTTTTTATATTGGTATGGTATGTTTCACAGGAACTAACAGGCAACTCGACCAATTTTTATCGTATATTAATTCACTTCATAGTCATATTGAATTTACAATAGAAACAGAACAAAATCAATCCATAAATTTTTTAGATTTAAAAATTAGCAGACTTCAAAACAAACATCACTTCTCCACATTTCATAAACCTACCCATACTGACACGACTATACACAATTCGTCATCATAGATTAACAGAAATTCCGATGTCAAAATACAACTTTGAGACAGAATTAAATATAATTAAGCAAATAGCAGTAAACAACGGATACAACGAACAAACAATCAATAAAATGTTAAATCAAAAACTACACAAGAAAGCCCTGAAATTAGTATTTCCACCACTAGAGAAAAAACCCAGTACCTTTTGCTCGATTACATATACAGGCAAAATAACAACAAAAATTGCCAAACACATAAAAAAGAAAGGAATAACACCAGCTTTCCGAACAAATAACAACCTAGGCAAATATATTAAAAATAACAAGAGCCAAAATAAAAAACACTTAAATAGTGGTGTGTACAAACTTCGATGTGGCGACTGCCCAAAAACTTACATCGGTCAAACTGGTAGAAACTTTGATAAACGAATAGCAGAACATAAAAGGGCTTTCAAGAATAGAAAAACAGATTCGACATACGCACTTCACCTTCTAGATTATAATCATTCTTCTAATGACAAATTTAAAATTCTTCACATTCAAAATAAATGCCTTAAGCTATCTTTGTTAGAATCTATGGAAATCAACAAATTAAAAAACGCATATATAATTCTGAATGACCAACTTGAGTCAAACAGTTCTCCCCTCCTCAACCTATTTTATTAGAGACTATAAATTTGTAAACCCAAGCCAAAATAGATCACTTGAGAAAGGCAATCAGCGGAAACATCTGTAGTGATAATATTTAAAATAAATTTTGTGGAAGTTTGAAAACAAAGTTTTCAGTGTTTTATTGTTACGACGATGGAAAATATTATGGATATGTTAGAATGAATGGGATTTAAAAATCTACAGGGAATCTACTTTCCTGTAGTTGGCTATATACAATATATTAAAAATGTTTTAAAAATCCTTTGTAAAAGGTATATATTTATCTAAATATATACCTTTACAAAGGATTTTTAATAAATTTTTAACATATGGTATACAGCCAACTACAGGAACGTAGATTCCTTGTGGATTTATTATTATTAAACGTTATTTGACGGTATGATCAACTTGGCTCCTCAGTACATGCGCTTAGCCACTAAAACATGCACTCTGAAGCTGGATATTTTTTAAACTAAATATATACCTTTTACAAAGGATTTTTAATGAATAGGATTTAGTTTAAATATATTTTAAATTTAATTACACCTTTAGTTATAAAACCAAATATTACATGTAACGAAGCCATACATATTAAACCAAAGAGTATTAAAAAAAAAAGAAGAGGTATCACTTCCGTGCAAAAGTCCTGATTGTTTATTACTTCCGTGATTAATTGTCACAAAGCAATGAAAACACATGCATCAATGACGAAATAGCATCGAAATTTTTTTTTCTAATCTATATAAAAATTAAACAAATTCTAAATAAACAACGAAGACAACGACGGATCCCTAATTCACATTATACGTACCAACAGGTTTGGACTCGTTCTGTAGCCATCGGCATCCGTAAAATATTGTTAGGTGAAACGTTAGGTGCCTGATACGATACGTTCCGGACAGTGTGAATTGTTTATATTTAAAGCCATTTAAATTATATTTTTCGCAAACTAAACGCTCCGGGCTGGAAACGCAACGTGCACGATAATATGCCACGACATTTAAAAGAAGGGTGCGACAGACACATTATAAAATTACAGTTAATGCATTCCAATGTTCCCTGTGCCAGTGCCCTACATTTAAAGATGCTTTAACCATTTTGGGCATTAACTCAGCCCTCTCTCTGCTTATTAAATTTATTAGATACGTTTTTTTGTTGTTAGTGATAATAATACGTATATAAAAACATTTTTAAAACGTTCTATTTTTATATAAATTTAGAGCATTCCGTCATCTGTGATGGCAACAACGAATTGATTTATTAACCATTGTGTCAATTCTAAACACAGGTTTACATTGGAAAAAAAGAGTGTACCAGTTTTATATGACGGTAACTCTACATTCCATTACAGTATAGCTGGTTAATAAAAAAACTGATAAGACTCTTATAGCGTATTTTTAGAAAAATAAGCGATGTATTTTGAAGGATAAATGCTTATTAGTTGCATCGTGTCATTTCCAAATCTTAAAATTTGTCAAATAACTTATTGTCTTCTTCTTAACATGCCATACACCAAAGTGCGTAGGCGACTATCTCATTACTAGAATTCTGTTCTTGGCGGCGTGACACAGCTCACCTGTATTGTGTATTCCTGTCCATTCTTTAATATTCCTTAACCAGGACAATTGTTTGCGGCCGGCTCCTCTCCTACCTTCGATCTTGCCTTGTAGGATTAACTGTGGTATTTCATATTTTGCTTCTCTCAATATGTGTCCAAGGTAACGTTTTTTAATTAATTCAAAGAGTTCTCTTTCCACGCCGGCTCTATTAAGGACGTCATCGTTTCGAACTCTATCCACCCAAGGTATGCGCATCATTCTTCTCAATGACCACATTTCAAATGCTTCAAGTTTGTTGATAGATGTTTTTTTCAAAGTCCACGTTTCCATGCCATAAAGCAAGATGGACCATATGTAGCACTTGACCATTCTGTAGCGTATTTCGAAGTTTAGGTGTTGATTACATAGGAGCGGTCTGAATTTCACAAAAGCTTGTCTTGCCATTTATATTCGGGCTTTTATCTCGTGTTGTGGATCCGATTGGTCATTGATTGTGGTGCCAAGGTATTTAAAAGTTTTCACGCGATTTATACGAATGTCACCTATGCATAATATCGGGTTTTCTGGAGGGTTTCTGCTAATGACCATATATTTCGTTTTCAAAATGTTGATTTTGAGGCCATATTTTTTACCTATGCTATTCACCCTATCAAGTAATAACTGCTGATCTTCCAAATTATCAGTTATAATCACTGTGTCGTCCGCATAGCGTAGGTTGCTAATTGGTATGCCGTTCACCTTAATGCCTAATTCCGTATCTTCTAATGCTTCCGCAAATATATTTTCAACATATAAATTAAAAAGCATCGGAGAGAGTATGCAGCCTTGGTGGACACCTTTTCGGATTTCAAATTCATCCGTATATTGGTCTTGATCAATCCTCACCTTTGCCATTTGGTTCCAGTATAGATTCTGAATAATTCTGATCTCCTTCTGGTCAATGTTGGCCCTATGTAGTAGTTCCATCATGATATCATGTTTAACATTGTCAAATGCCTTCTCGTAGTCGATGAAGGTGAGGTAGACATCTTGTCGTTGATCTAAGCAGTTTTGTATTAAGGTGTTCAAACATAAAATTGCCTCTCTTGTTCCTAGTCCTCCCTTAAAACCGAATTGTGTTGAGCCGCTAAGTTCTTTTAGTATCTTATACATTCTTGAGTGTAATATCCTAAGGAAGAGTTTCAACAAGTGACTCATTAAACTGATTAAGCGGTGTTCATTGCATTTTGTGGCATTAGCTGTTTTTGGGATCATCACAAAGGATGACTGCAGCCATTCTCGCGGAATGTAACCAGTATCATAAATTCTATTGAACAGCCTTACCAAGATTTCGATATTCTCCTCGTCTAGTAGTGTTATTGCTTCTATATTAATTTCATCTGGACCTGTTGCTTTATGCATCTTTGTGGTTCTAACTGCATATTCTATTTCACTTCGCATTATTGATGGCCCTGATAAGTTTTCGGAAGGAAGTTTGCGCGTTGGTTGTGTTGGTCTTTCGTTATTAAAAAGGCTTTCTGCGTATTCTTTCCACGCCATTGCTATCTCTTCTTCTGACTCTATGTATTCGTTTCTGTCGTTGCGTATTCTTGTTCTGTGGTGGCTTTTGTGTATATTCGATATTTCTTTGATCTTCTTATGTAGTCCAAAACTATCTCCTTTTTCCTGCAATTGTTCTATTTCGTTGCACCTTTCCACCATCCAACGTTCTTTTGCTTTCTTAATTTTCTGACGGATTTCTTTGTGTATCTGTTTGTATTTGTCTTGATTACGTTGTTGTTTATGTTGCCTTCGCTTTTCCATTAGATCCATAATTTCGTCCTTCATCCATTCGTTATGCTTTATCTTTCTGATCTGTGTTTTAACTTTCCTGTTTACTGCCAGAATCGTTCCTTTAATATCATTGACCATCTCTTCGATATCATAATTTTGTTCTATTACTCGCATTCTTTCATTAATTTGATTCGCATAACTCTTCTTCAGATTTTCGTCTCTCATCAGTTCTCTTGTATTTATAGGTGTGCTGGTATTTGTATATGTTCTCTTAATTTTTGCTAGTTTTAACCTCACATCTGCTATTAGCGGATTATGATCGGATGCAATATCAGCACCTGGATATGCTGCGATTCTTTTGATAGCGTTACGAAATCTTCTGTTTATTAAAAAGTAGTCAATTTGGTTTCTAATTATTCGATTTGGACGGTCTCCTGGTCATCTCCAAGTATATAACTTACGAGGTGGGAGCTGAAACCATGTGTTCATGACGACAAAACCGTTCTCCTGGCAGAATTCACACAGCAGGTCGCTTCTTTCATTTCTAACTCCAAGGCCGTACTCTCCAATTATGTCTTCATATCTTCCTTTACCCACCTTGACGTTAAAGTGGCCCATTATTATTTTTATGTCCTCTTTCTTTGTTAGTCTTATTGCTTTTTCCAGATCTTTATAGAACTTAGTTATTTCTTCTTCTGACTTATCTGCTGTTGGTGCATATGCTTGTGTCACATTTATGTTTACTGGTTTGCCTGTCATTTTGATCAACATGACTCGTTCGGAAATTGAAACAAAATCTGTCACCGATTTACTGGTCTTCCTGTCAAGAGCAATAGCCACCCCATGTCTGTGATGTCTATCTGTTGGGTCACTACACGAGTAATACATAGTAATCTTATCTTTCGTATACTGTCCAGATCCAGACCATCGGACTTCACTGACTCCCATTATATTTATTTTCAGCCGATTTATTTCCTTTTTAAGGTTGTGTAGTTTTCCTGGTTCGTAAAGACTATTAACATTCCATGTTGAAATTCGTTGGATATCATCTATTTGGCACCGGGAGATTCTTCGCACCCTCTGACCATCTAAGGCCTGCCCGGGACTGAGGGCCATCTGAGTTTTGTTTTGTTCTGCCATAATAAGATGAGTTCTCCTGGGGAAAAGGTAGTGTTGTAGTATCCCGTTACTTTCAACACCGCAGTACCACAGCCATTCAAACTGTCCTAGTCATGCCTGTGGAATTCCAATAACAAGCCGGTCCAAGATAATTTCTTTTGCGCCTTGCGTTGGTACTGGTGATCGCTGCTGCCCTTCGCCAGGGTTGAGGACTAGGAGGGATAAATATGGAGGGTGTAGGATAAAGGCTCTGGGACATGAGATTTCACGGTGTGAGATGGTGGAATATCATGAGCTAGGGTAAGCAGGGTCGCTAATCCCTGAAGTAGGTCTGTTTCCACCGGGATCCACCGGCATAGCGGGTATTCAACCTCAAAGAAACCCAACTTATTGTATTCAACCTCAAAAAATGACTTTATATACTAGCAAAGAACTAAAAGCAAGAATTGTAACGAAATTAGAAGATGCTTGGTCACTGCCACTGTGCCGCCACTGGTACTTGATCTGCCGTAGCGAACCATTTTAAAGTAAGCAGAACAACAGTTTTTAATATTAACAAAAGATGGAGAGAACAAGAAACTCTCGAAAGAAAGTAAGGTTACGGAAGACAACGAATATCTACCGCTCATGAAGGTTGTACGCTTTGGAGTGATTAGAAGAAATCCTATTAAAGAAGCGAAAACTGCAAGAATTATGTCACAGTTTTCGGGAAGAACAACATGGCGCAGAATTAAATCCTCACGTCTTAGGTACCGAACTGCCGAAAAAAACAAGTTTTTGCACTAAACAGAAGCAAGTAAGGCGTATATTTGCTTTAATTTTTAATCCATTAGTTACAAAATCAAGAGTTTTGGGGCGGTAAAATTTATAGATGAGAAAATTTTTCAATCTAAAAAGGGCAAAATTGGGGTGTTTAGACCAGATAATTGTGGATTTAATCCTCTATATGTTGATAGATATAGAGCAGCTGGTCATTTTGGCGCTAATGTATAGAAATTGATTTCATTTAGAGGTATGAGGATAGTATGATGTATTGATAGCAGTTTTGTTGGAAAGACTAATCTGAATATTCTAGAAAACATCATGTTTCCCAGTATAAAACAGTTGTATCCAAAAAATTATTTTATCCTCCATTAAGATAACTGTCCTGTTCAAACTGCAAATATGATAAACTAGTGGCTCCAGAACAACAATATCGAAACCTTACCATGGCCCAGCTGCAGTCCAGATTTAAATCTAATCGAGAATTTGTGGGGAGCTATTATAAAACGGTTATATCGGCGTAATTTTATATCTCAAAATGCTAAGGAGGTGTGACAGAAATTTCATAGTTCTTTTCATGCAGATGTACCGAATATTACAAGAATATTACAAACATGTTATCAATGCTGATGAAGATATTACAAAGTATCTATTTTATTTTTACATACCAAAATTTAGTATAGTTTTGGTGTTCCAGACCCTCTCTGTCTTTCGGGAGTTTCTGATTCCCTCCATTTTTTATTAATAGAAAAACTGTGGTTTTGCTTATGTTTAAATGTTTAGCTGCCTTTGATAGTATCCAGTTACCTTTTATTGTTGAGTTAAGTCGTTTGTTTTATTCCTTACTATTAATGAGAATAATAAAAACAACCCTATTTTATGTAAAAATTATCAGTTAGGTATATACTCTTTATAAAATGCAGGAATTCAAAATAATATCAAAATTTAAACCTTAATTATTATTACAATTTATGAATTAACATATGTAGTCATTTGTTTGTTGTTTGTTTGTTTATTTTATTATTTGTGTCATAATAAATATATTGTAATGTCAGACCACTAAAATACATTGCTCAAAATGGTCAAATCTTGATAGGAGTCTTATCAGTTTTTTTAGAAACCAGCTGTACATTATATTTAATAGAAAATGTTATGTTCCATGCTTTTCACAATCTATCAAAACTTACACATTTTGTAATTCACTAACAAATAAAAGAAGCTAAAAACTCATTTCGTAAGGTTTTGTACGTTGCAATGTAAATAACATTGTATATTGGCATAAATAAGACCTAAATGTACACGCCATACCATTCAGTGGTGGTGAAATATTTCAACAATGGACAATTGAGGATGAAAAATCTTCCAGGCGTTGGGAAACTGCCATTTGTATCAGCAGGATCAGAGAATTCAATAAAACATTTATATTTCCATCATAAACATGTTTGGGCGTAGAAGTATAATATCTGGAAATTATGAATGACAAATTATTTTATGCCAACGTAAAATATTTCAAAAATATATTGAATTTGTAGTGAATAGTAAAGGTCAGAATGTACTGTATTTACTAAGAGTCCAATAACTGTTTAACATGTAGGAGAAATATTGTCAAATATATAAAATATACAAATTTTTAGTAGTTTCCTGAAGTAAAACGTCAATAATGTTGTAGCCCAAGTTATAGAGCAAAAAGATGCATTAATTGGTAAATTTTTTAAACCGGCACACAGTTACAAACGGAAAATAAATTAATCTGTTTGGACACTTTAAATTAAAGCATATTTGCGTGCCAAATAAAAAAAGTATTTACAGTGTGGTAAAAAAGTTATGAACCAAATAAGCAAACTAGATAAAACACTTTCTTTGTTATGGATGTAGTAAGATTCTTTAAGTATACTGTTTTTGAGATCCCCTAAGTGTCATATTTTTTCAGTTAACGTATGTTACTCTTACAAAAAAACAATTAGTTCATTAGTTCAGTTCATTAGTTGTGTGTCAGCCAAAGAAAAAAGATTAGCTAACAAATAAATGACGAAGTATTCGAAAAAACGGTCGAACACGTCGAACAAGCATTTAGCATTAGAGAAACAAAGTGACCAATGTGTGGCATTATAGTTAAAAGACCCTGAGGCTTTCCATGGCAATAATCATCAATAACCACGGACCAAACAGAACAAAAAAAGTTTAAAACAAATAAAAAGGATAATGCGTGTAAAAAATAAAAGTAGAATGTAATGGCATGTCTCGCAAAACAGAAAACCAAAAAAGGTATATCGATAGAATGCAACCATACATACGTATTTCTGACTATTCGTCGTCTTCAGTACGGTACAGCCAAATTAGAAAACGATCATGTTAACTTGGGAAAGGATCACTATAGGAGCAATGCGATCAATTTGTAGCATTAGTGTTGTTAAACGACTTTCGCAATTATTTCGCAGTATAAAAAAGGTCTCGTCACGTAATGTAACAGTTGCAGGCTAATATCACCGATAACTCAGGTGTGATCATTTTGCATATAATTTACAGCCACTTTTGAAACAGTGCCACTTAAGAAATAGCCCAGAATAAACTGAATTTATAAAGAGAATACGGGAACAGGTTTTAAACATACGACCCTAATCCAAGAAGTAAGGAGATATTGGTCTTACAAAATTTCATAAACCTCACTCACTAATTTGGTAGCGTTAAAGTCAGAGGTAGAAAAAAGCAATCAAAATGTTAAAAAATAGAAAATCTTTTAAAACGGACCAAATCACCGCAGAAGTTTTGAAAGAGACCGGAGATGTTGGAGTAAATGTTATGGATATGATATGGATATGGATAAAACGCAATTGCTCTAATTATAGAGGAATAACTGTTACTAGCTCAGTTGGGAGGTTGTACGGTCGAATAATAAAAAAACGAATTGAATCAGAATATGAAGACATAGAGGAACAAAATGGATTTCGGGCAGGAAGATCGTGCATTGATAATATATTCGTTCTGCAGCAGGTAATCGAAAAACGGAAGGCAAGGAATCTATCTACCCACCTATTGTTTGTAGATTTAGAGAAGGCATATGATACGGTACCTTTGAAAAAACTATTTTATACATTGACGAAAGTAGGTCTCAGTAGAGAGTATGTGGATGCTATCGCAAATATATACAAAAATGCAAGAAGTGTCGTTAAAGAAGGAAACTTTATATCTGAATCATTTCCAATAACCAAGGGGCATAAACAAGGATGTTGTCTGTCTCCGACCCTGTTTAAAATATATATTCAATCATCGCTAGAGCAGTGGAAAAAACAAGTATCCGGAATGGGAATAGACATAGGCGGTGGTGAATGTTTAACAGCTTTATTTTTCGCAGATGATCAGGTAGTCGTAGCGAATGACGAGCAAGACATGGACTACATGTTTAGAAAACTAAAGAAAGACTATGAAAAATGGGGCCTCAATATGAATATGGCAAAGACAGAGTATCTTAAAATAGGAGATGGTGAAGAAGATCCAGAGTTAGAAATTAGAAACACAAAAACATGCAATAAATATAAATATCTCGGATCTATAATATCTAAAGAAGGTACTCCCAAAAGAGACATCGAAAACAGAACACAGCAGGGAAAAAAAGTGGTAAACATTCTAAACTCTCTACTTTGGTCTAAAGATATTAGACAAGAAACGAAATTGACAATCTGTCGAACCTTGGTAGAGCCTATTATGACTTATGGGGCAGAGGTTTGGCAGATAACGCAGAAGGATAGAAAAAGAATAGAAGTAGTAGAAATGGATTTTCTAAGGAGAGCGTATGGTATATCCAAAAAAGATCACATCAGGAATGAAGATATTAGAAGGAGGACAAATACTGTATATTCCAGTGTAGATAGAATTGAAACGAGACAACTAGTGTGGTATGGTCACGTGAAACGAATAAATGAAGATAGATGGCCAAAGAAAGCTTTAAATTACATACCACAACAAAGAAGAAGAAGGGGAAGGCCTTCAGTTGCCTGGGAAGAAAATGTACGGCACATAATGAGAGATAGAGCCATCAGAGAAGACGAATGGATGGACAGAAAACGATGGCGGTCGAAATGCGAGAAACGGCAGAGGCTGTAGGAACTTCGCTTTTATATATATATATATATATATATATATATATATATATATATATCTCCAAAAAGATTTGGGAAACCGGAGAGCGGCCCAACGACTTAACAACATCGACTTTCATCCCTATATTCAAAAAAGAAACTCCACTAGATTGCAGAAACTACAGAACGGTAACCCTAATATCCCATGCAAGCAAGGTTCTACTTCATGTAATACATGAAAGATTAAAAGCTTTTCTATTGCCGCAGATATTAGAAGAACAAGCGGGATTTGTTCCAGTAAAAGGCATAAGAGAACACATCCTTAATATTAGACAGCTAATCGAAAAAACTCGTTAATTTAATACTCCTATGCTTATGTGCTTTGTGGATTACACAAAGGCCTTCGATAAAGTCAAATGGCAGCAGCTATGTCCATACTAGCGGAAATGGGAATACCCCACCACTTAATTCAACTAATCAGAAGTCTATAAAAATAAATATTCACCTTAGTTTTTTTAAGTATTGGAATTAAATATCCTTAAGAATTTGCTCTTTAATCCAGCACATTCTTGATATTATTGTTAGCCAAAAGTATGTGCTTTTTAGAAACTTTCAGGATGTCGGGTTTGTTCCTGGTCAGTGTATCGTATTTAAAAAATATTTAAAATATAATAGATAATTCTTGCTATTTACCAAAATGCCTGCTTGTTTTTGCAAAACGTAGAAAATTAAGTGATTAAGTGATTATTTTTACCCCAAAGTAGCTAATATTAAATTCGTATCGATATTACTTCGAGTAGAATTTAATTAAAGGTAAATCCGCAATACTGCGGTATTTAATCTTGCATCTTAAACATGCTTATATCAGATCAATTGTTGTTTGAATTTTTATTATTCGTAAAACACTTGAAGGATATTATAAGCGAAATCAGCTTTTTAGCAATATCTCTACAGAGTTTCCTACAATTTTAGATCATTTTGGATATTAATAAATTATATATGTTAAATATAAATTAAATATATTTAGTAATTTTAATTAAAGAGTAAAAAAAAAAATGTTTCAATCACAGCTGTTCGCTTTCTGCTTACAAAGCTATGCTCAGATCTATGCTATACTCGAATACTAATATAAGTAACTAATTTAAGTTTATACAGTACCTCTACTAAATAAAGATCCCATTGCAGAAAGAATTAAAAAATTTCCTTTAAATGTTAAAAAACTTAAAATTTGTTCAACAACAGCATCTAAAAGACAACACATTAGATTTCATAAAAAACACATTCAAACATTTGTCAATGGTACAGGTTTAGGAACCCGACCATTTGGATAGAGTTGAAGTGGCCAACGGAATGTGTAGAATACAATTCCGGCCTTTTCAATGATTTTTCAAAAACGTGACACTTGACCTGACTAATAATTTCTGCCCTTCAGGGACGATTTTAAAAAAATAATTATTTAATTTACAAATGCGAGAACTTTATTACGTTCTTAAAAGTTACAATATTAAAATCGGACTTCACTGTACAAAGGTTCAAATTAGACTAAATTATAATTAATAAAATGAAATACATTACACATTATAAAAATATAACAATAATTTACAAGTTGCACTTTTATATTCAGGTCGATCATAGTTCAGGTACTGACGGATGGGATTAGGGTCTTGGCTTATGGGGTCAACGAATATAACTCCTGTGACACAGGAAATTGTGATTATTTACATTAAAAAAGTATTAAAAAATTGAATTAAGAAATATATTGAAGACTGTCTAAAATTAAGTTAGATATAATATATTGCTTTAAATAGCATCATAAGCAATAATGTCAGAGATCCAAAGAAGGTATAATTGACAAGTTATTCCCACATCAATAATTCCAATAGTTTATAATGTAAACAAGAAAGTTGACGGAAATGTTTTCAAGTATAAAATATATTAAGTATAGTACTAAGTCGATTTTTTTTTATTATTGAGTTCTGTTTATTGTTGAGTACTGTTTTAAACAAATTATGTTCAACAACTTGTTTAAATACTTTCCACTCTAAATCATTGTCTCCTGATGAATCTGACAAAAAATCAGCGAAATATAGAGGATTAAAAGAAAAAAGAGTTTTTTTTAATAATAACAGACCGCATTCCCGATATTCCAACACAATAAATTGTTTTTTACGTTTCGGTCGATAATCTTACCAGTTTTGCTATATAGATATACAGTGCTAGTCAAAAGTCCGTTCCCCCCCTCGTATCTTTTGAACGGTTATTGTTATAATAGTGCAATTTGGAGGGAGGTAATAAAGAAACGTAGGCTTCTTAACTAGTCATAACAGGTGACGTAATAGTGACAGATGACGTTACAGCGCCACTGTGACAGATAATTTTAAATTGAACCTTATGGCAAGTGATACCTCGTTTGAAAGGTATTGAAAATATCTATTCAGTCATAATAATTTTGTTTGAGTTTAAGCTCATTTTGATGAATAAATTAAATAAATACTAAAATTGTAGCTTCTCATTTAATTGATAAATATTTAACAACCAGATTTTATAGTAAGTGTTCAGAATGTGCTTCATCTGATAGTAATGCATCCTATTTCTAAACTCTTGCCGTACTCGTTCAAATATGTCGGTGGAAATTGCTTTATATTCTTCAACAACTCGTTGTTTCAAAATGTCAATATTATCGGTTGCTGTAGCGTAAACATTAGATTTCAAGTATACCCACAGAAAAAAATCTAATGGTGTGAGGTCCGGTGACCGAGCTGGCCATTCTATTGTACCTCGTCGTCCAATCCATCTACCACGATATTCCTCATCTAGATAACGTCTTACTGCACCATAATGGTGTGCAGGAGCACTATCTTGTTGAAACGTTATTTCCAAGTAGCCGAATTCATCTGGATTATCCTCCAAAATTTCAAGTATTAATGGTTCAATTGCATTTTGTAGCATCTCCAGATACATTTCACCGGTTGGGTTAGTATTTAGAAAAACAGGCCCAACTATGTGGTTTCCCAAAATACCTGCCCAAACATTTATTTGTTTTTTTAGAAATTGAGTATGTGTTTCACGAAATACGTGAGGATTTGTGTCACTCCAATACCTCACATTGTGTGTGTTAACATTGCCATTGAGAGAAAAAGTACTTTCGTCACTAAAACAAATTGTTTTTATGTAATTGGGCTGTTGGTTAATTTTATTGGACATATTTTCACAGAATTCTAGTCTTCGGTCGGGGTCATCATCTGAAAGTTGGTGCACAATTTTTATTTTGTATGGATGAAATTTGTTTTCAGCCAACATTCGGTGTACCGTCTTTTGACTAATTCCATAGATAGATGCAACTTGAGCTGTAGAAGAAGTAGGGTTTACTACCATTTCTAATATTATGTCAATTTTTTTGTCATCACTAATTGTTGGTCGACTAGATCGTTTGACATCTTGAACACTACCTGTTTGTTTAAACTTCCGAAGAAGCTTTCTCAAATAAGATTTCGATATAGGGCAATAGGGGTACCCCTCATTAAAAAGACGTTCCGCTGCATGGAAATTATTTCTACATTAACCAATTAGTCATAAAGCAGCTACTTTATCGGATACAGTACGTACCATTCTGCCTTTGTAATGAATAATAAACTAAACTAACTAACTAAACTAAATATTAACTAAGAACAACTAACCAAAAACAACTTGACTAAACTTGAATTGACTAAACTAAGTAGAAACAGAACCTAAATATTGGGCTATAAACGCTTTATAGGGCGATAGGGGTACCCCTCATTAAAAAGACGTTCCGCTGCATGGAAATTATTTCTACATTAACCAATTAGTGATAAAGCAGCTACTTTATCGGATACAGTACGTACCATTCTGCCTTTGTAAAGAATAATAAACTAAACTAACTAACTAAACTAAATTTAACTAAGAACAACTAACCAAAAACAACTTGACTAAACTTGAATTGACTAAACTAAGTAGAAATAGAACCTAAATATTGGGCTATAAACGCTTTTACAAACTAAAAACAACTAGATAATTGACAAACGTCAACTTTTTTTGACAAATAACCAAAGGCTGACGTTCAAATTTTTATGAATTAAATGCCGAATTAGAATTTTAGTATTTACTTCATTTATTCGTAAAATCATCTTAAATCCAAACAAAATTAGTATGATTGAATAGGTATATTAAAATAATTGTAGTTTCGCATTTAATCAATATAAACAAAATTAGTATGATTAAATAAGTATATTAAAATAATTGTAGTTTCGCATTTAATCAATAAATATTCTAACGTTCGCCTGTGGTTAACTGTCAAAAAAGTTGACGTTGACATAAAAACAATTAGAGAATTGAAAAACCTCAACTTTTTGACAAGTAACCACAGGCTTAGGTTTTAATATTTTTTATTTAAATGCGAAACTACAATTTTAGTATTTATTTAATTTATTTATCAAAATGAGCCTAAACTCAAATAAAATTATTATGATTGAATAGGTATTTTCAATACCTTTCAAACGAGGTATCACTTGCCATAAGGTCCCATTTAAAATTATCCGTCACAGTGGCGTTGTAAAGTCATCTGTCACTATTACGTCACCTGTTATGACTAGATGAGAAGCCTACGTCTGTTTATTACTTCCCTCCAAATGTCACTATTATAACAATAACCGTTCAAAAGATACGAAGGGGGGAACGGACTTTTGACTAGCACTATATATATATATATATATATATATATATATATATATATATATATATGAAGATGTATATATATATATATATATATATATATATATATATATATATATAAGTATATAAATATATATAAATATATATATATATATATATATATATATATATATATAATATATATATATATATATATATATATATATATATATATATATATATATATATATATACATATATATGCTTTAAATTGACTTTTTGAATTTAACATGCTATATTAAATCCGTATTTCTTGTATTGTTAAATTTGAAACTAGATTTTATTATTCCAATAACATCAAAGTTTCGGCAGGCAACTCTTGTCTTTGTCAAGATTCTAAAATGTAGAAGATCGAGAATAAGATGTTATTATAAAACATATTACTATAATAACTTTCCAACAAAGTAAAGCGCGACACTGACATTAATGAACGAATAGAGAGAAAAAACTTACATCCTATGTCTCATTGCTTACTCTCATTAATATATAATTATGTTTATATGGGCGTATCTTTGGCGTTGTTGTCGAAAGAGGAAAAGTGGGGATATGTTACAACTTTAACATCGTTATTATTTAACTTAGATTAAAATACATTTTATTTAGGTTTTTTGTCATTGATTACGTTAATGTTTTATTTTATTTCTATTGATTCGTATATCTCCATTTTCTTTTTGTTTTGACCAGTTTTTTAAATTGTGATGGTTTAAAAGGCAAATTTATGCTTTGTCTTATTCTCATACTTTGAAGCGCAGTGATGTTCTTGTGGTATTTGTGGAAATGAATTCTGGGCTGAAGCAGTTAACTAGTTTGTCCCATATACATACTTTCAAAGTTAGTGTAATAACAGAATTCAAAGTTATTACAGACTTCTAATCAAAGAACGTATAATAAGATTTATAATGACAAAGAATTGAACATTGTTTAATTTGAAATTCTTACATGTTCAGAAACTTGTAGATTTTAATTCCTTTATTCCAAACTTCATTTCGTCGCAGGCTTCCTTTAAATGTAAACATGTTTAACACTTTAAGTAATAGTGATTGGATTCTCAATCTTCTCCAGGTCTTGCCTCACAGAGGAAATTTATTGCCTTAATATTTAGGTCCAAGAATAAAGTCATATATGTAAGTAGTGGGATTAAAATCGCTTTTTCAATACTTTTTTTGATGGTATTTTTAACTCCATACGTATTTACTGGATTACTGCCAATATTTTTCACCAGTTTTAAAGAAACAAAAAACTGACATTACAGATAATACGTAGGTGAGCATATTTGTAAGCTTTGTAACAGATAATTTAAATGTTGTGGAAAAGCTATTAGATTTTTACCAACTGGTATCTAGAACATAAAAAGATATCTTGGACTAAGTAAAAATTGTTATTTTAGCTAGAAAAATAAAGTAATCGCAATTTGAGTCGATTAGTATCGTTGTGCGTCTTCCATAATTTGTCGGATTAAATATTTTGCCATAAAAGAACAGAAATGTGAACCAATATCAACAGGTAGATCGACTCATTGGCCAAGTGGTCGAAGCAAGATACCGGACTTAATTGATTTTTTCATAATTAAAAAAATCTCAGTTTGTTAGAATATGAACTCAGACCATTCACCCATAATGCTCACATTGTGACACGATTATAAGAAAGGAGTGTAATCCAATATCAACCAACATATTAACAGACTGGGAAAGTTTTAAATCAGCCCTTGAAGAAAAAATTGAATTACCTGTACAATTAAAAACGTTTGAAAAACTAGAGGTGGAATTAGAGTTGTTTGTTCGAAATATGCAGATTCCGATTCAAGTATCAAAAGTAATAAAAGAAAAAATAAACTAAAAAGAAGGTGGCAATAAACCAGAGCTCCTCAGGATAAAACAAATTTAAACCATGCAACTCAAAACTTAAAAGAGAGATACCAAATATAAAAAATGAATCAATAAGTTCTACCTGAGAGAATTGATGGATGATAGCAGCACTGAATACTTCCTAGCTAACTTTTAGCAACGAAAAGGCTAAAAAGACACGTAATCCATTTTCCACCCATTAAACTGGAAGATGGTAGTTGGGCCAGGAGCAATAAGCAGAAGGCAGAGTGATTTGCCACATATTTAGAAAATACATTCAAACCACATGAAGACCAAATTAATGATCAAATATGGATAGAGCCTAATTAAATAGAAGGCAATCAGACCAACATCCTTAAAAGAAGTAGATGATGAAATAAAAGAAAACATAAATCTGAAGATAGCCCCAGGATACGATCTAATTACTAGAGAATTACTAAAAAATCTGCCTCGCACAGCCATAGTAAAATTGACCAACCTAATTAATGCGGCTTTTAGATTAAGATATGTTTCAAATTTATGGAAAATAGCTGAGGTAATAATGATCAGAAGTCTCTACCTACAGGCCAACATTCCTCTTACCATTGATGTCAAAGCTGTTCGAGAAACTCTTGCTATATGACTATACAATATTCAGAAATTCTACAGTCCTACATATCTGATAGATACTTCAAAATCAAACAAGAAGACTTTTACACGAAGAACAAGAAGATTTAAAAGAAATTAAAGCAGGAGTCTCTCAAGGAAGTGTATTAGATCCGGTCCTCTACCTGTTATACATATCCGACATACCTGAACTAGAAAATGATACTATAGTTACCTTTGCAAATGATACTGTTATTCTAGCAGTAGGTGATAGTAGTAAAGAAGCAGCAGAAAAATTACAGTTGTCAATAGATAAAAATCCATAAGTGGACAAAAAAATGGAAAATCAAACTAAACGAGTCCCAATCAAGTAACGTTAATTGTTAATTGTAACAAACAAAAATATTCAAAACATTTCAATTAAAATAAATGATGCCCAAA
Organism: Diabrotica balteata; assembly: GCA_918026665.1. Lineage (NCBI taxonomy): Eukaryota > Metazoa > Arthropoda > Insecta > Coleoptera > Chrysomelidae > Diabrotica > Diabrotica balteata. The sequence goes on along the minus strand of OU898283.1, from coordinate 50,119,090 downwards.
TACCGCACACATCTACTGCAAAATACTTGGGTATCACACTTGATGCAAAGCATCGCTGGAAAGCCCATTTTAAAAAGAAAATGGAGAAAGTAGGTAAGACAAGACAAGTAAGACAAGAAAATATATTGGCTGATGGAAAAAAATTCAGTTTTGTCCACGCATAATAAACAACTGACATACAAGCAAATACTGAGACCAGTATGGATGTATGGTTACCAGCTCTGGGACGGTGCTAATACAAGTAATATCAAGATCATCCAGAGATTCCAGAATAAAGTACTAAGGAACACCGTTGACGCTCCTTGGTACATCAGAAATGTGGACCTTCACAAGAACCTTGAGATGGAAGATGTAAATAAAACTATCAAAAAAATGGCAAGTAGTCACAAACAACGGCTCCATAAACACGTAAACATCGAAGCCATCCAGCTCCTCGACAATACTGGGTTAGAAAAAAGACTTAAACGAACTAAACCATTTGAATTATTGTAAAGTGTAATTAGTGTAAAAGCAGAGCATAGTGCTGTGTTGTGAATTTGCATGTTAGGTATTAGTGCATAGTTGTTGGATAAAATAAGAGGACGCCATAGGGTAAGATCTTAGAATGCATCTTTTAGTAAATTAAGATAGATGAAAATTGATATTTGACCGGATTCCAATGGTACAAACACAATAGGTGTTTATTATAAAAAAAAATGTTTTGGAGGGTGCCGGTTTACAACATTCCTTCCATGGAGAGGCTTATATGCAACAGTGTCTCTTTCAGCGGCTTTGTTCTTGCTGTAAGCCCAATTAGTCCGCTAGCCTTCGACAGCTCAGTAGAGAAACTAAAATGGACTTTCAAAGTTGCTTTTATCTGGCCTGTTGAATTGATATAGTAAAATAAAACAATTACGTGTTTAGAAAGAAACTGTAATTGAAAAAAGAAAGGGCAAGAAATAGAGCTTATAAAATTTGAGAGTGTAACTTATCGTAGGAACTTAATTTGAATATTACAATTTGCGAACGAAAGCGAAAACACCATAACACTTATTCACATATTACGGCTTCCCGGTCAATTGCGTAAACTGCAGCTTTTGAAATATAGATGTTAGCCCTACGAAAGTCGCTAAATCACTGTAGGTGTCGACTGGTCGCCTCCCTCGACCCGCCGGAATATTTTTTTGTTTATGCATTTTGAAAAGCCGGTCTATCGTCACGTAGGCGCTGTGGGCGGGGATTAACATTCTCAGAAACAAGGTCTAGGTAGACTGGATTTATTTAGGTAACCGACGCGAAAATAGAATTATTTGATACAAAATAGAATTATTAGTTTGGAGATATAGTTCTCCAACATTCCCCCCGGCGTTAGAGCCTTGTGGTCTAACCTACTCTTCTTTATCTTGCATAGGGAGAACCGAAATTTTAGTGATTGCCCTTGTAAATTGGCCATTGATGGTCTTTAACTTGACCACTCTCACTTTGCCATCTTGACCGGACATTGTATCAACCACCCGCGCTAGACGCCATTTTAGAGGAGGTACATCGTCCTCTCTCAGAAGAACTAAGTCATTAACTTTTATGTTATCCCTTGGTCGGGACCATTTTGGAGAGTTTTGTAAGTGGTTTAAGTAGTCAACAGACCACTTTTTCCAGAAACTTTGTTGTACCTTTGCAATTTGCTGAAACATGGATAGTTTATTTTCCGGGATATTTTCTAAATTTTGCTCAGGATGCGCAGTCAGGCTGGAGCCTATTATAAAGTGTCCAGGACTGAGAAAAGTGTAATCCGAAGGGTCGCTGGACATGGCACAGATAGGCCTTGAATTCATCACAGCTTCAATTTGAACCATGACAGTATAAAACTGTTCGAAAGTGAGAGAAGAAGAGCCTATTAGTCTACGCATATGATATTTAGCGCTTTTTACTGAAGCTTCCCAGATCCCAGCCCAATGCGGAGATCTAGGGGGAATAAACTTCCATGAGATTTGATTTTCAGTAAGGTATTCCACAATGGTTTGAGAATTTGACTTATTTTGAAAGAATTTGTATAAGTCATAGCGTTGGTTTTTTGCACCAGAAAAGCATGTGGCATTGTCACTGTAAATGACAGTTGGGTTACCACGTCGAGAAATGAACCTTTTGAGAGTTAATAGAAAGGAAGAAGTTGTTAGATCAGAAACAACCTCAATGTACACAGCTTTGGTCACCATGCACACGAAAATGGCTATGTATGCCTTGATTTTTGGAGCTTTACGGAGTGAAGAAGATTTTAACAGAAAGGGTCCACCATAATCTACACCTATTTTTTGAAAATGTCTTGTTGTAATAGACAACCTATCTTCAGGTAAGTTACCCATTAGCTGTTGTGCAGGAGTGCACGAAAATCGGAAGCATGTGGTGCAGTTGCGAATAATTCGTTTTGCTTCCTTTAGACCATTGATAGGCCAGAATTTCAACCAAAGGTTTGAGAGAACTGTTTGAGCACCAGCATGTCCCAATCTGAGATGTTCATTTTTGATGATAAGATTGACGGTATGATTTTTGGATGGAAGCAGTATCGGATGTTTTTGCAAGTAGTCTATGTTGGGGCAGTTTGTAAGTCTGCCTCCAACTCTAAGAAAATTAGAAGAATCTACAAATGGTTTTAGTGAAACGATGTTTTTATTTGAAATAAATTTGTTATTTTTAAGCTCCGAAATTTCTTTTGAGAATGCATCATCTTGTATTTGCTTGATAGTGAAATCCATAGCATAATTTAACTCCGCCACAGAACGAGGTTCAGAAATTTTTTGGTTTTTTCAATTAGAGATAAAACGAAATACGTACGCTACGGTACGTTTTAAGAGTGAAATATTTGAAAAACGTGAAAAAACTCTCATCCATAAGTTTTCTCCGTTAGAATTTACAACGAGGCTTATTTTTTCGTTCCTCGGGCAGGTTTTCGAGAACTTTGTCATTTGCTAGATTGGAAACATTGAAATTTTTATCTTGTAAGCATTTAGGGCCTTGCCACCAGAAATCGCTATTGAGAATTTCAGAACCAGACATTCCTCGAGAAAGAAGATCTGCAGCATTTTGCGCAGACTTTATGTGAAGCCATGTAAAGTTTTGAGTCAACTCTTGGACAAGTGCTACCCGGTGAGCCACGAAAACCTACTTGGGTGAATTTTACACCACGACAGAGCTACCTGGGAGTCTGACCAGAGTGTAACTGAATGAAATTTTACAGGTTGATTTTCAAAGATAGAAATTACTTTTGTAACAAGTTTTGAAAGAAGAACCATTGCGCACAGCTCAAGCCTAGGAAGTGTTACCGTCTTTAACGGAGTTATTCTTGATTTGGAAGAAACTAATGCACAGGATATGGTCTCATCGGCATAGAACGTTCTCAGATATACGCATGCGCCATAAGCTGCCAAGCTACTGTCTGAGAATCCATGAAGCTCAACCTTTAGAATTATTTTTTCAGAAAAGTAGAAACGAGGAATTTTTAAATTTTTTAATTGTGACAAATCCTGTAGAAACTTGTTCCAATCGTCTAGAATATTTTTGTCCGAAATTTCTGTGTCGCAGTGTATTTTTTGCAGATAGAGTTTCTACATAAGCATTTTGCCTTTAACAATGAAAGGATTGATGAGTCCCAGAGGGCCGAAACATTGTGTTAATGCAGACAGAATTTTTCTTTTTGTTACTGGTGGGCAGAAATTATTTTCGGGGACGGAATTGTTATTCGGTCTTCCGCAGGGTCCCATTTTAGGCCTAGAACCTTGCTAGAAGTAGAATCGAAATTTAGGTCATATTCCTGAATAGTATTTTTAGAATATTCTGAATTAATTTGTTGTAAGAATATGGATGAATTTGAATGAAATTTATGTAATGTAAAACCATGGCGGTTTAGAACAGAATTTAATTGCTGAAGTATTTCGAGCAATTCTTGAATATTATTTGACCCACATAAACCATCATCTACGTAGAATTGGGTTTCGAGAAAATGCGAGGCCAATGGGAATTGGATTTTATTTTTATTTGAAATCTCTTGCAAGACTCTCGTCGCAAGAAATGGGGCACTGTTAGTCCCGTATGTAACAGTATTAAGTTAAATACATTTTATAGAATCGTGGGGATTGTCCCTCCACAGAATGTTTTGTAGAAAGCGTTGATATTTGTTGATCCACGTCTGTCGAAACATTTTTTGAATATCACAGGAAAATATGAATTTGTATTGCCTGAAACGAACTAGAATATCGAATAGATCAGGTTGCACCTGATACCCTTTTAGTGAAATATCGTTTAGACTTTTTCCTGTAGAGCTTTTACAACTAGCAAATGTGGAATAAAATATTTTTTGTCATAATTGTCATTTACGAACGAAAGAGGCACATATTCAGCATGCCCTGAAGAAATATATGTGTCAATGAAGTTTTTGTACTCAACAAATAATTTTTTATCTTTTTAAAATTTATTTTCGAGCGAGAGAAAACGCCGTTTGGCTATAGAAAATGAATCACCCAGTAACTGGTGTTCTTGTGCACTTTTTAAAGGAATATCTACTACAAAGCGTCCAGTTTCAAGGATCTTTTTAGTAGTTTGAAATATTTGTTCAGCCAGCTCGTCAGCTTCCGACAGAATAGGTTTTTTAGAAAGTTCTTCCATGTTCCAAAATTTTGTGAGTAGCTCGTCTGTGCTACACGTAGAAAGTAGAGCAACCTCTCCAGAAACAGTGTTTGCTACTGTAGGGGCCGTCAAGTGAGGAGCTATCACGCCGGCGATTAGGTACCCCAGATGCGAAGCCTACAAAATTGAAAGCCTGGGGCCAAGAGGAATTATTTCTGGAAGAATTAGGTCGTAGTACAAATCTGCCCCAACCAAAATGTCTATTTGACTGGGTTTGTGAAAGGAATCATCGGCGAGAAAAACGTCCCCTGGAATTGGTAATTTTTTTGTACGAATGCGGAACTGTGGAAGATTGCAAGTAATATTTTCTAAGATAGCACATGAAATTTTGAAAGATTTCTTATTAAAGTTAGAATGTATTTTAATGTTGACCATCTTTTTTGAAATAGAGTTATTTTGGCCTATGCCATAGATATTTAGAGAAATGTCATATGGCTTATAACCCAGCCTATCAGCGAGACACCGGGTACAAAAGCTAGTCTGACTTCCTGTATCGAGTAACAATCGGGCCGTTAAAGGGTTCCCGTTTTTGTCGAAAATAGTGACTTTGGCCGTAGCTAGAAGTATGTTTGAATTTTTTACGGACAAAGCAGAAAATGAATTTGTAAGAGGTTCTTGCCCTTGAACCAAAGGACCTTGAAAATTTGAATTAGACGAATGTTCGCGTTTGTAGTTGTTTGAAATTGTAGAAGTTGACGGACTTTCATTATTATGGGTCGTAGAAAAAGTATAATCTTTACCCGAAATGTGAAGAACAGTGTTATGGCGCTTTTTACATATGGTGCATCCATGTTTTGAGGAGCAGTTTTTAGAATAATGCCTACCTAGGCAGTTTACGCAGAGACCTTTTGAATTTACGAATTTTATCTTGTCATCATGCTGAATGTTTTTGAAAAATTGACATTTATAAATGTTATGTCCTTGTTTTTTGCAGTAAATACAATAAAAGTCAGAAACTAAATTATTTAAACTATTATTTTTATTTAAATCCTCTGATGTGTTATTACTGTATGCATGATGTGAAACTTTTACGTTTTTGTTTTGCCTAGGATTTGTATTTTCCAGGTTTTCCAGAACAATGCACCTTTTTTCTAGAAATTTAAGAAAAGCATCTAAATTTGGTACATCTGTATGATTTCGCTCAGTTTCAAAAAGTCTCCTTGTCGAAAAGTCTAATTTGCTTTCTAGCAGAAAAACTAAAATTATATCAATGAGCTCTGAACTTGAAAATTGCAAATTTTTCAACAGTTGCATATTTTTTGTTACAGTAGTAAGAAAATTTCTGAGAATCTGCGGTGAGCTGTTTCTCAGTGTAGAAATGTCTAGAATTTCTGTTAAATAAGAATTTATGACCGTGACCTTATTTTGATAGCGGTTTTTTAGAATATCTAAAGCAATTGAAAAATTTTCATTTGTGACTTTCAAAGAATCCACCAACTTTAGAGAATCACCCTGTAGATAACTTTTCAAGTAAAGAAATCTTTGGATATCAGAAAGGGACTGATTTTTTATTATCAGTGTGTCGAATAGTTCGTAGAAGCTTTCAAAATCACTTACGTGTCCAGAAAATTTGCTTATACTGATTTCTGGGAGTTTTACGGCCATTTGTTTATTGGCGTTCCCTGTATTAGTAATTTCCAATGATTTAATTGTATTTTGAAGTTTTGAAAGAGTCGCGAAATAATTTTCTTCAAATAAGGCACGGTCACATTCTTGAGAATCGTCCAGGAATTCAATTTCATCCTGTACGCTATTGAAGTCAGAAAAAAGGTCTTTTAACCTTTCTTCTCGTGTTTTGAATGAGAAAATATCTTTTTCTGAGTCGTGGTTTATTTCTAGCCACGCTTGAATTCTAGCAACTGAATCTAGAATAGAATGCTTTTTTTTTGTTAATTTATTTAAACCTTTATTGCTCATTGTAATAACTTTAATTTGTTTATTTTTGAATGAAATAATTTCTTTTTGAATTAATTAATTCTGAATGATTAATTTTGAATTTATAATATCACAAGCATGCGATAAGCTAAACAAAAACTTAACAGAATAGTTATTTTCTGAAATAACTTTGAATTTATATAGAAAAGTTTGTGTTTGTACGTCAGCTCTGGGTTCTTGGTACTTGAATGTGGGCTGCTTCTTCCTCGCTGGAGTCTGGAATCAGCTAGTCCTGGAACTGCATTTCTTGAAATTGTCCTGGTTTTTTAAACTAACACTGTTTTGTTCATTGAATGTTTATTTGTCCGTAGAATAAATAACGCACTCACTATGTCTCTAGAAATTATTGTCTATCGACGAGAATATCCGAAATACGCAAAACTTTTAATATTTTTTTGAATGCGTAGAATGAAGAAGAAACTTGTATTGAGTGTTTTTAGGCCAGAAAGTAGTCGGATCAGAATACGGTTTGAAGTGATTAAAATCCGGCTCGAAGGACCAAAATGGAGGGTGCCAGTTTACAACATTCCTTCCATGGAGAGGCTTATATGCAACAGTGTCTCTTTCAGTGGCTTTGTTCTTGCTGTAAGCCCAATTAGTCCGCTAGCCTTCGACAGCTCAGTAGAGAAACTAAAATGGACTTTCAAAGTTGCTTTTATCTGGCCTGTTGAATTGATATAGTGAAATAAAACAATTACGTGTTTAGAAAGAAACTGTAATTGAAAAAAGAAAGGGCAAGAAATAGAGCTTATAAAATTTGAGAGTGTAACTTATCGTAGGAACTTAATTTGAATATTACAATTTGCGAACGAAAGCGAAAACACCATAACACTTATTCACATATTACGGCTTCCCGGTCAATTGCGTAAACTGCAACGTGGAGAATCCTCTCCGAACTTTTGAAATATAGATGTTAGCCCTACGAAAGTCGCTAAATCACTGTAGGTGTCGACTGGTCGCCTTCCTCGCCCCGCCGGAATATTTTTTTGTTTATGCATTTTGAAAAGCCGGTCTATCGTCACGTAGGCGCTGTGGGCTGGGATTAACATTCTCAGAAACAAGGTCTAGGTAGACTGGATTTATTTAGGTAACCGACGCGAAAATAGAATTATTTGATACAAAATAGAATTATTGGTTTGGAGATATAGTTCTCCAACACATGTTACGAAGAAATGTTTTTAAATTCCATTGTATAATCCACCAACAATATTTATGAATTAAGTTCTATAATCTGTAAATCGAGCTGTAAATCGACGACAATTAACAGAACTATTTACGAAGAAAACGAAGGCGTAAAGCAAATTGCTCTTTTAAGCAATGTTTGATGTAAAGGAGCTTTTTAGGGCACAAACAACAAAAGTTAAATTAAATTTTGGAAATACTTCTTCTCAGATGTTTTTCGTATCTTCACAACTTTCCTTTGCACTACTGTTGTCCTTTTAGATTGAGTATATTTATTAAAGAAAAATGCTGTTAAATCTCAATACCGTTTAAAATAAACAAAATACACCATTATGTATTTAAACAATTTAAATTTTATTAGTTGTACCAAAAATTGACCATAACATTTAAAATTTAATTAGGAAAATTCTGATTTAAAAGTCACAATAACCATATTAACTATAAATACAGAGTGTCCCAAAAGTTTGGAAACGACCAATTATCTCGTAAATTACTAGTCATAACTTTTACAAAATTTGAGGTACACCTATTTTTAGATATGGATATTCCATATTTGATATATGCAATGTTACCAGATTTGCCGCTTTTCTTCTATTGTTAATAACTTTGGTTTTTCAAATCCATCACCCTATATATTCAGTCATTATTGGAATCTTCTATTCTATACGAGTTCAACCATATGTAAGACATGATTTTATGTATTCTGGAAGGTCCAAAATACATAAAACAGTACAAAATATGTATAGCTTTTAATAAATTTAAATATTTTAATGTAGAATGGCGTGATTTTGACGTTTGTTTATTTACATTATTAACGAAAACGGACAGTAGCTTTGTTTAAAAAAGTTCTAAAAGTTAAATTGCTTTTCTAAAATGGCTCTTAACGAAAAAGAACGAATTACTATTCTAATGATGAGAGGGTACGGTGACAGAAAAAAATCTTATTGTGAAGTAGCCATCTTGTTCAATGATACTTTCCCAAACAGTTTTCCTATCAGAAGGCGACGATACAAAAAACTGTAAAGCTATTTGAGAAATCTTGAGAAGTAAAAGATGATACCGATCAGGTAGACCGAAAAGAGTTATGAATGACAACAAAACGTTAGATATAATGCAAAGTTTTTTGTTGAATATTAACATATATCCTCACCCAGGTTTACACAAGTACATGATGTAGGTCGTTCTTCAGTCTTACGTGTATTACGTAAGAATAAATTTAAACCATACAAAATTAACTTAATGCAAGAATTAAGTGAAGATGATTTCGATTGTAGAGTATAAAAGTTACGAAATGTTACTTAAAAAAGAAATTGTACCTACACTGAGAAACTTATTTGGGACTAATTTTAATCAGATATGATTTTAGCAAGATGAAGCTCTAACCCATTTTGGTGTAAAAGTTCGGCGTTATTTAGATATTTCCCGAACGATGGATTGGTAGAAGAGGTAGAATTAAATGGCCTTCACGCTTACCTGATTTCAATCCTAAAGATTATTTTTATTAGGTATTCTTGATAAATTCCGTTTACAAAACTAGACCAGCAAGTCTTGTAAAGCTAAACGATGAATATCGAATAATTTCTAGAGAATCATGGAGAAATATAGTAGACGCATTCTACCATCAATTAGGGTATTGTCAACTTACGAATGGAGCACATTTTACACACTTGATAAAGTAACCATTATGTTAAAAAATATTGTAATCTATCAATTGTTACGTTTTAATGTAGTTAAAAATAGTTAGTATTAAATAATTGTTTGAGACAATTATGCGTTGCCAGATTTCTGTTTTATGCATTTAAGTAAGACCTTCTAGACTACATAAAATCATGAGTGTTACATATGGTTGAACTCATATTGAATATGAGATTCCAATAATGACTGAATATGCAGGGTGATGGATTTGAAAACCAAAGTTACTAATAATATAAGAAAAACTGCAAATCTGGCTACATTGGAAATATCAAATATGGAATCTCTGTATCCCAAAATAGATGTACCTTAAATTTTGTACAATTATGACAAGCAATTTACGAGATTATTGGCTGTTTCCAGACTTTTGGGTTACTCACTTTTTGGTAGCATGAGTAACTTTTCGTAATGAATGTTGACACCATGGACGTATAAATAAAGATATCTTTATTGGATCTTAATTTACATTCATGGTTGACACAGTGTCAAAAAAGGTTGACAATTTTTCAATTTTGTCCAAACCTTGCTGTTTGATTAGGTACAGGTGGAATTATTAAGTGAGGTGGTTAGGATTGAAGATTATTAACTTTTAAGGCAAACTTTTAAATTTATATTGTACGAAAAACGAAATTAAGTAAAATTTGCGTCGACACAAAATAATCGCAAAGTATTTTTATGGTTTAATCATAAAAGTATATAATTGTAATTTATTTTACCATAAGGTTAAGATGGTGGTGGAAGAATCGAATAATTGTTCATTTGCCAGTTCCTGGAAGAAGTAGGAGAGGAAGGCCAGAGAAAACCTGGAGAAATACTTATTTAAAGAGGAATAATATTGACATGACGCAAAATAGAAATTTATTAAGAAATGAAATTAGGGAAGGACACCCCGCATAGGAATACAAGCAAAAATATTGATAATGAACCATAAAAGTACAATTAACTGTTTAAGTAAAAAATGGATGTTTAAGCTGAATATTTCTCCCTACGTTTTTATAGGAGATTCTTTTTTTAATAATGAAGAAAGTATACTAGTTTATTATAAACCTCATAAAAGTTTACTGGCAAAAGAGTATCGTTAAATTTTATTACAAATCTCGTATCCACTACCAGATTACCAGTATAAATAGATTTAATATTTGGGTTATTCATTAGCAACTTAGTAACAATGTTGTAATGAATCTACTGTATTATGAGAAAATATTGGTTTTATTAGCGTTTTAATTATCTCAAATATACTTTTAGAATAAATTAAGGCATTTCGAAATCTTCGTATTATGTACAGCATGTTTTGATATAAAAGACATCGTAATTTTAGTTATAGCGCTTTCTTAACAGTGGTTTAAATAATTAAGTCACAGTATTATATTTTTTAGAATTATATATTTTAATGGCAAAAATTACAAAATTTATACAATAGACAAGGTAATGAAGTATTGTCGTAAAAGTGAATAAATCATATTTGACTATTTTCAACAGAAAAATGCTTTATCAAGTTTTTTACCAGGCATAGACTACGTGCTCCAGAGTGATTAACACTGTATGGACGTACCCTCTCGGTAGTTAAAGAATTTAAGTACTTAGGTAATATTGTTGAGACCAAGTTACTACGGTCGAGCCACAAAGTCACTAGTCAAGTTGAATATAGATGTCGTTTATACGGATCCTCTTATAATACCACTCTAAATAAAATAAACAGAGTTCAATATAAATTTCTTAGAACTTGCATCGGTAAAATGGTCTCATCACCGATGAAATCAATACTGACAGAGTGTAATGAATTACCTTTGGACGTGCGTCGGCACCTGTCATCGCAAAAATATCTTTTAAAACAAACATCCCTTGAGTCAAATATGATCAACAAATTAAGTGATATTGCAAAATAAGACTTAACAAACGCTATTGGAAAATAAAAAATTCTCCTCCATTTGCAGAAGCTTTTGTTGAGACTGTTGATGCTGATCACATTTTTTCAGTAAAAGTAAAACATTGCTTATGTATACTATACCCTTTAGATCACTAATAAAACCACACAGAGGTGTAATTCTTGACTATACAGAATATGATCATATAAACCATACCCTTTTAAAATCTATTATTGGGTGGATTAGTCAATAAGATATTTATATATATATATATATATATATTGTTGTACTTTTGAATGTCCATTAGCAATAAAAAACCGATATACAAATTTTATTACTTAAATAAAAATTAAAATTATTGATATTTCATAAAGACACGGGCATATAAATTTTCAAACATCCTGTATAAGACAAAATATGTATTTTAAGTTGTTCGAAGAATTGTTCATTAGGCCTCAGAGACAAGACTTTCAAATATTATCGATAAGAAATTTAAATAAGTCGGTTATTGTGGAATGGATTTACCCAGAATAAAAGTGTATATAGACAGTGTTTAAACAATAGACCGGGATTTGCGGTGGTTTTTCTCCCCGAAAGATTATATCGGTAAAAGTTTATTAACAAAAGACATTGAATTGAGAAACAGGTATCGTTTGTAGCTATCAGTAAGAAATATTTGTAAAGCAGATAGATTTAGTTAGAATAATTAAAGAATGTTGTTTTCTGGAATTACCCGAATGACGTTTTATAAAGAGAGTTGGTTGGTAACGATATACGTCACAGAGGTGGATGATTTTTATTGGTCAATTTTTGGAATGCAATGGAGGTAGTGGTTTTGGCTATAAGATAGGAGAGAGGAAAAAAGTTAGTTAGTCAGTTTTCGTCGCCCAAGAAGGAAGGAGCTTTGTGGTTTGTGTTTGTTTGAAGTCCCGAAGACGTAATTTACCGGGTGTGTTTATTTGCTGTGTAAAAGCTGATCAGTGTGAGGAACGGGGTACAGAGAGATAAAAAAACCAAAGGGTATAAGAATATTAATATCAGACGAAGCCGGAAACATTTGAAGTTATAAACAGGCGCGGAGATTCGCTCAAAAGGAGGTTGCATAGAATTACACGAGTTGTTGGGTTGCAGATGCAAGGACAGATAGGAGAAAGGTGTACGTCATCTGGACCACAATAGAAGCAGAGAAAGGTTTTTTTTATGGCGTGGCCATAGAATTACAACGGCAGAGAACGAAAGGTCAGTCAATTTTCATTAGAGCAGGAGTGTGGTTTTCATTTATTAATTAAATAAATTGAATAAATAATAGAGACAGTTAATTTTGCGATCATTTAAAGAAAAAAATTATAAAGAGAGCTTAGTTATAACACATATTAAAAATCAATGTAAAATAACATTTGGGTCCATGATAGAAAACAACTTCTCATATATTTAAAGTATTATATTGCAAATATTACAGCATTGATTGTCATATAAAATTTCATTAAAATAAAGGACATCTCACATATAGTTCAGTTGAAATTCTGTGTATTTTATTCAGGTCATATTACCTATCCCAATTAGGAAGCCAATTGGAAAATATTTTGAATCCACGATCAAAGGTAAATAGTACAAGTTAAATAGCCTGAGATTGTAATTAATTAATGCTGATTTATTGTGATTAATTGGAGATTAGACCATTTAATAAATATAGACAGGATCTTTTCTAAATAAGCAATAGAATACAATTTAAATAGCATAACATATATATATATATATATATATATATATATATATATATATATATATATATATTTAAATATATATATATATATATATATATATATATATCTATATATATATATATATATATATATATATATATATATATAGATGGATCGAAAACAAATCACGTAGTTGGTTAGTTGGTTGTAAACTTTTTATTTAAAATACAAAGCAATTATTTATGTTTTAATTACCATCAATATATAGCATATAATACTGCTAAACTTATAGCAATTTTGAAAGGCATTACTTGGTTAATATCATTAAATTTTTTTTTATTATTATTAACGCATCAACCACGCAGGGTCATTAGCGTATTTAGATTATGTAACAAATATGTGACAGTTGATACAATATGTGAATATACATTAGTTTACAATAATTATAATAATAGTAATAATACGTATGTGTGTTAAAATGTACGTTTTAGATCTTTTGAAGAAGTTGACAGTCTTTACTATAGGAAAATATTTTTCGGTTATCTCTATTTTCTTCTAGGACATCTCTTCGGGAGTTGGGTATGCTATATTTGAATCGTTCATTGTTATATTTGGGACACTGTATTTAAAATTGTTTTACCGTTAGAACACTGTTGCCCACTGCACACACTGGTATGTTTTTGCGCTGTAATAAATAATCATGAGTAAGTCGTGTATGGCCGATACGGAGACGGGTAAGTATCACTTGCTCTCTTTTGTCTTTTATTGTTGGTTTCCAAAGACGTGGGTGTTTGTTGACTTCGTATAGCCTTGATGGAATGTTGTTTCAAGTTTGTTGCCATTTTTGAATTATTTTTTGTTTTAAGTATGGTTTTAAATCGTTTTGTACCAACATGTTACTTTCTTCGGACATCGGATTAGTTGGTGCGTTTTTAGCTAGTTTATCTACAGCTTGGTTACCTTCAATTCCTACATAAGAAGGCACCCATAAAAGGTGCACTTAGATGTTCTTATTAGAGATGTTTTTAAGTTCTTTTTTAATAAGAAGTAGAAGGGGGTTGTCACAGTATAATTAAGTCAGTGAGGATAATGAACTTAGAAAATCTGTGATTATTATACATCTTTCTTTGTTTTTGTTTTGTATTAATAAAAGTATTATTCATGTATTACAAAGTTACATGTTCTTTCATGTCGAGTTTCATGTCCAGACCACAGTACTAATGACTTCTCCATGTGTATTGTTCCAGACGTAGTCCATCTCATCTCCTCAATGGCTACTACATCATAGTTCAAGTTTTCTAGTTGTTTTATCGCTATCGTGGCAATTCCAGGTCTGTACCAACTTAGTACATTCCATGTTCCTAATAGAATATCCTTTGTCCGTAACTTTCTTCGTTTATTTTTATAATCTGTCCTATTCCAAGGCAATAATATTCGTTTCGTAGCAATATTTTTTTTACTTGTATGGGTCGCTGTTCCGCAGCAAAACCTCCTGGCTACCCAATCTCCAACAAGATTGCTCAGGTTTCCGGGGTCCACCAGTGTGGTCAAGACCACACTTCGTGGAGGTGAGGATAGAAATTGAGTAATAGAGGCTAGAGGTGCTACCTGGAAACGGCATCTTCTAATGCGCATCACAACCCCTTCTAACCCCATTATTGACAACAACCGAGGTGATTTTGGAATTCTCGTACAACATTTTGTACGAGCTCGGGGTTTATTTTGTTAATTTCTTCCGGTATGTTAACTTTCAAATCAGCAATACTGTTTGGTCTATTAAAATATACTTAAGATTTTAAATAACCCCATAAGAAGTAATCGAGATTAGTTAAATCGGGAGATCTAACCGGCCATTCGATCGTTCTACGTCTTCCAATCCACCTATTGGAAAAACCTCTTTAAATAATGTATATTATTTATATTAAGGCAATTTTCGAGCACAAGTTTAATTAAATCTTGCCCAAGTACTTTCGCTTAATATAGCATCTTCAGGGGCATCTGAAATAGGCCAAAAAAACGTTTTCTTATATGAAGGAAATTAGTTAACTTCGATAAAAACTCGAAGTTAATGGATGATAAAAGTTTTTTGTAATTAACATTTTAGACTTACTTCGTCAAATATGGGCTATCCAGCAAGCGTAGGATGTGATAAACATGAATGTTAACGTAAAATTGTACAAAACACTACACTAAAACAATGACAAACAGTTTAAAATTAATTAAAAAGGTTCTACGCTCTACATTATTTGTCAGTAGCAGGAGAGAGAATGGTACTAAACGGAAATGCTAAGGTGACATGTGACATTTGACAGCTTTGATGGGCAGTCACAGTCAGGGATATGTGATCTACACATATTAAAATTCTGTGTAAGTTGACATTGACCAAAGGTCTAACTAAAACTACTATAGAAAATCAGCTTATGAAATATGACATATAGAATATTTTGATTTAGCTAGATTTCATAATCCAGATCTCACACTCACACACGTCTGTAATAATAAGGTTGTAAGTTTGAGAGTAAATGAAGTGTACATAAAGTGTGAATGAAAGAAATAGACTAAACAATCTATTGGACCGTGGGTGGTTGACTACAATAAAATGGTCTACCAGGCACTGTCAATACTGTAAAAAAGAGAAAAGAACTGATTATGAAATTGAAATATTAAAAATTAAAACAAAATTGAAAGCAGTGTATAAATGGGGTATAATTCAAGTAGTTCAGGTAAACCCCCAACCAATGGGAGAACTGTAAAACTAATATGTAATAGCGTTACTAAAGACCAACTGACCAACAGTGGCATATGTTGAAATATACAACTGTCGAATTGGTATATCTAGATTAAGCAGAGGTATGAAGAGTTAAATTAACTCCAACTGTAGATCAATTGAACCTGAGCAAGCTAGTTTTGTAAATTGTTAAATAATACAATAGTAATGTTGATCAAAGCATGAAATTAATAAATTATTAATAAATATACTCAGTGCATGAAGTCTAAACAGCCGAGCTGGGTCCACTACGAGGTGAAGCTGCATTGAAGTTTTTAAAAATAGGTTTAAATTTAGTACAATTTAAATTAATTTAAGTGTTAAGACAATGAGAGTTTCCATTCGTTTCCTTTGTGATCTCCAAATCTTTCAATAAATCCAACTCCAAATAGTTTTTAATAGCATAATTTAAATACGTTCACAAATATTATACTGACGTCTTTATGTAACTTTATATACCTAAATGACAGCAGCCTACTAGATTTATATAATTTGTTTGTTTGTCTCTTTGACAAATATTTGATTATATGTCGTCTGATAGTTAAATTAAATTGATTGTAAGTCTTATTTATTATTTCTTTACCTATATTTGATTATCTTTAAAGTTTTTTCCCTAATCTTTAGCATAACAGATACCCAAATACCTGATTATTTCTAAAGTATATTTTAATAGACCAGGCAATATTGCTTATTTAAAAGTTGGGATAACGGAAGAAATTAACAAAATAACCCCCGAGATCATACAAAATGTACGGGAATTCCAAAAGCATCTCAGTTATTGTCATGAAGTGAATAATGGTGGTCAAAAAAAAAACTTCAGTATAATATTTGTGGGCGAATTTTAATTATGCTATTAAAAACTATTAGGAGTTGGATTTATTGGAAGATTTGGAGATCACAAAGGAAACGAATGGAAACTCTCATTGTCTTAACACTCAAATTAATTTAAATTGTACTAGACTTAAACCTATTTTTAAAAACTTTATTGCAGCTTCACCTCGTAGAGGACCCCGGCTGTTTAGACTTCCTGCACCGAGTATATCCATTCAGAATTTATTAATTTCATGCTTTGATGAACACTATTGTATTATTTAACAATTTACACTCCTAACAAGGTAATACACGAACCCGTTTGTTACTTAAAATTTTCGAGGGAGTGCTTATAATTCAAATGGGGTGCTGGAGGGGGATAATATTTTCATACCGTAAATGGTCAATTTAAGAATAGAAATCGACCTGTGTCAGATTTTTTTTCACATAGGTCATAATAACGCTAAAAATGAATTTATTCCATACATATGAACCGCATGGTATATTAATATTGAAAATAACTGTTTTCTAATTTGACAATTCAATGTGTAAATAAACAAATGCATCATTTATTATAAATATGTATTAAATAAGATAATATACGTTTTGTGATTAATTAATCGTAGTAACATAATTCTTTTATAACATGAATTGATTTGTTACAACGCGATTTATTCGTTGATTGATTGATTGATACAACTCAATTTTTTCAATATAAATTTGAAAATTTTAATTCGAATACTATAAACAGTTAAATTAAATATATTTATCAAATGGTTCGTATTTTCCAGTCCACAAATAATAATAAAGCGTAAGTGACGAACTTCTGCTTTACTTTCTACGGAGTTCTTATTTATCACTCTAGCCGAGCGTTCTATTTTCCAAGTTCAGTTCTTAGAAAAATCGCGTATTTTCCACACAACATAACCCGCATATTCGAATGTTATGATTGTGGGAGTCGCGCACAATCCAATTATCTCCGTATTATCGGGTTCTGGGAAGGGAACGGAAGTTATCAAATAACGCTTGGTCTATTTATCTTGTCCCTGCCAGAAATATGACTGCACAGCTTGAAATTTATAAATTAAGGTTTGCAGACAAACCGAGCTACTGAGAACTACGCACGAACTAAGGGCATATTAACTTTAAACAGCTTCTTCCAAGCAATTAATAGGAATTATGTGGAGCATAAAGGCAGTAAATTTATCTTAAACAGCGATTGTGATTTACACGGTAAAAGAAAATAATATTATGTATAAGTAAGACAAAATATGACTACACATTTTGCGGACTTGTTAAAAACAATATATTCGGTGAGGAAATTTCGAAAGGTACAACCGTAAATAACGCACTAGTAAATTAAATTCTAAACTTAAATACCTCCTTCCCAATTATTTTATATTAAAATTTATTAAAAACTATTTATAAAAATCTAAAATCTGCTTTAAAAAAGTCTATTTCAGTTATCGATAATATAAAAATACATTTCCTGCTGTGAAATCTTACCATGACGTTATCTATTTAATTTATATAAATTGTTGCTATTGTTTTTAATAGTAATTTATTATTTAGGATGTCCTTGCTCTGTTTTATTTATTTCAAAAATACAATACCTAAAACTGTGTGTTTTCATTCTTACACTTTTAATCGGTTGGTATAAAAATTACACAATACAACAATTAACAAGGAATCACTTAACAAACTGATATATATTTTCTTACTCGTATTTTAAAGTATTAATACGCATTTAATTCAATAATAAATTTATTTTCACGAATATATCACATGTCCATGTACCCAATGTCCTAAGAGTATTCTTTAAGTTTGATCACTTGGGCGATTTTTTTCTGTCAATCTTCTTTAGTAATATTAGATACTTCGTGTTTAATTACCTCAATTAATTTCTTATTAAATTTAGGAAATGTATTTGTATGCCATACACTTGGTTTTAATTGTACCAAATTATCTCTATAGGATTGAAAATACCCAAGGAGAAGTCCCATTACGGTGTGCCCATGCATGTGGCAATACTCTCAAGGGCGCATAATTTTTTAAATTTTTTTATATGTAGAACTTTAATAAGTTGTTTTTTCTATGAAAATATTTGAAATACAAATCATTTTCCATTAAACAGCTTTACAGTCAGCTTTCTTCTGAAGATGTATTTTTTATCTTAGTAAGCCGTCGGGCTGAGCGAATCACTGAGCTCAAGTTTGGGATCAGTGAGTTTCCTTAATATTGTTTTGAAGCTATTTTCTTGTGTCATTTTAAAGTAATTACTATTTAACTGGGAATAAGCCACAATTAAAAGTTAAAGTACGTTTATTGACATTTCAATTTCCACTTCGGAAATCGTTCTCAACATTAATAAATTAAACAAAATTTGTTTTTTGTTACTTGATGAAAAAATTATTCTAATAATTAAATTTTATTTGACTCATTTATATTACCAATTGAAACATACATTATAAATTTTAAAGTAGACGACTTTAAACTGATATTGGCAATATTGTTGAGCTACGTTTCTGGGACGACTTTACTTGTAAGATAGTTCATTCGAAAAAACATATACATATAATAACAAGACTAAACATATTAGCTATAATGAAGTTAATAACAGTATGTACTGATAATACACACTTTCAACTAAATAATGAATTCTATAAACAAAATTTTGGTCTAGCAATGAGCACTAGTTTATGTCCATTATTAGCCGATATATATGTGGAAGATTTTAAAACAAATGTGAATTTATAACCATGGGATGGCTTACAGAGCGAGTAGAACTGCATACAAATAGTTTTCTTTGCATTTACCATTAAAGAGTTCCTTTTACAACAGGTTGTAAATTCTGATGCTACTAAGTTCATTTTTGATATGAGTTCGACTTCAGTTGACTCGTCAACTAGAATTGTTGAATCATCTGCATAAAGAACTGTAGGTTACTGGAACTGGTTACAGGAACTGGTCTGCAGTTAAAAAATTTGTCAAGTCATTGACATATAAGAGAAATATTAAGGGTCACAATATGGAGCCTTGCGGTACACCTTGATCAAGATTAAAAGCAGATGACTTCTTATTATCGACTTTTACTAGGAATTTACGATGTTGTAAGTATGACCTTAACCAGTTCAAGAAATAACCCCGAAAACCAATGGCTTCAAATTTATGCAGTATAATTTCAATGTCAGTAGAGTCAAAAGCCTGAGTTAAGTCAAAAAAGACTGCACCCACATACCTTTTTCGATCCAAAGCAGCGTGGATATAATTAAATATTGAAATAGAAGCACTATCTGTAGATTTATTAGGAAGAACCCCATGCTGGCATTTATTTAAGATATCATATTTATTCAAAAAATTTAACATTTTACTGTAAACACACTTTTCGATAATCTTAGAGAGTACACTTGTTACGGTGATTGGCCTGTAATTATCAACCATAAGGTTGATCACGTTTTAAGGTCACTTGGAAACTTGCCATCCTTGACAGATAGGTTGATAATGTGAGACAGAACAGGAGATATATATAAAGAAATGTATTTAATTATTTTAGTAGGGATTTGATCAATACCTACTGAGGACGTTGATAATAAAAATATTAAACAAATTGAATAAGGACGTAGACTAACATGAGGTATGTCATACTGCTGCAAATTTGTCTCATATCACTATATTTGTTTTTTGCATCAACTACGGAATGATTCTTTACACTCCTGTAGAATAAACTAGTACTCCAAATAAAATAATAGTATATTACTTTATGAAGCGGAGAAGCATGACTTTTCTTGACGCGCCCGATATTACGCGCCGAACGAAGTGAGGCGCGTAATAGAGGGCAAGTCAAGAAAAGTCGCTTCTTTGCCGAATAAAGTATACTATTTTTTCTTCAAACGTAGCAATTTTCAACCATAAATAGTACAATTCATACGCTATTTTTACTCGAAATTAACTGCGGCAACTATCAAAGTCGTCTAGATGTTAGAAATTAAAATAATTTAGTCGTCGGTGGGATTTGCGTCTCCCTGGTTACAGTTGTTTGACAGTTGTTTGCAATTATTAAAGACAGCTTATTGTTGTTGCAACCGCAAGCGCAAATTTAGTGCGAAAATGGAAAACCTAAACGAAATTGAGTCCGCGGCTAATAATGCAGTAGCACGTTTGGGGCCCATCAAGTCCGATAAGAACGGTTATGCTCAAAAAATTTTAAACCATCATGATTCGCCAACATCAGGAATAATTGCTGAAATTTGTTCTCGACCATCAGTGTCATCAACAATTACCAATGCCTATCAAGAGTCGGGAACATTTTTGCACGGTTTTCATTTTGAAAATGCCTCATTAACTAATTGTACTTTTAATATTACTATAACTAAAAATGATGTTTAATTGTTGTTAATCACATTTGTATTGTTGCTTTGTGACATGTTTCATATTGTTGCCATGACAACATTTTCCCTCAGCCGTAAAGAAATGGGGAAAAAAAACTGCTGCCGGCAGAGACATCAAACTTTGACAGGATCAAGTTAGATAAGTAATGTCATCATTATTTGACGTTTGAAGAAAAACTTTATTATTTCAAAAAAATTATGAACGCATGCGTGGACGTTATTACAAAATCATTTATAAATTGAATTACAAAAAAAAATTAGTAGGTGTTGGTACCTTAAAATGATAAAAAATGTAAAAAGGCACAGACTAATAATATAAATAAACAAACAATAAAATACAAAATACTGATAATAACTAAAAATTACAATAAAATAACTCATTTTGAGTGCAAGGTCCGCAAATGTTCTTTGTGCACTGTAAACAGACTGGTTTTCGACAAGAAAAGCACACATAAAAGGTTTTCCGATTTAATGCACTTGGACAAAAGTAACACGTCTTTTTTTTTCTCAAGCCTTTCTTCAAAATCTGCTTCTTTTTGGCCTTTTTGTCCTAGTACTCGTTCAATACATTATAATCTCTTTCGAGATTCTGGGATTTTTCTTTAGTATTCTTTAAAGATGTGATAAAATTAATTGTTTCGTCAACTCCTTTGTCTCTCCGTATTTTTTTCTTGTAGTGATTGGTACACAATATGCGAATTAACATCAGCTATATCAATGATGCGGTAAAAACAGTAAGTGGCCATCGGCGAGAACGACGTCTAACAGCATAGGGTAACGGGTAGAGTGATTGGCCACTTAATAGTCTAAGAGCCAGTGGGCGGCTACCTATATGTATTTGACGATACCTGGATTTTTGTACAGTGAGACCCCTATACCTACTATACATGAGATGGAGAGTCACTAAGCTCCAGGTGGCCGACTTGGCGGGCGCTCAGGTAAGACAGGTATCGATTTTTGGCCAATTTTATAAGTATTTGACGACGTCTGCCGCTTTGAAATTTGAAAATATATTAATATTATTATCGGAAAATAACAATGGCAGACCATTATCGCGCGGTTTTCATTGCGGCAGACAATTTTGAAAGTGCTCAAAAAAATAAAATTTTCAAAGTAATTGACCAGATCTGCCATTAATATATTTCATTTATTAGGGTCTTAAAAACATATATTGATCATGGCAGACGTCTTCATGGTGGACATACTTCAGTAGACAAGAAAATCTTAGCTATAATCCGGTCAGATGTATTTGTATGACGTTCCCTGTTTCATATCAATATCATTTACGTTCTTACTGTATTCATAGCAATTAATACTTCATTTTGCAAATTATGGACTAAAATTTAGAAATTTGATGATAAAATAGTCAATTTATTTGATTTTTTTTTAATTTATTCACAACAAAATTGAAAAAAATGAATCATGAATTACAAAAAATATTTTCTTTTATTGATTTGAATTTTTATTCATCTTCATCGGAATCATTTGTCTCCAGGTGGGACTCCTCTTCATCATCCTGTGATTCGGAATCTGTAAAAATAAAGCATAAATTATTAAATAAAAGTCAATCGTAAATTGATCTGAACACATTCGGTAAAGAATTAATTAATATGAACTTACCAGGAACTTGGGTGATTAAATCACTGACAGAAGTTGTGAGTTGATCTCCTTCAAACCATTTGAATGTAAATTTCTCGTCTTGCTCTATTCAACCAAACTCTAATGGATCCAATGTCGTAGGTTCTCTTTTGTAAGCATTTTTCCAAATTGTAGAAATATAATGCGCTCTCAGAAGTTATTGATAAAGCTCACTTTTACATGGTGGTATTGAGCTTGCATCAAAATTCGAAATTTTTTTGCTGAAATTTTTATTGACATCGGAAGCCTTATAATTATTGACGAAAAGTTGGTATCTTCCATCATCAACGTCGACAGATTTTTTTGCATTATTAAGTTGGCAGGTAAACTTTTGAATGCTGTTAAATGCTTCTTGAACTTCTGTATTTTTCTTCAATAAGGTAAAAGGTCTTCTTTTCCCATTATTAAAGAAAGCCGGATTGAAATCACATCCTGTGAACGCATGGAAGCCGATTAAGCTTTTGGCTAGCAATTCACCAAGCTCTTTGTAAATTTTTGTAATGTGAATATACCTTTCCTTATTTCCGGTGCCATTGAGCATCCAAACATTAGAATTGGCATGTTGTAATCGTGTCATATTACCAATCATTATAATTAAAATATCAGTATCAGAGGCACTAATAACAATATTCGACTGCTCTGTGATATTGCAAGCATGATACACAATCTTAGTATCAGCTTCTTCATGTGAGGTATAACATAAACTTTCAACTACACTTGATTGGATCTTGTCATCTACAATTTGATATGATTGACAAGTTCGGAAATTTATGAAAATTTGTCGGTTACCCAAAAATGATTTCATTTCCTTACTAGACCAGTGTTTTGTAATAAAATCTACCGAAGCTTCCTTGAATTTAGTATTCTTCAATTCTTTTGAAAAATCTGACGGTCGCACCTGTTCAGGCCCCGAAATTGTGTAATCAATCAACGACGCTTCATGTCGTAAACATCTTTCACTATCTTTTATCGATGGAAATATATATTGGTCAAAGATTACATCAATTCTTCGTGTGGAATATTTCGAAACCATTTGCAGAAATTTCTTTGAAATACTCCCGAATGTTTTGGGGACTTCTTTCATTGAATGGAGAATAAAAAATCCATCGATTAAAAATACGTCTGTATTACGTGGTGGTTTTTGATCAACATTTGGTTCAAGACATTTTAGAAGAACGGATTTATCAGTTTTACACAAGCCACCATCGAGATGACATAAAGTAAGAGGTATAGGAGATAGTGGATACGCTAAAATTTTGAGAACATCAATTTGATGGTCCATTGAAATTCCCAACAAACGTCCAAATAAATCTCGCTGTAGCTTGATCTCTTGCTGGTTACCTCCGATTTTTACAGATTTCTTTTTTAAAAGTAGACTGGAAAAGTTGTGTATCGGAGTCTTTTTGATGGCCTTTTCAAATCTTTTTGAATCAGATGCACATTCCGAGATAAAATTTGTTCGTAGCTCTCCGCCATTTTTTTGGATGTTTAAGAGGAACTCTTCCACTTGAGATGACGCAGCTTTTCCGGAAACTATGTTGAATAATTGATCGGGTGATAAATCTAAGCCGAAGGGATTCACATATTGATCAAATGCGTTAATAAATTTTTCAAGTTGTTGACAACTGTTCTTAATGTTATGTGGTTGCAACTCAGGTGAAATATCTTGCTTCTTGGTAATTCCTAACTCATCCAATACGTGTGTAATTATACTTGAGCGGATATCGTGATTTCTCGCCCACCGTTGACGAGCTGAAATCGAGTGAGTGAGATGTGAGATACCAGTAAGTGTTCTCGCAGCATCTGCATTAATGGTCTGCTCTAATGTAAGATCAATAGGTTGCCTTGAAAACGGCTTATCGGTCCGTTTGATTCCAAAAAATCCATTTTGAAAATCTTGCTCTAAACCGGGATGAGTAGTCGGAACTTTTACCAAATTATAATGATATTGGACTGCCCATTTTGCATAATTTCGATGGTTAAGTACAAAGAATAAATTAGTTATTTTTGGTAAGGTGTCAAGATATAATTGGAAATCACCAATCTATTTTAAAAATATTTTTGAGGTACAAAATTAAATATTAATATTAATAAAATTGCTGTAAATATTTATCCAAAAACCTCGACGCCTATGATCTTCCTCAAGTCCTTCCGCTCGACACCGTAACTGTCTATACTTTAAAAATACGTCACTCCGTAAGATTTCTAGAACGAAGTATAAGCTAGAATGAGTACAATAATGATTCATAGAGAATAAAAGAAAGATATCTATAGACAGTCTATGCATACTTCTGACCGGATAATAGCTAAGATTTTCTTGTCTACTGAAGTATGTCCACCATGAAGACGTCTGCCATGATCAATATAAGTTTTTAAGACCCTAATAAATGAAATATATTAATGGCAGATCTGGTCAATTACTTTGAAAATTTTATTTTTTTGAGCACTTTCAAAATTGTCTGCCGCAATGAAAACCGCGCGATAATGGTCTGCCATTGTTATTTTCCGATAATAATATTAATATATTTTCAAATTTCAAAGCGGCAGACGTCGTCAAATACTTATAAAATTGGCCAAAAATCGATACCTGTCTTACCTGATCGCCCGCCAAGTCGGCCACCTGGAGCTTAGTGACTCTCCATCTCATGTACAGTAGGTATAGGGGTCTCACTGTTCAAAAATCCAGGTATCGTCAAATACATATAGGTAGCCGCCCACTGGCTCTTAGACTATAAGGAATTGCCAATTGAATTAAAATTGTAAATTGGTATTTTTTAAAGTAAAATAATTTCTAAGGATTTTTTAAGATTAATGAAACATCAGATTTTATAAAAACTCAGGTTATTTTAATTAGAAATATTAATGTATATTAAAAATAAACACAAATTTGAACACTTACAGAACTACACAGTTATTGGCCATACAAACATAGTTATTGGCAAATAGAATTACAGTCATTGGCCATTCATACAATTCTTAATTTTTATTTTTTTTTTTTCGTGCGGGTAAGGCACACAAAATTATTTAAGTTTTCAATTTCTTGTTGTTTCTTTGCACAAATACCAATATGGTAGCCTTTAACACAAAATAGACATTTTATTCCAACTTTTGATTGAGATATATTATAGGAACAAAAATAACACAATCCTGTATACAAAAGGTTATTTACAGTTGGGTTGGTGTCGTCTGATTGTTTCAGTGTTATATCTGAGAGAATGTGTATTTTTTCATGTTATGGATATCCCTCAGTTTCAAAAAATAACTTTCTTTTAGCCTATTCACCAGCACGTTTTTTTTGCTGGTTTAAAATTTATACATTTGCTTTGAGATGTATTCTTTGAATTGGATGAATTCATAATATTGCTGACATCAAAATATGTTATCAATTGTGGGCAGATTATCGTTTTCCTCTACAGAATCAGAAAATCGGTTTCGGGACAATTCTTGTTTTTCTTTGAGGACAACAACATCTAGTATATGTACTCTAACTCCACTTTTCAAAGTAGTGCTTTTAAATGTATGATCAATAAGTGTAACTGCTTTGAAAATATTTGTATCTGCAAAATCAACTGTATTTATTGAAACATTTTCTTGATTCTTCACAACAGTTTGACATTTTTTGCTCCCGGAATTGGCTCTTGTGGCAATTTTTTTTTACTTTAATCTTGATTTCACTGTTTTTTCGAACTTTATTGTTTGCTTTTGCGTCAATCCGCTTTTGTTTTTGTTCTAATTTTATTGTTTCATGTTCTACTTTTTCTTCAGTTTTACGCCTCTCTGCATTTTGACGATGACGACGAAAAATCAGCACGAAACCTTTCTATTTTCTTTTTGCCCTTTCTTTCTGGGGTTTTCGGCTAAAAAAGAATACGTTGATTGAATTGCCTATTTCTTAAGATAATGAGTTGTATTATTTAACTAAAGGCAGATTATAGGCTGTCAATTGAATATCTTCTTTTATATTTTATATTTTATTATTTTATGTAATATTAACGTTTTCTGGAAGTTAAATTGGAAAATCCAAAAGTAGATTTTCTTCTGTAATAACAGGAATATCTTGTAAGTTGCATATAATTTCATTGCCACCTATTGGGTTAAGTGTAATATCTGAAGATATATGGGTGTCTGTGATAATAAAGGTATCTTGTATATCATTTGTAACTCGTCCGGTCTCTGTAGTCTAAATCGTGGGTAGATCTATGGTATTTTAAAACAAATTAAATATATTAAAGAGCAATTTAAATCTCCACTTATTTTTTCGCTATTATCCAAATTTTAAAATTCTAATATTTTTGCGGCTCCAACTGTGTCTACAAAATTTTCATATTATGTTATTGATTTTGTCATAGAAATAGTGTGATTAATACCTTTATGCGGGTCTTTGATCTTTCTGGAATAGTCTATTGCTTCAGACTTCCATAGATATAATCCAGATGCTTTAAAGGCAATAATTATGAAAGCTGATTTTATTTGACTAATCGCTGTTTAGTATCAATGCAAAATTCTCTTTGGTAACTACTGAGTTCGGGTTTTAGCGTCTAAACTTTAATGCTGCCCGGTTTCAATTTGCCTTTACGTAGGGCGTTACTGGAAAAGGAGCCAATAGCCACTTTTTATATTTCGAGAAAATCGCACTTAAATTTATAATTGTACTATAAATCACTGTATCCAAATATAAAGAAGTTTTGAAGGTAATATGAATAGCTCAAGTGCGAATTAAATGTAACGTTTAAAAAAAATTAAAAATTAAAAAAAAAATAGTTTTTTTTTTAATATTTTGGCGTTTGGTTCTTTTGGTATATATAGGAAAATGAGACATGGATCTTTTTATATAACAATTTTTATTTAAAAATACGACAATAATACAAAAGTAAAGCGCTCGCAGAACCTCATAATATGTGGTAATATATTCTAATCTTATTCTCCGAATTCAAAGTCAGCTTCATCACCAAACCCATCTATGTCATCATCGAAATTTCTATGTTGAAGATTTTTATAAAAATCCTAAACATCTTTGGGAATAAGAGGTAATAAACTTTTTCTACTCTCTTACTAGTAAATTGTATATTATCTACTATTTGGATGCTAAGTAAATGCATCATAACAGATACTGACACGTAATGACTAGCACGTAATAAAAAAAAATTACGCTTCAGTTTTATAATAGTATATTACATAACGAGAGTTGTAAGAAGCTTATTACATGCGAGTAAAAAAGTTGCGCGCGAGCCGCGTAGCGGCGAGCGCAGTAATTTTACAAGCATGTAATAAGCTTACAACTCAAGTTGTGTACTATACTTTTTCTACCATTATTTTCGTTTATAAAAATAAAAATTAAATTACAACTATATTTACACTGACAGATTAATAATTTTTAATCTGTCAAAATAACGTCTGCTAATTCGTTTCCATGGTAACTCGACCAACTGACTTACAAGGCTTATGTGATATTACACATTTTTATAAAACTGAAGCGTAATTTTTTTTATTACGTGCTAGTCATTACGTGTCAGTATCTGTTATGATGCATTTACTTAGCATCCAAATAGTAGGTAATATACAATTTACTAGTAAGCGAGTAGAAAAAAATGTGTAATATCACATAAGCCTCGTAAGTCAGTTGGTCGAGTTACCATGGAAACGAATTAATAGACGTTATTTTGACAGATTAAAAATTATTAATCTGTCAGTGTAAATATAGTGGTAATTTAATTTTTATTGTTATAAACGAAAATAATCGTAGAAAAAGTATAGTACATAACTTGAGTTGTAAGCTTATTACATGCTTGTAAAATTACTGCGCTCGCCGCTACGCGGCTCGCGCGCAACTTTTTTACTCGCATGTAATAAGCTTCTTACAACCCTCGATATGTAATATACTATTTTATATCAGCTAATTTTATGTCGGAAATAGCTTTTCCTTCTGGATATAAAAGTTCGAATTTTGAAGAAAAAAAATTGTGCGTATATTTTTGTTGTCTTCCTCTTATGCCTTTTTTTATGTTAACCTCTTGAAACTGACCCTCTTCATTAGTTGATTTAAAAAATATTGAAAAAGGTTTATCTTTAATAATTTTTATTACTTTGGCATTTAACCAGCTGACTTTATTACCTAGGATATCTATTTTTCTGTTAGTAATAAGTTTCTCAATTTCTTTGCTGCCTAGGAAATCTTCTTTTACCATTTCGTGATCGATAAACTTACGCTTTTTTGAACATTCTACTACCACATCCTTAAACTCTTTAAGTGTGTAGATTCTAATTTGTTTTTTTTTAAGCACTTTCAATCTTTGCAAAATTAGAGTCATTAGGTAGGTAACTATGGCCAGGCATCAGATATTTTAAATTTATTGTTTTCAATGATTTATGTGTTTCTAGTACACTTTTGAGAAAAAGGACAAATTTTAGGTTCCGGTTCTGACCACCGCAAGAATCAGACCATAAATTTAGCTCTTCAGTTTCAGGTGAAAGGTGCTTATCAAGCATGAACCAACTTCTTGTGCTCTTCCAGCGGTGCCCTCTTTCCATATAAAACAATATGGCTGATTATTGGATCTTTGGTAAATTCCTTCATTATAAAGAGAAAGCTGTCTTTTATAATAGATTATGTTAGTGGGCAGTTTTGGGAGCCCAATTACCTTTTCCATGTCATAAGTAAGTGTTTCTGTTTTAACATGTTCTCTCGATTTAGCTTTTTCTAAATCATTTTTCATAGCATATCTTGCGTGTTCTGCTTTTTCTAAATGTTGGTTGTATAAAATATTGGTATTGCTCAATAACTCAGGGTCATTTGACAACTTTTTATTTTTGTTTTTAACTGATCGCAAGTGTTGCATGTATCTTTGATAGGTGCTTTCCGTTTTAGATTGAAATTTTCGTAAAATTTTTTTTTGTAGGTAGATAAAGCAATTTTTAAGTTTTGGTCTTCCAAAAAAAGATTGTACATTTTAATCGAAAGGCAATTACTTAGCTTCAGTTTCACCCGTGCAGTAGTGGGACGCATAAGTTGGAAAAGAACTAATGTGTTCAATTACACTTTTTTAATTTTATCAGGTAGTCTTTTATTTTGACTACCATTTTCAGAATTACCTGTTCCGTCTTTAACAAATCCAGCAGAGAATTTTTTTAGAGCAGTATCAACTCTTTTCGTAGAGATTTGTAATGATTTGATAAACATATTTCTACATACAATGTTATTATCTAAATGATATATACGCGAGAAATCTTTCTTAAGTTACTTTTCTTGTTCCTTTTTCTTTTGATACCTTGCTGTCTAACTGAAGCAGCTATAAAATTATTCTGACTTTCATAAGTTTGCAAAGCCCAAAATTGTTTAAAAATATTTTGTCTAATATCGGCGACAATCTTATCTTTACATTTTAGAGAACAATTGCAGTCAAAATCCAAAAAGGTTTTAGCTTTTATTAATTTACCTCTTGCTGTGTAGTGAGTCTGATTCGAATTTTTCAATAGTTTTCTAATTTTAAATGTTTGACCGGGATACTTTGTTTTTCTTCCCTTTTTTAGTCTCCTTGAATTTGCTCGCCTTTCTTCCACTTCCTGAGTCTCAGGCGGTTCTCCCAAGGATTCTTTACTTGAACTCGCTTCTGTAATTTCTGATTTGCCTGGGCTATAGTCACTATCTGAGTCTACAAAATTACTGAAGTTTTCTTAATCTACTTCCCTTTGTAGTTGGTGTTCCTAAAAGAGCCTATATTAAATAGATATCATTTTTAAGTATCTAGTTATCTTACCAGTGATTCCATTTATTCCAATAGGGTTTGACTGTCTTCGTTATAAGTAAATTCAAATTCAATTGGTTTTTGATTTTTCGGATCCATTTCAGAAGAGCTAATCTCGATTCGACAGTCGTTTCTATTATCTGTAGATTTTTGATCACCAATTTGGGTGGCTATATTTTTTAAAATTTCAATAACTTGATTAGGTTCTCCTCGTTGTAGTTGCTGTTCCTAAAAGAGGTTATATTAAAAAAAAACCTTTTTCATGTACCTATTTATTTGCCTTACCATTGATTCCAATGTGTTTTGATCGTCTTCATTATTATCAAAAACTTCAAATTCAATTTGTTTTTGATTATTTTTAAACTCATCTCTAAAAGAGCTCATCTCGTTTAGACAAAGATTAGGATCATTATTTATATTTCCGTTATTATCTGGAACCTGAAAAATAAATGTTTTTATTATAATGTTAGTTAAAAAAAAATAATATAAACTAGATTGGCGATTTATTCTGTCTTTTAAATAAATCCAAGCGACACCCAGAAACTATTGCCTAAAACATATAAAAAGAACCAAGCGGCAAAAAACAAAGATTTATTATTGTTATTTTTTAATATATTCCTGAAAAACTTCGGTATACTAGTCAATTATTACGTGTCTATACTTTTCAACTCTAAAACAATGTATTAATAGTATTGAAAAAATATAAAAGTTATTAGTAACAGAAAAAACATAACCTAGAAAAATTGTTTACTTACTTTTTTAGTTAAATATGCATTATTCGTAACACAATATTGTTGCTCCGCACTACTAGTCTCTTTCACTAGCATCGCTTGTATTTTTTTCCTCTTAAAGACATTTTTTTCGCTTAAAACTTAAGAAAACACTGGGACGTTAAACGTGTCATAAGCCGGCGTAAAATATTTAAAACGGGCCAGGCGCCAAATGTTAATAAAAAGCATTTTTTTACAAAGAACCAACCACCGTCTGTCGCTTGGATCTCTTTTAAAAACGGGCGAACGCTGTGTTGTCAGTTTGTCAGTTGGTTCGACAATCGGTAGAGGGAGCTAGAGTATATATGTCGGTTGGATCTTTTGCTAGAATTTAAATATAGTTGCTTGAAGGCGCTTGGTACATATAATGCAAATTTTACGATTTTGGCGCTTGGCTCCTTTTCCAGTAACACCCTTCGGTTTAAATGCAGCAATATCTGCAGGTTGTATAATTCTAGTTGCATTGGGATATAAATTCACTAAAATAATTTGTAACTTTTAACAAAATTTACTAGTTTGAATGGTTAAGTGAGTTTTATGTCTATCAACGAACAAAATAAGTGGGAAATTAGTGTTTTTCACAACTAGGTACTTTTAAGACGTTTCCTATGTATTCATAAAAGTTTTTTTTCTTCATCTATCTGGTATCGCTTTATCCTATGCCCCATTCTCGTGGAACGAAATTTAAAATATTGCTTAAAATTCGTATATAAGGGTTAATAATCATTGGTGCTGTTATTTCTTTAGATGCTGCAAAGATAAACATAACCGGTAATTACCTTTAGAGTGATGCTCTATTTGATATACATTTTTGCTTTCCCTTGTAGCCAACACTCATTTATTTTTGGGACACAAGAGGAAGCAGGTTTCTTCATCATTTAAAATACGTAAAGGATCTTGAAAAATATTAATATAACCCTTACGATGCAAGTATTCTTGAACACCGGTGAACTATTTTTTTCAGACCCAACTGAACTTGTTGCCGTTACTGATTGTGGAGTTCCCTCACTTAAATATGGGTGTTGCTTTAAAAAGGATCTTTACCAACCTCTTCCGAGCCGATTGTAAGTAAAAGGATTGGCACGTGGATTTACGTCAAGAGAACCTTTAACCGAGTCTTGTATATTTCCACTCTTACTGAAAAACCTTTGTCCTGGCATGTTATGATCCAATGCTATTAACGAATCTCTTTCTCCAAACAAAGAATTGGATTGGGACCAAGGGTAATTTTTTATTTAATTTTCCACTTGCTCCAAACTGCAATGTTGCTCTTGGCACATTAAATTATTAAACGGCTCTTCGTTGGCTCACCCAATTTGCTATGGCTTGAAAAGCAGACTGAAGATCCATTTCTGTATACTGTTTGTGATACAATTTATCTTACGTTATACGGACTAAAACAATTGTTATTGCCTAAAAAAATAAGAAAAAATGTTTGAAATCTCTTTTATTGGATCAATTAGGCTAAAAAAGTCTAAATTATAATAAATATGTTAATTCGAAGTAGGTACAGTCATTGACCAGTAGGCCAGTCATTATAACACGGACATATTTAAGATACAGTGCTTGGCCACTCAAATTTACCGCCAAAAATGCATAACTCAACTATTAAAATCACTGATAATGTAAGATGTACCCCACTAAATCGCCATATAACATTATTATACCCAGATACATAATACTATTAGCCAAGATAACTGACCTCGTGAATAGCATTCCTTAACAAATTTTTTAGATAACTCTTAAAACTGGATGCACCTGTTAAGCTTCAAACAACACACGCCGTAACAACTAGATAATATTAACTGAGAGAGAGAGAGTATAGCTAGACTAAATATACATGAATGTTGCCAAATTTAAATGCAAATAAATTTATTTCAATTACTATTTATAACTGGGAATAAGCCACAATTAAAGATAAAAAATACGTTTATTGACGTTTCAATTTCCAATTCGGAAATCGTTCTCAAAATACAAACAGTAAATTAAACAAATTTTGTTTTTTGTTACATAGTGAAAAAATTCTTCTAATAATTTAATTTTATCTGACTCATTTATATTGACAATTCAGACATACATTATGCATTTTAAAGTAGAGGACTTTAAAATGGTATTGCCAATATTGTTGAGTTGCGCTCCTGGGACGACTTTACTATAAGATAGTTCATTCGATTACATGAAATCAACTTTAACTTGAGAATATCCGTCAGAAAAAATCATAGCATGTAATTCGTCTTTAAAAAGACAAACACATGACATGATGACAGTAAAATTCTCCCGTTAGTGATTCCATAGTAAATTATGAGGGAAAAACCAGGAAAAAAACCTCATAATACTATCCCGACATTGTAAGTATTTGTTCGTGAATTTAGTTTACCTTCAACAAACATCAAAATTCTGATTTTATATGTTACGTTATTTAAAAAACATAAATGATGTATCCTCTATATGTTACTGACTTACTAATACTGGTATTTTCTTATTAATAACTTCCTCTTTCAATATTGGTAACCAGATCCTACTACATTCTGCCGAGGAATTTGCGACACACTCGGCAGAATGTAGTAGGATCTGGTTACCAATATTGAAAGAGGAAGTTATTAATAAGAAAATACCAGTATTAGTAAGTCAGTAACATATAGAGGATACATCATTTATGTTTTTTAAATAACGTAACATATAAAATCAGAATTTTGATGTTTGTTGAAGGTAAACTAAATTCACGAACAAATACTTACAATGTCGGGATAGTATTATGAGGTTTTTTTCCTGGTTTTTCCCTCATAATTTACTATGGAATCACTAACGGGAGAATTTTACTGTCATCATGTCATGTGTTTGTCTTTTTAAAGACGAATTACATGCTATGATTTTTTCTGACGGATATTCTCAAGTTAAAGTTGATTTCATGTAATCGAATGAACTATCTTATAGTAAAGTCGTCCCAGGAGCGCAACTCAACAATATTGGCAATACCATTTTAAAGTCCTCTACTTTAAAATGCATAATGTATGTCTGAATTGTCAATATAAATGAGTCAGATAAAATTAAATTATTAGAAGAATTTTTTCACTATGTAACAAAAAACAAAATTTGTTTAATTTACTGTTTGTATTTTGAGAACGATTTCCGAATTGGAAATTGAAACGTCAATAAACGTATTTTTTATCTTTAATTGTGGCTTATTCCCAGTTATAAATAGTAATTAATTTACAATGCCACAAGAAAATAGCTTCAGAACAATATAAATTTATTTCGTTATAGTTTCTGAAAATCTTAATATTCGGATTTTTGTGAAAGTGGCCAATCACTAGTGACCGGCCAACAACTGTACCAGTTACCCTATTTGGCGCAATTGTCATCTAACGTATCGACAGCTATAATCTCTAGTTCTTAAGTAATCTGATCCGTGCTTACTGAATGGTGCATTAAAGAAATAAGTAAAACAGTTTTTGATTTTTTTAGCACAAGGGAAATTACGGTTACACTTTTAATAAATCCGTAAGAAGTCGAATTTACTTCCCTGCATCGGTGTGACTGGAATTCCAAAAGGATTTCTCGTTTATTTTTCTGAAAGATTCCCACATAGGTTAACTTCTTTACTTCCAACTGCTGTACCAATTATATGGAACTAAACCACTTATCGGCTGTAATATTACGGTGGGTTCCATAAAGAGGTTTAGCAAGCCGAAGAACATATTTAGTTGGTTTATTCATTTTTCTTTCTTCTTCAGTGTTCTTACCTCCTCTTCCTCCTGTTTCGTCAGTGTCCTTACCTCCATATATATGTATATAGGCATTGTATAAGACTCTCGTTCATGCATCATTCAGGCACAATAGTTTAATGTAATATTTCACAGGCTTATTAGGCATATATATTTTGAACCTACACCTTCCCCTAAAGCTGACCAATATTTTATCTATACAAACACATGTGCCTATGGAATACAGTTCTTGAAAATTTGATATAAATATATTAAATATGTTACTAATGGCTGCTGCTGGATTTATATTTCTTCTTCTGCCTCTCTATCCAGTGGGATATCAAAACGTAAACATTTTAGAAATATTGCAAATCTTTCTTTTGATACAACACATCTGAATATATCCCTACTAGTGTCGTAGCAAATATAGAGTTTATATCTCTATACATTGGAATTGAAAGCTTAGGTGTATAAACGTAATTTCAAAAAGGCTTTGAGTTCTATTTCATCAATTTTATTTAGTTCGGATCTATTCATTTTTTTATAGTTTTCACGAATTGCACGTAATTTATTATTTGTCCATTATTTATTAAGTATTTCTCTTCAGAAATAAAAAAAATTTAAAACATGATGAAGTCTCGTTTTTTTCATCTTTGGACCGAAGAGCTAGTAGTCTTGTTACAAGATTATGTAACGGAATTACAAATATGACTTATCAGTAGCATTTGAATCATATTCATCTTCTTCCGATTGCTCACTTCAGGTGTGTTAAATTTCAATACCTACTTCTTTGCTTACATCGTCAATATCACTTTCACTAAAATATTCTAAACCGCAAGGTACTTTGTCAGCCTATTGAGCTAAAATAGCCTCAAGATGATAATCTGAAGGTTTAACAGATTTGCAAGTAAATTTAGAACAACTTGATGAACTTGCTGCCATACTAATAGCAAAAGAATACACAGGACTGCTTTTAACTATAGAAACGCAAACACTGACATGCGGTACGTGATACCGCAAGAAAACTTTACGTCAACGTAGCTTAAGAAAACACACACACACATAGGTTCATCCCAACCCCTAGGAACATGAGTGTCCACTGCTAGACATGTGCTAGACACAGTGGGACCTCCATGTCCGAAGATCAGACTGGTATCGTTCCAAAATAACAAGTCATTTTGGCTCGGTACCTATCTGACCCCCAGGTTTTTCCACCACCACTCCTCTACGTCTGACATACGCAGAGGAGGCTATGAACTATTACGTCAAGCGATTTTGGGAAAAGAAAACACCCTCCGTTTTCCTTGACTTGTGGTTAGGTTACCTGACTGTAGGGGTAGCTTGATGTAGCTTTTCTCCTTATTAACTTTACTGAAATTAATTATTGCATGACTTGGGCTCTGTGTCCCTGAAGATGTGTGTCCGATCAGAGGGTCGGCAGCAGGCTGCCGACCCTCTGTTCGGAAGTTGTGTGCTCGATCAGACAGATGCCAATTTGGCAAAACAAGTTTTGGTCTCCTTGCTGGCTGAGTAATCGATAGGTCTGGCCATCGAGCCCTTATTTGTCGCACACGGCCTCGATGCTCAGGTTTCGCGGTTGCCTCTAGGGCAGTTGGCCCTGAAGGGCTGTTGCCTGAAGGGTCTATGCCTGATGGGCGTGCCTGAGGGGCCTTAGCTTGCGGGGTATAGTGAATTGGACTGTGTTCAGTTATTTTTGTTCTTTTCTTTTAATAGGTGTTTATTTAACTTTACTTTACTTTTAACAGTTTGTTGGTTATTGTAGGTTTTGGGTGAAAATAATAGGGGTAGGGTTTAAGGGTGGGTGGGTGGGGTGTGCATTTCCAAGTGTATAATACTCTCACTTACCCCATGTATATGTTTTTTGGTTTTTTGGTTTTTTGTATAAGTTTAATTGGTTAGTAAAAGTACAACTAACTAAAATAAGATCAATCAAAGTAAAAATGGGGAGTGGGTTAAGAGTTCGGGGTATTTTTTGTCTGGTGAGCGTGTGCTCATTTTTTGGTTTTTTGATTTTTTTTGTTTTTCGTTACAAACTGTTAAGCAATCAGGGGATTTTCTATGCGAATATCTTTACTTTGCTTATACTTTGCTTAATATCAAAGTTGCCATACATATCCAGCTAGCTGTTGTTTAGGCCGTCTATGTACTCTCCTTGGATTTGGATCGTAGTTTGTCAGTTCTCTTAGCAAACGGTTCGGATGGTTTCTGAGGTTTTCGAATAGCACATATGCGTTTTAGTCCATCATGATCAGGATTCTCTTTTGCTGCGAATCTGTATATACGTATCTTAGAGGTATATATCTAGGAATTTTTAAGAGCTTCTCTGATCATGAAGTTTGGTGTAGTTTGTATTTTCTTTCTGTTGGACTTGCATGTATGTCCCCATGCTGCTGAGGCATATGTGAGAGTTGGCAAAATGATGGCGTTTGCCATTCTTATATTTGTCTTGAACTTCAGATTACTTCTCCTCCCTATTAGCGAAGAGAGCTGACTTTTAAGGATCCTTGCTTTATGTACCGTGTGGTTGATGTGCTCGGTGAAGGTGAGACGTTTATCTAGTGTTACTCCGAGATATTTGGCACTGTTTGCCCATTCGACCGGAGTATGTAGCTTAAAGACTAAACCCATACTAAAACTGAAGCAGTTGGGAGCAGGTATACTTATACACCACTTGAAGATACACAGATTATTGTCTAGGAATGTTTTATAAAACAGGTTTTACAACAAAATATATTTTCGGCGCGGTATGGTATACCGAATGTCAGTTGTTAAGAGTTAATTAAAAAATTAAGTTTTATTCTAAAATAAACAAATTTCTTATTTTTATACATTTATTAATACGTCCATTAATTTCTAGTTTTTGGGTTAGCAAAATATCAAATGACTACTATTCTAAAGAAAATCAATAAAAGGGTATTCACTAAACAATTAGCTAATGCCAGTTCATAAAATTGTGAATATTTTGGCTCCAATACTTTTATGTCACTCAGCCAACAAAAGATTTGAGGAAACGGTTTGGATAATATTGTTGCCTAGTAAAACCTGTAAATTATCTAAGTCTACTGAAAGAACTTCAGTTTTAATAAACTTTTTTCTAAATTCAAAGTAATGTAACAAACAAATATGCAAATAAATTTATTACATTCCTTCTAATTTCTCTATTTATTTTCTGATCTCATATTTTTCAACTAATCTTTTAATACTGAGGGTGCTCTCAATCTTCCCCTTTTTTTATTTATGTTTAGACACATTTTTTATTAATATCTGATTAAAGTGCAATAGTTGAGCGACTGCATTTTTTTGAATCTCTCAGAATTATATTTGAAAACCCATCAATAATTTAGCTGAAACAATAGCTTTGTATCAAAGTACGCTTATATATGCTGAAATATATACTTCCAAAGTACAGTTAGTTTACTGTCTGATAATGCGCTTACTAATCAGTAAATATTGGAAACACCATTTTCAACTAATATTGTGTATAGAATTCGAGGAAATCAATGTATAGCTTATAATACATTGCGCTAAGATAATGGTTCCCAAACACGATCATAATGGGAATGGATAAAATGAACATATGTAAGATTCTCAAACTATTTTGATAAACTAAATATATGATTTTTGTTTATGCTACCGTAAATGACTATAAATGAGTAAATGAGATATATTTTTCTATTGTACGAATTTCTATTGTAAAGACGC
Source organism: Diabrotica balteata (assembly GCA_918026665.1). NCBI lineage: Eukaryota > Metazoa > Arthropoda > Insecta > Coleoptera > Chrysomelidae > Diabrotica > Diabrotica balteata. The sequence continues at coordinate 50,080,515 of OU898283.1, read as the reverse complement.
TTGAAGTGTTCCCTCTTTTAACTGAAATGTATACTTATTAAATATGTTTTTTTTTTGGAGACAAAAAATTTTACAAAGTACATAAACGTGTTTTAAAAAATGAAAATAATTTAGAAAGTGTTGACAGTATGATTGAATAGACATCCAATATGACAAGGGTAAGAAAGTCAACAGTTTTTTAAAGCAATGAAAAAAAATCTGGTAAATGTAATAATACTCCTAAACTAACAATGGTGAAAGAACAAAAATGAATTTTCTTGAAGAGATTAACAAAAAGTTAAGTCAAAAGTTTCATAAATTTTATTTTGAACTGTAAATGTCAAGATTGCTGCATTTTTTCAATGTAATTAAAGTTGACTTAGATATGGTTGATATAAGTCAGATTTGAAAAACACTGCAGAAACGATATTAACTTTTGCAGAAAAAAACGGACAAAACAGATATGAGGAAAAATAAAAAAACATTTTAAATATCGTTCTAATGGAAATTACTTTTGTTTACCTAGAATATATGGGTAAACAAAGGCCGTTAAATAAAAAAAACATGTGGCTGAATATTAAAATAAATAGTGCTCTACCATTTAGTTTCGTGTAAAAACTATTATACAAAATGGTATTTTAATATGTTAGTATCGAGTATACACAATTTTAAACGAAAACATTGGATTGGGGAAAAATACATTCTTCTTTCTTTATTCAGTACCCTGTCTCATTATCAAACGTTGGCGATCATATTGGCAATAATTTACGGCGACTTTAAATAAATTAGCGGTGGTCTTGATAGTATTCTCGGAAATTTTGGAGCCAGGATGTTTTTCTTCGGCCTGGGCCTCTCGTTTCGGCGATCTTACCCTGTGTTTTATGGGGTGTAGAAGGTTATACATTTTTATCGTTTTTATATTCGATCAATCCAACTTATCCGCAATACTTGTCGATAAATCCACATATCAAAGGCCTCCAATTTTTTCATTAATGTCTCTGTAAGGGTGCAGCTCTTCATAACATACAGCAATATGGAGAATATGTAGCAGCGTAATAATCCGATTTTCAGGTTTAACCTTATATCTCTATTAATAAGAATTTTCTTTATTTCATAGAAGGCGGCTCTAGCTTTTTCAATGCATATTCTTATTTCTTTATTTATATCCCAGTCATCGTCAACATTTGCGCCCAAATAGGTAATATTGTGGACTTTTTTTTAACTCCATTCCATACGATCTGATGTGCGTTGGTTGTAACTACGTTTGGTTGGTTGGTATGGTTGCTGGCAACCATAAGTTTGGTCTTAGAAGTATTAAGTTTTAGCCCATATTCATCAGGTTACCCTGTTTATAAGTCGTTGCAGGTCTTCTTTAATGGAGGCAATAAGTACTGTGTCGTTTGCGTAAAATACATTAACTGATTTAAAATAGTCTATTTAGTAGTCTATAAAATACGTAATGCCAAACATAAACTCGTGTAAGAGCAAGAGCAAGAGTTGTATATTTCGGACACTTATACATTGCCGACATGATTTTTTCCACACTTTTCATATCTCTAACCGCAGTGACATGCCTTTGAGCCGTGTACAAGACCTGAAAGTTAAAGTATTATTTCTTCTCTGTTTTTGATCTCTTCCTTGATATAGATCCTTATATAGCAGAGGTTTTTAATGTTTTTAAAATTTTCTATCATCTTACTGTTTTATGACGAGCAACAATGCCTTCTTCTTTTTGACTTCCTTTTTGAAAAATAAATTGGCGACTCTTTGTTTTCTATGCCTATATCTTTCAGCTCTTGATGAATCGACTTGTGATCTGTGCATTCTCCCAAACCTATGATTATTACCCCTCTTGGTTTTTTCCTGGTCAGTGAGGTATGCAGTAAATAAAATCTTGGTTTTTTTTATATAGTACCCCGTCATATTATTTTTATACTTTAACCATTGCAAGATAATTTTTTCAGTCTTTGTTTTGTATCACTATAGAGCTGCCAGAATTTGAAAATTTGTTTGAGAAGCCTATTCCTTTTTCTGATGTTATTTTTAAAATCTTTTGACTTATGTAGTTGTTGTCTTGGTACGAGTTACTGTTTGTTCGGTTGGTGTCGTTGTTTTGGACACCAGGTCTTTATGTTTGTTTTGTTGGCGGTCTTGTTGTTAAATTATCTTTGTCTGCGTTTTTAGGCTTTTGTGCTTCGGTTTTATCTGACTGTTCGTTGGTCTTAATAACTACTACAGCTGGCTTTTCGCTTGCGACTGTGCTGGTTTCTGTTTGTTGTGTTTTTTTTTCTTGTTATTTTCCTGGATTTTACAATCAAAATCTTTAGTGTGTCCATGTTTGTTTGTTGGTTTATTTTAACTGAGTTGAGGATCTTTTCACTACTTTTTAAGCTGTCATTGCTGTTTGGAATGATGTTGAGAAGCACATTTTTAAATTTATCTTGGCAGTGGGTATATTCCGTCAGTCAGGTGTATTTTGCAGTCTTTGTATTTCATTTACCAAGTCATCTATTTGTTGACTCTATTTTTCATGGTCTTGCTTCATCTCCTGCCTCATATTTCTCTGCGATTATGTTTTAATTTGACTGTGTTTGCAGATTCGTTTAGCTTCCTTCTTTTTAAAATCTAACCAGTGTCCTCTGGGGCGCTTTTTTCTAGTTTTTTCTTCTTCTGCTTCTGATTCAGTGTTGCTATCACTTTGATAAACGTTGGTTTATCAATGCAACGTTTATAAACTCGCAAATCGCAAGCTTTTTCACATATTGGAGAACGAATTTCAGAATCTATATGTTTGGCATGCACACTTTGAACACTAAGAGAAATTTGTCTAATCGCGTTATTTCTCACAAAAGTGATTGCCAAATTAAGAAACCTTCTTGTGCTTTGACAGACAAAGACCATATCATGGATTTTTACATTAAAATTTTGTACAATAAAGATGATAAATTCAAAAGGAGCTTTCTAGAAATGATATCTATAATCAAAGTGTCCAAATTTTAAATAAAAGATCAGAAAGTCAGAATTTAAGTAAAATTTATAACTACATTATTTCTTTATAATTTATTCATAGCACCATAAGTATATCATATTGGTTGCTTTTTTTGTTTTTTTTTTTTTTCATATCCTTGTTATATTCTTTTGTTCTTCAGTAAATTAGGAAAGGGTTTATTCTTCCTTCTTTAAAGACTGTTTCTTCTTCAATATTAGCCTCCTGAATGGTTTGAATTCTCGCACCATCTTTTCTTGGTCTGTCAATACTTTTTAGTCCATTTGGCGACTTATCTTGTGCTATTCATACTATTCTAACCTCTGCCATTCTACTAATGTGTTCGTTCCACTCCTGTTTCCGTTTTGTCGCCCATCTATGTATGTCTTCAATATTGCATGCTCTTCTTAAGTTTTCGTTTTTCTCTCTGTCTAACAGACTTTTTTATGATATTCGTCAGAGTATTTTTATCTTTGTTGTTTCTTATAGTCGTCTCGTTTTAGATGTTTCAGGTATTGTTTCCGCCGTATATGTTAATATAGGTCTAATTGTTATTATATAGATTCTTGTTTTTGTGTCTTGTCTTAAGCGTTTTATCTTACTGTATCATCTTATTGTATCATTAAGAGATCCCGCCCTTTTACTTGCTTTTAAGCTTTGTTGTCGTACTTCTTCTTCAATCTATCCGTAGATAGTTATACCTATTCCCAGATATATAAACCTTGCTTCCTGCTTTATTATTTATAAACCGATATAAAGTCATAGTTTATTCGTCTTCCGGGTTTGGACCGTGCCATTTGTGAGTGACCCAAAATTGGTTCATCTAGATGAACCCACTTTTGAGTCACTCACAAATGACACGGTCCAAACCCGGAAGATGAATAAACTATAATTCTGACTCTGGCCGTGGAAGCCTACGATTTCCTTCGATATAAAGTCTCCGAAAAAAAATTTTTAGAATTATTTTAATTCTTTTTTTAAATTATGACGTTGCCAATATATTTAAAATATAGCCTACTTTTAGCTACTTGTCGCTCTAGGCTGGTTTTCATTGGCATTGACGTTTTTTTTTTGTATTACTTTTCACTTTTATTGATAATTTATTTATAGTATATATACATGATACTAAGACTTCCAAGATAAACCCACTTCGCAATTGAATTTTGTACATCGACGCGCATGACGTCAATTGGTGATAAAAGTCACTTTTATCACCAACCTTTTATTATCACAGTCGGTAAAACATATATGGAAAGAAGAGGGTTTTTATTTAAATATTTAGAATATGAAGGGATGTTAGGTAAAATATCTGCAATTAAATCTTAAAAATATGTTATATATATATATATATATATATATATATATATATATATATATATATATAAATATATATATATATATATATATATATTTATATATATATCTCGGTTAGCCTAGCAATGTAAACTAAAATTATATAAAAAAGTAAGAACTAAACATCCTTTTGCAAATGGAAATTTATATACAATGGATTGATTTATTAAAATAAAAATTTAATACAACTGATAAAATAAAATACACTGTAATAATTTACAAGTTTATTTAACAATTTATTTTACAATTTTTAATATTTTCTTCTTCTTAACTTTGGATGTTTCTTTAATATATCTATTCAATTTTCTAATTTTAAAATATAATTTACACCTTTACTAACATTACATCTGAACACAGCTAAATCCATTAGCGATTTTAAATAATTCTTGGTTAATTTTAATGACCCTTTGTTAAAATTGTTAAAAATATGGTCCAGTTCATTACATTTAATTAGAAAATCTGGATATGGTTTAAGTAAACCTCCTTCGGAAAGATGGTTTACCCAGTAAACCGATGTCAACGTACAAGATAAACGATAAAACAAAACTAAATCTCAAGGTTAGTAGATATTTAAGTATATACTTAAATATCTACTAACCTTGACTAAATCTGACAAAACTCCATACAACACAGAACATTTCTTGTGACATTTGTCGCCAAGTGACGTCACACGACTGATCGCGTGCGCGTGGGTTTATCTGTAGTTTATAATATCATGGTATATATATATATATATATATATATATATATATATATATATATATATATATATATGTATATATATATATATATATATATATATATATATATATATATATATATATGAAGAAGACTGGCAGAATAGACAGGCTTGGCGAACGGGAACCCAAAGGCGGATTACGCTATAAACGGGATATATATATATATGTATATATATATATATATATATATATATATATATATATATATATATATATATATTTATAGTGAACTTGGTGAATTTATTAAATTTATTGGTGAATTTATATATTAGTGAACATAGATGTACCTTTTCAACGATCAGTATTCAACAGTTAGTGAGACGGCTGTGTCGTTTGTATATGTTATTTGGATTTTATTACGACTTCAGTTTTCGACGGAGTCAAAAAGACTACAGGTCTGTGATAACGTTATATTTCTTGTTTCCATATTTTATAAATATGTTCGGGTTATTAAGGTTTTAGTAATAGATTTCGAAAGTAAAGCTGGTTCATCAAAAAGAATCAGATATGGCTATGCAAACTATGAAGAAACTTTGCTGAAATGGGCGGATGAGGTCGGAAAACGAGAGCGATGCTGATTCAGATTCCAAATTTATTTATAGCGGTCATGAAATCGATTCGGACTAAGAAATGGAGAATAATTGTGAAAGACTTTCTAGTAAAGATGAAGATGTAATAGAAAAAGGTGAGCTATCGCACGAATTTTCTGTAGAAAACTATTTTTACGGAAAAAACCATTTCAAATGGTCCAAGATATCCTCTTATTCTAAAAATACACGCACTTTGCAATATAATATTGTAATTAAGTGTCTGTGTATCAAAATTACAAAAATTCATAAAGCCGATCCAGAAAACATTTGGAATGCTTTTTTTTATAACCGCATTATTCAGATTATTCTTGAATGCTTAAATTTACGCCTGGCAAAATTGAGGGAGAAATATCAAAACAAAAATTCAAGTGATATTCGGGATTTAGATTTTGTTGAGCTGAAGGCTTTTATTGGAATGCTTTTGTTTACAGCTATCTTCAAATCTAATCACAAAGATATTCGTTGAATTTTTGCTGCTGATGGATCGGGCAGAGATATATTCAGATGTGTGATGAACTTGAATCGTTTTGCTGTCTTACTCTTATGCTTACGATTCGATAACCCAGAAACTAGACTAGCACGAAAAAAGGATGATCTTTTAGCTCCAATCTCCGAGATATTCAACGCTTTCGTTAAGAATTTTTAAAGCGCTTAAACTCTAGGTAAAAACCCATGTATTGACGAAATGTTAATTTCATTTTCAGGACGGTCAAGTTTTAAGGTGTGCATCAGGTACAGCAAAGCCTTGTAAATATGGGTTGAATATGATGGCGTTGACAGATGCTAGAACTGGATATTTACATTGTTCTGAAGCTATTTATTTATATATTTATTTATTTATTCCCAGTTAAATGGATATTTATATATTGCATATATTGTGGTAAAGATTTAGATGGCTTCGATTTACCAGATAATAAAAAAATATATTCTAAGCCTACGCAAGTCGTTCTCAAACTTGCTAAGCCAATTTTCGGCATACACAAGAACATAACCGCCGATAATTGGTTTAGTTCCGTAGAGTTAGTGAATTTATTAAAATCAAAAGGTCTGACATATGTTGGAACATTGAAAAAAAAAATAAGCGTGAAACTCCAGTTAGCTTTTTACCAAAAAAAGAAAGATCTGCAGGTTCTAGTTTATACGGTTTTACCAGTGACATTACCCTACTTTCTCACGTTCCAAAGAAGCACAAGGCCGTTTTGATAGTCTCCTCAATGCACCATGATAAAGGAAACATAGGAGAATCTGGCAAACCGGAAATAATCGCCTTCTACAATCTAACAAAAGGGGTAGTGGATAGCTTGGATGAAAAGTTTAGTGTTTTTTCAATGGTTCGAAGACCGCGGCGTTCGCCAATGGCAATTTTTTATAGAATGCTGGATATTACGACTGTTAATTCTTTTTTAGTTCATCAGTCGTGCCCAGAAAATGTGGAACTGAAACGTTTCGAATTCAATATACAATTTGCAATGCAGCTAATAAAACCAGAAATGGGACGTCATTTTCAAAATATGCACATCAGTCGGGAAGTCAGAGTGTGTATTGGTCGCGTTTTAAAAATAGAATTAGAATGCTCTAGTGCTAACCAGGAAGAAAAGTTTGAAATCAGAAAATACTGCAATGGTTGCCCAGTTAAAAGAAGACGAAAAACAGCACACTTCTGCATAATTTGTAAAATTACAATATGAATGGATTGTACCAAAAGAGTTTGTGTGGAGTGTGCACAATGAAAATATACGTTGAGAAAACTTACTGCACGTTTCCATAATATTATTTTTATGTTAATTTCTAATTAATGAAATTGTTATGTTGTATGTTTTTAACAAATTTTGAATAAAAACTGCTTAGCAAGTTGTTTTTAGTTAAAAATATTGCGAAAAATAATGTATCAAAATTTTTCAAAAATTGTATGCAGTACATTTGTTTAGAGTTAATGGATTTTGGGAACAGCTATGACCTTGAAAATGCCACAAAGAGTATAGCTAAATCTCTTTTCTTACTCAGACCCTTTAAAGTCTTTTACAATATTTTAGAATCGAAGATATGTAATTATATTACTAATGTATTGGATTTTGACAAGAGCTATGCATTATGCCTATTTAGTACACAAGTTTATGTGAAATGTTCAAGGTCATAGCTGTTTCCAAAATCCATTACCTCTATCTACAACTTGATTGCGTTCTACTTAAATACATCCATATGTATATTTAACATTAACACTTATACCCTACTTAAGCAATATAAGGTAGAGGTAAGCTTAGTTTTCCCCATATATTTTTTTCAGTTATTCAAATATAGGAGTCATTTTGACTCAACGTCTGTGGTAATGTTCAGTTAGTTGGACGTCTGTGGTTACGGGTTAATACAATTTTTGTTTAACGTTTAAAAACTTAATGATAATGATTATCATTTAGTGTTTTGGTCAGGGTAAGACCGGTCGTTACTGAGAAGTAGGCAGATTTAGACCTCAGTGCCGTTTGATGGTTCTTGTATTTATACAGAATACGATACTCGTGGTACATCACGAGTAAGAGTAGTAAGCAGACTGAGAACCGAACTCGAACGGAACCGTATCCTTCTTGAAAATGGCTCCAAAATGGGTGCCGAAACATCGAGCATTAAATTCTGAACGAGGTTCCTCCCGAGAACATAGTAATTTTCGTATATATATATATATATATATATATATATATATATATATATATATATATATATATATATATATATACAGTGTAGGTAAAATTTTAAGGTCGGTATGGTAAAATTTAACAGGATATCTAACGCAGATATAAAATCATATTTTCAACGAATTAGACAAAGATAACAATCATATTTCCCCTTCGTCTCCCCTCCTAAAATCCTTTTCACACTCATTGGCCATTGCCCATTAGTGAGACGATTAGTTCCGATCAGATATTCTCTGGTTCCGATACTAATATACCTAAAAAACTAGAGGTGGGTCTTCTCGTTTTTTTAATTTTTATCGGAACCGTTTTTCGTAAACTGTAACTAGTTGATTGTTTACCAGTATTCAAATTAGCGAGTACACAAACATATTAGCTATTATCGTTTATGTGTATAAGTATTGAAATAAAAGAACCTAACGAAGGATATATTTATTGTGACTTGAAAAATAAATTAAATAATACAAATGGTACTTAAATAGTTACATTTACATTACACATTATTAAATCGCGAATCGTCTAAATTGACATTTAAAAACATAAGTTTTTCCACTTTTCTTGTTAATCGCGTTCTTCTTTTATTTAAAATTATACCAGATGTTAAACATGTGTTCACAAGGAAAAGATTTTGTTACAATACTACAACATTTTATGAATATAGTGATTAAGTTACGATATACATGGCGATGGTTTTTTCACCACGGTAATGGACAGTTCCAATCTCCGTTCGAAATTGTTTGTGGGTAATATATCATCAGACAATTACATGTCGACTTCTTTTATACCTCTCGATACAGGTGTATGTTTAGATGAGTCATGTCCAATTAATTCATCAAAAATACACCATGGACTTAAGTCATCTTTATCAGTTTCTTTTTCTTGGACTGATTGATTTTCAAGATTTACTAAACTTTTCGTTTCATCCGTTTTCCATAGTTAAAGAACCAGCTTTTAAAAAGTTTGCAGGGTGGATTCCTGGATATAAACCGCCAACAAGAAAAACTTTGTCAGGTTCATTACTTTAGGAATGTTATGTCAAAAGTGAGCAAATTATTAGATCGCAAGTTGTTAAAGAAGTAGAAAATATCTGTATTACTACTGACCTCTGGACATCTGGAGTAACTGAGAGTTACTTCGCATTAACAGGACAATATTTAACCGAAAATTTAGTATTCAAAACTTTTTTATTAGGCTGCTGCCATTTTTCTGGAAACCATAATCCAGAAAACAGCGATTACTGAAATTATTAATCAGTCGGGTCTAAAACGAAAAGTAAATTTTGCAGTAACTGATAATTCCTAAAATATGGTCAAAGCTATTAAATATGTTTTGTTTTATGATGATTGTGATTTATGATGATGATTAAATTTATTGGTGGGGGACGCACTTAAATGCTGTCGTGTACAAATAGATAAAATAAAAAGTCCTTTTTTCGACAATTCTGCAAAAAACACATTTCAAAAAAGTACCTTATCTTCAGAAGGGCTTTTAAAGTATTAATTACAACAGAACACAGTTCCCAAACGGCCAATCCAAGACGTGGAAACTAGGTAGAACTTCACCTATTACATGTTAAAAAGACTGACCGAGTTAGAAGAGGCAACCCGTTCCACATTGGTATTAAATAATACAGACTTAGACTTAAACCTAATCTAAATAAAGAACACTGGATTATTTGTTCTCAACTTTCCCAAATTTTACGGCCGTTTAAAGAAATAACATTTTAACAGAAATTTTGCTCCTACGCTCTTAATGATAAACTAGCACGACCCACCTCTACTTCTCGTTACTCGATCTTTGACCAGACGACTATCTAGACTAGACGTTGCCAAATAAATTAGTGTATGAATATTTTTAATTTGGCGTTATTGTATGCATGTTTAATTGTTTATTATTTCATATTGGGAAATTATTTTGATGTTTAGATTTTTAGTTCGGAAATCGTACTTAAAATACGAAACATTAATAAATTTTATTTATATAAAACGATTTCCGAAATGGAAATCAAAATGTTATATTACAGTTATTGTAAAGAAAACTTGTGGCATATTCCCAATAAAAAAAACAGTAACCTACCATTTAAATCAATTTCGCCCAAATTTGATTATCTTAAGCATTTTATCTTCTTGATAGAACATTGTTCAAATGCAAAAAAAGACAACAGGTCAAATAAAACCAATAGGTTTGGCAACGTTGAATTTCCCCTTTTTTAATATTTCCATTCGGCGATATAAAGGGCGTACCTAATATACCTCTCTCTTTTTAAACAGCTGTTTCTCACTCCATCTCACGTAAGGTCCATACCGACCATAAAATTTTTCCTACACTGTATATATATATATATATATATATATATATATATATATATATTGAAATGATTTCAATATGTTAAAAAATATACAACTTAAATGGATATTTATATGAGTTTGTTGTTTATGAATTTCATGAAGCCATCACAATGTGGGTTCGACTCTGAAATAAAAGCGAGAAAAAAATTAGTAAATTGTTAAATAAATTAATTTTGACTTACCTGGTATAGTGTTAATAATTTCTGAATAGTATAGTTGCCTAGTGTATAGGTGAATCGTCTAAACCTTAAAAAGAACAAAAAAAGAAGAATTTTACAAAAATAATTAAACATAGAAATTTTAATAAACGTCAGAAAATAAACTGATTGACAGTTTATTTGACAGTCTGTGGGAGCTAAATTAATAGGGGTTTTGTTATATAAGAAATTACAATGATGTGGAGATGAAAAGAATAAATTAGTATTGTAATAGAATAAGTTTTATATCTAAACATTTTTTTTTGTAAATTCCCAAATTATATGTGATTAAAGTGATTATAAGAAAGTAATGTGGCTTGACAAATATGTCAAACAGGACAGTTTTATGGTTTAAAATATTTAAATAGAAGACAGAAAAAAAAAGAACGTTGGTTGCTGTTAGCAACGGATAATAAGAGGAATTGGTTTTTTGGAGAGGACGCCGACGAGGTTTTTTTGGACGAAAGAGCCCTGAAACTGTGGAATAGGTCGGGAGTGTTTTTTTTAACTCGTCTAATTAGAATTTAGTTTTTCCACAGTTTCCACAGCAGAGATATCCAGAAATTTGTTCCAGAGAGTAAGAGAAACAATGTCACTTATAAATTATATTGGAGTATAGAAATGTCATTTAAATTGAGAAAATTAAAATTTATGAATTAACATAATTGCGATAGGCCTTAAAAATTGAAATTATTAATGATCATTAAATTAAAAATAGAATAGTACGTACCTTAACTTCCGAAGAGAGGATTGATATTCCAGTTTCACCGATTATTTTTGAGTAGTTAGTTTCCTTTAAAGAAATCAGAACTGTTTTTAAGTGAGGTTGGACAATAATTTTGGGGATCATTTGAAATTTTGATTATATTTGAGTATCAGCGGAATAAAGTGTTCATTTTCTTTTTCTTTATAGTTCATTTAAACACTTTATAAAGTTGCAATATTTATTTAGTTTTTAGGTACTTGTAGAGAGTCTCCACATTTTGTAATACATTTTTATTGTCACGTCACTAAACCACGTTAAGACTTAAACGATTCCTACTTTTGTAAATTTTTAAAGGCAACCGAAGTTGCAGACGAATTTTATTGTTTATATTAAATTTGTTCAATATTTATAAATAACGTGCTTCATTTGGGTTAATTATCAAAGGTCTAAAGTAAATTTTGGTTTAATTTTTTTTTTTAACTCTACCAGGAGACTACAGAGTCGACGTCACACAGTGACAGATTGCTTAGAACATATAATTGAGCTAGCTGAGGTATATATTAAATTAAACAACGAACCACATATTTTAAAAATTACATTTATTATAAATAAAAAATAAAATTAATAAAATACAACTTTATCAATATATATATATATATATATATATATATATATATATATATATATATATATATATATCCGGTTTTTTTAGGCGTTACGCCTGTCCGGTAGGGATCTATGGAGGAGTATCACCAAGCCGCAAGCCCTTATCTCTTGCCGTACTGCTCCACCATAGGCCAATCAGATCCCAGCATATCCTAGTCTAAGCCGCAGATTCATCTAGAATTTTAAACTGCTGCGTTAGACTTTTTGTTTTCTGTACACCAAGCTTGGGCTCGATCCCACATCCACTAAACCATTCGACAGTGAAGCGAATGAGAGGCAGCCGCATAGCCCGCTGAGCTATCTGACCGACATATATATATATATATATATATATATATATATATATATATATATATATATATATATACGTATATATATATATATATATATATATATATATATATATATATATATGTATATATATATATATATACATATATATAGAGTTTTTAGTTCAATTGTTAATAAATTCACTAATAAAAAAAAGTTTCTTGCTAATTCTCTGAAATTATTTCAATCTCTGACTAATTTTGCTGCACTACATTATGTGCCAAGCGGTTTTCCAAAGTTCCGAAGCTTGTTTTCACCCCTAATGTGCCATCGCGGTGTGATTTGTGGAGTTGTGTGGGACTATTTGCCATTTTCCGGAAAAGATTCTTGAACACCGCACGCGCGCCCTACACTCCCTAAGATATTAGGTCGCCAACAACTTATTTTGTGACACTGAAAAATAACCGCGTACCAGGTATATACACATACATAAATATTACTCACTCTGGTAAAACTTTGCACATATTTTATTTATGTTGAAAACTTTTTGAGTTAAGCAATTGTATTTTCACGTAGAGTACTTATATAAATACCATTATTTTTATTTTATGACAGATTTTATATGGTTTAAATTTTATTAAATACAATTTTTTTTTATTTTTAGGCAATATTTGTAAATGTACAACTTGATATTTTTTAATATTTAGCTTATCAGCACAAGTTTTTTTTACTGGTTCGTAGGTTTCACTTTTATTCTTGTAGTCTTCAATGATCTTGCTTGATTTATGGTTATTGTTTAGCATTTTCAAATGTTACCAAGAAAGGGTTGGTAATCTAAACAATGTATTATGATCGGTGTTAATACTGTTCGGGTTAAAGAAGTAAAAAAATGAGAATCTGCGTTATGTTGAAAGATTATATTCAAACAATCCTTCATACAATAAGATAATGAACTTCGTTTTATTAACATCTACCTAAATATGAAAAACAATCACATTTCTTACATTCTTTAGTTTTTTCCTGTATAATGTCACTACTTGTGGTGATACAGCCCTAGTTGAGTACTGATATTAGCTGCTCTGTTTCATCAGTCATTCCTATCCATATTTGTTTTCAATCTACATCGCAATTTTTCCTTACGTTTCGATCTAAACTTATCTGCTACACCTTATGCTTAGCCTACAGTATTCGTAGGCCCTATTTTTTGGCTGGTTTTCCCAAGAAAAGTCTTCATTAGCTCTTGACATCCTGCTAATTTTAGCTTACCTGCTGCTATTCTTCTATTTTCGAAATATATGTGCCAAATATTCTTACAATCTTTTATTCGTATATATATTTAAATTTTGCTTAGTTAGTTAGTTGCGTTAGTTTTGCTTTTAGTTAAAGTTTTGTGTACTTTAAGTGTTTACCTAAACCAAACTATGGAACCTAGTTTTACAAATCTGTTTTCATCTCGTTTTTATTTATCGATCTTATTACTTTAATTTTTTTTTTGGCATATTGACAATATTTGATGTCTGTCTGTAAATATTTTTTGTTTTAAATAAAAAAAAATAATTGTATTTTTGAGGCGATCCAGGTGATTTATCTCTATATTTTCTTCTTCGTAAGGACGTACTCATTATTATCATTTAGCACCAAAAGTCCACTGCTGAATATAGGCCTCTTCCCCGTCTTTCTAATCCTGTATATCTTGTGCCACTGTCGTTCAATTTGTACGTTGTGTTCTTAAATCTTCAGTCCATGGTGTAGGTGATCGACCGACTTTACCCTTGTCTTCCCTTGGTCTTCATTCCAATAACCTCTTTGTCCATTGCCCATCCGTCATTCTAGCTAGGTGTCGTGGTATATCTCCATTTTAGTCTAGGTATCCGTTTTATGACGTCAGTCACTTTGGCTCTTCTAGTGACCTCTTTGTTTTTTATTTTGTCTCGCAGAGATATTCGTAACATGCATCGCACATTTTCCTCTGTGTGACTCTCAGTTTGGTAGGATTTATTGATGTCATCTAATTAAATTTTCTATTCCTGTCCAATTAACTCTCTCCTGTGCGTGTTGTTTTGCTACGTAGAATATGTAACTAGTTATGTTTTTTATTTGGTTTAACCATCGTGCACGAGATCTTTCTCTTGATATTTTGCCCGCTATGTTTTCGTCAAGCCTTCTCTTCTAGTTATATATCCAAATGTGCAGTTCAGGGTATGCGCAAACCTGGTACCAAACCGGAACCCAAACCTACGGTAGACCCACATTTCAAATGCCGTTAATTGCTTCAAATCGAATTTTATAAGGTTCCAGGTTTCTGATGCGTAGGTGGCGATAAGAAATATGAATATAAACTGGCAAACAAAGTTTAAATTTGTGTTTTTTAATGTCAGTGATTTTCCATATTTTTGTACTGACCATTGCCGATTTAGCCATAGTAATGCGTCGACCGATCTCGTCTGTGCACCCTTTACTGATACTGATGACAGGTTACATTTTTTGACCATTTTGTATCCAGCCATGTTTCTTATCTATGTTGTTTATGTTTCTATCGATGATCACTATTTTGGGTTTTGTATATTTATTTTTAAACTATACTCCTTACTCACAGTTATTTATAAGTTTTTTCAAGTCTTAAGGACGCCAATATAACTGTGTCATTAGCATATCTCATGTTTTTTTCTTCTTCTTATAGTAGCTGTACCTTGCCATTACTTAAAAACTTTACGATATATATATATATATATATATATATATATATATATATATATATATATCCATATATACATATATGTATATATATATATATATATATATATATCCATATATATATATATATATATATATATATATATATATATATATATATTTTCCAAGATGCTATCTCATCACCTCCTCGTTGAGCTACACCTTAGTGCCCCACATTACAAGATGTCCGTTTTGTGGTGATATTGCGGATCGTCAAATTGAAAGTTCATAAGTTCCTTTTATAGAAAACCACACTAGATCAAATTAGGTGTAGCCAAACACTTCTGCAAATCAAATGCAACTACTACAAGCTTGCCTAAGTTCAGCATACTTTCTTCTTTCTCGCATTGTTTTGTTGTATAATGAAAGGAAGCCTTATCCTGGTGTTGTTGGCGTTCATTTTCTAATCTGTGTTTTTCTTCTTCGGAGGCACAGCTTTTTATTTTCAGAAATAATGAATCACAGTATCATTAGATGGCTTCCTAAACTTTAAATTAAGATTTTTAAATAAGTTTTGAAAAATACTTACTCAAGGGGGCGTCAGTTGCATTAGTTTTTTTGTCATTGAATTTTTCTTTATATAGCCTATATAAGATTTGTAAATTTAATTCTTGCCCTAAATACTGCTTTGAAGTGTAACTTCTACTGTAGTGGCTTTTATATTTTGGAAATGTATTAATAAAATTTCGATCAAATGAGATATCTGCTCCTAATCGCTTGTTACCTGAAGGCTGTATACCTCTTAAATCGGACTTAAACATGAAAGAAGTAGGAGATTGTTTCTTTTTTTTTTAACAACGTCATCTAAGGAACCTCTGGTTTCTTCAAATACTTTCAAAAAGCAACATTAACATATATTACCATCCATATTTTCCAACTTATAAAGAACTGTAAATTGACTATTTTTGACTGAGTTACCACGCCGTGTTCTTTCTTTATATTTTACTGTTTTAAAACTAGCCAAATAGTGTATCTGGTAAATTTCTGTGTATCCCTAGTTGCCAAGTTTCTGTAACTCTAAATCAAAAATTCGCTTTATATTAACAGAGGCAGTCTTTTCATTAGAAGAATTATTTCGCGCAGCAGCCGACAGAGAAAGGTTTCAGGAAATTGTAAGCATGATGACGGCCAACGTCTGAATACGGACACGGCACCCAAAGAAGAAGTCTTTTCATGACATTTTGCTCGACAGTTTGTGGACACAGGTATCACAATTTTAGCTGAAATGCTCTTACGTTTAGCAGTAATGTATTACTCATCCTTTCTTTTTTTATCAGAACGACCTTTTCTTAATTTTCGTTGCATCGGACATTGGCCCTTTTTTGCAGTTATTTGCGACAAAGGGAAGCGATCATCTAACTCGTTTTGAGGGTCTTCAGAATCTGATTTTCCATGTTTATGTTCAGAATCTGATGGTTCACACAAATCTCTAGATCTAGAGCAAAAATCATCACCAGAAGTTACTTCAGAAGATAATAAGTACTTTCAGCAGATGAGTATTTTCTTCAAGATTCACTGGTGAAGATAGTGCTGGTTTTAAAAAGTGTAAATTGTTTTCTTTACTTCCAGGTAGGGAGGGGCTTGGATATGAAGCTGATTCAATATCAGTCACTTCTATACTGACTGATGTGGAATCTTAAAATTACTTGATCGCATATACTGCGTCATTTGCCTTTAAAAGATTTAGACAAACTGACTTTTTTGAGTTTGAGTTTTTAGTACTGCTACTTAAGTAATAATTAAATGGAAAATGCTACTTTAATATAATATTTATTTGAATCAAAGATGTTAAGTGGGACATAGCATAAAATTACCAAAATATTAAAAGTGTGTGGATTAACCTAGACACAAGGTACATTTTTAAAAGTTTTAACTGCATATTGTTTGATATAATATGATAATGTAATGTAGTTTGTTAATATAATTTGCATATTGCTTGATATAATTATAATAAGTAAAAATTCTAACATATGGACTAAAATGTTTTACCAAAAAATGTGCATATTATTTGATCTAGGACTGCAGGACTTTCATCGTGGATTTCTCGATTTCACGAAGTAAGTTTTGCGTTGTGCAAGGTCGGTCGATTTATTTGTTTTTGTATTCAGTATAAACCTGTCTATACCCAGGTACCTAGATATCCTTGTTAATTGTTTGATGTAAATCATTGGCGATAGTATAAATATTTTCATTTCAGTTTCTAGTTTTCCTTAACATTATTTAGAACGAAGAGAGTTATAATATAAACAAAAAAAAATGCATGTAATATATTAAAATTACCTGTCACAGTTTTTACACCATTACGTTCACACCTGTGGCATCCGGCTAAAACTAATGTTTAGTAAATCATGAAGCTGTGTCTAGTTTTTTTGTAATAAAAGTGATATAGAAACATAAATAAAAGTTACATTTTAAACACATTGTCCGCAATTACTTATATTTATTGAGTGTTCGTTATATAGTAAATGATTACAAACATTACATGATTTTCGCGTCTTTCTTAGCCTCTTTTTCGCCAAAGATATACAAATGTAGCAATTTCCAACAATTTTGAGGCACCCAGTTGAATCTTGAAGAGGTAATGACTCTGCTGTATTACTTGAATCTGTAGGTAGAGGTTTTTCTAACATACACTCAATTCCTAACCTTGATGAAACATTTCAATATTTCATATATATTTCAATTCTACGCTCTGGCTTAGGCAGCATTTTTTGTGGAATTATCCTCAGGAAAAACTATTCATTGATGTTTCGTCGAGAATTTTTGTATCGGTAACACAAATCTTTTACTACGCGTTCACGTTAAATAGTTTCACGTCCAGTTAAATTTTTTCCGGTATAAATTTGTCCAGTAAGTGGACACGAATTATCGGCATCACAAACCCAGCAAGCCTTGATGCCATACTTGGCAGGTTTTGCTGGCATGTATTGCGTGAAACGTATGTATTGCGTCCTACCTCTAAAAGAAATTAACTGTCTATCCACAGTCAGACAATCCGACGGTACGTACTTACTACGTGAATTATCATTAGGGATATGAAATATATCTGTGGTAGCTGCTGCTTTATTATTTTGCAAACGTTCTGCATACGTTTTGTTATTATCAAACCGTAGAAATCTGTTAATGCTCCAAACGCGCATTATTCTCAAACTTGCTTGGTACAAAGGATAAGAGTCTGTTTTCCAGTTATCTTCTGAGTGCTGTGAATTCGAATGCCGTCCTACTGCTGTAATAATAATACCTAAGTATGCATCAAATTGTGGTGTTACGAGTGACTTCCAAACTTTTACAGGTTTGTCGGGGTTTTCAGCATTATACTTTTCACAAACGCCATGCCCTTTTCGATTGGTGTCGCGTATAATTATTTCACACATTACGTCACTAAAAACACATTTGAATGTATATATAATAGAAAGAGTTTCAGTAGAAACTGAAGTAGTACTGGGCCCGCCTTTTTACGCAAAAGGTTACGTTCTAGTAATCGATTTGCAGTAAACGGTTTTCGTTGTCAAATCGTTTTATCTTTTGCAACCAGAACATCACTTTAGGAAGAACTTTCTTGAAAATTGTCAAAATTTTTAGCACTTCTATCGTTGTCGTCGGTATCGATTTTAATCTCATTATTGACATCAATAAAAACGTCCTCTACGTCAGAAGCTTCATCTCCATTTCGTTTGCTTTGCGGAACATAGTCCTCATGTGATTCCTGAATTTCGATATTTTGTCTACTTCCTTATCTATATCGTCTATCAATTGTTGCAAATACTTCTGTTGCTTTTCATATGTCATTCTAAAATTAAACGATCTATGTTTAAAATATTGCAAAAATAAACCGTAATAACTTACCTTTAAAAGTTGCTAGCACTCACTTCTCTGCTTGCCATTATTACAACATAAAACACGCATATAGTCACAAAAATATTAACAACTTGTAAGCACAGTTAAACGAACACTAAAAGCAAACAAACAAAAATACCAAGCGTCTGTTATTTTCGGAACGTGCAAGAGAAGTTTACTGAAGGTAGAGATAGTGCAAGTACTCCTGACCACGGCACAGTAGACGAAATTTGGTTTAGTCCCCACTTCCATACGAAACGCATTGTACTATGCACTGTATAATTCCACTTACAATAGAACCTTTCTGTCTTTACGTGAATTTTGACTTCGCCTTCGCGCAGCTCCATCGTCAAGAGTGTTTGCACTATCTATACCTAGGTAGCACGGGTATATACTACCTTATCAAATACTTGGGTATAGGCATAATGGTTAAATCAGCCTTTATGTGGTGTTAGTTATCCCATTGATCTTTATATTAATGGGTGTATACTAGTTCGCTTTCGCGGTCAGATTTTAATACTCCACAGAAAAGGGGCATAGGTAAATTCGCTCCGGCCATATCTTTCTTAGAGAAGATATTTGAATAATGTTTTCTCGAACTTTGTATTTACCTATTGTCATACAAACACTACCATCATTGTTTAAAAAGAATAAGTCTTTTTTAAACAATGCTACTATGTAACACTGCTTCTTACTTAAAAAAATATTAAAATTATAACGATAATATCACTAAAGTATTATGATGTTAGAGCTCATATTCTCTTGTTTAATATTTGATTGGGTTTTCCGTATCAGAAGTTGCAATTGATATATTTCTTTGAAAAGATTGGTAGATAATTAGTAGTCTACCTAAAATTTTATGATAAGAAATAGGGGTGGTGCAAATCTTAACATTATTACTTTTGTTCCAGTTTGAATGTCGTTATAGCTAGTTCGTGATAGAGAAATCTAAAGTATGTGAATTGTTAAGTGAAAAGGGCAAGTCAATGTTAGTTATTAATAATTACAAGTATAATTTTCATAAAATGCTTGCTTATAATATCAAACGTTGGCAATATGTAACAAGAAGTTGCAAAGCATTTGTTAAAACTTTAAATATTTGTACCAGTGTAGTCGAATGTAGTCATAACCATACCCATGAAAGTTTATCAAAAACAGTGTTAAACCGGCAAAAACTGAGTAATAGTGTTAAGCGGAAGGCAATGGATGATTTGTGTGAAAAACCATTGAAGTTGATACACAGCTAAATTAAACAAACAGGCACTAAAAGTCATACTGTAAAAGATGAACATTTGATTATAGAAAAAAATTATAATGGCAGAAAACAAGTTATTCCCTAAATTCAGAAGTGCGCACAGGAAGTACATGACTTGTTAAACTCCGTGGAAGTGACAAACAACTAAAAAGAACAATTTTTATTAAAAAATGATATGGTAAAAAAATTTGTTGCTTTTTTTTGTATCTAACTTAACATTTTTAAATAAATTAGAAACAATTTATGTTGATGGAACTTTAAAATACTGCACTAAATATTTTTATTCAACTATATACAGTTTACAGACTCGAAAATGAACACTATGTGCCATTGGCATTCTTTTTGTTTCAAATAAGTTAACAAACCTATATGTGACTAACTTAAATTTTTTTGACGGGGTGTCAAAAATTTTAGTCCGAAGGTTGTGTATGCTTATTTCGAAAAAGCGATCCATGCAGCTGTAAGTGAAGTGTTTCCATCTACGAAAATGAAACGATTGTAGGTTTCATGTCACTCGGACAATCATGATGAAGAAAAATTCAAAAAGTTCGTCTGGCTACTGAGTACTCAAACGACAATGAAGTCGGAAAATACCTTAGATATATGTTTGGTCTACCTTTCCTAGATCCATTAGAAGTACGTGAGTGTTTTGCTTTAGACTTAAGTGAAATATTTCCAGCACAACACCAGGCCGTACAACAATTTTCTGACTACTTGGTAAACAACTATATTTCTGAAGAAGCAGACTTTCCTCCTGAGATGTGGGCGGAAAACAGTTCATCACTTGAGCGTACAACCAATGCCTGTGAAAGTTTCCATTCTAAATTTAATTCGTTATTTTACAATCCGCACCCTAATATATTTAAATTTTTATAAGTTTTAAAAGATATTCAAATTGACAATTATATAAAAATACAAAGTTCTGTGAAACCAAAAAAAGTGTAGCGAAAAGTACTTCTAGAGCGTCAATAATTTGTTGATCACAAAATAGCGGAATTAAAGCAAAATAAAATTAGTAGCTTTTTTGATTTTGTCAAATGTATTTTATTTAGATTTCTAGCGAAATAAATGCCTCATTTTAATTTATATTTGTTTAATTTTGTAATTGTAGAGAATATTTCATATTATGTTAGTTTATACACTTGTATTTCTTTCTTATTAGACCTATATTTTAGAATAGGCACAAAAATTATTTTAGTAATTTTTAAAAACAATTCAAAATTTCTAATATAATTTCTAAATCAATCACTAATATTTTTCAAAATACATAACAGTAATGAGCGCACTAATAACCGGTAAAATAACGCAAAAGATGGAAAATATATCAAGTTGTGAGATAAATAGAAATGAACCTAGTGGAGATGGGAAATTTAGCCATAGAACCTATAAATTTACATTTCGTTGATTGTTTCCCACCTTTAGACGTAAGTGTTTGGAAACGACCGCTGTGACAGTGACAGTTTTAGCATGATACTAAGACTAAGAAGATAAGATATTGCGCATAAGTCGTGACGTCATTGGAGAGTTTGACGTTCGAAATGTCTGTTTTTTGTATGTATCAATAAATAATCTTTAATAAATAGTTTGGTGATATTCTTATGTGTACGAATATTGTAATTACTAAACCTCCTAACTTATTTTCATCTAGTAATTTCATCACAAAATGCATACAAATCCCATTTAACTTTAACAAGAATTCAAATTCTACTCTCCAATGACGGCATGCGCGAACACGACCTATTTTGTGCTACGGGAAGATCCTATCTTGTTATTATAGTATCATAAGTTTTAGTTGACATCCTCCTCTGATACGTCTTAAGGTGGGAAACAGTAAAGATAATGTAACTTTAAAGGTTTCTATCGCTAAATTTCTCATCTCTACTAGTTTCATCTTTTTTATCTTACAACTTCATATGTTCTCCATCGTTTGCGGTATTTTGCCGGTATTTACACTTTTTTACGATAATAATGTGATGACGTCACACAACGATCAGGTGCATCGTTGCCAAACTATTTTTCCATTTCTTATATTCTTCTTAAACACATATAACCTAACTTTTC
This sequence comes from Diabrotica balteata, assembly GCA_918026665.1. Classification (NCBI taxonomy): domain Eukaryota; kingdom Metazoa; phylum Arthropoda; class Insecta; order Coleoptera; family Chrysomelidae; genus Diabrotica; species Diabrotica balteata. Next base: position 50,058,110 of record OU898283.1, on the reverse strand, counting down.
ATTTTTTGCTTTTAAAAACAAGTTGATCACTTTTGATGTTTACAAGTTTACACATAACCTAACTTTTTGTTGTTTTCTTTTAACACTTTTGTGTTAAATTGTAAATTTTTAAATATAAATAATTTATACCCATCGTTTATAACTAATGTTTTATATCTTCCTAAAAATGAAGTTTTATCGGGTACAAATTTATGATTCCAATTATTTTTAAAACAAACATGATTACGTAATTATCAGAAGAAAACAAAGTTTTTTTGGAATTGATAAATAGGCCATCAATAAAAGTATGGATACAAATTGTGGAACTTGCAAGAACATTCAAGCATAGAAACTGATTATTCTTTGTAACTTTTGTTACCATTTCAAATTACAACAAACTAACCACTAAGATTATTAAAACAATGACCAGTTATATTTTTCTGCAGTGATTGTGATTTTTTTAAACAAATTCTATTTATAAAGTAGAAAGTGATTTACAGCACCTTAAATGTCAAGAATTTAAACCTAGAAAAATAACTTTGTTCATGGAGCAAACTTGTGTAACAAGCAGAAGTTTTAAATCAATTGTGTCAAGAATTGTGAATGACAGAGCTACCTAACAGGTTGTTGTCTTTAAAAAAACATCTTTTTTGCTTTGGGCTTCTTAATGGTTCACCTCTATTGGCTTTTACTGCAATTTTATTTACAAGGGACAGGCTAATATTTAACGCCGCTGCTACCCTCTAAAAATAAAAACATTCATATAACCTCACTTTTTAATCAAAATAAAATAGGATTGTTTAAAAATGTAAAATTAAGTATTGCTTACATTTTATATTACTATTTAAAGAGAAATAGAACAAATAATTACTTACATTCCTAACTGCTTCAAACGGAAGTAATATAGATTGATGATCACGTTCTGCATCAAAGTATAAAATTAAAGAAATGACCATTTTCTTGACAACTTCCTAAAGCTATAGGCATATTTAAAAATTTATAAAATTTTCAAATTTACAAATATTAGTTCTGAAAAGAACTTTTTTAGTTTAATTTATAGCAAAAATTGAAACGAAAAAAAAAGTAACCAACACCACCTAACCACAGAATATTGTTTTCTATTTTGGGTGGGACCTAACCTCCACTCCACTTCTGTTCTGTGCCTCCTGTTCACAAATACAATAACAAAAAGCCGTGAGAAATGCACTGGCAATATTGCTATATTTTGCCAACCGATATTTCACTAAAAGTCACTAGATTTATTAGAATCTATAGGGAAAGGGGCATAGGAAGTTTGAGGTATGGTTGGATATTTAAAAGTTACTAGACTGTCACATTTTCATTCTTAACGTAAAAAAAACTATATATAAATATGTAACTACCAATATTTGATATAATTTCTAATATAAAATACAAAAGCCGCAGTACCTATTTTCCTGGTGTTAATTTTCCCCTTGACCACTGGAGTAAACTAGATTATGGTTTTCGGAGCGAACTAGTATGTAAATAGTTAAGAGGGTTTTTTGATCTTGTTATGGAACGAGTGTGCTTCGATATTAATACCCTGCATATTTATATTGTAACCTTATTTTTATATTAAACAATGTCATTTGAAAGTTTGCATTGCCACAAAATGTTCTTAATATGAAAAATTTATTTCGTTCATACAATTTTATGATTTCTCCTCGCATTATTGATTGGAAAAAACACTACATATGTATATATTTACATATTCTCTATGAAATATTGTTTTTAAAAGCTCCGGTATATTTATATATTTTCCTTTGGGTAATACAAATATAAATTATTTTATATTATTGTTTCCAAATATCAAGGCTATCAATCAACTCAAACCTAAAAGATTTTACAGTCTATTGGACAATCTATTACTTTGCGAAAATGTCAAGTTATTTTTCATTATTTACTATCGAAGAACCAATATGTTTTCGTCGAAAGTGAAAAGAATAAAGAAAGCGTTTTATTGGGATAAAAAAGATTACGTGAAATATAATATGAAATAAAGACTGGGTGGTATAAATTTTACTATTAATTAAAAAAACATAATTAGTGAAATAGATATATTTGATCATATTTTTTTTTGTAACCGAAATAAAGAAGAAGATTTTAGTTATGATTGATCATGTTTGCAATTAAGAAACATGATACAAAAAAATCTTTGTTTAAGCAGGGTTGAAACCACAAAATATTCGAATTTGTAGAATATAGTTTTAAGAATAAATAGAATATAAACATAAGACAAATCGTTAATTTAGTGTAGAAGTATTGGGTTTCCTAAAAACCACAAGTGTAACTGTTTAACAGAGACCGTACTACATAAGTTTTAAAAATAAAAAAATATGACAAAAACAAAAAATATTCAAGAAGTTACATTAACACGAAGTCAAACCCTGTTGCTAATTATTTAAATACTGTTACTATAGTTTATTTTTATGAACGAAAGAGTAATTAGCATAATTTTAACTGGTACCTCCGACCACTCCATGGGCGTGCTCAAGATTAATTGAAAAATTACTTTGAATAATTGTAAAAAATAAATGAATTATTTCAGTGTTATAAAGTGTTATGTGTATGTTAACAAAAGTGACCTCTTTTATCACACACTATATTAAAACTGGGTTTTAAAAAATTCACATTTTTTTTAATTTTAAAAAATTACAAAAGAGAAAAAGAGTTTTTAAAACCGTCTTAGGTATGTTAAATAGATGAATAAAAATATTAATATAAAACTTACAGCTACTTGTTACAAATCCAAATCAGATTCAGAAGATGAACTTTCAGAACCAAGACTTATAATAACTGGCTCGATCATTTTATCAGTAATATTGTCCAGCTTCCACATTTTTTCCTCTTCTTTAATAGTGTGATTTACTGCCTTTTCCCAGTTTTCAGGTTTTACATTATTTACGGCCTCCAAAAACAACTGTTTAACATCATAAATTTTAAAAGTGGTATTTTTTTTTAAACTTTACTCTTTATCTGTGCCCATACCAGTTCAATCGGGTTTAATTTACAATGATATGGTGGGGATCTAAGTACTGTTATTCCACGATTTTTGGAAATTTCATCAATTTCGTATTTTTTTAATTTTTCTTTATGAAGGGCACACAACGAATAAAGTTCCTTTCTTATAGATCCGGGATGGTACGTTATATTTTTTGAACTCAGCCAATTCTGCAAGTCTTTTTTTAACCACTTGGTTGTGGGCAGTCCTTCTATAAGTCTGGAGTGATAACTTGCATTATCCATTACTATTACATAGTTCTTAGGAAGAAGATATATCATTTGTTCGAACCATTCTTGAAAGACATCAGCGTTCATGTCTTCATGGTAGTCACCGGTACGAGTTGATTCAAAAGTTAATAAACCACCTTCAACAAAACTTATCAGCCTGCGTCCCTTTCCTGATGGTGGGTTTAAACCAGTAGATAAGTTATTTACAAAAGCGTGCCTTTGACTTGTAACAGTTTCATCCTGCCAAAATTTATTTGGTGTTTGACCCTCGTTGATCCATGTTTCATCAAGATAAAATATTTTTCTTTTTTGGTTTCTCATTTCCTTTATGGTTCTTAGAAAATGTTTTCTCCATATGACAATATCGCTTCTTTCTAATAAAATAGACTTTCTGGGATTCTTTTTCCAGCGGAAGCCTATTTCTTTTAAAAGTTTCCATAACGTACTTCGACTCATTTCTGGGTAATCCTTATCATCTCGAACTGAGACAAGAACTTTATATAATGTTGGAAATTCTTGTCTAAAGAAGAATTCATGCACTTTCCGTCGAAGTCCTTCTTTAAAATGATATTCTATTTAAAATTTTGGTTTCCCTGGAGTATCACGTGGCATTTGAAAACTACCACATTTCTCTTCTTTAATAACTCTGTAAATCGTAGATTTCCCAACACCAAGTGTACTGCTAACTAACTTAACGGTCTCATCAACACTTTCACATAAACGTTTGTCTGTAAATGATTTAAAACAATTAAATATTAATGTTTTTTCATTAACTGTTAAAGGACCAATTTTTCGGCGTTTACACGGCACTTCCAAATTTTCCATAACACTAGTATACACAATAAACTGCACCTTGCAACTGAAGTACCTACTTTTAGTGAACTGTTAAGAATTTTGAATACGCCACTTGGACCTTCCTACAAAATGGAAAAACCCACTATCACATTTTCTGTGGAATAAATTTAGAAGGTAATTATCTAGTCAATTACTGTCGCAGATTCCTGGAATTAAAGAATTAAATGTTTGCTTTTTGAAACCCCTACTTCGTGGAATGCACTCATTTCAGATAAAATAAAACGTTTTATTTTATCTAAAGAATTAAACTTTATTTTGCAAATAGGTAGGTACTTATTAAACTTTTATTGGTTATATATAACCAATAAAATAAACATCTTACATTTCTTGCAAATTCATTAGTACCTGTTAACCTCCATCACTCCGACACTGGCAACCTTATTTAGGGATTAGTAACCCTCACAACTATTGTATTCTATTCTGCTCCAACCTTTATACCTGGTGGTCATACTCAATTTAAAATTGTTTTCCTATATACTTCTGTAAACTTGTTGACAAATATCTGTTTTTCATTGAGTGACCCGTATCAACAGTTTAGGTATTTGCATACATAATTTATTGTTTTATTACTCTCTTATACATAAAAATACACTATAATACCTGTTACTTATTTAAACTAATTAAAAACTATTATTGTCACCATTTTTTTAACCTTTGTTGAAAACCGGCCTCGACGACTAACCAGAGTCCGTCTTCAAGCAACCCTTTTCTTGGCTGCCATGCTTAAGCGTTCTACTAGGTGTTCGGTTATGAATTGTTCTTATAAGGTTACTGACCCCGCGCAATCTTTGTATTTTTGCATAATTTTTTATAAAAAGTCATTTTTAGTAATATATTTCTTAAAATAACCTTATTTTCCGTCTTCCATTGTCGCAAATGATTTCCAATATCCTCAATATTGTTTTTATTAAAAGTTTGAGGTTTATTGTTTTTTCTGTTATGATCCATATTTCTGCGCTCTATTGCTCTTTTGTTTTATATATTTTTAAACTGTACTTCTCCAACTTTTTTCTTGAAACCAAATACCTGCGATATCAATTCATACAACACCAACAGTTGCTATTACCAAGTCTTTATAGAAACTTCGTTTAAGGGCCTAGCAACCCCGGTGTTAGCAACCTATGATGAAACAGTCATTTCGAAAACGTTTCGTGATGTAGCGTGGAGATTTCATATTATTACATACCAAATAATCATGGGTACAACTATACCAATTTATCATAGGTACACAACTCTTCTTCGAAGAGTTAAGAACATAAACACATTTTCCTTGGATAAGGGTTTTAAGCAAATAAGACATCATCTCTTCTAAACTATTTTCGCTTTATTATAGAGTCCCATGAGAAATAATAATTGAAAAAATGTTGGAGTCAACATAAATTGTAAGTTTCCGAATGACTTGAGGTTTGCAGACGAGGTAGTCCTTATTGCAGGCCAGGTAAATCATGCCTTTAACTTTTCCAAGACCTTCAGAGCTCTTTGGTTTATCTAAACCAGTTAGCCTTAAAATAACTTTTCCAAAACACAACACATGACCAACATTGTACTGGCCGAAAATTTTCAACCAATGGCATACAGATTGAACAACTTTATACCTATAAGTATCTAGTCTACGAGATTAAATAAGAAAGAGACATCTGTTTGAGACAAGTTTGACAATCAAACAAACAAGTTAAACAGGAGAATGAGACTAACATGGACAGCTCACGGAAAACTAAGGGAAGTCTTTAAATCAGATATTCCCATGTGCTTAAACAAAAAGTCTTTTATCAATGTGTACTCCCAGTTCTAACATTTCGAGCAGAAACATTGACCCTTGCAAGAAATTTATTTAATACAATACAAGTGGCACATAGAGCAAGACAGAGGTTAATTTTAAATATATTCCTAAGGAACAAAGTTTAAAATCAAACAGTTAAAAATGAAACTGGTGTTACGGACATAGTAAAAACAATTACAACGCTAAAATGGAACTGGGCAGGACATGTTGCCAGGGTCAGAAATATAAAATGGACCAAGAAAATTGTTGAAGAGATACTTAAACACGATGCTTATCGTAATCGAGGACGTCCTCTAACAAGATGGACAGACGACATTAAACATATCCAGTACAACTGGATTCAGGATGCTCAAGATCGGATGCAATGGAATCGGATGGTTAACAAATTAAACAAGCTTGACTAAAAATTCTTATATTTTTACTTTCACTTCTGAGAACAAAATGATTTGCGAAAAGGACTATTCTATCAGAAGTATTTAAATATCTTCTATTCCTAAACTTAAAATATTAATCTCATTAAACTCTTCCCAAATATCGTGGACAAAACACGTCAGAAACAAAGAGGTTCTGGCAAGGATGAACAAAGAAACGTAAATTTTAGATTAAAACAAGAAAATTAGGATATCTTGAACATATTACACGTGGAGGGAAATACATGATAGAGTGGTTAGGATGTACATCAAATGAACTTTTCAGAACAACCGTCTTAAAAGTCCGAATAGCTATAATGATTGCCGACCTCCTCCGCGGAGATGGCACTTGAAGAAGAAGATTCTGAAACTTAATAAAATAAGCTGCTTGTGTCAAGTAAGTAGTATAATAATCAGTTGAAGTACATTACTGATTCCGTTTTAATCTCTGATTAAGTAAACTAACTCATATAAATTAAAGCCAAGTAAATAACTAACTACATTGCTATGATGTCAAGAGAAGTGTTTTTTATTACACACGTGTTTAAACTTCTACATTGTTAATCCCTTCACTGCATACCAAGCTCGTTATTATTCCACGCTGTAAAATATTTTATTATCTAAGATTCAGTATTTACAAAATACTAGACTACAGATTGATGTCCTTGAAAAATACAATTGAAAATTTATATTTAAACCTTAATCTCCCTTAAATCGTACTTTTTTAGATCTGATGTCTATTGTTCCGGAAACTCTTATTTTTTGTTGTCACGAAATGAATTTTCGTAAAGGAAGCTTTTAACTTTTATTTGAATTTGACTTTAAAATAGCTTTAAACTTAAAAGAAATTGCAAATAATGTGATAAATGGAATTTAAATTTAATGTAAGTCGTTTAAATTATTTTATTACTAATATATGACAACTACTTCACTCGATATTTTATCTATAAAATAGTTAATAAAGTTTTAACAACTGGAACGATAAAAAGTAGTACTTTTGTTAAAGTTTTATCTATTTTATTTTATTAACATTTGTGATTTAGAATATGAGCACAATAAAAATCATGAGAAGAACTAAGGTAATGAGCAGATGTCACGTAGATGAGGATGAGAAGGACTATATTTAAGGAAAACTACCGGTAAAACTAAATGAACACAATGTGGAAACAATCGGAAAATGTGTAAGGCACACGATACACTTATACCGGTATGTGCAGGCGCATCGCTCTCACAGAGTGTGACGTCACTTGCGAAACGGAATTTGAAACTGACTGTATATATATATATATATATATATATATATATATATATATATATATATATATATATATATATATATAGATAATAATTATAATCAAATATTTAAATACAATCAAATACGTCACACCAGCTGTCAACATTATTAAAAATTGTTTATTGTTATTATTATTGATTTGTAAATAAAATCATGAAATTAACACCAGAGAGAGTTGAATTATGGTTTATTTTAAATTAAAACGCAAAATAATAAAATTGAATACAATCAATCAGTCAACATAACCTCAAAATGTGACATATTTGATTTTAATTAAATATTTGATTACAATCAAGTTTTAATTAGCGTTCGAACAATCGGCCTTTAATGAATAATTCAACGTAAATATCACACCACAATCTATGTAACCAGGACGTAAATAAAACTCAGTTGCTTCGCACGTGATGTCATGCGCCAAACTTGACAGTTTTGATGGGCTAGCGAGCATACCGGGTTTAAGTATATCTTGGTAAGGACTAACATCTATCGAATCAGATTTTAATACCATAGCAACCAATGTATAATATTAGTAAAACTACGAACTAGATTGAAAAATAAGAAACTGACAGGTCATCGTTTACCTCTTTTTTAGGTGTAGATACGTTTATATTGGTAATTATACAATAAGAAATTTGGCAGGGACAAATAAAACATTATCCTAACCGATCATATTTAATAAATACTAGCCCACTCGACGAACTTCGCACTGCCTTAGAATTAAATAATGTTTAAAAAAAATAAGAAAATTAAACAAAAAAAAACACAACGATAACAGTTTTTCTATATGCGAGTAATTGCGCATGCGTGAAATATGGAAAGTTAATTTCGCAAACTTTCGACGGTTGCTTTTATTGTGGCATGTTAAATTTTTATATTACTGGCCTGTATTTGCAAGACTATTCCTAGAGAGATTATCGCTTCGAATGCGTACAACTGTTTAAAAGACCCTTGTTTTGAAAAGAACTTTATGTTTGAGGCTTTATTATTCCATAAGCGAATACGTTGACTTGTAAAACACTCTATTTAAGTGTTAATTATATAGAATCCCCTTAAAATTATATTGCTTTCTAGTTAAAAATCGTTTTAAAGCGCATTTTCTCACGAGAACGAGTATTTCTAATCAAAGTACAACTTCCCAAAAATTAATAAACCTAATTTGTAAAAAGCCAAAATCCTATTTTAGTTGTCAGTTGCCAGTTAATATTTGGATACCAATGTGCATTTAGACGTAGATATTTCTTCTTGTTACCATCTAGAGAAACTTACTATATTGTGTAAAGTCGTTTACTGTTCGTTTTTAATTAATTGCAATATCAAGAGATTCTTTCTTCGTTATTTACAGTCTCTTGTGTGCGCTGAAATCAACTGTGATTTGATTTGGACGCAAACGTTCAGCTGAGCTGACAGCGTACACATTTATACCGAAATTATAATTGTATTTTTATATAGTTATTAATATTGCAATAATTAAGTGATGTCTAATAAATTTTCTCCAGATGAAGATGATAGACTAGTGGATCTAGTAAAAACTATAAGGCAGCTCCAAATAAATCCCTGGAAAGTCTAAAATATTCTCGAAATTTTTCCCCGTTTTGAAACAATCTTTCTTCGACTGTTAATTTAAAAACACCTTCCGTATTAAGACATGAAAAAATTTCGTTTAAATTTTTATTTATTTTTTTTTTTATTTAACGTTATCAACTCTTCTTCTTCCTTCTCTTCTTGGAGTATTAAATTCATTTTTTTAAATGTACAATCTTTGAGAGAATAAACGTAAAACCAATTTCTAAACTTGTTTTCAGAGCGACATAATATGTATGCGAAATAATCTAACACCCAAAACTGTCATAAGTCGAGTGCAACAGATTCTGCTGTGCACTGCGCACCAGGTTTGAATAAACCTGGATTTATAGTTTGACGGACTGTAGACGTAGACGCACTGGAGACGTAACAAATGGACTGTAAATATTATTTCAATTTATAAATCGACGGAGTGGAATTTTTGGGCATGAGTAGAAACAGTGACTAGAGTTGGTTACCATGATACTATAATATCATTTTCTTATTTATAATTATTATTTTATAAATTCTTAATGTCCATTGTAACAAACAATCAACAAAATCAAAATTCGAATATGTTGATAAGCAACCTTACAAAATTGTGAGCGGGCCAGACAGTTCATTTTGGTTGATAGCACAAAATTATTCCTTTTGATTTGCCAGACGCAAGTAACGCACTGTAAAAGATAAAAGTTGACCAACTCTTTCGTTACAGTGCGTTTCGCTTACAAAGTACGTCTCGTCATGCGTTTACGTTCATTTATAAATAAGAGTACACAAAAGTATATCTTGATGTTTTTCCAGTGCGTCTGCGTCTACAGTCCGTCAAACTATAAATCCAGCTTAAACCGTAGCTTATGATAACGGTTTGTTATGTTCTGCTGAGCTGTAATAGTTATAATAAGGTGTATAATTAATAGTAATAATTAGGTCATACCTTCGTTTGTTGGGTTTCTTAGTAATATCATCCCTTATAATTTGTATGAGTTTCAAATAAATCCCTGGAAAGTCTAAAATATTCTCAAAATTTTTCCTCGTTTTGTTCGAAAGATAATAAGGTTTCGATTGAAGCATTTCTGTATTGTCAATTTTTTAAAGTATATAAATGACTACAATATGTTTTAAAGTTTAAGATTTTTAATGACGGTGTGTGTCATTATATTTTTTTATTTATTTTTTTTAAGTCATGTTTGTTTTTGAAAGTTTAATAAACATTATTTTTTTATGACGTATTATTTTATTTTTAAGTTGATTCGATATAAATTATTTGAATTTTGTTTTAGATGATTTTACAAAAATTCTTCTAAGTATTTTATTAAATATATATAACCTAATAGCAGCTTATGGATAGATATGTCAATTTTTCCAGTTTTTGTGTCGATAATTTGCTGATATGTTTTCTAATGTGTGTTTTTTTAGTGTTTTTCAAATATTTTAGAGACAAATGTTTATATTAGTTTATTTATTTCTTAAGTTTCATAAGTTTCCGATTAAAACTTATTGGTGCCCATTTTGTTTTAAAGTTAGGCTATAGGGTAAAAGGGGTAGTGATTGGCCCTTTAACTAATTGAAACCAGTAAAATAACTGTATGTTTAATTTTTTTTTCAGTTATAGGTAAGAAATTTATTGAGAACCTTCAAACATGTTTATATTTTTAAAATATCAGGACCTTGAAATTAAAAGAAACACACTTAGGTATTCGTCTAATTTTTTTATTAACCAAAGTTAACTGGTCAGCTATTGGCCCTCATATTGCATTGATTGGCCAATAAAAAGTCAAAGATTGGCCTCATGTTTATATCGGTATTTAAATCATTTAAATGCCTACTTCCAAAGTAATAAAAAATGTATGTGGTTGGTAGTAGATTAACAAAGAGCAATCTAGGTGATTTTTTTTAAATACCATTCCAACTTTTAGCATCCACCCATAGCATTTTCTTTCCTAATTCGCTTGCAACATTTAATAAAACAGTACTCAATATTATCTATCTCACTCCTATATTCAATGAAAGTACATTTCAACCAACAACAACAATTTACCTAATCACAATTTCGTAACTACATACGCTTACAAATTCTATACATTTAACTAGCAATAAATTAAAATTTTTTCCCCTGCGCAGTTCTTTCTTAGTGACCTTATAATTTATTCCACAACTACTCATTACTATTTTTAAATAAATCCATTAACATAATGGCCCATTAAGATATTTTCAGTCTACTAATGACCCAACCACTAACATAAATTAAACAATTTTTTATTGATTGGACATATTTAGAAATTAACGTTATTTTCCTAATATTAAAACTCAAGAGCAAATTGTTATTTTTAAAAAATTTATATTTAATCTATTAATAAATATTTTGTTTATTAAAAACGTTTGTATAAGAACTATAATCGCCTTAGGCTTGAAAGTGAATTTATTCTTACATATTGTACATGAATATATATTATTTAGTCTGATGCAATTAGGCAGTTGAATAAAAAAACAATTTTTAGATTTATTAAAAGAATACTAGTCGTTTGTATCTAAACGTAACTAGTTACATAATTTTGTGTACAAGAATTGCAAAACTGGTGTTTGATTTTTTAAAAATGAAAAAGTGAACGTAATACATACTTGAAGTAATATTAAAGTAAGCGAGGTTAATTGCATTTCCTATAAATGCACCTAGTTGTGTAACTATGTATATAACGATTAGAGAGTAGTTGTTAAATTTTTAAAAATTCAGAAAGTGAACGTAAGAATTTTTATTTTAAGTGCTATTTAAGGCTGCAAATTTTAGTGAAGAAAATAGTTCAGCAGTCTGAAGTCTAAACAACAAACAAAACAGTTATTTAGTTAGTCATGTTGGTGCTAATATTATTCTAAAAAACAGAAGTAAGTTATTACTGTTATTATTAAAATTAATTCATTATTATATAATTTATATATATTTATATATATTTAAAACAAAATCCATTATCACTTGTTAAATATTAATTTACTATTTCTTAACAGACCTTGCTCTTTTTCTATAGGTCTGATCTTTTCTGATTCATTTTTTTGCAGAGAAAACTTTAGCTTTTCTTTGGTTTCTTGTTCTTTTTTTACATTCCTTTACAGGCTGTTATACAATTTTACCTGATTGTTGATTATACTTAATTCGTTTCTATTCTCTATTTTTGTTTTAGTTAGTAATCTTAATTTTATTGAAATCTTCTTTAACATAATCCTTCAATCTGTATTTTGATCTTCCTCTAGGTATTTTATTTGCATGTTTTCACTTAAATATTTTCTTTTCTAGAATTAGCATACCTTCTTCTCCTCATAGTACATGCCTAAGCTATGTCAGCCTTTGAACTTTTATATATCTGAATTTATTTTTTTCTTCATTCATCTTAATATTTATCTCATTGTTAAATAATCATTTAAACTTTCAGTGTTTTATTTTCTTCTTTTTAGTTCAGACAGATTGTCTCTACTAAGTAGGTTAGACTTTATTTGCATGATTTCATTTATTTTGATGTTTTGTTGATATATATATATATATATATATATATATATATATATATATATATATATATATCTACCTTTTTGTCTAATAGTTTTTTTCGTTCTATACATGATTGTTTATTTATTTTAGATGGATCTTAAATTATTAAATTCTGTGTCTATTGTAGACAAATACAAGAAACCGATTATAAAATTACAAGATCTTGTACCTGGACAACGAAATAAAATTTTATCTGCTAAGATTATCTTAAGCAGATTTGGGGAAGCTGTTCTGTTAGAATTAGAGGCCAACGTCACATTTTTGCCGCAGAGGGTAACAACAGAGTACAAACCACTTGTTGAATATTTTGAACCTGGAAAGTACGCAGTTGTGTTCCGAGGAACTGTGGAAGTCGGAAAGCCCCATCCAGCAGTATCATTTGAAATTGTGAAATTTTAAACTGAGTAAGTTACATTTTTAATATGAATAGTAATACGATAGGAAATATAAAAATTGGTAAATGTACTTTATCTAAAGTGGATAAAACCATAAAATTGATTAAAGCTAATAAAACTGAAAAAATATCAATAAAATTAATAAATCAACACATTAAAACATGTAATAAAGTTTTGGAAAAATTTAAATTTTCTGTGGGGGAGAAAAAAAAAATTTTGTCTAAAGTAGGTCATCTAAAAAGAATAAGAGCTTTATTAAAATTGAAGAATAGGAAAGAAGGATTAAAATCACCTAGAAGGATTTGTTGGGAAAACATAAATTCATGCTTTAAGAGTAGAATTCAAACAGGTGTTATTATTAATTTAAAACATAAAGATATCAAAGAATTTTTATCTGATGCGTTTAATTTGTTAAAAGAGAAACTTATAAATATTTTTAAACAAATGTTGGTTGTAAAGGTTAATACTACTTTTTGGGGAGAATTTGTAAGACAGTCAAATGAACAGGAAATAATTGACCACAAACATTTTAATACCCCTAATGTAGTTCTAGACCAAGGGACTAATTTATCAGAATGGTTTCAAGAACATATTGTAGATTATATATTAAATAAAGTAACAGAGTTTTCCGATGAAGGAAGTGGTTGGGCTTTACAGAAAATTTTAATGTTAGAAGTAGCCATAAACAAATATGAAATAGGTAATGGTTCTTGTTTTATTAAAATACCAGCGCAAATAGCCAACAAAAAAGCATGTATAAACATTCAAAATATGGATCATGCTTGTTTTTTCTGGGCTATAGTCAGTGCTTTGTATCCTCCCAAAGGAGATTATAGATTAACGAGTTCATATCCATTTTATAGGCTTGTTTTAAATACAGATGATCTCGAAACACCTATGAAATTAAATCAAATTGCAAAATTTGAAAAATTAAATGATATTTCTGTAAATGTTTATGCTTTGGAGTTAAACGAAACAGAAAAAAAATCCTTTTACGTTGTAGTGCCTGCTAGGTTGACAAAAAAGAAACTAAATCGTCATGTTAATTTGTTATTAATTCAAAATAAATATTTTCCTAAATTAAATGATTATGAGGCAGTTGTAGAAGATAATGAAAATACTGATATTAGGTTTCACTACTGCTGGATTAAAGATCTTTCTAAACTTTTATCCAACCAACTCAGTAAACATCATGGAAAAAAAATTTTTTGTGATCGTTGTCTAAATTATTTTTCAAGCGAGGATAAATTAAAGGACCATATTGTTTTATGTGAAAATCTTAACGACTGTAAAATATCATTTCCAAAATATGATTTTGTGGAATTTAAAAATCATGTATATAAACAGAAAGCACCTTTTATCGTGTATGCTGACATTGAATGTATTTTGGAACCGTGTAATACAAAATTATCTAAAACAACAAAAAAGTATCAAGAACATAAAGCGTTCTCAGCAGGTTATTACCTAAAATGTTCTTACGATAATTCTCTTTCCTATTACAAGAGCTATCAAAATTTAGATTGTATGGAGTGGTTTGCAAGTGAACTTTCAAAAATTGCAAAATTTGTAGAGAGTAAAATGTTGAATATAGAGCCAATGGTGGAACAAAAAAGCACTATTAATGTGTCCACATGCCATATTTGTGAAAAAATATTTAAGGCAAGCGACATTATTGTACGTGATCATGATCATTTTACTGGAAAATTTAGGAACTTTGCCCACCAAGAATGTAATCTTTCTTTCAAAAAATTATTCATAGTGCCAATAATCTATCATAATTTGTCACATTACGACAGTAATTTTATTATAAGAGATATAACAAAACGTGGTCGTGTAAGTGTACTTCCTTTAAACAAAAATAAATATATATCGTTTACACTTTTCGATGATGAAACTAGTATTAAATTTAGATTTATAGATTCTTTTAAATTTATGAGTGCTAGTCTTGATGAACTTGTGACAACATTATCTTTGGATAATTTTGAAAATTTAAAGCATGAATTTAAAGATTTGGACAATAATAAATTTAAACTCTTAACTAAAAAAGGTATTTTTCCTTACGACTATTTGGATGATATAAATAAATTAAATGAAAATCAACTGCCTGTAATTGAAAATTTTTATAGCAAGTTGCATGATTTAGATCTTTGTGCTGAAGATTATACACATGCACAAAATGTATGGCAATCATTTGATATACAAACGCTTGGAGAATACAGTAATTTATACATGAAAACTGATATATTGCTACTTGCAGATGTCATGGAAAATTTTAGAAAAACAGCTTTGAATACCTATGGTTTAGACCCCGCCTGGTATTTTACTATGCCCGGATATACGTGGGATGCTATGCTTAAGTATACAAAATGTAAATTACAAATCTTAAAAGATGTTGACATGGTAATGTTTATAGAAAAAGCAATTCGAGGTGGAATTTCTGTTTGTTGTAACAGATATTCAGAAGCTAACAATAAATATATGTTTAACTATGACCCAACAAAACCTAAAAAGTTTTTGTTATATTTAGATGTAAATAATTTGTATGGATGGGCCATGGCACAATTTTTACCGTATGGTGGGTTTAAATGGGTATCTACAAACATTGATGTGACTACCGTGTCAGACAATTCTCCGGTGGGATATATTCTAGAAGTTGATTTAGAATATCCCCAAGAATTACATGATCTTCATAAAGATTTTCCATTTTGTGCTGAACATTCTGTTCCACCGTCATCAAAATTGCCAAAATTAATAGCTAATTTACATAATAAAAAAAATTATGTACTACATTATAGAAATTTAAAACAAGCTATAGCACACGGTTTGGTGTTAACAAAAATACATAAAGTTTTACAATTTAATCAATCAGCTTGGTTAAAACCTTACATCCAGCTTAATACTGATTTGAGGGCCAAAGCTACTACAAACTTTCAAAAGAATCAGTTTAAAAATGCTAATAATTGTGTTTTCGGCAAAACAATGGAGAATATTCGACACCATAGGTTAGTTAAATTAGTCAAAAATTGGAATGGTCGTTATGGAGCCAAAAATTTAATTGCTAGCCCAAGATTTCTTAACAGAACAGTTTTTGATGATGATTTTATGGCCATTGAATTAAAGAAAGCTGAGCTAATTTTTAATAAACCTTTGTACATTGGAATGTCAATTTTAGATATTTCAAAAACTTGTATGTATGAATTTCACTACAACTTTATGTTACCCACAGTCGGAGTTGAAGATTGCAAGCTAATGTATACTGATACTGACAGTTTTATTTATGAATTGGCTTGTGATGATGTATATAATGATATAATTTACCAAAACTTGGCTAAATTTGACACATCAGACTATGATGAAAATAATGTCTTTAAAATTCCATTAGCTAATAAAAAAATACCTGGTTTAATGAAGGATGAAGCTAATGGCAAAATACTGACACATTTCGCCGGACTTCGTTCAAAGATGTATTCCTACAAAATACAAGTAACTAAGGAGGAGATAGAACTCTTAAGAAAAAAGCTGGTGAAGAAAGGCTTTAACAAAAAACGTATTGCTGGTGAACTTAGAAATATAGGTATTGGAAAAAAATCTAAAGGTATTAAAAAGACTGTTGTTAAAAATAAAATTACATTTGAAGATTATGTTAATTGCCTTAAAGATTTTAAAGAAAAAATTGTAACCCAACAAAGTATTTGTTCTTATGCGCATAAGGTTTTTAGTATAGAACAAAAAAAAATTGCATTAAGTCCTTTTGATGACAAACGTCGGTTAATTCCTAGTTCATTTGACACATTTCCATGGGGACATTATAGTGAATAACAATTATATTTTTTTGTTTTAGAACAAATATGTCTCTGCAAGAGCTTTGCATTAAAACTATTTGTGAAAATGTTAGCAATATCTGTGACTTTCTCTACATATGTCCTCTAGAATCACCTGTGGGTATGGAAATTTGTCAAAAGTATGCTATGTACAAATTTGATAAATTAGTAAGAGATAATGTAGTGTCCTATGAAGCAGACTTAGGGCTTGTTTCTTACCGTGAGGAATCATGTAAAGATTGCTTTTCTAAAGCTAATAAATATGTAGCAACTTCAAAATTTGTAAACTTTAATGAATACAATCTAAATTTTTGTTTTGATTGTGCACGTGATTTTGATAAAATGTTAAGAATGCTTTACATATTTCCTACATACAAGCACGTTGAGTCAAGTAAAATCTATACTACAACTAATATATCTGAACTTTTCTATAATAGAAATTCCCGATGTCAAAATTCATTTGATCATTTTCTATTTACTATACACACAGTCTACGACTGCAACTGCATTGAGAAAAGTATGTTACTACAAGAAATTTGTCTTAAAAATATTTGTCAGAATATTAAAAGTATTAGTGAATTTGCAAATGTGTCATTGCTTCCTTGGAGACTAACTCTCGAAATTTTAAAAAAGTATGTTAAATACAGAATTGAAAAACTAAATACAGGTTATAAACTAATTAGTTTACAATACTCTTGTTCAACAGAACTATTAAGACATAAAAAAAGAAAACACGAATGTCAGGTGTGGTGTGTTTCATCCAATTATTTTCAAGTTTTAGATTATGATCTGAATTTATGTTTTAATTGTTTCAAAATATTTTATCAAGGATTAAAATCAAACGATAAAAATTGTAAATACACACAAATTATTTCAAAAGAAACTTTATACAGAAATCAATTAAACGTTAATATTTGTAACAAAAAGTTAATCTGTCAGAATGAGTTTAATCATTTTTTGTTTACTTGGAAATGTGAGTATTTATGTAATTGTGGTTCCTGTATCTTTCCCTCAGTATATTCTCAACTCACTCTGCCTCCTCAATTTTATTCACTTTAATAAATTACTGAATGTTATTCCTTATATTATTACTTTAATTAAAAATGTAGCTTAATCATTAGAGAGTATAATTAGTATTATAATATTATCTTTAATATTATTGCCTATAATTATTGCCTATAATTATTGTAGTTGGTTTTGGATAAAATAAAAAACAGTTTATAAAAGATTTATTTTATTATTATTCATACAAAATATCTTTATTACAATTGTACAATGCCTATTTTACAAAAATGACATCTTGATTGTGATGTTGGTGGCCCATCTACATGATTCTGCCATTCAGGACGATTATAATGAACAAAGCATGGTAACTGAACTTGCAATTCAAAATTGTTTCGATAATCTTGTGGAAGCTTGTTCCACGCATGTAAAAGTTCAACTGGTGAAGCTGCTTGAATTAAATAGTCCAGGGGAAATTTAGCTAGATCCTCTTCTGAAAATTGATATAGGCTTCGTTTGTAGTGCCAGTGTTCTCGTAGTGGATAAACACAAGAACAATTTCCTTGTGACATTGTGTATTGAAAATATAGCACTATCAATAGAGACAATCTTTCACGAATAAAATATTTATACTGAATAAATTTGTCTTTCTCCTTTGTTTTTATAAAGTATTGTGGTGGGGTTAATCAATACTTAGTTTACATGCTTTACAACAAGTCATGACTTGTTTTGTTTTAGGGTGTATATTTGGTTAAAGAAAACATTATAACATACAATATGTATATTTAGATCTTTGTTATTATTCATCCATTAAACAATTTTTATATAAAAAAAATACATTTGATAAAGCACACATACATTTATTATTATCATTATGATAAAAGCACATTGGTTGGGTTAGTTCCAATTTTGGTTGTTCGTCAAGTTCATAAATTTTGGATGTACAGTATTTCATGATGACATCAGCTTTTTCTTTTCCTTTAACAAAAACCATGTCTGCATTTTTGGTTAGATATTTTATTATATTTCCAAGGTGATATAGATGTGTGAAACCGGCATCCCATTCAATATTATGATGATTTTTAATTAACCATTTTGCTTGATGTTGTAAATCAGAAGGAAGACAATGAAACGGAAATGGAGGTTTGAATAAATAATGACTGACTCGTTGACCATCAAAACATGCTAATTCCTTGACTATAAATTTATTATTTTCCATTTTAAAACCTTGAATATCTATAATTACCTTCATATTGTAAGATGTTGAAGTTTTTTCAAAACCAATTTTTTCTTTTCAAAATATAAAATTTCTGCTTTTAGTTTTGATAATTCACAGATGAACAGATGTAATTTACGTCTATACTCTTCCAACATTGGTGAATAACTGTTTATTGTCGTACAATTTTGGTTAAAGGATTATAATAGAATTCTTTTTCATGTAAAATAAGACAGTAAGCTGACACGTCATTTCCAGTACTTTGAGAAGTTTCAAATTCTATTCGCAAAACAACAGATCCACTTTGAATAATTTCTTTTTGGTGTGAACAATCAATGTGAATGACTGGAGCTGAATCTTTGAATTCTTTTGGGTTGAATATTGGTTGATTTGTTTTTATGTGATAGTAACTTTCTTGAAAATTGGCATACATTTCGTATAGGGTTGCAAAGCGATTACTGTTAAAATCCAAATTTAAGTCTTGATATGGAAATCTTTCACTGTTTAGAAATACTCGTATGTTTGTTAAGTAGCAATGATCAAATTTGCTCATATCCTTTAAAATATTTCCTTTACGACCTTTCTGAAATGCAACTATAATATGTCGAGGACTTTCTAATTTTGTTGAGGTCTTAACAGGCCAAGTATGACGAGTTGAATCATTTAAAGTAGGATATTCTATTAATTCCCAACTTCTAAATTTAATAGGTAGTTCTGTGTTACTGCGAATTATTTTATTTAACCGTAGCTGCTCTTTGATACTTGGTGTAATGTGTGGTACATTTCAATATAATTTAGTGATTTTGATTTTTGGCTTTTCCGTATTGTCGCTTGCAATTATAGCATCGTTGTCGTCTTTTTCTCGAATAAGAATCAATTCTTGCCTCATATTTATTACAATTTTTTGAAAATCTTCAAAAAACCCAGACAGATATTTTAAAGGAATAGAGAGATTAAAATTTCCTCTGTTGTCAATTAACACTTTATCGTTTCCATCTTTTGGAAACCATCCTCCGTTTTGCATCAATTTACTTTCATTTTCGTTTAAAGACAAATAATTTTTCAAAGTGGAAACCAAACCTACATTTCGTACTGCATCTATTACTACTCCATTCAATTCATATCTAAGTTCTCTAAACAAATATGCAATTCCATTATTAATTAAACTAAATTTTGTTGGTAAGTTGTCTGCTTCAGTTTGCAATACTCCTTCAATGTAAAGTACAGAGTTACATGGTAGCGTAAATAAATCCAATTCTTGCACGCAAATTCTATGTTCATCGTTATAGTTGAAAGACGTTGAATTGTATGGTTGGTATGTGTGAAATTGATAATCTTCAATGGTTGTGTCACTAAAGGGTTCACCAGTTACATTTAATAATTCCATTATACTAATACACGAAAACCAAGCTGCTTCAAAAATTCACGATTTTCTCTTGTTATACGATTATCCGTTGTTGTTGAGGAACTGGTTGGTCTTTGTTTCTGATGTTGCTTTTTATACTGTTTGTTGGTATTGTTTTTATTTCTGTTATTGTAATTATAAGGGTGTCCAAACTGATAAAATTGTAACACCATTTCTATTCAACTTTTCTCAGATGTAATCGAATTGTAATAGTTTCGTTGCGAAAATTTACCAAATTACCGGCCTGATCAAGAACCCTCACAGTTATATTGTTGATTGTTTTAATGCTGACAGGAAAATATAATATGGTTAGTGGTTGCTCGACTATTTTATACCCGTTCGGAACCAGTGGAAAGAACTGGTGTATAAGATGAACCGGTTGTCCATGTAAAAATGATCCTGCAGCTATATTACAATCAATACATATGGTATTAATTTTTAATATATTAATTTTTTGTGTTGAGGTGTGTTGTCGGTTTGGTTCAAGTTTCACCTTATTACCAAATCCTAGTAAACCACCAATAGAATTATCAACACTGAAATTAATCCATTGACTACTTTTAATTGTGACAGTAGTTGTTTTTATGTCTGACGTTATGCGAGTAGTGACTCCAGACTCTAACATTTTTCTTTGTAAAATTTCTATTATTTCATTAATTTCATATCCACCCACTGGTATCTCAAATCTAAAGTTATCATGATCACCCCATACAAACACATTGTTTGTTTCATCCACATTTGGAATGCTATTAAATGTGTCAAAATTGGCTAATCCAATTTCATACTGTTCTTCGCTTTCCAAATAAATCGGTGGGTTAAAAGTGTCACTTAAAACTGAAGATTCTCCACTAAGTATAAACGTGAATGACATGATTAAAAGTTCGCATAGAAATGATGTTTTATAGATTAATTGCAGAGGTTATATAAAAATTTTAAACAAAACTGTCCACACTGATATGAGTTAAATTTTTGCATTGCATCATAATTATATTTGATTTTTACTTCTCCGTTACTTTTAAAATACTTTATTACTTCAACTGGAGGGGACAAGTTTCCATAACTGTCATAATATGTAATATTTTTCTTATGTTTACAATATGCTGTCCAGTGTGTTCCAGGTCCCTTTTGAGTGTCTAGATTGATAATACCAGATTCACTAGTTTTCCTTATAAATTTTGGTAAAGAATCACGCATGAACACACCACGAAAATGTGGATATTTTAATATTTTTGCATATTTGTTAAGATCTTCATCAGTCATGATATGTCGCGGTAACTTTATCGGGAGTTTTTTGAATATGGTTTTAAAAAAAATCCCTTTCCTTTTTGACATTTTCCTTTTTTTGAACTCTTCTTCTTCTTTTTAAAACCATACCCTTTGTATGGTCTTAAAGAGTATCCTTTGCCAGATTTTTGTTCCATAGCTATGTTATGTCGATGTTGTTCCTCTAACTGTTCTCTATTGTTCTTTGCGTCATTAACCGCCTTTGCAATGCTCGCACCCCCACCCGCTACGGCCCCAAGGGCTCCCAATAAGGGCAACAAGAAGGGTAAAAATCCTCCCTTTTTTGGTGACGGAATAATTCGTAATTTTCGTTTTTTCTTTAATATTCTACCTTTTTTGTTAAAATTTTTTAGACCCATTCCTAGTTTACGTTTTCCCTTCATGGCAGTAGTTACAAACCAAGCGGCTACTTTCTCTCCTAATTTAGCGTCTTTTGCTTTTACTCTTTCCCAAGCTCTATTTTCTAATATTTCGTCAGCTCGATGTCTATCAGCGAGATCTTTACTATGAGAGTATGCTATATCGTGTTCTTTACAAGCACTATCCAATGGGTTAATTCCCCTATCTCCACGTGCCAAGCGTTCCTGTAACTTTGTTCCCGCTAAAACAAAATTACTTAGAGTTAGAGAAATTTACAATAGGAGAAATTACTTTAACTTACGACCACAAAAACTATACTTTGGAATATGTAGCTCAAAAGGTAGTTTATTAATTAATGTGTTGACCAAACCTTTTCCCTTTTTATGACCTCCTTTAACTTTTCTGGTTTTAACCATTCTAGCTGGTAATATAAACCCATCTGCCTTTATATACCTACGTTAGTCAACATGAAGATGTTAAAACAAAAGGTTTCATTGCCGGTAAAAAAATATGATTTTGATAGTGTACAGTCGGTTGGAAAACATGGAGTATTATTTGGTGGGGATTCTAAAAGAGGTTTGATTGTAGGCCCTAGCGGTTGTGGTAAAACCAACGTCATGTTGTCACTCTTAGAACATCCAAATGGTTTACGATTTCAAAATATTCACTTGTATGCGAAATCATTAAATCAACCCAAATACCAATACCTTAGAGTTTTGCTTAAACCTCTCACAGAAATTGCATACCATGAATATAGTAATAGTGAAGATGTACCACATCCTGAAAATATTGACACTAATTCTGTTATCATATTTGACGACGTTGCATCATGTGATCAAAATATAATAAAAGAGTACTTTTGTTTTGGACGACATAGACAAACAGATTGTTTTTATATTTGTCAGACATATTCTGCTGTGCCAAAACAACTTATTCGTGATAATGCGAATTTGTTAATTATTTTTCCTCAAGACGCTACTAATTTAAAACACATTTATGATGATCATGCAAACATTGACATGGATTTTCATTCTTTTAAGGAGATAGCATCATCTTGTTGGAAAAATAAATATGACTTTCTTGTTATCGATAAAGATTGTAGTTTATCTTCGGGAAGGTACAGAAAAGGCTTTGATACATACATCAATATATAAAAGGTGTATGTTTAGTATTTATTAGTCATGATGGATCCTTTATTAGCGAAACAACTCATACAAGCCAGGCAGGCGTTAAGAAAAAAGTATAAAAGTATTAAAGGAAATATTATAAAGTCTCAAACAGAATTGGAAAAAGCATACGAACCTGTAACTAGACCACTAAAAGCCCTCGTTGATAAATTAGAATACAATGATATTAAACAAGAAATGGTTTCACCAAAATCTGAAAAATCTAACACAACGCCAAGAATACGGCGATTTGATCAATTTGCATTCGTGACACCACAACGAGAACCACATTCATTACAACAATTTTTTGAAGAACCTCAGTTTAATAGTACACGAATTATTGATGATAATATTTCTCAATTTTATCAAACAATTACTAACCCACAAGTTTTACGAGAATATTTTGAGCAATTTAAATCACCTCTACCTCGAGAATTCATTGAAGGTATGGTAAGGGATACTGAGGGTAAATATGATCATATTTTAGGCATTTTTCATAATCCCATCGAAGATAAATTTTTTATTGGAGATTCCGAAGTGGAATTTAAAGGGTCTAATTTTCTGGTAAAGGGTATTCGTTATCCGGGAAATGTTGGACTTTACGAATTAATGTTTTTAAAAAATCCAATTAGTTATACAAAAGAAGACACTGCAAATTATGCAGATATTATTAATAGGACTAACGCACATCGTCGAGATAATAAAAGCGATTTGCCTGTTAGAAAATTTCCTTCTGATATTAAAGATAAATATTATTTCATTATAAAACCTCTTTTGGAAGATCGAACTCGTCCCAGATCTGGTTCAATTCCTTCATCTTTGTTATTAAAAAGAAATGTACTTACAAGAAACATGAAAAAAACACAAGGAAAAGGTTTAACAATGATGGATTATAACAATAAGCACATCGATTACAAGTATTTTGATTCCTACAATGAGTTAGTGGAAAGATTAAAACTACTCATTGCTTCCCAGAGAGGGGGAAATTCTGGTCTTAATAATGAGATTATTTCTATTATAGAAGAACTACGTGAAGGTAATATCATTTTATAAATAAAGCTGTTTGTATTCTCCCATTTTAGTATTAACTATGCCGTTAAATAAATTTAATCAACACTATCTGACCAACGACTCTAATTCAGATGATACTGTTTTAACTTCAACACCATTGCTTTCAACACCATTGCCCACAACGCCATTTTATATTTGTCAACCTGATAAATATCATAGTAAATGCATTGTAACTGTACGTGGAAGTAAAAATATGACCCTTAGTAAGACTCACTACATTTTAGACAATAATACTACATCATACATAATACCTGTTACTGGAAAAGTTGAGAGTATTCAGTCTTTTCCTAGTACATTACAAATTCATTATAAAAACCGAGATAATTCTATTCATGAGCTTGTACATGATAATATTGTGACTAAAGGTGACAATATGCAATTTCTTCTTGGAACCAAAAAGTCTACATCAGACAAACTATACGTGGAATTTGTTATTCAATGACCTTTGAGTAAGGATTCCTTATAAATATGATATGTTTTGTTGTTCTCAACATTTTAAATTATGCCTTTGAATCGTTTCAATCAACATTTTCTACGCGCTCCTACTAAGACTCTTCCTTCAGAGGAACTTGTGTCAGCAACAGAAAATAATCAATCCTTAAATTATGCATTCTACATTTGTGATTCTTTTGACTATCATGTTAAAATTATACTTCGTTTGAAGGGTGACAAGAAAACTAATTTGAACAAAGATTTTTATGTTTTAGATAATGGTGGTATAGCATATAAATTTCTTCTAACAGGAAAAATTGATAGCGTAGCGCATTATTCTGCTGACGGTGAAGTTTTAATTAACAATTCATCTTACAAATTCCATCAATTAGCTGGCAAAATTATTAACAAAGGTGATAAAATAGTATTTAAACTGGGTACTCCTTCCTCGATTTGTATTGATATGGTTTTACAGTGTCCATTAGTGAAAAATGAGTAAAGCACAAGTTGTAGCCGAACTTCATAAACCGGCACGAATTAATTATAGAAGGCGCCATGTTGTGGTTAAAAATCTTCATGATTTACTGCAAAGTGATTTAGCTATAATGTCTCAATTTTCAAAAGAAAATCGAGGGTACAATTATATTCTCATTGTAATTAACGCTTTCAGTAAATTTGTTTGGGCAGTACCAGTAAAGCGAAAAACCGGTCATGATATTAGTAATGCAATGAAAACGATATTAGGTCAAATGAGAATTGTACCAAAAAATTTACAAACCGATATGGGAAAAGAATTTTACAATAAACAATTCCAAGATCTCATGCAACATTATGGAATTAATCACTATAGTACATTTACAAATGTAAAAGCTAGTATGGCAGAAAGGGTAATTAGAACACTAAAGTCATTACTCTGGAAACAGTTTAGCTTAGAAGGTTCACATAAATGGTTAAATATTCTTCCAAAAATTGTAGAAACATATAACATATAACAACACTAAACATTCAACAACAGGGGCAGTTCCAAGTAAAATCAATGATAAAACTGCAAAATCCATTACCGTCTTTCAACAAATTAAAACAGTAGATCCAAAAAAACCAAAATTTAAAAAAGACGATTATGTTCGGATTAGTCGAGCTCGTCATACATTTAACAAAGCTTATACACCGAACTGGACGACTGAAGTTTTCAAAATTAAAAAAGTTAAGCTGACCAATCCAATCACATACATTTTAGAAGATTCTAAAAATGAGGAAATTCAGGGTGGGTTTTATACAGAGGAGTTACAAAAGGTAAGAGACCCCAACGTGTTCCTTGTGGAAAAAGTTCTTCGCAAAAAGGGAAATAAATTGTATGTTCAATGGTTGGGTCTAAAGGATCGATCATGGATATTAAAAAAAGATTTATTATAAAATGTATAATTTTAATTTTTAAAATAAAAAATGTTTAACTCTTTTTTGTATTTTTTATTTCCATTATTTTTTTAAAATTAGTGTAATAGGGATTGTATGTTTTTATAATAATAAACAAGTAAATACACAAAATGTTTTATTTGTTGATAAACCTTATTTCTATGATTAGTATCTAAAACAGGATTAATATAAATAGCAGATTCTTGAATGCGACGTCTGAACCGGTCTCGATCAAGGGCAGCCTGTTGCCATGTACTGCACCTTGCTGCTTGGTATGCATAGTTCCACGTGTATAGAATGTGCACTTGTGGTTTACAAAATCGTACTTTTTTCATGATTTGTTTCTTCTATGAGCAGCTCAGGATAATTGTAAATTACTTCCAATCCAAAAGTGTACATCTCAGGGTTCAGTATTTTTATAGTTTCTAACAGAGACAGTGATGTCTCAATTATTTCATTTGTTTTTATTCCCGCACGCAAAAGATTTATAACTACACCAAATCCTTGATGTTGCAGAAGCTCTAATCTGTATTGAATAATTGGAATTAAATGCCACAATTTTGATATTGATTTAAAGCCCAACCGAACACTAGAGTCACCAGTATAAATTCTTACAACACTAGTATGTGTAAGCTGTTTTACTTCAACACCAAATCTTCCTATGTCTATTAAGTCTTTAACGTCAGATGTAACTAGTAAACTGTTAATTATCTCTTTGTTTGTTACAAAATCATTCCAATCCTTTTCAGAAAAAACCACCATATCATTTTTATTTCCAGATATGATTACACATGGGTTGTAATTTAATTGAAATGATAAGCAGACTGATACATACTTTGATTTTTTTGGATTTAAGTAAAACCGCCGTTCACATAAAAACACATCTTTTTGCATTTCTGAAGTACACATTACTAACAATTTATCTCAACTATTTCTTTCTCGTTTTTTGTTTCACAATATTAAGGTTTCCAACATGATTCAAGGTTAAATGAAAGGCATGTTGTTTATTTATCTTTATTTAAGTCTTTCTATACATGCATACGTTGGCCTTGACTTATTTATCGTATTTGCAAATATCACAATAGATACAATAATAATTAAAGTCAAAACTATACAAGTCAATAAATATAATTTAGAAAATTCCTCCTGTCCGCTAATGATACTTGTAGTGGAAGGCTCCAAGAAAACTGTTTGCCATGTATTTTGATCACTTTCAGAATTATCGGAAAATATTATTTTTAACTTATAATTAAAAAAAGTTAAATTTGTTTTTGGAATATCTGTTTGAAATACTGAGAGATGTCCATTATTTTCTTGGGAAGTACTTAACATTTTCCAGGATGTACGATTACACTCTTGTTTTGTATTGTTCATATCAAAACAAACTGCTACATAATGGGCACTATATGGTACGTTTGTGTACAATATGTTGTTGACTATTGCAACCAAAATAATATAATTTGTTTTTAATAAACACATTTTTAATTGCTAATTGAAACTGTGCACTCTCTTTAACAGCTCATTCAACACTGACTACCTTCCTTTAGAATTAACCTATTAAAATAAAACACATTTATAATAACACAATTTTTTATTTGCTATTTAACTCTTGGTGGCGTTTAACTTCCTTTTGTCGAAATCTTTTTTTTAGTTTTTTGTTTTTTGTTACTGGAATTGACAAAACTATATCTCTGTTTAAATTTGGTACATATGTTTTATAATTATCCTGATCCCAATTTTCTTCCTTCTGTTCTTTTCTCTCTGGAACGGTTTTCTGTAAAAAAATTACAATATCAAAATTTGTGAAATATATATATATATATATATATATATATATATATATATATATATATATATATATATATATATATATATATATATATTATTTGTTTAGGTTATTATTGAACTCAAATACTTACCAAATTTAGTTTTTTAATACTCAATTAAGATTTGAGGAACCAAAACCCCTGTCTCCCCTCTCAGTGTAACTAAGAGCATTTACTTCTTCAATTTTAGGAATTGTGCATTTTTCAAAAATAATCTGTGCAATTTTGTCACCTCGACTAAAATAAACTTCTTCACTTGAGGTATTATATAATAAAACTTTAACTGTTCCTCTGTAATCAGGATCTATCACTCCAGCCAAAACATCAATTCCTTTATTAAGAGCCAATCCTGACCTAGGGGCAATTCTACAATAGACCCCTTGGGAGAATTCCATTTTTAATAATATGTCGACTAAAAATCTAGACTGTGGCTGAATAGTAAAACTGCTAGGAGTTTTAACATCAAAACCCACAGAATAAGGTGTGGCTCTTGTAGGAATAAAGGCACTTGCATCAATTCTCATCAATTTTAAAACCTCAAATATTAATAATAAAAATAATATATTAAAACATAAATATAAGAAAGAAAAAACTTACCATTTGTTCAATATCAGCCATGTTGTTGTTGTCGTATGTTTGTATGTTACTGAGAGTGAATTAGGAATGGTATCTTTCATGTATTTATACCAGTATTTCCTTTCACTTTCAATACAACTTTCATGATTTCATTATAATTTTTTACAAAATACAGGCATTTCATTCCGAAAAATAAAAATTTTAATTTAAAAATTAAAGATAATTCTGCTGGACTATGAGAAATTCCAAACAAGCATTTGCATACATCGGTAATGCAGAGAGAACCATAATTAAGAAAGGAATGTTGTTATGTAATTGATTCAGACTTCATTCTCGGTAAATAGCTCTGGGCAAACATGTAATTATTAGTAGGTTACCGGAATGAAGTATCAAGGCACAGTTATTTGAATAAATTCACTTTCAAGCCTAAGGCGATTATAGATCTTATACAAACGTTTTTAATAAACAAAATATTTATTAATAGATTAAATATAAATTTTTTAAAAATAACAATTTGCTCTTGAGTTTTAATATTAGGAAAATAACGTTAATTTCTAAATATGTCCAGTCAATAAAAAATTGTTTAATTTATGTTAGTGGTTGGGTCATTAGTAGACTGAAAATATCTTAATGGGCCATTATGTTAATGGATTTATTTAAAAATAGTAATGAGTAGTTGTGGAATAAATTATAAGGTCACTAAGAAAGAACTGCGCAGGGGAAAAAATTTTAATTTATTGCTAGTTAAATGTATAGAATTTGCAAGCGTATGTAGTTACGAAATTGTGATTATGTAAATTGTTGTTGGTTGAAATGTACTTTCATTGAATATAGGAGTGAGATAGATAATATTGAGTACTGTTTTATTAAATGTTGTAAGCGAATTAGGAAAGAAAATGCTATGGGTGGATGCTAAAAGTTAGAATGGTATTTAAAAAAAATCACCTAGATTGCTCTTTGTTAATCTACTGTTGGTTTCATGAAAGTAATTGACATTGGAAAATTAAATTCAAAAATAAATGAAACCAACAGTTCAAATAATGATATATTTGATTTTCTACTTTATTTAAAATATTACAAATAATATAATGATACTGCAGCGAATAAAAATACACCTAGGCAACTTTTTTTAAACAGGTTGAACAATGAAAGATATGGGAATTAGATTTGTGGATACAGTGCTTTTTCATACATTTAACATGATACGATCGTTCACATGTATTGCATTTTAAGCCATAATTAGAATATGTTATCCCATTGACACACGAGTAGCACAAACCATTTTCACTCTTTGTGTTTTTGTCTAGATCTAGCCCTATACTTGAAAGAATATCTGCTAAATTTTCGTCTTGATTTGATGGCATTAGAATATATTCAGACACAATGTTGACATTTCGTTCTTGAAACAAATTTCTTGAAGCTCGTTCTACTTTTTCTGCAAAGAATTTATTGGTAATAGTTTCTGGAGCGTTTTCATTTTCTATTGGTTTTTTAGTATTTTGAGTTTCCAAAATTTTATTGTTAGTATCTTTTACTTTTTTTTTCGGTTGTCGTTTTTTAAGCAATGGTTTTATATTTTTGGCTTTTTCTAGCTTTTTCTTTTTCTTTTCTAACTCTTGCTGAGCCTTCTCTTCCTGTTTTTGCTTTCTTTTTTCTAACCTGTTCTTTTTCTCCAGTTCCTTCTTAATTTTGTCTTCCTCCTCTTCTTTCTTTTGATTTCTCCATACAGTTCCAGTTATTACAAAAGACGTTTTTTTACTATTTCTTTTTCCTTTCCTCCTTGGTGTTTGGGGTAACGTTAGGTGCTCGTTAATGCTAGCATTTAAATTTGTGTCTGAGTTGGCAGGTTCAATGTTATCGAACGGTATTTCTTCCAGAATAATACTTTCGTTGTTCGGAAAGCCGGTGAATATAATTGGCATACTGTTCACATTAAATAAAATTTCTTGATCTGAATGCAAATGTTGGTTATTTTGAACAACAGGCAATATGTTCGTTTCAATAAATTCGTTTGATTCCATAATAATGTTTTCATTAATTTCTTTTCTTACTTCATTACAATCCTGAACAGTTTGGTTATTTTGAACAACGGGCAATATGTTCGTTTCAATAAATTCATTTGATTCCATCATAATGTTTTCATTAATTTCTTTTCTTACTTCATTGCAATTCTGAACAGTTTAGTTATTTTGAAAAACAGGCAATATATTCGTTTCAATAAATTCATTTGATTGCATTATAATGTTTTCGTTAATTTCTTTTCTTACTTCATTGTAATCGTAAACTTTTTGTTCTAAGTTTTCGACAACCTCGGTATTCAACATTGAATTCTGTGCAATATTATCACCTTTTGTTTTGTTGAACTCCTTCCAAATATCATTTCTGATATCAGTATTGATATTCTTAATATGCATTCCGAGAATATTCTTTAATGCTTTATACGTAATTGTGGTAGTATCATCTGGTTCTTCAACATCCTCCAAAGGCAAAGTTTTGATTTCTTGGCCTCCTAAGCACTTCGAAAAGTCTATTGAATCTGGGTTGAAAGGATATAACCCAGTGGCTTTGAATCCATTTTGGATAGTCACAGTTTTAGCATAATCGACAATCACAGACTTTAGTATAGGTGCAAACTTATGTTTTGTCAATGAATCTGCAAGATTTTCTCTTCTCCAAGCAAGGACAGCTCTTTTCCATCCTGTTTTAATGGGCTTAAATGCAGCTACATCAGCTGGCTGGAGTATACGTGTGGCATTGGGATACAAACAAATTAGTATAATATCCAATTTTTTGCATAACTCACTGACGTCGAATGTAACATGCGTACTATGTCCATCTATATATAATATAATTGGTAATTTAATCTTCTTTTCCAGTAAATAAGGATGAAAAACATCTCTAATGTAATCATTGAAAATCTCTGATTTCATCCAACCAGTAGGAGATGTTGCTACAACCCCACTCTTTTGGTATGGATTCATAAACTTGTGACTTAAGTCTTTTGCCTGCAAATATTATTAGAGGAGGAGTAACCACACCATCAGCAGAAAAAGTAAACAACACAGTAATATTTTGTTTGGAAGAGGCGTGCTCAACCTCGTAAACGTTCTTCGAACCCTTTGGAGCTAAAACCGTAGACGTTTTAGGACAGAGATTGAAACAAGTCTCGTCCGCATTGAATATTCTTGATGGATCGGTAAGAATATGGTTATAATCCTTTGAAGTGAGATAAGAATAAATATCTGAAAACCATTTTCGGATATCCTTCTCTGCAATAGTGGAACTTGCCGATGTAACAGGTTCTGAAGTTCGTTCAGCTAAAACTGGGTGACGTCTTAAAAATGATTTATACCAATCCTCTCCTGGGCAGTTGTCCTTAAACGCAGTTTTTCTAGGGATTTTGTCAAGGAATGCTTTAACAGATAATTGGATATCTTCTTTACGCCTGGGAAACCCTTTTTTTGAACTATTTGTAGCCCAATTTACTAGAGCCACTTCCTCTTCATTAGTGAGATAAGGATTTGGACCTAAACTAGTTTTTTTAAATTTTAAACTTCGTCTAAATTGTAGTGTGGCCCTGGGTACTTTATATTTTTTAGCAACTTCTCGAAGTGCTACTCCAGCTGCTATTTCTTTTAAAGCCTTTTGAATATCCTCCTCGGAATATTTTTTTGAATAACTAGTGCCCTGTTTAACTTTCGGCATCTTGCAGAAAATCTGAAAATAATGTAACGGTCAGTGATTGGCCTTTGTATATTGTAGTTATTGGCCACCGGCCAACGACTCACATAGCATATTTAATAGTATTAATAACGTCTCTGTTAAGATACTGTGATTATTTAATATTGATTTCACATAAACAAAACATATTTTACGTCGGAGGTATTTTTGGTAGTAAATGGCCACATGGCCAATAACTAGAATTTTACCAAAATATTTTGTAGTGATTGGCCACGCAATAAATACAGTATTTTAGAGGTTAGAGTGTTAAAAACTGTTTCATTTGGTTCCCCAATACTTATTTTCAGTAAACAAATGATTGAAACAACAGCTCAGCTAAAAAATATCATAGTGTACTCACATTTACAGCTTCCAGTTACTAACTTATCACAAAGATTTTCACTCGTTCGGCAGACACAGTATCAACGCCACAAACAATTTCCCGCTATTTTAAAGCCACGTTGCCAAATTTTTAACGGTTTGCTGTAACGAAATAAAAAGGGTTGCCATATTTTAACGATTTTATGGGAGATGCTTCCAATTGTTTTGATTTCTTAATAAAACGGTTTGAATGAGAAGTGGCCAATAAATCCCTAGAGGCCAATCACTCCCCCTGTTACTCTATTTACTGTTTTTCTTGGTCAAACCGTGATACTTCGATATCTATTTATTATTTATCATTTATCTGTCTATTTTAACCTACAATTTTTTACCATCTACATCCGTACCCACCACAATAGGGCTTCTTAACTTAGCAACGTGATCTTCGTTGAGTATTGTATAAGAAAACGTTTTATTATTAACTTTTGTCAGGTTTTTCGCGACAATATGATTTGTTTATTGTCACTGTAAAAGCCAAAAGTACGGGAAATTGCAAACGTTTAAATTAAATGATACGTATTTTTTCTTGATCATTGTACCGTCGATGTAGATTATTGTTACGCAGCATAATGGCATGTGGCAGCCTAATATAGGTGGACCATGTCACCAACGTTGTGGTCCAACAGCGTATGAGAAAAGAAAACTAAGTGCTTAATTTAGCGAAATAACATAAGCTTGAGTATCTCGGATACATGATGCGGAACAAAGAAAAATATCGAATTCTTCAACTTGTTACACACGGTAAAGTATTTGCCAGGAGAGGACCGGGACGCCGTCGTATCTCGTGGTTAAAAAACCTCCGACAATGATTTGGGATGACCTCCGCGGAGCTGATTTGCAGAGCATTCAACAAAACCATGATAGTCTTAATGATCGCCAATATCCGGACCGGATAAGGCACTGAAGAAGAAGAAACATGAGTCCAGGAAATTCCAATAAATTCAAAATCTCTATACAAGAGTTAACAACGTCATTCTGATTTATAACTGAGTCAACTGATTTAAATAAAACCAGCTTTTCTAGAAGAAAATTCAGAGTAGTATGTTAAACCGAATATACATGTAAAATTTTATAAAAATAGTTCAAGCCTTTTCGAAGGAGTGGGGCAACTAACTCTGTGACACTAATAACTTAGTTACACTTATTCCGCTATTAAAAAATGGAGGTTGATGGTAGAATGGTGTGAATTATTGATTGTATATACTGTTTAATACCAAATCATAAAAAAAATTGTCCAAAAAATAAAAAAATTTTTTGAAATGTGAACCTCCATCTAGTTCTATTTTACATTGCACATCAAACAATTCTTTGTATTTATCTTTTCTATTTCTATTACTGAATTGCGCGTCTTTGATCATATATACTTTAATTTGTATCCATATTTGTTCAATATTTCCGTTTTTTGCAATATTATCTAATTTTCTAGTGATTATTCTTTTATATTTAGGGTAGGGTGAGGCACATTTGGACGTGGGGTACATTTGGACAACTCAATTTTACTGCTTTAAAAGCTTCGTGAAGTTAGTTGCGTCTCAAAGTGTACGTATTTTGGCGTATCGTTACCGCGTCAGTGTAGAAATTCAAGTAAAACGTGATATTATTTGGTGAAAAATTTCTGAAAAATTACTGAAACACTAATATAAGTATTCACGCTTTGGGTTCAGAAGAGTGTAAATATTTTTCTCTTTTAAATAGCCCAGTTTGTTTATCCTAGACTGGAAAAGTGTAGTGTAGTGGTAATCATAGCCTTAAAGTTAATGTTTCATGATAATCCGTTAGACTTTATAAAAATTGGTGTAGAAATACAACGACTGTGGGGCACATTTAGATAAATCAGGTGGGAGGGACGTGTCCAATTGTGCCCCATTCCAAGAAAATGTATTTTTTGTTGAATATTATTATAATTATAATAGATTTAACCCAAAACTCATTGTTAGAATGAAGCGTTAATATAAATGAGCATCATAGATTCAAAAAACTACTCAGTTATGCGCCAAACTTATATTTTTTATTTTTTACAGAATGGTGCATAATTATAAACACAAAACAACATTTCAACAGAAGATTTGGCTAGTGCCATAAATGAAGTAATCGTCTATGAGCGAAAAATTCGAAATGCAGTAGCAATGTTCAATATAAACAAATCTACGTTTCACTTCCATGTCAAGAAAAAAAGGTCAGCCAATGAGTTAGATTCAAGAAATAAAAGTGATAACTCGAAAGTGACAACGAAAATCAGATGTTAGAAATCGAATGGATACCTTCACATAAAACGCCACCCGAAACTGTCATATAGAAAACCGGAATATGCCAGCATTGCTCGTACGTTCGGTTTTGATAAAGCCAACGTTAAACTTTTTTTTCAAAACTATTACGTGGTTATGGTCAATTATAAATTTGCTCCTGATCGAATCGTTAATACTAATTAAACTGGCATTTCTACGGTCATGCAAGCACCAAGAGTTATATCAGAAACCGGCAAGAAGCAAATGGGTCAATGTGTTTCATTGGAAAGAGGAACGCTCGTCACTTTCTGTGGAATTATAACTACCACCGGTATAACTATTCCACCATTATAGGTATATCCGCGAGTAAGAATGAAAGATCATTATTTATATCTAAGTGTTCCTGGTGCAGTTGGGTATGCAACAAAATCAGGCTAAATGTCAACAGCGATATTTATTAAATTATTGGAACATATTCACAAACATACGCATAGTATTCGTGAAAATCCTGTTCTTCTGTGTTGATAACCACGAGACTCATGTTTCACATGATGCAATTAATTATTGCAGAGAGCATGGAATAGTTATGCTTTCTTTTCCACCTTACTGCAAACACAGGATGCAACCACTGGACATTGGAGTTTACGGCCCGTTCAAAGCTAGGTGCAAGTCATCCTTCAATGACTTCGTTTTATCAAACCCTGGCAAACAATAACAATCTACAATATTGCAAGTTTGGCAGCCCAGCCAGATTGGTTATCATTTACTTGTATTAATATAACAAAGGCTTTCGAAAATGCTGGAATCTGGCCAGTTAACAGTCTTAATTTTGATGATTAAGATTTTGCTGGAGTGCTTACTTATGGACCTTAAGTGAAAAATAACTCTGCACCAATAATACCTTCTGGGAATTTTGAAATAAATGCTATGAACAATTCAGCTCTTACTCAAACCCTCGAAATGCCTATGAAGGGAGATGATAGTCTGGAATTTATTACGGACTTAGTGGAAGAGGTGCCAACAAATGTTTTCAGCGAAGCTTCTAACCTAGGAGTAGCACAATCTCCTAAACGTGTGAAATTAGTAGATATTCAACAATTTCATACGTTGCAACCAAAGCAGAATAAGCGTGGTAGAAAAACGAAAAAGGCATGCATATACTCTAGTACACCAGAAAAGAATGGGGTAGAAGCTAAAGAGAAGGAAAGGAATGACAAACAAGTTAAAGTAGTAAAACGAAAAATTAATGATAGTAAAAAATTAAAACCTGACAAAAGAAGGCTAAGAAAAGACCAAAGAAAATATCATCCTACTCTAGTTCGTCAGAATACGATGTCTGATTGCAATTCAGATTCTGACATAGATGTGCACAGTGATCAGCAGGATCAAATAAATGGTCTTTTAGATGATAAAGAGATTCTTGTAGACGACTTAGTTTTGGTAAAATTTGCAACAAATAAAACGGTTGTTCACTTTATGGGCCGTGTAGAAGAATTAGTGGATGAGGAACTAACAATCAAATTTTTACGACACAAACGGAACAGTGGCTTTTATTATTCTACTGTAAATGATATTAGCACTATATTCAAAGCCAATATTGTGGCAATACTTCCTATATGTTTAGAAACCAAGGGAACATCTCGTCAAGCGTCTTACATAAAGTTCAATACCTCAGTTTTCCCTTACAACAAAAAGAACTTTTTTGTCAAATATGCTCATGTTATAGCCAATAAATCATTCGTAAGTACTTTGTGAATTATATTATTTTTTGTTTATAAAGCTAAGAAAAATGTTAATCTGAATGATCCAAATGTGCCCTACAGCTGTACAAATCTGCCCCTTGGTATGGTACAATTGAAAAAATACACTGTTAAAGAAAATTTATATTTTTTCTATGTTTGACTGGTTTATTCGTAGTTTCGTCGATAAAGATTCAAAGAAAACAGATACAACTATTGACTTGTATAATATCTGTCATAAATTATAAAAATATCTTGAAAATACTCCTTACTGAAAAATAATCTCCAAATCTACCCCACCCTCCCCAACTTTGTTTTTCTTCTGCCAGTAGTCTAAGAGGTTTAGTTTTCTTAGTTTTCAAAATAGTAGCAAGATAGTAAATAAAATGTGATTCGTTGGGACTGACAGGTGCGTTAGTGTCAATTTTGGACTATGTTCAATTCAATCTAATAGTCAATGGTCAATTTTTAACCAAATATTCTCTTTAATATACCCCCTATATACTATATTTATTTATATATAGATATATATATATATATATATATATATATATATATATATATATATATATATATATATATATATATATATATATATATATAATGTATTGCTTTTGAAAGCTTATACGATAAATAGTTTAACTAATCTTCTCCGAACAACCTCCAACTACAATAATGAAAAACCACCTGACACAGAACTCTCCAATTCGGTTCCGTCAATAAAAAAGTTGTCGAACGAGGCGCTTGTGCTTGTCCCAAAAAAACGATCTGCAATATAAACTTCGTGACTTTGGGAAGTTGTGGAAGTTTTCTATTTTGGATGTAAAATTCTAATCGACAGGTAAATATTGAAATTGTTTGTATGGTGATTATTTGTTTGGAAACAGAAAATGGGAACTAGTGAAAATGTATAAAAATATTTTAGACGAAAATCCGAATACTTTTAAAGTTGCAGCTAATAGAGGATTAAAAATCATTTGCTACTATTATTTAAAAAATGAGCACTGCTTTGATAAATGTCCTGCATAATCTATAAATATTATCTTTGCTGTTCGTCTATGATAAAAATGTGTTATTATGATGTTTTAGTTATTAATGTCTATGTGCATATATAAATATATAGACTTATCTTCACACATGTTAAAAAAATTCTTTAAAACCATAGAGCCTAGATTGTACAATCGTAAATTAAAAGCAGTAGATAAACGACTGTTAAATTATAAACTTTCATATTGCAACCTCAAAGATCTTTGTGTGTATCCTGCATTTATATTTCTGGCTTTCGGATCAAGTTTAGACTCCAATAATCCGTTTTCTTTTTGTTATCTATTCTTGTCTTATGGCTAGGGAACGAATGGTTACGCCCGATAGGGCAAAGCATGCCGGGAGAATCCCAATGAGCCTATTTTTGGTCGATTCCTTAACTCAAAAGTTACTTAAATTTTCCTCCTCTATTGTTGTTCAGGTATTTTCTTGTGCAATTTTAATAATATTAACTATTTTTAATGAATATTAACCACGATGTCAATTAAAAATATGTTTATTTTTACGTTTCGGATTTCTGTTCGAAAATCGGTCCCGAAATACAAATGAAACCAATTATTTTGTTTTGTTGCTTTGTAATACAAACAAGTTCTCCTTAATATTTAATATGACTTATTCACCTTATTCATATTGACAATTCGTATATAACATATACTATACATTTATATATCACACGTTTTAAAGTAGATGACTTTAAAAGACTATTTTCAACATTTTTGAGATGCAATCCTGGCATGGCTTTATCGAAGAATAGTTTATTCAATTATAAAAAATTAATTTTAAATTGAGAATACCCATTAGAAAATTCATAGAAGGTTATTTTTGTCTTTTTTTTTTAATTTTAATTTATTTTTGTTCCGCAATAATATACCAATAAATAATTTGTGCAATTATTTCACACATACCATGCAAGAAGTTGTCCCATGAAAATTTCTTTCTATATTTTAATTTTAACAAAAGTTATTTCTAAAGTTGAAAGATCAATGGGAGTGTGTCGCTTTAGTCTTTGATTTGGTACTGACTTCTTCAGGTTCTTTGCAAGATTGTTAGAACACAGATTAACAGACCATGTGTTCTGTTAATCTGTGGTAAGGATCTCTTATTTATCAGTTTTGAGTTTAGGGTAATGCGTTATGAACTGATTAGGTCCATATCATGGTGTACTTGTAATGACTAATCACGCGTAGGAGTTTTGATTAAAATTTCTCCAACATATCTGCATTAGACCTAGACGATGATCCCCACAGCTGGATCCCATAACTCCACACTGGATTTATGACTAATTTATAAACTAATACCTTATTATGTAAGGATAGTTTTGATTTTCTACTTGACAATTAATGTTACCAGTAATAGTTAACCAGTAAAATCTACTAAGCATAAGTCCAAGTTGTTTTCTGTTCATCAATATATGCTTTTTCCATGTTAAACCTCTGTTGAGAGGTATACCCAGGTATTTTCCATGATCGTTTTGTTGTGACTCTTGGTTATTTAAAGACACCGGTGAGCATGTCTTTTTTCTGTCAGTAAATATACATTGACTTGCTCTCGTTTACTTTTATGATTCAGACAATTTTGTATTTTGTTGAGGATGGTCTCTAGTCTGGTAAGCACGTTGGTGTTTGGGTGTTAAGCTAAAATTGCCTTGGAATCTGCGCAGTTCTGTGATGATAACGTCAGGTATATGTGCTGTAAATAATAGACAGAAAAAAAGTCACAGAACACTACCCTATGGAAACCCTATTTTGATTGGATTACCACTTATGTACTGATCATAAAAAGTTATTTAGAAATGCTCTCTATGGAGATAGGACTTAGAATACGGAAATAGTTGTTTCTGACTGCTGAACAGTATTTCTTTTTTTCTAGAGCTTTATAAATAAAATTACAGACTCTATTTATTTGCTTAATGGTGGCATGCTATTGTCTAAATCCAAACTGGTGGTTAGGTATAAGTTTTTATTTCCAAATAATGAGTTGTAACATATTTAACAGTAGTCTTTCAAAAACCTTTGACATCATGGCACTAAGCTTATAAGTCTTATGATTTAATATCTTCAGTAGGTTAACCTGCAATGGAAATTGCAATAATTTTTTCCATCAGTGTCTTAGGTATTGCAATAATTGGTGCCATCTGTATCTTAGGAATTTCAATAATTTGTGCCATTTGTGTCCAGTACAGCATTTGTTTTTTTTTAAGTTCTTTGAGGATTTTAGCAATATTCAGGTTTTATCGAGAACACATTTTACGTCTGGTTTTATCTTCAGGTGAATGTGTTTGGTCGTGAATTCTTACTAGGGTAGTTCAGGTTAGTACCCTGATGTTAGGAACTGTTGATTCTCGTTATGTTAAGGTTAATGTTGTCTGAAATGTTTGACTGGAATATATTTACCAGGTTATCTGCAAATAATTTGGCTTTTTTTATATTCCTCCTAGTTCATCTTCCATTATCTATTTGAATAGAAGCGTTGAGTAATTAAGGTCGAATTAATTTCCGTGTTGCCTTCCAAAGTGCCAAAAAAATTTAATTGGTCGGTAGACTGGTTCAATTTGGTTTTATCCTAGAGCGCGCTTGTTCTTCGCCATGTGTTCCTTAATCTTCGATTTTATTAGGCAGGTAATATTGTTTGATTTCTGTACATTTGAACGAAAAATCTTTAGACACATATATAAGGGGTTAAAGGAAAATGACATATGGCACAGAAGATATAACTTTGAACTATATACAGCATACAATGAACCCAAGATCATAACATCCATAAAGATCGGACGTCTGCGCTGAATTGGCCATTTTAATTCGCCAAAACATATAATGAGGCAAACACCAGTAGGGAGAAGGTCAAAAGGAAGATCCAAACTTAGATACATGGAGCAAGTGGAACAAGATCTGAAAACACTTAAGATAACCAAATACAAAAACAAAGCAAAGAACAGAACATAATGGCGGAAATTCCTAGAACAAGCCAGGACCTAGAAAGAGCTACTGATGATGATAATGATTGTTTGGTTTCTAGCGGCCTGAATGGTGTTTACTGACAAGCTGCCTCATGTATTATTTTAGTAAATTGTTTAACAGCTTTATGTACATCGCTGTTACATTTCAGAAGTCTTTTTGTGTCCAATTTGTTTTTAATAATATTTCAAAATATTTCCTAATTCATCAACTTTAGTTAGATTAGTGAATATTCGTACTCAAGAATTTCGAATGAATATCGTAACCATTATACGAGAGTGGTTGGCTGAAAACTCAAAACAGGATTGTACTATTAGAAGTACGGATGGAATTCCCTTAGTGACAAAAAAATCGACCAAGTCTGAAATTCTGTTTCGCAATAAATCTATTTCCGACTGTGTTTGAAAAACTCTTGATATTGCTGTTTGTTTATTGTTTAGCGTGGTAGACCTTATAATAGTATAGTAATAATTTATAGCTTTTTAGACTTAATTGTTTAGCGTGGTAAATATCTGGGAACCTGCGTAAATGAAAACAATGACCAAGGTAGAGAAATAAGGACACGCATTAAAATTGCAAGACAAGCATTTATAACAATGAAAACAATGTTTTTCAATCGAGACCTTCCTCTGGATCTGAGGATAAGAGCCTTAAGATGCTACATGTTTTCGACTTTGTTGTATGGAATGGAAAGCTGAACACCAAAAATTGGATAATATAAAGAAGTTAGAATCATTTGAGATGTGGTGCTATAGAGGAATTTTAAAAATACCATGGAATCAACGAGTTACAAATGCAGAAGTGTTAAGAAGGCTACAAAAGGATTGCGAGGTCATAAAGCACATCAAAACAAGAAAGCTGGAATATTTAGTCCACATTACCAGAGGTGCAAAATATAAGATATTATGGCTCATAATGCAAGTTAAAATCAAGGGTAAAAGATCCATAGGAAGACAAAGAATTTCCTGGCTGAGAAACCTAAAAGAGTGGTATAGTTGCAGTTCAGTAGATCTTTTTAGAGCAGCCGCCAATAAGGTATAGATAGCTGTGATGATAGCCAACCTCCGATAGGAGAAGGAACTACAAGAAGAAGTGGTAGACTTTAAGCGGCACTAATAGTCAGTGGATCGTTCCATTTATCTATATTTACGCTAGTTGTTCGTATAGTTTTGTAAGATCGTATTGCTACCTATGCTTCGTAAATCATAGGGTTAAATCTGGAAAAAGCTCATGTTAGTATCTCCAAAAGTACTTGGTCGCATATTTGGTCTTCTTTCAATATTAACATCAGACTTTAATTTTATATGTATCTTATCAGAAAACCAACATAATCTTTTTTCGAGATTGTGAATTTGTGACTATAATGCCAATTTACCGAAATTCTTTTATTTATTGGTTTTTAAATTATAAATATGAAATTAACAACTTTTTTTATGATGTATAAAAATATTTTTGAGGCTTAATTATATATTTTATATTGAATACTATGTAATTAATTGTTTAATAATCGAAATCTGCTGACAACTAAATGTTGGAACTTTTTTGCTTTTCCTCACGTTTCTTAAATTTTATCAGCCTGACACAAAGATGACTTATTTGAGTATGAATAAAGAAAACTGTCAGTTTTATTACGATTAAAA
Organism: Diabrotica balteata; assembly: GCA_918026665.1. Classification (NCBI taxonomy): domain Eukaryota; kingdom Metazoa; phylum Arthropoda; class Insecta; order Coleoptera; family Chrysomelidae; genus Diabrotica; species Diabrotica balteata. Next base: position 50,015,772 of record OU898283.1, on the reverse strand, counting down.
TATAATAATGGAACGTGGAAAGCCTACTGATCCAAAAGTTCAAGAAATTATTATTCAACAGTACCATGAAGGAAAAACAGTGCTAGAAATTTCCAGTAAATTGACTGTAGCAACAACTAGGGTGTTTATTATAATTAATAAATATGGTTAAACTGCCAGTATTGATGTTTACAAAAAAGGCTCAGGGCCCCCAAAAGCTGTTTCTTAAAGGAGTGAATTTAATTCAAATATGTTAGCCGGGAAGAAGAAATACACTACGAGAAGTAACCGTTAGAAGGAATGGAAAAACTGGGATGGATGTTTCCAGAGGATCCTGTTGCAAATATATCCACAAGGGCGGTCTTAGGTTTTATAAAGTATGTTTGATAGGTTCTTGTTTGCAATATAAATTTTCTGTTTTTTTATTTATTTGGATAGGCCCAAAAACAACCATTGCTGACGGAAACTCAAAAAAGGAATAGTTACATTTGAGCCAAATCAAAAATGTCGTGGACCAAACATAACTGGAACAAAGATATCTATAGCGACGAAAGCAAATTTGATATCTGTGTGGGAGATTATCGAAAGCGTGTGATTCGGCAAAAAGTGTAATTCGAGAAGCATTCCATAAGGATTTTCTCTAGAGAACTGTAATGTTTCCACAGGGCATCATGGTGGGGTTGTATGTCGGCAAAAGAGTTGGGAACATTACATTTTATTGAGGCCATAGTAAACGCAGCTAAATATCAATATATCCTTGAATATTGGCCTCTACCAAGTGCGGCATAGTTACATCCATTCGAAGCCTCCTGCTATACAGTTAAATCTACCAAATATGGTTGGGATAACATGACATTAGCAGCCCGAATACCTCTATTCAATAGAGGTACTTTGACACAAAATGAAACAACGCCTAAGAAATAACCATCAGCGTTCTTTGACACAAATACGTGCTAAATTACAATAAATATGAGATCGTTTCACCCCTGATTTCTGTTAAGGCCTAGCTAGTACGTACAATCCCTAATAGAGTTCAGGCTGTTTTCAATCCAAGGGTGATGTTAGAAATTACTAATATTTATTTTAATATGTTAAAATCCTCTTGTTCCAACATTTAGTTGTCAGCATGTTTTGGATATCAAACAACTAATTAAATAGTAATCAACAAAAATTACATAATTAAACTGTAAAAATAATTCCATATTTTCTGAAAAATGTTGTTAATTTCATATTTACAATTAAAAAAAAAATAACATAAACGAATTTCAATAAATTGGTATTTTGTTGGCAAAATAACTGCTTGTTCCAATATATAAATGTTAGTGCTTGTAGTAGCATTTTCCTTTTTATAATTTTTTTCTTTCATTATTGGTTACCAGATTGTACTATATTTTATCAAGGAATTTGCAATGCAAATTCGAGTTTTGAGACAGAAAGCCCCACTCTTGAACTTTTCTCTTTTTACCGATTGTTTTTTTAGTAGGCACAATAGTAGTCACAGTCGTACAACAGTCACTTAACGTAGTTCTATGTTTGTTTTCTCATGCGTGTTTATATAAATCTGAGATGTGTCAAATTGTCTATTTTGGTACACCATTGATATTTACTTATTCTAATATTTAATGGTCCTAATCTTTCACCTAAATAAAAGTTTTTGCGTTTACAAGGTAATATAAATACTTTGTTCTTATTGTATGTTTGTTACCTTAAATGCTTTTAAATATATAATTTATTTCATATTCTCCAACGATTTCCTGATAATATTTTTATGTATGGTATTCTCAAATCTTCTCTTATGGTGGTTTGTAAATGTTAATACATAGAAAATATTTTTTACAATTAAAACAATAACTACAATAAGCAGGAAAGAAGACAATATTGTATTTATTTTACTTAATAAATACACTTCTTTTTCCGATTTTGAATAATCTTCGAAAATATAGCCTGTAAAAACACAGTTTCAGATGACTGAGATAGGATGCTAATACAAACTGGATATTACATAATACTCAGAGTTGACAGACTACTGAACTTTACTTGATGGTTGTGCTCTCCGTACATAGTATTAACCCTTAAGTACCATGGCGGGGTCAAAATTTTTAATGCCAAGTTTCGCTACCGAAACATAGATTGAGCATTGCGCGCTTTCTGCTAATCTTCGACCGGTAGGTGATTTATCGATCTACGAAAATTCCGTTAGTTTATCTGTTACTACTGCAGAGTTAGGCACGCATAGGGTCAATTTTGACCCGCTTATGGTATAGGTGTTTCTAGTGCAATTAACGAATAATTTGAAATGGCGGGGTGTAGTCGCAATAAACATCCTCTGACACAGAAAGAACTTTAAGAGGAGGGACCAAAAAAGTTATAGACAATGGACTAGATAGTGACAGTGAGTTTTTAGACCAGACTAGTGAACACAGTGATCACGAAACAGACATTGAAGAGGAATGGGACGATGATGACGAAAAAAATTGGCAAATTAATAATTCCGAAACTGGTAGTGAATATTCGGGTGAAGAAAGTGATATAGCTGACTCAAGGGATGTGTTTTATGGCAAAAATAGGTACAAGTGGTCTAAAATTTCTCCCACCTTTTTTCGTACACGTAAGCATAATTTAATTATTCATTTACCTCGTGTTATTGGAAAAGCTCGAGCTAGTATGCCAGAGAAACCAGGTGATGCTTGGGAATATATTATTAGCCACGATATATTGCAAGAAATTTTTGAGAAAACCAATGAACGAATAACTAATATGGCTTCTAAATATAATTTATACAATTTGTCGTGTAAATATAGCAATCATCTTGACATAATTAAATTAAAGGCCTTCTTAGGCTTTATATATTAGCTGGGGTATTTAAATCCAATAATGAAGATTTAAGGTCTTTATTTGCTACGAATGATACTGGCCGTGATATATTTCGAGCAACCATGTCACTAAACCGATTTTATTGTTTGCTTGGAAGCCTTTGTTTTGACGACCCAGCTACTAGACAAGAACGTATTGCACACGGAGATAAACTGGCAGCTATATCCAATATTTTTCATATGTTTATAATTAATTGCCAGTCCAATTATAGCTGTGGTAAATATCTCGCAATAGATGAAATGCTTATTGCATTTAGAGGAAGGTGCCAATTCAGAATGTATCTCAAAAATAAGCCACACAAATACGGTCTGAAAATGCAGTGTTTAGTAGACTCTAAGACACATCATTTGTTAAATGGTTTTATATATACTGGAAAAGATACACGCAGAGCAAATCCAAAAAAGTTATTTATCCCCACTTTAGATGTTTTGACACTTATTCCACCAATTTCTGGTACAAATAGAAACATAACAGCAGATAATTGGTTTTCGTCCATTGAGCTCATAAAAAAACTGAGAAGCCATAAAATTGCATATGTTGGAACTCCAAAAAGAAATAAAAAAGAGGTTCCTGCTGAATTTCAACCACAAAAAAGGCCAACTAATTCTGCCTTATTTGGTTTCACAGGAAGCGAAAGCCTTGTATCTTTTGTTTCCTAAGAAAAATCTTGCAGTGTTGTTAGTGTCAACTATGCATCATTCCAATACAATGGTTAATGGAAAGCCAGATATTATAAATTTTTACAACGAGACAAAAGGTGGGGTGGATTCATTGGATAAGAAATGTGCATGCTATAAAACTAGCAGAAGAACTCGTAGATGGCCTCAAGTAATATGGTTTCGCATTTTGGACATTGCAGGATTAAATGATAACCTAATTTTTAATGGAGTTCAGCAAAATCAAATAATGGAAAGGAGATTGTTTCTAACCACTTTAGGTCAAGAACTTATTAAGGCCCATTTAACTCGTAGAGCTCAGCAAACTTGTTTACCGAGAGAAATTCGTAGTGCCATTTTTAAAGTTTCCGGACTTCAGGAACCAATGCCTGTCGCAAATCCAGAGCCAGTGTAAAATATGTCCATATTCCAAAAACCAAAAGAAAGAAAGCTCATCGTGCGATAAATTTTGAGATTTTATTTGCAAAAATCATTCACGCATTCAGACGTGATGCATAAGCTGTGTTGAAAATTAAGGTAAAATCATGCTTGTCACTTTTGGCATATGAAATCTAAATCGATTTTTTTTTATTTTAGGTAGGACCTATGATATTGATAGATTTTACCATTGGATATAAAAAAACTGCACATTGTTATTATTTTTCTTATAATTCGAGAAAGTGCATAGCTATGTTAATTTGACTGAATACAAAAGTTTTTTTTTTAAATAAAGTTAAGTATATCTAATTAATCAAATTCGTTTATTTTTATATAAATGTAAAAGTAGCTGTAAACAAAATAATTTAAAATAAAACAAGGTAAAAAAAGAATATTGCTTGATACAAAAAAACAATGGGGGGGGGGGGTCAAATTTGACCCTGCCATGGTACAAATGTTACTATTTTTGGCCATGGTAGTTAAGGGTTAACTATCATGATTGTATATGAGGTGGTGCCACTCTTTACGATAAGGTCTCATGACTCTCGAAAAGAGCGTAGATAAAAATCTTAATACATTTTCAAGCGTGAACGAGTCAAAAATGGTAAAAAGAATTCTTTAATTTCATTAACCTAAGCTTTTTTCTTTACAGTTTTGCCCATCCTTTGATACGATTAAGACTGGAAAAGCTCATGGGCACTAACATTTGTAGCCTGACCGATAGGGAGTATATGACTAGGCTACAAATACGCATCCTCGAAGACTATGCTGACAAAATGGATAAACGGATTAAAACCAGGGAGGTAATAATTTTTTTCTTACAGTTTTGTACAAAATGTTTGTAATATTATAAAAATATGCTTAGGCTTTGCCATATGAATAGTGACTTTTGACTTTTTTGAAAATCTTTAAATATTCCTGGTATCCTTTCTATTTGGCATTTTTTTGGTAAAAATATTCATTATACATATTATTTTTGTTGTTGTGTTTATATATTTGTAATCGTGTGACACAATTTTGTTTTTCTTCTTCGTGTTCTTCCTATTTCAATTCTTTTTCTTCTTCTTCGTCTTTTTCCAATTTTTTAAACTATAATTTACTTCATTTAATGTGTCTAAGGATCCGTATATTTTGTTCATCTTCTTTTCTTGGCCATTCGCATACTTACTGTAGGCCTTCTTGGATCCTGCTAATTATAGCTGCATTATCTAATATGATTTTTATTGACCTGGTATTTATATAAATATCCGGTTCAATTGATTTATTAGCTAAATACTTTAAAAACTAGCATAAATAACTACAGTTAAGTCCTATAATGAATCAGTTCTCTTTCTACCATAACTGAGCAATTTGACTGATGCATACTATATTTCTTTTACTACGATTATCTTTAATATTAATGTTTTGACGTTTTTTAAAGTATATTTTTTTCTGTCGGACTATAATATACCAATAAATATAGTAAGTAGAGACTATGCACTTTTGTAGGCGGAAGAACTGGAAAGAGTCAAAAATCTTGTATTGAACGGAACGATTCCTTTAAGTCAAGCTCCCCCAGAGATGGCTGATCATCCTGTAATGCTAATAGATGCTATTTGCAACAAACTAATTGCTGAACGTAGATCTAAGGTAAGCCTGAATAATTTAAACTAACTTTTTAGTCATTAATCATAAAATAAAAATTGCTTGTCGGTCTTATTGCCTGGCCATTTTTTATGTTGTTAAAAGTTTTTAAGTATGGTCTCTTGGTTTAGGGTCTTGGTTTAGATTGCCAATATTTTTTTCCAAGTTATACTGCTTCTCAGATTTCACGTTTTCTTTTAATTTCAATGTTACCTAGTATCGTCGTTTTGTTCAGGTTTACTGTATGTCCTGTATTTAAAATATTTTATATTAGAGACGACGTTTTTTTTCTGTCAATGGTATTTCAATCTTCTTCCTCATCTACCATTAGGGTGGAACGAAAAATTCGAAGTCAATATTTGTATGACTCTAGTGCGAAAAAGTTGCGTTTTGATGTAAAATAAAACAGTAAGAAATCTTTTTTGTATCAGACCTTATCTTCAGGTTCCATGTTAAATTAAAACTTTGGGAATAACCAAAACAAAGTTAATTTTAAAAATTTATTTTTTTATCAGTTCCTTGAATCTAAATGCTTGTTTTATGATATAATATACGTTTTATGATTGGTAGTCTGATTTTTCATTAAAAAACCGCATAATATTGTTGATTGACACCTTCAACGAATAAAGTAATCCCTTGATTCTGGTCCACAAACAGCAGCTGATGTTTGAGTTACTAATTTATTCTTTCCACGGATTAGGTATGACAGGGGCAGTTTAAGACCTCTATGTTGTTATGATTCCCATAATAAATCATATTCCTTAGATCTTCATTGAAAATATGTTTTAGCAAAGGAGCTGCAACACTGCATTCAGAAATAAAAATTAAGTCAATATAATCTGCAGCACTAAAATTTAATGTTTAATGTATTTTTAATCTCTGGATCTTTTTTTTTTCTGGCTTTGTCTAGCTTTCAGCACTCCACGTACGTAGTCCTAACTTTAGTAAATGTTTTCATTTATCTTTCTTTACACCGAGTAATAGATTTTTGGGATGGGCAAAATAAGTATTTAATTGGACAACGGCATCAACAATTTTTCTTTGGTCAACTGGTAGAAATCGTGAATATTAAATCATTCGCCATAAATGTTTTGAACCATTAGAACAGCTAGAATACAGTTTTATGTAAAACCAAACTGATACATACACCTTTTGAATGAAACTTACTATGATATTTATACAATCGAAGCAACTGATTAGCAACTGTCAGCCATCTTGCGAGTGATATTTTGGCAGATATTTTAAGGCTTAAATCATTAGGACATTTTTCCTCAACAACTGCTTAACTGATTTGTTCAAGTACTTCTGATCAGTACTAAGGTCTGTTCTTTCCAATATTATTGGTAGGTTGTTTTCTATTGCGACTAAATCGACGACAACCTTCGCTTCACAGCGTTTCAGAAGTTTCCCTATCGGTCCTGAAAAACCAAGTGTTCCACTGATGCGTTTATCTAACTCTTGGATTATATGACGTAGAGGTAGTTCATTGCTATGAATTAAGCATACTAGCCATTCAAGTGAGGTGCCGCAGCATTCTTACAGTTTTCTTATAACTCCTACTTGAGGGCTGGTGTTCACTACCGTACGACATATCCTTATTTCCATACTTAACTTTGACATATCCATATTATTTTTCAGGATAAATGTCTGTATGCTATTTACGATGTTTGCAGTCGATCCTGATAAAGAAGATACGTGCCCTATATATCGAGAGCCTGGTTCTTCAATAATTGTTACATGTTCTTCTGTAACTGCTCGTCGCTAAAACGTATTCCTTTTTTGTGGCAAGATAGGCTTGTCTTTACGCCCATCAAAAAATATACTTCTGTTTCTATAGATAACGTCTATGAGATGCACGCCGTCTCCTTATTTTCATTATATCAATTTCTTTCGATGTGTCAGTCATAGTTATAACCACCCTATCCTTCAAGACCGATGGTGTTATAATTGCAGCAGAGCGATCGGAGATCCCAGTTCTATGGTACGCCGAAGCTAAACTTGGCAAGCAAATCCGCATTTGTGACGTAGATATTGGACTGTAACTGTTAACGAAGTAGCAATGAGTTCTTCATGATCATCTGCATTAGAACAATTTAAGTCAGACAAGCTGCTATTTATGGAACGATTAGAGGAATCAATGGAACAAGAACAATATCGTCAGTATTATATTTTTGAGAACTTGCCTTTCCCTTTATGGTTCTTTCCATTTTCTTTCATATTGCAGCAGATGCTGCAATATTTACTGGTCCAATTGTCATTTTTCTACAGGATCGTTGATCTTGAAAAAGATTCGCTCATTTTGTGGTACTTTCTTGATTTTATCACAAGTACACACACAGTTCCAGTCATGTTGCACTTGCAAGCCGCGATATCAAATAACTTTTCACACTCCTTTCGAAACTGGCAAATCTTTTCTTTGTATGAATTAGATTCTTGCTGAGTTTTTGGGTATCAATTAAGATTTTGATAATCTGTATCAATCTTTAATCATATCTTATATCATATCATATATTAAGTCTTTAATCATATCTTGAATACGCTTATAAGATAACGTTGGAATAGAAGCTGTTATCCATATTTATCCTACTTTCGTTGTAACGGCATTCGAGACGTCGGCAATGCATGATCCTTTGTCATATTATTTGTCAACTTAAGTTCATTACAAATAAGAGATAGGCAGATATATAGTCGGTCACACAGCCAAGCGGGCTACACTGTTGATGATTCGATCGCTAGTTTGGGACAGAAAAACAAAAAGGCTAACGTTGTAGTTAAAAATTCTAACTGAATCTGCTGATTAGACCAGAATATGCTGGTGTCTGATCGACCTATGGAGAAGCAATACGGCAAGAAATAATGTCTAGCGTTTTGGCGATACTCCTCTATAGATCACTACTGGATATTATCGTAATATTATATATATATATATATATATATATATATATATATATATATATATATATATATATATATATATATATATATAAATATATATATATATATATCGTTATATTATAATTATAGATTATTTTAGTGGGAAAATTGGAAATTTGAACGGTAACATTTTTTCTTGATAGGACTTTTAGATGATTTACACCAAGTTGGAAACAACTTTTATCAGATATAATGACATTATTAAATTTATCTTCTCGAAAACGTTGACAAAAATCTATTTTCCATTGCCTTTGCAGATGTTTCATTGTAGGGATTTTTTTTCTTGATATGTAGCCTTGCTTTTTCAGTGACATGCGAACAGTTCTGGGTACACTTATATTCTTCGTTGAGTTTCAAATATGTTCGCTAATTTTCGAAAACCTAGGCGCGGATTTTGTCGACCTAAAGCCACTAAAACATTTAAATTGTTTTCAAAAATCTTACTCGGTCTACCCGAAACTGGTCTATGTCTCATATCTATGCCATTTGTTATCCTCTTTATTGTGTCATAAACTGCACTTCTTTTGTGTTCAGTCAATTGTACTATTTTTGTAACGTTTCTGAGACCCTTTCTATACACATGTTCTACAACTTTTCTATTGTATAGATGATACAAATTTTTATATACAAATGTTCTACCATTTTCCTCTCTCTTTTCTTTTTTCTACTTGCAACATTATTTTACAAATCTTTAGTCTGTTTACAAACAACAATATCTGACAGATGGTGACAGACGATTTTGTCCATAAGCTACTATCGGAAGAACCTAGTTGATGCATTACTTTTGTCTTAAAATGTTACAAACAGGAAATTATTAAAATTAGGAAAACTATAAAATTTCGGATACTTTCAAGACGGTATAAAATAGATGGTTTCTAAAAAAATATTCTGGTCGAAAATTTGATAAAATTATTCAGACACGGTGACTCACATAGAATGTCCTAACTGATATTCTGACGAGATCATATTTTATATTGTTTATTACGTACATATCCCAAAATTATTTTCATAGTTTTCACGTTTATTTTTTAGATTAAAATACCTAAAGTTAAGATTCCAACATTTTTGTATTGGGACGATACTCCTGATCCTGAATCCGGTCTTACCATTCAAAAGGGACACGTATTTAGAAGTCCAGATGAACAGTTATGTGTACCGACTGAAAAATATTTAGAATATACAGAAGAAGAAGAAGAAAAATATATAATGCCACAAGAAGAGTATGACAAAATTATTTACATTAATCCTTTGGTCAAGAAACTGCTTGAATGTGAGGTAAGTGCATGATCTTCCTAAACAACAATTACTGTGTTTCTCTTTTTTGTATTTTTTTATATTTCTTCATTCAGCATGCTTTACAAAATTACTTATTCCTTTATTAAAATTTACGATTCCGTAAGTCTGTTGGTTATCTATATGGCAATATAATGGTTATAAACTATCTCAGAAGTTAAATGCATATTGAGTTTTCATCGAAATTATTTACAAAATAAACGTTTGAAAAAGAGGTATGATTTTTTACTTATAAACAATTGTAATAACTTCTTCATTTTTTATGCTACAGACTTGTACGTATAACCGTTGAATGTCTGGTAAAAAAACTCACTTTAAAAACAAAAGTTAACTGACCAATAGGAACGAAGTTAGTGATTATTTTATAAAAAATTATATCTCCATTGTTTATAAACGTTAAGAAGTAAAATTGCACAAATTTTAAACTAAAACTTTATACTAAATTTTATAGCTATAAAATTCATAAACTTTTTCGAAACTTACAGCCCTTCAAAACGAAGGGACTTTTGAAAGACCGACATAGGAAAGTGGAGGGTATAACTCAAATTGAAACACGTAGGAAACATGTACATTATCTCGGTTCCATTGCAGCTAGAAGCCTCTTTTTTTAATCTGGGATAGCTCGTCGAAATAACTACATAGTTTTTACTGGCCAGAAAATATGGGAAACCTCGGAAAAATTGAGTCCATTTGAAATTCACCGTAAACTTACTTACTTTTTTTTAATTTAGCTGTAATAGTCTGTCGCAGTAATAACATTGATTAACAATAATATAATATACATAATTATCACCCGTCAGGGTAAAAATTTCAGGTAATTTTTTACTCATTATATTATTATATTCCTTATATTAATTATATTTATTTACTAGTTTGACGATTTATATGTTAATATATGTGTATAGGTATATGTAGAGTACGAGGACGGTAAACACATTTAGTTATGTTTTTAGATCTAAAAATCTCCAAAGATCAGAGAGTATACCGTCCTCGTGTCCTTACATTTTATATGTCTTTATGTTAATAGGAGAAAAGTCATCTATATAATAGAAAACCGGTAATATATCTTAGTAAGCGTAAAAAAGGCGAGATGAGTAGCAGCTGCCACGCTCCAAAATTTCGTCAAAATATTCCTTAACTTTGTTCCTATTGGTCATAGAAAGTTTTTTTTTTAATGTGAGTTTTTTTAACACGCTATCCAATGGTTGTACGTACAAGTCCGTAGCTTGAAATATATAGAAGTTATTATAATTGTTTAAAAGTAAAAAACATACCCCTTTTTCAAACGATTATTTTTTAAATAGTTTAGTTGAAAACGCAATATGCATTTAACTTCTAAGATACGATCAGTCTTAAAGAATCTTAGGGAATTTGCTAAATGTGTCTACTATTATTATTAGGGCAAGTTTAATTGTTTAACCTCAGGGATAAATAAATTAAATAACTATTAAACCATTTAACCCATCGGGTGAAAATTTCACACAAATTTAAAAGACGGTAATTCCTCGATGTTTAGATGTATTAATAATATATTATTTTGTTAATAAATAAAATTAAAAAAATCGTAAAATAGTTTCGAAACACAATTCAGATTTCTGCTTCTGATTATAAAGCAGAAATCTGAATTGTGTTTCGAAACTATTTTACGATTTTTGTAATTAGATGTCGCTATTGCGTCCGTATTGAAGCCATGTTATTGTTGCTTGTTAAAAGGCAGAAAATATTGATTTTTTACGTTGAGAACCCCTATGAATAGCTCTTCTGACGAGACCTATTAGGTCGAAATACGTATCAAGAGATACATAGGATTTGTTTGCATGAAATCAAATATTTGCTGCCTTTTCTCATTTTATTCGGATTTACTCTGTGTGAGTACTAGATGCACAATTCGCTAAGGATTTCTGCTTAGTTGTAAAAGATATGTCGTGGAATGCAAATTTTAGATTCCCCATGTCTCTTTTAACATCTTTTATCAACGTCTGTTTGCCTTGCAATTTTTAATAGGCTCAGATTATAAAGCAGAAATCTGAATTGTGTTTCGAAACTATTTTACGATTTTTGTAATTAGATGTCCCTATTGCGTCTGTATTGAAGCCATGTTACTGTTGCTTCTTAAAAGGCAGAAAATATTCATGATTTTTCACGTTGAGAACCCCTATGAATAGCTCTTCTGACGAGACCTATTAGGTCGAAATACGTATCAAGAGATACATAGGATTTGTTTGCGTGAAATCAAATATTTGCTGCCTTTTCTCATTTTATTCGGATTTACTCTGTGTAAGTACTAGAAGCACAATTCGCTAAGGATTTCTGCTTAGTTGTAAAAGACATGTCGTGGAATACAAATTTTAGATTCCCCATGTCTCTTTTAACATCTTTTATCAACGTCTGTTTGCCTTGCAATTTTTAGAAGGCTCAGATTATAAAGCAGAAATCTGAATTGTGTTTCGAAACTATTTTACGATTTTTGTAATTAGATGTCGCTATTGCGTCCGTATTGAAGCCATGTTATTGGTGCTTCTTAAAAGGCAGAAAATATTGATTTTTCACGTTGAGAACCCCTATGAATAGCTCTTCTGACGAGACCTATTAGGTCGAAATACGTATCAAGAGATACATAGGATTTGTTTGCGTGAAATCAAATATTTGCTGCCTTTTTTCATAAAATTAAAAAAATTATTTATCAATTTTAATTTAAAAAACGGGAAAACAAAGATATTCTTGATATAAAAAATGATATAAATATTGTTCGTGTAAAATATAAGGAAAAAAACTTGAACAAATAATCAAATTGTGACCATAAATTATTGTTTTTTCAGAAATATGCGAAAAATGTTTCGACCTTTTTTTAACAAGACTGGGCCATATACTTTATTTTTATTTCGATATTTTGTATCACGAGTATCATAAGACGACAAAGTTGTTATCCTGCGATTCCTCATATTATTATTTACCAAACTGTTATTGAACGATGCAGTATGCATTAGGAAAACTCTATGGTCGTAAAATTTTCGATCTCTTTAAGTATTTTCTGAGATAGAGTGTGAAATCTTCTTAAATTTAAAACCTATTTGAGTAGCCATTGAGTCTAAAACTCTAATTGTAATTTATAGAGCTTTATTCTATGGGACTAATGCTACGTCGCTGAAATGATTTCGACAAAACTCCCATTTTGTTAAGAGCGTTCGACATAGCATGTATATTTTTTAAAAAATTAATCTTAGTGAGAATGTTTAGTAAACTACTGTACTTAAAAATTTCTTTTGTATCTCTAGTCAAATCCGTAGAAGCCATCTCAAAATCTTAACAGATTACTTCGTAGTTATGTTATACAGCATTAAGTGTACGTTTGCTTGATGCCACCCATCGAACAGACAAAATAGGTCCAATTCTTGAAATTTGCTTGTTAATCGATACTGCTCCATTTTTAGGTCATTTTGGTTTTTAGGCGATTGGTGATTAAAGCTATAGAATTTATCTATATATATATATATATATATATATATATATATATATATATATATATATATATATATATATATTTATCTATCTAGCTATATATAAAGATTATAAAATAATTAATATCACTGACTTCATTAACGCAGTACACAAACAGCAAACTCTAAAATATGATATAGCAGTGCCACATGAATAAATTTGGAAATATTGTTTGCAATCTTGTTATGACTCCTGAGTTTTTTTCACTCATATTCGAAGCTCCATTACAGGCAAAGGCTATAAGCCACTCTTCCAGAAAAGTTTGATCAAAGCCGTATATATTTAAGTATATCAAAAGGTCCCTTGTAATATTTACGGCTGTCGTATCAGTCAGCTCCATTATGTCTAAATTACAAACAGAAGTGTCTATAAAATTTGATGAGGAATCCCTGAAATATGTCGTTATTACTACAACCAAAGTAGTTCTTTTACTCAATGTTGTCGAGTCGGCTATCAAGGCTGTAAGTTTTTATTATTTTCAATAATGTTTTTGCATATAGAATTTTTTATTTCGGATGCAATATGAGCCACAGTATCATGACACATTTTGTCAAAATGTAAAATATTACCCATAGGTAGTCTATTTAAAATTTATAAATAGATAGGCAGACATTCCAATAAGTAGGTATATATTGTTTAACATTATCACTATTCTCGTCTACCTTGCTCATGGCATTTGTTTCGGGAAGATTTAAATCACATAAATTTTTACAGTACTTTTTTCTTATTGCCGATCAATTTAGGCACGTGTGACATCTTTTTAAGCAAATATTTTAGTATGTTACTAATTTTAAATGCCTACAAAATGCTCATCCAAAACGATAGTCGATTCTCTAAAACACAGAACAAGAAAAGTAAATACTAACTGTTAAATGTAGTAACTTAAAAGAGCATAGCTTAAACTTTTTCAGTAAAGCAGGTTTTAAGAATTTTATTTAAAATATTTGCATGCACGTGCACCAGACCCACAGTTAGTCGATCGGCGGCCGCCGGTCGCGAGATAGAGACACGTGGTCGTAGTGTTCAGTGAACTTTTCAGTTGTGGTAATAAGCCAATAAAAATCAAGAAATCGACAATAGAAGTTACGGAAAGGTGTGTGAATTTGGTCAACGAAATAAGCGACGAGTAATGCGAGAAAACCAGATATCTAACTTACTCGGAAGAGTAAGCTTATTTTGGGCTGCTTTAGGAAAAATGAAAGACGTGTTTAAACCAAATGTTCCTACTTAAAAAAAGCAAGTTTTTCACCAGTTCTCATATATTACAGAAATCTTCACTATCTGAAAAACATCAGAAGAAAAATTAAGAAGGACACAACGTAAAATAAAGAGAACAAACTTTTGGAATAAGCTTGGGAGATAGACTAAGAAACAGGAACGTTCGTAAATGAACTGAAGTGAAAGATATTATAAAATGTATTACAAGGCAAAACTGTAGATTGCGAGAATGATAGATGACAAGTCGATAAAAGATTGCTTCAGTGAAATCACTCGCAAAAAAGCGAAGCTGATACAGATCCCCAACATGACAGGCTGACGAGTTCAAACGAATAATTACACCCAACTGTATAGCAGAAGCGTAGAATAAAAATAGATTGAATAGCTAGAGAAGGCCTATATTCAACAATGGACAAATCAGGGCTGATTTATGATAGTTTTTCTACATTGTTTAATCCATGTCTTATTATGTTTTGTTTTATAATTGTTTGAACTTGTCTATCACTTCCTTCGTGTGGTTTTTAATAATAATGTAAACATAAGTAGAGTAGATCATCCAAAACATAATATATCTAAAATGAAGATTTCCTTAATTGCCACAATAACAAATATTTATTATTGTGTAAATGCAAAAACAAGCAATATAAATAGGTACTTAATAATCGAGAAGTATTTAAACTTACCATAATCGGATGGGTACACAGTTCTTTCGTTTCGACATACTTCGGTAACCATTTTAGTTGATTTGGATGGAGACACTCTGTAATTAAAATATTAATTAAAAATCTATTAAAGTAACCAAAGGGTACGTTAACAAAATTCTTTTAAAATTAATATGAAATGTGCTTTACTCATTTTACGAGCACCTAACACCACTATCAGCAAATAAAATGTTTATCGATAACTAGTTTAATAGTCCAAAATTACAGATTTATCTTACAAAAAATAAATTGTTGTCTATAGGTACGGTTTGATTAAACCGTGTTCCAAATTCAGGAATCCCATCCGAAAAATAACAAAACAAAAAATAACGTGGTTTCGTTGTAGAAAAAGTTGCCCGTCTTGAAGATGTAAACATAAGACTAATAACTTGGTTCGATAATAAGCCAGTAAATATGTTATTAACTTACGTTGGTAGTGTGAACCTAGAACCACAAAATGTAGGTACTTTCGAAAAGAAAAAACGTACAAAGAGATTCCATGCCCTCACGATGTTGAAGTTTATAATCTGCTGATGGGAGGAGTGGACTTATTAGATTTGAGATAGGGCTTTACAGAATCCATCTATGATCAAGAAAATGGTATAAACAATTATTTTTTATTGTTGTATGTATGTGTTGTCAACGCATGGATACTGTGGCGTAGAAAAAATTAACAAAATTGCTATATGCCATTATTTGACTTTAAACAAGCGATTTCTAAACATTTATGTAAATCTGGGAACTCACTACCAAGAAAGGTCGTCCAGTAAGACACATTGAGACTCCAACGTCTGGCCGTTAGTTTTGCGACGTTGCCAAAGTTAAAAATAGTTCTGCAAACTTAGGACTGATAGGAACTGGATTTTTGAGCGGGTCAAGCTAATATAGTTCCTTTCGCGGTCCTTAGAAATAGACATGGTGTACGTACACAGATAGTGATGATAATGCGTCAGAAGGCAAGAAGAGAAAGGATAGAGGGTCAAATTTACCTTTCCTGAAGAGCAAAAAAACTGCCAGAACTCCAAGCAAAAGAGAACCAAAGGAAGAAGATTCAGAGGATTTGGACTACGATGAGCATGTTCAAGAAGATGATGGGGGAACTAAAAGAAATCAGGAATGAGAATAAGGAATATAGAGAAGAGATGATAGCGTTGAAAAAATAAAATATAAAGATAAATTAAGAAGTGAAAGAAATAAAAAAACAAATTCACCCAGGTTGAAAACAAAGTAGAAAGAATGGAAAAACAGATAAAAAGAAATAACATAGTAATTACGGGTCTACCAATAAACGCAACAGATAAAACACTCTGTCTGGTACAAATGAAGGAATATGGCGAAAAAATTTAGGTAATGAAAGAAAAAAGCACACTCAGATTTCTTACTGGAGAAAAGATCTTCATCAACGATGACCTGAGCGAAAAAGAAAGACACATAAGGCAGGAAATCATAAATAAAGGCAAGGAATTAAGAGCTGAAGACAGAATTGTGAAGATAGGGTACAAAAAACTAACTGTGGATGGTATAAAATGAGTATGGGCCAGAAATAGTACTTTTAAACAAGAAAATTCCAGAAATATGGACCCAAAAAACGGCATAGAGTAGTGGAAAAGATAACCCAATATGCCAACGGACCCTAGCGATGAACAGAAAATTGAGTTTGAACATAAATAGCAAAATAAAAAATAAGAATATGTACCGAAATATTGGTACATGTAATGTACGAGGAGTATACGAGGAGGGAGCATTAATTAATCTAACAGAACTAAAAAAATATAAAATACACATTTTAGCAATACAGGAAACACATTTAACTGGAAACAACATTAAAAAGATTAGCCCATACACGTTTTATACAAGTGGAGGCTATAATAGGAATTTTGGAGTAGGTTTTCTGGTACATCAAGACGTGGAGCAGGTAAACCGATTCATAGTAAAATCTGATAGAATGTGTGCAATTAGAATTAAAGCAAAAGAGAATATGATATCATTGATAAATATACATGCTCCAACTGAAGAAAAAGAAGATGAAGTAAAAGACGAATTTTATGAGGAATTACAGTCATTGTGTGAAGAAATGCCCAGACAAGATGCTAAAATTATTATAGGCGACGCCAATGCAAAGGTCGGAAGAGAAGATATATATAAAAACATAACAGGGGGTGAAAGTAAACATTTTAATACAAATGATAACGGACAAAGATTAATCACATTCGCAATTGAAAACAGAATGAAGATAATGAGTACCCATTTTTGGAGGAAAAATATATATAAAGGAACGTGGAAAATTCCGGCAACAAATGGAACTAATCAAATAGACCACATCTTAATACAAGAGAAGTTTGCCAATTTAATAACAAATGTGAAAATCTGCAGAGGAGCTGACGTAGAATCAGATCATTTTTTGGTTAAAATTATATGAGAAAAGCAATAATTAAAAAGCATAAACGAAAAAAGAAAGTTCAACGTAAATTTAACTTTGAAAAATTGCGAAAATTTGAGGTAGCGCAGGATTATTAAAAGGATATACAAGAAAACTCCGCCAAACAAGATAGTACTACTGTAACATACAACAAAAGTTCTTGAAAATGACAAACACTATAAAGAAAGCTACGTGGAAAAATATACCAAGAATAAAAATATTTAAAAAAAAAACACTGGTTCAATGAAGAATGCAGAACAGAGTTAAAAAAGAGATCAGATTTGAGATTAAAAAGTTTACGATCACAAAAACAAGATGACCTAGAAAACTAAGGGAGCGGAAACGAAAGTATATGGATGATAAAATTAAGCGCATTGAAAAAAATTACAAGAAAAATAAAATAAAATTTTTTTATAATGAAGTAAAATACATCAAAACTGGGTACCAGGAAAGAACGATAAATGTAAAAGATAAGCAAGAAATCCTGATAGTGGACGAAGACCAAATATGTTAAAGGTGGAAAGAATATTTTGAAGAGATGCTAATTGAAAAAGTGACTACTGAAGAAAATTGTTATGTTCCTAAACCTGAAATAGTAATAGAAGGAATAATAAAATATATGAAAAATCAAAAAAGCCCCGGGGAGAGCGGCATTGTACCAGAAAACATAAAATATGGAGCAGAGGTCTTAATAAACAAACTTAGTGATCTAATACTAGAAGTATGGGATGCCAAAGACGTCTAGTTTTGAAGAAACTTAACCTGTGTTAACCAATAGAACAACCCCAAAAACAACAAAAAGAAAAAGAAAAACTTGCAGGATGCAAGACATCAAGAGATACCGTTAAGTTCTGTGCGTACGGACAACATTGAACATATGCCAGAATGGCAGTAATATCGCCGTGTCAAATATGTACAAAAAAAAACTTACACCAAATGCATAAAGTGTAAAGTATTTTTTTAATATTCGCTCCGAGGGTTAACAAAGTGCCAAAGCAAAATCGACTGACCTGCTTATGGTGGCGATTGCTTGAAATTTTATCAGGACGCTTTTGTGCATGGTACAGTGAGCATATTCATTAGACCATGGATGTTGATCATTGGTTGATCATGCACATATAACCTCAATTTCGTAGATTATGTTAATAAATCTTTATTAACGACAAAAAATATTTTAGTTGAACTATAAATGTCACTATAAATAGATAACTAATTAATTCTAAAAATTGTATCCGGATATTAACACTACAAAATAAAATATTTAACAATCGTAAAATAGTTTCGAAACACAATTCAGATTTCTGCTTTTATCTGTGCTTTCTAAAAATTGCAAAGTTTTATCAACGTCTGTTTTGCTTTGCAATTTTTAGAAAGCACAGATAAAAGCAGAAATCTGAATTGTGTTTCGAAACTATTTTACGATTGTTAAATTAGATGTCGCTAGTGCGTCCGTATCGAAGCCATGTTATTGTTGCTTCTTAAAAGACAGAAAATATTGATCTTTCACGTTGAGAACACCTTTGAATAACTGTTCTGATGAGACCTATTAGGTCGAAATACGTATCAACAGATACAAAGGCGCTGTTTGCGTGAAATCAAATATTTGCTGTCTTTTTCACTTTTTTCGGATTTACTCTGTACGAGTACTAGAAACCAATTCGCTAAGGATTTCTGCTTAGTTGAAAAGATGTGTGGTGGAATGCAAATTTTAGATTCCCCACGTCTCTTTTAACACCTTTATCAACGTCTGTTTTGCTTTGCAATTTTTAGAAAGCACAGATAAAAGCAGAAATCTGAATTGTGTTTCGAAACTATTTTACGATTGTTAAATTAGATGTCGCTAGTGCGTCCGTATCGAAGCCATGTTATTGTTGCTTCTTAAAAGACAGAAAATATTGATCTTTCACGTTGAGAACACCTTTGAATAACTGTTCTGATGAGACCTATTAGGTCGAAATACGTATCAACAGATACAAAGGCGCTGTTTGCGTGAAATCAAATATTTGCTGTCTTTTTCACTAAAATATTTAAGTTTCACAAAATAATCCCATAAGACTCAATACTAAAACGTCCTCAAAAATCTGACAGCGTGTCACGTGATTGTAAATGGAGGGGAGACCCACGGAGCGAATAGTGAAAAAAGGAATTGTCTATCACAATTTCGTAATTAATGTATTTTTGTTTGTCAACATTTTATTAAAATATATTATAGGACTAAAAAGTTATTTTAAATGTACCAATCCTTTTATATGCCTTAATATAAATCTCAATACATAAAAATATATTTTATTTCATGTTTGCAGTAATTAATGCAGTATAGGGTTAAATATTAAAATTACACAAAGTCTTGTAAAATTTGAGATTTTCGCAGCATATGGTATACAATATTTATTTATTGTTGTCTCAAGTGGCAAAAGCCGTGAAGGAACGATAATACCAATAGATGTTCCGTTTTGATTTATGACGACCAATCGAGCACAAAAAAGCCAAAGGCTATTACTTTGCAGGATTTATGTATTTTTATTAGTGTCAACGCGACACTGTTTATTGGACAGGGATTTTCAATATTGCAGATGTATTGGCATTCCTACTACGCGTTTTAGGTAATGAAATCTACGTAGTAATTTTTAAATAGCGGAAATGAGATTCTAACAAAATAGATATGTTATTTGAAATAATAAAACTAGTAGAATGTCGACAAACAGCAAAACTATTAAATGACAATATTTTTTCTTAAAGTATTGTCTCTTCTTCTGTTTTTAACATATTTTAGAGCTTAACGTATAGCTATTGATTGCGCTGAGAAGATTGAAAATTCATTTGGTAGTTTAAACTTAAATTCTACGTTTGTAGCAGGTAAAAAGTATGCGCATCCAGTCCCTTCTGTTGTTTTTGATGCGACCGTGTATATTACTGTGGCTTTCCTGTAACCCTGCAGTAGAGATCTTAGAAGATTGCTACTCATAAAAGTTGTATACTGGTTGATCTCATAGCACCCAAACATACCCTCATAATAGAATTTTGAAACGTCTTAATTTTTCTTAAAAGGTTTTTGGAAGCGGAACCATAAAGAGTAGCACCGTAATCTAGAATAAATTGTATATAAGCGCAATAAAACAACAAGGAGGTTTCTACATAGCAACCCCACCACGTTTTATTTGTCATTCTGAGGAAATTGCTGCCTTTGTTACATCTATCAAGCATGTACTCTATGTGTTGTCTCCAAGTTAACTTCTTATCCAAAATAAGGCCTAGATATTTGACATGATTTTAGATCTTAAAACATTGATCGTTCAGAATGATATTTTCATTTGTATGTCTTGTGAAGATAGATACCACTGATTTTTTATAGATAAATTGAAACCATTCTCTAAGAGCCATGAAAAAGAGATTTACATACTTTGCTAAAGCCTTGAGTACAGGTTTCATATTTTTGTTTTCTGTATAGATGCCGAAATCGTCGGCATATTGTACGATTTTGAATGAACTGTTATTTATTTGGATGTTATGTATGTCAGAGCTGCTGTATATATTAAATGAGATTGGAGATAAAACTGAGCCTTGTGGTATACCTTGATAATTATATCGAGGTACAATTAGTTTGTTATTATAATCTCTTACATAGATGATCCTCTTTGTGTAAAATTCAATTATTGTATCCACGAATGCGATTGGCATATGAAATAAATTAACCATTTTATTTCTTAAAGTTGACAAGCAAACTGATTCGTATTCAATATCCAATAATAGTCCTGTTAAATAGTTGTTTCTAGTTAAGTTATTTTGTACATCTACCACAATGGTTGTTAGAGCACCTAGTGTTCTTTTATATCCATACTGATTTTCTGGTAGCAGAATGTTGGTAGCAAAAGTAACGATATTGGTCTGTTTGAATTTGCAATATTTAGATCTTTACCGGACTTTAGGATAGAAACAACAATGGTGTTTTTAAATGAATTAATAGCGATGTTATTTTGAATGATATCATTAAATACCTGTAACAGTAGATCTTTAGCGTCTTTTGGTAGGTTGATTAACATGGGGTATTTGATTTGATCTAGCCCTGGGGAGGTATTATTGTAATTTTTGAGAGCGAAATCTAATTCAGATTTAGTAAAAGGTTTTAACAAAAAGTGATTAGATTTTTGACTTTGTTCGGATTGGTTAGAGAAATATTGAACCTAGGGTGAAGAAATTTTATTAAAGAAGTCGTCTAAAACTTCATTGCTGAACGATTTTATACTATTCTGCGTTTTTTTATTCATTTTGTTGGCCTGTGACCATATTTGCTTAAAAGAGGTATTTTTGTTTAAATTGGAGCACCATTTGCTCCAACTGGATTTAAATTTTTGATTTAACTGCTTTTTTGTTCGAGCAGTAACTTCCTGACATTTTAAGAAGTTATCAAAACTCGATGGAAGTTTGTAAGCGTTTAATAACTTTTTTCTTTCAATAATTATTATATCACATTCAGACTTCCACCATGGTGGTAGGAGACGATTTTTATGTTTAAGAATTTTTTATTGAGGGATAGATTTTGAAGCAGATTAATTAATACAATCAATAAGAAAATTATGATTTTCGTAAGTGTTTAAAGAGCTACTATAGTTGGCAAACACTTTTTACATTAAGAATGTATAAAGTAACCAATTGGCTTTATTGATATTCCATTTGTTTTTTGAATAAATTGTTTTATCTGATGTGTTAGATATGGAAAGGTTCATGGTTATAGCCAAATGATTTGACTCTAAGGTATCTGAACAGACGGACCAGGTAACTTTACTGGCTAAATTAGCTGTACAGAGAGAAATGTCAATCATAGATTTCTGAGTACCATATTTGGGAAGATATGTGTGTTCCCATTATTTAAAATAATGAGATCTAGGTCCTCGACACTGCTGACGATTTGATGACCTTCAGCATCATTGTGCAGTGAGCCCCATAATGAGTTATGAGCATTCATATCCCCTCCAATTATATAAGGTGATATAACTTGGGAGAGGATATTTTTCCAATCGTCTTTAGAAGTACGGACTTTAGGTGGCCTATATACAGACAAGAAACTTAATTCCAAATTGTTAAATTTAACGGAGATGCCACAAACTCAAATTTTATTTTTGAAATTTTTAGTAATATTCACTTGACAGAATGGGATAGAAGTTTTAATCAAAGTTGCTACGCCGGCATACCCATCGTGTCTATCCTAGCGGACTATATTATAACCCTTAAATGTATAATTTTGATTTGGTTTGAACCATGTTTCATTTAACAATGCTATATCAATGTTTTCAGTTGTTAAAAATGAACTTAACTATTTTTATTGGATGCAACGGACCTTCTGTTCCATTGTAAAATTCTCAGAGTTGTTTATCTTTGAAAAACCTTATTTACTGAAGATGTCCTCCAACATCTGATTCTAACGAAGAAATAAAAAGTGGTAAAATAAAATAAATAAAAACATTTATATTGGTTTTTTAAATAGTGCATTTTGACCTTGGATTAATGTTTAAATAAGAAATACTGCCAGAAAAAAAGTTCTATTTGAATTACATATTTTAGAGAAATAATTTTGATTTTGATATACCTATGCTAAGAATTTTATTTCAATGTTTTAGTACTCTCCAATACTGAAAACATTTTTTGATTTATGCTCTCATTATCTACAGATTTTATATCCGCAAGTGTGTGAATATTTTTATAAAATTAATGACACACTCCGTCACGGCCTGCGCAATATTTTTATTATCACCTTCTGTAGGATGAAAGGTAGATTGCGTTGGATACTGGGAAAGAGGATGTGATAGTCCAAAACGGAAGTTAAACATGGGAGGGTTCTGTAAATTTGGGGATGAGGGAGAAGTAGTGACTTTACGTTTTTTGTTGTTATGGGTTGGTGCCATAGGTCTGCTACTATCCGAACGTTGAGAATTTGTAGGTTGTTGCTGCTGGAAAGCATGGTTATTACCAGAACTTTGAGGTAGTTTCGGGAATTCTGCCTCATAGTTTTCTAAGACAGAAAAGCGATTGTTCGTTGTTATTTCTAAAGATGAAGATTGAAAAAGCTCTCTGGCTTCTAAGAAGGATACTTTCTGTTCTATCATCAAATTTTTAATACGTTTCTGTTCCTCGTAAATTGGGCATTGTTTAGAAATCGATGTATGCTGTGTAATCTTGCAATGTATACATCGTTTATTAGATTCAGAACAGTTGTGTTATTCAGTTTTCACTGGTTCTCCTTCAGTGTTTATTCTATATATTAGTCGTTGTAGCGCTTCTTGGCTATCAGCTGTTATGACTGTATCATCAGCATAGCGAAGATTACTAATAGTTTTTCCGTTGATTTTGATTTCATCTTCAGTGTCACTTAAGGCTCTATCGAAAATCGTTTCGGAGTAAAGATTAAAAAGAAGGAGTGACACAACACAACCCTGTCGTACACCTTTTTCGATTGAGAAGCATGATGTAGATTCCAGTCCTACTCTCACAGATGCCACTTGATTCATATAAAAGTTCTTTGTGATTTTAAGGTCATTCTCATCTATCGAACGTTTCTGGAGCAATCTTATTAATTCTGAATGATTAGCACAATCGAATGCTTTCTAGTAATCTATAAAGCATAGGAAGACATCTTTTTACTGATCTTTGCATTTCTGAAGTAGGACAGTTAAGCTACAAAGTGCTTCTCTTGTGCCAAATCCTTGTCTGAAACCGAACTGTGTGGGGCTAATGTCTCTTTCACATCTGTTGTCTTGTTTTTCATGCGTCCGTGTATATTACTGTGGAAAAAGCTTTTTGGCTTCTAAGAAGGATACTTTCTGTTTTATCATCAAATTTTTAATACGTTTCTGTTTCTCGTAAATTGGGCATAGTTTGGAAATCGATGTATGCTGTCTACTCTTGAAAAGTATACATTATGATTTATTAGATTCAGAACAGTTGTGTTCTTCGGTTTTTACAGATCAACATAAAATACAATGTTCTTGGCTGCTTTTGCACTGTTTTGATATGTGTCCGAATCTCAAACATCTATAGCATTGTGTGACTCTGCCTATAAACTTTTCCACATTAAAATAAACAAAATTAACGGATATATGGCTGGGTAATACGTTACCTTCAAAGCTTACTACAATAGTCTTCTTAGGTACATATTCAGTTTAACCATCTTTTTTAACTTTCCTGTGCATTCGTCTGATGTCTACAACCCTTGAGTTTAAATTTTTGTTTTGTTTTAAATAATCAGCGTCGTAACTTGTGTCAACGTCTCGAATCAAACCCTTGACCTCTAAAAGGTGATTAGGTATGAAAGCTTTTAAGTTTAATTCTTTTAAATTTTTATTTGTAACCAACTTGTTAGCTTCTGCTATTGAATTTAATATTACTTTAACGCAATTTCTACCTATTCCCTTAATTTATTGAATGTTTTGTATGTTTGGAGTTTTGTTTAAAATATGTTTAACAAACATAGGATGCAAACGACCCAAATTTTGCTTATTAGTTTTTTTAACATATACGCAATAATTATTTAACGATTACTTATCTGGATTTATTGAGTCAAATAGTTTTGTTTTGTCCTCCTTAGCACCTGTAGGAAAAACTATCACTTTCACAAAAAACTCCTCTTTCACAGAAACCTCCACTTTTACCATCTGGCGTCTTATCTTTTATGATCCCCATGGGGGTGCAAAGTTTTTAAAATCTAACTTATTTAAATAGTTTTGACAAATATATTAATACGAACAAGAAAAAACTTGAACACTAATTAATACCAAATCGATAAGCCGGTTATTGTTGCTTGACTTCTCTCTTCGAAGGTTCAAGCGAAACTGCAACCTCATTTTAAAAACCATTGAACAAGTAATGGAAATAAAATACCATTAATACTAACGTGCAGCTATATTGTGCAGCTATGGAGTCTTGGACAAAGAAGTGAGAAATCAAGTACAAAAAGCAAATAAACTGACAGGATTAATTAATATTACTATATGGCGAAACAGACACATTAATACTGAGATAATGTCAAGAATTTATAAAGTCAGTGTAAGACCAATAACGACATATCGAGACCTTCCAGGAAAAACATCGTAACCAATAATTTTTCTAATTTTTGATTTTTCATCGAAAGTGATCCTAACAACAAGCTTTTTCACTGACCAAAACATCGTAAGCCGAACGAACACGGTTTTGAGTTTAAAAATAATAAAGCATTTTATCGTTACCAACACAAGTCGTTACCAGTGAAAGGAAAAACATCGTAACCGTGTTTAAAAAAAATCGTTAGTTTACTTTTGCAGGGTTACGATGTTTTGGGTAAAGCCCAGCAGAGTCGGGATGTGACAACCGGTCAACAAGCCTAAACCACATTAAACTTCTTCTTCTTCTTCAAGTGCCCTGTCCGTTGCGGACGTTGGCTATTAACATGGCAATTTTGATCTTGTTTGCGGCGCTTCTGAATAGTTAGACCGATGTGAGCCCGAACCACTTCCGCACATTTTGGAGCCACGAGTGTCTTCTCCTGCCTGGCCCTCGCTTACGTTCTATTTTTCCCTGGACAATCAGTTGTAGCAGACGGTACTTCTTATCGTGTCTCTATATGTGGCCTAGATATTCAAGCTTTCTTTGTTTAATTGTGTTCACGATTTCTTTCTTCTTTCCGATTCTCTGGAGTACCTCTATGTTGGTGACATGTTCGGTCCAGGATATACGAAGAATGCGTCAGTACACCCACATTTCGAATGCTTCTAGTTTTCTCGTTAACGTCTCCGTCAGCGTCCAGGCCTCCACGCCATACAGCAAGGTCGGAAAAATGTAGCATTTAACTAGACGTAGTTTTAGGGGAAGAGACAAATCCTTACTTATAAGGAGCTTTTTCATATTGCTAACTGCTGCTTTAGCTCGTTCTATTCTCGCCTTAATTTCTGTGACCTGTTCCCATTTTGCATTTACGTTGGTGCCAAGGTACACATAAGATTCTACATGGTCAATTAGTATGTTACTTATCCGTAATTGTCTAGCGGGTTGTTGCTTTTTGCTTATCAGCATCCACTTTGTCTTCCTGAAGTTGAGGCTCAGGCCGTATTTCTCACTAACTGAATTAAGTCTTTCCATTACTTGTTGTAATTCGTCTATGGTACTGGCAAGGATCACCGTGTCGTCGGCATATCTTATATTGTTCGTTAACTCGCCGTTTATTTTTATGCCCTCATTTGCATTTTCCATACATTTTTTAAATACTTCCTCGGAATACGTATTGAATAAGAGTGGGGATAATATACACCCCTGACGGACACCTCTTTTGATCTGCACGCTTTCAGCTTTCACATTAAACTGTATATGGTATTATCATCAACTGCAATAAAAAAAGAACGAGGGTCAAACGGAGTTTGTAGACTTGTATTAAACGAAACCGTTTCACAAAGGGATTTTTCAAGCAATAGTGCATATGAACGTGTTCAGAAGTGGATTAATAGTAATGTACCGCATAGCTCTATAAAAATTAGAAGACAAAATATCAGCATACTTTTGGATTAATTATCAAACACAAAACAAAAATATCAAACACAAAATCTTGTTTAAATACTGATGTCTGTCCACTAAATAGTTATCTTAAAAAATTCAGAAATGTCATAGAATTCAAAAATGAAACAAGATAGTAGCTTTGATACTGAAAACTTTAAAAGTATGCAACCCAATGAAGATATTTAGTGATAGGACAAAGAGGAATCCGGAAGCAAAAATGCATAGGAAAGAATAAAGCAGTACAACCCAAGCAGCCTTAATAAAAAATGCGGTAATAAAAAATAAGTGAAGAAGATAGAATTTTGATTTTTAAAAACTATTGGGGTATTGTAAGCTCACATCGGTAAAGAGATTGGATCTAATCCTGTATGGTGCAAACCCCAATTAAACAAAAAAAGGCTAAGTCTTTCCGAAGATCAAAAACCATTGAATATTATATTCCATATATTCCATATAACAATGAAAAGGCAAAAGTTTTTACCAACAATTTTTAATTCAAACGCTTAATATTTCCCAAATGACGCTACGACATACGAAGAAAATGCCCTAACCAATAAGATGGCTAAATACAACCAAAGGGGAAAAAGAGACCACAAAAATAAATTTCTTTCTAATGAAGTCTCTTTGGTAAACAAATACATTAAACAACTACCGGTTATTCCTTCGCATTACTGTAGCAACAAAAGCAATAAATTATATTTCCAGTCGAGTTTAAGAACGTTAAAAATTTGTATCGGTTATACAAAATCTGTCTTGTTGCCTATGAAAAACTAACTGAAATTGTATCACTGGGTAAGTTTCGGAAAATATTCCGGTCAGATTTTCATATTGGTTTTTATCTGCCAACGAAAGATAAATGTAATCTTTGTGAGAAGATATAAGTATTTAAACAAGAGGAAGAAAAGAAGACAGAATCCTACAATCAACACATTAAAGATAAAGAAAAGTGCCTTGGAATTTTTTCAAAAAACCAAAATCTTTCAAAATAAGGATCTGTGCTGTGTGTCAGCTTTGATGTGGAGAAACATTGTATGAGAGCGGTTCTGCAAATGTTTATTATAGAATATAAAAATAACATTTCTGTTACCAGGACATACAACGATGCCCGTAGACTCCGTGCACAGTAGCATTGAACGTTTCAGCCGTGGTAAAACTGTGTGGTCTCCAATAGAATGGCCAACGGTTATACGCAATTCAAGAACGAATCGTTTTAACTATGTTACTGAGTCATTGAATTTTTAAAATTTTTCAAACTGGAAAGATTATGCTAAAATATTGATATTAAACAAATTCAAAATCAACATTAGTAAACTTTGTATAGCTATGTTTAATAAAAATAACCCACAAAGCTTTATTGTAAAGTATGGATTCTTTGATAATAGTGAACTGAAAACTATACATTTGCAAGAAACCTTAAAAACACGCCATAATCGTAATAGTAACAATACTGCTCCGCAACAAGTCTACAATAATCGACTTAAAATTTTGATAAGGGCGCTATCGCAGACTTCTTTTTATTACACCCTAGTGGTGATATTACAGGCTGCGTGATGGAAATAGATAACAAGGATACGTGACAGTGATTTTTGAGTATATCTCATTTTTTTTTAACAAATGTGTAATTTAAATAATTGTAATATTTTTCATTGATTCTCACCAAATAAAACACAATTAAAATAAATCATAATCAACGTTAATGCTTGAAATTTGAACACACGAAACATCGGAACTATGTCGACAAAAAGCGTAAGTGACAGTTATGCGAAAAATTTTAAAAACCAAACATCGTAAGTACCAGTTCTATTACAAAACACACTACGAAATAATATATTAAAAAATGTTTTACTTTCAATACTGATTGGTACGAATATTAATTAAAAAAAACCTCCTCCTGTAAAATTCCACTTTTGCTGTTTACAATGTTTTTCCTGAAAGTGCTTGATATGCCTCAGAAACAAGACCCGACACAACCACAACACAAAGGCTACTGGAATCGGCATAGATGAGAGTGAGAGTACTGAAAAGAGTTACAGGAAATACGCTGAGAGATCGACAGAGAAGCGAAGACATTAGAAGAAAATGTACCGTACAGTGTATAAGCTAATAGACAATAAATAAAAAAAATTAATGTAATAACCCCATAAGCAGAATATGGGAGACCTGTGTTGTCAAAGTAGTCGTCAAAGTGGTAAGTCAGCAGAAGTCTGGGACGACCGGGCAAGAGACGGAGTGTCAACCTTTTATAGATGTCTTAATTCGTCAATGAACAAGCTGAATTGCTTATAAAGAATAACAATAAGAAAAAGAAATTTAATAGGGTTTGACCTTGGAACAAGCTATGTATTAAGTATTAAGTTTTTAAGATTTTTCCTTTATAGTTCTAGCACATAAAGGCAGCAAAACAGATAGACAATTGACATAATGTATTGAGTCCTTAATAATAAATATTAAGAAGATAAAAAATTTTAATATAGTGTTTTTCCTCATAAATTCCCATATTCAACATATATGCTGGCGAAAATGAATGAATTTATTCAATATGCTAACGTGGAAAAAAACGAAATAAGTCCCAAACAAACAAGTCTTTTCTGGACCTTAAAACGTGAATTACTAAATTTTTAGGTAATTGAACTATATCTCAGTTTTAGTAATAGCGTCTTTGTAAGATACTTATAAATGGGACCATGGAGAAATTAATATATTATTTGAAAGCACCTGTATAAATCATTATCTTTATTGTGCCACCGTTTCAAAATTCCCACTAGATTATGAAAATCTTATTAAATCAACTCTCGATGAAAGTACAACCACAGAATAGTAAACAATCAGAATTCCCACTCTCCATGGAAAATTAAGTACGAGCATCTCCTTTGCGCAGACGTTCCGCCATGTTTTAGAGGGAACCAGTGTTGTTTATGTGGTGTGCATAGAAAAATTAACCCGGTTTAATTGAGTTATGGCAATCATAAACATACTATACAATTATATTAACATTGTTAAATATAATAACATAAATATAATATAATTAAACAAAAATATGAACAATTACATAACCTCACAAATCATATGTCCACATCATTATGTGTTTCCTTCTAAAAAATGGCGCGCGTGCTGAAAAACTTCAAAGGCGGCATCTGAGAGTGGACATTCTGTTTTTTTATTATTCTGTGGTATAACTCTTTCTTCCCAGATGGATTACATCACTAGTATCATATATATGCCAAAAAATCATAATTTCTTGATTTTTAAAATCTAAGTAACAAAAATTGGAACATAATAACTAAAAAAACATATTCTCTCGTTTGGATTGAACTCGCAACTTCTGGTTCTAAATACCGCGCTTCAACTCATTCAACTAGTAAACTTAAATAATAACGTGGCTAATTAATTTTATTATTTGACAAGAACATTAATTAAGATGTCAGTTTTTTTGTTGTATTTTGCGTATGTGTTTATTTATTTATTGTACTCCAAAAACGGGAAGGTTATTACGAATCATAGAAGTTCCAGGAAGAATATTTATTTGTAAAATACTTTGGCCAAAAGTATATATCTAGCGAATTAATATAAAATAATAATTATAACAATAAATATTAAATATATTTACAAAAGTAACATTATTACTCTCGAGAGAGACAGAGAGAAAATATATTTTCTGTCTTTCTCTTACCTATATCTTACATATATAATAATTCTATTAATAATTTTCTTAATATTTTAATAAAATACCCTAAAATGCATTGAAAAATTACTAATAAAAATTTTCACAAAACATCCTGGGTCATCAACTACCCGTTGAGCCCACAGGGGTAAAAAATAAAAAGAATAACTTTTATGCAATTAAATTTTATTTTATTTTCTTTTGATAAATTAAACATTTACTCCCTAAAATAAAAACAATGAAGCAGGCATAGTTTAATTTTATTACTTAAGGCTTAAAATAGTTTGGATGATAAACTGTGAAACATTTATAGTGGGGTGGAATTTCACATATATCGTATATGTGGATTGAGCAGAAATTATTGCATTATTTTGAGATTCAATAAGTTGAGCTGACTTTTCATAATTAGACAAAAGTGTACGAACTATATGTCTCCTAAATTCTAAGTTATCATTTTAATATTCAAATTGTGATGCTAGTGTCGAAGCCTTAGTTACACAAACATCTAGCATCGATATTCATATTGAAAAGTACATTTTTTCACGTATTTTTATTCTATAGTTCGATATAATGTTGTCTATTTGAATTTTTAGTTTTTACATACATCGCTATAATCGAAATTTTCCCAATACATTCTTCGCCTTGATAATGGAACGTAACCACTTAAGATTAAAATCCCCAAGAATACATACAATTTGTCAATGTCTATTGAAATATTTTGATTTGTCGAGGCAGCATAATTTATTGTCTCTTTATTTAAATACTCTATTGTTTTTCTGGTCATAAACAATTTAAAAAGACAACTAGACTGCTTTTAGTAGTAAAGGTTTACAACTGGTAATCTCGGAATACTAAGATCCGCACGTAATGTTGGTAAATTTATCATGTTTGACCATTTTCGTGGCATCTCTTTATTACCTATGAGAATTACATTTTGCACATGCTTTGATGCTTTGATTTCCAATCCGGAAATCATAGTCAACAAAGCTTTTGTAAAAACCTAAATCATTATCTCTCCTGTTGCCGACAAGAATGTAGAGCGAAGAATAATTTTTAAATAATTTTAAACTGTTTGTCCTTGTTTTAGTGTAGTTTTATGTACAATCTTTGTTCAATTTCATTTTTTTTTACATTCTGCGCTTGCTGGATAGCCCAAATTTGACGAAATGCCCCTGATGATGCTGTAGAAAGCGAAAGTACTTGGGCAAGATTTGATTATTAAAATTGTGCTCGATATTTGCCTTTAATTTTTGAAAAGTTCATTTATTCGAGCATTTTACCTTATATATATTTAAAACCTAAATCGTCAAAACAAATGTAAAATGTAATTCTTATAACAACTGTGGTTTAATGCTATATAATATAATATTTAATATTATTAATCGTATTAAATAGCAATCATTCAAAATTAACATGAAATTCACAGTTGTTAATTTACTATATTGTTTTAGAACGTAGAGGAAATATATGATCTTGCTGAAGAAATTACAGGAACAAAGAAACTTGATGACCTCTCCAGATTTACTGTGGAAACTAGGGACACGATTGTCAGTACAGTTACGAACTAGATGAACGCAATATGAACTAGAAAAAAATTCAGACATACGCACTATATATTAATAGTATTACTCATAAAATATGTGTGAAAAATATATGAACAAATTTTTAGTATAAGAATATTTAATACTTGACATGTTATTTATAGGACAATTTAAAATTGTGTATTTATCCAGTTACTTTTTATGTAAATAAATATATAATATGATTGTTATTTTTTATTACTAACCCTATACAAATACATCATAATAAAAATTTTATATCGTAGATTTCGTGCCAAATGATGAAAAAACATGTAACCAAATAGACCACATTCTGATAGATTCAAGACCATGGACGTATAAACATAGATGGACACAGCAATAAGATACCTTTAACACACAATGTTTTGAAGCTTCCATAGAATGTGATGCTTCCGCAATGAGCATAAGCGTTCTTGAATTTTTACTCGCGGGTAATTATTCAGATTTTAAAAATTGGAAGTAGTAATAATGTATACAAACACGTTCAAAGAATTTAAAAAAACGAGAGTTTAACTATTAACAAATCACGTCTTTATAGAAAAATTAAAATACAATTTTATTTGCTTTAAAATTAATACAATAAAATATAGTATTTTTAATAGGTATCAAAATAATGCTACAATAAAAAATCTTTATGTTTTCTCCTAAATTTGCTACCAAAATAGTTCGATCGTCAATATTATTTGGAAACCTACATAAAAAAATAAATGAGTTTTATTCATTTCACTAATTTATTTGCATCCATGAGAAATATTAAATTAAAAAGGTACTAAACAGATCTTTTTAATCAGATGATGTCTACTTACAATTTAAAAATGTCTACTAATTTCATGAACTTATATCTTATTCAATACAATAATGAACATGAATAAACCCAATGGTACGCCTATTAAAATGTAAACAAACACGCTTCCTCATTTCCTCATCTTAAATAATGTAAATTGTATGTACTTACAAATGAAATGAGAGATCGGGATGTATATATTTCGTTTATTTTATTTCACTTTTCACAAATATCACTCAAAATACAGCCAAAATATCGAAAAACAACTTTTACTAAAAAGTAAACAAACATGGAACAGCATTTGAAGTTTGACGTAGATCCATAAGACAGAGAAATGTAAACAACCGTTGCCATTTATAAATAGTTTTTAGTGCTTCTACATATAAAATAATTGATTGATATCTATTATACGCTATTATTAAATGATAATGCATACTTTATATTTTGATTACAATTAAATATATTAATCTAACCATTAAATTATTATTTTGGTTTAATAGCTCCTGTAGAGTATAAAATACGAAGTAATATTTTCAGAGACTCGCGAATAAGAAATTTTAAAACAAAACGTGACAACAGTTAAAGGTGCTGAGAATGTGACCTATTCAAATAACTTTGACTTCACAATTTTATGTAAATAACTGAGTAAATCTGTGTTTATACGTCCATGTTCAAGATACTAAGCAGCATTATTAATAACGAATATATATATATATATATATATATATATATATATATATATATATATATATATATATATATATATATATATATAACTTGGGACTACCTTGTCTATATATATATATATATATATATATATATATATATATATATATATATATATATATATATATATATATTTGTTAAAACCACGTCGAAAAAACAAAAAGAAAGATAGGACATAAAATCCTTCCAAAGGCTAAACAAAAAAAACCAAATATCAAATGGTCATAAGAAAAAGATCCAATTTACTAAGAGAGGAGGAGGATAAATTACATATCGAGTAAGCATGGCAGCCAATGGCATTAGTTACAGAACAAGTAGCACGGAAATTATTAGAAAAAATAGGAATTGACCAAAGCGAAAATGGTTTGACAAAGAATGCAAGAAAATTCTGGTAATAAAAACTAACAAAAGACTAGGAAAACTACAGATCTAAATATAAGAGCTACCTAGAACATTAAATACGAACAACAGAGAAAAGTACAGGAATAAATCAGGTAAGGAAATTATATAAGGAAGTAAAGATAGTCACACAACCTGAAAATGTTGGGGAACCAAAAGCCCTGAGAAATTAAATAGAAGAATAATTAATAATGACAGAATGAAAAATGTAACGATAGAAGAAATACTTTTGGAATTTACTAGGTCATAAAAAATTTTATGAATTTTTTATGAGAATATGTGCCTACGGAATCTAATGAAAATGCTATAGTACCCATAGGTGAAAAGGACATAAAAAACAATTTCGAAACTATAGAGGCACATCGCTTATTAACACAGCATATAAAGTTCTGACAGTTATCTTACTAAGGAGACTCATCCCCTATGCGAAAGATTTGACAGGCAACTGCCAGTGCGGTTTTTATGCTAGAAGGTCACCAATAGATTAAATATTTATAATACGATAAATTTGTATTATTAATACGAAATTTTATTAACACGAAAAACTAAAAATTCAACTGGGATGTCACCAAATCTTCGTAGATTTTCAGCAAGCATACGTTTGTATAAAGGATGAACAATGCTGGGAATGAGAATACCAATAAAATTTTTCAAGCCAACACAAATGTTCACAAAAAACTCGTATGTACAGGTGAACGTAGAAAATATAACATCAACGCCATTTAGTACAATATCAGGACTCAGACAATGGGACCCATTGTCACCATTGCTGTTCAGTTTTGTCATGGAACATTTAATAAGTAAAATATCGTCGGAGTTGACAAAGAGTTATGTCAATAGAGGTTTAAAACTGATATTGGCCTTTGCTGATAACATAGGTACAGTGCATTATTCTACAAAAGACGTGTTATAAGTTTTTACAACTCGAGGAGAAAGCAGATAATCTGAGTCCCCAAATAAATATCGAAAAGATGAAATACAGGCAATTAACCAAAAATCGCAGGTCTAAAATTAAACAAAACATAACTATTAATGATCACCACTTCGAAGTAGTAAAATATCTAGGACAAAAATCACAGATAATAACCAAGTAAAGAGAGAATTACTGCTAGGATTAAAGCATTATACGCTGTTTTTACGGTATTGTAATTTACTCTGTTAAAATGACAATCTAAACACTGTACAAGTTATTTGCCCATTTGTTACTTCTTATGGCAGTAAAGCCTAAACCCTCAATAAATGGAACATGTTTTCAGCTCCTAAATCCAAAGTAATTCCCTAATCTTTAACCAATCTATAACCCTAAACAGACTTTATTTACAAACAGTTAATTATTTGACACTTCTTGGTATCACCTTTGATACAAAGCTTATCTGAAGACAGCATATTCAGGAACTTAAAGGAAACTGTACCCAAAGAATCGATTTACTTAAATCTCTTGCTAGCTTCTCTTGGGGAGCTGATAAAGAATCTCTTCTTAAATATATATAGCGCTACTTTATTCTAAGCTAGATATGGCAGTATTCTTTATATGACATCTATTAACTTCCTGTTTAAGTCTCTAAACGCGATTCAAGATACATCCCTACGACTATGCTTTGGTGCTTGCAAATCAAGCCCCGCTGAAAGTGTTTTTGTTGAATCTTCAGAGTCATCACTCCATCTAAGAAGGCAACAGCTTTTACATCCATACTTTGTAAGAATATTAGCAAATTCAAGTAACTTGGTAATAAATATAATCAATCCCATAGAACCTCCCCCAGCAAACGCATCCAATCAGTCTTTAACATTACCATAAATATTACCTTCTTTATTAAATTCCATTATCCTTTTAAATACTTCTTCTATTCACACCCTCAAGACAGCTCCATGGATGCACAATCTTCCAATTTTCAATACTGATTTATGCAGATTCGACAAAACAAAAACCCCAAACTCAATCCTTAGAAAATCCTTCCAAAACATCCTCAATTTAACACAAGTTAATGAAATTTTATACACCGATGCCTCCAACGACTGCCCAAAAGTTGTAGTATCTACACTGCAGGATTATATGCAATATTACAAGTATTTAAGACTTAAATCCATCCTACTTCAAATGAAAGCATAAAAATCAGTATTTGTACTGATTCACTTTCGTCGATTCATTCAATAAGATATATTTTTTTGAAAAACCTACTAGTCCAAGAAATCCACACCATCTGTAACCAACTATATTCTCAAATATTCAAGAAAAAATCTTCAGCTTATATGCGGACCTGTGGAATAAAACAAAAACTTAGCTGCATGACGTTCAACCCAACTTATCCCGCGTCAATATCTCCTCTATGAACAGGAAAGACAAATCAGTTATTTACCGACTACGAATAAAGCATACACGTCTCACACATGGATACCTTATGGCATCAGACATCACTCCAGTATGCCTCTTTCCATGAAATATGTGATAGTGGACTACTGCCAGTATGAGTCTTCCAGAAACAAGCACAGCCTAAAAGGAAATCTAAAAGACATTCTTAGTGTTTCAAACCGGTTTGACAGTGTTCTTAAATAAAAAAAAAATAAGTTTAAACCAGCATAGAGGCAGCATATAAACAGTGCATAGTGATAAGCTTTATTATTTGAAGTAATTCTAAGCTAACCATAATTTTAAATAAAACAATAATAACCGAATATAAATAATCTGCTGGTATTTAAATAAAATATTCGCAGAATGATATTTGGGCTTTAGCGATGAAATAATACGAGAGTGGAAAATATGCCGTAATGCTAAATGGGCGAAAACGCGAAAATATTATACGATCAAAGGACAAAAGAGTATTAAAAACAGTTTTTTATACTAGTTGAGAGGAGATCAATAGGCTGTCCTTGGAAAATATAGAAGGATGCTGTCAAAGCAGGTTTATCTAGGATTAAGATAAAACGATGGAAAATTGCTAAAAGGCTAGCTCAGGCTCACCCCAAGTTATAAGGTTAGGTAAGAAAAAGAAAACTTTTTACTTTTCCGTAAATGGATCAAGCACTAGTGTCAGAATAGTTGCATGCATCTTTACGTTGATATCCAAATTATATATTGAAATGACTCGCAAAAATCTCACAAAATGAAATGTCTCCTATTTTACTAATTGTGTGAATTATTGTACATTTAAAGAAGTTTGGTTGCATTAAGCTCTCAAGATAGACATTTTACTCTTGTCATGCAAACAATAATAAGATTTTTTTTCTTTTAAAGACTATATAAAGCTCATTGCCCTTGTTTTTGTTTGATCCGTCAA
Organism: Diabrotica balteata; assembly: GCA_918026665.1. Classification (NCBI taxonomy): domain Eukaryota; kingdom Metazoa; phylum Arthropoda; class Insecta; order Coleoptera; family Chrysomelidae; genus Diabrotica; species Diabrotica balteata. Next base: position 49,978,198 of record OU898283.1, on the reverse strand, counting down.
CCTATTATGTTTGTTTTTATGAACGCATTGTCCATCTTCTTTAGCATCTCCAAATTCATTCAGATCTTTTTTTTACAGTTCAAGCACTATAATTAGTAATGCCTTGTAACGACAAATATACTTTACAGTAAGCAACATAAATAAAGGGCAAATGCACAAAAAGTAAATTAACAGTATTAGGTATGCAGACGATACCGTTCTGATAGCAGGAAAAGTGGAAAACTTACAAAATATACGAGACAGAGTTAATAACGCAACTAAAGCAATGAAACTGATAATAATAAATCTTTAAAATACATCATCATTTAATCTTCGCTTATCCACTGCTGGACATAACTCTCCCTCATAATTTTTTATCTATTTCGATGTTGTGCCTGTTGAATCCAATTCCTATAACAATGTTTTAGATCGTCAATCCAACGTTTTGTGGACGACCTCTGCTTAGGTAGGCATCATCTCTTGGTCTCCATTCCAGTATCGGCTTTGTCCATCTATTATCTGCCATTCGAGCCACGTGACCTGCCCAGTTCCATTTCAGTGTTGCTACTCTCTCTACTGCATCAGCCACTCCTGTTCTTTATCGTAGCTGGCGATTTGGGATCTTGTCTCGTAGTGAAACGCCCGACATAGCACGCTCCATTACCCTTTGACACACACGGATCTTTTGAACTGTTCTCCTTGTCATGGTCAACGTTTCCGCACCGTAAGTCAACACTGGCAAAACACACTGATTAAAGGTTTTTCTATTAAGGCATATTGGTATATCAGAGGATTTAAAAATATGGTTCAGCTTCCGACGGCTGCCCAAGTCAGTCTTATACGACGGAGAACCTCAACGGGTTGGTTACCTTTTCTTATGCGTATTTCATGACCTAGTTATTTATAGGCCATTACCTGGTCTATGAATCTTATTCCTACGCATATATCTTCGATGACTACAAGATTTGTCATCATCTGGGTTTTAGATATATTTATTTTCAATCCCCCTTTTAGCGAGGAAAGGTAGAGCTGATTTAAAAGTTATTTGGCCTCATCTATCCTATCAACTATTAGTACAACATCATCTGCAAACCTTAGATGGCTAAGCTTTTCTCCGTTTATATTTATGCCCTTGTCGGTCAGTTTTGCCCTTTTACATACATATTCCAAAAGCGTAGTAAACAGTTTCGGCGATGTGGTGTCCCCCTGTCGTACTCCACGTTATATCGGGAATTTCTGGGTTTAACGATTACCCACTCTAACACTGGCTGTTGCGTTTTGGTATATGTGTTTAATTATATTTATATACCGATAGTCAATTCGGCATTCTGTCAAGGCTTCCACATTTTTTGTTGATTTACGGTGTCGAATGCCTTTTCATAGTCAACAAATATTAAAGCTAGTGGTTTATTATATTCAGTGCATATAATAAACAAGTTTGTTCCATAGCCTTTTCTAAAACCCGCCTGTTCTATGGGCTGATAAAATTCCAATTTATTTTCTAGTCGTTTAGTAATTATTTTTTTAAATAGTTTATAAATATGTGAAAGAAGACTTATATGCCTGTAAGTCCTGAGGTCGGTAGCATCCCCTTTTTTATGAAGTATGATAATTTCTGCGTTATACCACTGGGTTGGTGTTTTTCGGGTCCTGCAACCATCTAGTGAATATTTTGGCAAGGACCCTCCATAATCTTCCAGCCACTTTCAAGGCATCTGCCACTATTTCATCGCCTCCGGTGGACTTATTGTTTTTCATTTCTTGCACTGACCTTCGAACTTCATTGGGTGTTACGTTACGGTAAAATTCCAGATCACTGATTGATTATCTTTGGTAATGATCTACTTCGGTTACATTGCTGTTCTTTTTATAGTTGTCTATAAAAACTCTCTATCGTGTTCATAATTTGAACTATATCCTCAATGATTTGCCCCTGTTCATTTCTTAATTTGTGGACGTTTTTTCTTCCAATGAACATGCTCTGTCTGAGTACTTTCAAGCTTTTATTTTCTTCTGTTACTCTAGTTATTTTCATCGTATTGTATCCCTGTGATCAATCCCTGTAATCCCTGTATCAATTGTATGTGATATTTTCCCTAAGTTTTTTTCTTTCCTCTAGAAGATGTTTTGTGTTGTGGCTTAATTTTTTGTTGTTGTTTTCAGAGCAAGGGCAGTATTTCTTTTGAGCTTCTTTATTATTATTATTATTATTATTATCTAATATTATTGTTCATTTCATTAATGCAGTGTTAAAAGTGGTTTTTGCTCTAATTAGTCTATGGTCATTCCGTGTTGAAAATTTATTTAATAGTGTTATATCCTGAACAATATCTTTCCGATTTGATATTATGAAATCAATCTCATTTTTTGTTCTTTGGTTCGGACTTTTCCATGTCCACTTGCGTTGGGGTTTCTTTCCGAAGAAAGAGTTCATCACAAAGACATTTTCCTGATGTAAGAAGTCAAGAAGCCTGTTACCTCTCTCATTTTTCTCACCAAATCCAAAGTTTCCCATAGCAGATTCTGCATCATTTTGTTTGAATCCTAATTGGGCGTAAAAATCTCCAATTATCAATGTGTAATGTGTTTTTGAAATTTATATAGCTGCTCTGATATCTTCATAAAATTGATCAACTTCCTTATCCGGGTGGCTCATAGTTGGTGCGTAAGCCTGTATAATTTTAAATCTGTATCTTCGGTTTAATTTAAAAATAAGATAAATGACTCTGGTACAAATACTTCTTATTATGGTTATGTTTGGTACCCATTTTTTATGGATTAAACAATAGATGAGTCTTTGTTTTCTCTGAAATGGAACATATTTCCAGACTTAAGTATTATTCGATCTTCTTTTCGACGGCTAACTTTATTTATACCGATTATATCCCATTTTATGTGTTGTAGTTCATTTTTCAGTTCTATCATTGATGCCTCTGTTGATAAAGTTTGTACATTGTAGGCACATATATGTATTTGTCGTTTGTTTTGGTGACCTGATCTCTTCCGGTGATTCTTAGCACCCTCTGCTTCAACACTGTTCTGACCGCCACCTTGGTCAGGGAAATTGGAAGCGCCGGGGACTGAGGGCCGTACACTTGCTGTATCCATCATGAGGGGAAATTTGGCATTGAAATGCCGCGCTGGCCAAGTGTGTTGGCGAGATTTAGAGTTGTAGTAAAAGGAAATATAGTGATCCGTCTGCCTTCGGAAATCTAATCGCCATTCGGGGTCGGAAGAAACGAGAGTTAGCCAAGCGAGACTGATAGGAAAGATTAAAGACATTTCACTCAAGACAAGTTGAAAAAGACTAAAATGTGAAGGCTCTTATGATCCACCAGGTGCGTTTCATAAGCGTGTGAGTATTAATTCACTTTGTGTTCCCGTTTTACCTCGGGGTGTTGACTACCGACTGTATGGCTCGTTTGGCGTGCCATAGCACGAAGAATATGGTGCACACCATTTTTACAAAGTTGACACCTCACTACATGGCCTCACGTCAAATAAAAGCCTGACGTCAAATTAAAATACATAGCCAATTAGAATTGAAATTGGAGGCACGAAAGTACGGAATTAAAATCGTGATGACTTGAGACGTGGGACCAAGTAGATGTTGAACGCAGATCCTTAATTCGGCAAACATACGTACATAAATGGAGAATTTTTGGGAGAATATTATGTTTAAAAGAGTTGACGCCTCCTTATACCCTTACAGTTATTGGTACTTTGCGAAAAAATAAACGAAAGATACTCCCTGAAAAAGCGTTTTGCGATGCCGGCTTTGCAACGCTCGGTGAAGCTTTTGATTAGCGATTTAATTCAAATTTCTTTGAAAATTGCTGACCTTAGTCAACCTTCTAATAATATGCTAGATGCTACATTATGTCCCTGCAAAAAAAGAAAAATGATGCCACTTCATTGCAATCACTGCAAACGAGTATTTTATGCAAAACACCGTGCTCGTTGTTGCGTTACCTGTGACGTATGTAAATAAATTTTATTTTTTGTTTGCATATTTAAGGCATATAAATGTTCCTTTGTTAAATTGAAGGAAAGATAAAGGCTCAAAGGGAAATAGGCAGAAAAACATGTCATGGCTTTGTTATATCAGAGCTTAGACGGGCACGAACGTTCAACAATTACTAAGAGTGACGTAGAATAGAAAAGTAAGGAAGTGCACCAGAAGAAGCAAACAACTATATTGTGGCGAGCCTCTTACATTTACCCGAATTTTGTTACTATAGAGAGGTTGATTGAAACTTGTTTTGGCTTCAGGGTTTCGGTTTCATGATCTACCAACAAGTATTCTTAGTGACAATGCCTATTAAATATTTATGATGAGAATTTTACTTCACTTCTTCATTAAAATAAGAACTCAATCGTGCTCTTTAATGAGAAGGGATGGCTTAAAAACAGTTATACCGAATGAACTTACAGTCTTCTCCGAGTCCTGGTACGAAATTTTTGCCTGGTGTTTCTTTGCTTTAATGCCACGTAAAATATTTTCTCCTTAGATGTATCGCTATCACAAAAATTAAATGGCATTAGAAATTAAACCAAAAACAAACATAATTAAAAACAAATTAGTTCAAATTACGATACAACAGTACTCTACAGAGTGATAACAGAACTGTTATGATGGTATGTCCGTAAGCTATAATAAAAATATAGAATTAGATTGAAGGTCGTCGGAACCTGATGATTAGAGGAGGTTTACATGGGAAGCGCTTGAATGCTTAATTTTTGTATAGAGTTTACATGGTGCTCACTTGTCTGGCGTTGAATTTGCATTACTACAGCCATCCTTTTTTTGGGAGTTGAGAATCTTTAAAAGACCTTTGGGAAGGTATCCCAGATATGTTGGATTTGGACGACTACATACCGTAGTTGACCGCCTACCAACTTAACTCACCCCCTCCTCTTCCTCCAACCGACGGACCTGAGACCGCTCTTAGGGAGCATTATCATTAGACCCATCAGCTTTCCATCCGTGATTGCCATAGCATCCTAGTCGTGCCACCCCGCCCACGTCTACTCCGGTCTGCACCCTGGTTTGTAAATTAACCATCCTTGTGCAGAGCGATAGGCAGGAAGCAGCGACCGCGCCGTTATATCAACCATCTTGAACTTAACGAGAAAGATCAGACAACAGGTACAAGCAACTCCAGACATTCTTATTCCATCTTTGGAAGTTGGTTTATTCATTTCTCCATCTACACCAGCCCATTACTTAGTAATAGGCTGCTTCTAAAGGAGATACACAACATACACCAAGATAGAAGTAGAGATACAACAAAAAAAGCAACACGTATGGAAATTGATTTTTGTAATGTATTCAAGTTCTTTCAGAATTTATTTAATATTTCAGCGTCAGTAGTGGAAGCTAAATAGTGGTTCACTTCACTAATGCCGACTTATACGACATATTAAAATAAACAGTTCACCTTTGGTGCAGTTTCCTCTCTTTCTCTTCCTTTATTCATTAGTTCATGTAGCTCGCCTAGAGGAGACCCCAGACATAACTACAGCAAGGTTCGATCCACATTGTATGAATCATATAACACGGTATTGGACATATATTCCGGGGTCCCATGTTCAACAATCTTGTCTACGATGGGACCTCAGTTCGCTGAATTAAAGGCGTTTTTGATGTTCAATAAAACAGGAACCACCCATTTCTTTTTGCTTGTTTTTACTGTGTTTTTTATCAAGATCGCGGCGTCGACTGCTAATCGACCTTTTCTGAATCAATATTGTTATTTGGGTATAGCTCTCTTATTTGCCAACACGCCTTCCAGCCTCTTCTTAAAAAGATTCAGAACTTGACAAGGCAGTCCAAAAGGCATATTGAACTATGAAAGGATGCTGAATCGGGCGATTTAACAAGTTTTAGGAGCAAAACCAGATTTGCTCCCTTTAGTTCCCTGGGAAACTCTTGCTTCCGCAGTAGATCGTTATATATTTTTTTGATCAAACTTGGTTTTTCTGTTGCTATCTTCAGTGCCTGCAATGGCAGTCCATTGGGGTCCGTAGCTTTCCCTGACTTGATTTCTTGGCCAGTGGTCTTTATTTCTTTTTTCTGTGAATTTCTTCGACACCGCAAGGGCGACCTTTAAGATTTGTTCCTCCTTGGTGGGGAAGAGGAGGTCTGCCGATTCTCGCCGCTGGTCCTCGTCTAACTTGTATGAAGCGATCATCTTTAGTGACTTCATTGTTATTTTATACGCGTCGTCCCATATGCCGTCTTATAAAGCAATTATTAGGTTCTGCCACTTTTCTTTTTCTTTTTTTATTGTTTTATTAAGTTTCTTTTTTACTGTTTTGTATACTTCTTTGAGCTCGTAGGCACCTTCTCGTAAAATTCCTACCAGCTCAAAGACACTCCTCCCATAGGTCTTCAGTCTCACCCGTCCACTAGTAGGGGGTGCTGTCTTTGTTCCTTTTCTTTACGGTGGCCAAGGACAAGGTCAGATATGTTCTCTTCCGCGCTGAACCGCAGCTACCCTAGTTCAGTTTGGGTTCCACATTTGTCGAAGATTAATGCAGAAACAGTATTAACGGTAATTTTATACCGACGGCAGAAAAGACGCAAGGGCAGACTGAGATATTGGTTACACCCATTTTTTGCATGCATGCTGACTGAAAGCGAGTAAATAATTTTTATCCTATGCTAAGGCAATTGTATATGCACTAAAATAATAACTTTTACTTTTTACTTAATTATCATTGCATTCACAGAATATGAGGATGCTTTACTTAAAAGCGCGTTAGCATTTGTACGACCTAAATAAATTGTTAACGCTCGTTAAAAGCTTGTCATGTCAACTTCCATCAGTGCGAAGGACTTGATTGTTAGTCTCTGTTAACTTATACCTTTTCCTTTGATTTTCGTTTCTTATCCGAGCTACGTAGCTACTCAGCTACCTGAACTACCAAGTAGCTACCGTCCGATATCGCTGCTGTGCCATTTGTATAAATTGTATGAACGCCTCATTTTGAACCGCATCCAGGAAACATTAGATGCAAAAATAATCTCACAACAAGCAGGCTTTAGACCAGGTAAATCATGCACAGGCCAAGTGCTGAACCTAACAGAATACATAGAGGAGGGATTTGAGCAGAAAGAGATAGTAGGATAGTCCTTATTTAAGATCTATACCAACGACCAACCAATGCACCCTCAGACTGAGAGTTTTGTTTACGCTGGCGACCTTGGTATAGCTGTAAATAGAAAAACACTCACACAAATAGAGTCGACAACGGAAGATGCTTTAAACATGATGTCAACTTACTACAAACAAAACTCATTAAAGCCAAACCCTACTTAAACCCAAGTATGTGCATAATATCTCAACAACCAACTGGCGCATGTAAAACTGAATGTTTTTTGGGGGGTGAAACGCTCAATACTCCGGGAGTATTGGGTTTTTGGAATTGTAGAACTTCCAAATTTCAGAAGAACTGAAAGAGAAGTGATGAAAAAAAAAATACTAAAAATAGGGCTAAGCTCAGAGGAACAAATTTAAATGGCCAAAGAGACACTAAATCTCAAGTGAGTGTTCGGGCTAGCTTCAATGCACTGGATTGTGGCTTTAAAGATATAAACAACAATAACAAGAGATAATTAGCTAATGAGACAAGAAAGAAATGAGACCTGGTAATATCAAACGTGATACAACTGAAGAAAGTCACTGGGAATAAATTTATAGAAAGAGAACAATAAGAAGAGAAAAGAAGGGCGCCAACTCAACGATAGTTGAGATTTTGAAGTAACAAATGAATCTGGAGATAATACTCTGAAATACAAAAATACTAAATATTAATCTTGTTTTGCTATGTTATATACTGGTTAGTAGAACTGTATGAAACTCAAAATAGCAACAATAAATATATTTATAAAAAATGTATATAGGTATATGTGTATAAACAATTTACATATAATGCAAAGCCAAATAACAGTGGTAGTGGATGGTGTACACATACAATGGGACCTAATAGCCCCTCAACAAACGAATAGTCACTACCACTGGCCAAATAAAATATGAAATATTAGTATAAACCACGAATAGTCCGTAGGGTAGCCTAAGTCTTAACACCAAAAAGGTAGTAATTTAACTTTAAATAGTTCTACTAATATGAGATACTACTGACAATATCATAAAGATATCAACTCGATAAATCTATTACAATTATATTATATTACATCCAAAAAGTGAGTTGTTCCATACTCATTATATCATATTTAAAAAAAAACACATTAAATTTATTTCCCTCCCAATATTAAATTGTATCATATCCAATGTATTGTATTAAAAAAAATATTATAGCAAAAATGAGTTTGGTCAGTACTCTGTATATCCTAACTAAAAACCTAATAAAAACATGTAATGTATTTTCCCTCTCCCAATAATATCAAAATTATATTTTATTAAAAATTAAATTATCACAAAGGTAATCATCTTATCATATGCATATGATGAGTTAGATATATAGTAACAAATAATACATAGTAACAAAATAGATAGTAACAAAAGTTAAATAGATAGTAACAAAAAAAAAATAACACAGTCAAACAACTTATCTTTACAGCCCCATAAGTCCATAGGAAAATTCCTCTTGGCACGGCTAAATCAGTTTATGGCTGTAAAGACGAATCCTGGGCACAAAGCCACAACCAGTCACTGGTCTCTGGGTGACAGCAAAATCCAACCACAAGTTGCTAACTATGTATCTAAGGATTTTAGTTACTAGTCCTTGAGGGAATATTCTGAAGAGAATATCCTCAAGTAAAGTGAAATTAATATTTTCACGTGACGGAATATGGAGCTGCAGCACGCCAAAAAAATCTTCCTTTTATGTGGAACTCTTATAAATATTGATTTTAACAAATTTACTTATTATTATTTATGAATTATATATATTTTTTTTATTCTTGTCCTAGATTTTATTTGCCCCAATTCCGTCACTTTGAACGTGAGAAAAAGACTCACCGGTTGGCGTGTCTGCGTTTACGAGTTCTGACCAAAACTGAAACTTCGCTTCCGCATAAAATCGATCTTCCTTTCAAAGCGATAACAGCGCGTGGGGAAAAATGTCGATTTAAAATCGATCGTAGGCGGGTAATAAAAATTTCTTGAGGGGTTTAAATTGGACTAGTCAGTAGCGTAAACGCTACATTCTCCCTCATCTCCAACAAAAAAAAAGGAACTTTTTTTTTTGTGGCAGAACGATCTAACGCTGGGTCGACAATGAACGTTGATACGTTAAAATTGAACATTTTCCTCACCAGTCAACCATTTGCTCAGGAATTGGAACAAAATCAAGGACGAAATAAAAATATGGAACGAAGAATATGAGACAAAGTCATACATTTTTTTTTTAATGAGATAATGTATGTTAATTTAGTATAAACCAAAGATAAAAAAAATAATAAGGTATACATTTTAAGTTAAATTCTATAACCTTACAGATCAAGTTAACTTAAGTTTAATTCTATAGCATTACAGATCAAGTTAACTTTTAACACTACTTATCTACATTTTCAAGTATTTGTAAAAACAACCATTCGTTAAAACTACATTATAGGTGTGTATTAACAACCCCTAACACAATATCTACAAGAACCATTCATAACAACGAAATTCAAACAAAGTCCTATGAACTTTACCCAACGTTGACACTAGAGCGATCAGATTCTATTCGTCACCATAGAGTTCAATGAGGGCCTAATTATTCAGGACTAGTTGAAACTACAAACCTAAACAGATATATATGGTTCGGGATATCAACAACAAGGTAAAAGATAATTCAATACACCTACTTGATTTAGCAGCGGTAGGAAAACACACAATCGGTAAAGGTTGCTAGTGCCTTAGATACTAGCAAGCCCACTATACTCATGGTATAGGGTATGCTAAAAAAAGGTAAGTAAGGTAACTGCAATCCCAACTCATAGTAAAGGATATGCACAAAAGGTAAAAGATAATTGCACGTCCACATCTACTCATGGTAGAGGGTATGCACAAAACTCACTTCTACCAGCGCTATACACTTGGTAGAAGGAAAGATAAAAGAGATCCTAACTGTAATACCTAAACTGTACTATTGACGTGTTCCAATTCTTTACTCACGACAAGAACAGTAAAGGACAGATTTTTAGGACTCTATAATCAAGATAAAGATAAGATATATATTCATAAGATATAGATAAGAAATAAACTTATCCAGGTAAAGGTAAAGATAACTAACTTAAGGTAAAGGTATGAGATAAACCAATTAAGGTAAAGGTACGAGATAAACTCAATTAAGGTAAAGATAAACTCAATTAAGATACAGATAAAGATAACTCCCATCTACCAATCCATATCACTAGTAGAGAGACAGGTAAACAAACAGTATACAATAAGATATGTTAAAACTCAAATACTTTGAGAAGGTAATAACATAGGAGATAACAAACTAAGGTAAACAGACTTACTGCTGAATATCAGAACGATCCAATTCTAAATGACACATTCTAATTTCAACCTAAGAGACACTCAAGGAACAACTAATATTTATTGATAGATTTCTGAGCCAAGTGAGGGCGAACATCCAGGGTGATCAATCCTGAACCCACGCTAAAACACTGACACAGTAAGTGAATATGAATGCATAAGCTTCGTGGCCATGATCCACAAAACCATACAATACTATTAAAGAAAATCTTTGGAATATTTTCCGAATTATCCCTGTAAATATCTATTCAACTCAGAACTTAAGATGGGGAGATTCCCATATATCCATCCTGTACTCCTATGATATGCAGTTGGACTTTTAAGAGAAAACAAACAACAAAATTAACAAGTCCATAAACTAAGATAATAACCAACATTAAGATAAGATTAAAAAAAATAGAAGGCACAATAGCACAACATCTTATGGTTTTTGCCAGGTAAACAAAATTGATAAACAGATCTTAAACAACCAAACTAGTACAGAAGTGATAAGGGACCAATGAAATCTAAAGATATCAGTTGAAATGGAAAATCAATCCGTCGATAACTACCCATTAAACCTGGTTGGGGAAGATTTGTCGGTTTGCAGGTAGCACAGATTTTGCATTTAGCGATATAGCTACGTACAGTTTGACGCATCTTCGGCCAGTAATAAAGTTCAGATATTCGACAGAAAGTTTTGTAGAAACCAAAATGAGCTGCAGTAGGATGGTCATGAAAAGTGGCCAAAACCTCTGCTCTATTAGGAGTTGGAACGACTAACTTCCAATCCGACATTCCAGTAAGGGCATCCATGGAACTTAAGACATGTTTATACAAAACACCATGTTCAACTTTAAAATCAGGAAATTTACCTGGTACATTATGTACATCATAAAACATTTTTTTAACAAGGGACTGGTTAGATGACGGACTCTCAACTCATACTCTAATTCAGGAGCTAACAGATGCTCTACCTTGAACGCAGACATATTACACAACTGAGAAATATACAAGAGAATGAGTAAAAGTAGGTAAAGTTTAACTTACTCTCTAACTCCAAATTAATATTCTGAAGGGATACCTATACCAGTAATGTTTAATTGTTTTGGTCCAGTTATGAAATCCAATGACATATACTGCTACAACACCCTAAGAAACCTAAAATTTCAAAACTGTTATTTCGAGGTAGTGACTCAACTTATTGGCTACTCCGGACTTGTAAAATATGTGAAATAGTTAACTTTAGTTATTTAAATTTTTAATTAATTTATTATTAATCTAAATTGTTATTTAATCAATCAGAAACAAAGCAATTTATTCAGTCTACACAGTATATAGCAAAAACAAGTCAATTTAAGATATAGATATAAGGTAATGTCCAAAAAAAAAAATTGAAAAACAAAACTAAACGTTAAAATGAAAATCTAATAGCACAACCAGTGAAAACCACAACAACCCAAGATCAAAATCAAAAGTTAAAGGAGATATATATATATATTTTTTTTTTAAGGCAGAAGTGGAAAAGAAGCCCCACGTTGGGCGCCAATTGAAACGCTCAATACTCCGGGAGTATTGGGTTTTTGGAATTGTAGAACTTCCAAATTTCAGAAGAACTGAAAGAGAAGTGATGAAAAAAAAAATACTAAAAATAGGGCTAAGCTCAGAGGAACAAATTTAAATGGCCAAAGAGACACTAAATCTCAAGTGAGTGTTCGGGCTAGCTTCAATGCACTGGATTGTGGCTTTAAAGATATAAACAACAATAACAAGAGATAATTAGCTAATGAGACAAGAAAGAAATGATACCTGGTAATATCAAACGTGATACAACTGAAGAAAGTCACTGGGAATAAATTTATAGAAAGAGAACAATAAGAAGAGAAAAGAAGGGCGCCAACTCAACGATAGTTGAGATTTTGAAGTAACAAATGAATCTGGAGATAATACTCTGAAATACAAAAATACTAAATATTAATCTTGTTTTGCTATGTTATATACTGGTTAGTAGAACTGAAATGAAACTCAAAATAGCAACAATAAATATATTTATAAAAAATGTATATAGGTATATGTGTATAAACAATTTACATATAATGCAAAGCCAAATAACAGTGGTAGTGGATGGTGTACACATACAATGGGACCTAATAGCCCCTCAACAAACGAATAGTCACTACCACTGGCCAAATAAAATATGAAATATTAGTATAAACCACGAATAGTCCGTAGGGTAGCCTAAGTCTTAACACCAAAAAGGTAGTAATTTAACTTTAAATAGTTCTACTAATATGAGATACTACTGACAATATTATAAAGATATCAACTCGATAAATCTATTACAATTATATTATATTACATCCAAAAAGTGAGTTGTTCCATACTCATTATATCATATTTAAAAAAAAAACCACATTAAATTTATTTCCCTCCCAATATTAAATTGTATCATATCCAATGTATTGTATTAAAAAAAATATTATAGCAAAAATGAGTTTGGTCAGTACTCTGTATATCCTAACTAAAAACCTAATAAAAACATGTAATGTATTTTCCCTCTTCCAATAATATTGCGTCGAACCACCCGAAGTGTTCCCCCTACATCCAGAACGACCTAATGGGATGAACGTGGACTGGAGAACCTGGCGTACACTCAACCGCATGCGCACAGGTGTTGCCCCTGTAAAACAAAACCTTATTAAATGGGGCATCAAGACAGATAGCGAGGCACTCTGTGAATGTGCAGAAATACAGAACGTGGAGCACCTGAGAGTATGCAGACTGCCCATCACAGTGCATTCTCGATGATATATGGCTCGCAAATACAAAGGCTGTAGACGTAGCCCGATATTGGACAGAAAAACTGTAGTCAGATCCAGACTCGAAAAAGTAAAAGTAAGTTCGTTTCTTACAAGTGATCTTCATTGTATAAATAAAGCCATGCTTTATTTTGTTTTGTTAAAGGCTTATTTATGATGCCATTATCGAAATTCTGACCAAAAATTGACACTGATCGTTCTTTAAAATGATTTAATTTATAAGTGATGGATTCGACCCTTACATATAAAAATTAACCTGTTACACTTTTGGTTTATTTTTACTTATTAATTAAATATAAAGGGAAAAACTGGATATGTTCTGATAGAACTTCTATAGTTCTAATTAAATAAAACTATAAACAGCTGTTAATGTTTAGATACATATGTTGTGAATTCACTCCCTGGATAACTTCAACTTCATAACTATTGAAAACAGCCAAGCGATTGTTGGATGATCGGATTGAATCGACTAGTCCTTAAAATATTTAAAAGAATCAATAAATAAGTTAATATTCACAGAGATCTTGAATCTTAATATCATTGTATTTGCATCCATGTCAAACGTTAACGATGTTATATACTTAATCCAACGATACATGTTTCAAGGTAAGTTTCATGGCTAAACTCACTGGACAAATATAGGTCACCAATAAATACATTTGTTTAAATCTGCATTTAACCTTGATATACACCAGGGAAGGGCATTTTATATGAAAACTTCATTTTAACCTATTTAAATTTATAGCCGTTTTATGCATAATTAATATATATTATAAAAACTTACTCAAATGACGCAAACAGTATATTATTATGTCGGACAATAATTAGTCTTTTTCTTCATAACTACTAATTAATATCTGAAACTAATTATTAGTAACATTAAAGTTTTAATGAGTATAGTTTTTTACAAATTATTTCAGATGTATAGTATTTTTCACAGTAAAATCATTACACGTCACGATTTATTCAAACTGACGTCACTTGTATTTAAAATTTGCATAAAATTAACCTTCGATTTCAAATTTGACAAACACGGTTATAGGTTATATATCTTTGATAGGCGTCAACATGGCATAATAATAAGAAAAATGTAATCTTTATTATATTGAGAATTTAAGAATTATATTGTTTAGATAACCGAAAACATTTTTTATTATTAATATGTAATACAAATTTTATGAAATAAAAAAACGGTTTAAGTTTAATACTCCACAAAATAGTAATTATAATTTATTAGATTAGACAATCGTAGGCAACTAATACAGAAATACTTTAAACTTCACAGGCAGTTTAATGTTTGGCAAAATTGTTTACAGTGTTGCCGCCATTTTAGAGTAAGAATTTTGTATCTACAGAGTATTTGGTAGGTCGATGGAAATTTTTTAAGAGGTAATAGGAAACGCCATTTGCAAATTTTTTTGCTATTAATGTATCGCTCAAACGGTTAAGGTTTCCGAAATGAAGTTATATTTTTCAATATTCTACAAGCGTCTATTTCACGTTTAAAAATTATCTAGGCGTACTGCTTCCCTGTTTTACGAATGGAATAAAAATGTAAACCTACAACACTGACTCTTCGCATAAAATTTCCATCAGCTATCGTCATTCTCCGAACGTAGTAACAAACAAAAAACAATCTACCTGCTATGCTAACAAACAATCTACCTGCTATGAAGTGGTTTATTTTGGTTTATAAACATTGTGCGCATTTGTGTGCGTATGAAAGGTGCGTTTTACTCTTTTGACATCCGAATTGTCTTTGGAGTTTCTTGTGAATTTATTGTGCATTACGATTTTGAACTTTGTTTGAGTGAACAACCAGACTGTGTATCTGCATAACGTGATTTATGAATTAGTTGTAATGGCTTCGTTTTTAAATACAGAGTATCCTAATCGGTGACTTGCTCATGTAAGTGTCTTTATTAACACATATCGACGAATTAGTAAAACTGGTAGTGTTAACAATCCTGTTACCAATATTATTAATGGACGTTACGGTCCTGGTGTAGACGCCAAAATTTTGCAAGTTGTTACGAATGATCCTTCCACAAGCATCAGAAAGGTTGTTTGATAGTTAAATGTTTCGCAATGGCAGGTCTGGTTGGTAGTGTACAAAGATGGATGCTACACTTATCATTACATGCCAGTACAAGGTCTTCAAGACGGTAATCCAATTAGAAGGGTAAATTTTTGCCTCTTTTTGTTAGATGCAGACATCAACGATGGTAATTTTCTTAAAAGTTATTTTATAGACTAATGAGTCCACTTTTAATACAGAAGGAATAACAAATTTCCACGACCTGCATTATTGGGCACATGACAATCCCCATCTGGCTAAAGAAACATATTTTCAGCAAAAATTTAGTGTCAACGTTTGGGTAGGAGTTATCAGACGAGAGTTCATAGGACCTTACTTTTTGCCAGGCAGGTTAAATAGTCAAGTGTACTTAGACTTTCTATAAAATGAATTAATACCACTACTAGAAGATTTACCCCTCGCCCACAGACGAAGAATGGTGTACCATCATGATGGATGCCCTATAAATTTTGTACGTGCTGTTATGGCTTGGTTCAACAATCACTATTGCAATAGGTGGATCGGATGAACTGGACCAGTTTTGTGGCCTGCTTGATTGGCCGATTTAACACCGTGTGACTACCAATCTGGAACAGATTCAAAGAACTTGTTTAGCAAGTTCCAATCCGAACTAGAGCTCATTTAATGAAAAGGATTATCGAAGCAGCTGACATTCTAAGGGTAAAACTGAGGTTAAAAGTCACCACATCAGAAATACGACGCAGAGCAAGAGCGTGCATTAGGAATAGTGGTTCTCATTTTAAACAACAATGACTGTTGTCTGAAGTTTATATACATACTTAATAAGGCATAATAATTGTTACAAAAAGCATGTATCGTTGTTGTGTTTTTTATCTTTTTTACCCGTATCATTAATGAAGGTTATTTTAATAATGCATTATACGCATTAATTAATGCATTATATTTATGAATATTGACAAATTTAACGAAATTTAATTTCGAAAACCTTGGCGAAACGTTATTAGCAAAAAATTTTGCAAATGGCGTCTCCTAGTATCCCTTAAAAAATTTCCATCGACCTACCAAATACCCTGTATATGTTTTTATTTCTTACATAATATATATATATATATATATATATAAATATATATATATATATATATATATATATATATATATATATATATATATATATATATATTGTTATGATGTATACTTTCCAAAATAGAGAACTTCCCTAAATCTAGCTTGCTCTAATTCACCCCAATAATAATTTAAATATTTATTTTCAAATATTTGAAAATTGTCCAAATCATTCTATCATTCTCAACACTGGCAAACCAAGTTGCCGCATTATTACTTAATGTCATTCTAATATAATCTTTAATATCATTAATATTATTTACTAATCTTAATTTATGTCTTAAACTATTTATGTATACTCTAGGATGCAAATTTTTGATATTACTAGAAAATTTAATCCCAGTGTCATTTGTTAAATTTAAGTAAGGTCTCCCTATGTCTCTCGTTTGTGAAATATCATCTATTCTTTGTTCCACATTTCTTATTTGATTACTATTTATTTGGATATTTTGTTGTATATCGTCTAATTTTTCTTCTGTCTTTCTCCTGTCTTCGTTAATTTTAACTTCTAAATTACATTTCTGCAACTCTGTTTTCTGTTCTATATCTATCATATTATCTTGAATAATCCTATTTATTTTTGTTCTCTCATTTTCTATCCTTTTCTTGTAGTCATGCCGTATATTTTTTATTTTATTTGCTACTTTTTTCTCGGCAGCTTCAAGTTTTTTATCTGTTTATGTATTTGTTTTTCTGTTTGATTTACAATTTTATTATTATTATCTTCTATTTTCTTTTCTAATTTTTTATAATTCTCTTCCAATTTCTGTTCCATTTTTTTCATGTCTTCTTTGACTTCTTTATAATTCCCTTCCATTGTTTTCGTATTCTCTTCCATTGTCCTGCTCATCTGCATCATTAATGACATAAAAGCTGCCATACTGATATTTTCCTCTCTTTCTTGAGACATTTTGAGACTTTACTTGTTCAAATATAGTTAAAAATAAAAGCTATAATTTTTTTTTTATGAAAATTAATTTAATTATATGAGAGCACTTATCTTCCCAAACTAATTCTTTTAAATAGAGAGAGCCTCGCGTTGGGCGCCAAAATTGTTATGATGTGTTGTTTCTGTATGAGCTATGAGTAAATTTGAATGATATATGTAAGTATAGGGTTTTTATCACGGTTCTCAAATAATTAGTTTGTAAGTACTTTTTTTAAATTATCTTTATTATAACTATTAAGAAACAAACCTATCTATCTAATATAAGCAATATCAATTTAAAACAATCTATCTAACATTTGAAATTCTTACAATTATTAAATTATTAACAAAATTTGGTACTTTTCTTTCACTGATAGCCTAAAGTTTTTCCAAAATTAAAGTTATTATGACCACTCGATATTTTCTTACTCAGCCTTGGTTATCCAACAATTTTAATATGTTTCTTCTTAATTATCTCCACTCACCATATAAATATATAAATTTAAATCCTTGTAATTTCCATATAATGTACTTTCAAATATACTGGATCTTGTGGTTGTATTATTGAATGCTTACTTTAATGAATTAACTCCATACTATCATTATATTACAGTAGTAATAATTAATCTCAACTGTATTAGACTTAATAATTCATTTAACTTAATCAATGCCTTCTTCTAGCTAATAATCTCTTCATAACTTTATAAATTCTTGTTATTTCTTCTTTATAATTAATAATCACATGTAACTGACTTAATAATCAATAAATTTTTATAACTAACTCTTCAGTAATAATCTTGTAACTGATTTAATTTCTTCTAACTAACTCACTTAACTCAATTAATAATTATCTTGTAACTAAAGTCTTGAATTATAACTTTACTGACATACTTTACTAACTGATTAATCAACTGTAACTAATAATAATCTGTAACTAACTGACTAACTTCTAACTGATAACTGAACTGCCTCTCCAAATTACATGGTTTTTATATCCTTCCTCGTTCCAGAATAATCTAGCAATAAATAATGTTCGAATCATTCTACTTTTTTCTATCTGAACATTCTGGAATAAATGGAATCGTTTTTGTCTATGATGTATTATGCAAATAGTCCTATTGACATTTTTAGAATTTTCTTTGTACAATTTACTTGACTTTAGGCTCTCCAGATCAGAATAACACTATTATATGTAGCTTAAACATTTATATGAAATATATTTTTACTATTTTACATATGTAATTTTTAATTTAAATTAAAATTCCCAATAATAAATAACTTTTTGACTTTGACACTACAGTGTATGTTTGGTTGCATATGAACATGGCTGACTTAAACATATCTAATATTAAATAAAATAAAAAAAACTTCTTAAACCCAATTCTTATGCTAAATTCTTAAAAATATCCTCATATAATTATTTTTTAATAATATTATCTAGTATATAGCTTATAAATTATGTCTTTAATTACTATTTAAATAAATTTATTAATTACCATTGTATATCTGGTTATATACATTTCTATGTTAATTTATTGTATTTCTGCTCTCACTACAATATATATATATATATATTTATATATATATATATATATATATATATATATATATATATATATATATATATATATATATATATATATATATATATCCGGTATTTAGGCGGCACACGCCCCTCCGGTAGCTCCGGTAGGGATCTATGGAGAAGTATCACCGAACAACAAGCCCTTATCTCTTGCCGTACTGCTCGATTATAGGCCGATCAGATACCAGCATATTATAGACTAACCGCAGATTCATTTAGAATTTTAAACTGCTGCGTTAGCCTTTTTGTTTTCTGTACACCGAGCTGGGAATTGAACTAATATCTCTCGCATTGAAGCGAAGGAGAAGCCAGCCGCCCAGCCCGCTTGGCTATTTGATCGATTTCTTACATAATATGATTCATAATATATTATGTATTAATAAATTGTATTAAGAAATATATATTAAATGTCCACTAGGAAAATAAGTTCCTGTAGCTGGCTGTATACCATGTATCACAATTTTTTTTACTTAAAATCCTTTATATCTTATAATCCCATAATAAATCTATATCCATATTAAATCCTATATCACAATTACAAAACGTTTTCGGACTCTATATTCCATCATCAGTGTAAACTGAAAATATATAACTACTTTAATTAAAAAGAAAGTGAAATTTAAAATGTTGACTAAGATTAATACAAATTGTGGTTAATACTTACTAGGTGTATATGTTTTGAGCCACTAAAATATTTGCGTAAAAACCCGTTCAATGTTATTAGTTTAAAGTTGTGTTACATTATTTGATCTTATATGTTGAGATGTTAAAGTTACCAGTGGAATTGATAACATCGCAACGTAAGTCTCCGAGCAACCTTGGTCCTAGCAACCTCATGGCGGTAAAAAAAACGTGGGAGGAGATGAGAAGTCGATGTGGATTTTAAACGAGAAGGTTTGAAGCATTGTGTTTTTACCGTCGAGATCAAACAGTCCAGTCTTTGTGTTACAAAGTGTGTTTGTTGGTGTAGTTATTTTTTGGTGATAGCAGAATAGAGGAAGTTGAAAAGAAACCAAGTAGAGAATTCAAAAATCCTTGTGTTTCAGAAGTTTCCAGTTTCTGCAAGTAAAGAGCAGAATTATTATATAAAATTAGCATGGGGCTCCAAGTCGGGAAGAAAAATCCTTGGGCCTAAAAATTGCTGTTTTTAATTTTGAACAAGTTGGAGATTTAATTGGTGGAGAGAATCTGAACGAGTGCTGTTTTGAAACACAGCTGTTAAAGAATTGGGACCGTTGGTGGATAACACAATCAATGAAAATTATTGGCGTCCGTCGGAAAACATAGCAGAGCCCTAACGGTTGGTCAACTTATTTGTAACATGAAAATGTTTGTTTATAGTGCATATCATATTTATTTTTGAAAACCATATTAATTTGTTAGTGTTGAAAAATAAATAATTATTCATAAATTCCTATAATTATAAAGTAATCGTTTTAAAAATTAATTTCATCTATCAGAATAAGATAATTTTAAAGGTAAAGTAAATAGATTTGGTTAAAAGGAGATAAACAATTGAAAAATTCTTTTTTATTGGCGCTTAGATAAGAAGAAAGTAATACATATATCGCTTTCTTATCTAAGATATATATATATATATATATATATATATATATATATATATATATATATATATATATATATATATATATATATATATATATATATATATATATATATATATATATCCGGTTTTTTAGGCGTTACGCCCGTCCGGTAGGGATCTATGAAGGAGTATCACCGAGCCGCAAGCCCTTATCTCTTGCCGTACTGCTCCACCATAGGCCGATCAGATCCCAGCATATCCTAGTCTAAGCCGCAGATTCATCTAGAATTTTAAACTGCTGCGTTAGACTTTTTGTTTTCCGTACACCGAGCTGGGGCTCGACCCACATCCACTGAACCATTCGACAGTGAAGCGAATGAGAGGCAGCCGCACAGCCCGCTGAGCTATCGGACCGACCGACCGATATATATATATATATATATATATATATATATATATATATATATATATATTATATTATATTATATTATAATATATTAATTATTATATTGTTATGTCTTGCCAATTTTTACCAATAAAATGAGCGGTTCTAATTTCTGTAAATATATTTATTTATAAGCTTACAGTACGATAGTATCTCATCAAGTCCACTAAACTAATATCAGCGCAGCTTATATACAGGGTGTTTCAAAAAGGTATGTCATAAATTAAATCACGCATTCCGGGGACAAAAATAAGTTGATTGAATCCAGCTTACCATAGTCCAAAAGTCTACACAAAAAAAGTTACAGCCATTTGAAGTTACAAAATAAAAAACATTGTTTTTTACATTATCTCCTAAACCACTTGACATTTTGTAATAAAATTGGACACATTATTTTTAAAACTTTTTTTGCCTCATCGCTTTTTCAAAAAAATAATTTTTTCCCAGTTGACCATACAATTAGAATTAGTTTCTACGAATACAATAATTACAAACAGTTCCATCAATAATAGTCAATAATTAGAAGCTCTTATTTATAGTGTGAATACGATTAATATTAAAAATTTTGATATTAGAATAGCCTACACACTTCAGGAAATGGCAGATATGCATTTAACTTTGGGTAAGTTGGATCACATTAAATTATGATTTCAATAAATTATCGGGAATATTGTAGGTGAATGTCAAGGAAATAGTGCAACAGCCGTAAGGCGTTAAGTAGCAAAATACCCTTATCGAAATACACCCATAAGGCGATTATTTCTAACCATTAATCGTCATTTACGGGAAACGGGTACATTCCAAACGCAAGTTGCTGGTAATCGTAGTCGTCCAATAATGGATGCAACTGATAAAGACATTTTAGAAATCATTGAAAAAGTCCCTGGAACAAGTACAAGGGTAATAGCTGCTCAACTAAAGGATCAGCTGCTTAAACCTTATCACTTAACAGCGGTATAAGAGTTATTGGTTGAAGATATTTATAAAAGTATGTTTCTGACATTTTCTAGTGCTTGGCCTATCTTAAGTAAGACCAAATTCTTGATGTCATAATTGCACATGATGTTCTTCAAATTAGTTAGAGCACGCCATATATTCTCGTAGCTTGCCTGCTCGTAACTTGAAATATGTATACGACTTCCTTGTCACAATATAGAGCAAATATCGGGGATCATCTTCTAATTTCAGTACTCTTTTAACTTCATGATTCTGATTTTTTAACTCGTCCAAACGAACGAACATCTTATAGAATACGCACGAGATTGCTTTAGTTACCGCAAGATCTTTTACTACTACTACGTTTACTACTTTTTTTTTACCTTTCGGCAACTTTTTAATTCGGTAAAAAGTACCTCTGCAACGGTAGCAGCTTCTTAATTTGGTATCGCATAGGCCTCAGTCCATTTCGTTAAATACTTCATGGCTACCAGAAAATATTTATTTTTATCATTCGTCTCTGGAAAAGGAACTGCAATGTCAATTGCTACTCTTTCCATAGGACTACTCCTTTTACCAACTGGACCATTACCAACTACTTTCTGAATATTTCCTCCAAACTTTTATCGTTCTGGTTAAGCGGTTCGTGTTCCAAAGCTTCCTGAAAGGCTCATCTAAAACTGTTGGTTTTGCTAGTCGTAAAGCTTTCTATAGTCCACTGTCTCTCAAACCATTGATGAAAGTATCTACAGCAATTTTCTCCAATAATATGTTGTCTGTTTAACCTTGGCATAAGTTATTTTTGTTTTAATTTACCCTATATAGACCATTTATACCAAATATATCAACGACATATTTTGCCCATTTTTTTTTCAATATTTTAACAGGTACTGCTCACTCTTCAATGAAATATACTAAAATGGAACTAAATATATACAGTGACAAGCACCAACAAGTTGGTGTTGGAAATGAAGTACTGTACTCCCTGGGAGTTCCCAGCTGTTCTCCGAGTGTAGAGGTTCTCTCTCACCGGCTCTGGAACCCGATTGAGCCATGTGTTACCTCTAGTCAAATTTAATTTAATACTGAACATCACAGTTATTTTACAACACAATGTACAATATTTCACAACTAAATGTAATTTAAAGGGTTTTTACCCTAGTATTTTGGTGGCTCAGGCATTGTGACCTAGCATTTTTCGATTTTAAAAACCTGATGATGGACTGTGTGGTCCGAAAACGTTTGTTTTATTGATGTGGCCCTTTTAAGGGTTTTTTAAATAAATATACCCATTTACAAAGATTAACCTCTTTTTGTTATACGTGGTATACAGCCAGCTAGAGGAATTTTTCCTTGTGGATTTTTTTAAAAAATTTTTGCTTTAATAACAAGTTGAAAAATTATAATAAATGAAATTATGATGAAAAAAATTATAATAAAAAGTTTTAATATTTAATTTTGACCTATGACAGTTAGTATTATCTCTTTTGGCCATTTGTTACATAACCATAAATTATTATTTGTTGTGTTTATATTTAAAGTTTAACGTCAATGTAAGCTCCGTTGAAAAATCTAATGTTTTACTTTAATAATAATTATTTAGGTAGTAACAACTAGTTGTTGGAACCGCTACAAAATGTGATTTGACCAGTAAGTTTGTTTTTATGTCTTATTAATATTTGTAATAACTATTTATGGGGAAGTGATGTTTCTCTCTAAACCAAGTGTAGTATTATTTCTTTCAAAAATATTTTACTAACTATCTGGATATCAAGACATGAACTTTGATCATTCACCGATAATTTTAACTATGAGTGATACAGTGATTAAAAGAAAGTTCAATCCAATATTGACTAATAAAAAAACTGACTGGGAGAGCTTCAAAATAAACCTTAAACACAAAATTAATCTTGCTGTGCCATTGAGAAACACGAGGCAACTTGATGACGAATTAGAAGTTTTTATAAAAAATATCAAACAGGCAGCCTGGGAAAATACTGCCACAATAACTTCTAGAACAAAAGCGAACAATTATCCAAAAAAAATCCAAGAACTCATAGTAGAAAAAAGGAAGCTAAGAAAAAAATGGCAGCAATACAGAGCTCCACAAGACAAAACTAGTCTAAATAATGCTACACAAAAACTAAAAAGGGAATATAAAAAATTCAACAATAAATTTTTTGTTAAGTAATTTAACAGCTGACCAGAACACAGATTATTCTTTATGGAAGGCAACAAAAATAATGAAGAGTCCAATTATTTATTCTCCTCCTATCAAGTTGGAAAACGGCAACTGGGCTAGAAGTAACGAACAGAAAGCAGAACGATTTGCAGATCATTTAGAAAGCACGTTCAAACCCAACGACAATGATGGTGAAAAACTGACATGGGAAGAACCATTCCAAACTGAAGAAAGAATAGCGTTGACGTCATTATGAGAAGTATCAATAGAGATAAAAGATAACATAAATCCTAAGAAAGCTCCAGGATATGATCTCATAACAGGAGAATTATTAAAAAATCTACCAAAAAAAGCCATAGTTAAGCTGACACACCTAATAAATGCTGCTTTTAGATTGAGATATGTTCCCAAACTCTGGAAAGTAGCCGAAGTAATTATGATCGCCAAACCAGGTAAATCTCCTAATGAAACGACATCCTATCGACCAATATTACTCCTTCCGGTGATGTCAAAACTATTTGAAAAACTTCTATTGAAAAGATTAAAACCAATAACAGAAAAAAAAAATCTTATACCAAATCATCAATTTGGTTTCAGAAATCAACATTACACTAAAGATCTAGTTCACAGAATAACGAATATAATAGAAAAAACATTAGAAGAAAATAAAGTCTGCTCTACAATCTTCTTGGATGTAGCACAAGCGTTTGATAAAGTCTGTCATGACGGTTTAAACTATAAACTAAGAACTTTTATGCCTAAACAGTATTCAGAAATCTTGAAATCATACATTGCGAATAGATATTTCAGAGTAAAACAAGAAGAAGTGTACACTGACTTAATGGAGATCAAAGCTGGCGTGCCACAAGGGAGTGCCTTAGGTCCGTTCCTGTACCTATTGTATACGTGTGACATTCCAGAGCTAGAATAAAATACTATTACCACCTTCGTGGATGATACAGCCATACTAGCGATAGGAGACACTAGTGAAGAAGCGACTGATAAGTTGCAACTATCAGTAAATAAAATACCTAACTGGACCAGAAAATGGCAAATAAAATTAAATGAGACTAAATCTGCACACATTAACTTTAAAAATAAAAAATAGAAAATTTCCCAGTTAGATTAAATGATACCCGAATTCCTTATGCAACATCAGCGAAATACTTGAGCATCACCCTAGACGCGAAGCTGCGCTGGAAAGTCCATGTCAAAAAGAAAATAGGGGAGCTTGATATTAGATATAAGAAATTGTATTGGCTGATTGAAAAAAATTCAACATTATCAATTTATAATAAATTATCCATCTACAAGCAAGTACTCAGGCCAGTATTGGTATATGGGTGCCAACTCTGGGGCTGTATCAAAGCTAGTAATCTACATATTATCCAGAGATTTCAAAACAAAATACTGAGAAACATTGTTGATGCTCCTTAGAGGCAGATGCAGAGGCTGCATAGTCATGTGTATGTCGAGGCAATCCAGCTTCTTGACAACACTGAACTAAAGAGAAGACTCATAAGGACAAAACCATTTGAGCTACTGTAAATGTGTAACAGTTTAGTGTAAAAAGCAGAGTATAGTGCTGTGAAGTTATTGCATGTTAGTTGTAGTGCATAAGTTAATAGATATAGAAAATAAGAGTAAGCCATAGGGTAAGCCCTTAAATTTAAGTATTTTCTGTTATTTAGTTAGGTCAGAAAATAACTGATAATTGGTCATTTGTGACCAGATAGCAGTATAAAAACCCCTCACAGGTGTTAATAAAAAAAATAAAAAATATTTTAACACTTTTATATTTTTTAGAAAAAAGAGCCTTTTTTTGTATACCTACATTTAATATTTAAACACTTTTATATTCTTTAGAAAAAAGGAGCATTTCTTTCCATCCAGCAGGAAGATTTTTTTGTAAACGGCGTCCAATTTAAATAGTTTTTTAACCTTCTTGTTCTATGTTACGCAGGAAATCTATGTAAGTACTTTTTAATTTTTTATTTTGTAGTTATTCCTTTCCAGTCCCTCTGTTATTTACTTACTTCACCTTTCCAACGAAACCAAGAGTAGCCGTTTGCTGACCTTTTGGTTTGTTCAGCCGAGTAATTTCTGTCCCCAGTTACAACCCCCTATAAGTAATACCCTATGTGGTAGGCAAAATATAACCGCTGCATGCTAAGCCACAAGTAGGTGACATTTTTAGTGATCCCAACCAAAAAAGGAGAGTTCTTCAGTATAAAAAAAATAGTACTGTACTTATCATAAACTCTAAAATATGTTCATATGGCATAACTTACTAATGCTATTATACCTCTTGTAATGTTGTTTGTAATAGCCTCCATACGAGTGGCTATAGTTACCGAGCACGTAAATGTAAAGAAAAAAAAATCATTAAATAAAACTTGTATAAATTATTGCATAGAAATAGTTTCTCAATATCCAATAACTCATTTGTCTGTCAATTAATCTGTCAATCTAATAAGGTTTCGTTTTGTCTGAAATTTGGACTTTAGATGATATAATTTCGATATAAAATTTAATTTAATAAAAAAATCTTGTGAAAATGTTTACTTTAACTGAATGGTTTTTTGCAGACTTCTTTACGTACAGATAACCAGAGCCTGATACATTCTATAAAAAAGATACACTAATTTTATTATAAAAAGGGAAATCCCAAAAGATAAATTACAAAATCATTAGATTACGATCACGCGAGGTAAAATAATTATTAATATTGTAGCATTTTCACTTCTAGGAAATAATCCTTACCTCATTCCAATGCGGTTATTTGTAATTTTGCCAAATTAAATAAAAATTTAGAAGCGTGTTAGGATCAAATTTATTTTTCTATTATAATAGAGCATTTCCTTTAATTATATTATTAAAAATCTTGTTGTTATTATGATTAAAGTATAAAAATGCAACAATGCAAATTGAAGTTATTAATCACAATGAAATCTGATACACTAATTTTTGTTTTTGCAATATGTGCAACTTTATGCTTTATCAGTGCCGGTAAGTTATTTTTTGTGTGGATAATAAAATTTTTATATGTAAATGTAAGTATTTTCCAGTTAAAAAAATTTGCAATACGTAAAAGATATGATATTTGACAGTAAGATATAGTCGGTTTTATTAAATGCTAAAGTTCAAAAAGAAAAACGCATTCATTTTTTTTTATTCTTTACGTGTATTTTTTATTGCTGAAGGTTAGCCGTAATTACAGTAGACTGACCTATGACTTGTGTAATTCTTAGAAGAGAATTTTTATGCTTATCTATCAAATCTCCTACATTTTTTAGTTTGGACAATTGTTTTTTTAGGATCTCATTTCCGGCCAAGATGCCAATCTTTATTATAAAACATCAAGAATTGTATTTCTTTTCTCGGTTAGTATGTCGCTGACAACCAAATCACCTATTAATCATGCTTAAGTTTTTAATTAGGTTCTATTATTTGTAAAAAAAATCATTAGTTTCGAGTTAATTCCACGGCATAAAACATACTTCCAGTCGACTCATAATACTAGCTCTAAGAGTTCATATAAAAATAAATGATCGTCTACCTTATTTTTATTGTTTAGATTTATATATTTTTTAGATGTTTAGTTTAGATAGATAGATAGATAGATATTGTTTAGATGTTGGTCTGATAGCCAAGCGGGCTGGGCGGCCGGTTTCTCACTCGCTTTACTGCGAGTGGTTCAGTAGATGTGAGTTCGGAAGGGCTTGCGGCTCGGAGATACTCCTCTATAGATCCCTACCGGAAGGCCGTGTGCCGCCTAAATACCGGGTATATATATATATATATATATATATATATATATATATATATATATATATATTCATTAGATTAGATTATTTGTTCTATCCGTCACAATTTATGGCGTATGTTCGGCTATTGTATATT
This sequence comes from Diabrotica balteata, assembly GCA_918026665.1. Lineage (NCBI taxonomy): Eukaryota > Metazoa > Arthropoda > Insecta > Coleoptera > Chrysomelidae > Diabrotica > Diabrotica balteata. The sequence continues at coordinate 49,950,222 of OU898283.1, read as the reverse complement.
TTTTTCCTCGCTATTCCCATTCATTTTATTTCCATCATTAGTCATCGCCAATCTAATAATACAGAAAAGGAAAATACACCAAAAACAGCATTTATTAGAACTCTTTGATAATCATTCAGCTACTATTTGATCTCACTGTATTCAAACACTTCAAGAAAAAATCAACTTGTAACGTCTAAATTCAAAAAGCTGGTTCTACACTGGCAAGATATTCTTAAACGCCCAAAGATTTGCAGTATTTCATTTTTCATTTGTTTAAAGGAACAAAGGTCATGTTTTTAGTGCTGGATTTCGTCAATAACCTCTATTTAGAAAATAACTGTTAGAACGTTTCTATAAAACTGTATAGATACAGGATACATAAACTCTCTCTTAACGGACACATCTCTTCGTCGGACAATTCACCTCCACTATACGGACAATTTTTAAAACAAGAATTATTCAGACATCTTCTTTTTTAGCCTGTATTCGTCCACCGTTGGACATATTCCTCTTCCATTTGCTTCCATTGATTTCTACTCCTGGCAATTCTCATCCACTGCTTGCCCGCGACTTGTTTGATATTATCTGACCACCTCTTCTGTGGTCTGCCTAGTTCTCGCCTATTTTCTCTTCGTCTTTAGTTTGTTAATCTCTGTGTCCATTTTTCAGGATTATCTCGAAAAACATGTCCAACCCATTGCCACTTGAGCCTTGCTATACACTGCCACATCCGTAATTTTTGTTCTTTCCCGAATGTCGTTATTTCGAATCCTGTATTTCAAACTAATCCCTAGCAGAGCCATCTTCATCGCGCTTTGGGTTGTACTGAGCTGCTCTAAGGTTTTTTTTAACTCTACTTAAACTCTACTTTTTAGACATATTTGTATATCTTTATTTTTCAAGATAAAACTTAACTTGCCAAAACCTACCCAAGACAATTCTATGCATTTTTTATTTCGGCCATTTTGTTTGCCAATAAAATAGGTTTGAAAATCAATATTAGTAAAACCAAGTCCATGAGAATAAATGCAAGGAACAACACGCTATTTACTATCGACAATATGCAGATTGAAAATGTGGAAAACTTTACGTATCTTGGAAGTGTCATAACAGAAAACGGAGGTACAGAAGACGATATTCGAATGAGGATACGAAAAGCTCAACAAGCTTTTAGCACGCTCAATCCTGTTTGGAGATCTGGCGAGTATACCACAAGGACAAAGATCCGAATATTCCGATCAAATGTCATGTTTGTTCTACTCTACAGATGTGAAACCTGGAAAGTGACAAACACCCTCACAGACAAACTGCAGGTCTTTCTTAACAAATGTCTACGAAGAATTGTTCATATATTCTGGCCTAACACCATTAAAAACGAAGATCTGCTACACCTGACCAAACAAAAGAGGGCACAAAATGAAATTAAGTCCAGAAAGAGGGATTGGATCGGTCACACACTACAAAAAAATAGTTCCAGTATCGCAAAAACTGCCCTAGAGTGGAATTCCCAAGGGAAAAGAAAAAGAGGTCGCCCAGTACAAACTTGGAGAAGATCCATCATGGATGAGATAAGAGGCCAAGGAAAGTCTTGGAATGAGATCTTAGCGCAAAATAGAACCCGATGGCGCGTTTTCACTTAAGCTCTATGCTTTACTTAGGAGTTCAAGAACCTTATATATTGTAGCGAGATTCGTAATGTTCGTAACAATATATATATATATATATATATATATATATATATATATATATATATATATATATACATATATATATATATATATATATATATATATATATATATATATACATATATATATATATATATATACATATATATATATATATATATATATATATATATATATATATATCTTAAGCAATGTTTTTGAAATTAGAGGGTATAAAGTCAATTTCATTTTTTACTTTGCCGTCTGGGCCGTTCTTCTGCCGTTCATTTTCTCTGCATCTTTTTCTTGTAGAAATGTTAGAACTGCTTAGTAAAGAAAGCAAAATAAAAAAAATCTGATGAAGCATATTCAAAAACTGAACTAGAGTGGGAAGCGGGAGAAAAGTCAAGAGTAGACGTCGTTGTATTTGTATAAGGAATCTCGTAAAATTTTTGGTATTTTGTCTATCTGAATACCTACCTATTAACTGAACTAACCTATGTAATTAAAGTATCTGAACTAATTTTAGTTTTAAACGGATTGCGATACGATTAACATGTTATTTGCCAAAAGGAAGTTTTTAAGTTTGAAAAAAAGACAATTTGGTTTATTATGCAGATACGCATAAGTAAAGTGTTAGACAGTTAGCAGAAAAAATTAAAACTGGAAAAACTCAAGCCAGTCAAATTTACCTGAAAGCAAAAATCAAATTTTTGTACTATACTAAGTGCTATCTAAAAATATTCCTGTTTTTGATAAAATTATTTAAGAAAATGTATTAGAAGTTGCAAGGGAACGAAGTGTTAATATAAAGGCTTCTGTGAATGGCTCGAGAAATATTGTAAGCGACATAATGCTTCTCTCAAATCAATATCTCCCGAAGCAGCTGCTGTAGACTTATTAATGGTTTCTGACTGGAAGAAAAAACTGCTCACTTTAATAAAAGGATATTTTTCGCAAGACATTTTTCTCTCCGCAAGACAGATGAGACGGGATTATTTTTAGAGCATTACCCAGCAAAACTGATACCCTAACAGACGAAAAGTATATTGAAGGTAAGGCTTTCAAAGATAAAATCATAATTATATTTTGCAACAATATGATAGGGGACAAAAAAATCCACTGGTAATTAAATAAAGTAAAGACCTCCCTGTTTTAAGGTTTCCCACGTAAAAAAATTACCTATCGCATGATACAGAAAATGGTATCAACAACTTATCGTGGATTCAAACCACGTGGTGTTTGTGTGTATTAAGGTATAAAAAAATGCTTATTAAAAGCTTAAAATTTTTATTTTAAACAAGATCTTTTTGGAATTGAATCATTCCATTATCAGTTTTCTAAAAGAGAGAGTAAAAATTCCAATATTAAAAAACAGGTAAGTTAAAATTTAAATATATAAAAAGAACATCAATCCGTCCAGTAGTCACTTTCATCAACACCCCTGTCTCCATAATTTCTAAATTTATACTCAGGGTAACCAAGGACCTAACAGGATTATCTCCCACTTTTTCCATCAAAAATTCATCCCAGTTAATATCCAAACTCAATCACATAAATCTCCTACCAGATATGACTATGCTTTCATTTGACGTCAGCAATCTCTTTACTTCTGTACCTAAACTTGAAACTATTCAGTTAGTCCACGACCTTCTCACATCTAAATCAACTAATTTCTCAGCCATCACACCAATAATAGAGATACTTTCCTTGTGTTTATCACAAGATTATTTTTCTTTTAATAATATTTTTTATAGACAACCTGATCGCTTGGTCATGGGAAGTTGTCTTTTTCCCTTTTTAGCTGTATCTCTTCCTCTTCATGAATCATCTAGAATCCACTCAAATTATGACTAACAATACAATTCTACACTGATTCCGTTACGTTGATGATTGCTTAGTGTTGATTAGAGGTAACTCAAATACAGATTCTTCCTTACTAAACACTATCAATAATATTTACCCCAATGTTAAATTCACTATGGAATTAGAATCCAACTTCTTCATCAATTTCTTGGACCTTTTCATCAATAGAATTAATAATGTCTTTCATTATAGCATCTACAGAAAACCCACACAAACAGATCATGTCATATATTTCGATTTTAACCATCCCATTTCACACAAATTATCTGCATTCAACAGTTTCATTCATTGTTTAGAAACCATTTCATTATCCAACATTTACTACAACCAAGAACTAAACATCATCAAACAGATTGCTTTCAATAATGGCTATAACCCTGATATCATCCATAAACTCATTTATAAAAAGAAACGTAAATTGCTTCAACAATCAGCTTACCCTAACATTACTTCGGATTCCCCATCTTACTTTGCATTACCATTTCACTGTCCAACACTCTCCGAATCAATTAAAAACACTATCCTAAATTCTGTTGAAAATATTAAGATTTCTTTTAAAGTTAACAATAAATGGAGTAGATCATTATGCAATAGTAAGGACTCTATTGACTTGAGCAAACGAAGTGGAGTTTATAAACTTTAATGTTCTGACTGTGATGCCACTTATATTGGTAGAACTTGTAGATCTCTAGTAACCAGTGCCATTGAACATTGTAAGTTAGAGAACACTTCTTCTTTTTCTCATTATCTTAAATATCTCAATCACACAATCAAAGTACCAGATGATATTTCTCTTCTTCATAACATCTCAGGTGAAGATTATCTCAAATTTGACCTTTTTGAGGATTTGGAAATAGTCAAGGAATAGAAAAATAGTCCCAATTGTGCTAATCGTCACACCAGTATCAACAGAGACTTCGTCCCACTTCATCGACACTTATTCTCCTGATCTAACATTTTTTCTTTTAACTACACATCGAGTTTTACTTACTTCTACATTTCTTTCTAATTTCCCATAGCTTAATATCACCCTATATAATCCGCCATACTTAACTCTATTCTTATTACCATTAATACACTAACATTCTCCTTTTCCAATAATATGTATTCCTATATAATCCGCCATACTTAACTCTATTCTTGTCACCATTAATATACTAACATCCCCATTTTCCAATATCCTCTCCAATAATTACCATCTAACTAATCCCACACAAAAACTCCTCTCAACGGAAATGATGTACTGGAGAAGATGTTCCGGGTTAACTTTGTTTGACCACATAAGAAATGAAAACATAAGAGTGAGAATGAAAGTAAAGAACACAATAATGGATACGATAGCCGAAAAACAATTAAAATGGTATGGACACCTGAGACGGATGAACGAAGAAAGGATACCACGAAAGGTTTGGAACTGGAGACCTACACAGAGAAATAAAAGGGGAAGGCCAAGAAATAAATGGATATCCAATATTCATATAGAAATAGAGGTCTTCAAGAAGGAGACTGGGCCGATAAGAAATTATGGCGATTGGGATGCGAGAAGCGACAAAATTAAAGTTGCAAACACTCGCTATATATATATATATATATATATATATATTTATATATATATATATATATATATATTATATATATATATATGTATATATATATTTATATATATATATATATATATATATATATTTATATATATGTATATTTATATATATGTATATATATATATATATATATATACTAATCACACAGATTTTCTTATAAATACTCACTTTACATCTATCAATCTCTCATCACAATCAGTTTCAGTATCCCCAGCTTACATCTTTATATTCATCTCCTATTTCCTTTTCTTTCTTTCTCTTTTATTTCTTTTTCCTCGATTCATCTTCCATAAATTCCAAACTAACTTTTATCTATACTTACTTCATACGAGGAAACAATTAGGTAATAACATTCTTTTTATTGCCTTTTTATTAATCTAAAAGAGGGAATGTAAAGGTAGTGGGGACAAAAATATTGTCAGACAGGAAGTGCGATCTTTAGAGGCCACATTAAACAAGGAAAGAGAGTCTCTCTCCTTGTTTACATCTCATTTAGTTGGGTTATGTTATTGTTTGTCCCAAATGTCACATAAAATCTTATTTATATTGAAGTTTTTTAACAATTGTGTCGCATTTTAGACTATTATCGTTAATAATTAATTAAAACTTTCTCGTCTAAGACACATTCTGAAAAATATTATATAGCTACTGTTAATAAGTGTCGGAAAATTTAAATTTGGCGCATTCGCATTTCCGGATATATTCGCCCTCAGAGGCCACTTTTTTGGTCTCCTTTTCATAAGGATTAGATTCCCTCATTTGTCTTTTGCTCGATGATCCTACTACACACAAAATACAATTCTTCATTAAAAACGGCCTATTCACAAACTTAAGCAAAATGACTTTTGCTCCTACTACATCATTCCACTTGACATTGACGGGTACTAACTGATTTTTCATACCATCTTTCTATCAGTCAGTCCCAGACTCCAGCACAGATCAGAGCTAATTTAAGTCGATAAAACCTCACCAGCTACAGGGAGTCATGTAAGATGCCCCCATTTTCAGCTTTTATTAATCAACGAGTTAACAGTCTATTGCATTTACCTTTAAAAATACCATGAGGATTGTTTTTTTAATACGGATGTCCTTCCAATGTTTTTATGTGGACATAGAATGTTTTTAACAACTTTTTATGTTAGTAGTAAAAAACCAACGTGTTTTTTATATATTTAAATTTTAACTTACTTGTTTTTCAATATTGGTATTTTTACTCTCTCTTTTAGTAAACTGGTGATGGAATGATTTAATTCCGAAAAGATCATCTTTAAAATAAAAATTTTAAGCTTTTAATAAGCATTTTTGATACCTTAATACACACGAACACCACGTGCTTTGTATTCAACCGGTATACTAGCCACTCCTGGATATCTCCACTTCATGGTTTGTTCCAGTTTCACTTTTAATCGTGGATTATAAGGGAAATCGTGACAAATTGGCTAAAATAATTTTAATAGAGGAATGCAGACAGAAAATAGAAAAGTTTTTTGTTCCTAGACAATGCTGTGTCTCATCCAAAACTTGTATTATGTAATGTTAAACTAATATTTCTATAGCCAAACAATACATCAGAGTGCCAACTCCTGGATCAAGTAATTATTAAATAAATAAAATAATGTATAAATAAACAAATATGGTTCAAATAAAAATGGCGAATTTGGTTCTACTAAGGATATTGAAAAGTCTATCAATATAACCAACGCCTTCTTTTAGACCGTAAGTGCATAAAAGAAAAAGCAACCAAAACAATCAACAATTACCTTGGTAAAGCTGGATCCGGTTTACAGATCGATATTGAGCCTAAAGAAGAAGATTCTGAGGACCATCTTTCCCTTTCTGAGTTGTCTAAAATAAATAAAGTCTCTTTCAACAAATTTATTAACATCAAGAGTGTGTAAAAGAGTTTAAGATAAATAAAGTTATTGCAATATTATCAGAAAGTAAAAGTGACAACGAAGAAATTGATGGTTCGAATATAAAAGACAATAATCACATTTTTAAAGACATTTTTAGTATTGACAAAAAATGTCTATTAAAATGTTTTAAAATGTCTTTACATTACAAGAAATGCATTGGTTAGTGATCAGTGTCTGGGGACTCGGGAGACTGAGACCTAGGAAGCCCTGAAGAAGACATCGAAGAGGATGTTAAAATCTCAGCTCAGCAAATCGACGCAGTTCAACCGAAAAAGCAAAGAGGAAATCTTTTAGGAGTTCTATCCTTGTATTTCACATATACCTGCTAGCACTAGAATCATAAGGATCCGACAAAGGGACCCGTGTTACTTAACATATCTATTAGTAATAAGCTATTTAGTTATATTTTGATTTGTTTTTTATTAACTACTTTTATATTTTCTACTTTTATAAAAAAAAAATTTTTTAATATGCTGCAGACAGTTTGTCAAAAAACTCACTATCAACCGAACTTGAAAAATCACTCTTATTGCGAGGTTTGTCCGATACAGAACCAATCAAGTACGATGTTCAAAAACGAAGTATAGATGATACTGTTAGCTTTTTCAAGTAAGTTTACATATACCTAATTCTCTGTATAACCGTATTACTACAAACCATATGTATAGCAATTAAGTCCTTATTTGTATTTACTACCTATTTAACTATTTGAAGTCATTCAGTATGTTAATTATGTATACTAATGGAAATTATTATTAACTTGTAGAATGATTCATTAGACGTAATTAAAACTGATTGTAATTTAACTGGTGATTTATTAAAATCTCTAGTGGCTCTAATAATAGGATAGGACCAGGATTGGTCGCTCATAAGAGTGCACCCTGATATTTAGCAATATGTATTGGATTTTGTGAAAGTGCTGAAACAGGTCGACTTTTATTCCAAATTGGTCATTTTTTAACGATATAAACATCTGTCATTTATTAATCTCACATGCCTACATTTTTTTTTTCATGAAAAAGTGTTTTACGTTTATTAGGCGTCCTATAGTAAACGGGATGTGCTGATCACGAATCTGTACTTATTTTTTCTCCAGCACGTTAGTTTTTCAAGAGAAGTGTGTTTAAAATGTTTCATAGAAACTGCCAAAAATACTGAGAAAATAGTTATTGAAACTTTATTTCTTACAAAATTACACTGCAAAATTGAGTTGTTCTTAAAAAAAAAAAAAAAGAATTTAGTGTAACCAACGTTAGACACTTTTTTTTTTTTAATAAAACCGTTTCCTTTTGCTACGAAAACTGCGATTTGTGGTCTTCTTTTTATGGATTTTTGTGATCGAGCCTCACTCAATATCTAGCAGTAATCAGCCATTATTCTTATATCCCATCTTCCTTGGTAACGTCTCTCGATCTACTTTATATCTTGATAGGACCTCTCCCTGCTTCTCATTGATAGCTCCAAGATTTTCGGGAAAATAGTCAATGTGGGAATCCAGAAAATGAAGTTTGACGCTTAAATTTCATTCCAGTTTTTATATAATTTTCGACCATTTTGGGTACAATTTCTTTATAGTTGGGAGACTTGTTGTTCCAAAGAAATCGTCTATGACTTCTACGAAAAAACTCCGTTCTTCAACTTCATCCTGGGTAATTCTAGTTTGGAACAATCTGTTCGATCTTAAGGTTCGAATTTGAGGGCCTACAAAAATTCCTTCTTTAAGTTTAGATTTAGAAAGTGTAGGAAATTTGTCGCACAGATATTTAAAGCAGTCACCTTATTTATCTAAAGCTTCGACTAACTGCCTCATCAATCTTAACTTTATGTGAGGAGGAGGCAAAAAAACCAATTTTGGGTCAACTAGTGTATTACGCTGCACATGTTTTTTGTTCCGGTACAAGTCTTTCTCTGAGTGGCAACTCTTTCTTAACGTAATGTAAATTTCGCGCTCGACTGTCGTACACGCACAAAAAACATGGATACTTTGTGAATCTGGACTGCTGATTAAAAAGAATGGATATTCTTTTGTGACCTCCACAGATTTGCTAACAATATTCGCTATACTTTATTTTATTTAGCAACAACTCAAGACTGTCATATTATTATGTTTCTTTGAAATGTACGGAGTGAGCAACAGGCACTGAGGAATAAATATTACCATTTTGCAAGAAGACCCTTTAGACTTGTCTTGGAAGAATTAATAAATAACCACCATGATGTGGAATCGTAATTGTCAGCTCCCAGTTTCATGACTACTTCAGGAATATTATGACAATACACGATTAAGCAATTTTAAAAAAATACTTACTAAGTCATTTAGTTCAGCTTGGATAAACTTTTAATGTTGGTCTATCTCAGGATTGAATTCGTCTTTATCGGTTTTTTCATCTGAACTTTCATCTGATGATTGGTATTGAATGGTGTGAAGAAAAGGGTAAGGAATAGGGATTCCCGGTCCATAAGATACATGTCGTTTAGCAGAAGGTAAATCAGGATATTGACTTTTGTGTTTATTTTTTGAATTGAAACTCTTGCTAACTCAGAAGCAAAAGTAGCAGCCACATCCATGGTTTTTTGGTTCTCTTCATACCATAGGAATGCCGAAGGATGAAGAGTTACGTGTACCTTTGGCCTATTTTGTTAGTATTTCAACACACTGAAAGCATACTTTGTGTAGAGCCCAAGGTTTGTCCTGATCACCAAGCTTTAGTCTGTTATTTTTTGTTGATGTTTTTATATTGTTAAATCACCACACACGTGGAGTAACAAAATATAGCAGGACTATTCTTACACTATCTTGATGATGTTATGGCGCGACACAATGAACATAATATTTTAAAGAAATAATTTTAATGCAATTTACGAAATATCTACTACTACTACTCAGTACTACTTTTAATTATAAATGGGGAATAGACCATGTGTGGCACGTTAATAGACAGGAAGTGGCTGAAGAATTTAGCTATCGACTGCTTTTGAATTATTAACTCATTTCTACTGAAAAATTATCAATTTATTAATAGTTTCACAGCTGTTATAAACCCAATATTATACTCATGTTTTGTTGGTGTTAATGACAAATTTTTTTCCGTCACATCAAACTCTGCGTTGAAATAAATTTAGAAAGTTTAATTATTTAAAATGTTGGTGTAAAGTTTACTAGTGATATTAAATTTTTTTTTTAATTCGTGAGCATTGATCTATTTTATCGCACAACGCATTAAAACTATTTTCATATTTTTTGAAAATAGAAAGTGTGCAAGAAGAACAGAAAAATTAATAATTTAACTTCAAGATATAAAAACTTATACGTATTAAAACTAGATAAAAAATGCTATAAAACAGGGTCAGTAGCTGATAAAAAATGGGAGTGTGAAAAGTTTGCGACTGAAGCGAAAGAAGTAGCATTTCATTCCTACAAGATTTGTAGGGATGAAATTCTTAGCACCATAAATAAATTAATATGAGCCAGACAGGCGACTACAGTTTTGTAATATTATGACAAAGAAAATTATAGGTAATCCAAACTTTCTATTTAATATTTGTTTTTCGAATGAATGTTTTTTTTTTTCAAAATGGTACTCTAAATTGATACAATTCTCGTTATTGTGCTGATAAAAATCCTAGAGGTTTCCATGAAACACGTACCCAACAGCCATTGAAATTAAACAAATAAATAGAAATTAATGGAAATCGTATTGTGTTGCTATCAATTTTGCAGCAAAATTTAATCGAAGAAGCTTAACTAGAAGTGTTAGAATAAAAGAAGGGTGTTACCTTAATACACGGTTTCCTAGAAAATAGTTTGAACGAAGAAGTTTTAACCTTCTTTAGCCACTTTATAATTGTCAGGAAGTTGGCGGATCTCATGTTGAACATTTTTAAAAGAATGGAGTTAATATAAAAAAAACCTTGGATGCTTGAATTCTCAAGCAAAATACATGTTTAATAATAAGTCAAACATGATATATTTTACAAAAGTTTTTTAGTACAGGAAGGAACAAATAATATCTATGTTATTAAACGTTGTGTCATTTTTAATAGAAATTAACCTGGTTTAGTATTTAGCAAAATCCAATAACTATTGCGAAATATGAGGATGGAGTCTTTTAATTCGCCAACCCTGTATTTCAGTATTTCTTTAGATTATAGTTATTTTAAGTTATGTATTTTTTACACAGTTTGATTAAATATATTTATTTATTTAGGAAATCTCGTGGTGGTTCTCGCTCTGGAGGATATTCCTATGGAAAAAAAGGTCGCTGTGGATAATCACTTTACTCAATGGAACTTGTAAGACAAAAATAAACTACTATAATTATATTTAAAGCAAAAAATACGTATTTTGTTTTATTTATTATAATATTGTCTTACCAGCTATACAGTACCTATCTATTTTTTTAAATAAGATATTTTTATTATACCAAAATTATTTAAAATTATCGTAAGTGCATCAACCAAACATTTTACGAATACTTAAAAACACTTTTATTAAAGAAAATGGGACATTATATATATATATATATATATATATATATATATATATATATATATATATATATATATATATATAAAGGTAAAAGGTATCGGCATAGCTCACAACTAAGAAAAAAAATATATAATGAAATATGTGTACAAAATGGAAGGCAAACGTATATACGTATTTCTGACTATAGGTCGTCTTCAGTATGGTGCAGCCAAGTTAGGAGAGGAGCATATTAACTTAAAAAAGGATCACTACAAGAGCAATGCGACCAATTTGTCGCAATAATGTCAAAAGAGTCTGAGGATTCCAGAGCAACCACCAGCACATCCACGGAGGAAGCTATGCTACCTGAAAAAAGAAATACCAAACGTTTAGAACGTGTTAAACAACAAGAAAAAGGTTAATGCGAGTTGATAGTAAATCCTTGGAGTCTTTTAACATTATTGCCACAAATTGGTCGCATTGCTCCTGTAGTGATCCTTTCTCAAGTTAATATGCTCCTAAGGACTAGCATTCAAAGGTGTGTCAGACCCATGGAAGAAAGAATGTCCACAGATCCAGAACCGGCCATCTCTTCGCAATGAAGAAAGAAATAAGGCTTCTGCAGGCCTATCTTCAACATGCAAAAGCCGCATCGGCAACTCTTGTTAGAAGGGTAGAAAAAGAAGGCATTGATGTGGCCTTTCTACTGGAGCCTTGGAGGATAGGTGAGAAAATTGCTGGCCTATTAACCAAACAAGGTAAGGTTTTATACACACCCAAAGCTATAAGACCAAGGTCGTGTATAATTCACAGTAATAGAGTAGATTGTATATTAATCCCGGTGCTCTGCACCAATGATATTGTTACAGCTGTTCTAACTATAATCACGGAAGTAGGAGAAAAGAAACTGGTGGTGTGTTCAGCCTGCTTTCCAGGTTATGAGGCTTTGTGTCCACCAAGCATTATAAGCGAGAATCTAGTATGATCTTGTTTTAAGGCCCAGAGGTTATCGATTCGGCGGCAGGAACGAAAGCGAAGCTATTTTTGCGGCATACTAGAAAAATTGTCCAGAAATAACAAGGAAAAGTACGGACAGGAATACCTCTGGTCTAGTGAAACAACGGCTTAAAGAGGATGAGCTCGGAAGTCCGATAAGTCCGCCTGTTTAATAAAGCCAAATGTAACCAAGATTAGGATGCCTACAGGTATAAGATTACGCTATACAATAAAGAAATCAGGAAAGCTAAAATGAACTCATGAAGAGAGAATTTTGCTAGGATATTACAGATATCCTGGCATGTTCTCGAATCCATAAAGTCCTGGCAAAGGATGGTGCTACAATGAAGAAGTAGGTTTCCTAAAGAAAGCTAATGGCAAATTTACGGACGCTAAAGAGGAAAGTCTTAAAGAACTGATAAACACGCACTTTCCGGGCTCAACAATTCTAGATGATGCAGATAGGCAAACCAACGTAGACCAAAGGCTAATTAGGCCAAGGTCTACAGATTGGGAAATAGCCACAGCAATCACAAGACCAAACAAACAGAATTAGATGGGCTATAAATAAGTTTTGGCCATATAAGTCTCCAGGGACGGATGGCATATATCCAATACTGTTGCATATAGGATTAGAGGTATTGATACCATATTTATGTAAGCTCCTCAAAACCAGTTTGGCATGGGTGGTCGTACCGGAAATATGACAAAAGGTTAAAGTCATATACTTGTCTAAGGTAGGTAAAGTATCAGACCTAACACCAAAGTCATATAGACTGATAAGCCTATCTTCTTTTCTATTAATAACGTTGAATAGGCTTCTTGATAGGTACGTCAGAGATGAAGTGGTAAAAGATAACCCTCTAATCAATCTTCAATATGTATACCAACCTGGTAAATCTACAAACTCTGCATTGGATGATCTAAATAGGCTTAGCTCAAAGTTAATGGAAGACAAAGAGATAGCAATGGCCGCCTTTTTAGATATAGAAGGGGCATTTAATAATATTTCTACCAGCTCTTTAATAGGAGCTATGAGTAGATGAGGCGCACCTGCGCTAATATGCAGATGGATAAGGACATCCCTAGAGAATATAATAGTAATGTCCACTCTGGAAAAGCAACCATCAAAGCAAAAGTAGGTGGAGGCTGTACAAAGAGGAGGAGTTCTGTCCCCTCTACCTTGAACATCCTTGGTAGATGATCTCCTCAGAAATTTGTCCACAGAAGGCTTCTATTTTCTAGGATATGCTGACGATAAAGCAATCGTCGTCAGGGTCAGGTTTGCTCAGGTGGTGTCTGTGAGAATGCAAGCAGCTCTAAATATAGTTGACGACTGGTGTAAAGAAGAGAGACTGATAGTCAATGCTCAGAAAACACAAATCGTCAACTTCACCAAGAAAACAGCACTACAAGGCCTAAAACCACCAATGCTGGGAAGAACAGAGATTTCATTTGCCAAAGAAACAAAATACCTTGGGGTATATTTTGATCATAGACTTACATGGAATACTCACATTCTATAAACCACACAGAAAGCTACTATGTCCCTGGGCAGACGTAGAAGAATGTGCGGTAAGAATTGGGAACTTAACCCCAAAATGACTCTATGGTTATACACAAGGGTTATTATACCCATGATAACCTATGGCTCGATGACGTGGTGGACAAAGACGCAGCAAGTGGAAGCAATAAGGCTGCTAGGTAATACACAAAGGCTAGCATGCTTGTGTGTTACGTGGGCCATAAAAACAACTACATCTGCATTGTTGAAAGTCCTGTTAAATTTACCAGCACTTCATATCTTTATACAGGGTGAAGCCAGATCAGTAATGCACATTTTAATCCATAGTCAGCGACATATAAGCCAGATGCATGGTACTGACAACAGAAAGCTAATGGGGGAGCTAAAAGCCGATATTGTGATGGGGAAACCTATCGATGCAACAGCTACCAGATATAGCTTTAACAACAAATTCACAATATTAAGATACCAGGCCGGGAAGACTGGAATAAAGGTGTACCCATAAAAGCTGCTGCTACCTGGTACACGGATGGCTCAAAAACATCGGAGGGTGTTGGAGATGGCATAGTAGGGACAAATCAAGGGATACATTTCCTGGTAAGTCTATCTAAAGATGTGATAGTTTTCCAGGTGGAAATAACTGCAATACATCACTACGTGGAAGAAATAGAAAGGCAGGAAAGAACGTTCTGGTAGCCTGGGTACCGGAGTACGATGGTCATAAGAGCACTGAAAAACAGATGAAATGGCCAAACAAGGCTCATCAATGCCATTTATCGGACCGGAACCCTTCTGCGGCGTTGCAAAGTCAGTATTAAGAACGGCTACAAAAAAGTGGGTAGCTCACAAATCTCTGGAATGGTGGAGGAATTCACCAGGACAAAGACAGGCGAAACAGTTCATTAGAGAACATTCGCCAAAATTTATGGCACACCTAATTAGCAAAGACAGGAAAACAGTCAAAGCCATAGTAGGTCTTCTAACAGTGTACTGTAAGCTGAATAGGCACCTGAAGCTAATGGGATTATCAGATGATGACCTGTGCAGATTCTGTCACCTCGAAGAAGAAACAGCAGAGCATATTTTATGTGAGTGTGACAGTCTGGCAAATGCGCGTTTTTTTGCATTAGAAGAAGAAAAGCCACCGACAAATAGCTACATGGAAGGTACAGTCTCCAAGCTACTAGACTTTATAAAGAGCATCAGGCTAGAGAATGTTATCTAGGACTAGAGGACCACAATAGATATGAAAAGGTCGCAGTGGAATAAGCCGAAAGGCCACGTCTCGTAATCTAATCTAATCTTATCTAATATGCTCCTCTTCTATCTCGACTGCACCATACTGAAAACGACCAATGATAAAAACAAAAAATTTTACAAAACACACCGGCACAGAACTGTTGTTATAACAAAGTTAACATTTAAAACATATTTTATACTTCACTTTAGGGCGCATATCAAATTGAAGAACTCTAACCAGAAAACTAATGTCAAGTTGCCGGTATTTTCGTTGTGTCTTTCATGCTTAGTGCAAGTTTTTAGTGCAAAATTACGTTTATTTGACATTTTGATTTCCTCTTCCAATATCGTTCTAAAATTATAAAACATTAATAAATTAAACGATTTTTTTTTGTTGCTTGTTAAAAATTGTTGCTCATTAATATTGAACATTTAGACATGTTATACATTTTAAAGTAGATGACTTTAAAATGATATTGCCAATATTTTTGAGTTGCACTCCTGGGGCGAGTTTATTGTAAGATAATTCATTCGATTACATGAAATCAAATTTAACTTAATAATATTAGTCTTAGAGTAAAAGAATTAGAAAAATCATAGCATGTGATTTGTGATTTAATTTAAAAATATCTTCTTATAGTGCCTATCTGTTTCGGCTGTTGGCGACCATGATGGCAATCTGTATTTGGCAAACTACTGCTCTAAAAAGAATTGTGGTTATTGTGTTAAACCAAGTACGTACATTTTTCAGCAAAGAAATCCGTTATCTTCAGTCCTAATAGTCGCTAGTAGTAGAACAAACTACTTCAAAGATCATTTCAAAAATCTCCCCTTTCACTACTTTACTCCCAATACAATCACTTATTGGAACAAGCAAAAGAAGACATCCACAGAATAACTCGTTAACACAAAAGAGGACTCTTTTGGGAGAAGAGACAAAATGAAATCATAAAAAATTTTTATAATGATATATGTCTTATGGAAATTATATTAATACGAGACTCGATAAGCTTTTAGAAAAAATAAATACCGATAATACCATACTTATCTCGGGCATTAACAAGTTATCCGCTGATTTTGACAGTTAGATTATCTTACACATTGAAATAATAAATCTACAAAATATAAATTAAATCAAGATGAAACTTATTAGAACTATTACCTTATTCGAAATAAATATTTCAAATAGAGAGGTATTTACTCTAAAAGAACTGGAACATCTGAAACACAATCTTCTTAAAATTATTCCGGAAATTCAATACTTAGTAATAATGATCACCAATACAAAACTTATATAATCATCTAAACCTTAAGTTTGCGTAACACCAAATACAATGCTAATAATAATCAAAATTCCTATACTCCATGAAAATCCTTACACATCCTTTAAAATCTACTCAGTTCCCAATAAAGATCATGATAATATGACCAACAAATTTCTATGTCAATAACAAACGGTTTGACAACTGTATTAGACAAGACAATATTAGAGTATATTAAACCAGGTACAGTCCTAATGTACAATACCCAATGTAGATAACTCCACGAAAACAATAGTGACTAAGAACTTTTTCCGAGAAGCTAGCAAAGTTATATTGCTAGGAATAGTTCATCCAACAAGTCGAGATCAAATCAACCAGCATCGTGATGACAAAAGAACCGATAAATATTGAGGGGATCCATTTTAACAAAAAGACATTCCAAGATATTTCCATTCCAAAGATTGTTCCGATAAAGTTAATACCACATCACAAAATGGAAAGTTGAAAAGTTAAGAATCCCAGAGACACATGGTCAAATTCAACGTATAGAAGCAACAGATGTTCTGTCCCAACTGTCCCAACTGTTCCCAAGCAATAGGAATAAGCACCTCGTCCATTGCCATATTACTATTCATTTCACCTCTCTTACTGCTTGATAATTAAAAAAAAAAGAATTTCCAAGTTTCTCTTTTGAGAAAAGTTGCATTCTGCTCAAATCCAAATACTAGAACAGCTGATAGCAGAAGTAACCAAGATTTCGAGGACGAAATCAAATCCAAAGGAGGGAGGAGAAATGACCCTATGAGGGTCTATGACGAGTCAGCAAAATTCAACGACCGAAGGTATAAAAGAAGAAGAAAGTGATTGTATCATTGAACTTTAATTATTAATTTATCTAGAATTAGTAATTTTAGTTTGTAGTCCATTGTAACCTTATTTTCGAAAATAAATATTTTTTTTGAGAAATCTAAGTGCAACTTATATTTCTCCCTCTCTCTCTCTCTCTCTCTCTCTCTCTCTCTCTCTCTCTCTCTCTCTCTATATATATATATATATATGTATATATATATATATATATATATATATATATATGTATATATACTGAAAAAAAGTATTTTTATCCCCTTTATACCAAAGAGTAAAAGAGTAACAGCTTATATTTTATGCTTAATTTCGTATTTTCAAAAAATGTTCTTATTCTATATTGTTTCAGTACAGTTTAATACCCTTTTATTATTAATTTCTTGTCGCTAAGTTAAAGCTTCAGAGAAATTTTCAAGCGATTTGCTTCCGATAATATGATCGTCTTAATTTAAAAGATGTTTTCAGCTGTTGGAGGGAAAACGAAGAACCTTCTATACCAAACAAATTGCTTTGTTAACTAACTTGATATAAAAAAGCAAAAGTATTGATAATTAACAAAGTTTTGTAATTACAAAGTTATGTTTAAAAATAAGTGACTCTATATAACGGATGTTAAGCTGAGAAAATTATTTTTAAATAGAGACTTTCTTTGAAATGCCGCTTTAAAAAACCTAATTAGATGTGACTTGTAATTTTCTCAAGTATCTTAATCCCTTTAAAATATTTAAAGGTACAATTTATACGAAAGAAATAAAATAATTTAAATATCATGTTTATATAGTATTAAGCCGCTATAATTATAGCCTTAACATAGTAAATGCGAACTGCCCTACTTGGCAGTATTTCGTCCAACTCGTGGAAACAAATATGGAATACGAAATCAAAGACACAAACCGAACAACGGTAATCGTCAGAGAGGCGACTCCAATTGTGGATTCTCTATCTGTCTCAAATACTCAGCCAGAAGATGTTTCGAGAAGAACAGACTCTACGCTGTGTAGCAAAAAAAACGCCTCTTTGGAGCTCAAAAAAGAAAGATGACGAAAGCGCAAACAATGGCTGATGGGATCAAAAACACAAAAAATCCCCATAGAGTCAAAGTAAGAGTACCGACACTACCCGAGGAAAACAAGAGTTCTCATCTTTTTGCAGTTCTTGCAGTGTGCAAGAGAAATTAATTTAAATGTTTTCGAATTAAAGCAGATTAATACATGCACAAATTGCCACGTAGCCATGGCGGCTCTCGTAAGTCCTAAGGTAGACTCTAGGCCGGACTGATGTAACATAACAGTATTATACTGGTATGGGTTGATGCACTTGCCAGAAGGACATCGGCTACAAATACTCGAGCATTAGTAATACACAAAGGATTGTCGAGCCATTTATCACGATCATAAATAGTAATATTTCTTAATGCGTCTCTTATTATCATCCTAGCATAATATGTATATATATATATATATATATATATATATATATATATATATATATATATAGATATATATATGTATATATATATATATATATATATATATATATATATATATATATATATATATATATATATATATATATATATATGAAGAGGTCCCTCTAAAAACGTTGCAACTGACAATTTTTCATAAAGTGATGTTTTAATGTAAAATGGTTACTTATGCAGTTTAATATACAGTGGTGCTATCCTTTAGTCGCTAGTTGAATTAAACTATTATAATTTTTAGTACTGAAATTTGAGGTCAGTCTAAAAAGGTTACATATGTAAGAAACATGCCAGAAACAACGTCTATTTCTCCAATGTGTAGTGTTTTAAAAAAGGCAAATAAGGGTAAAAAACGAAAAATACACTATGACCAATGGCAGCAGGTAAAGAATAAAAGGTTAAAGGATAGTGGAAAAAGTTATATGGGCCACAAAAATATTGTAAAAGCCGAAAAACAGTGTCCAAATGAGGTGAGTCTAAAAACGTTACATGTGTATACTCCAACCTTAAATGTTTTTCCTGCGTTTTTGTTGTGTATTACAGCACGTCTATTTTGGGATTCAACTTGTTCGTTTACTTGCAACCATGATGGTTGTTCCGTGCTTAACCAGAATTTGGAAGTAAAAGTTGATATATTTGATCGTTTTTACCAGTATTCTTATAATGAGCAGCAGCGATTCCTTACAGAGTGTATGGAGTTAAGAGAACCTAAACGAAGGATTGTGCCTGAAGATATATCCAAACGCCAATGTACTATCAAGTATTCACTTCCAGTAAATATTATTTCTTCACAACGGCAGCAGGTATGTCAAAAACAAATTATATCTGTTTTGAATTTAACTCGGCGGAGATTGCAGCTTGCAAGTAAAGTTAAGCAAGGTCTCAGCATCGGTAAACATAACAATAGACCACGAAGTATTCCTAATGCAGATCAAGAGCTTGTCATTATGCATATTTCTTCTTTTCCTTGCCAAGAACACCATTATTCGAGAAACTCAAATAAAAAGAAATGTCTTGCTCCAGACCTATCCATAACTAGAATGTACCAATTATTTAGAAATAAGTATCCTACCACAAGGGTGAAATTACACTTGTATAGGTCAATTTTTCACGACAAATTTAACTTAAGATTTGGTGTTCCCAGATCTGATATATGTAAAGTTTGTACCAAATTTTATATACAAATGGTTGCAAGCCAGAATAATGAAGAGTTAAAGCAGCTACAATTTCAGTCAGAACTGCACCACAGAAAAGCAGAAAAGGCTTATAAAACGTTGGTAGAAGATACACAGGCAGCTATTGAAAATGCAAATTTGGTTGTTCTCTGCGTTCATTTGCAACAGGTCCTTTTTACTCCTAATCTAAGCCATTCAGATGTCTATTACTTGAGACAATATTCTAATTATAACTTTTGTATTTATAATATGGGGAAGAATAGAGCAACAATGTGTGTTTGGCATGAAAGTGTAGGAAAACGGGGATCAGGGGAAATTTCCTCCGCACTATTTCGCTACATTCAAAATAATTTTGAAATCCTGGGTCTACATCAGGAGAGAAAACTTATAGTATGGTCTGATAGGTGTGTAGGACAGAACAATAATTGGCGTATGGCAGCTTTGTATCATTACCTAGTTTCATTGCGTTATTTCACAGAGGTCAATCAGAAATTTCTACTCACAGGACACAGTTTTCTTCCATGTGACCGCGATTTCGCCATTATTGAAAAGTTTAAGAAAACGGCAACCCTTCATGATCCTCAAGATGTTGTAAATATGATTAGGAATATAAGAGAATCGAATCCATTTGATATTTTGGAAATGGAAGGACAATTTTTGGATATGTCGTCGATTGAACTGCAGATCTATAAACATCCCGATATTAAAATTACTGAAGCAAGATGGATCCAGTTTACTTACGACGAACCAACTGCCATTCGTATAAGAACATGCCACAATCCAATGCAGAACTGGATGGTTTATAATATAATAAAGAAACACAAAGGAAAGAGATCCCAAACTGCCTCATTACCTGTGTACAACATAGTTGACCCTATCGATCTGCCAATCCTTTATCCTAATAAACTACCTATTAATGCCTCAAAAATGGCTGATCTTTTAAAGCTTATAGATTACTTACCTCCATATAAAAGAAATTTTTATCAATCGTTAGATAGTGCAGATCCAAATGTTATGTAGGAGAAACACTTAAAAATTGAAAATAAAATAAAATCGTACATTTTTTGTAAATTAATTACTATTTATAACTGGGAATAAGCCACAATTAAAGATAAAAATACGTTTATTGACGTTTCAATTTCCAATTCGGAAATCGTTCTCAAAATACGAACAGTAAATTTAACAAATTTTGTTTTTTGTTACATAGTGAAAAAATTCTTCTAATAATTTAATTTTATCTGACTCATTTATATTGACAATTCAGACATACATTATGCATTTTAAAGTAGATGACTTTAAAATGATATTGCCAATATTGTTGAGTTGCGCTCCTGGGACGACTTTACTTATAAGATAGTTCATTCGATTACATGAAATCAACTTTAACTTGAGAATATCCGTCAGAAAAAATCATAGCATGTAATTCGTCTTTAAAAAGATAAAACACATGACATGATGACAGTAAAATTCTCCTGTTAGTGATTCCATAGTAAATTATGAGGGAAACACCAGGAAAAAAACCTCATAATACTATCCCGACATTGTAAGTATTTGTTCGTGAATTTAGTTTACCTTCAACAAACATCAAAATTCTGATTTTATATGTTACGTTATTTAAAAAACATAAATGATGTATCCTCTATATGTTACTGACTTACCAATACTGGTATTTTCTTATTAATAACTTTCTCTTTCAATATTGGTAACCAGATCCTACTACATTCTGCCGTGGAATTTGCTACACAATTGGCCTCATTTAGCATAATTAGAGCCGCTTCTTTGATTTTTCTTTTTTTACCATCCGTTTCTTTTAAGACTATATTTAAATTATTCCATTGAACCCTATGTTCAATATCCCATGCGTTTTTACATATCCTCATAATTTACTATGGAATCACTAACAGGAGAATTTTACTGTCATCATGTCATGTGTTTGTCTTTTTAAAAACGAATTACATGCTATGATTTTTTCTGACGGATATTCTCAAGTTAAAGTTGATTTCATGTAATCGAATGAACTATCTTATAAGTAAAGTCGTCCCAGGAGCGCAACTCAACAATATTGGCAATATCATTTTAAAGTCGTCTACTTTAAAATGCATAATGTATGCCTGAATTGTCAATATAAATGAGTCAGATAAAATTAAATTGTTAGAAGAATTTTTTCACTATGTAACAAAAAACATAATTTGTTTAATTTACTGTTTGTATTTTGAGAACGATTTCCGAATTGAAAATTGAAACGTCAATAAACGTATTTTTATCTTTAATTGTGGCTTATTCCCAGTTATAAATTGTAATTAATTTACAATGCCACAAGAAAATTAGCCTCAGAACAATATACATTTTTTGTATTGTTTATATTAATAAACTATTTGTTTAATATTACATTTTACCGTGCATTTATTTTTCCTGTAATACTCCTTTAATCTAAACTGCGTTTTGTTGTAAAACGTTTCAAGTACATAATTAATATTAGTTAGATTGAATGTAAAAACGTTACATATGGGCATGTGTAACGTTTTTAGATTAAAAAAATTTAATTATGTCTAATAGTATTAAAGTACATTTTAAAAATAAAAAAAATTATAGCAATCTTTAACAATAATGTGTAAGCATCATATAAACATATTTTTATTGTAACGGAAAGTTTATATATATATATATATATATATATATATATATATATATATATATATATATGTATATATATAGGTATATATATATATATATATATATATATATATATATATATATATATATATATATATGTATATATATATAGGTATATATATATATATATATATATATATATATATATATATATATATATATATTTTATATATATAATATATATATATATATATATATGTATAGGTAAAAGTTTATGGTCGTATGGACCTTACATGAGATGGAGTGAGAAACAACTGTTTAAAAAGAGAGATATATATTATGTGTCCGCCTTTTATATCACCGAACATAAATGAGTGGATATGGAGTGGATATTATTATAATAAAAAGGGGAAATTCAACGTTGCCAAACTTATTCGTTTTATTTGACCTGTTGTCTTTTTCGCATTTGAACAATGCTCCAAGATAATGAAATTTGGGCGAAATGGATTTAAATGGCAGCTTATTGTTTTTTATTGGGAATATGCCACAATTTTACTTTACAATAAGTGTAATATAACATTTTGATTTATACTTCGGAAATCGTTTTATATAAATAAAATTTATTAATGTTTGGTATTTTAAAAACGATTTCCGAATTACAAATCTAAACATCAAAATAAGCTTATTTTAAAGTGACATTATGCCTTATTTCCAATAAAAATATTAAACTGCATATAAATAAAAAAGCTTCGTACAAAACTATTTGCCAACGTGGCGTATCGCGTGGTCAAATCATCGAATCAAAGCGTAAACAGGTATTTACGAATAGAGGTGGGTCATTGACGTCGCAAAACCGATTTTCGTAAACAAGTAACTATGATTTTTTAATAGTAGTTTCAAGTAAGAAACTACCTACATAAACAAACATAATGGCTATTATCGTTTATCTGTATATTTATTGAAGTGAAGGAAACTAATAAAAGATTTTATTATAACTTGAAAACTAAACTAAACAATACAAATAGTAAATCGTACCTACGTTTACATTACACGTTATTATTAAATCACGAATCGTCTAAATTGACATTTAAAAACATAAGTTTTTTTACTTTACTTCTTATTAATTGTGTTTTTCGTTTATTTAAAATTAAACCTGATTTTGAACATGTGTTTACATTAACAATACTTTATGAATATAGTGGTTAAGTTAGGAGATACATGGCGATGGTTTTTCCACCATTGTAATGGACTCTCGCTACCGGTGTACGTTAAGATGAGTCATGTCCAATTAATTGATCAAAAATACACCATGGACTTAAGTCATCTTTATCGGTTTCTTTTTCTTATACTAGTTGATTTTCAATAGTACAATCTTCTTGTTCTTTAATTATAGAAGTAACCAGCTTCTTAACTCTTTCTTTTGTTTTTTTAGCGTCATTTTAATCAGAAAATCCCTGCACTTTAAATCGTGAATCCATAAACGTACATAATGACAATATGCCACTGTATTCTATCCCTCTAAATCTTTTTGCTAAACCCGAGATTAGTAATTATCCCGTAATTAGTAATAAAAACCCGTACTACGTCGGATACTAACTATGGATGTAAGGTTACTGTTTGCTAAAATTTTATAGCAAGATTTTTGCAGGCAGCGTACCAGAACAATCACTAAACTATCATTCAAGTATTTTTGGCCACTCATTGTACTTGTTATTTCTTTAACAGGCCGTAAAATTTAGGACAATTACGAAAAAATAATCCAGTCTTCATTATTTAGATTTGGTCTAAGTCTAAGTCTGTATTAACTGATACCAATATGGAACGGATTGCCTCTTCTAACTCCGTCATTCTTTCTAACATGTAATAGGTGAAGTTCTACCTAGTTTCCACGTCTTGGATTGGCCGTTTGGGATCTTTGTTATGTTGTAATTGATACTTTAAAAGCGTTTCTGAAGATAAAGTACTTTTTTGAAATATGTTTTTTGCCGAATTGTCGAAAAAAAAAGACTTTTTATTTTATCTATTTGTACACGACAGCATTTAAGTGCGTCCTCCATCAATAAATTTAACGTATGAGCAAAACAATTTAAATGTTTTCATTCCAAAACATATTTAATAGCTATGACCATATTTGAGGCATTATCAGTTACTGCAAAATTTACTTTTTGTTTAAGACCCCACTGAATAATAATTTCACTAATTTTAAAAGCGATGTTTTCTGAATTATGGTTTCCAGAAAAATGGCAGCAGTCTAATTAAACCGTGTTAAACTCTAAATTTTGGGTTAAATTCGTTAAAATCAACTAGTTGATGGTTGAAGCTGGTTACTTCTATAAAAAAAAAAGAAAAAGAAGATTATACTATTGAAAATTGACTAGTACAAGAAAAAGAAACTGATAAAGTTGACTTAAGTCCATGTAAATGTAAGTACTATTTGTATTGTTTAATTTATTTTTCAATTTATAATACATATATTCTTCGTTAGTTTGTTTCACTTTAATACTTATACACATAAACGATAATAGCCAATATGTTTGTGTACTCGCTAATTTGAATACTGGTAAACAATCAACTAGTTACAGTTTACGAAAAACGGTTCCGATAAAAATTTAAAAAACTAAAGGACCCACCTCTAGTTTCTTAGCTTTATGAGGATCGGAACCACAGAATATGTAAAATATCTCTGATCGGAACTAATCGTCTCACTAACAGGCAAAATGGGCGTCAAGAAGATTTATGGAGGGGAGACCAAGGGGGAATATGATTGTTATCTTTGTCTATTCGCTGAAAATATGATTTTATATCTGTGTTAGATATCCTGTTAAGTTTTACCATACCGACCATAAAATTTTACCTACACTGTATATATATATATATATATATAATATATATATATATATATATATATATATATATATATATATAAGTGCACTCGTAAGTGAATGGGATGCCTTCGGTCAATTTGGAGATAAAAAAGACAAGAGTTGTGCTACTTTATCTATTTAATGAAGCCGTTTCGCCCACTGTTTAATAAGCATCATCAGTTCATCTAAAAGAGCGTTATTAGCGATACATCTAATATGAGAAACAATTAAGTAAATGATCTTACCTTTAAAAGATCTGTAGCGTTAAAATGGTATTAATGTGAAGAAACATCAAAACAAGGCAAACATCAAAAATTAATCTAATATATACATCAGCAAAAAAACACATAAACACAGAACGCCGGAAGATTCCCAATTTACATAATTTTATAATAATTTTTTTTTTATTTTACTTCTGACAACATTGATTGATTATAAAATTTATCAAAAAATGTACTTGTCAATAATTTTGAAATGTTATATTAACAACGGCACGGCCCAGCATTCTTGACTGTCATGACCATAACATGCGAAATAAAATATTTGAAAGCTCGAATGTCAGAACTGACAATCAACTGGTGAGATTGAACGAAAAGTTTTGTAGATGCCAACATAAAGGTTAATAAAATACCAAGGGTTTGAAATAATGATAGGAATGTTAGCATATAATAATTGATATGAATTGTTATGTGTAAAAACTTTAATATAAAACAACGTTCAGAGTTTTTATTTTAGGGACGATTATAAATTAAGGTGTATTAATTTAAATTTAACTTAATATTATATAAATTAAGATATATGATATGAAATACATAGAATAAAACAAAACCAAGTTAATATAGGACGTGTAATGAGAGTTCAAAGAACAACCACCAAATCAAAAAAGGATGAATAGAAAAGGTTGGTGGTAAGTGGCAAAAGTGCCCAAGCATCAAAAAAATATAACTATCCGGCTAAGTATAAACTGAGACACCTGTTCAACTTACGAAGTAATGCTAAATTATGATATAATAAAAGAAACTGAAGAAGAAACCAATCATTAAAAGTAGAATACGGAAGAATCAATTTTGTAGTATTACTGCATGGTAAATTTTGCTTATGTTGCTGATATCAGTTCTCTTATTTAATGCATTAGGTTATGTTAAAATATGACACATCTCCATAAACTGTCTTTTATTAAGGTTACGTTCTCTACAGAGAATTCTAACATCACCAAAATACACAGCATATTTGGTGTTGATTGCATGTTGTGCAAGGGCACAGGTATGTTTAGACAGTTTAATGTCACTACGATGTGAAGTAAGGCGTCCTTTAAGGGAACGGCCCATCTCACCAATATAATATGCATCACATTCAGAACAGGCTATGTGATAGACTACATTCACTTGTTCCAAAAAGGAAAGAGGTATTTTAGTTTTAGAAAACCAGTATAATTATATATATATATATATATATATATATATATATATATATATATATATATATATATATATATATTGTCATTGTATATATATATATATATATATATATATATATATATATTGTTATGATATGTAAAATCAAGAAAAATATTGGTTTGCTTAAAATATTTCAAAGTTCAAAAAACATTAAAATAATTCAGATAAGTCAAACAATGAACAACAAACATTTGGAAAATTAAAAGTCTTTTAATTTTGGATTACCTGTATTTAACAAAACGTATGATATGCATAAATTATTTTCTTTGTTAAAATATATTTGAGTGACTCGGATAAGCTTAAGTGAATTTCTAGACAATTGAAGCGGTTTTTCCAAATAAATTTTGTGCAGTAATTAGGACAATAGAATAGATTTTAGAAAGATATGTTTTTGTTAGTTTTTAAGAATTGGTAGAAAAAGATTAGTTTTTAAATAATGTTCGGAAATTTTATAATTGTAGATAAAAATTTGTGTGTTATCGAAATGAAGAAATGGGAGATGGATGACGCATTTTGATTGGATAAAATTGAAAAAGGTGGGATGATTGGTTTGAGAATGAGACTTTAGTTAGTTTTTGAAACAAAAAAGATAGGCAGTTGGTTTTTAAGGGTACAAGGCGAAGGGCCGTCGTTCTCGGGTAGTTTCCCAGAGGTAGGAAGCAGTAGCAGTAAAAGTTTGTGAGCTTTCGTGTAGTTAGTGTATCTGACAGAAGCTGATCCAGTAAAATATTGTAAGTCATATTTTTCTACTTATATTCCAAGAGTCACTGTTCAGGCTAACGATAGATTCAGTTTATCGTAAAGAGAAGATATTCCAAGAATCATTTTTCACTCAGGCCAACGAGAGATTCAGTTTATCGAGAAGAGAAAAGGCTAGCATAATTTGAACGATTCGTGCATTTGAAGGAGATCATTAAGGACGATAAACCTGAAACAATTTGTTGTAATAAGATTGCTGATTACCTAGGGGGCTGCTAAGAGTAGATAGTAAGGAACAAGGATTTGGACCACTCATTATCAGAGAGAGATAGTTTGGTTTTCTGCAGTTTTTTCTTTTATTGATAACACAATTTTTACAATTACTTTGGAAAAGATATAAATATTTTGATTAGGACATTTAGAATAATAATTGGGATTTTAAGAATTTAACTAATATTGTTTGTACCATTAATTTTGAAGGTTCACGTACGTAGAACAAAATTTTGGGAATCATTATATGAGATATTGTTTATTGAAAACATTTGAGTGTGATTTTTAGTTCATTATTTTTATTTCAATATATACTGTTAGATCCTATATGTTTTTTATTATTCCGGTATTCTTTGGACCTTACCTTTCACATGTAATAGCATAGATATTGAACCACGAGTAAAACCCTGAGATAAGAGAATTAAAAAGTGTGATAGAATCATAGTCATATCATTTAAATAATTTTAATTAATTAATTAATTAGCTAATTAATTACTTGGCGCACTAAGACTTTAAATATCACAATAATATATATATACATATATATATATATATATATATATATATATATATATATATATATATACATATATATATACATATATACATATATAAGAAATACTCGATATTAGTGACTGTCGATATAAACATTTCATACATTCCATAATCAAATTTTAAAAATTTCAGAATGTATTTTGTCCATTATTTTATATTTTTATATGCGTGTTAGTAAAATGTTGAACCGGAGGGACCGCAGACGTTCGGATACAATTAGCGTCTCTTAGCAAAGACAATGACGTCGACTTTGCTAAGTATCAAGACAATTTACCTAACCCCCAAACACACACACACACTACATTAATAAACATATCTTGATTGAGACTGGCTGAATGACAATTGTCCAAGCCAAAACACACAAAAAAAAAGTAATGTTGAATGTCAAAGCTTTTTATATAATTTCAACGACCAGTAATATAATAAAATATTTAGTTTATAAATATTTACACATTCTTCTTATTACAGTGTCTTGAAAAAGGAATAAAATATTCGGAAAGCTAGACCAAAAGTCAAAAGAGTGTTTCTTTAACATACCGGCCAAACTTCTGACTGCAGCCCTAATAAACTCAACTATGTTCTTTGTATATATATATATATATATATATATATATATATATATTTTTCCTAATAACACATAGAATTTGTTCCTAACAACATATTAATTGAATATGAAAAAAAATTAAGAATAGTTTTTCTTTTAAATTAAAGAATAGTTTTTCTAATGTTTTCAACCAAGTCAAACGTACTAACATAAAAAAGTTTGAACATCTAACTAGTAACTTATTTTCCAACCACTTATTTTTAAACAATGAAAAATGGTTTAAAAACTTGTCCAGCGTTGACTTTCCAAAAGAAGTGTCTGATTTTCTTTCTCTTGGTCCAAAATTTAGTGTTGAGTGTACAGCCCCAGATTTTATGTTATTTGAATCCAAATATTTGAATCCCAGTTGAATCCAAATATCTACTTAGGGCACAAGAAACAAATGTAGTAACGAATTATCTGCACAATTCAACATCTAAACCCCCCACAACATTAAAAAAAACGTTTAAATATGTTCAAAAATATTTGAAGTTACATTCAGACATATATATTTTACAATCTGACAAAGGCGGTTGTACGGTAGCTATGAACAAACAAGATTATATCGACAAAACATTAACGTTGTTAAACGACAGATCGACATATATTGATTTGGACAAAGACCCTACTACAGTGATACAGAAAAAATATAATGACTTAATAAAAACATTAAAAAACCAACATTAACTTACTGAACAAGTGGCAAAAAAGTTAACAATCTATGACTCATATTCTCCTAAACTTTATTGTTTGCATAAAATCCACAAATTGGACGTTCCTCTCAGACCTATTGTAAGTTCTTTCAAGTCCACTACGTATAATATTTCTAAATTTCTTGCTGATATATTAAATGATGCCTTTGAATATCGCAACAAATATAATTCTAAGGACACATTTACTTTTGTCAATGCTGTTAGGGGAATGCAGTTGCCAAAGGATTATGTTTTGATTTCTTTGGACGTGGTTTCTTTATTTACAAACATTCCACTAACTACGGTCACGAACATTATACAATCAAATTGGAACCTTATAAAAGACTACACGACATTATCTAAAGGTAATTTAAAACACTTATTTCAGTTTCAATGGAAAATTTTACTCCCAAATTTTTGGAACACCTATGAGTTCCCTGATTAGTCCCATCCTTGCTACTATTGTAACTGATCATCTCTTAGACAATGTGATCACGCAATTACCTTTCGAATTACCATTTATATGTATAAATATGTCGATGATATCATATGTGCAGTTCCATCTTATCAAATCAATACCACATTAAACATCTTTAATTCATTTAACAAACATCTTTAGTTCACAATTGAAACAGAGACAGATCTTAGTATACCATTTTTAGACACAAAGGTAATAAGAACAAATGACAATATTTTGACATTGGATTGGTATCAAAAGCCAACTGCATCGGGGAGGTATATGAATTACTTTTCAAACCACACCACTCGTCAAAAATATAATACAATATTGGGTATGAAAAATAGGGTTATGTCCATTGTTGATGATAATTTGTTACAGAAAAATTTGGACATATTATACAACATTTTTCGAAACAACGGCTATCCTAAACATATTTAAAAAAAACTCATTTACAGCAGTAATTTCTATGATGGTCCTGTCCTTGATTCCAACAATGAGTCAATCAAATATAAAAAACTGCCCTTTATCAATGGTCTAACTCATTCAGTCATATCCATATTTAAAGATGTTTCCAATATTAATATAGCTAAATACAATACCATAAATAGCAAACAACTTTTTTCCAAAATTAAAGATCCAGTACTAACCTTATATAGGAGTAATGTGGTATATGAAATACCGTGTCTAGGATGTGAAAAAAGCTACATTGGCCATACTTCGCAGTGGCTAAAATAACGTATCACACAGCACAAAAGTGATTGCCGCTTGGGAAAAAATAGTTGTGCAGTAGTCGAGCATTATAAAAACACCGGTCATCTGTTGGACTACAACAATGCTCGTATTCTGGCACAGACTGACAATTACAAAAGTAGGTTATTTTTGGAGATGTACCACATCAACAAAAATAAACAAACTTTAAATTATAAAACAGACACGGGCCAATTAAGCAACATTATATTGCAATATATTGAACAAAATTTAAAACTCACTCACCTTAATGATTAATCAAACTAACTTAATGATTAATTAAAGAAATAATATTTCTCTACTGTTTTCTTACATTGTTAGTTTTTGTATTTTAAATAACTTTTAGTTGTTTCCAACTCATTTACTTACTGTTAACGAACGTGCTCATATATATTTACATTTTAACAAACTTATACATTATCAAAAAATGTTTATTTGAATATCAAATTTATTTATGTATGAAATCTTTTAAGTTCTGTAAGTATTGTAAATCTAAGTGTACGTCAGTTTTTTGAAATGTTCGTTTTTTACAGTTACTCCTGATGAAGCTTTTAAATAAAGAGCGAAATATTGAGTTTTAGAAAAAACAAAGATTTTTATTTAATATAGACCACATACCCGATATTTCCAACATACATATAAATGATAAATTGTTTTTTGGTCGAAATAATCACGTTAAATATATATATATATATATATATATATATATATATATATATATATATATATATATATATATATATATATATAATGGCTATACACCCCAGCGTGGGGTTAAACCGCAAATGCTTTCTAGATCCTATTTCTTAAGTGGATCAGTCTTTTTTTTTGTTTATCTTATCTTCTTGACAATATCTCTCCATTTTTTCCTGTCTCTAGTTCTTCCTCTCCATTCACTGACTCCTGCCCTTTGGAGGTCTTCTTCAACTTCTTGCAGCCACTTTGATCTTGGTCTTCCCCTTCTCTTTCTTCCTCCTGGATTCCATTCTATCATTGCGTATGTCACTGCCTCATCGCCTGCTCGCAAAATGTGACCTAACCATCTAACTCTGCATTGCTTTATTTTAGTTACGATGTCTTCCTTAAGTTCTTCCTTAATTTCTGCATTTGTTCTGCTTCTATATTTATTTTGCTCTGTTCTGATTGGTCCTAGTATGGTTCTCATAATCTTTCTCTCTGCAATTCTTAAGTCTTCTTCATCTTTTTTAACCATCGTCATTGTTTTCCCTGCATATAATAATATTGGTCTAATTATGGTGTTATAAATGCTCATCTTGCTTTTTTTAGTCAGTGTTTTGCTTTTTAGTAATCTTTTGTTTGCAAAATAAGCTTTATTCGCTGCTAATATTTTTTCTTTTATTTCGGATTTCCCTTCTTCGGATTTACTTATTGTAACTCCTAGGTATTTGAAGTATTCTACTTCTTCAAACTCGGAACTTCCTATTTTGATTTTTTCCTTCATTGGTTTTTTCCCTAATCTTAAAATTTTTGTCTTTTCTTGATTTAATCTTAGCCCCATTACCTCCCCTTTCTCTCTTATTTCTTCAAGCATTTCTTTCATTATTTTTCTGTTCTTTGCAATAATAGCAATATCATCTGCATATGCAATTATTTGACCACCTCTTGTTCTGAGATTTCCTTTATTTATATTTCGCAGTACATATTCTAATGATAGATTAAATAGCGTTGTTGATAAGGCATCTCCTTGTTTCATCCCCTTATTTATACTGAATTCTTCTGTCTCTCCTCTTTGTGTCTTTATGCTTATTTTTGTAGTTCTCATTGTCATTTCTATTAATTTTCTGAGTTTATGTGGAATTTTTAGTTTTTAAGTGCTGTCATTAATACGTTTCTTTTAATTGAATCAAATGCCTGTTTGAAGTCTATGAATAACATTTCCAATTCTAATTTATACTCGTTTGCTTTTTCCATTATTTGTTTTATTGTGTGTATTGCATCTATTGTAGATCTTCCTTCTGTGAATCCACATTGGTACTGTCCTACTGTCTTCTTTGTGATCTTTGATAACCTCTTTTTTATTATTGATGTCAATATTTTATATGTTGTATTTAGTAATGTTATTCCTCTATAATTTTCACAGATTTGTTGGTCTCCCTTTTTATGTACTGTTATGATATGTCCTACCTCCCAGTCACCTGGCATTTTCTCTTCTCTCCATATATTTTTCAATAGTGCCAGTATTTTTCCTCTTAGTTCCCTTCCCCCATATTTTATTAGTTCCATATTAATTCCATCTTTACCTGGGGCTTTTCCATTTTTGCTTCTCTGTATTACTTCATCCAATTCCTCTAATGTTGGTTCTTTTGAAATTTCGATGTCTACTTCATTTGCTTCTTCTTTGTGTATTGTTTCCTCCTCGTCATGCATTTCTTCTTCTGTTGTTTCCTCCGTCAAGAGCTCTCTGTAGTAATCTCTCCATACTTGCTTGTATTCTTGGTCCTCTATTATCACTATTCCCTCTTTATTTTTTATTCCGTTTGTTTTGCCCTTGTATTTTGTGTTTTGTTCTTTAATCTTTTTGTAAAAACTTTTCGTATTTCTGTTTGTTCTTTCCTGCTCTATTTCCTGCATTTTTTTGTCGACCCATCTTCTTTTATTTTGCCTTATCACTTTCTTAGCATTCCTTCTTAATTTTTCATATTCTTCTCTGTCTTCCTCTTTATCTGTTCTTAGCCATTTATTTCTGGCTTGCACTTTTTTTCCTGTTATTTCTCTACATTCTTGGTTATACCATTCGTTTCTTGTTTTAGTCTGACTTTTACCTATCTGCATATTTGCACCTTCTTCTATTGATTTTTTGATCGTCTCCCATTCTGTGCTTATATCTTCTACTTTATATTTCTCTTTTATTTGAACTGTTACTGCCTCTTCATATTTTTTTCTTACTTCTTCATTACTCAATTTATTGACATTCCACTTTTTATGTTGATTTTTTTGTTTTGTTTTAATTTTAACTTTTTGTCTTATAATGGCTGTGACCATGTAGTGGTCTGAATCTGCACACGCACCTCTGAACGTTCTTACATCTTTTATTGACGATTGTTTTCGTTTATTAATCATTATGTGATCAATTTGACTATATGTTTTCTGATCCGGTGACCTCCATGTTACCTTATGTATTTTAGGGTGTTCAAATTTTGTTGAGCTTATTAACAAATTTGTTCTTGTTGCTAGGTTACATAGTCTTTGCCCATTGTCATTCGTGTTTTCGTGTATTGTATGCTTTCCTGCAATTTGCTGTAAAAAGTCCTCTTTTCCAATCTGGGCGTTGAGGTCTCCCAGTACAATCTCCTCTTCGACCTTATCATAAAAGATTTCTTTTTCGTCTGCATTGCTTGTTTCTGTGGGGGCGTATAAATTCAAGACTGCTGTAGTGTTCTTGCCGTGAATAGTGAACAGTGTAGTAGTGTCTGGGGGCTCGGGAGACTGAGACCTCGGAAGCCCTGAGGAAGGCATCAGAGAGGATGCCGAAAGCTTGGCAAAATGGACAACGACGCGGTTCAACCCGGAAGACTGGTGAGTTTGATATTAATTTTAGTAATAATATTAATCTTAGCTCTAGGTTTTTATATATATATATATATATATATATATATATATATATATATATATATATATATATATATATATATATATATATATATATATATATATACTGATAAGTGAAATCATATTTGAGACACATTTAGGGCTACGTCGCTTAGATACAGGCAAATTAGAATTTTAAATGCCAAAATATGTTTGTTATTTGGCCAGTGCATTTAGTTTCACCAGTAAATAGCAAATATTCAATACAGAAGTTTTCACTTAATTTGCATTCCGAGCAGTCATCATGTACGGTATGTTTTCAAAAGAATTTCAGTTTACATTAAATAGCGATATAGTATGTTGTCTAATATTGTCATTCGATCGGTTTATTAGTTTGTATGAGGTCAAGTTTAATTATGAAATATTTTTTGTTGATGTCAATGCACAGTAAAAATTTTAGAAACTTGCATTTTTCGCTAATAAATATTTGTTATATCTACGTATTTATAATTCAATTCCGATTAATTAATTTTTTCGCAAATCGCCAGGAAATTTTGACATTCGTGTCAAAATTTCTTGAAGAAAAAGTCAGGACTTCCTTACTGTAAGGAAATGTCATTTCCTTACTGTAAGGAAATGATATTTCCGTACAGTTGTTAGTGTTCTACATAAATGATAGAAAACACATTGCTTATAAGGAATATATAATATAAAAAGATATAATATAGAGGATATATCGAAGAATCGCTTAACAATAAGGTAGAGGTGACAAATAAAATTTTCACAGTACAAAATATTCAACAAAATGACACTTCCACCCTGCATGTTGTCCAAAATGTTTCTCATAGTTCTAAGAGTGTTCCTCCAATGTTCAATAATTGTACTAACTGTCAAATTACTGTAAATATAACAAATTTCATCATCACTTATCATTTTACTTTTGAGAACACCAGCAATTAAATTTATAAGCGTCAAGTTTGACAATTCAACCTCAATACGTTTCCATAGTAACCCAAGTAATTTTATTAGGAATTTCAAAGCACCATTTATTTGGAAATAAAATTATCGCGTTTTTTTTTTAAATCAATCAATATATGTCGAATTTTAAACGATTTGCGGAAAAATAGTATGTTTACCTCGTAGGAAAAGCCACATTCCTGGACTCTGTGTTGCTAAGTCTCGGCTTGCGCCTCGACTTAGCAATCTTCACAGTCGTCCAGGAATGTTAAGCTTTTCCTACCCGGTAAACAATGTACTATTAATTAATACAATATATTTCTTTCGGCCATAGGTAATTTAATTGACAGTTTCTTCTGACGTTTCATTGACGTCAAAAAAGATAAAACGGTCAATAGTACATATCCCTAAATTACATTTCTAATCCTCGATTTTATTCTTTTTTGAACTCTTCTTTCGATGATTTTTTTTAGAATTATTCTCTACTTAGAAATAATCTGCAAATAATTTATCCGTCAATTTTGGACCGCCCTGTATTTAATTTTTTATATACATTCTTCTATAATAAGTATTATATTTAGCGTCTCTAATCGTAAACCAATAAAGGGATTTTCAGGTAACACACCATTTTTAGACTTTAACTAGCTCACTTGCAATATCAACTAACATAATTGCACAAAACTTTCTTTCGGCGTTTTCTTTTCTCCTCCACCAATTGTTTTTCTGACAATGAACCTCTCAATAAAGTTCGCAGACGTTCAGAATATACAAATTCAATTTGTTATACAAAATCATAGATCGTTTTATGTGAGTATACTTTTTAAACATGCGATTTATACACTTAGATGTGAATAGAGTTAAGTTGGAAATATAAGTAGACTGGTTTCGTGTTTATTTGAATCTAAGGAATATGTTAAGTTTGTTGTTAGGACAAATTTCGATGCAAAGGTGAAACTTTAATGGTCTCATAATAAACATGTCTCACAACTTGTGATAATAATATATTACTATTTATGTCTTTTATCTTATCGCTTTGAAATACAATTTCTTTAAACATAATTAAATCTTCTTTCAATATAAAACTTTATAAACTACAAGGATGCTATAAGACAAACTAAAAAAGTGCTAGTTTTAGTACGATACTAAATAATTTATCAAAAATTTTCCTAAAAGATATAAAATTATATAATTATACACTGTAAGAACACTGCCGGTATAAGCAATCCCCCACTTACTGACCAATAGCTTCGGATGGAAGAATCGGTAAGTGGAAGGGCACCTTCTTACAAGGATCTACAGACCGAGAGTTTGGTACAAATTCCACTTCGCTTCGCGCAATCGTTCTTGTAAGTTCGTATAGTCGGAGTTACAATTTGCCAAATTTAAATGTAATCGTTTCTACTCATTCATATTAATATTATATTGTATAATATATTAAAGTTTTTAATATTGGTAATATTATTAAAGCTTTTAATACTATTTTTTAATATTAATAATAATATTAAGTAATTAAATATTGCGCCTTGCTTAAA
Organism: Diabrotica balteata; assembly: GCA_918026665.1. Classification (NCBI taxonomy): domain Eukaryota; kingdom Metazoa; phylum Arthropoda; class Insecta; order Coleoptera; family Chrysomelidae; genus Diabrotica; species Diabrotica balteata. Next base: position 49,913,203 of record OU898283.1, on the reverse strand, counting down.
AAAAGTACGAGATAAATAACTCGTTTTTTTATATGAAAGTGCAATTTTCTTGCAAATGCCTTCAGAGGGGAAATTTCCAATATAACACCAACTAAAAGACAAAAATATTAACTTAGGTACATGCAATCATTATCACTGCTTAGCGTATTTTCATGGAAATCAACCGCTGTGCTGACTAGTATTTTTTTTAAATTGTGATGAATAAATAAAGTATATATTAAATAAAGGGTATTTTAAATAAATTTGTAATATTTTATGGGAAAAGAAGAAAATACTCAGTTCCGAGTCGTGAGCGTATTCCTTATATTTTCTTTAATTGTGTTAAGCTACTCGGATGTGAGTCGTTGTTATAATTATTCAAAATAATTTATTTACAATATTTTTTATTAAATCAAATGAGAAATATTATAGCAAATTAAGAACTAAGGAAAAAAAAACAAATTTTCATTTCCTAGCAAATTGTTTCTGAACACTTAAGATTAAAACTTCCAAATAAAATTTGGATAATATTGTAAAGGCTTTTATACATTGAAATTAAATTAAAATAGAACATGAAAAAAGTGGAAAAATAATAAAAAATTCCCAAATTTAAATATATCTCGAAAACAAAATACGATCTGAAAAAAGAATACCGGAAATGTTTAATTTTTTGAGCTCTTCGATTGTGTAGTACCTTCAATTTCAGTTTTTTTCAACAATACTCAAGTATTCCGATTTAGTACTCTCAGCCTTATAAAAATTTCCAAGAAATTAATATCGGATGAAGTTTCAACAAGCAAAATGAAAATCCTAATATTAAAACAGCATTATGACCAGGTAAAATATATTATACAATATCTGACTTTTATGCAAATTAGTAGGTAATTAGAAAGTCAGTATGGGCAAAACCAGCTTGTTCATATTATAGTTACCTACCTTTAGTCATGTATTGAAGGATTTTAATTTATTACCCTTAGCATACGTAAAGATATAAAAAACGAGTTATTTATCTCGTACTTTTTTTAAGCAAGGCGCAATATTTAATTACTTAATATTATTATTAATATTAAAAAATAGTATTAAAAGCTTTAATAATATTACCAATATTAAAAACTTTAATATATTATACATTATAATATTAATATGAATGAGTAGAAACGATTACATTTAAATTTGGCAAATTGTAACTCCAGTCGACTTAGTTCACGAACTTACAAGTACGATTGCGCGAAGCCATGGAATTTGTACCAAACTCTCGGTCTGTAGATCCTTGTCACCTTCTTGTCCTAGAAACGGAAAATCATTTCTAAAGGCGAACGAACCAGACACGGTCAACGGCGTGGAGATACATAAAGCAACGGAAATCAATGCATTAAAGGCTCAAAGAGCATCCCTACTTAATTATCGTGACTAACAATACAACCAAACACATAGCGACTTGGAATGTTAGAAGTCTACATCAAGCTGAAAAAATACATAATGCCGTTAAAAAAATGGAAAGACTGAATATAGATATTTTAGGAATTGGTAATGTAGAATGGCCCGAATCAGGAAAGATAAAAATCAACAATAAAACCATATATTATTCAGCAAGTCAAGACCGTTCACATATATACGGTGTCGGAATAATATTTAACAAAAACATTGATGAAGCTGTAATAAATTTCACTACATACTCCAACAGAATTATACTCTTACAATTAAACCCGAACAAACCCAAAATAAACATCCTACAAGTTTATGCTCCAACTACGGACAAACCGGAGAGCGATATTGAAACTATCTACGAAGACCTAGACAACATTTTAAAATCCATTAAAACGCAAGATGTAACAAATATAATGGGACGCTTTAACGCTTAGGTTGGAGAAAAAAAGTAAAAGAACGTACAAGAGGATATGGTCTGGGCAACAAAAATCAAAAGGGTGACAGGCTTATCGAATTTTGCCAAAACAATAACTTTGTTATAGCTAATACATTTTTCAAAATGCCAAAGAGAAGACTATATACCTGAAAGTTACCAGCAAATCAACAAAAGGTAATTCTAAGAAACCAAATAGACTAGGTATTAGACAAAGATACAGGAATGCAATTATATCCGCAAAAGCCTATCCAAGTGCCGACATAGGATCAGATCACAATTATGTAGCGACCAAAATTAGACTTAAAATGAAAATAATAAAACGAAGAACAACAAATGCAAAAATTGATACAAGTCAATTAAGGTACTTACTTATAAGGCAATGCCTGAGAGATGAAATCAACAACGGATTAATAAATATTGTTCTGAAGCTATTTTCTTGTGGCATTGTGAATTAATTACTATTAAACTGGGAATAAGCCACAATTAAAGATAAAAATACGTTTATTGACGTTTCAATTTCCACTTCGGAAATCGTTCTCAAAATACAAACAGTAAATTAAACAAATTTTGTTTTTTGTTACATAGTGAAAAATTCTTTTAATAATTTAATTTTATCTGACTCATTTATATTGACAATTCAGACATACATTATGCATTTTAAAGTAGACGACTTTAAAATGATATTGCTAATATTGTTGAGTTGCGCTCCTGGGACGACTTTACTTATAAGATAGTTCATTCGATTACATGAAATCAACTTTAACTTGAGAATATCCGTCAGAAAAAAATCATAGCATGTAATTCGTCTTTAAAAAGACAAACAGACGACACGATGACAGTAAAATTCTCCTGTTAGTGATTCCATAGTAAATTATAAGGGAAAAACCAGGAAAAAACCTCATAATACTATCCCGACATTGTAAGTATTTGTTCGTGAATTTAGTTTACGTTCAAAAAAAATCAAAATTCTGATTTTATATGTTACGTTATTTAAAAAACATAAATGGTGTATCGTCTATATGTTACTGACTTACTAATACTGGTAGTTTCTTATTAATAACTTCCTCTTTCAATATTGGTAACCAGATCCTACTACATTCTGCCGAAGAATTTGCGACACAATTGGCTTCATTTAGTATAATTAGAGCCGCTTCTTTGATTTTTCTTTTTTACTATCCGGTTCTTTTAGGACTACATTTGAATTATTCCATTGTATTAATAAATTACATTGGATTGATAAATGTTAAAGAACAAATTCTGAAAAATACTGACGGATAAAAAATGTTTATTAATAAAGACAGATATAAAAAATTCAAAAAGTAATTCTAATACCAATCAGATATAAAAACAAGAAATGGATGACGGAAGAAATTTTAGATTAAATGATAAAAAGACGTCAATATGGTAACAAGGATAATCAAATGCACAAAAAATTAACCAAAAGGTAACTTAAACCAAAAAAGTAAAACCGGGAATACTGAAAGATGTAAATGGGAAACTTGTGTTGAGTACTAACGACAGATTAAAGAGATCGACAGAATACATTAATGAAAGGTTCAAAGGCAATAGAACAAAGCAGATGGAAATAGAAGTAGAAGAGGATACGGTTTTAAAGATATTAAAATGATGAAACCTTAGACATTATAGTAGACTTAATTAACTCAGTATACAAAACAGGACACATACCGAAACAATGGTTACTCTCCACCTTTTGTGCTATCCCTAAAAATACAGCTAAATATTGCAGTGAAGACAGAACAATATCACCAATAAGTCACATTCTCAAATTATTTTTGAAAATAATACATGGTCGTATAAATAAAAAATTGGAAGAAAAAATAAATGATAGTCAGTTTGGGTTCAGAAACGGACTAGGAACCATGGAGATGAATGCGCATGTTTGTTACGTTGATTTAAAAAAAAAAGCATTTGACAAAGTAACACATGAAAAATTAGTTCAAATTCTAAAGGCAAAAAACATAGACCATAGGGACTTACGAATAATAACAAACCTCTACTGGAATCAAATAGCACAAATCGTAATAGATAACGAACCCAGTCCAGAAATTGAAAATCAGGAGAGGAGTTAGGCATAACTATTTAATGTATATAGCGAAGCCATTTTTAAAGAAGCATTACTATCTCGAAGTGAAGGAATAATAATTAACGGAAGATCTATTAACAACATAAGGTATGCAGATGACACCGTGATTATGGTAAGATCTGCTGAACAACTCCAATTACTGCTAAGCAAAACAAACAGTTTCTGTGAAAAATATGGACTAAAAATGAATATAAAAAAAACCAAATACATGATAATAACAAAGAAAACAAATATACCAATAAACATACATTTGGGAAATGTACCGATAGAAAGGGTTAATAAATACAAATACCTAGGAACCTGGATTTAAGACATAATAATCAAACAACCAAAATAAGAGCCAGAATAGAAATAGCAATAAACGCGTTTGTAAAAATAAAAACAATTTGCTGCAACAAAGGCCTTAGATTAGAATTGAGAGTAAGAGCACTGAGCTGCTACGTATTTTCGATACTGCAATATGTACTTGAAAGCTGGACATTGAAGCAAGAACACATAAATAAATTACAGTCTTCTGAAATGTGGTGTTACAGGAGGATGCTTAGAATAGCATGGACACAGAAGAAAACTAACATGGAAGTGTTTCGAGAAATGGGCAAAGAATGCGAAATAATAAACACAATAAAAATAAGAAAGTTACAGTATGTGGGACACGTATTGAGGGGACAGCGATATGAACTGCTAAGGCTGATAATACAGGGAAAGATAAGGGAAAGGAGTATAGGAAGAAGGGGAGTGAACATAGTTGAAGAATTTAAGGGACTGGTGTAAATGCATAAATAGAACTCTTCAGAGCAGCAGTAGATAAAGTAAAGATAGTGATGATGATATCCAACCTCCGATTGGAAGACGGCACTTAAAGAAAAAAGAAGAAGACACTGTAAGAAGTTTTGTTGGATTTTGATAAGATATCTACATATTTGATCTGGAACTTCTGTTTATATCCTTAACTGATCATTTTCTGATATGTATCCAATATCTTCCAGAATGCAGATTTTATTATAATTCCCAATATATGGTACAGTGGAAAAAATTTGGGTACTATATGTACTACTAAAAGTATGGAAATATTTTTAAATAAACATATTTGAACAATATCTACAAATATTTTAGCACGCTCTCTTCAAACAAACACCAAAACTATTACAAAACCTCAGATAATAAACGCTGAAGCGATTTAATAAAGCAATATAGGTACTTTATGTAAAGCGTAAATAGTGCGGTATATTAATTAAAAGACAAATTAACAGATTTTGAGCTGGGTTTTGTGGCCTAGCAGCTTCGTAATAATAGTAAAATATTTGCACAAATATTATTCAGAGATTTTGTAGTAAAAACTTGTAATTATGTTTAAACAAACACAAAATATTTAATAAGACTGTAGAATAACCAGTTGTAAGCTAAGTACACTTTTTACTTTAATTTGTTTAATTTGTAGAATGTTTATTACAAAGGTGAATTGGTAACGAAAATATTTAAAAGACGAAACACAATTACTATGAGCCATAGGATTGCCATGGTAATTATGTTTAAGCAAACACAAAATATTTAATAAGACTGTAGAATAACCAGCTGTAAGCTAAGTACACTTTTTACTTTAATTTGTTTAATTTGTAGAATATTTATTACAAAGGTGAATTGGTAACGAAAATATTTAGATGACGAAACACGATTGCTAATGACCGAAATCGATGGTAACACACAAAGCGGCCAGTGAGAAATTAAATCGTTTTTCTTCTAAATCAAACTCAATTTTAAATAAAAATACACTTACCATCTTTGCGTGCTACATCATCGAAATTTATTTTGTATGAATGATTTACAATACATAAATATTTGTTGAAACATGTTCCAATATGGTGACACTTGGAGTTACATATTTTTTTTTTCTTTACGACACTTACACTTATCGGATTTACACCCACCTTTACAACCGCACCTACTGTATCCTTGTCCCCCACAGTTAGAAGATTTTCTTGCGCATTCTCTAAGAGATATCTCAGTGTCTGGAATCTCTTCTATGGAGATAAACTTTTCTTTACAAAGGGTAAACTGGTTTCTTGAATATAACTGATTTAGTATGCCATATTTTGTGCCTAGTTTGTAAAGGTTTTTTTCAGGTATCTCTGTCACGATAGCTAGTAGATTTCTTTGATCACTACGAGCTCGGTCCACATCTGGCACTCGGATCCTAACTGTGTTACCTAGTTTAGCCGATGGATATTTGGAATTGGAAAATTTTAACATCTTCTCGGCTTGTTGTTCTAGATTCGTCAAAGCCAATTTTCTTTTCTTCCTTACATCGTTTATTCTAATATCTATATTGGAATCCAGATTTTCAATATTTTCTAAATTAACTACAACAGCCGTTTCTACCGCATTTGTTAACAATTCTGGAAGTTGACTAGATTCACGAGATGAATTTTCATCAATTAAAATTGCTCCAATTTTTTGAACGTCCAGGGTGTAGCCAGATGATATGGAACTTGATTCGGGCAACATTATTGAAGAGTCCACATTTATATTATTATTTTGTATTATATCCGGTTCTGTAGATAGCCCAGCCTCTTGATTTTTGAACAGGACCTCTAAGTCTTCCTCCGAATTAACATCAGTCAGAACTTCTTGGGGTAGAGAGCTTTTTAAACCAACTTTCAACTTTGTGCCGAACATGGCTTCATATGGACTACAACCTATACCAGTGTGATGAGCTCTATTTTTCATTAGTTGAACAAAACGTAAGCCTTCAGACCATTTGTTTGTATTGTTGTCTTCTAACCACGAACTAAGCATATTCCCTGCGTCTTGATTGGCCCTTTCTATAGATCCTTGACTTTGAGAATGCCTGAGTTTGCCATGTACCATTTTTAACTCGGGCCACATACTACACAGCTCTTTGATAATATGATTAGCGAATTCTCTGCCATTATCACTATGAAGCACACACGGCGCCCCAAATATTGTGAAAATATCCAAAAGTACATGCGATACTTCTTCTCCTCTTTTACTTGTAACAGGTCGAAGTTAGACAAATTTGGTAAGATGGTCTTGTTAAATAAGCACAAATTTATAACAGCCATCGGCTTGTGACTGCATATCAATTAAATCGACTTGGCATCTTGAATTCATTTCCTTGCTCAATATTGGTTTCAGCACCAAGCCTTTCTTTGGAACATTATGTTTTTCTGACAGGTCATACATAAATTTAAATAGATAACAATCATCTCCCTTGTACTATTTTTAAATTTAGAATGTACTTTCTTCTCCATTCGGTTTCTAACACCATTCTCTTCTTTTTGTGGCACTCCTATCGGAGATTGGAAATCGTCAAGGCTATTCTGACCTTGTTTACGGCTGATCTAAAGAGTTCATTAGTGGTGCAGCCAAACCACTCTCTCAAATTCCGCAACCATGACATTCTTCTACGGCCTGGATTCCGTTTTCCTTCTATTTTTCCGTGCATTATATTTTGAAGTAATGCGTATTTATGTCTTCTCATCAGGTGACCAAAATATTCGAGTTTTCTTCGCTTTAGCGTTAACAAAATCTCTGGGTCTTTTCCTATTCTTCGTATTACTTCACAGTTTGTTATTCTTTTAACCCAACTAATCTTCAGCATTCGACGGTAGCACCACATCTCGAAACTTTCAATATTTTTCATGTTGTTCTGTTTGAGAGTCCAGGCCTCTACACCGTATAATAGCGTGTTAAATACATAGCCTCTCAGCATTCTTAATCGTAGAGGGATGCTCTATAGTACACATATATAGTATATAGTACATACCAACACCATGCCCGATAGTAATATGAAGATCGCGCAATGTATCAAATATTTCTTCTGTATGGACGTAGTATTTAATTACGTTATCTTCTTTCACAGGAACAATCAATTTTTCTACTTCTGTAATCGTCATAACGTCGAATCTTCGTAAGCGCTGATAATCACTCGGCGTTTTATTTGTCTATTTACTTTTAGAGATTTTTACCTTGTGTATCATTTCCATGTAGGCTGTTTTTGTGAAAATTTGTGAATTTTGACTTTTTGCTGAAATTAATTTAGTTAACCGATTGTTAAATCGATTTTTCATATCACTTAATGGTTCTTCTTTTTCCATAGTTCACTATGCAATACTTTATAAACAAAGAGTTAACAAAGAAATGTCACAACAAAACCACTTATCGTATATACAATTACTAACATTCAACTGCAATATGATTTATAAATAATGGCCGACGCGCTTCGGTGACTGTAACCTTGGATACAGCGCGTTGATTCGCTGCTAAAGATCGCATGATTTACTAAGAACGCCGATTTATCACATTGCCCGGCCATAGTATAGCATTTTTCATAATGACCAGACAATATGATAAATTGTAAAAAGTTATTAAATTGCCCGCTGAAGTTAGTCATTATTAATAATGACCGGGCACTATACATAATTGCTAACATAATCACTTTGTCCATAACATATGTTTATATATATACACACACATATATATATATATATATATATATATATATATATATATATATATGTATATATATATATATATACCTATATCTATCTTTGTCAACCATTTTCCATCCACTACGTGACCTGCCTAGCGCCATTTCATTTTTGTAATTTCTTCCACAATATTCCTAATCTTCGTTCTACGTCTTATCTCGGTGTTTCTAATCTTTCTTTTCTTTGATTTTTTAGAAGATTTTCTGATAAGGGCTACTGTCTCCAAGCCGTAGGTACAACCTGTTATTATGCATGAGTTATACACCTTTCTCTTTAAGTTTACAAGAATGGAGGTGTTTTTTAAGATATATGCTAGTTTGCCGAAAGCGCTCCATGCCAGTTGTGTCTTTCTTTTAATTTCAGCATCTTGATTTGGTTTTCCTAGTTTGATGACATGACCTAGATATACATAATGTTCAACATTTTGTATGGTATGATTTTGTATTGTTATATTTGTCTGGTCTCTGCTCAGTATTTTTGTTTTATTGAAGATCATTTTTAAGCCTATCGCTCCTGAAACTGCATTTAATTGTTGTAACATATCATTTAGTTCTTGGATATTATCTTCTATTAAAACTATATCATCTGCGAACTTCAAGTGGTTTAAGTATATCCGTCGACGTAGATACCCTTGTTGTTCCATTCTAGTTTCTTAAAAATGTCTGCAAGGGTAAATAGTTTGGAAGAGTTGGTGTCTCCTTGTCTTACTCCCCGTTGTAGTCTTATGGGATTAGTTTTTGTGCTGTCGTCCTGCTTTATCTGCATGGTGGCATTTTCATATATGTTTTTAATTATTTTAGTGTATCTTAAATCTATACGTGCTTTTTCTAGAGATTCAAGCCCTGCCCATAATTCGAAGGAATCCAATGATTTATAGAAATCGACGAACGCCATATGAATTGGAACATTATACTCGGTGCATTTTTGTATTAGTGTTCTTACGGCGTGCAAGTGGTCTATGGTACTAAAATCTTCTCGATGTTTGCTTTGTCTCCTTTCTTAAATAGTAGAATGACTTCGGAGTTGTTCTATTTTTGAGGAGTCTTTCCTTCATCAATTACTTTATTAAATATAATATTTAATACCTGTTCAATAAAAAACAGATTAAAATCTTACCTGCAATATTAAATACCATAAGAGCAAGCGAGTTTTGTAAGAAGAAAAGGTAAAAGTGAGCCAATCCTTAACCTAAGCAACTCATTAAGCAGTCAAGAGAATTTTAAGTACCTTCGCTAAAATGATTTGTTCACTACCAAAAAGTATTTGATTGTGTAAACTGGATAAGTCTTTTGTCCATTTTAATAAAAATAGGTGCACCGACATACCTGGTGACACTTTTTAAAAACCTTTACCAATCTAATATGGCAATTGTCCGACTAGATCAGAAAATTTCGGACTAATTCAGAGCAGAGAGAAGTGGACAAATTGGGGTTAAATATCCAGTTTCTTGATAAATAGAATGACCTTAATTACGTTTGTAAACTGTAATTATTTACCAAAGCTTTTGTTTTATATCACATCTCATCAAGAGGTGGTAAAAAGTTTATCTTATTCTTTGAGCAATATTAAAATATTAGATGAAATGATTAAGTACAGGTTTAATTATCCCAAACAACAACCGTGCAAAATTAAAATAATTAAACTAAAATAGAGAACCTACCTATCAAATCTCGAAATATTACTAACTTTTATGAATTAAAAGTATATTGATTATCGGATTAATTTAGTCAATTATTTATTTACAGATAAATTGAAAGTTTATTGACTGGTTATTATTACAAGCTATTCCTGGAACTCGAAGTCAATCTGTTGGTCTTGAACCACGGCTCACTAGCCCAAACCACACAAATCAGCAATTTCTTACAATTTAGCAATGTAATTACTAAAAATAGACACCAGTGGTCTATGCTGAAGTATACACATAAGTGACAATTTTTTAACTCACTCCTATCATCCTATCCTTAAATCAAAAGAAGTCAAGGTACCACACGTGTACACAACTTAAACTGAGCCAAGACACTGAATAGTATAAGGAAGAAATAAAAACAATATCTCCTCGCCAAACTGACAAACGTACACACAATCTATCGGCTTACTTATTATTTTACGCCCTAATATTTAATTATAACTTTAAAATCGTGCACTTTTAAAAGAAGAGCGATTAAACTAGGATACGATTTGTCTCCTGACTTGTAAAGTACTTATAATAAACATACCACGATGATGGTTTTGGAGGAAGGGGTCGATTAAGTAAAGGTGGCTGGAAGAAAAATCTCTAATTTAAAATGTATTAATGATACTACATTTATCATCATCAATCAGCCAATCGCGTCCACTGCTGGACATAGGCCTCCCTCAGTTCTTTCCAGTGTACTCTACACTGGGCCGCTTGTAGCCAGTTTCCCGCTACACGTTTAATGTCATCGGTCCATCTAGTCGGTGGTCGTCCACGGCTTCTTTTATAATTTCTGGGCCTCCATTCCATAATACGTCTTGTCCACCGTTATCTTGTGTTCTGGCTAAGTGCCCTGCCCAGTTCCACTTAAGCGTCGTGGTTCTTTCGATGACGTCTTGAACTCCTGATCTTCGCCTGATTTGTTGGTTTGTTATGTGGTCTCGAAGGCTCACGTTCAGCATTGCACGTTCCATGGCTCGTTGTGTAACTCTAAGTTTATTCGCAGATTTTTGCGTGAGTCTTAAAGTCTCTGCTCCATAAGTTTGTACAGGTAAAACACATTGGTTACAAACCTTTCGCTTGAGACACATGGGAATTGAACTTTTTAGAATATGGCTTAATTTGACAAATGCTGCCCATGTTAGACCTATTCGCCTGTGTATTTCATGTGTTTGATTGTCTCAGGTTATTTTGATTTCGTGTATCAGATATTTGTAAGTGTCTGTTTGTTGTATGGTATTATTGTCAATAGTAATATTTCCACTCATTACGAGATTTGTTATAATTTTAGTTTTCTCAAAGTTTATCTTTAATCCTGCTCTTTCAGACAGACTTTTAAGCGAATGCATCATAGAAACTGTATCATGTAAGTTATCTGCGATTAATACAACGTCATCTGCAAACCTTAGGTGATTTAATCTTTCTCCATCTATATTGATGCCCATATCTTGCCATTGAGTACCCTTAAATATTGACTCTAGAGCTGCCGTGAACAATTTTGGTGAAATATTGTCTCCTTGTCTAACTCCTCGACCTAAGCTGAATTTTTCTGTGTCTTCGTTCAGTCGTATACTTGATGTAGCGTTCTGACAGATGTTTTTGATTAGTGTCGTGTACCTGTAATATATTCGGATTTGATTTAGGGCTTCCAGTATTGTTTCAAACTCTGCAGAATTAAAAGCCTTCTCGTAATCGACAAATGCAAGAACCAGTGGTATGTTGTACTCGATGCACTTTTCTATTAAGATCTTTATAGTATGCAAATGGTCATTTGTGCCATATCCTGCCCTGAAGCCTGCCTGTTCTTTGGGCTGATAGAAATCAAGTTTAGGTGTTAGCCTCTTTGTTAAGATTTTCATAAAGAGTTTGTACATATGTGTCAAGAGGCTGAAGGGTCTATAATTTTCTAATTTAGTAATATCGCTTTTTTTGTGTAACAAGACTATTACTGCATTGTTCCAGTCTTTTGGAATCGTACCCGCATGTAAGCATTTAGTAAACAGTTCGCTTACTGATTTTAATAAAATTTCTCTACCTGCTTTTATTGCCTCGATAACGAGTCCATAATCACCAGGCGATCGATGGTTCTTCATTTCCTTTAAAGCTGCTCTTACTTCTGACACAGTAATGGGTAAAAGTTTTTCCGATCCCTGATTTATGAGAGTCTTTACTCGTGTCGGGAAATTGTCTTGTGGTCTTTGGCTGGTATAGAGGTCTTTATAAAATTCTCTAGTTATTTTCAGAATGTTTTGTTTATCTGTTGTTGCCTTTCCGTCTTTATCTCTCAGCTTGTATATTTCTTTTTTACTTTGCGTAAGTTTTCTTTTCATTATCTTTAAACCTTTGTTCTCTTCTACTGTTTGAGTAACTACATTAGTATTATATCTTCATACATCTTTTCTAATTTCCGCTGAAATTCTTTTATTTAGTTTTTTATATTCTTCTTTGTTTCCCTTTTCGTTCTCGCTTAGGTTTCGTCTACATTTTCGACTACATTTATAGCAGCAAATAAATACGAAATGATAGTTCTCTTGTAAGAGTTTAGTTGGAAAGAGAGAATGTCGAAGTATCCTTTTTGTGACTGTGATTCCGGTATAGTTGCAGGTGTATCAGAAACGGACTTATCATATGTGAAGTTAGTTGATGTTTGAGATGTATGATTAAAGGTAAACCTAGTGGTGTTTGGATGGAGTTTTATTGTATAAATGATTAATTGCCACTGTCTATATATTGGTATAACGAGGAACTAGAATAGGATGCAGATGAATGACTAGAAATGTTTCGCAGATCTTTAAGTTTTGCCTGGGATAATATGCGTTGCATTTCATCTTGAGGAATGATGCATTGCTCTTCGGAAAGCTTTTTAAGCTGCATAAAATTATGTCCTCCAAAGAGGTTACACGTATCTTCTATGTCTTTACGGTTAATTAACTCATTTAGATTCTTGAGTTCTTGAATTGTAGCTTTAACCTCTGAAAATTTCGTACGACTTTTATTATTATTGTTATTATTATTTGGGGCAGAAAAAAGACGTCTTCTTCGATTTTCTTTATCGTTACATACTGAAATACTGGCAACTGGGTGAGCCGACTCAGAGAATAGAACATAAGTTTTACTGAGGGTGTTTTCATCATCATTATTCCTATCTTACATTTCATTACTAGAGATTATTGTTGTTGAGTCCTATAACAAAATAAACCTTTCTTAGAATATTAAAACGTTATCAATGTATAACAATTACAAATAACTTTAATAATGAAAATTTTTAATAAGACTGCAATACTTTTTGGTTTTAGGTGCCATCTTCAGATGAAAAGTGGAGAAATATAGAAAAAGGTTTTTGTGATAGGTGGAATTTTACCAAATGTTATGGAGCTATTAATGGGAAACATGTACTTATCCGTGCTCCATCTAATTGTAGAAGTACATTTTTCAATTATAGAAATTCATACAGCATAATTCTTGTGGCATTCATGTTGGTGCAAATAAGTCAGTATCTGATATAGGGGTGTTCCGAAATAGTTCTCTATTAGATGTATTAGTAAACAATTTACTTCCAGAGGAAGGTCTGATTGTGAGAGATGATACTTTCCCTTAAAGCCTTTCCTAATAAAACCGTATGCACAAAAAATTTAACATGTGATGAATTTTTTTTTAAATATAAACTATCAAGAGTTAGAAGTATAGTGGAAAACGCGTTTGGAATATTAGTTAGTAGATTTCGAATATTTGAGCATCTGAGGGCTTGTTATAAAACTAATGTTAATAAGATATTTCGGACAGCATGTACTCTACATAGCTGGTTAAGGTTTACTTCTACACGGACGTATTTACCGTATGGTTCAGTAGATAATGAAGATGTCAACACAGGTGAAATATTACCAAGAAGCTGGAGATCAGAAATTTGTGGACTGAATAGTGCTGGTTATTTTAGTACAAATCATTCCTTAAGACAGGCTAAATCCATCAGAGATAAGTTCAAAAGATATTTTACAAACGAGGGTCAGGTATCATGGCAGAATATGATGGAACACTAATACAAAGTTTGTGTGTTTGGTAATTTCATGTTAACTTACTTTTTTAAACAACAGATAGAAGTTTATAAATAAAACGTATTTTTAAACATTTTTGCTTTCTACTAAAGATATTTAAAAATATATTGTACTTACCATATTGCTTTCAGTATTTCTTTTCAGTTGTCCGGTTTTCATTATTTCATGCATACTAGTACACCAGTTTATACTTGGTTTGTAAACATCTTCAGTACCAGCGCCCAATTTTTCAGATTTTATAACTTTAAGCAGCTCTTGTTGACATGTATCACGAAAACTTTTAATTTTTTATTTTACTGTATTCCCATATCTTCCGCAATTTTCTCAACCGCCTTTTCTCGATCCTGTTTATTTCTGTATATTGTAGTGTTCATGTTTCATAAATATTCATGTTTGCTGTACAATTCCACAAATTTACATGTTGTATGATTCCACCTCGGTGGTGTCATTTTGAATCTAATAATAACGCTTTTTTTATTAGAAAAATATGTCGCATCCACCAAAAGGTTATTAGCGACGGAACAAAATATAAATAACAAAGTTAGACACCTACAGATTGTACAAAATGTTTATGGATCTGAAATAATTCACTATATTTTCATAGGAACAGTTTTGACCTAGAGCCTGTGGTAGAGCGTTTGGGATCTTGTAGCGCTGTCGTTCTTGGTAATATTTACTACAAATTATTAAAAAGTGTTCGACTGTTAATCGGACGTTACACTGATCACATATAGGTGGATTCTTCTTTGTGAAAAGGTAGGAGTGAGTTAATCTGGTATGTCCTAGACGTAAACGCGCAACCGCAATTTGTTCCCGTTTATTGCGCGACGATGGAAACCACTGAGACACATTATTTTTAATTTTATTTAGATTGGAATTAGTTTGAGACTACTCATTTCGCCACAAACACAACACTTTATTTGTAAAATAAGCTTTTAAGTCACTGAAAACACACTTTTTTATCGGCTACGACAAATCACTTAAAATAGCCTCTCGTGCAATCCTGTCAGCTTCTTCATTTCCTGTTATTCCAACGTGTGAGGGAACCCATAAAAATTGGACGCTTCTTTCATATTCATGAGCTTGGGAAAGCTGGTATTTTAGCAACTTTTCAAAATAATGTTTCGGAAAAATGTGTTTTAATGAGTTTAGACAACTAAGGGAATCAGTTATGATAAGGGCTTTTGTGAGTGTAAGCTCGTTAAGAATTTTCACAGCACGGTATATGGCGTAGAGTTCAGCTGAATATGTGCTGCATGCTGAAGGTAAACGGAAAAGAAGATTGTTTTCTGAAGAAACGTTTGTAGCCCCCACTCCGTCTTCGGATTTAGATGCATCTGTGTAGATTTTATGGTAGCCTCCAACTTATTTATGAGGGCCTTAAACTTGGACCGAATCAGAGAATGATGTGTATTAGATTTATCTATATACTCTAGAGATTCATCACACGTTGGTATATCGATTAGCCAAGGCTCGGGGTATTTAATATCCGAGGAAAAAACCTCCGGAAAATTAATGTTTAGGTTTTGAAGAATGGATTAAATTCTTTCGTAATATGGTTTTTTAGTATAGCGAATATCTTGGAATAAGTTTACATATTCATTTGTAAAAGTATTTTAATATATTGGCTTTGAAATATTTCCAGCGACTGAGGCTGCACGTGACAGAGCGAGTTACATGCGGCGGTGATGTAGCGATGGTTCTCCTAAAAGAGCTTAAATGCTGGATACAGGTGTAGTTGGGAAAGCCCCTAAGATTAGTCTAAGACTTTTATTATGAATAATATCTAATAATTACAGTAGAGATTTATTAGCAGTGGAATAGGCAATTGCTCCATAATCTAGCTTAGAACGTGTTAAAGATTTATACAGGAGGAGTAGAGTGGATTGGTCTGAGCCCCAGTTTTTATTACAGAGAGATCTTAATACGTTAGTCTTTTATTACAGGAAAGGATGAGTTGTGAGATGTGATTTTTCCATGTTAACTTTGAATCAAAGATTAAACCCAAGAATTTGTGGTGATCTCTAAACTCCAGCTGTTTCTCATACATTCTTAGGTTAGCAGGTTGTGGCAAGGAGCTTGAAGAGAATACGACTTCTATTGATTTTTCTATTGAAAACCGAAAACCTGTAAAGTTGGACTAATTTTCGAGAGTCTCTAAAAAGTTTTGAAGAATTGATGACATTGAGGAAATATTTTTACCTTTAATAGATAATACTAGGTCATCAGCGTATAAACGAGCCTGTAAGGGTGCTTGAATGTTTTTAATGGTGTCATTTATTGCTACCAGAAATAGTGTTGGACTGAGTATGGATCCTTGGGGTGTACCATTTTCCAAACTATAAATATTTGAAGAGATATTATTTATTTTTACTTGAAAAGATCTGTTATTTAAAAAGTTTTGGATGAAAGCAAGGCAGTGACCTTGAATATTCCATTTATGAAGTTGTCTTAAAATGTTGTATTTCCAAGCTTTATTAAATGCACGTTCTAAGTCAAAAAATATAGCAACAAATTTTTGGTTTGTAGCAAGAGCTTCATGTATTTTACTTTCCAAATCTAAAATGTTGTCTGTGGATGACCGATCTTTTATAAAGCCATTTTGCTCTAAGATTAAGAAAGTGGAATTTTCTGAAACCCATGAGAGTCTGGAGTTAACAATATTTTCTAGTAATTTGCAGGTTGTCGATGTCAGAGATATGGGTCGATATGATTCTGGGTCATATTTAGATTTATTAGATTTTAGGAGAGGAATGACTATTGCATTTGATCAAATAGCTGGCCATTGGTGGTGAAGCCAAATTCTGTTAAATACGTTTAAGAGATACGTTATGGCTGAAACAGGGAGATGTTTCAGAAATGCTGAAGAAATATCATCAGGCCCAGGACTAGACTCCTTCAAGTTAAAAATAGATAAGTCTATCTCTTGAAAAGTGACGGGATGGTTTAATGAATTATTTTGTGCTTCAAACAGAGAAATGGGATTTTGTTCGGCGAATTCTTTGGCTTTGAGAAAATTGGTAGTATACTGTTGATTCGATGAGTGGCTTTGATAGATTCTTCCAAAAATGTTTGCAATATCGCTGCTGGATGTTATGAAATTATTATTTTCTTTTAGCCCCGTAAAATTATATCAAATTTGTAAACCAGAAATTTTCCTTACTTTGTTCCAGACATCAGAGAGGGGGGTAATGCTATTAATTTCCGATATGTATTTGTTCCATGAATATTATTTAGCCGTTTTGACAGTTAGCTGTTCCCTTGCTTTAAGCATTTTGAATTTTAATTTATTTTCGGATGTTTTATGTTTTTTGTATCGGTTTAGGGCTGATTTACTTTCACGGATTGCTGTCGCACAACGGTTATTCCACCATGGTACAGGACATCGGCCTTTAACAGATTTAGATTTACCAATAAATTTGTGGGAGGCGCTTAAGATAAGTTGATTAAACTACTCTACATTCGAGTAAACATCGTCTGTTATATGCAAACTGGAAATGTTATTATCAATATATTGGCAGAATTTTTGCCAATTTGCATTTTTTATTCTCCACTTAGATATGAATATGGGTCCTGATGAGGGATAATTATGGTTTCTAATTAGGATTGGAAAATGGTCACTACTATATGTATAGGTTTGAGCATTTCAACTGAGGCAATGAGCTAAATTTAAGTCGCAGAGAGTTAAATCAATGCATGAGGAATATCCTGTTGAAATATTGAATCTTGTAGGGCTACCATCATTAAGAAAATTTATATTAAGTTGATCTAAGATATCGGCAATACTTGAACCTCTGACAGACGTGTGATCTGAACCCTATATTATGTTGTGAGCATTAAAGTCGCCTAGAATTATACGAGGACGTGGCAGTTGCTCTAATAACCTGCAAAGGCTATCAGAACTTACTTGTTTGTCACAAGGAAGGTAAACATTGCAAATAGATACTAAACTGGTAGATATGATTCTGCTACCAACGGCCTCCAAATCACTGACTATTGGAATTTGTATCGCCTCGATGGATTTGTTTACTAGTATTGCTACACCACCGCTTGCACGACTTGCATATGTACGGTCTTTGCGGAAACAGGTAAAATTTTTTGAATTGTACAACTGATTGGTCTTTAAGTTTGTCTCCTATAGACAAATAACATCTGGAGAATATTCAGATAAAAGAAGCTGTAGCATAGGGAGGCAATGGAAAAATCTATCAATGTTCCATTGAAGTATTGAGTTGAATGCTGTTAACAGATTCCGAGTTAGATGATACTGAACAATTGTCTACAGAAGAGTCACTATCTAAGTCAGAAATCTCTTTCCCTAAATGTTTGAGTAGTTTCTTTTGAAGTTTTGTAAACTTGCTTTTTGTAGATCTATCATTTGCATATTGATAGCTGCTTTTTAAAAAAAGGAGTAAACCAGCCATATCAATTGTGAATTCTTTAACGACGCTAATAGTGTCGGGGGAGCCTTGGACATTATCAATCAGTAAGAACAATTGGTGGAAATTTAAAACGAATGGTGGGGTATGATTATCATTGAAATTTTCAAGAGTTTCCCGTGTAGACGGGACTTGACATGAGCGCGATTTTTTTTGCTTAGAGGGTTTGGGTTTTGCAAACAGATTTTCTGATGAGATTGCTGAGTCTGAAGGAGGCGTGTCGATCTCACCAATACTGCGTTTTATGGAAGAAGTTGCATTTTCGCAATTGCTATTAGAGTTTTCACGTAGATGCTGTGGCTTTATTACATTTGGAAGTACTGGAGCAAACTTATTGGTAGTGACAAAGGTCGAGCTTGAAGTTTTATTTCTAAGATTGGTTGAAATGGTTGTTTCAAAAAATTGTGATGATGTATCAGTTTTATTAGAATTTTCTGCAGTTGTATCTAATGGAAAAGGAGCTGATACATTGGAAAATATTGCTTCCGAAGTTTGTGAAAAAGGTATTGCCGCTGAATGGGGTTGATTAAAAGTGTTGCTATGAGTAGGAGTATTAGTAATTTTTTGTCATGGAGATTTGTAGGTGTAGGTGATATGCTCGGATTTGATAATGGATAACTTGATGACTGCTGGGTGTTTGGTACCTTGTGTAATATGCTTGTTGACGCTGTTTGATTTGGTACTTCATAGTTTGACTCAATATGAGTTGATTTCGTTACTGAAATGTTTTTGCATTGAGATGATATTTGCCCTGTATTTTTACAAATAAAGCAGGTGAGTGTAGCTTGTGACAAAAATATGCGGTAAGGTGTTTGGTCTAAATTTATTAGAATAGAATCTGGAATTGGTGATGTTATAGGGCTTATATAAACTTGCCTCCGAAAGCTCAATATGTGACTATATTCGGGAAGAGTCCAGCTAATTTTCAGAAATGTTATTGGAGAAATAAGCTTTAAACAATAAAACAATAATCTGTAATTCTTCAACTAATACTTGATGAGGAATTGACGGGCAGACTCCAGGACAAGACTAGCCTTTCTGCTGGAGAGACAAGTCTTCTTGCTGTTACCACTTCGCCGAGTACTTCTATAGAGCCATATTGTGTCATGAAGTTATCTACTACGGTCTTGTTTGCCAAATACATGCAGATTCTATTATGAGATAATCTAGATGAAAAAATAACATTTTTTGGGTTGATGATTGTGCCCAAAAGAATGAAATAATATTGCAGTTTAGCATTATCGATACAACTAAATACAATTGCTTGGTTCTTACTCGGAAAAGAATGTGAAGCGGCTGAAGCATAACTGTTTGTGATATTCGAACGTTGATTTACTGGACTGGTTAGATCGGAAGGTGTGTTTACATAGTGTGAAGTCATTTTGAGGTGCGGTGGCGAAGGCCTTACTCCGACTCTGGTAAGTGAAAAACCAGTCGCATGCCTATAAGCTACTTATAGCAGCCAACCTCACAAAATGATTGTACGGTAGTTTATATTTATTATTTGACTTTTTCTTTTCACAATAATAAAATAATAATTACGTATAGATGACTTACGTAGTAGTATCTAGTAGATAAACACTTTAATTATAACAAACTATTGAATAAAATCACTTGTTTTTATTAAAAACTAGGAGTACGATATCAATAAAACTTAACCGTACCTTGTCAGGGCCGGTCTCCCAATAACACTATTGCAACGGCGGAAATAATGATGTTCAGAATTAAGGTTAGCACTGGCTTTTACCGAAATTTCACGTGTTCCAATGAAATAAGTAATAGACGAAGTCGCGTACCGATAAGTAAATTTCATGGAGGGGAAAAGCAAGTGCGTTGAGAAATAGACACTCTTTCTATTCATTTGACTGTCGTTGTAGCTTGTATGGCAAGTTGCCAGGTGCTTTCCTTACCTTAAAATATGACTCAAGTACAGGTTTACAAAAGGCAAGTAACTTCTGGCAAGTACCCTGCCCACTTCACTAGCTTTCTTACTGACCTTATGTACACCAGCCTTTAATTCTGGATTCATAATATTATCTTTTTTTATTGGCCCATATGGATTAGATAAAAATAATGCCGGTATATAATATTTTGCTGCTAAAAATCAGCTGCAGTCTATATTATATCTGTGAAGTTATAATATTTATTTTATAAGGCCAAATTTAGACCAACACTATAATTTATTACGGAAAAAAAATTTGCTCTAGCAATTTCCGAGAAAAATTGAGTATGCTAGCTTTATTATAGTAAGCTTGCATAGTCATATTTATATCTCGACAAGGAAAAGATTTACAAGGTCTATCTTGGCAGCCTATTTTTTATTAATTAATCTATATTGATTGGTATATTAACCATCATCCCCGAGCTCAAAACACACCCCCCGAAAACCAAGATATCGACCAAAAGACGAATCGCAATGAATTGATTGCTAATTTATTGCCGAAGTTTTATGGCAAAAGAATTTATTGTTTTCTTTTTCGAGAAACCCTGATTACGCTAACTTTGCGGTAAATCTAACATATCCATAGCTATATCTTGGCAAGGAAAAGCGTTACAGAACCCATCTGTGCAGCATATTTTATTGCTAATTAATTTCTCTTGATTGATATATTAACCAATCCTCAAAAACTATTCCATCATCACCTTGCTCAAAACGCACCCTCGAATACCTAGATAGTTAAAGTTATACGCTAAGAAACAATTTATTTCTGCAACTGTTTAGGAATAAAATATGTCGCCAAGATGGGCCCCACACCCCTTTTCCTTACTCGTTATAGCTATGGCTATGCTAGCTTTACCGTAAAGTTAACCTAATCATTTCATCTATTTATTGTAATATCTCGTTTTTTTTTTTATGTGTTTTGAGCTAGGTAATGATGGTTTAGTTTTTGGAAATTAATTAATATACCAATCAAGGGCAATGAATTACCCATAAAATATGCCGCCAAGGTAGACCCTGCAACCCTTTTCCATACCGAGATATAGGTATGGCTAGGACAGCTTTACTGTTAAGCTAGCTTACTCACTTTTTCTCGGAAATGACTAGAGCAATATTTTTTTTTCGTAATAAATTTGTAATAATTTATGGTGTTTGTCTAAATTCGGCTGTATAAAATAGATATAATAATTTTAGAGACATCTCTATTTTGCTAAAGTTATTGTTAAGCAGAGAAAGCAATAAGAACTTCGAACCGTAAATCATCAATATCATTTATTAAACAGTTTTCCTGATAAGGCAAGTAACTCACAGTATGCTGAATTTTTCAATGATTCAATGCTAAAATAAATAAGAGAGGTAGATTGTATAGTCATCACCTTTATACAATAGAAATAAACAACTTGTTAGTGTTCAGTGAAAGTGTTTTTTCCAATTTGCGAAATATGTTTTTATTTTAGGGATGTTCAGTACTCTAGTATTCAAGTGATAATTACTTTACTTTTTGTTCAGTTATATTCAGAGGTGGATTTTACTAGATAATAAATTGTCATACCTATATATCATAATATGCTAATACCTGGACACTTGAAATTTCTATTTATTTACACTGTTTAATTTGAGTATAATTTGAATTAAAAGGAAATTCACACTTCTACGTTACCCAGTTATAAAGGTGTACCCATATAATTCTAGAAATATTTGTTTTAAATATAATTTGTTTTAGTTAAAATTTTTGATTTTGCTACTTATATGTTTGGGTTATGTTTATGATGTTAATATTTTATTAATAAGTTGATATTTCTATAAAAACTTTTACTTGGTTGAACCTTCCACCATTTTAGAAATAAATATTATTAATTAATAGCAATTATTTATTTAATACTCTTTTATAATCCCTTTCTCTTTTGTTAAATAATAAGATAAATTTAACAGGAATGTAGAGCGACGAAATAAGGTAAATGCTTTTTTGTGACCATATATGCATATTCGTTTAACCTTTTTTAAACCAACCTTCTTATGTAAAAAGTGTGGAGATTTGGTTGTCTCTCTAAAAAAGATAAATTAGCGCCACTTACTTTTCCCTTGTTTTATACCAAATTATGTGTATTTCTATTAATACGGTTTAATTAATTTACCGTTATCCAAATATATTCCATACTAGATTTATATACCCACTCCCCAAAACTCGCCGTTATGTCCTTTAAATTACCTGAGTGCCACTGGTTAAAAACCTTTCTTTTTAAACAAACTGGGATACTAGACTTGAAAATGTTATTCAATCTACCAAAGGCAGCCCATGTGAGACCTATCCTTCTTTGTATTTCAGTTGTCCGATTATCTCGGCCTAGGCGAATCTTATGCTCTAGATATTTGTAAGCTATTATTTGGTCGATGCTATGGCTCTCAATCAGAATTTTACCGCTGACTACAAGGTTGGTCATACATTTTGTTTTTGATGGGTTAATTTTAAAACCAATTGTTTTTGATACTTTATAGAGCGTGTAAGCATTTTTGTAGTCTTCGGCAAATCTTAGGTGGTTCAGATCTTCACCATTAATATTAATTCCCATATTATCCTCTCGTTCTATTTGCTTGAACATATATTCAAGAACAGCTGTAAACAATTTTAGGGGAGATAGTATCACCCTGTCAACTTCCACGTTTTATTCGAAACTTCTTGGTATCTTCATAAAGGCGGACACAAGCTGTAATTTCGTAAATACTTTTAATCAAGGCAATATATCGGTAGTCAATGCGACAGTCAGCCAATGCTTGAAGCATTTTATGATAATCTATAGTATCGAAAGCCTTTTCATAATGTACGAATATAAGAAAGATAGGCTTGTTATACTCTGTACACTTTTCTATTGGCATTTTTACAACTTGCAGATGATCATTTGTTCCGTATTTGGAGCGAAACCCGGCCTATTCACAAGGTTGGTAACTATCCAATTTGTTCACAAGCCTTCTACACACTTTGAAATAACGACCATATTGTTAGTATAACTATTGCCACGAGTAGGTTTACGGTTGACCATAATATCTTTAATTTCTTTTTTAATACAATTCAAAAGATTTGTTCAACGCTCAGTTTGAACAGTATCCGCAACAAGATATAACTTAGCCACATATTATTAGAACATCACACAATTCAGCTGACAGATCATTTTAAATTTGTACCTACTTTGAATGATTTCTATCTCTTTTTTATGTACTCACTTTCTGTGGGACTGTTAATTATGAAATATACACCTACAGTTAATTAAATATAGAGAAATATGAAGTCAGTTATCGTAGCAATTAAAAAAAAAACAGTTTTAATAATAAAACAGTGTCTCTAGTCCCAATCAAAATTATATTTTATAAAAACATAATTTTGTGTCACCACTCACGTTTTAACACATAATTATTCTGATGTGAATTATGCGAAGAAGTGCCTTCAGAACGTGACTCATAATAAGCTTAAAATCTTTGCACTATTTGCGATTTGATATCTTTGGAATTAAGACACACCTAAATGCCTTAATACTTTTGCGTAGACAATGTAATATTCCTAATTTAATCGCTTTTCATCTCCAAAGTCAAAAAAGGACGTCTTTGTCATCAGATAATAAGAATTAGATATATACAGTTGTTTTTTATTTGTAACGTAAAAAGAACAGAAAATCTGCGTCGAAAATTTGTTTAACCTATTAGCGCCCACGGTATCTTATTTTAAGAATTAATGTATTTTGCATTATTATTATATTTTTGTATTTATTAGTAATATGATTTGGAACAAAACTTCAAACGTAACTATATTTGAAAAAAACAGAAGTACTTATTATTATATTATATTATATATATATATATATATATATATATATATATATATATATATATATATATATTATATATATATATATATATATATATATATATATATATATATAAAATATATAATATATAATATATATATATATATATATATATATTTATATATATATATATATATATATATATATATATATATATATATATATATATATATATATATATATATATATATAGCCATACGATGTTGGCTACGATATGTTGACGATGTATTCGTCATTTGGCCCCATGGCAGGGATGCTTTAGTGTCTTTTCAAACTCATCTGAATGGTATACATCCTAGTATCCAGTTCACGATGGAAATGGAAACTCATTTATTTTTAGCGTTTCTCGATGTTTTCATCAAGAAAAACCAATCCCAAGGTTTCCATTTCTTAGTTTATCGAAAACTCACACATAGCAATCGTTACTTGCATGCCAACTCTCATCATTAACCTTCACAAATTAATTCAGTCATTAATACCCTTGTCTCCAGATCATTACGCCTTTCCGATGATGCAAGTAGACCCGCTGAGCTCTCTTGTTTAAAACAAGCCCTAAACCAAAACGGTTACTGCGATAATCACATCAATAGGAGCATTCACAGACATCAATCTGCAACTCAATCTCAACCCAAAGACTCAGGCCCTTATCATACGAAAGCTTTTCTTCCTTATATTAGAAGTGTCACTGACAAAATCGACAGAATTCTAAAACCAAGAGGAATAAAAACAATATTTACTCCCCAACAAAAACTTTCATCTCTTGTCCGATCAATCAAAGACAATATTCCAAATGAACAGCACGAAGTTTATGAAATACCTTGTGTAGACTGTCCCCGATCCTATATAGGCCAAACAAATCGTAGAATCCAAAATAGCATTTATCAACATCATATTTCTGTTCGCAATTCTGATTCAATTTCAGCTCTCGGTCAACACCATTTTCATATAGGTTACAAAATTAATTTTGAAAACTTCAGAACCATAGCCCTCATTCGCTACTATAAACCAAGAATTATCCGAGAAGCCATAGAAATAGAAAAAAGGTAAAATTGTCTTAATAAAAGAGATGACGCCTTACGGTTACCTTCTACATGGAGACCTCTCATAAAAAAATATCGCCCCCTACATCCTCGAATTAAAATCCCACAGTCGCAAATGTTCGCGCCAACTCTCGCGCCAACCCCTCCCCAACCCCACCTGAGCCACGCCATCATCTACGGCATAAATGAACCGTCTCCTGGTCACAGACATAGTAGTGACAGTACAATGATCAGTGAACAGTGTAGTAGTGCCTGAGGGCCTTGTCATATTGATGTTCAAAATAACCTCTGTTTTGGTTTTTTAATTGTTTGGCATTTGATAGGGGACATTTTTTTGTTCTATTCTCTCTAACAGTTCCAGTATCTCTAATTCCTATTTTTTTTATTTTAAAAACGAAAGAGAGATAGAAATGATCACAAAGCTATTGAACTCAGGGAAAAAATACTGTGAAAAAATGAAGGAAATCCTAGAAATTGAATGAGAAAAAGATCACTATACGGTTATCAAACCGGAAAGAGGAAATAAACCAGCAGGGGACTTGATAGTGATTATAGAACCTGGAGTTTTCGGTGAGGGGGAAAGGTTCCACGACATGATAAAGAAAAAACCGGAATTGAATATGTACTGAAGGTACATATAGATCAGGACAAGTGGAGTACTTCCAACTGAATACTATAACCACAATTACAACGAAGGGCCAGGAGGAGGAGAACCGAGGAAGCCGTCAGACCATTTTTATGGTTCATGTGAAAAAAGGGGAGACGGAAATATAAGGGGACAAGAGACTACTGACAATTCTGTCTAAATTAAGGAAAGACATAGAAATTGTAGGGACCAAAGAGGCATCCCTAAAAACCTCAGGAAGCTCCTTAATGTCACCTTTAGAGGTATGGACCTTAACCTCGTGTTGGAGGATTATCAACAAAAAGAAATTAGGGCGGGAATACAAAAGGTTATCGTAAAAGTAGGTGTAAAATCTTATGCCGAGTTGCTGAAACAAATAAAGGGTAGCGTAGACACGAAGAAGGAGGGGATTAGTGTCAAGAGCGCAAGATCAGGGGCGGAGATCTAATCCTTGAAGTAGCAGGGAAAGAACAGGCCGAGCACCTGAAGAAGACTAGTGTGACCCGTACGGAAGGAAACACGGTAGAAGACGTCCGGGGTTATCAAGTTCAGGTTGATATATTTGACATAGACGGAGATATCACAATGGAAGGAATTCTGAGGCAGGTCCGGAGATATATCGGCAACAGTGGGCCTAATGATGTCAAACTCGTCTCTATAAGGGAAAGTAGAGACGGGAACACAAACGTCACGGTCGTACTGACGCCCATCGCAGCCAAGAAAGCATGAGAGAAAAAATACATACCCATCGGCTAGAACTCGTGCAAGATATGAGAGAGATTGCACATCCAGCGATGCTCTAGATGCTTGCAGTTCGGGCATAGCAAAAACGAATGCAAGGGAGAAAACAGAGCGGACTGATGCTATAGATGTGGCAAAGAGGGTCATCTGGCAAGAGAATGTATTAATTTGGAGGCTTTTTGCCCCACTTGTAAAGAAGCCGGGCACAAAGCCCGGCAAAGCGAATGCAGAATGGATACAACAATGAGATAAGAAAATCTAAAAAAGAAAGGTGGAGTAACCTTCAGGATCTCGAAAGAGATATCTGGCGGCAGGGCTTTAAGATTGTCTGTACCGAATTGAAATGGAAAAAGACATTCTACCCCTGCCTAAGGAGAAGAAACTCCGTTTAATACGGGAACTTTTTCCTTAGGTGGAGGATAGGCGTGAAAGGGTTATTGGTTTCGTATATGCGGAACCTTCACTGAGTTGGAACTCGGCGAGGCTATTGGACTAATAAAGATCCGAAAAGCACCTGGCATAGATAGAGTCATGCCGAAGACATTAGGACTCGACGCACTAAAATACCTGCAGGTTTTTCTGAGATTGCTAAACAAACTGCTTGAACAACAGCAGTTTTCAACAATGTTGAAAGAAGCTAAGGTTGTCCTTATACCGAAAGGTAAAGGTCAAGAGGAAGAGGTACGATTTCGGCCCATTTGTCTTCTTAGTTCGATAGCTAAATTGTACGAAGAGCTTATAAAAGGCCGCCTTGGGCGAGAGCTAGAAGAAAAGCATGCAACGCTGAGCGATCGCCAATATGGTTTTAAGGCCAAAAGGTCCACCATAGATGCAGTCACAGAAGTAACCTCTTTAGTTACGAAGGATACAAAAAGATGGGTGACTCTCATCCTGCTCGATGTCAAGAATGCCTTTAATACGGCATCATGGGAAAAATCATGTCCAGGCTTAGAGAATTGGGCGTTAGTGAATACCTGGTCAACGTAATTGACAGATACTTCACTGACAGGTTCATAAGAGAAAAAGATACCAGCATCAGTTTGTCGCAGGGTATTCCACAGGGTTCAGTACTAGGTCCCATCCTGTACTGTATGTTATGTAATGTACTGTACGACGGGGTGTTGAGGTTACGGATGCCAAGGGGATGCACTCTTGTAGCTTATGCTGATGATATCACACTGCTTGTGAAAGCGAGTCAGAAAACGGACATGGCTAATGCGGCTAATACAGTCCTGCGTCGCATTAGTAGGTGGATTAGAGAGAACGATCTACAGCTAGCGCCTCAGAAAACTGAGGTGTTAGTTCTCGGGAAAGATCCTCTCTTCGTTTTATAGTGGAGGGTGTGGAGGTTGTTCCAGTTAAATCAATTAAATATCTAGGAGTCTAGTTGTCGGAAGGTCTAAGGTTCGGAATACATATCCAAAAGACAGTAGAAAAGGCAAACCGAAATCTGGAAGAGTTGATACGGTTGACGCCAAACATTGAAGGCCCAGGAAGCACCAAAAGAAAGGTGCTAAATGGAGTTTTCCAGTCGATAGTAACCTACGCTGCCCCTGTGTAGTGTAGTGTACTAAACACTGCGAAATACGCTAAGCTGATGGAGACTTCGCAAAGGCGAATGCTCCTCAGGGTGTCTAGTGCATATAGGACAGTCTCTAGTTAGGCTCTATATGCCATTGGAGCGGTGATACCGATCGTTTTGTTGTGTAAAGAGCGAGGGAGGATGTATGCGAGGAGGATGGATGTAAATATACATGAGAATGAAAGAAAAAGAACGATAGTAGAGTGGCAGAGAGAATGGGCGAATGATAGTGGAAAGGCAAGGTGGATGAAGGAGCTTATTCCCGATCTGAGACCGTGGTGGTAATGTAAGTTCAGGAAACTAGACTTATTCCTGACGCAGTTTCTGACCGATCATGGTAGTTTTGGCACCTTTACAAATAGAATAGGCAATCTGCCTCGCCAAACTGTACTGTTTGTGCGGTACCGGATTCTCCCGCCCACATTTTTAACTGCCAGAGATAGGCAAATAGGATGGAAGATTTCGAGAGGCCAATGGGTTTCGGTCGGAATGAAAGAAATACATTATGTTGTGAGGAGGGAAAGAATAGAGAGAAGTATACTGTCTGATTTTTGGGGTGATATAGAAAACGGAACAGGAGGACAGAAGAGGAAATTAAACCAGGGATCTAAAAACTTATAGTTAATATTGTTTATTAGTTTATGGTCTAACGTCTAAACATTTTCTGATTTACGGTAATAGGTATGGTTATATATAAATTTTTAGTTGTTTATTGAGTGGCAAGACCACCTCTCTGGAACGGTGGTGAAGGTTTTAGCCGGATTTCCCCCACCGGTCAGAATCCAATGGATACCTTCTTAGGCTGCTCTTACTGGAATCTGGCAATACGGCAATTAAAAAAAAGTCTTGTAATTCACGTTTAACGATTTCAAACCGCTTATTCCACCCTGATGTTTCTACCATACTATTATTTGTATAAGTTTTTGTCCATAAACTCTTTTGTTCTCGTACTATTTTTAACCGCAGTGCCAAAGGTACATCATCTAAGTCTTAGTCTGCATGTGAAGAGCAATGCACTTCAATTTCTTCTACAACATCTTTAGGTGGTGTCAAATTTCCTTCTATAAGGTTATCATCCTCAATGTCTTCCTCATTAGTAAACATATCTGGGTCTGGAGGAATAATAATCATATCCACTTCGACTACGAATTAAAAGCACAAATATCTTCTAAAGCAGAAAGTAAACCTTCGTACCTCTTTCCATAAAAATTTCGAACACTTACTCTCAAAATCGTCTACAGATGCCATATCCGTAAGAAAATTGCAAAATGTCAAACATACTCCAATTCGCCCATTGTACTCATATGAGTAAGCCTAATTTTAACAACAAATAAATCACGTTCTAATTAAAATTATGAATAATTATTGGCTTAAGCACTTTAGTCAACTTATTATAAACTAACGTAAACCATTTGATCGCAAAAAGAAGTAAATGAAAGAAACTGCAAATTTACAACGTCGATGTCGAAAAAATAAACAACTCACGTGTTGACCTCATAAACAATAAATCAAAACTAACAAACCAAGCTGAATCATGAACGAAATCTGTTAAAGTTATGTTAAGTTATTATCTGAAATTACTAAGAATGGCAACTATTTTATTGTAGATGGCACTAGTATGTCAAAATAGCAGCTGTTATAAATAGGTTAAGAAAGTAACAATAAATTACGATTGCTATTTATAAACTATAGTTTTAACTGAGAAGATATAATTTTTAATAAGCAACTTGCTTCATACAGCTATTCTATGGTCTTATAAAAAGCAAAAATTTTATTTTGGTCATTGAAAGTAAACGTAATTACTAAAACCTGAAGTTGATTATTATCGTGTTATCACTATTTAATACATTATTCCTGATGACATGATCACTAATTATAGAGAAAACCTTCTATAATCCATCAGAGAATACGCATTAATATAATTAAAACAAATTAAAACGTGGTTAATACGATTATCTACTAATCAGTACCTGGTGAGAAGTGAATATTCAGCTGATTAGAAAAAATGTTATATACAGTCATAATTATTTTTCTTGTTACTTATTACTATTGTTAATTATTAACACAATTCTATGCAAGCATGTATCTTCTATCTTTCAGTGAGATTTATAGTCCTTATTTGGAATTAGATTGTACATACTATAAAATGGGTTGACATTGATACTTTTAAAACCTATTTTACTAACATAATTAGTCGTCAGATTCGACATACGCACTTCACCTTCTAGATCATAATCATTCTTTTAACGACAAATTTAAAATTCTTCACATTCAAAATAAAGGCCTTAAGCTATCTTTGTTAGAATCTATGGAAATCAACAAATTAAAAAACACAGATATAATTCTGAATGACCAACTTGAGACAAACAGTTCTCCCCTCCTCAACCTGTTTCATTAGAGACTATAAATTTGTAAACCCAAGCCAAAATAGATCACTTGAGAAAGGCAATCAGCCGAAACAGCTGTAGTGATAATATTTAAAATAAATTTTGTGGAAGTTTGAAAACAAAGTTTTCAGTGTTTTATTGTTACAATTATTATAATATTCGAGTTTTGGCCAAAAAGTTTCAAATAGGGTAGATCAAGTTGGTGACATTTTAAAGAAATAAGCAGGTTTAAAAAAAATATAGTAAAACTCAAAATGTTCAACAAAATAAGATAATTAAAACTGACGGTGTTGTTATCAACACTATAGTGTACGATTGGTTTTATAAAGTAAGAATTAAGAACACAATTATATGAACCGTTAATAAAATCAAGAGCTTTATAGGCGGCGAAAGAACTTAATTTACATTTTAAATTTTCCAGTTGTTGGCTTGACAAGTTATTTTTAAAACATAATATTAAATTTGGAGCAATTCCCAGAGAAGCTGCAAATATTAACATTGGCAACGTTTGATTGGCAAAGAAAAAGTGTCTATTTACCTGAAGATATTCATAACGTTGACGAAACTGGTCTGTATTATCAATCCTGACCAAGTAAAACTTGACATTTCGTAATGGAAAGTGCACTGGAGAATCCGCTAAGAAGAAAAGCTGACGGTATTATTGGGTGCAAATTTAAATGAGGAAAATATAAAAGGCTTTGGTGATTGGCAAAAGTAGAAATCCTCGATGTTTTAAAGATTTTTATGTTGATAAACTCCAAGTCAACTGATACTACAACAAGAATGCCCGAATGGCCAGAGATATCATGACAGATTGGCTGCACAAATTCGACAGAAAATGCAACTTCAAAAAGAAAAATGCTCTTATTCCTAGACAACGCAACATTTCATCGGCATATTTAGATATCTAACATATCAATAATACTTTTGCCACCTAATACTACAGCAGATTGTTAACCGTTAGGCCGAGGAATATTAAAAAACTTTAAATTCCTGTTTAGTAAGTTTTGGATGAGAAGAATGTTATTACACATAGAACAACGGCTTAACTGGAGAAGTCCATAACAATTGCTAACGCATTAATTTGCATTGTGGCAGCGTGGAGAGAAGTTTTAACAAAAACAATTAAAATGTGCCTTATTAGGTGCAATTTTTAAAAAAACTATAGTAATGGAAAAATAATGTGAAAAATTTGGAGCTATAAGGCTTGGAATATGATTTGCCATTGTCAACCTTTTGAGAAAGTCGTGGAGTTGAAACTTTTTTGACCGACCTAGTGATTAATGTAGCCATATTGATGGAAAATCCTGATGTAAACATAGCTAGATGTGTTAGTGATTTTAAAGAAAACGAACAGGTGACGAATGTTTCCAACAATAAAAGTGATAATGAACTCTAACTTACTACAATCGTAAGTGATTTAAATAATGCCTACCCAAAATTAAGAGACTTAAAATTATACTTTATATATAAAGGAAATGCAAGAGTAAGTTAAAAAATATCTTTTGTAATTCTTAATGTTGAGTAAAAGATTCTTAAAAATAATGTTCAAAATAAAAAACAAACAAAAAGTGATGATTTTATAAGAAGTAATATCTATCTTTTATACAGTAGTATTATATGTATGTGTCTTAATTATGTATATGCTTATGCAACTATGTACGAAAAGATATAATTAAAGATCAAGCAAATCGAATATATTTTTTATTTCAATTTATTAAGCGATAACTTTATACAACGGGCAAGTCTACACAACGGACAGCTCTACACAACGGACAATTACTTTTCCCCCCGTTGGCATCCATTATGAAGAAGTTCCACTCTCGATGTATCAGGCTATTTTTTTGGAAAAATGTCTATAGTGTGGGATTTTAAAAAGTAGGTAATCATTTTAAATAAAAAAAAGTAAAAAACTCCCTACCAAAATCTACTGATACTGCAAGTGGGGCGACATTTATGTACACTGTTATGCTACCTTCCCGGGTGGTGTACAGTTGTACCCCAGATACACATTTTTTGTAATATTTTTGAAATTGGCGCCTGTTTCGTTTATGGCTATATTTATTAGCCGTTTGGCTAATTTTATTGTGTGTTTATTCTTCCTCTTGTTAGAGTGCCGTCTCCCTACGGAGGTTGGCAATCATAATGGCTATTTTTATTTTAGAACTTGCTGCTCTAAACAAATCAATCGATCTGCATTGGTACCAATCACGTAGATTCTTTAACCATGAGTTCTGCCTTCCTTGAGATCCTTAACAGATCTTCTTCCTTGAATCTTTCCCTGTATTATCATAAAAAAATGTAAAATTTCATATGTGTTTATTAGGGTATTGCAAATAATATCGTATTCATAAAATCAGTAACGATGTTTAAAATTAAAAACAAATAAATTATGATCGGCTTGTGGTACATTCGTACCCCGCGTGGGAATCTGTGTCATCTGTATTATCGATGGCTTTGTAAATTACTACGCGCATGTCGCAACTCTAAGAACAGAACATCGCACGAAATGCGATGGTTAGACGTATCTAGTTTCCCTGTCGCGTCGTAACAGTAAGTAATAGTAAATTTTTACTTCGATTTTGTTATAGTGTAGTGGATTTTTGCATCCGCCGTACTTTGAAAGTGCCAAAAGGATTATCTAAAGCCGAATTAGAGCGACTTATGTTTGCGGAGTCGGACGATGAATTGAAAGATGATGTCACAGTGTTCTTTGAAGGCGTAGATAGTGATATGGAGCCAGAAATCATTGAAAAATTGTCTGACGTCATTGAAGCCGATAATGAAAATGTTCAGCAAATTACAAACCTTGCTTGGTTTGCGTAGAGAAGGGCGTAAGAGAAGAGCCTGTGAATCGTATATATCTAAAGATGGTATGCATTGGTCAAAAATACCTTATCCTAATACACAAAGAAGTGTAAAAAATATTTTAAAGAAACAAGCAGGTCTCACTACGTATAGTTCGAATTTTTCCACTAGAATTGAAGCATTTTCGTTATTTTTCTTGGACGATCTTTGAGAAATAAACTAAAGCTACTAATACTAAACTCAAACAAATAATAAACCCAAACAGGTAAATATCTTTATTTGATAATAACTATTTATCAGTTTGCATCTTACAAATCATCAGATTTGAATTTTTTTGTAATATGTTTCAGTTATTTTATTCTTATTGTTGATAAGTTATAGTACATAAACGGATTGTAATATCATGGGTAATTTTTTTAGATAATTAACAAATTAAACGAAAAAAATCCAAATAAACCAGCATGTACTTGGCAGCTAACTGATCATATAGAGATTCGCCCTTATTTAGGACATCTGCTTATTCAAGGAGTGCTTCAAGCTACAAAAGAGCCCCAAAAAATGTTATGGGGTACCGATAAAAAATACGCTAGGCCTATTATTCCGGCAAGTATGTCACGTAATAGATTTCAGTTTCTTACAGTATTTATTCGTTTCCATGACTATTCTACCAGAGCTGAGCGTAAAGCGCATGATAAACTCGCACCTATTAGAGAGGTGTTCAATACTTTTGTGAACAATTGTAGTATGGCATATTCTCCTGGACCGCATCTTACAATAGATGAACAACTAGTTTCATTCCGAGGGCGATGCCCTTTTCGTGTGTACCTGAAAATTAAGCTTGATAAATATAGCTTAAAGATTTGGGCGATGGCAGACAGCGAAAATGCTTACAGTATGAATTTACAAGTTGATCTTGGAAAAAAGAATAACGCACCCGAAAAAACTTAAGGTGAAAGGGTTGTCCATAACCTTACTGAGGCACTTGACCCTGGGTATGGCATAACTACAGATAATTTTTTTACAAGCTTACCAATGGCCGAAAAACTATCAAAAAAAATGACCAAGCCTATGTGGTATTCTGCGTAAAAATAAAGCGTATATTCTCATCGAGTTGCTACCCAAATCGTGCAAGCCTGTTCATTATAATATGTTTGCTTTTTCGAAAGACCATGCTATGGTTTCTTATTTTACCAGCAAAGGCAAATCGGTTATTTTATTATCCACTGAACATCATGATGATGCTGCTGCCGATGAAACATTAAATAACAAAACAGATATTATACTACACTGAAATCATACAAAAGGTGCAGTAGATAACACAGATAAGATAGTAAAGCAATACTCTGTTCATAGGATATTCAACCGATGGCCAATGGCAGTGTTTGGCCAAATAGTGAATATTTTTGGCCTGAACGCTTACATCTTAATTTATATCAAGTACCTGGATTTATCTAAAGAAAAAGATGATAGACGTAATTTTTAACTAAATCTAGGAGAAACTTTAGTGAAATAAAATATTACCAGGCGATATAATGAGGGAGTACGATTGAGTAAGACGTTGAAGCAGTACATGCAAGATGTCGTTCCAGAGTTAGCGCTGATGAAGATGCAAATGGAAGCAGCCTGTGAACGATCTTCAAGTGGACGTTGGTACTTATGTAGTCGAAATAAAGATCGTAAATTAAGGCAATTTTGTATGCAGTGTAAAAATTTTGTATGTGGAAAAGAACCATACCAAGTAAGTAATTTGTTCCCAATGCCAAGGAACTTCAGACTAGTTTTCGGTACTAAGATTTATTTTTAATTCCTAGAGTTAATTTAATTAAATGATGAAAATTATTTTTTTGTTCGATGTACCCTTTGGTGTAATCAAAATGTGTTAATTTAAGATTTTATTTCATTTTCTTACAATAAAAATTAAATATACGCATTTTTTTCTCTGGGGTACATATGAAACCCACATAGACTCCGCGTAATTTTACCGACGTGGTAAGACGAAGCTTAAACCAGTGAAAGAGGTGTAATTTAATTTATATTTTAGCAATATACTGCGCCAAAATACTTTTAATGGTTTAAAAGACGCAACATGTAAAAGTTGGCGTATGTGCGTAGAATGTGGTACTAGACACACAAAACTGATTTGATGTAAAAGAAATATATTATAACGGTGGCTGTTATAGATAACATATGACGACAACAAGGTTCTATCTGCAGAACCACGCATAATTAATATGGTGACGATTTAAGAATAATTTACAATGTCTTCACGCTATTTTACTTGCCTACGGTAGACGAGACGTCGACTTCCAGGATCAACTGCTACAGTTATCTCATTTTAGATAAAGCTCAAAAAAAAGAAGGAACTAAAAAAGGATACCAAATGGAATAAAAATAACTTAAAATAATCCGCTATACAGACGACGCAATACTACTCTCTGAAAGTGAAGATAATTTACAACGTATGCTACACCAATTTAATATAAGCGCCAGAAAATTTAACATGTTAATTTCCCCAAAAAAGACAAAATACATGGTTATAACAGCACATTTACTAAGGTGTAAATTGGAGCTGGAAGGTCAGATAATAGAACAAGTGATGCAGTTTAAATATCTAGGCATTAGATTATCTAGCTACGAAAAGCTCTAAACCGAAGTGGAAGATTAAGTAAATAGAACAAACAAAGCTGCAGGCTGCCTAAATTAAACAATATATCCAGAAATAAAAATATGGGGAAAGAAACGAAAGGCAAAATTTACAAAACAGTCATCAGATTAATAATGACGTACGCGGCAGAAACAAGACCTGACACAGAGAGGACAAAAAGGATGTTGGAAACAACAGAGATGAAAACACTGATGGTGAGATACTATGAGACAGAGCTAGAAGTACAGATATACGACATAGATAAAAGATGGAGAACATCAAAAACTGGGTAAGAAATAGAAAAGTAGAATGGAACGATCATATAAGCCAAATGAGAACAAATAGAGTAGTAAACACGGCAAGAGATGGTTCCCCAATAGACTGGATATTACTGGAGGCACATTGAAAAACAGACAGTCATGTCTATCCAAAAAGAAGAAGAAGAAGAAGTTATCTTATCATAATTAAATATGTTTGATGAATGTATCCCTTGTAATTGTTCTTCTTATTTATTAAAATATTTATTCAAAAATTATTCTAAATATTTTGGTCGGGCTCTGATGATGTTTCTTAAGATACGTTCTGAAACATTGCCTTTATTTCGCACAAGAAGAAAAGCCTTTCGGCTTATCAGCACGTTAAGAATTGCTATATCTTCTGGATCAATAAAAATGGGTTTATCTACTACACTTCTACCGTGCCTTCCGTAATATTTATTATTTAACGTTCCAAACAGCATTTTGTACTCTAACTGGCTGTTAACTTAGATAATGTTTCATTAACAATTTTTATAGAGTTTTGTTTAAATCTTCCTGACTGGAGTTTTTTATAAGATTGACTTACAGGTTTCTTGTTTTTTGTTGTTTTTAAACAAATAAAACAATAAAAAAGAATTAAGCGCGTGGTGATATTGATGCCTATGCCCTGTGCTATATTAGCCGAATTATTTTTATCAATGTAATCCTTCCATCTATATCAAGGTTGCTCCGCGTGATAAATTGTAAATTTACTCTTAAGCTAGTAAACCTACCGTCGAAATAATAATGCTAATATTTAATGATAATTCTATAGTTATACAAAAACATATTGCATTTACTTACCTATTGGTATACAAAGTTGTATCAGTAACGAATTTTGTATGTAAGCTGCTTTACTAATAAATAGTCCAAAATACACTATAATTTTAATATAACGTGCAACAACCAGACTGTAATTTGTACTGACTGGTATATACAATTATCAACATTAATTGCTTTACAAGTCTTCATGATTCTTTGCAGAGTTTACTGTTTTTATTGCCTCACTCTCATTTTTTCCGTTTCTTTCTGACTGTATATTTTTACCTCTTTCTTTGTCGACCTACACATCTTCTCCTATCTTATCTTACCTAAATCAAGACCATTGTCGTTACTGTATATCACATGTCCTGCCTATCTTAGTCTGTTGGTCTCTATACATCTCACTATTTATTGTGTTTATAATGCACTGTTTCATCTCGACTTGCGTAGTTGGTCAAGTTTGGTACACTAAGTCCTTCAATCTTCCCCACAGATAAAAGTCCAGATATGTTAAGTCTGGAGATTCCCCTTCCAATCCATTTATTTGGATAACTTGCATACAAATAATCTCGAACTCTTCTGGAAAAGTGCGCAGGACACCCGTCATGTTGTAATATTAAATCTCTTCTTGTTTGTAAGGACATATCTTCCAATAAAACAGGCAACTGATTTTCCAGAAAATCCAAATATTTTTCGCCATTTAAAGTTATATCAAAGTTATATCAAAGAAATATGGACCTACGATCTTTCCATTAACTATACCACACCAAACATTAGGACTCCATCTACCTTGAACATGCACCTCATGTATCCAATGCAGATTTTCTTTAGCCCAATAATGCATACTATGCAGATTAATACCACCCGCACTATTAAACGTAGCCTCGTCTGTTCACAAAATCTTTGACATGATACGCGATTGTTCTTCTAGCAGACCTAACATCCAGTTGCAGTAATCCAGCCTTGCATCAATATCTCTCTCATGTAAATCTTGCTGGAGAACTACATGATATGGATGCAGTCTAAAAAACAGAACAACAAATATTGGTGAAAAAGACACCACTATATTTACTAAAACTCAAAAATTTTGAAAAATCTACAATTGTTTCACAAGATAAATCGTGCATAAATATTTTTAAGAAACGAATAAAAGGATAAAAGCCTCGTGTTGCCGTTTTTATCGGAATATTAAAATAACAGTTGAGTCTAAAGTTTAAAGGGAATTCCAAGTTTCTGACCTAAACGTTCACTCTATGTGAAAAACCAACCTGTGATGTTTTAAAATCCTTAGAACAGTAGTTTTGGGTATGTTTAATTCTGTAGACATTTACCGATTACTTATATGTGGATTCTGTTGAATTGAAGCAAGAACATTAACTGAATTATCTTCGGTCATCCCTCTACTACATCGTTTAAAACAAGGACGATGAAAACTACCAGTTTCTCTTAATCTTCTTACCTTTCTTTCAAATACTTCTTTGCCATAATGTCTCCTGTCAGGATATCTTACAGAATATATACGTGAGGCAATAGCGGCATTTTGGTGACATTCGAAATAAACTCCAATCATATCATACAATTCTGCATTTGATATACTCATCACAGATTATTAGTACTGATAATTAATTACGAATATTACCAATATTAATATCTATTAAAAAAAGTGCAATCTTCAATTCGGATAATAATATAACATTTTCAGAAAAACTATTTTTAATCATATAAAATAACAATGATCAAAATAGGTATCAACGTTAAGATTCTTGTGCTATAAAAAAATTTGTAAGTACCTACTGACTTATTTTTTAATTTAATTTATAATACAGGGCGAGTCAATACTATACTTACTTATGTTTATGCGTTTTTATTCATATCTCGAGTTCGACAGAAGCTATTAACATGCGGTTTGCGTCATTTTGTTACGAATTTAATCCAGGTTCATTATAGTTTACAATAAATAGGTGCTTGCATTAAACATTTTAAAGAAAACGAATTTTAATTTTTTCTATTCGAAAGTACCCTCTACCTATGACAATTAAAACTAAATACAATTATTTTATAGTAGATGTAAATTAATTCATCCACACTTTTTCTAATGACACTAATTTCGTTAAAATCGGTTAATACAATTGAAAGTTATAGGTATTTATCCACAAATAGTTACCCATTCTCCCCCAACCTTAAATAAAAAAAGTAGTTGAACAACTTTGTGAAGAATTAAGGCCTCCTTCTAGTTTACTTATTTAACACTTGGTAAAATTGGGCATATTTCCACAGTTTAACCACAAACAGTTAGGACACTCTTAGTCGGCGCCTTTGAAGTATAAAAGTATCCAGACGCCATATTGAAAACAGACTAGATCAGTTACGGACTGGCACAAGTGGTTAGAACAAAGACGTGTTTATATTATTTCAAAGTTAGTAAACAAGGAAATTTGAATTAATTACAATCGACAATATATTAATTTAATTTAATTATTATTATCAAAATGTTTTATTTATTTTATATAAAAATAAATCTTTTCTACCATAGCCAAATAAGAAACTGAAAAACTTATATTCCAAAACAACAAATTATTTCGGGAGGCAATTTTGTGTGTAAACTAATTTAAATAGACTTACTGTTAACTTCTACAACAATAATTTAACAAAAGTAAACTTACAAAAAACTTTAACAAGTAAAAATGATATCGGAAAAAATAAGAGGGAGTGAATACGTA
This sequence comes from Diabrotica balteata, assembly GCA_918026665.1. Classification (NCBI taxonomy): domain Eukaryota; kingdom Metazoa; phylum Arthropoda; class Insecta; order Coleoptera; family Chrysomelidae; genus Diabrotica; species Diabrotica balteata. Next base: position 49,873,181 of record OU898283.1, on the reverse strand, counting down.
TATATATATATATATATATATATATATATATATATATATATATATATATATACATATATTTATATATATATATATATATATATATATATATATAAATATATGTATATATATACGTATATATATATATATATATATATATATATATACATATATTTATATATATATATAAATATATGTATATATATGCATATATATATATATAAATATATGTATATATATGCATATATATATATATATATATATATATATATATATATATAATATATATATATATATATATATATCTTAATTTCTAAAACAATCTTGACAAAAGTTTAGGGTGATACTACGTTCCTTACAATTTGCTCTCTTACAGTCATCACATGATTTCATGTCTTTATGTTTCGGACAAAAATGATGTCTTGTTTGCTTAGCAGGTTGTCGATTTGAAAGTTCCTCAGTTGGGTTTCTTGAACTCTTGTCTTGATCTGTTCCAAGAATTTTTAAGATTGTGGTTTTCAAATCATTATTAGAGAGCTGTTTCATATCTTTTCTTCTTTTCAGATGTTCATTCAAAAGACTTTAACCGAGTAATATCGTGAAATGTTTTTGAGACAAAGAACATTGAACATAATTAGTATTTATTTATTTATTAACGGGATGTTTCCATTTTTTACAAAACAATTAACAACATAAAATATCCTAACCCTAACATAAATACTAAAACTAAATATTAAATAATTATTAAATATTGTTAAGCAATTATTAAATTACATAAATTAAATTTTTATAAAAATAATTTTAAAATGAAATTAATATCCCCAAGTTTTTTAAGACTTAATTAAACGAAAAATAAAACTCGACGATAAAGATATAAACAAACAAATCACGACAGATGACACGTCACATTAATACCAGTCTGGTGTCACTAGCGTTTGGTCTGTTTTCAATATGGCGATATGGCCTGCGCTAAATGATGCGCGTACTTTTTCCCGCCTGTCGAGTGTCCATACTATTTCTTTTTTATACTATGATATTTCTAAAAAACTGGTTTCCAAAGTTTTCTTCACAGGTTACGCCCCCTAGCGGTTAACCCAGAAACTTAAAAGTTACTTCCAGCGATTTCCCTGGGCACTCACAAATGACACGGTCCAAACCCGGAAGACGAATAAACTATGACATGAATAGTTTCTGATATATAGCCGAGAGATCGGCTTATTGGACCACCCGGTACAATGGACGACTTGTAGAAGGCCAACACTAAGGGTGTAAACTGGGCCCAATTCTGAGTCGAACAGCTGAAATGATCACGCTTGTACATGAAAAAGATAAAGGTCAGTTTGATGATTTGACAACAACTGCTTTAAATTTTGGTTAAAGTATTTTTTTTTATTGAGTTTAATGCGTCGACAACTAATGGTCATTGGCATGGTACAGTGAATTTTTACAGTCAGGTGTGTAGTGTGTGTGTGTGTGTGTGTGTGTGTGTGTGTGTGTGTGAGAGAGAGAGAGAGAGAGTGTGTAGAGTAATTGTCTTGTTGAGTCATTGTCTTTGCTAAGAGACGCTAATTGTATCCGAACGTCTGCGGTCCCTCCGGTGAGTACCGATCGCACAAGGATAGAAATTATTTCATTTATTAATTTTTTTAATAAACGAAAATTTACACCCAGGTGAGATTCGAACTCACGACTTTTAGGTTCAAAGGTATGCGCTCTTACCACTGAGCTACAGAGAGGGTTTACTCAAAAGTATTTTGTTAATAATTAATATGCAACTATTTGGAAAAAACAATGTAATTTAGATATATTTTCAATGTTTAACCTTAAAGGTTTTTTAACTATCGAGCGGAGCAATTTTCGAAAAAATATAGAAGAAAAAACAGTGTTTGTTGACGCTTAATTAATATAAACATTTTGCGAACTACTTTGAATTTATTTTTTGATAATATATAATCAGGGATCATATATAGAATCGAATAAAAATATGTTATTTATGTTTTTTATTGGAAATTTTTGAAAGGAATATACTCCAATGAGTTTTATACTCTACCTTTTTGTGGACGGTCAGTTTAATTTTTATGAATCTTTGTGGTGGAGAAACTTTCAATTAGAATACTCGCTCGCAACTATACGATCAAGCATACTTGCATCGGCTAAACGTGTCAAGCGTTGTTATTTAATATCTAATTTATACATAAATTAAAACACCAAATTTAATAGGTAATCATCGTAGAACATACATATACGCAACAAACTCAAATCCAAATTATCAGTTTTAAATTCACAACTTATATTACATAAAACACACGGCATATTGACTTACGTTTACTATCGCAGTAAAATTTTTGTTTTTATTTTCTTAAATAAATTATAACGAGTTTTGAAATCGACGCAGTTGTATATAAACTTTAATGTACGTATCGACACTTCTACAGGGAATAAAACTAGAACATTTCCAAAGTTTTATCACGTTCGATATGTCATGTTTAACATACCAATAAATTTGTGAATATATGTTTGTACGAAGTAATTTTAAAGTGGGAAGCATATCGCATTAGGAGAATAATAATTTTCATCAGAAAATATTTCCAAAGTTTAATATTTACAATTTAGACAATAATATATTGTGTAATTAGCTGTCAAATGTTCAGTATTGCATTAATAGTATACACGGTGGTCCTTAAGTAATTGTACAAAAAAAACCGCAGATTCTATACACTTTAAAATATTACGAGTTAAGCCAAATTCCTTTAATACAATGTTGATATTAAGAAAGATACAGGGTGTTAAAGTGGAAATTAAAAATTTTAATTTTCGCTATAACTTTTATGTTTGTGAACATTTATGTATCAAAATTTATAACTGAGTACTACTGAACATTAAAAATTATAATATGATGCATACCATAATGTAGCTGATAAAGAGCGCCACATATGCCACATATGTGGCATACATTTGCACTTAACTTTTTTGCTCTCTCAGTTACCTATGTTTGTGATAAAAAATCTTAAAGATACAATATTTTAACAAAAAAAGATATACTTGTTAATAACTTTAAAACTTAACAGTTTTCAAGATGATCGCATTTTTCAAATCAACTACATAATTCAGATTTAACGCAATTACTCCAGGCAACGAAAGAAAATTGGACAAAAACATCAATACTTCTGAATTTTGGTATAAAATGCCTTTAATAAAGTTCATTGTTAACGACATATTAAATAAAATAAATATATCAGCAGGATAGTCAATAGTAGGATTTGACAAAATACCAGAATAATTGCATTTTACATCAAACATTTTACGTTTTGTATTAAATTAAAGTCATAATCAAAATATTTCCTTTACAAACCAAATTAAGAAATAGTTAAAGTAAATAAGAATAAACTTTTTGTCAAAGTAAGTTCTTTAATTCATTTGTCAATACATTCCATAAAAGAACGTCTCATGTTAAATAGCATTATTGGTTCTAAAGAAACTGTCGCAGTAATTAATTTAAGTATTATTAGAATAATAATAAGTATTCTTTTGAGATTTCTATGCATTAACTAATTATATTAATATCTCACCACATGACCAAGGAATATGACTACTACGAACAATTCAACTTTCCGGAAAGTTGGATTTAACTATGTTCTCACTGTTCTCTCTCTATAATGTGGTGGTGTACCAACTTGCATAAACCATATATTTCGCCTTAAGTTTGATGACAATTCTTTCAACAAATCAATAAAATCATTGTATAAAAAATGTAAATAAATCTCACAATTCCAGTTACAAGGTAATTCGCATGTACGTAAAAAATAATTACCAATGGTTCCAAAGCATACGTTTATTTAAAATTCATGTTTAAAATGCATATCGTATGGTTTGGTAACATTGGTAATAATTCTTTAGGGACATGCAAATTACCTTGTAATTTGAATGGTGAGATTTATTTATATTTTTTATAATATAATTTTGTTGATTTATTAAAAGAATTGTTGTTTATGCAAAATCACCACATTATAGCGCGAGAGCAGTGAGAACATAATTAAATACAACTTTCCTGAATGTTGGATTATTCGTAGTAGTCAGATTCCTTGGTCATATGGTGAGATAATATAAATCTCAAAGGAATACTTTATTATTATATTTATTATATATTATACTTATAATACTTACTATAATTACTTCAGCAGTTTCTTTAGAACCAATGATGTTATTTAATATAAGACGATCTTTTATGCAATGTACTGACAAATGAATTAAAGAAAATGGTGGACATATCGAAAACTTACTTTGACAAAAAGTTTAATGTTATTTAGTTTAACTATTTCTTAATTTGGTTTATAAATAAAATGTTTTAATTATGACTTTAATTTATTACAAAACGTAAAATGTTTACGTAAAATCCAATTATTCTGTTATATTGTCAAATCCTACTATTAACTATCCTGCCGATATACACTTCATCTAATTTACATACCGAAGCACGTCATCGGTGTCATAGACTGTGACGTCACATAATGCCAACACGAAATATTTAGGCGGTAGCTGTGTTCTTTTTTAGAATCACTTTGCCGAGTACACTAGCATTATAGCCAATATATATTAATATATATATATATATATATATATATATATATATATATATATATATATATATATATATATATATATATATATATATATTATATACGCGTAGAAATAATATATAAAAATTTCTATTAATGTTAACTTAAAGAAATACACAATAATATGTTTCATTTAATTTGTATAAATGCATTTTAAAGCGTTTTTATAAAAACAATTTGTTCGGAACATACTGTAACTGTAATCGAACGAAGGTGAAATTTTGGCATACATTGGTAACACTTATTTGACAGTTGCGGTTATTGACACTTTTTTTACTTTTTTTTATTATTTTGAATTTTAAAGTGAATACCTCTTGTTTTATAGTTTTACCTATTTAATAAAATCTGTTCTTTTTAGAATAAAATTAGTGTGTTTTAGTTCAAAAATGTCACGTCAGAATTTAAACAGTCATTGTAAAGAGATGGTAATACTTTTGCAATAATTATGTGATCGATCTGATTTAAAATGGAGTCCGGATTTTTTTATACTTTGGCAAGTATGTCAAGTTCGATCTCTGACGTAGATAATGACGTGCATCGGTATGTAAATTAGATGAAGTATAGTTATAGATATATCCTGTCTAATTTGCTTTCGTTACCTGGAGTAATTGCGTTTAACCAGAATTATGAAGTTGATTTGTAAAAAGCGACTATCTCAAAAACTATTGAGTTTTGAATTTAACAACAAGTATACTTTTTTTTTGTTAAAATAATGTATCTTTATTATTTCTTATCACAAACACCGGTAACTTTAAAAGCACAAAAATTAATTGCAAATGTATGCTACATATGTTGCATATGTGGCGACCTCTATAAGCTACATTAAATTATGCATCAAATTGTAATTCCTGATGATCAATAGTACCCATTTATGAATTTTGATACATAAATGTTCACTAACATGAAAGTTATAGCGAAACTTCAAATTTTAAATTTCCACCTTAACACCCTGTATTTTTCTTAATATTAACATTTTATTAAAAAAATTTGGCTTAAATCGTAATATTTTAAAGTGTAGAATCTACGGTTTCTTTTTGTATAACTACTTAAGGACCACCCTGTATTAAACACTTGTATATTGAATAGCCATTATTTTATTTCGTATCTATATACAATTTTGCAAATTTTTAGTATTCGAGGGAAATTTAATCGAGTAAGAAATGAACATTTTATGCGTTGTACCCTATATTTTTTCTACGGCTGTTTGGAACATCTTTTAAATAGAAAATGTAGATAAATGAAAAACAAAATAAAATTGTATTAGTTTTTAACTGCAATAAAAGTATTATTGGTAAAATTATTAGATACTTGCACCAAAATATGTCCATAAATAGGTAAAACTAAGTAACAAAAACCTGAAAAGTAAGAGAAATCGTAAGTTTTTAATAAACTTTCAACGTATTTAAAACTTGTAGATATACTTCCTCATGGAATTTAAGTACATGAGAGAAAGGGACCAGTTATAAAATACTAATAATTAAAATACACTAGGGTGCAAAATTAACCGGACACTCAGATTTTTTTTTGTTTTTTGTTGGTGTGTATATCAAATTGTATTTTATGCCTTAGTAGCGATAAAGTTTTTTCTTGTTGAAACCTGTTTAGAAGTTTTGTGCGAACAACACTTTTATATATAGTTCGAAATAGTGGCATAGTATTAATTTAAGTTTATTGTGGTACTGTACCTGATTATAAGTTCGGTTGTAGGTTTTTGTATCGTCTTCTATTTAAAACTTGCATTAAAAAAATTATGACACCAGATGAAGAAGCAGAATCTGTTGCTTTACAGGATGATGGACGAAGAATTCGTTACATAGCAAATGTTTTAGGAATTTCTTGAAGTATAGTGTTTGATACAATACAATACGATGATAAAGATTTCAGGAAACAGCACAATACACTAGGAGGTCAGGTCAAGGTAAATGAAGAACCACAAGTCAAGTTGAAAATCGCTTTACGCTTAAATTAATATGGATCAGGGTCTAGAATACCCGTCACGGGACCTTTATTAACAGCAGATCATCGAAGGCAAACTTTATACTTCGTCCGCGAGTGTTTGACCACTGAAGTGCTATGCTTTTCACGGATAAATTACTATCTAAGAGATAGTCATCATATGGAGAAGAGCTGGTGAATGTTATCAGCAATGTTGTTTTCTTCGAGAGTTCACTTTGGTGATGGTGGTATAATATTGTGGGCAGACATATCTCCCTAGAGGCTCATACAGAACTTGTTATAATTTAAAGGGGCAATTTGAATGTTCAACGGTATGTTCAGCATTATTTGGAAGATCATGTAGTGCCATTTGCCCCATTTGTTGAAGAAAACTTTCGTCTGATACAAGATAATGCTCGTCCGTACAGCGCAGGAATACCACGGGAGTACTTGGATCAAGTTGGGATTCGTTTATTACCATGACCTCCAAGGAGTGCAGACTTAAATCCAATGGTGACGTAACCATGGTGAGTTACAAAACCATAAATGAAGTAGAGCAACAAGTTCGTAACGAACAGGAGCAAATCCTTCTGGCAGATTTTGCTTCCTTAATCTGAAGTGTGCCTGATCGAATAAGAGCCATAATTAGGGCGCTCGTGAAGATAAAATACTCTACTAAATATCGTTTTCCATAATATTTATGGTAAAAAAAATTATTTTTGTTTCTTTGCAGATATTAAATACTCAACTGGGAACATCTTAAACTTTTTTAAACACAAGTTTTTAGGAAAAATCTGGATTTCCGGTTAATTTTGCACCCCAGCGTATTAGGTAGCGATTGACAAAGTTTTTTTTAACATTAATCGAATAGACCTGTGTGCTTCATTCCATTAAATTTCTCAAGTAGGTTAACAATCATTAAGACAGTAACAATCCCTAAAATAACACAGCTCTTTAATAAATGTCTCCATAAGAGCAAAATCGCTAGAGACTGAAACAGGAGGCTAGTAGTACTCTTACACAAAAAGAGGACAAACGTGATCTAAATAATTATAGACCTATATCATTGCTCGGTCAAGAATACAAACTGTTTATGAGAATTACTAACAATCGGTTGTCATACAAAATTGATAATAACCAACCAGGTGGAAAGGCTGACTTTCGCAAAGGATATAGTATATCATACCATCTGCTGACAATGAAAATGCTAATAGAGAAGGCAAATGAGTACCAACTATCCGTATTTCTTGCTTTCATAGATTATGAAAAGGCAATTGATAATATCGATATATCTACATTAAAACTGGTTTTAGACACGCGCTGGCGTGTCTCCTCTTTAATATTGCCTTGGAAAATGCAATAAGACAATTAAATATTAGAATGAATGGCACTATTTTTAACAGATCCTATAGTTTTAGAAGGCTTGCGGACGCAATAATTGAATTAGGATTTGTGGTAAACGAGGAAGAAACTAAATAAATGTCGGTTTCCAAAAACCCTCGAAAGATCCAACAGAGAATTGAAACTAATAACCATACCTTTGGGCAAGTCAAACAATTTACATATCTTGGACACCTAGTAAACGCAACAAAAAAATAAAAAGATGCATAGCAATAGCAAACAGAACCCAGTTGCTCTGTGTCGTGTTAACTGACAGGAAACACGGGCAAGAAAACGTTATGTATCTATAAATTTTGGACCGCACTTTTAACAAGTTTCAATTAAATGTTTTTATACTAATATACAAATTTTAAAGCATTTAACTTATGTAAAAGTTTTTTTATGGTATACAGCCAACTACTGGAATGTTCCCATTGATTTTTCTATTATTAATATTTGTAGAATAGATTCGCGATGTAGGCAACTAATACATATATATATATATATATATATATATATATATATATATATATATATATATATATAGGGTTTTCATCGCGGTTCTCAAAGAATTAGTTTGTAAGCACTTTTTGGAATCATATTTATTATAATTATTATGAAACACACATATATATCTAATATAGACAATATAATTTTAAAACAACCTATCTTAAATTAAAATTCCTATTAGAATCATTAATTATATTAATAAAATTTGGAACGTTTCTGTCACTGAATGCCTAAATAAAACTGTTTTTAAAAATAACGATTTTAATCACCACTCAATGTCTTCGTTATATAGCATTTATAAATCGGTAAAATATTCTTCCTTCTTTATTGCTTTTTTGTTTATTCTTCTTCCTAATAATCTTTTTTCCTCCTTCCAATCTCCATTCACCATATAAATATTATAATTTTTAATTACTTCTAATCTCCATATACATAATATAATTTTAATCTCCAACTAACACTCTCTTAATACTATTTTTTAATCTTCACCTAATATATTTTCCAATACTATAAAATTTTAATACCAACTACTGACACACTGAATCACTGATTACGGCATACTGTACTGTCCTTTTAATACTAATACACTAATACTATCTACTCTAATCTCTAACTTTTGAATACTGTCTACTCTAAGACTGAAAATCTTGAATCCAAATCACATCGTATTTATATCAATTCAATGTTCACGAATATTCTTGAAAAAATATATTCGAACTGTTCCATTTCATACACATTTGAATGTTCGCGAATATTCTACTACGAAAATAGGTCAAATTCTTTCTATTAACGTCTTATTTTAAAGAGTCTAGATAATTCTTAACTTTTATATCGAGAATTTTATAGAAATTTAGGCCTTTAAGATCAGAATGTAAACTTATATATAAATTAAAAATCTTAAGTTAATAAATAACACTATTTTAAATCCATAATTATTTACAAAAGTTCCCTCAACCAAATTTACTTCAGTGTATATTTGGTTGCCTATAAAGATGACGTACGCATATATATTTATAATATCATAGTTATTAAAATAACCAAATAAATTGCAAATTAAAAACTTTATAAACTTATTATTATGCTAATTTCTTAAGAATACCATCATATGAATACTTTTTATAATATTCTCTAGTATATAACTTATAAATTATTTATTTAATCACTATTCAAGTTCATTCTAGATTACCTTCGTTTCTAGTATATTTTATATTATCTCATATATCTCATCTCTCTCTCTCTCTCTATATATATATATATATATATATATATATATATATATATATATATATATATATATATATATATATATATATATGTATATATATATATATATATATATCTAGCAGTAAACGTTAGAGGCTAGTTGATAATGATGATATAAGCAACTTCTTCTTCTTCTTCAAATTTCACTCCTATGGCAGATTGGAAATCATTCTGGTAATTATAATTTTGTTGGTTACGCGCCTAAATAGTTCAAATGAACTGCATCCAAACCATTTACGGAGATTGCGTAGCCACGAGATTTTACGTATTCCTACATTTCTTCTGCCTTTGATTTTACCCTACATTATATTCCTTAGTACTTCGCATTTTTCACCTCTTATGATGTGCCCCAAGTATTCCAATTTCCTGATTTTTATGGAATTTAAAACTTCGCATTGTTTTCCTAGTTGTTAGAGAATTTTTCGTATGTTTTGCTATCCATCCATGACATTTTCAAAATACGTCGGTAACATCATATTTCAAATGCTTCTAGGTTTTTAATGTTAGATTTTTTAAGTCTCCAAGCTTCAACCTCATACGCAAGGGTAGAGAAAATATCACATCCAAGCATTCTTATTCGGAGCGATATATTAATATAGCGATTACAAAAAAGTTTTCTCATTCTACTAAAATTTGACAGTGCAATTTCAATGTGGCAGCTTATTTCTTTTGTCTGATTAGTATCTTCTGTTGTCCATGCTCCAAGGTATTTAAACGAAGATATTTGTTCAATTTCTATATTATCTAGTACTAGCTTAACTTTGATGTTTTGTGCTTTTGTAAATACCATGAACTTGGTTTTCTTCAAATTTATTTTTAGTCCATAATCGTTGCAATATAATTATACTTAGTTGTTTAGCAAGGTGTTGCAGTTTTTCTAGTGTTCCTGCCAGAAGGATGGTGTCGTCAGCATATATTATGTTATTAAGTGGCTAACCGTTTATGATAAGGCCCTCACTGATCTCGCCAAGCGCTCATTCTGAGATGGCTTTACTGTAAATTGAATAACAAGGGTAATAAAACACACCCTTGGCGGACCAAGGATATAAAGTCCGCCAAGGGTATTTTTATAAGCAACTATAATAGTATAACTACACGAAAATATAAAGACTATCGCCATTACGAGAGGAGTTAGACAAGGCGATGTAATATCCCCAAGTTTTTTAATCTAGCCCTAGACGACGTCTTTAAAACCACAAATTGGTTTTCGTTGCTAGTACTGAAATTTTCTATTTCGCTGCTAGTACTATTTCTTTGACTTTGGTCGTCTGCTATTTGTATTCTTGGTAGTTTTCTGTGTAATGTATAACATGGAATATATATTTACCAGCAAGTGCTGGTTCGTTGGAAAATCTTTGATAAATTTTTTTTCGTATAAAAAAAATTCGATTGTTTTAACAAGAACCACATAATAATCGTTTAAAAATTAATAATAACCTATATTCACATTATTAGTAGATAATATTCACAGTAATTCAATAATATATAATATTAATTCAATAATAGCTATTCAGAAATAGCTAATTTATTTATCCATTTTCTTTCATGAATTTGTACAATATTCAATTAAATCCTAATTTAATCTAAATTCGTAATTTAATATAATTTTTAAAAATAATAAATTAAACTATTGCAAATACCTGTTTTGTTTGTATTTCGTTCTATGGAAGGTAATAAAAAATATGTATAATATGCATACACAAATACACATGTATATAAATATATTTAAATGTTCTTTTTTTACTTATTAAATTGCTGCACTGGGGTTGAATCTCGTGCTGTTAAAAAAGTTATTTATATTTAAACTATCATTTTACGTTTAAATAGATGTATTTATATACTCTTTAGGAGAATTGCATATTTTTGATAATTTGATAACTTCTTCAAATCAGTCTCGATTTTACCTTCAAACGATAAGGGCGTTCATACTAATCGTTTTCGGTTCAACAGCTTGCTAATTAGTTTCTAGTTTTTTACTTGTGTTGTAATGTATTTTTATATATACCGATATTTGTGTTTTAAAATAAATGCAATCCATGTTGGGGATTGATAAAAATCTAAAGACGTCCTCTTCGATGAAAGAAATAGATATGGATGATATGAGAATACTGCATTTGTGATTGATGATTAAACAACTCAGGAAAAAGATGGTTTGCAGCCCACGAAAATGGAGATAAAGCATTTTAATTTGCTATCACATAAGTACAATTTAAATAATATTTGGGTGTATCTTGAAAAAACCGGTAAAGAAAATTTAGGTAGGCTGGACCCCATGACTGTAGGACATATACTGTTTAAAATAATAATACTTAGTAATGGGGTGTAAAGCTAGTTCGCGTCCGTAGTCGAATACTAACGTGCACCCTGGGTAATGCTAAATGAACTAGCAACAATAGAACCGCCAGACCTGTCTCTCGCAGATCTCCTGGCGAGCACATTGCAATGCATAACACAAAACGATTAAATGACGTCTCTTGTCAGAGCCAGTTGACAATCGGACCAACGGTTCGAGTATGCCAATTGAACATTGAAGGTATCAGCCGAAGCAAGAGTGAGTATCTTGGTGAGCTCCTGGCAAAGAATAAGATTGACATGGTTACCGTTCAAGAAACACATACTGCAGACGACACACAATTAAAACATTGAAACCAAATCCCTGGATACACACTAATAGCTTCACTCAACCACACTCAGTATGGTATCGCGACTTATTGTAGAGCAGACATGTGTCACTCTTACTCGACACAAGAGATTTTTATACTCGCTGTGAAAGTATACGAAATAAGACGAAATACCAATAGTCAATATATACAAAACACCAAATGCTGGATGGCCACCAAATGTACTTCCCACATTTTCTCACCCGACAATATACACTGGAGACTTTAACAGCCACCATACTACATGGGGATATAACCAAGGAAACCAACAAGGAGAACAAATCGCCGAATGGGCCGAGGTTCATCATCTGAGACTTTTATATGATGCAAAACAAAAATCCACCTTTCTATTCTGCAATATGGCAAAGGAGCTACAACCCCGATCTCACGTTTATATCTTCCAACAGAACATGGCTTAAAAAATGACTTTAAGAACGCCACAAGTGAGGTTCTCGATAACTTTCCCAAATCTCAACATAGACCAATGATTACAATTGTGGGCACCACCATCCCTATTATAAATTCACTCCCCTTGCCAAGATGGAATTTCCAAAAGAAAAGGTGTAAAGAGTTTAAATTTCAACTTGAAAGTGACATCAGACATATCAAACCCGAGGTTCAAAATTATAAAAGATTCGCATCACTAGTGATTAGGTGTGCAAAAAGCACATTCCACGTGGAGTTAACAAATCCTGCATTTTATGTTAGAACGACGAATGTAAAGAACTGCTTGATCAATATGAGAAATCTGGAGATCCTGAAGTTGGTGAACAACTCTTAGAAACCCTTAACTCCGCAAGAACCACAAGGTGGAGAGAAACTTTAGAAAATCTCAATTTCACACACAGCCGCCGCACAGCATGGAACCTTCTAAGGAAGCTAGACTCTGGCCCAAACAGCCCTACAACAAACTCTACAGTCCCAAAACCGGAAGACATATGCAAACACATAGCCAACCTTTCAAAACCAGTAATAGAAAAAGATCATAAAAGAGAAGTCCGATCTTAGTTAAAGGAAGCCAAATTTGCTCACTGACAAAGCTACCGATAATAAAGCTCATCGAACTAGAAGAACGTGAGAAAGCTCTTAAATTATTAAAATGTCGTAAAGCCGCAGGAGTTGACAACATTTATCCTGAATTTATAAAACACATTGGTCCGAATGCCAGAAAGTGGCTTCTTAAATTCTACAATCAAATACTAACTAAGCAGAAGTTTCCAAAATCCTTCAAAAAAAGTATGATCATCGCAATATCTAAACCTGGGAAAGACCCTGCATTACCTCAGTGCTACAGACCAATCGCTCATTTAAGCGTCTGCTACAAGATTTTCGAGAGGATAATCCAAACGAGACTATTTTACTTTACAAAGTCAAATTTTCCTAAAGAACACGCTGGATTCATGACCTGAAGAAGCTGTGGCGACCAAGTCCTCTCCTTAACAACATTTATTGAAAACAGATTTCAAAAGAAACTGAAAACAGTAGCAGCATTCATAGACTTGACCTGCGCCTACGACACAGTGTAGAAGGAGGGCCTTTTATATAAAATATACCAGATATTACCGTGCCGTGCGTTCAACAGGTTGTTAAACCAAATGCTAAGTGACAGAATTTTCCAAGTACACTTATATGGGAAAAATAGTAACTTAAGAAACCTGCCAAATGGCTTGCCACAAAGGTTAGTTATGTCTCCTCTTCTTTTTAATATTTATACGTCAGATGTACCAACTACCACCTCGCGCAAATTTATTTATGCCGGTGACATGGCTTTGGGTGCCCAAGAAGAAGACATAAACATAGCCGAATCCACCATAGAAGCAGATCTAAACACTGTTAACAGATACTTTAAGAAATGGGCCTACAACCAAACTCATCGAAAACTGAAGTAACAGCTTTCCATCCAAACAACAACAAGGCAAATTACAGACTAAATATAGAATGCGATGGAACCAGTGTAAAGCACAGTGCTAACCCAAAATACCTTGGCGTAACGCTAGATCGTACCATAACATTCAAAAAACATTTGAAAAACACTTCAGCAAAAATTAAGACCCGCAATAGTATTATCCATAAGTTAGCAAATCAATCATGGGGGTCGAATGCAGAGGTAATAAAAACGAGCGCGCTATCCTTAGTATATCCTACTGCAGAATATTGCGCTCCAGTCTGAACCAAACAATGAGGCAGATAACGGGAACTATTAAGCCCACACCAACCCAATGGCTTCCAGTTTTAAGCAACATCGCTCCACCAGCAACAAGATGACTAGCCGCACTCAACACTTTAGTTCAAAAATGCCAACAAAACCCAAAACTACCGATAAACACAGACATCGCTGAACTACACCAAAGGCAGTTAAGACTAAAATCCAGACATCCACTTACTAGAACTGCTACAAAATTGGCTGTTTTTACTACCGAAGAGCACTGGTTGGGCGAATGGAATCCTTCTTCCTCTTCTTAACATGTCATACACGAAAGTGCGTAGGCGACTATCTCATTACTAGAATTCTATTCTTGGCGGCGTGACACAGCTCACCTGTATTGTGTATTCCTGTCAATTCTTTAATATTCCTTAACCAGGATAATTGTTTTTCGGCCGGCTCCTCTCCTACCTTCGATCTTCCCTTGTAGGATTAACTATGGTATTTCATATTTTGCTCCTCTCAATATGTGCCCAAGGTAACCAATCTTGCGTTTTTTAATTAATTCAAAGAGTTCTCTTTCTACGCCGGCTCTATTAAGGACGTCATCGTTTCGAACTCTATCCACCCAAGGTATGCGCATCATTCTTCTTAATGACCACATTTCAAATGCTTCAAGTTTGTTGATAAATGTTTTTTTTAAGTCCACGTTTCCATGCCATAAAGCAAGATAGACCATATGTAGCACTTGACCATTCTGTAGCGTATTTCGAAGTTTAGGTGTTGATTACATAGGAGTGGTCTGAATTTCACAAAATCTTGTCTTGCCATTTGTATTCGGGTTTTTGTCTCGTGTTGTGGATCCGATTGGTCATTGATTGTGGTGCCAAGGTATTTAAAAGTTTTCACGAGATTTATACGATTGTCACCTATGCATATTATCGGGTTTTCTGGAGGGTTTCTGCTAATGACCATATATTTCGTTTTCAAAATGTTGATTTTGAGGCCATATTTTTTACCTATGCTATTCACCCTATCAAGTAATAACTGCTGATCTTCCAAATTATCAGTTATAATCACTATGTCGTCCGCATAGCGTAGGTTGCTAATTGGTATGCCGTTCACCTTAATGTCTAATTCCGTATCTTCTAATGCTTCCGCAAATATATTTTCAACGTATAAATTAAACAGCATCGGAGAGAGTATGCAGCCTTGGCGGACACCTTTCCGGATTTCAAATTCATCCGTATATTGGTCTTGATCAATCCTCACCTTTGCCATTTGGTTCCAGTATAGATTTTGAATAATTCTGATCTCCTTCTGGTCAATGTTGGCCCTATGTAGTAGTTCCATCATGATATCATGTTTAACATTGTCAATTGCCTTCTCGTAGTCGATGAAGGTGAGGTAGACATCTTTTCGTTGATTTAAGCAGTTTTGTATTAAGGTGTTCAAACATGAAATTGTCTCTCTTGTTCCTCGTCCTCCCTTAAAACCGAATTGTGTTGTCCCGCTAAGTTCTTCTAGTATCTTGTACATTCTTGAGTGTAATATCCTAAGGAAGAGTTTTAACAAGTGACTCATTAAACTGATGAAGCGGTGTTCATTGCATTTTGTGGCATTAGCCGTTTTTGGGATCATCACAAAGGATGACTGCAGCCGTTCTCGCGGAATGTAACTAGTATCATAAATTCTATTGAACAGCCTTACCAAGATTTCGATATTCTCCTCGTCTAGTAGTTTTATTGCTTCTATATTAATTTAATCTGGACCTTTTGCTTTATGCATCTTTGTGGTTCTAACTGCATATTCTATTTCACTTCGCATTATTGATGGCCCTGATAAGTTTTCGGAAGGAAGTTTGCGCGTTGGTTGTGTTGGTCTTTCGTCATTAAAATGGCTTTCTGCATATTCTTTCCACGCCATTGCTATCTCCTCTTCTGACTCTATGTATTCGTTTCTGTCGTTGCGTATTCTTGGTCTGTGGTGGCTTTTGTGTATATTCGATATTTCTTTGATCTTCTTATGTAGTCCAAAACTATCTCCTTTTTCCTGCAATTGTTCTATTTCGTTGCACCTTTCCACCATCCAACGTTCTTTTGCTTTCTTAATTTTCTGACGGATTTCTTTGTGTATAATGTTTTGTATTTGTGTTAATTACGTTGTTGTTTATGTTGCCTTCGCTCTTCCATTAGATCCTTAATTTCGTCCGTCATCCATTCGTTATGCTTTCTCTTTCTGATCTGTGTTTTAACTTCCCTGTTTACTGCCAGAATCGTTCCTTTAATATCATTGACCATCTCTTCGATATCATCATTTTGTTCTATTACTCGCATTCTTTTATTAATTTGATTCGCATAACTCTTCTTCAGATTTTCGTCTCTCATCAGTTCTCTTGTATTTATAGGTGTGCTGGTATTTGTATTTGTGTTCTTAATTTTTGCTAGTTTTAACCTCACATCTGCTATTAGCGGATAATGATCGGATGCAATATCAGCACCTGGATATGCTGCGATTCTTTTGATAGCGTTACGAAATCTTCTGTTTATTAAAACGTAGTCAATTTCGTTTCCAATTATTCAATTTGGACGGTCTCCTGGTGATCTCTAAGTATATAACTTACGAGGTGGGAGCTAAAACCATGACGTGTTCATGATGACAAAACCGTTCTCCTGGCAGAATTCACACAGCAGGTCGCCTCTTTCATTTCTAACTCTAAGGCCGTACTCTCCAATTATGTCTTTATATCTTCCTTTACCCACCTTGGCGTTAAAGTCGCCCATTATTATGTTTATGTCCTCTTTCTTTGTTAGTCTTATTGCTTTTTCCAGATCTTTATAGAACTTGGTTATTTCTTCTTCTGACTTATCTGCTGTTGGTGCATATGCTTGTGTCACATTTATGTTTACTGGTTTGCCTGTCATTTAGATCAAGATGACTCTTTCGAAAATTAGAACAAAATCTGTCACCGATTTACTGGTCTTCCTGCCAAGAGCAATAGCCACTCCATGTCGGTGATGTCTATCTGTTGGGTCACTACACGAGTAATACATAGTAATCTTATCTTTCGTAAACTGTCCAGATCCAGACCATCGGACTTCACTTTCTCCCATTATATTTATTTTCAGACGATTCATTTCCTTTATAAGGTTGTGTAGTTTTCCTGGTTCGTAAAGACTATTAAAATTCCATGTTGAAATTCGTTGGATATCATCTATTTGGCACCGGGAGATTCTTCGCACCCTCTGACCATCTAAGGCCTGCCCGGGACTGAGGGCCATCTGAGTTTTGTTTTGTTCTGCCATAATGAGATGAGTTATCCTGGGGAAAAGGTAGTGTTGTAGTATCCCGTTACTTTTAACACCGCAGTACCACAGCCATTCAAACTGTCCTAGTCATGCCTGTGGAATTCCAATAACAAGCCGGTCCAAGATATTTTCTTTTGCGCCTTGCGTTGGTACTGGTGATCGCTGCTGCCCTTCACCAGGGTTGAGGACTAGGAGGGATAAATATGGAGGGTGTAGGATAAAGGCTCTGGGGCATAAGATTCCACGGTGTGAGATGGTGGAATATCATGAGCTAGCGTGAGCAGGGTCGCTAATCCCTGAAGTAGGTCTGTTTCCACCGAGATCGTGAAAAGGACCTACCCGCTACCCAGGAATGGAATCCAGACATCAGAAATTCGAATCTGATAGAAAATCCCACAATCAAACTAGACGACTTTTCTCTTCCCCGTCGTGAATGGTGCAACCTAAATAGAATACGAGTTGGTCATGGAATTTGTAACAAATCGCTGAATCAATGGGGTATAAATGCCAGCCCGGACTGTGACAAATGCAGCGCTGCTGAACAAACAATTAACCACATCGTCTTTAAGTGTCCAGCCACCAAGTTCTTTGGCAGCGTTCAAGAAATCCACCAACGTACTCTCAACCCCGAGAAATTGGTTTCGAGGATGTAACCTTCGACTTTAATTTAATAATTTTAATTCTATATGTTCTGTGTCAGTGTTTACTTATTTACTTACTTATTTATTATTGTTATTGTCACTTTTTTCTTTCTTTTCTTTATGTAAAAACTGCAATGTGTAAAGTTCATACGAATATATATATATATATATATATATATATATATATATATATATATATATATATATATATATATATATATATATATATATATGTATAGAATTAACGAATAATTTAAACAAATAAAAAATAGACATTCTTCTTCTCAGTGAAACATGGTTTAAAAAAAATTACAATACCGATTTAATGTTACAATCTTATCAGGAATGACAGGCACGACGGTTTTGGCGGCGTTGCCATATTAAATCATAATTCAATTTCTTTTAGTGAATTAAAGTTAAATTGTAATTTTACTAAGGATAGTCAAGTTTGTTGTGCAAACATTAAATACGAAAAAAGTAAATTAAGCATATTATCTATATATAGATTACCTAAAAGTAAATGCACAGTATATGATTGGAAGGATATTTTCTCGAAAGTAAGTAAACCAGCAAATATCGGTGGAGACTTCAACGCCCATCATACAATCTGTGAATCGAATGTTAATGACGTAGTTTATAAACGACTTGTAACAGCTGCAGATTATTTGGGTTATATAGTAATGAATAACGGCCAACCAACGATTCTTACCCGACCTGATCAAAATATTTCAGCCATCGATGTAACTTTCGCCTCGCCTGAACTAACTAGTAAAATAACCTGGTCCGTCTATCCAGATACTTTAGGCTGAAACCGTTTTATCATCAACATGGAACTGAATTGCAAGAGTAAAATTAAAATGAATAATCCTGCAAGCAAGTGGAACATAAAAAAGGCCATCTGGTACTTATATACATCTTCTGTTAAACAATTTTTTGATAAGCAGTACCAAATGGAAAATATATCAGAAAAATACAGTTTCTTAATAGATGTGATTAACCACGCTGCAGAAATTTTAATTTCATAGTACAAACCTTTTAAAAAACAAAACTCGAAACCCTCCCTCTTGGTGGAATAGAGACTGCGACAGGATCATCAGTACGAAGTAAGAATCCCTTTCAATATATAAACATAATTCGAATTTTGAAAGTGACTTGTTATGCCAAGAGACAATAGCAAACGGTAAGAAAAAACTAAAAGCAATAGCCTTTTACTTTTTACCTTTTACCTTTTAACTTTTAACCCAACTATTTTCAAAAGGTGGAAAAATTTTGTCTCCGCCTTTAATAAAAATACTTCAGTATCAACTTTATGGAATCAAGCCAGGAAAATAAACAGAAAACCAATATAGAACACAGAATTTTTGATCAAATAACACCACCATCTGTTATACCACGGGAAATTATAATATATTCTACATATAACGAAAAGGAATTTTTACTAGAACCATTTAATATTACTGAGTTAGAGTATGCACTTAAAAACAAAAATAATTCAAGTACAGGAGTTGATAATATTAAATATTCTATGATTCAGTTTTTTCCAAAAATTGCTAAACTATTTTTATTGCATATTTATGATATTTTATATTTATATTTATATATTTATATATATATTAATTATGATTTATTGCATGATAATTATCAAGAATTCAGTTATTCATATATTTAAAGATGTATTTATTATTCCTATTCTCAAACCAGGTAAAAATCCCAATTTATCTGAACGAATGATCAAACATAGACTGGAATGGTGGTTAGATAAAAAGAAATTACTTACATACCTTCAATTTGGATACAAAAAAGGATGTGATACTATATATGCTCTTGATATATTAGTAACGGACATTCAGGATACATTTTCCAATAATACATACCTACCTACAATATGTTTGGATATAGAAGGTGCTTATAATAACGTTTGTCTGAAAATCCTTATGGAAAAAAATGATTAGAAATTTTTATATACCAGCTACATTAGTGAAAACCATTCTCAACTTTTACACTGGCAGAAAAATGTATTTGAGATCAAATAACAATAAATTTATAGGTCCTCGATATAACAATGTATGACTCCCACAATGGTCTGTTTTGAACTCTTTATTATTTAATCTATATACATTTGATTTGCACAATGTTTCTCTAGTAAATAACAGTTTTAATATAATACAATATGCTGATGATTTTCTCACATATTCATCTTCCAAACATACGTTAAGTGCATACACATTTTGGGAAAAATGGACGACTACTCCAATAACTGGTTTAACCAAGTACCATGGCGGGGTCAAAATTGACTCCCCGCGTTTTTAATGAGAAGTTTCGCTACCGAAACATAGATTGAGCATTGCACGCTTTCTGCTAATCTTCGACCGGTAGGTGATTTAACGATCTACGAAAATACTGTTAGTTTATCTGTTACTACTGCAGAGTTAGGCACGCATAGGGTCAATTTTGACCCGCTTATGGTATAAGTGTTTCTAGTGCAATTAACGAGTAATTTGAAATGGCGGGGTGTAGTCGCAATAAACGTCCTCTGACACAGAAAGAACTTGAAGAGGAGGGACAAAAAATTATGGACAATGGACTAGATAGTGACAGTGAGTTTTTAGACCAGGCTAGTGAACACAGTGATCACGAAACAGACAGTGAAGAGGAATGGGACGATGATGACGAAAACAATTGGCAAATTAATAATTCCGAAACTGGTTGTGAATATTCGGGTAAAGAAAGTGATATAGCTGACTCAAGGGATGTGTTTTATGGCAAAAATAGGTACAAGTGGTCTAAAACTTCTCCCACCTTTTCTCGTACACGTAAGCATAATTTAATTGGTCATTTACCTGGTGTTATTGGAAAAGCTCGAGCTAGTATGCCAGAGAAACCAGTTGATGCTTGAGAATGTATTATTAGCCACGATATATTGCAAGAAATTCTTGAGAAAACCAATGAACGAATAACTAATATGGCTTCTAAATATAATTTACACAATTTATCGTGTCAATATACCAATTATCTTGACATAATTGAATTTAAGGCCTTCTTAGGCTTATTATATTAAGCTGGGGTATTTAAATCCAATATTGAAGATTCAAGGTCTTTATTTGCCACGAATGGTACTTTCCGTAATATATTTCGAGCAACCATGTTGTAACGATACAATCGTTAGTAATCTAATCTACTCTAATTTGCCGCCGTTGGAGTATGCAACCAACAATACGATCCCTAATAGTTCATTTTTATGACTTTCGAACTATATATCAATATATATCGAACATCGATATCGATAAGATAATCGATTACCTTGTATTGGAAAAACGAATATTGGCCATCGGCCATATTCTCCTGATTCATTTTAGAACCAAACTTCAACAAGAGAAGTCGATAATTTTATCACGGCAGGCAGAATCTTAGGGAAACTAGAAGAAAGTTTAAGTTTTATTTTTTTTTGGGAAAAATAAGGAGTTTTGGTTCGGTTATTTTTAAGAAGTTATTTAGTTTGGAGAAGTTATTGTTTTATGGAAGAGAATCCCTAGAAAGATTCTGGTAAGTTTTTTTCAAACACCTACATCTTTCATTTAAATTTTCCAGTCCCCATTTTTTTTTTCAAATCTTCTCACTTTGCTAGACATATCCAAAAATCATTATTATTTCTTTTTATATTTACATATATAAGTAAATTCCGCTGTGGAAATATTAAATATTTATGTCAAGGTCACTTAATGACAACTATATCCCAGTTTTGTTACTAAAAAAAACCTATGAAGTACAAGAACATTGAATAAAAAGGCTTTCTGTTTTTGTAGCCTGCCGGCAACGACTGAAGTTTTTGGACATACATTTTTTTTTTATTTGGGGAAGAAAGAATTTTAATTTGGTGGAAGTACTTGGGATCCGGGAAAGAAATAGGACTTTGAGTTGGGGAAGAAGAGAATTTTTATTTACTATTTTCTGGTTGATCTGCCAGGCTGCTCAAAGGAACAGGCTGAGCCATTCCAGAGACCACCCTCTACCTGGACATCAGGCAGCTGAGGAAGGGAACCCCTTCACAGCAATCACATCATAGGGTTTATTAAGGACAATTCATATAATATTTAATAATAATTTAATTTTTTTTTATAACCTATACTTATATCCTTGGATACTTAGACCGTCAGCCTAAGTGGGTTTACGAAACAGCGTTGTGCACAATCTCTGCTAGTACCCTCACCTTGTTGAATCCTTTTACTTGTATTTTTATTCTTTCATACTTATTTTACATTTTTTTTTAATATTTTATAGAACCCTTATATTAAGGTGTCAGGATATATTATCCAATTTTATGGTAATCTGTATGTACCTTTATATATCAGATTGAAGTATGTATGGCTCTAGGTTCTTAACTGACTAGTTTCAGATTTTAAACTGCCCTATAGTAACTATTTAATTATTTTATATTTTTATTACTATTTACTCCATGTGAGATAGTTCAATATTGTTAACTTAACCTTTTCCTCATTGTTAGAGGACAGTTAGATCAACTTGTGTATATATATTTTTTGGGTCATATTTTTAGTAATTTTTCTTGTAAATATATATTTTGGGAATATACGTTAACAATTCTTTAGTGTATATAAATATAGGGCTGGGATAATAGAATTATAATATATAGTGTATAAAGCATTTCAGATTTTTATTTGTTTCCTATCTTTTTTATTTTCAGTTATATAACCATATATACCTCAAATTGGAGTGAAATTCTAAATTCACCCTGGCGCCCATCCCAAGATCATCTTAGGATTGATCTGCTCTAACTTCAAGTTACTACAGGCAAGCAAACGTGCCAACCTCCTCTCTGAGAACTCTCATTTGCTTGAGCTAAGCCTAATTCTTTGTAGTGCTCTCAGTAAATTTTCTATTTTCTTTTATATTCATTACATTCCTGGTTATTTAACCTTTTTATGTAAATAATTATAAATTAATTTTAAATTCTATTTAACCATCCATTTTATTTAATTTTCTAATATTGACTTCACTATTCCATAGTTTCCCCTATTTCATTGGTAACAATTCACCATTCCCTAGTTCTCCCCCCTTTTCATTGGTAACAATTGGCGTGACCCAACGTGGTGCCTATTAGTAACATAAGTTATATTTTAGTGTTATTATATTTAAATATTTAGATATATTTGGTAACTGTGGCTATATACACTTATATTAGATAATCTTGTACTCAGTTTATATACCATCATACATACTGTGTAGTTAGTTAAGATACATTGGGGCAGTACAGTACAATCAATTTGATAAATTTTAAGTATATTTTAATAATTGTGGTCTGATCTTATTTAAACACTATTTGAGTAATTTTCTATACTTAATATTTTGATATATTTGTGATTATTTTAATATTTTTGTTATATTGAATTAATATTTTTTTCATAATATTAATACCAATTTACATTACTATAATTTGACTTGTTTGGTATATACTGTGGTCTTGTGGTGTGTTGTAGAGATTCATTATTTGAAATATTCTCATTATGTCTACATTTAAAGTAGAACATTTATTGGTTAGTGAGTTGGATTATGAACTCAAAATTAGGGGTATCAATATTGAGGATTTACCTAATGTTGATGCAAAGCGCAAGGTCTTGCGTGGAGCTTTGAAACAGGAGGAAAGCAATAGGAGTTTTACTCAAATTTCTGCTGGATCGATTCCTTTTGAAGAACAACAGCAAGGAATATCCCTGACTCTCGATGACTTAGCTCAGAAAATAGGCGAGTTTAGAGGAAGTGTACATGATAGTCAATATGGTCGACTGACTTCTCGCTTAGCACACATTTCAGGTCGTGTCCACTTGCTGAGTTGCATTGATGAGCATCAACACTCCTTTAAAAGGTCTGTCTCGGTTAGGATACTTACTTTGGAGGGTGAACTCGACTCTAGAGTTAACCCTATTGCTTCATCCACTCCTAATGCTCCAATTAACATAGTCCCTAGTTTTTCCTATTCCAAACCAGTTCAAGTGCATAAATGGGGTATTACTTTTTCCGGTCAAACTCAACATATCGATGTTATTTCGTTTTTAGAGCGTGTCGAATGTCTAAGGATATCTAGAGGTGTTTCAGAGAATGATCTTTTTGCTGCTTCAGCTGAACTATTCACAGATTCTGCATTTACGTGGTTTATGAATAATAGGGGTCGTTTGTCTTGTTGGTCTGATTTGGTACAGAAGTTGAAATCTGATTTTCTCCCCTATTCGTTCCAGGATGATCTACTGGATGAGATCAAATCCCGTAAACAGAAATCTGGTGAATCAGTCACTATGTTCATCAATAATATTTTGGGTATGTGCAGTAGATTAGATTCTCCCTTATCTGACTCTGCTAAAATCAAAATCATTTTGAAAGGTTTGTTACCTTTCTATCATGCTCAGTTAGCCTTAGTGGATATCCACAGCATAGAAGATTTGACCGATAAATGTAAAAGAATTGAAGAAACTCTGTCTTGGTCTTCACATCCTCCAACCTCATCTCGACCTACCTCAGGTCCTTCGTCCAGTCCTTACCAATTTCAAAATCGTTCATGGCATCCGAAATCTCGAGAGCGTAACATGTCAGTATTAAATTCTCTATCTTGTTGGAATTGCCATGAAGCTGGACACACATTTTATGAATGTGGAAAACCAAGGACGCATATATTTTGTCATGGTTGTGGGAGAGATAACACCCTCAAGAGGAATTGCTATAAGTGTTCGGGAAACGAGCAGACCGAGGCTCGTACCCTGAGCGTTCCTCCGTCTACAATCCCATCAGGGAGTACAACCACTGTCTTGGAAGGAAATGTAGGTCAAGCA
Organism: Diabrotica balteata; assembly: GCA_918026665.1. Classification (NCBI taxonomy): domain Eukaryota; kingdom Metazoa; phylum Arthropoda; class Insecta; order Coleoptera; family Chrysomelidae; genus Diabrotica; species Diabrotica balteata. The sequence continues at coordinate 49,847,910 of OU898283.1, read as the reverse complement.
GGGCCCAGCAATTCAAGGTCAGGTCCCCCATCAGAGAAACCTTCAACAAAGCACAAACGCCACAACAAGTCGAATCAAGGGAAAAAGTAACTTGGAAACCCAAAGCATTCCATTCTGACGTTCTCAATTCTAGAGTATCTTCTCCTTTAGTAAATGTTAGGTGTAATTATGTTAATAATATGGACCAGGAAACAGTTCTGTCATCTGTACCAAGTTTTGATATTAAAAATGATAATGATAGTTCTATATTAGTACCTTATAATGACTATTCTATATCTAGAGTCTCTGGCTTAGATATAAATTCTTTATTAGTTAAGAAATGTAACGATAATCGACCATATCTCCAAATTGAGATTCTAGGACAATCTTGTTTGGCATTATTGGATAGTGGCTCTAATATCTCATTATTAGGTTCCCATTCATTGGAATTGTTAGATAAAGCTAACATTAGCATTTCACCTATTTCCTCCCTGCAAGTTTCAACCGCAGATGGAACAATCCAATCTATAGTAGGTAAATTTGAAACTGAAATTTTAGTAGCTAATATCAGGAGAAATATTACATTTTATATAATACCTTCTGTACAAAATTCCATAATTCTTGGCATGGATTTTCTAAATATATTTAATAGTACCTTAGATTGTTCAGACTTTTCATTGTGTATTTCTCCACTGAATTTATCCACTCTTACTGTCATCCATGATTTCTCTAGTTTATCAGTTTCAGAACAGAAACAATTAGAGGCCATTATGTCCAAATTTTCTTCGATCTCTTCGAAAGACAAACTAGGCCGTACACATTTAATATCTCATACTATTGAAGTGAAAACTTCAACTCCTTTTAGACAGTATCAATATCCCATACCTCAAGCATGGCAAGCAGATTTAGGTAAAGAAATCGATTCAATGCTCTCCTTAAACATTATCGAACCTTCTACCTCTTCATATTGTAGTCCTCTGTGGCTTACAAAGAAGAAGGATGGATCATTCAGAATTTGTTTTGATGGTCGGAAATTAAATAGTATCACATCGAATAGGGACGCTTATCCTATCCCTCGAATAGATGTTATATTAAGCAAACTTCAGAATGCGAAATACGTCTCTTCCATTGACTTATCCAAGGCCTTCTTACAAATTCCTTTGAGTGAAGAAAGTAAGAAATATACTGCTTTTGCTGTCAGTGGTAAAGGTCTCTTTCAATTTGTCACTATGCCTTTTGGTCTTGTGTCAGCTCCTCAGACCATGTGTCGTCTGATGGACTTAGTCATTGGTCCACAATTGGAACCATATGTGTTTTATTACTTAGATGATATAGTTGTAACTCCTGATTTTAATTTACATATTGAGATTTTAGAGAAAGTGTTTTCTCGCCTTCAAGAGGCGAATTTAACAGTTAATATAGAAAAATGTAACTTCTGTCGTCCTAATCTTAAGTTTCTGGGATATGTTGTCGATAGTCGAGGTTTACAGACAGATCCTGATAAGGTAACTGCTATTAAGGATTTTCCAATACCTAAAACCACTACCCAACTACGTAGGATCTTGGGAATGTGTGGGTATTATCGTCGGTTCGTACCTTCCTACTCCACCTTATTGTCCCCACTTACTGATCTCCTTAAAAATAGGAAAAAGGGCCAGACTATTACCTGGACTTCTGAAGCCGATGATGCCTTCCGGCTTATTAAAGAAGCTCTCACTAGTGCTCCTGTCATGATGTCTCCAGACTTTAACGAACACTTTTATCTCATGACAGATTGTTCCAATACTGCTTCAGGTGGTGTCCTCTTTCAGATGAAAGATGGAGCGGAACACCCTATAGCTTACACTAGTAAGAAGCTCAACAAGGCTCAGAAGAATTATTCCACTACAGAGCGTGAACTCCTAGCTATTATTCATGGCTTAGAGGCGTTCCGGTATTATTTAGAGGGTCGTAAGTGTACACTCATTACCGATCATAGCTCTTTATTATGGCTACATTCCATGCGTAACCCATCACAACGTTTATCCCGTTGGATTTGCAAACTTTCAGCTTTTGACTATAATATCGTACATCGCAAAGCCAATGGTGTCGTAGTAGCTGATGCCTTGTCGCGTACTTTTGATGTTAATATTCTTGATTTGGCTACTTTAATTCCAGATGCATGGTATCAAAAGATGTTGGTTAGGGTTGCTCAAGAACCGGATCGGTATCCTGATTTCAAGGTGGAAAACAATGTCCTTTACAAACATATTGTTAGTTCCACAGAAATTTTAAGTAATATGTCGGATTGGAAAATAGTAGTCCCTACAGCATATAGGGATGAAATCTTGACTTCATTTCATGATAATGTGACAGCAGGTCACTTTGGGTTTTATAAAACATTTAGTAGAATAGCTGAATTATACTATTGGCCTGGCATGCGGTATGCAATTAAACGATATATATCCAGATGTAAAGTTTGTGCTACATGCAAGCCCAGGAATATGCCACAAGCTGGATTAATGGGTTCCTTTAGGAACATTAACTTCCCATGGCAAATGATCTCTATGGATCTTATTGGACCATAACCCCGTAGTTACAATGGGAACACATATTGTTTGGTAGTCGTTGACTATTTTACAAAATTTCCTTTAGTTTTTCCGCTTCGTAAGGCTACTGTTCCTGCTATCGTTAAATTTTTAGAGGAGCAAGTGTTCTTGTTATTTGGTGTTCCGCAAATAGTATCGTGTGATAATGGTCCTCAGTTTGTATCTAAGGCCTTTAAAGACCTTCTCAGTAAATATAAGGTACAAAAGATTTTTTATAACGCTGCATATCATCCACAGGCGAACCATAGCGAACGTGTGAATCGCAGTATCGTAACTGCTTTAAGATCTTATACTTACGAAGACCATCGAGCTTGGGACCAATACATCCATTCCATAGCTCAGGCTATAAGAACGTCTGTCCATGAGATTACCAAATGTTCTCCAGCTTACTTAAATTTTGGCCGAAACGTGCCTTTATCCGGTGACTATTTCGGTTTAATTTCAGACAATTCGGTAAATCTTCCTCAAATTTCAGAGAACCTCCATCGGTTAGATGATCTTCAGCATCTACCTCCTATCTTTGCCGATATTAGGAAAAAGTTGAAATCTTCTTACCTTCGATCACGAGGTCATTATAATCTGAGGAAAAGAGACGTGCGATTCTTTGTTGGCGATCGAGTATTAAAACGGAACTTCGTTAAGTCTAGTAAGGGAAATGCGATTTCTGCCAAGTTCTGCCAGAAATACATTCCTTGTATTGTCAGTAAGGTAATTTCTCCTTTAGTCTATGAACTGAAAGATAGTTTGTCTAACAAACGTATCGGTCAATTCCACGTAAAGGATTTACTGCCAGATAATACTGTCAATGATTTGGACTCTTCATCATCAGAAGAAGATGTAACTTAACAACCTTGCTTAAGTTAATTCCTCCTTCTTTTTTTGGTAATACTTGGTAAGTTCATGATTAGGATTTGGATAGGATTTTGATTTGAAAACCCCGGATAAATGCTGTGTTGTATTTATTTATTTTGAATTTTGTTACTACTAAATGTTTATTGTTAGTTAAATAGTAATTTTAACTTAATTATATAGCAAAAATACTTGTACAGAACTGTCATCCTTAGTACATAGTTGTTTTCATACGGTCTGGATATGTTTTATGTATGTTGGTTACGATTTTGATATTTGTATTGAGAAAGTTGGTTTAAAGTTTAGTTTTAGTCTGGTATGTTATTATTTTCCATTTGGTCTATCTTGGCTTAATACTATACAGTTGAGGAATACTATATAGTTAACTTATATTTTTAAGGAGTCGTAAACAAGTTGATTTAATAAGGTCAACCTCTGTTAATTCACTATACTGTCTGAATATTTATTGAGATGCATAGAAATACAAATTATTGAGATTACTCATCTTGGGCAAATGCTGGTTGTGTTGTTTAACGGTGTAGAACGTGGGTTCGAAACCTGGAAACCTTATCAATTTGGCCTCGATAAGGAGCAGATTTCATGGCTCACGGTTTTTTGTCGTTATAATATACACGCCTTCCCAGATGTTAGATCTCCTGAAAATATAGTTAAATAGGTATAGCCTATATATTATGTATCAAACCTTTAGATATCTGTCTTCAGTCTATTTTTTTTTTGATCAAACTATTGATTATAAGTGATGGTATTCTTACTGTGGTTAACTACTTAGTTTATTTAGCTCATTTAGTTTAGACATTTTATAATATACATATCGTTAATGATGTTCTTGTAGAATGGACAAATGGATATTTTAGTTGAATCCTAACTTTCTCTACAAATTCAAAAATTTTGTTTAGCGACTAGAGACAACTTCAATCTGCAGTTTCATGGGAAATTGGTTTACGCGCACTCTAGTCCAATTTATTTTAGTATGTGTTTCTGTAGTCGACTACTTTATGGTTAGTACGTCAATAGGGATGTCTCCAACATCGGATGTGCTCTTCTGGCTATTCTTATTCATCCACTGTAGCTTTATGCTATAGGTACAGAAGTCCAGAATTAGTTAGCTATATTTGTCTTGATAATTTCATACTGGTACCTATACCTTCATTGGTTTATATAAATGGTCATAACCATTCATCTTTTTGGTGTGTAGAATCTGCTAGTTATGCACGTTAATCTGGGGTTCATTAATTTTCAAGGACACGAAAGGGAGTCCTAGGAAGATGAGTTGGGATTCTTCCGGATGTTCGGCCTAGTCAAAGAACATTATTGAATGCCAGATTATTGCTGTATACTAGTTAAGGACTATACGGCCGATTTTTTTTTCTATGATGGTTTGATTTCATAACAGCATATAAACTGAATATAGGTGAATAGTTTCTTATAATCCAATGTCGTTGTAGTCATTGCATAGTCAACTGGTATCAAGTAAACTTTATCCTTCCATATAGCTTAATGTTAGTCATTGTTTAGCAAGAAGCCTTAAACCAGACTGATTGTTCTCCTTGGATATATTAAATATAAATCTGTTGTCTAGGGTAGAATCGATTTTGGATTTGGCTCTTAGTACTAGTTTTTTTACGTTGGTACATCCGTATTAATGTGTTGGTCGACATGCTCAATTTTATTTGAGTTTAGTTGTTATATTGCGAATGGTTATACAATCTGCCTGATTGTCTCACTTTGGATATGCAATATATATAAATCTGGTGTCCCTTGTCGAGTCAATTTGGTTTACTTTACCCATTCAGCGATAATTATTTGAGTATGTGTAGGTTACCTATTTGGTATGCATTTTGGTCACTCCTACCTTTATTGGTGGTAGAGTGTTAGAACTCCTTTTACATGGCTCTTAAATTTGTGGTTAATTTTAATCGTTTGAGTCAGATGTAAAAGTGGAAGTTGTTATTTATTTGGTTTGGTATCTATTTTGGTCGCTCCTACCTCTATGGTGGTAGAGTTTTACGACTTGTCTTACACGGCTCTTAAATTTGTGGTTATTTTTAATCGTTCGAGTCCGATGTAAAGATAGAAGTTGTTAGTTATTTGATTTAGTGAGTGTATAGGTTGTTTGCTCCTACCTTTATTTGTAGTTGAGTGTTTGGGTGTTGAAGCAATTATAATATGGGGTTTTATTAAATCCGCTAGATTGACTTCAACAACTTTTGATTTATTAGTTATTATGTAAGTCACAGATGAAAGACTCTGTGCAATGAATTATATGTGATCAGAGTAATATCTGAATCACTATATTATGTAGTTTAGTATTCACACTAGTGTTGGATCCCACGGTGTGTGATTACTGTCAAGTATATTTAGTTAGTGTTTATTCATTTAAATGTGGTTTCCACAGTTTAAGCAACTCAGTATATGTTAATTCAATATTTAATTGGAAAATTTACCTTTAACTTTTCAATATGCAATTATAGGTCTGTTTATAAGTCAGTCCACATATCATTCAATAATTCAACAACATACAAACCATTTAATGGGTATTATATCATTTGTTTCCCAGTAAGGAAAAGAGAAAAAAAAAAAAGAAAATAGCTTTTCTTTTTTTTTCCCGAGTTGTAGGAGATTGTAACGATACAATCGTTAGTAATCTAATCTACTCTAATTTGCCGCCGTTGGAGTATGCAACCAACAATACGATCCCTAATAGTTCATTTTTATGACTTTCGAACTATATATCAATATATATCGAACATCGATATCGATAAGATAATCGATTACCTTGTATTGGAAAAACGAATATTGGCCATCGGCCATATTCTCCTGATTCATTTTAGAACCAAACTTCAACAAGAGAAGTCGATAATTTTATCACGGCAGGCAGAATCTTAGGGAAACTAGAAGAAAGTTTAAGTTTTATTTTTTTTGGGAAATATAAGGAGTTTTGGTTCGGTTATTTTTAAGAAGTTATTTAGTTTGGAGAAGTTATTGTTTTATGGAAGAGAATCCCTAGAAAGATTCTGGTAAGTTTTTTTCAAACACCTACATCTTTCATTTAAATTTTCCAGTCCCCATTTTTTTTTTCAAATCTTCTCACTTTGCTAGACATATCCAAAAATCATTATTATTTCTTTTTATATTTACATATATAAGTAAATTCCGCTGTGGAAATATTAAATATTTATGTCAAGGTCACTTAATGACAACTATATCCCAGTTTTTGTTACTAAAAAAAACCTATGAAGTACAAGAACATTGAATAAAAAGGCTTTCTGTTTTTGTAGCCTGCCGGCAACGACTGAAGTTTTTGGACATACATTTTTTTTTATTTGGGGAAGAAAGAATTTTAATTTGGTGGAAGTACTTGGGATCCGGGAAAGAAATAGGACTTTGAGTTGGGGAAGAAGAGAATTTTTATTTACTATTTTCTGGTTGATCTGCCAGGCTGCTCAAAGGAACAGGCTGAGCCATTCCAGAGACCACCCTCTACCTGGACATCAGGCAGCTGAGGAAGGGAACCCCTTCACAGCAATCACATCATAGGGTTTATTAAGGACAATTCATATAATATTTAATAATAATTTAATTTTTTTTTATAACCTATACTTATATCCTTGGATACTTAGACCGTCAGCCTAAGTGGGTTTACGAAACAGCGTTGTGCACAATCTCTGCTAGTACCCTCACCTTGTTGAATCCTTTTACTTGTATTTTTATTCTTTCATACTTATTTTACATTTTTTTTTAATATTTTATAGAACCCTTATATTAAGGTGTCAGGATATATTATCCAATTTTATGGTAATCTGTATGTACCTTTATATATCAGATTGAAGTATGTATGGCTCTAGGTTCTTAACTGACTAGTTTCAGATTTTAAACTGCCCTATAGTAACTATTTAATTATTTTATATTTTTATTACTATTTACTCCATGTGAGATAGTTCAATATTGTTAACTTAACCTTTTCCTCATTGTTAGAGGACAGTTAGATCAACTTGTGTATATATATTTTTTGGGTCATATTTTTAGTAATTTTTCTTGTAAATATATATTTTGGGAATATACGTTAACAATTCTTTAGTGTATATAAATATAGGGCTGGGATAATAGAATTATAATATATAGTGTATAAAGCATTTCAGATTTTTATTTGTTTCCTATCTTTTTTATTTTCAGTTATATAACCATATATACCTCAAATTGGAGTGAAATTCTAAATTCACCCTGGCGCCCATCCCAAGATCATCTTAGGATTGATCTGCTCTAACTTCAAGTTACTACAGGCAAGCAAACGTGCCAACCTCCTCTCTGAGAACTCTCATTTGCTTGAGCTAAGCCTAATTCTTTGTAGTGCTCTCAGTAAATTTTCTATTTTCTTTTATATTCATTACATTCCTGGTTATTTAACCTTTTTATGTAAATAATTATAAATTAATTTTAAATTCTATTTAACCATCCATTTTATTTAATTTTCTAATATTGACTTCACTATTCCATAGTTTCCCCTATTTCATTGGTAACAATTCACCATTCCCTAGTTCCCCCCCCTTTTGACGGGTAACAATGTCACTAAACCGATTTTATTTTTGGCTTGGAAGCCTTTGTTTTGACCACCCAGCTACTAGACAAGAACGTATTGCGCACGGAGATAAACTGTCAGCTATATCCGATATTTTTAATATGTTTATAATTAATTGCCAGTCCAATTATAGCTGTGGTGAATATCTCACAATAGATGAAATTCTTAATGCATTTAGAGGAAGGTGCCAATTCAGGATTTATTTCAAAAATAAGCCAGACAAATACGGTCTGAAAATGCAGTGTTTAGTAAATTCTAAGACACATTATTTGCTAAATGTTTTATATATACTGGAAAAGATACACGCAGAGCAAATCCAAAAAAGTTATCCATCCCCACTCTAGATGTTCTGACACTTATTCCACCAATTTCTGGTACAAATAGAAACATAACAGCAGATAATTGGTTTTCGTTCATTAAGCTCATAAAAGAACTGAGAAGCCATAAAATTTCAGATGTTGGAACTCTAAAAAGAAATAAAAGAGAGGTTCCTGCTAAATTTTAACCCCAAAAAACAGGCCACCTAACTTTGCCTTATTTGGTTTTACAAGAAGCGAGAGCCTTGTACCTTTTGTTCCTAAGAAAAATCGTGCAGTATTGTTAGTGTCAACTATACATCATTCCAATACAATGGTTAATGGAAAGCTAGAGATTATAAATTTTTACAAGGAGACAAAAGGTGGGGTGGATTAATTAGATAAGAAATTTGCATGCTACAAAACTGGCAGAAGAACTCGTAGATGGCCTCAAGTAATATGGTTTCGCATTTTGGACATTGCAGGATTAAATGCTAACGTAATTTTTAATGTAGTTCAGCAAAATCAAATAATGTTTCTAACCACTTTAGGTCAAGAACTTTTTAAGGCCCATTTAACTCGTAGAGCTCAGCAAACTTGTTTACCGAGAGAAATTCGTAGTGCCATTTTTAAAGTTTCCGGACTTTAGGAACCAATGCCTGCAGCAAATCCAGAGCCACAACGACAAAAAAAGAGGGGAAGGTATAAAATATGTCCATATTCCAAAAACCAAAAGAAAGAAAGCTCATCGTGCGATTAATGTCGAGATTTTATTTGCAAAAATCATTCCCGCATACAGACGTTTTGCATAAGCTGTGTTGAAAATTAAGGTAAAATCATGCTTGTCATTTATGAGATATGAAATCTAAATCGATTTTTTTTTTATTTTAGGTAGGAGCTATGATACCTAGATTTCACCATTGGATATAAAAAACTGCACATTGTTATTATTTTTCTTATAATTCGAGAAAGTGCATAGCTTTGTTAATTTGACTGAATACAGTAGTTTTTTTAAATGAAGTTATATCTAATTAACCAAACTCGTTTATTTTTATATAAATGTAAAAGTAGCTGTAAACAAAATAATTTAAAATAAAACAAGTTAAAAAAAGAATATTTTTTGATCCAAAAAACAATGGGGGGTCAAATTTGACCCTGCCATGGTACAAATGTTACGAGGCATAATCTCCCAAAAATAGACAAGTTAACAGTAAACAGTCAGGAATATAATTTCTTTCCTTTAATTAAATACTTAGGGATGATTCCTGACCGTAAATTTACTTGGAAGTTACACATTGACTTTATGTTAAATAGATGTAATAAGGGATTAAATTTCCTTAGAGCAATTTCTCAAACTTGGTGGGGAGCCGATGTAGAATAATAGATTATGGATGTGTTTTGTATGGTTCAGTTGTAAAATACAATATTACGTATTTGCCTAGTTACTATGAAATCAAATCCAACTAATTCGTTATATGTTGAAGTACTAAAATTTCCACTCAAATATAGAAGAAAATATCTTAGTCAAAAATTTCTGATTAATACTTGTCATAGAAACCTCTCCCTTTACTGCAGTATTAGCAAACTTAATAATGCAGATTTAACAAATAAATATTGGATCCACAAAAATTATTCTCCACTTTGTGATGCTTTTAGAAATATCTCAAATTGCGATTACACCATCTCATACACAGATGATAATTTAAACTTTAAAGAATTTTACGGTTTTTTACAAAATATTACGGTAATTAAACCAAGGTACCATGTAAATACTGCAATCGGCTACAATATTTTAAGAAATTTATTAGAAAACTGGCTAGCATCAACAGTTATTTATACAAACGCATGAAAGTCTTCTCTTGGTACTGGATGAGCTTTTTATATTTCTTCAAAAAGTATAGAAAACATTTTTATTCTGGATAATTATTTTTCAATGTTTACTGCTGAATCCATTGCAATTTATGAAGCATTAAAGTATTTTAAGAATTCTAATACAACTCCGCAATAATTGCATCTGATTCTTTGTCTGTTCCTATAGCCATTGAGACTATATCTTTTTCTAGCAAAAGCAGAAATATTTACATCCTTCTAATCAAAGAAATCATTTTTGAATTAAATCATAAACAAACAACAGTTAGATTTTTATGGATTAAAGCTCACATAGGGCTTGAGCATAATGACTATGTAGATATATTAGCCAAGAAAGCCATTGATTCTGGTGCGAAAACAGATTATAAGCCCTGCATACCAGGTGTATTTGTAACAATCAATAATATTGTAAACAATCAGTGGAAACAAGAATATTATGAATATAGTAAACACTCCAAATCACAATATGCACTCATACAACCCCCAATCCTGAATGAATTTTGGTTTTAAAATTAGACTGTTCCACGTAGATACATTGCATGTTATCCGGCTCATCTGGCAAAACTTAAAATTGTAAATTCCAATTTATGCAAAGTTTCTTAAAAGTAAGCAGATTTAAACCACATTTTCTTTGAATGTACGAAATATATACAACAAACTGACGACTTAATTAAAACTTTAATCAAACACAAAATCCTTCCACTCTATAGCATTTGTTACCTTTTGTCATTAAATAACAAAATTGTATGTTTGTATTGTTATACTCAGTAGAATTTATTTCGAAAAGTAACTTCAATTTGTAAGTTCAGTTAAAAAAATAGTAACCTTTGTTTTATCCCATTTGTTTTAAACCTACTATTCGTGGCCCGGTCTAGTTTGTGTTTTAATTTATTGTCTTGATGGGTCCCTAGACGAGAAGCGAGTAACCATGTTTCTTCCATGGATAACCAAATAACAAATAATAAATATATTGTGATAATTATTTTCTTTTCTTTCCTTTGGAAAGAACTTTAAAAAGTTGTGACTGGCTGAATGGCAAATGCTTATGCCAAAAAGAACTTATTCAAATTTGTTATTATGGTTTTTTCTGAACTACTTATTTACGAACAGTTAAATTGGAGAAGTGAACAGTATCATTAAGAAATTAAAACAAAAATTTTAAGAAATGGTTGGTGAAAATATTGCCCAAACTAGAAGAAGAAACAATTTTGACTACAATTTTTATTAAAAAAATTAACTAAATTTAATTTCCTATAGAAGATGGGACAGATAGATCGATAACCAATTGGCTGACACAGCTAATTCATACACAAGTAGTAGAGATAAAACAAAGAGGAAGATTCGGAGATATAAGTCAGGAGCTACAAGACTTAATAAAAGAAAAAAAAAAAAGAAAAAGAAGAAGAGCCTATCGTACTAGAACATTAGAAGATAAAAGGATTGCAAATGAGCTAGACAGGGAAGTTTAAAGACAACTACGAAATCACAGATGTGAAACCTGGGACAACTATATCCAAGAATTAGACCCTAACAAATCCGCCTTCTGGAAATTATCGAAAATCCTCCGACAGGACAAGAAACCCATACCTCCCTTACATGGAGTAAACGGAATTGTCCACACGGAAATAGACAAAGCTGAAGTCCTAAAGGACGAACTAGAAAGGGCATGTAGAAATAACGAAAATCCCAATGAAGACATAGACTTTGAAGAAGAGGTAGAAAGAACAGCCAGAAGGCTAAAGAGAAGAAAGGGCAGAATAGGAATAACACATACATCTCCTGAAGGAATAAAAGAGCTAATAAAACTAACAAACGCCAAAAAAGTCCCAGGACCTGACAACATCACAAACAGGGCACTAAAAAATCTACCCAACAAAGCTACTGTCTGCATAACGAACATTGTAAACAACATGCTCAAACTAAGATATTTTCCAGATAGGTGGAAGGAGGCACAAATTATCATGATTAAAAAACCAGGGAAGGATGGCATTTTTCCGCAAAATTACAGACCTATCAGCCTACTATCATCAATAAGCAAGATAGCGGAAAGAGTTATATTAAAAAGACTCAACGACGAATCGGAAGCACTAGGCATCATACCAGAAGCTCAATTTGGATTCAGAAGCGAACATTTATGCGAACTACAAGTTCTACGTTTTACTGAATTTACAACAAAACGCTATAACGAAAAAATGTATACGGCAACAGCATTTCTGGACGTCAGTAAAGCATTTGACAGGGTCTGGCATGAAGGACTCATTTACAAAATGAACTCTATGGGATACAGCGAGGCGATGACATGCCTCCTTTAATGATACCTAGCCAACAGAAGGTTCAGGGTTCGAACGGGGGCAACTCTGTCCGAAGTCGGGACCCTGGAAGCAGGTGTGCCTCAGGGAGCTGTTCTGTCGCCTTACATGTATACCATCTATACGGCCGACACGCCAAAAGAACCAGGTTCCCTGTTGAGTCTTTACGCCGACGACACAGCAATAGCTGTTAGCTGGAGAAATCCAGATCATGCAGCTAATCATCTGCAGAGAGCACTTAATAGATTCAAAAGATGGTACATCAAATGGAAAATAGCCTTAAACCCGGATAAAACACAGGCTGCAATGTTTAGTCACAGAAGAAGTGTACCGAACCGAGAACTAACGAGTAGAATGGACAAACGAGGCCAAATACCTAGGAGAAAAGCCTAAACAAAAAACTCACATTTACGCAGCACATAAATTAGCAAACGTATAGAGCCAAAGCGCTGAAAAATCAGCTCTCAACGCTTATTGGTAGAAGAAGTAAGCTAAGGTTTAAAACCAAAATCAGGATTGCGAATAGTATTATCCTGCCAGTCCTTTCGTATGCCTCTGCTGCGTGGGGACACACCTGTAAAACAAACAGGAAAAAAATACAAACAGCACAAAATCAACTAAAAAGAGATGCCCTGAACTTACCGAGATATGTACCTCTGAGAAATTTATACAGAGACTCAGGACAAACAAGGATCCTTCACACAATGGACAAAAAGGCATACGAACTATTCAACGGACTAAACAACCACCCAAGTAGCATGTTAAGAGAGCTGACTAACTACAACGCAAATACCAGGACGGTATACAGAAGACCTAAACAGCAAATAGCCGGATATAGGGTCCCCAACGAATAAATGAAGAATGAGATGGTCGCAAAGACGTCAAATAAAAAAATGCAGTCATCAGAAAAACAACTACCAAAAAAATATCTATTTTTAGGACTCTGGCGAGAGGATACAGGTGCCAAGGCACTTAGTTAAGGACAATATACACCGGGGTGTGTGGAGACCATATACACCCTGCAATGCACACCCCAACATACCCACACAAATTAGCATGTAAGAATAAAAGGGTAAGAATTATGCCGGCATTTTATAGTCCCAACGCCAAGGAAGACCCCCAAACCCAAAAAAAAAAAATCGGAGTTAATCATCGTTTGGTTGTAAGCTGTATTCCGTTATGTAAGGGTTTTGATAATAGTGTCCATTAGGGCTAAGTAAACCGACATGGTTCTAAGACAAATAGGCAGCCAAGTCTTAAAGAATCATATAGTTATCATCCAGAATAACCTCAAGCCCAGTTTGGTGTTTAATTTCAGGTTTTGAATCATTTGGAGATTGTGGAACAATGTTTTCTAATCAAATGTAAGGTAACAAACTTTTTTAATAAATTAAAAAAAATAATTAGCAAGTGAAACGAGTAGTTTTATTAAAATTTTCCAAATAAACCTTCATCGTTAATATAATAAGATTTGCTATCCTGTTAATTTAAAAAATGTATAAATAAATATAAGTTTTATGTATCAGCTAATTGTCATGTTTCAGTTTTTCTTTTAAATAAAATTAAACTTTTGATAATTAATTATTATTTTATTTGATAATTTTTATAATTAATTATTTATTTTTCCATTTTGTACATAAGCATAGTATATATTCTGTTTTGTTAGAAGGTCCAATTCAATGTAAGGTTTGTTGATAAATTTAGATATTTTTTTTGTAATAGCTGTTTATGTAAAGTAATAATAAAAATGTAGTTTTTTTCTTTAAGCTACGAGTTTAAAATAATTTATTTTAAAAAGACATTTACCCTTAAAATTTTTTAGAAAAGAAAAACCTTTCTTTTTAAACAATAAGAAGATTTTTTTAAACGGCGTCCTAATTTTAAATAGTTTCTAAAAAAGTTTAATTTATTTGCTTACTCTATCTCCAAGCCCAGTAGTTGTTTAGTTCCCCCTTTGACCCATTTATAAGCAAATTATAATTGTTACAAGTTTTAAATGGCAATATTGGGACCAATCATTACTTAAGGGCAATTGCCTTAGGAATTATAGCCAGTCTAAGTAATACGAGTCTAAGTAATAATATAATCTCGTTAAGTTTTTAAGACCCTTCTTAGCTCATAACAGGTGCAACCATAACATTTCGTGTATTACTGACGTAATTGTTGATCTCACATCTACAAATGTTTATTTACACTTTGAGAATATCCTCGGCAAGAGTTAACCGATATTTAAAAACCGGTTGGTTCAATGGATGTCATTAAAGATCATAAAGAAGAAAAGACAGCTACTCATCGAAAAATGCCTGAAGATCGAAAATAAAGAATTATTGATCACATCAGCAAATTTCCAAAATATAGGTAACATATTATAAACACCAAAGTGGACGACTTTTTTTAAATAGTGATGCAACCTTAGACATAATGTTAACCTTTTATAAAGAAGAACATCAATATAGTGTTTCTTTTTCTTCCTATAAACGCATAGTTTATGACAGGTTTATTTTGCAAAGAAAACGACTTAAAAATGATATATGCAATAAATGCTTTGCAGTTAAAATTTAAAGTTCTACATCTGAGCAAGAGAAAAAAAGAATTTAAGAGAGAGACTCATCAAGATAAAGCAAAATTCAGATCTCCAAAAAGCTAAAAATGAAGAAAATCTGGAGGTATTGGCTTTTGATTTGGAAAAAACCCTACCTCTAACACGAATTTCAATAAACACCGTCTTTTACAAAAGGCAGCTGTGGCTTTATAACTTCGCTTTACATTCCGGAAAAACTGGCCGAGGTTATTGCTATATTTGGGTCGAAGGCACTGCAGGAAAAGAAGCACAAGAGTTAGGTTCTATTTTATTAAAATATTTGCAAAATAACCTAACACCTCAAGTAACTGAATTAATATTATGATCTGACTGTTGCAAAGGACACAACCGCATTATTAAAATTGTGATGCTTTTAAAATTTGCACTTGAATTTATAACCTCCTTTAAAAAAAATTTCGATGCGCTTTCTAGTTTCAAAACAGTTTTATGCCCAATGACTCCGAATTTAGGGACACAGAATCAGCACTAAAACTCCAAAATCGGTTGGATACTCCAGATGATTGTATAAACGATATCAAAAATGGCAGGAAACTAAAAAAAATAATAATGGTTTAAATGGTAAAAAAAGAGGGGTTAACAGGAGTTTGCTATATTTTAAAACATATTGTAAATATAAATAAAGATAAATGGGAGTTAAATTAACTGGCTTTAAACTAGAAATACTGTTTATGAAATAATAAAATCCATTTAAAATATATATTAGCAAAAATCATGGCGGAAACTTGCTAGAAGTAGATATAAATAAACGAGTCAGAAGAAATGCAACCAGAACTACAGAATTTTTATATTCTGCTAAATTTTATGGCCTAATGGAAAACTTGTCTCTATTCTTAAACATAATGACATAATGTCGTTAATGGAGCTTAGTCCATTAGATGCCAAACAATTCTACGAAAATATCGTAGGAAATGAAGGCATTCGATCATTGGATTTCGATAGACCTATCATAATATTTTCTATGTAAACAATATAACTTTTTATATGTATTAAAGCTAAAAATTTAATAAAAAGTTATTATAACACTTATTTTTTAATTTGAAACATCAGAATATTTTAATCCGGTATTTGGATCTTAAATCATACATATCTTAAAAAATCTTAACGAACTAAGCGATATTTGGTCGAATAACTTTTAACATATAAACTATTTAAAAAAAAAATAAAAAACAAGTAAGTCTTTTTCTATTTGCATTACTCTATCAAATATAAAATTTAAAATCATTACACCGATTTTTCTCAAAACTACATTTTGGCACTTAATCCACAATTACATAATGCGGTCCAATTAATAAAGGCAACTTTAATTAAGAATTACGTTTATTCGTGAAACACCAAATAAGGATTGCACATTTAACATTATAATAAAACGGTGGAGAATTATAATAAAAGTAATACAGCAAAATTCTGCAGTTTTATTTTAGCCAAAAAATCTAACTCTTTGTAGATATATGTATATAACAAAAATAATGACGTAAAAAAACGATAATGACTTTTGAAAATAACAAATACAAAAGTCACCAAAATGATGAATAATTTGACTACCTTCTTTTGGTCAGTGTATTTAATTTCTAAAACGACTAACATCGATAATCTAGAGATATTTTCCATGCTATAAAACAATATAGCAATTAACTATATAACCGAATAAATCGTCCAAAAAACTTCAGAAAACGTGCAAAAGACAACTCATTTCCAGATGTGATTATATTGCTAGCTTTCTAGGTAAAGATTATATCAGTGTTTTTGCAAAACCACAAAGAATAATATTTAACATGATAGATAATCATGCAATGCAAATACCCATATATATGAAAAAAAAAACTAAGAATAGTCAACTAAAGACCAATTGCGATAATTTCCAACTTTGCAAAATTACTGGAAATCGAAAATTTTTTTATTATAAAAAATCACTACACAAAATGTCTGTAAAATCGATCAAGTAAATATGATTTTACAATTTTAGTTTCAATTAAAAAAAAATATTCATTTCCATAAATTATGCAAAGTCAAAATCAAAGTCATCAAAAAGGTTTTAAATACTTGAACACTTTTTTTAAGCTAAATTAGAATAATTGAAATCCGTTAAATTAGAGAGACTAGGGATTTCTTTAGACAACTGTTGTGTATGTAGTAACGTAATGAAAAATGGTGAATGTATTTTATATTCTTTTATTTCACTTAATAATTAATTAAACATGTGCGTGGTAACTTATGTATATCTTATATGCTATATCCCTATCTGTCATCTGTAAAGTGTAATGTCCCCTGACATCCGTCAACCGACAAGTGTCATGTCATGGAACTCCTAAAAGTCAAGAGTCAAGTATATGACACTCTCCTCCTCGTAAGGAATTACTAAACTTGTAAGGTTAGAAAAATAAAAACAATAACATAATACTTACAAGTCCAGTCTAACAGGTTTTTTTATCACCCGTTGGGACCTTCGTAGTACGGGGGCGTCATCTGAGCTGGCTGCAGTATTTGTAGTGTCTAGTATTTGTGGTAAGTAAGTTGGAGTATTATTTGAATCATGTACCTCTTTATCTTGAACTGAACTAGAACATGGTGCTGCTTCATTTGGCGCAAAAGTATTTGTAACAATTGGATTATTACCCAGGTCAAAATGTGTCGGTTGTATATTAATGTACACAGGTGTATTTTCCCCTATAGATCTGATTTGATCTATATGTATTTTCCATAATCTTGTATCGTCTAACTGTATAAGGTAGTGCAATTTCCCTAGTTTACGTTTGACTCTACCAAATTCCCATTTATCAGCATGTATGTAATCACGAGTCTCTACTCTCTAACCCACCTCTAAGTTTCTTACCTTGGGATGGTTTTGATTTTGTACAGGTGTTTTGTAAAATGGTTTCAATAAATCTAATCGTGTTCGGATCTCTCTTCCAAACATCAAATTTGAAGGACTGACACCAGTTGTACTATGTGGTGTTCTTCTGTAATTTAGTAAGAATTTATTAAGCTGTAGCTCCCTTTCATTATTATTTCCTTTTTGTGCACGTAGCGCTTGTTTGAATGTTTGTACGTACCTCTCTGCCATTCCATTTGTAGCTGGATGGTAGGGTGCACTGAATTTGTAAAAGATTCCATTTTGCTGTATAAATTGTTTAAATTCATAGCTAGTAAATGTTTGTGCATTATCTGAAACTAAACAATTTGGAATTCCAAATGTACAAAAAATTTTCCTTAACAAGTTTATGGTAGTTTTGCTTGTCAAATATTTCACTATATGTATTTCTGGCCATCTAGTATAGGCATCCACTAGAATAAAGTAGTATGAATTCATGAAAGGTCCTACAAAATCTACATGCACTCTTTCAAAAGGGGTTCTAGGTGTCTCCCATGGGTGTACTACTGTTTTTTCTGGATTATTCCTGATTTTGTTGCAGTCTGTACAATTTTTGCATATATCTTCTATATCTTTAGAAATTCCTGGCCACCAGCAGTATCCTCTTGCAAGCATCTTCATCTTGACTATGCCAAAATGAGCAGTATGTAATTCATTTAAAACTTTTTTACGTAGGTTAGTTGGAATAACTGCCATTTGTTGCCGAAAAATACAATTTCCTTGTAAAGAAAATTCTATCTGTGGGACATTGAATCTATCCCTAGCATCAATCAGTTTTCCAGTTCCTAGAGCATTGTAAAGATTTTGTAGTGTGGGGTCTCTTGTAGTTTCAAAACTTAATTCCTTAAAAGTAACAGGTAAAGTTTCTATTTGACTGATTTCAAACTGATCTCCCACGTCATAATCAAATTCAGAAGTATTATCAAGAGGTAATCTTGACATTGCATCAGCATTTGTATGGACTTTAGTATTTTTATACTTAATTTTGTAATTAAAACTTTGAAGAAACAGTGCATAATGTTGCATTCTAGTTGTAGTTAGTGTAGGTAAATTTTTAGATGGAGAGAATATTTGAATTAAAGGTTGATTATCCACATAGAGTGTAAACTCTCTACCAAATAGATAATAGTAAAATTTTTTAATACCAAAAATTATGGCATGTGCTTCTTTATCTATTTGAGCATATTTTTGTTGTACTTTTGTAAGTGTTTGTGAAGCAAATTGAATTGGTCTCTCAGATCCATCCGGATATATGTGAGATAATACTGCTCCAACTGCATATGGACTCGCATCAGTTGCAAGTATTAAAGGTAAACTTGGGTCAAAATGTGCTAAAATTTTATCAGAGATTATTTCTCTTTTTACTGCTGTAAACGCTTCTTCACATTTTCTGTCCCATTTGAAAGATACTCCATCTTTAAGAATATTGTAAATTGGATGTAAAGTATGGCTCAAATTTTGTAAGAACCGTCCGTAGTAATTTATGAGTCCTACTAATGCTCTAACTTCTGTCTTGTTTGTAGGTGTTTTTGCTTTCTGTATAGCTTCCATCTTTTCTTTAGTTTTATGTATACCATTTTTGTCAATTTTATATCCACAGTATTCAATCTGATTTGCTAAAAATTGACATTTTTCATGATTGACTCTAATATTGTATTTTGCAAGTCTGCTAAGAACTAATTCTAGTCTTTGATAATGTAACTCATCATCGGGTGCTGTAATTTTTATGTCATCTAGGAAAACTGTCACTCCTGGGATATCTTTTAAAATGTTTTCAATTTCCCTCTGCCATATTGCAGGTGCACTGGAAATACCATACATTAATCTTGTACTTCTATACAATCCCCTGGGTGTACTAAGTGTTAAGTATTTCCTATCTTCTGGGCGTACTTCCATTTGTAGGTATGCTTGTTGTAAGTCAAGCTTTGTAAACTTATCTCCTCCAGCCATGGTAGAAAATAGAGCTTCAATTGTAGGCAATGGGTATTCATCTACCACTAAATGCTTGTTAAGTGTACTTTTAAAATCTCCAGAAATCCGTACTTGACCATTACTTTTCATAACTGGTACTATAGGTGTAGCATATTCAGAACTATTAACTTTTTCTAAAATACCTTCTTTTTCTAACTTCGTAAGTTCTTGTTCCACTTTTGGTAATAACGCATATGGTATCTTCCTTGCTTTAATAAAGAAAGGTGAAGTGGTTGGTTTAACTTTTAATTTGGCTTGTAAGCCTTGAATTTTACCCATGCTTTCATGGAAAACTACCGAATATTTTGAACATAAATTGTTAAGTTTTGTATTTGTAAATTCACATACTTCTGAAATGTTATTAAAGATTATATCTAACTGGCGTATCTCCCTTGTACTTGGCATTCACCTCTGTAACACCCACCACATCTAATGCCTGTTTGCAATATGTAACTAATTTTAAATTAGTATTTTGTAATTTTAAATTAGGAAAATATGTTTTAAAATCATTCAAATTTAATAATGTAACAGCTGCACCTGAATCTATTCCAAAAGATAGGCTTACCTTGTTGACTTCAACTGAAATTGTAAATTTTTCCCTATAGTATGAATGATCTGAATGAATGTTGAAAATTTCTTCCACTTGATCTACCTGATTTGAACTTTTACTTTTTATGCATTCTTTGCTCAGATGACCTCCTCGTTTACATTTGCTACAGACTAAATGTGTTTTATTACATTTGTTTGCAATATGTTGTGAAGATCCGCATCTAAAACAAAATATATTTTTAGCTTGGTTATGAATATCATTTCTTTTCCCATTTGTAGGTTGTATGTGTCCTTGTTTATTCTTGACACTAGAAACTTTATTTATATTTGCACTTGTATTTGACTTCTGTAATCGAGCTGCATCTCTGGTTAATGTCTCCATGCTGACGGCAACTTCTAATGCTCTCTCTATCGTAAGGTCCTTGTATTCTAGGAGTCTGCTTTGAATATTTTGGTTTCGAAGACCAAATACGAATTGGTTTCTCAGGGCTTTGTTTAAATAATCCCCAAATTTGCAAGTTGTGGCTAATCTTCGTAAAGCTGTAATGTATTCATTGGCACTTTCCCCTTCATGTTGTTTTCTTTGTGAAAATCTGAAATTTTCCACTATTTCCAACGGTTCAGGGTTGTAATGTAGTTTCATTGTATTTACCAGTTCATCATATGATTTCTCGTCTGGTTTTTCCGGTGAAATCTTGTCACAAAGAATATCATATGCATCTGGACCCATGTAATGTAGAAGGTATGCGGCTTTCTTGTCTTCTGGTACTGCAAAAACATTGAATGCACTCTGAAGACGTTGTAACCACCGGTCAAAATTCTTGGATGTATCGTAAGTTTCAATGCTAAATACGGTATGAACTGAATGAATTGTAGTCTCAGTCATCCTTTTAATGTATATGTAGTTGTAAATCAGACAGGATTTCACTTATGTATGTAGATTTGTAAATTTTTCTCTGGTTCACCACGCTGCAGTTAGGTTATGTATGTATACTGGCCTTAAATTTGTATTTCCTTGTAGATTCGATCGTCCTCGTCGCCAAACTGTTGTGTATGTAGTTGTAACGTAATGAAAAATGGTGAATGTATTTTATATTCTTTTATTTCACTTAATAATTAATTAAACATGTGCGTGGTAACTTATGTATATCTTATATGCTATATCCCTATCTGTCATCTGTAAAGTGTAATGTCCCCTGACATCCGTCAACCGACAAGTGTCATGTTATGGAACTCCTAAAAGTCAAGAGTCAAGTATATGACAACAACTGTAAAATTTTTAAACTAATATATAATGGTATAACTGTTTCAATTTTCAATTAATATTCTTTTTCTAAATGTAAAGTTAAAAGTTCGGCGAAATACGAGTATTTAAAAAACATTAAGATTCGACGATTAGTTCCGAGGTTATGATCGATCAAAGTTGACCGATATTTACAAGAATAGTAGGAAGGTTAGATGTCTCTTTCTTAAACTTTTTTTCTTTTGTGCAACCTGGTTAAAACATTGATTCATTATTTTTTTTTAAGACAGAAAAATCTATTTTAATATCAACATTGTTAAGAATCATAGCATTTTTACATGATTACCCCAGACAGCCAGTTCAATAATAGGATGTTTGAACATTGTTATGGTTGTATTAGAAAGATATAATAGGTCTCCTATAATACTCCTTTAACTCAATAAAAATTAAATTGATATTGATTATAAATTAATAAAAACTTGTCTATAAATATACACCATGTAATTTATAATTTATAGAAATATATTTAAAACTTTATTTCGATACCATCTATTTTTTATTTTGTATTGTTTAAAATTGATTGAATAAATTTATGACTTATTTATATATTTACATTAATTAATAAAAAAATTGTTCAGTAGACGGTACTATTGACCAGCGCAAAGCTTTATATTAATCAACAAAATTGTTGTTTTTACTATTATCTTTACAATTTCATAATATTTTCAATCAAATTTCTATTCATCGGCAATTTTTGATGTTGTATTTTTACGAATTTCACATGCTTTATCGCATTAGTTAGTTTTTTTTTACCTTTACTGTACAAAAAAATCTGAAACATTTTAAAAATCGAAATTACCAATTGCATTCAGTTTTGTATACCTAACGGCTATCTCTTTGTTATGTACACACATAGACTCTTCCGCTGTGACTGTATAAATCATCGAGTTACACTATGAAATACATTGATATAAACTAAATAAGATGTTTAAAAATAATATGTTTTTCCGCAAATCGCCAGGAAATTTTGACATTCCTGTCAAAATTTCTTGAAGAAAAAGTCAGGACTTCCTTACTGTAAGGAAATGTCATTTCCTTACTGTAAGGAAATGATATTTCCGTACAGTTGTTAGTCACTTGTTAGTGTTCTACATGAATGATAGAAAACACATTGCTTATAAGGAATTAATTTATATTTTGAAAACATCAAGTCATTGCTGAATATATTTTTAAGATCAATTTGTTATATTTACAGTAATTTGACAGTTAGTACAATTATTGAACATTGGAGGAACACTCTTAGAACTATGAGAAACATTTTGGACAACATGCAGGGTGGAAGTGTCATTTTGTTGAATATTTTGTACTGCGAAAATTTTATTTGCCACCTCAACCTTATTGTTAAGCGACTTTTCGATATATCCTTCAGCAACGTTTGATGACATCCATACGCCATGCCTCTTTAAACTAGTTATGTCGGCACCGTTGCAGAAGACCGACGAAAGCAGTGACCAGTATATTCTGTCGGATTTACCAAGTTCAAATAAGTAGCAATTATTTTGGGCATTTTTCTAAATTGATGAATTCCTACCACTTGTCTACAACCCTTTCCGCTTTGATATTTAAAGAAAAATCGGTCACTGTTCATATTTTCTGGTCTTACGAAACATACTTTCGATAAACATTCAAGTAGATCTAATTAATTACAAATGGTCTGGGTTGGTTGGTTTTCGAATCAGGTATGCTGATTAAAAGCTTAGATTCTAAGTCTTCTATATCGTGTACAGTCATTCGGACTAACTCATCCATTCTACAGGCCCCAGAAATACCAAATATTACAGCCACCTAAAAAATAAATAAAGCTCTAATCTAAATAGAAATTAAAACCTTGTAAATTACCTTAATCATTAAATTTTCTCTATCTGGAGATTCCTGGATAAATTTTTCAATTTCTTTCTTCGTTAAAATCTTAGATTTCTTTGCCCTATAACCTTGAGCTTGCCGTTTCAATAAAGAACGAAGTTTTGAGTATGTAGATATATCTACATTGTGTTTAAGTGCAAGGGTTGACTTCAGCATTGAATAATTGGCCCATAATGTTAAAGATTTCATCTTTAAACAAAGGTCTAGGAAGTATGCCATTACAACATTTTCTGAGAAAGAACTCGTATTTTTACTCATGCGATAATCCATAAAACGTCTGTATGCATTTTCGTACTTTTCTCTTGATTTCTTTGGCAATAATTCTAATGAAGCAGTATTCACTGCCTCAACCAGCTCTCGAGGAGTCCCAGGAATGGAAATTTCATCATCACTTATCATTTTACTTTCGAGAACACCAGCAGTTAAATTTATAAGCGTCAAGTTTCACAATTCAACCTCAATACGTTTCCATAGTAACCCAAGTAATTTTATTAGGAATTTCAAAGCACCATTTATTTGGGAATAAAATTATCGCGTTTTTTTAAATCAATCAATATCTGTCGAATTTTAAACGATTTGCGGAAAAAAAGTATGTTTACCTCGTAGGAAAAGCCACATTCCTGGACTCTGTGTTGCTAAGTCTCGGCTTGCGCCTCGACTTAGCAATCTTCACAGTCGTCCAGGAATGTTAAGCTTTTCCTACCCGGTAAACAATGTACTATTATTTAAAAACATCGTATGATTTCTGTATTTTTTAAATTTAAAACTGAATGAAATAATTTTATTATTTATTTATTTTTTATAATTTTCCAAATTCAATAAATTATTATGTTTGCTCTAGTGCCACATGTTAACGTATTAACAAGGCAAACATCGTTTATTTACGGTTATAACAAATCTGTGAAATTCAGATCAAATATTAATACCAAAATATAAAACATGTTTATATAACATATATAAATAACATATATAACATGTATAAAACATATATAAACTCAATAATATGCTTAAAAATAATAATTGTATTTATATGTAATTAGTTTAAAACATCCGACATGAAAAACTAATAGAAGTACTGAGCAACAAAGATATAGACAGACGAGACTTACGAATCATTATCAATCTGTATTGGAATCAAAAGGCCAATATAAAGATAGAAGAACAAAAGTCTGAAAATATAGATATAAAGAGAGGAGTAAGACAGGGCTGTGTTCTATCACCAGTACTGTATAACGTTTACAATGAAGCCATATTCCAGGAAGCGATAGCGGATCTGGGTGATGAAATCTCTGTAAACGGAAGAATAGTAAATAGCATAAGATTCTCAGATGACACCGTTATAATGGCAGACACCCTGGAATCGCTACAAGAATTGGTAAATAGAATTAACCATTATTGCATTAGATACGGACTAAAAATAAATAAGAGAAAAAATAAATTTATGATTGTCTCAAAAACGCAACATGGAAATGAAAGATTAATGATAGAGCAAACCCAAATAGAAAAAGTAAAGACATACAAATATCTGGGAACCTGGGTTGATGACAAACATGACCAAAGCAGAGAAATCAAAGTCCGAATTGAAACTGCAAGGCAAGCATTGTTATACATTTTCTATCTTACTATACGGTATGGAAGCTCCGACATTGAAAAAACAACACATAATAAAAATAGAAGCGTTCGAAATGTGGTGTTACAGAAGAGTATTAAAAATTCAGTGGGTTCAAAGGATTACCAATGCTGAGGTATTACTACGTCTAAATAAGGAGTTAGAAATTATGAACAGAATAAAAAGAAGAAAACTAGAGTATTTGGGTCTCACAAACAAAGGAGAAAAATATGAGCTGCTAAAAATTATTATGCAAGGAAGGATCCAAGGAAGAAGAAGCATAGGAAGAAGACGGATCTTCTGGCTGAGGAACCTTAGAGAATAGTTTAACTGTAGTCCACTACAACTTTTCAGAGCAGCAGCCAACAAAGTGACCATAGCCATTATGATACCCAACCTCCGATAGGAGATGAAACTTTAAGAAGAAGAAGAAGTTTAAAACAAGAATTATTATTAAAATTTAAACAGATGATTCATGGTTGTTATTAAGGTATTAGGAAATGAATTGTTACTGACAAATATTCTTGTAATGTTTTGCTTCTTATTTAATGTTTATATTTTGTTAGTTATTTTTCTTGCAGTTTTTAATTTAACCCTACTGAGAGTAAATATACTGTGACATTAGAAGTGTTCTACCCAGAAGGAATAATTATAACGTTGTCAAGAAGTTTTATTAACAAGTTATAAAAGAAATAAATAATGTGTATGACGATCTCGTAGTTGAATACACTATTGTAAACGTCTAGGCAATGAAAAATGAGATGACGTCTCGACCGCCGTCGAGATAAGGCAGTCAGGTGGTTTGTTAAATGTCATCAGCATAACGCACAACTATCATATTGCCTCGAATAAACACAAGTGGTAATCGGCTACCGTAGGCAATAACCCCCAAACCATTACTCCAACTGTCCTGTGTACATTCCTCTCAACAGCAAGCCCGATATCTCTTCTACATTCTTACCCTCCTACAGCCATCATGCGTCCCTAAACAGAATCGGGATTCATCGATGAATGTTACATTACGCCATTCTGCCACACATTTCTGCCATTTTCAGTATAAGGAAGCAGTAGTCGCAGACAGAATGAAACAAAGTCCAAAGGCTCGAATGCGACGGTATAGTGTACGTATACTAATAGGTCTACCTAATACTCTAAATCATTGGTCAGCAATTTGATGCGTAGTAGCAATTTAAAGCGCCTATCTTAACGCTCTGTGGTACGCCTCGGTTAACCAGTTGGTCTTTTTTGTGTTCCTCTTCCTTCATTTGTCCACACTCCACACATGCCAGATAAGCATAACCGTCATTACCATACAATTAACAAGATGCCCAATTTCGCGATACGACAAACCCAAATCTCTATAAGCAATAATTCTACCTTTGTCAAAATCGCGAACATAGTGGTAACTTTGGTGTCTTCAAACTCGAGGCATTTTCTGACACTGAATACAATTAGTCTGAGGAATAATAACTAAAAATTACTACAGGACCCGGTTTTTACAAATCGCTTTATTCACAAAAAAATTTAATGATAAAACATTATTTTTACAAAAAGTATTATAAGAATAAGAAAAGATAAAACATTGCTATTGTTATCTCAACATGTCTTAAACATAGTCATTCTGTTGTCAAAAAATTAAGTTCAAGAAATTATTCCTTCTGGATGTAACACTTCTAATGTCACTTAGTATATATTATAATAACTAGAAATGAATTGATCGCAAGTACTGAATCGATGTCAGGAACCACTATTCTATGACGTTACCCGTGACAACGTTGTTTTGTGGCGCTAGTTTCGTGACGGTCGCCTCAGCATTTTATTGTAGAGAAAAAAAGTAATACAACACCAGTACATAAGCTTCGCTTTAAAATCTACAGTTATAATTGATATTATAATCTTAAGGAATAAAAAAAAACAAAAAAATGACGTAATTCAGCAAAACAGTGTCCATTTATAGGTAAAAATATGGAAAATAAATAATTATACGCTCTTAAAAGCATCATATTTGGACGTTTTGACTCACGGGACCCAGTTTAAAATAAAAACTAATTAAAATTTGTCCACTAGAAGCTGAGATATTTGAAATTTTTAGGTAAGTCGTTATTGTTAAAGCGTCAATTCATTTTTGGTACGGCTGAAATTGCTTTTGCCACCACTACCTCTTATTGATTTTTCTGTATCATTAAAGTTTTAAATTAACATTTAACCAGGTTACACAAAACAAGACAAGGTGAAAATTTGTATTCACTAAGAACCTACCTGGCACAACAAAGATATATGTTTATAAAACAAACTTTAAACCTTTGTACTATTGTTGTAAATACCTGTCAACTTTGATCAAAGATATGTAACTACAAAACTAATTAACCAATCATATTTTTTTTTGCAGCATTTGTTGAATATTCGATATAACTTAAAAAAGATGTTGTTGTAACATTAAAAAAGTTATTCTTTTTGTTTATTAGCTTAAAAATTGTAGAGTTACTTAAAACATTTCCTAGACTCACCTGTTTAATTGATTTGAATGATTCGAATTTTATTTGAAAGATTGAATCCTCTCTTATATGTAAAATAATTTTCAAGTACCGTAAACCGGAAATAAGATAGTACAGTTTCAAAATTTCTTGATTTCAGTGCTGCTTGTCGATCTCTGTTGTAGCTACTAGACTTTTTCGGGTAGTTCATAGATGTCGTATTAGTAGATGACGAAGTTTGTCTTCTTATTGGGCCGTCTCCTTTCGAAGGTTGGCAATCCAAGTGGCAATTGTGGCTTTAAAAACTGCTGCACGAAAGATGGTCAAAACATCTCCTCAGGTTTTTCAGCTATGAGTCCTGGCGTCATCCAACTAATCTTTAGCCCTGCACAATATAATTAGGAATAATTCATATCTTTCACCTCTCAGCACATGACGCAAGTATTGTATTTTTCTCAATTTGATTGTGCTGAGTAATTCTTTATTGCACCGAAGTACCTTACCTTTTGTAACTTTTTGTACCCATAATTACAGGACGAAATTAGGTTAATCATATTATTATGAAAGGTTTCACTCTAACAGTTTTTTTGAAGCCAGTAAGCCAGAAGTAACCAGCCTGACAAAACCTTCATTGGGACATTAACTTCGATTTACATCGATATAACATACCTTATAGAAAATGAAAGAAAGTTGATATTGAGGGAGGATGAGAAGCCAGTTTAGAAGGTGTAGAGGTAAACGACAATCCATATGCAAAGGGTGACCATAGTTTTACTTGGTGTCCTGAAGATACAAGCTAAGAAAGTGAAGAAGAAATTCTAGGAGCGATTGCACGTTCACGAAATATTGCACCAATGCCAATAGCGACTACTGGATGAAAAATTAAAAATACTTTTTTAAACAATAAATGTACTATGACCAATCTACGTGCTCTACCAAAAAAAGGTGATTTTGTCGTTATGCAATAGGACATCAATCTCTACCCAGGCAATATAGGGTGTTCAATTTTGTCACAGTTATGAAGAACAGTGGTAAGAAGTAGATGTGGTATAAACCATCAGATGAAATTTGGTATACACTGAAACAAATTATAAGAATTGTTAAAGGTCCGAAAATCCCAATAAATTCCTTGTTGATTGTAAATAAAATTTTTGTTTAATAATTATAGGTACCTACTCTTATACAACATGTTAACTACTTCAAATACTTGCTTTAGTAAGTTTAATTCAAGTTTTAATATAAGCAACAATTTTCCTAATTAAATAATGATTTTGAAAAGAACTACTTATTTAACACTATTTTTGTTTTTCCGCGTTACTATCCTTTTCCTCCTGAAGGATTTTATATATTTTTTTTTAATAAGCAGTAACAACTTTAGAGGCTAGAATAGTACAGAAGATCTTTAGATATTTTTGATCTATTACATACAGAAAAAAGGTGATAACCACCTTCCTGAGGTGAGAACGGTATAAAATAATTTATAGCACCCTTCCCCAATGAGTTTTTTTCTGAAGTGGAATCGAAAGCTCGGATGATAAGTAGTATTGTGCGAAAGGTTAATTTTTCTAGGTAAAATAGCAAAAATGTTACTAAAATATCAAAACTGTCACCATTTTCACTACGTTTTACGGTATTTGAAACTATTTTGTTAGCTCTGCATAACTTCGAAAATTGATATATTTTTTCCAAAGTCCAGATTCCAACATTATTTTGCAAAAACTACTTGATCGATTATACTGAAATTGTGTATCGTTTTTGTATATTAAAACTATTTTTTATGCAGTTTTTAAATATCTGCAAACGTTTATTAAGAAAACATTGATTTTTGACCCCTTTTTAATGTTTTTTTTTTAATTTTGGAAAATAATAAATATTTCTTTTAATTTTTTATCAGCATTATCTTGTAGGAAATTTGACCGCAAAATTTTTTTAATGTTACAATTTTTTTCTAAAATGTCTAGTTGCCGAGATACATCAACGAAAAAAAAAGAAAAAAACTTAATTTTTTACTAATTTCTTTAACAAATTATTTGATAAAAATTTAGTTCATATTTTGAAGTGTCCGCAAAGAAAAATTATTATTTCATTTCGAATATTATTTGACAGCCAACCTAAAAATAGGTTCCATCTAGTCTAAATATTCTAAATGTATTTCGGACGAATAGCTTCACCTACTACCTTTATATAGTCGAGGTATAACAGTCAGTTTCAGCAACATGCATAAGTATAACTTTGCTTGCTTGGTTTTTGTTTAGAGATCACCTGTTCGATTTCACAACAGAAACATATGACGGAGTTTGGCTTGAATTAATATTATTAAGTATATTGTAAGACGCCGTGAACAATTAAGAACTGTTAGATATTTGTTCTATGTATTGTTGCACTTGTAGTCAAAGGCAGATTAATGTGACCACCATTGTTATTTGGTTTTAACTGTGTCAGAATTAGTTTCAACCACAAATCCATTATAGATTTAATGCATAAACTGAAATAAAGCAATTAATTTATTCATTTTATTGACTGGCTACTAGTATGAAGTTTCGATAACTAGGAACTAACCTTCAAAACTTATAGCACGAAATTTTAGTTCTAAGTTTTGGCAACAAATGTAAGGCATGTAAAATATGCTTAAAAAACGCTGGATTTAACTTTCACATAACAAATGATCTGAAACGTTTAAAGCTTTTTTTTTTAATTTCGCTACTACGTTTTTAAAAAGAACCAAACTCGTATAAACTTGTAACATAGGAAATCTTTTTTTTTTATGGTGCTAGAAAGGTCACCAATGAAGACACTGAGGACGGCAGCCAGATGGTTGGTGGAGAGCGAGTCGTGGGTTCGAAACTAGCTTTTGGAACCGTAAATGGGTCAAACGGAAGAAATAAGTAAAGATAGGACAGCATACGATATATTAGGAAAGATACAGAAATAAACAAAAAGATAGATGAGTAAAATTACCAAAGACAAGATAAGATAGAAAAAGGGCGCCACTTAACCTTTTGGGGTCAAAGGGGAAATTAAGAAACACTAGAAACGAAAAGAGGTAAAGAAAGATATTTAGATTCTGAGACCAAATCCAAGGAAAGATATCAACAGTTACATAAATTTAATCAACACACTATCTACACAAATAATAAATATATTAGGTGGACTCCGTCGACCTACTTACCTACGAAACTTAATCAACCTGATCTTTCAATATAATATTGAATATTCAATGAATGAATATTCAGATGTATTTTTATATCAGAAAATTTATTAGGATTCGAGAAATAAAATTCATAATTTAAACAGAACAATATTTTCAACAACACGATTAAATTTGGATAAATCTGATAATAAGATGCATCTCAAAGAAATGCATCTTTAATTATTAAAGTGGTATACATATAAAAATAAACAGTATGATAAATAATAAATAACTTTACAAATACAATATAATATAAAGTCATGGACAAATTAAATTATCAGCGAAGGGATTTTCGTATTATTAAAAAATATTCAACTAAAACTGATTGAAGAAATCTCAATTTGCTATTTATGTGCTTATCTCGAGATAACGGGTTAAATATGTATAACAAATATAACAAGTAACAAAAATTAATTAAAATTGAATTCACAGGAATACAAAAGGTGACAAAAATTTTGAATTATAAAAATTAAATCAACCCGCATTTAATTTTAATTTAATTATCTGTTCCGAACTGTTGTTTAATGATTAACTAATTTTACTAAGAATTAAATGTTCGTTATAATTATTTATGAGAAGTTCTTACTAGCTGATTGAAAGTTTGTATAAAAATATTCTTCTTCTTCTTTTGGCATCATAACCCTGGATGGGTCTTTGCCTGTCTCGCTATGTCCTTCCATTCAGATCTCTCTTGTGCCCTTCTTTTCCATTGTCTTATGTTCATTATTTTCAGGTCGTCTTCCACGTCATCCAACCATCTTGTTCTGGGCCTTCCTTTTTTTCGCCTTCCTATGGGCTTCCATTGTAACATTTTCTTTGTTGTTTTTGCATCGTTTTGTCTCTGCACATGTCCCAGCCATGACAGTCTTTGACTTTTCACAAATCTGTATGAAAATATTACCTGTTCTTAAAATTGAATACAAAATCAGTAGTTAACCTTAACTACGGATAAAAAATAATCAAACGCAGATTCGCTCAGATATTTGAAGATAATATGATTATCATATTATTCGTCCAGATAATTCAAGGTAATTGATTATGATAACTTACAGTAAATTTTGATGACTGCTGCACGACTTCACTGAACCTAATATACGTTACTTGTATTAAGCATTGAAGTTATTTAAATTAAACGTACTTTATAACCATATTTAATCTAATATGATATTAGATTAAGAAACTCAAATATATAAGTATATACATATTTAAAAAAAAAAGTCACAGAGAACGGTAAGATAAGCGAGCGTTTTTACTCGAAGATCGCTCGACCAGAAGTAATGTTATTCCTCTCCAAATATACCAAACTACCCAAAAAATAAGATGTAATATCCCCCACTTAAAAATGACAGGCTAACCTGTACGTATTTCTAAGAAGATAAACAGCTTCTACCGACATCGAAAATAACGGGATGCTTCTAGCTAGGACGTCATAAAATATAATTACTTTTGGATTAGGTTCTTACAGAAGAATACCATAATTAAGATACCTTCCACGACTTTGGTTGCAAGGGTATCATACAGAACCTACCCGTAACCGGAAAAGGATTAGCTAAGGATTAACCCAACCGGCGTCTTTTAATAAGTAGATTCGCCTGGACTGAGAACTTTGTGATAAAATTTTCCAATAGTAAACAGAATCATCCACAAATAGTATATATTTGCAAATACTGCCAGGGGCGTCTCAGCAATAGGGGTAAAGGGATTAAAAATTGTTTAGTATTTTAATTATAAAAAAATGTTACAAACTACATAAAAAAACTGTAGTCTTGAAGGCACTTTTCGTGACGTGCGAGCGTTTATAATGTAAAACAATAAATTGTGCGTACTTATTCATATTTTAAATACATCACATTTGTTACCACCATTGGTTTTTAAAGACTGATCACAAAAAAAGGAAAGTTTAATACACATAGTCAATGAAAGTGATCAATTTTATTGATCTTACGACAATCGTAAAAAATGGCAGAACTGAGTTGATTCTCAGTAAAATTCGGAAACTGTAGTAGAAAGCTGTTCTCTTTACCTTTATAACGCATTATGATTTTTGTAAATAGGGCACTTGGATCGAAAGATATCGAAGTTTTACCGTCAAATGCTGATGCAAATTTTATTAAAAATTTATTTCGCATCTTTAACTGACATTTAAAATCGACGGTCTCTTCAAGCGTTGTTTCTAAGAGAACGGTTTATTCTACACAAAAAAAGCAAAAACATTTTTATTTAAAATTATTTTAGCTGTATTTTTTATTTGAAACAATAAACATTGTTTATTGTTTCGGAATGTTATTGTACGGAATCTAAACATATACGGACACAAAATTAGTATATTGGATGTATATGTCACTAATGAAGACACAAGATAACGATACGTTCTACCAAAAACTGAAAGACGTATTCTCAAAATTAGGCAATGAGCGTCAAAAAATAATGATAGGCAACCTAAACGTAAGAACTGAATGAAGACAAAATAATTCAGTATTAGATATAGCGAATAAATCAAAAATATTAACGAAAATAAACTAAGACTATGTACACAATTCGACCTAAAAACTATAAAATTATAAATGGATTATATCCCCAAAAATTGTACATATAGCATTTTTCACTTAAAAATGCTTGCACGTCATTCAAGATTTAAGACGTCAAAACACACAGCGTTGCCAAAACATCCGAATAGTAAATAAGTGAGAAATTGTTAAAATGTCAACTATTTGTCAAACTATTATAATAACAGTAAATGCACTTAATTTTAAGACTACTGAAACACGCTAAAATACATAAGAAAACATTTTAATGCAAAATTATATATTCTAAATTTTAAACTTACCTCTTTTAGGGCTGTAATAGTAAAAACGTCCCGCCATTATTTCTTGTTCAAAATAATCTGTCTTGTATGATAGCTTATCAGCTTTCTACAGACTATTTATTTGTTTTAACATAGCACAATCACAATATACAACAATAATTAGTTTTTTAAGCTATTAATATAAATTTAATATGTATTTATAAATACAATTTATTAATATATATTATATTATGAACAAATTGTGTATTATTGTATTAAGAACTCAAAACATAAACAAAATTCTTACTCTAAAAAAGCGTAAGTCTGAACTGTCAATAAAATTTGAAGTATTCTGGTATCAGTTGCGTACAATTATCTAATCTATTTAAATAAAATTATCATTTTGTGGAATATTAGACTTGAGTTATTTCATCAAATTTATATTATTACTAATAACAAATGTTTTTGGTGATTTAATCTATATAACTTTAAAATTTCCAATATAATGATGATTACATTTTTCTGATTATTACACCACGTTGACGCCTGTGAAAGATCGAGCAATTTCGTATGGGTTTCGTATTATTAACTGTGTTAGGAACATCTGAACTCTAAGGTTAACCTTCTGAAAATTTTAAATACAAGTGACGTCACTTTGTATAAATCGTGACGTGCAAGTCTTTTACTTTGAAAAATGGTATAAATATATTTGGCATCACAACAAAAGACAATTAAAATCAATTATTGACTATATTTTTTTTAATTACACACATCTGAAGTGAAAATAAAAGACACCCGGGTATACTCGTACAAGGGTTTAGAATGTGGATGAGATCATTACTGACTTAAATCTCGAGCTCAAATTTTGCATAAACATAAAAATAATCATATCTCAACCGAAATCTACCAAACAACTGAGAGGTCTAGAAGAAATGAAGATCTCGTTCTGGAATGTGTATACTGTTAAACGACTAAACAACCCTATACCTATATTTTCTATCCATCCATGATAATACAGTCAACGTCCACGTTTCTATACTGTCAAATAAGATCTCTCTATATTTGAACGATTACTTTTCTATTTTACTATTCAAGATAATTAGTTTTCTTTGTGCAAAAACAGTGTTATAATCAAATTCATCTAGGATCAACGGTTAAATCTGCAAAAACCAGTAAGTAAACAATGTTTGTTTACATATATTTAAGCGTTTATTGTCAATCGAAAAACAACCATCATTTTTCGAAGTTTTGCTTAATTGAAATATCAAAACAAGCTCGTCAGGTGAATAGCACCGCACGCACCCACAATTTAAAATATTAATGTACCGTTTAAGTAATGGATAAAAAAATCCAGGGGACTATGTCCCCAACCCTCCTCTAAACCTTCCTATACCTAATAATTTACGTTAATACAATTCCCAATCATACGCATCAATTACAACAAAAAATCATCCAAACATCATCCAAATTTCCCGATAAATAGCAAGCCATCTCATTTACTTCCATTGACGACGTAAAAATTGAAGATTATCTAATAGCTTGTCAGTATTGTAAATCCTAAATGTATTATTTTTGCCTCACGGATTTCGTAAAATAGAATATGCATTTACTTGTCGTTAAAATGACTAGTAGATAACTTTTAAAAAAATTATGCTTCAATTAAAGTAAACAATCAAATTCTCACTGCCCGCAAATTGATCACTTCAAGTCAAAGAATTGTTTTATCCAATATATGCCCCAGCATACCACAATCTATTTTAAAAGTAGAGCTATTAAAGCTAGGTCTAAATCTATTATCGCCTATCAACTTTGTAGCATTTCAATTTCATTGATTCTTTGGTGTATATTGAAATCCCCTCGTATGTGTAATATATTGAAATCTCCTCATATATGTTTAAAAAATCAAAGAGTATTTTTAATACATTTCAGTTTCCTATTCGTACGTATTAGAACCCAAATAATATTTAATTCTTTTCAGCTTCGCCAAGTAATAAAAACCATTTTATAGTTGTTTATTTATTTCTAGGCTGCGTATTTTGCTCGATATTCTTTGATTTATGCCTTAATAATCTACATCTTAATTTTTGTTGTGTTTTGTTTATTTCAAGTACTTTGTTTATTCTAACTTATATGAAATAATTTTGAGGATAATGAGATGACTCCCGTTGGAGCTGCGATCAAGAGCGGTTCAGCGTTGTGTCCAAATTCGTATCAAATTTGTGAAATTTTTTGTTTTTTGACCTTTTTCATAGAAAATGTGTAGCAGTGTAATGTCAATGGTTCAGTTAATGTATTAAGTGAGGATTGGAAGAATAGTCGTTTCCATCCTCGTTTTGTTTCTCTCTGGTTGTCATCCAAGGCATTTTGGCAGTTTGGATATGAACTTGTTCGGTTGTTCTTTGCACATAGAGTGAAGCCCAGGTCTAACCCAGTTGTAGTTCCAGTAATGGTTCAAGAAAATTCTAGTGTTTTAGTGAAAAATTCAGGTAACATTTTGTTCAAATTTTAAAGTAAAGACAGATCATTTTTTTATAAAGTATTAATTGCTTTCGTTAAAATTTAGAAATTGTAACATTTAAAAATTGGAAATTTTAGGTTTTGAGTTTAGCTGTCATTTTAAATTTTTCTCTTTTAAATTTAATGTTTACATAAGACAGCTAAAAGAAAAAAGTTAACCTCTGTGCGGTAACATTTGTAAGTTTTTTGTAGTATCTTCAACTCCTAGAGTTTGTAAATGGATGATATGTAAGTTTTTTGTATTTTTGTATGTTACGACTATTGAGGTAATATTTTTGCATTGTTTTTTTTTAATATTCTTGTATTCTCTATGTTTTGTAACTGTTTGTGGTAAGACACAATAAATGTTAAATTTTGTTTTCTTAACATTTTGTTTATTTTTTAACTAACTCTTTTTTTGAGTTTGATTTGAAAAAGATATGTTTTTTATGTTTAATAATTATTTCTCTAGTTACAACTAGTGGTTGTAATAGGTATAATTAGGCACCTCAAAGTGGCGCCCTATATTAAATTACTAGGGGTATTTCCTATTTCTTTTTGTTTTTCACGACCACAGTTCTCCTAACAAACCCTAAGTGCCGTTCGCACAACTAGCGTTTATTTTGCTTGCCCTATCTTTACCCCCATAATCTTACCCTGAGGTATGCAAAGTATTTTCGTTTCGTATTTTCGCAACTTCTTAAAATAAACGCGTCTCGCCCAGAATTTAGTCATATTCTCAGTTTTCGCCAATAAGCGGATATTACTCCTTTAGAAAACAATGCAACATTACCAGCTTCTTTCATAATAAATTTCGACAATACATCATATAGAATTTTTTTAGCAAACGACAACCTTGAATGTATTTTATGTAAACAATCACGTCACTTAGCTGTAGGATGCCCACCACAAAACGAGCAAACTCCATTAGATAATTTCACTTAATACGCAGAAGTCGCCAACATTCTAGCGTCTAATGATGAATCTTGTCAAAACATAAGCGCATCTTCAGTTAACCAAAATGTCAATGTAAATATCAAAGAACGAAATAAACAGAGTACGGAATCAATAAAAGCATTTGAAACGGTAGCCCAAGAAACTTCAACAATTTCCACTTAACGACAAATGTCAGAGTCTACACCACCGCATGAAGATCTCTAAAAACAACCCACATTTCAAAAACCCAAACATAAGAAATTAAAACCGGAAAAATCCATTCACGATGAAATGCAACCATTAAAACAAATGTTTGAAGACAATAAAAACAATTTTACACTGAACTATAATCAAACTTTAAATTTCTTTGAATCAGCCCCACATAACGCAGACATATTGGATCTTCTTAAAACCTATACCGACAATGTACCAGGTTCCCTTAAGGATCTGGGCACTATGTACACAAAAAGCTCAAAAAGTTGAAAACAAAAATCACAAACATCAAAAGAAAACCACAGCATCAACTCTTTAGAACATCTCCATCAGTGGACAGCGAACTCTTATCCTCTCAAGAAAACTTAAGTACTTAACGTTCAGATCTACAAGGTGGTCCAGAATTATGTACATACATTAATTTCTAGAGCTCATAGTACGTCCAAAATTAAGGGTACTTCTTTATGTAAACTTTTTATAAAACTGAATAATGAGGGAGATACAACCCTTTAAAGGGGTGAATTGAAATTCTTATTTTTTCAAAAAATCTTCCAAACGGTTTTGAATACGGAGTTCATAATTTGGGAGTGAATATAAGACATTAGGAGAATCAATTTTATGTCACCACCTACCATATTCTATATTAATACAGGGTAGTTTTGGAGGGTAAGTGGGGGTTATTGCGTCACATGTTTTTTAATTTTTACATATTTTAAAAAAATATTTAAAACATTGCTTCCTTAGACTTTTCTACGCAAAAAAGGTGCTCTTGTAATATTTCGATAGATATCACCGTTTTCGATTTATTTAAAGTCGAAGGTATACATGCATTTTATTGTAATCATTACATTTCTGAATATTCATCAAGTATGCTTTGGAATTGACACTTGTGTTAGCAACAACACTTTATTCTCAAGTAGTCTATGAATTGTCAGTGACGTTTAATAACAATTAAATTATTTTATCTACACTTTTATTGTACCCGACAGTGAAATTCGAAATATTACAAAAGTCTAAGGAAACAATTTTTAAAATATTTTTTTAAAATATGTAAAAATTAAAAAACATGTGACGCAATAACCCCCACTTACCTTCCAAAACTACCCTGTATTAATATAGGATGTGGTAGGTAGTGACATGAAATTAATTATCCTAATGTCTTAGTATCACTCCCAAAATATGAACTCCAGATTCAAAACCGTTTGAAAGATATTTGAAAAAATAAGAATTTCAATTCACCCCTTTAAAGGGTTGTATCTCCCTTATTATTCAGTTTTATAAAAAAGTGTACATAAAGAAGAACCCTTATTTTTGGACGGTCTATGAGCTCTAGAAATTAAAGTACATAATTCTGGACAACCTTGTATAATACAATGGAATCTCAACGGGTACCTCACCCGTTGCGAAATAATGTTACAAAAGCTAATTGCTCAACAAACGCCATCAGTTATTTGCCTTCAACAAACTCATTTTAAAGACTCTTACCATGCAATTTTAAAGGGTTTTAAATGTTTTTATAAAAACAGAACCAATAGAGATAAAGCAAGTGGTGTTTTACCACCAATACCTTTAAATACATCCTTAAAAGCTGTTGCAATCACAATTAATAGTGATATAAAGATCTCAATATGCAACATTTATATTCCACCGAGTGAAAATTTTTTAACTGCCGTAATTGAGGAACTACATTAACAGATCCCATCTTCCCGTATACTATTAGGAGATTTTAATAGTCATAGCCCATACTGGGGATCCAAATTTCGATCATTAAAAGGAATACAAGGTAACCAACAAGATTTAATATACAAACAAGAGAATCCTCAGTTATCGACCCCAGTATGTGCGATCCGATCCTACAAAAATCCTTAAATTGGGAAGTCCATCCCTACTTATATGGAAGTGATCACTTTGCTATTCTTATAACCCGTCCTTTTAAACCGCCTTAACCACTCCTCTCTCAAAATGGAAATTATACCGGGCAAATTGGACATACTTCTCAAACCAAGTAGACCAAAAACTCCCATATCTCCCTGACCCTAGTACCTAAAATATATCTTTATTACTAGTACTATTAGAAGCAAGCCATCAAAAAATACAAATGAGCTTTTAACAAATTCACACTATGTCCTACTACACAAAATCAAATAGAATATAAAAAACTAAGAGCTGAATCTCGATATCAGATTAAGCAAACCAAAAAACAAAACTGGAAATCTTTTGTGGCATCCATCAACAACTCTACTCATCTGTCTGCATTATGGAAGAAAATTCGTCAACTATATGGAAAACAGCAAAACACCCAAATTAGTTTCTTAAAACATAATGATCAATTCATTACCTCAACAGAAGAAATCACAGAAATTTTTGCAGACCTTTACGAACAAAATTCCAGCACTAATAACTACTCTCCAAATTTTCTTCAATTTAAATTTAGAAATGAAAAGAAGAAGATAATGATCACAGCTAATACGGAAGACTACATGAACTTTCCAATTTTACTGGAAGAAATGGACGATGCATTGTTTGGTATAAAAAAACTCTTCTTCGAGTCCAGATGATATACCAATAATTTTTCTCCAAAAGCTAAGCAAAAGCGCCAGAACAAACGTCCTTAATGTTTTGAACCAAATGTGGATTCAGTACTACTTTCCAAACTATTGGTCAGAATCATATATTATTTCAATCCCTAAACCCCTAAAACCGAAAACAGATCCCCCATCCTATAGACCAATATCCCTAACCTCGTTAACCTGTAAGCTATTTGAAAAGATTATTAACCGTCGTCTTACATGCTTTCTGAAAGATAAAAAATTACTTATCATGAAGCACTCATTAACAAAAAAGACTATCTAGCTATTCCTAAAATTTATTCAAAATTTTTTTCAACTTAGAACATTTCAGGTACGAGCAAATGGAACACTATCATCAACTCGAATCCAGGAAAATGGAGTCCCCCAAGGATCGATGTTAAGTGTAACTTTATTTTTTGTTGCAATTAACGACATCTTGAAACAATGTCAACATACAGTAAAAGCAAGACTATACGCAGACAATCTAGTTATCTTACTAGGAGGAACATATCTAGAATCTCCCCAAGAATCCTACAAAGCGCATTAAATAATCTCCAGAAATGATCTGAAAAAACAGGACTCAGTTTATTTAACGAAAAAACAAAATGCTTGTTCTTCTCAAAAAAGCGAAAAGAGGATAATCCAATTTTAATATTGAATGGTAAGAATCTGATTTTTGCAAAAGAAATAAAGTTCCTCAGTCTTACATTTGACAAAACATTGAATTGGAAAAGTCACATTAAAAATCTAAAAGGTACTTGCCAGCAAAGCATTAATATTTTAAAAACACTGTCAAACATCACCTGGGGCAGCGATACGGCAACTCTTCTACGAATCTATTAATCCTTAGTTCGATCAAAAATTGACTACGGCTCAGTGGTATATAACTCAGCCAAGAGATATGTTCTTGAAGAACTAGATGTAATTCAAAATATAAGACTGCGAGTCGCTTTGGGTGCCTTTCGAGCAAACCCCATACTAAGTATATGTAAAGAATCAGGGCAAACCCCTTTACAATTT
Source organism: Diabrotica balteata (assembly GCA_918026665.1). Classification (NCBI taxonomy): domain Eukaryota; kingdom Metazoa; phylum Arthropoda; class Insecta; order Coleoptera; family Chrysomelidae; genus Diabrotica; species Diabrotica balteata. The sequence continues at coordinate 49,806,973 of OU898283.1, read as the reverse complement.
AGGAGAGATTTTTTAAGTTTGTCGTTTTCTTGTAAAGTTCTATCCTCTCTAGATAACCCAGTCTACCATAACGTTTATAGCCATCGTTTTAACCACTACTTCTCATCTCATCCTCAGTGTAATCCGCCTTTCTATGAACGAATTAACCGATTGCATCATAAATATAGCATAATATTCCCGACAATTTACCACCCTTCCGAAAACCCTCCTCCTCAATGGACTGTAAATAAACCACCAGTAATCACTGATCTATCAAAATTTAATAAACATGAATCCCCACCAGCCTAGATCTACACAGATGCATCAAAAACAACGGACGGAGTCAGCGCAGCCATTTTCTGTAATACTCATAATCTTCTTCAAGTGCTCTGTTCGTTGCGAACGTTGGCTATTAACATGGCAAGTTTGATCTTGTTTGCGGCGCTTCTGAATAGTTCGACCGATGTGAGCCCGAACCACTTCCGCAGATTTTGGAGCCACGAGTGTCTTCTCCTGCCTGGCCCTCGCTTACTGTCTATTTTTCCCTGGACAATCAATTGTAGCAGACGGTACTTATTGTGTCTTAATATGTGGCCTAGATATTCAAGCTTTCTTTGTTTAATTGTATTTACGATTTCTTTCTTCTTTCCGATTCTTTGGAGTACCTCTATGTTGGTGACATGTTCGGTCCAGGATATACGAAGAATGCGTCGGTACACCCACAATTCGAATGCTTCTAGTTTTCTCGTTAGCGTCTCCGTCAGCGTCCAGGCCTCCACGCCATACAACAAGATCAGAAAAATGTAGCATTTAGCTATACGTAGTTTTAGGGGAAGAGACAAATCCTTGCTTATGAGGAGCTTTTTCATATTGCTCAATGCTGCTCTAGCTCGTTCTATTCTAGCCTTAATTTCTATGGTCTGTTCCCATTTTGCATTTACGTTGGTGCCAAGGTACACATAAGATTCTACATGGTCAATTAGTATGTTACTTATCCGTAATTGTCGAGCAGGTTGTTGCTTTTTGCTTATCAGCATCCACTTTGTCTTCTTGAAGTTGAGGCTCAGGCCGTATTCCTCACTAACTGAATAAAGTCTTTCCATTACTTGTTGTAATTCGTCTATGGTACTGGCAAGGATCACCGTGTCGTCGGCATATCTTATATTGTTCGTTAACTCGCCGTTTATTTTTATGCCCTCATTTGCATTTTCCATACATTTGTTAAATATTTCCTCGGAATACATATTGAATAGGAGTGGGGATAATATACACCCCTGACGGACACCTCTTTTGATCTGCACGCTTTCAGTGAGTTCGTTGCCAATTTTTGCTCTTGCTGTTTGACCCCAGTATAGGTTTGCCACAATTCGAATGTCCTTGTCGTCAATACCTGTCTTTCGCAGAATACCTATCAATTGTTCATGATTGACATTGCCAAATGCTTTTCTAAAATCTACAAAGCACAAATGCACGTCTTTATCAACGTCTCTACACCGCTGTATAAGCACCTGGAGAGCGAAAATTGCTTCTCTAGTTCCAAGTGCTTTCCGAAAACCAAACTGCGATAAATACTCATAATACTAAATTTAAATTGCATAATAACTGGACTATCTCTAATGCAGAACTATACGCAATCCTTGAAGCCCTAAAATTCATTAACAAAACGAACCAGAGAAACTTCACAATCATAACTGACTCAATCAATGCCCTTTGTGACATCCAAAACATATTCACCAGCAACCTTATTCATAAAGACATTTACAAAGAACTTCAAAATGCTGCAAAGGAAAACAAACACGTGGTATTAATCTGGGTTTCATCCCATATTGGAATACACGGTAACGAAGTTGTAGACCGTCTAGCTCACGAAGCAGCGACAAGTGATGGCAAGTGCAATTAAATAAAATAGTATAAAGTGATCTTAAATTGTGCTTAAAAAACATATTTAGTTGTGCGTGGAAAAACAAATGTTAGCAGTGTTCCGAAAAACTAAGGAAAATTAACGACAATGCTTTACAAAAACAAACCTTAGCGTTACCTAGAAAAAAACAAGTCATCTTTTCTCGACTTCGACTTGGTCACACCCGCCATAAACATCTTTACCGAATTACAAGAGACAATCTTCTATACTGCAACCAGTGTGAAACCAACAGTACAGTAAAACACATTTTAACCGAATGTCAAATTTTTCAGGAAACGAGAAGACAATTCAACCTTTCTAGCGACATAGGCGAGCTTCTTAGAGACAACAATCATCTAAACAATATTATAAAGTTTTTAACGGCTATAGGCACAAAAGATATTTAAATTAAAATCTTGTCTGTATCACAAATTACATATCAATCTTCTTCCATGTTAGTATGTAATTAATATTTACCTTTCTTTATTCTAATATGTATTTTTCATTGTTTTTGTCTATAACCTAGATAAATCAATAAAACAAAAAAAATAAGATCTCTAACATATAGAAGTGAAGTATCAGAATTCATAATCACGGTATTAGATTTTTAGATGGTTTCACCAGGTAGAAATCGTATGATTTCTCTTTTTGTTATTAAATTTGTTTTTATTTTCGGAAAATCAAAATAAACAAAACAATACATTATGCCAATATAAGCAAATAAATAGATAATATTTTATATCTTTTGAACCGACTTCATGAACTGAATATCATTTTAAATATTAATTAATTTAAGTGGTGATATATTGCCTAAAACGTTATGGTAAATAGAAATCCAGAATTAATTAATTAAGTAATTATTATAAATTAAGAAAAAAAAACTAATTAAAATTTAATAATTAAATTATTCATTTTAAGTCACATAATTTGTATTTACTTTTTATTGTTGTTGAAAAGTTGGCAAATAATTTTTCATATTTTAAATAATTAATTAAATAAAAAATAGTCAAATTTTATAACTCTTAAAATTTTTTTACAATATCGTCATCCAGCCCGTTGCAGACCTGTTAAATATAGGTTAAAATGATAGGCATAAACATTCGTTTATGTACTGAGCTGCTTAGATTCATATTGTTCTCGCGCCCTCCTGATATCATTCTTTCTTACAGATTATCCAGACCAGTCTCATTTGATTTTGCGAATTGGAAAAAATTGCGTCTTATTCATTTTCTTCGTCGATTTTATCGTTTAAATTTTATCCCAGATAGTGAATTCGATCATTTATCTGCCACACATCTTTTTTTTTAATTTGGCAGAATTAATGATATTATTCTATTTCTGCATAATAAAATACCTTTTCTATAAATTTAACTGGATGGCCGTGACGTGGTGGCTGCCTTGACTGACATATTTTTAGATCTATAGCATCTTACTGTATGTGTGGAGTCTTACGGTTGTGGTTGCGTTGGTTTAGATATCGCAAATAACTGTCTTTAACAATTTATTTCATTTCTTCAGAATTATTCGAAATAGACGACATTGAAAATATAAACGTGACCTGGTTTTCTTCTTCATGTGCCTTGTCCGTTCCGAACGTTGGCAATCAACATGGCTATTATGACTTTGTTTACGGCAGATCTGAATAGTTCAGCAGATGACAATCCGCAAGTTTTGGAGCCACGAGTGTCTTCTTCTCCCTGGAGCTCTTCTGCTGTCAATTTTTCCTTGAACGATCATTTGTAGTACTCTATATTTATTATGTCTCATAACGTGACCCAAGTATTCCAATTTTCTTTTTTTTATACTTATTCCTACCTCTCTTTCTTTACCTATCCGGCGTAGTATCCCTTCGTTGGTCATGTGCTCAGTCCAGGATATACGTATTATACGTCAATATGCCCACATTTTGATATGGTAGAAAATTAAAACAAGCCATACTGATCAAAAGACATAATAGGACACCATGGTTTAGAAAAAGAAATAAATGAAAAATATAGAGAGAAACGAGAGGCATACACGAAGTACAAAACATCAAATACTCCAGAATCCCGAGACACCTACAGAAGAATCCAAAATGAAACAAAGCAGTTGGTAAGATAAACAAAACATGAACACTGGGTACTTCTTCTTCTTCTAGTCCCATGACCGTTATTGATCGTTGGATATCAATTGGCTACCATATTCGCTATCGTGACTTTATTGACAGCAGCTTTAAATAACGATGTAGTTGATTTTCCATACCATTGCCTTAGATTTTTCAGCCATGAAGTATTCCAGCTTGCGTTTCTTTATTATATTGACCAGTTGTGTTGTTTGGTTCAGCCGTCTAAGAACCTTCTTATTTCTAACTCTGTCGACCCAGCTTATTTTCAGTAGTCGTCTGTATACCCACATCTCAAAGGCTGTCAAGCGTTTAAGGATAGCCTCAGGTAGAGTCCACGCTTCTACTCCATACAGCAGGACGGGAAAGATGTAGAAATATGTTATTCGAACTCTAAGGTGAATGCTTTGATTGTGACTGCAAAGTACTTTTCTCATTTTTACAAAGGCAGCTCGGGCTTGTTCTATTCGGCTTTTAATTTCTGCGGTTGGATCTCGACTCTCATTGATATTACTGACGAGACATATGAGTTTCTCTATTCTGTCCAATGTGGCATCCCGGACTTTTATGCCGTCCTGTATATAATTTGTTTGCTAACTATCATATATTCAGTTTTCTTAACGTTAAGTTTTAATACATACTGATCACAATTTTGATATTTTGTGTTGTATTTTGTTCATTAGATTTTGAAGGTCTTCTCCGCAATTGGCAAGGACTAAGGTATCGTCGGCATATCTAATATTGTTGACGGTTACTCCATTCACAATAATACCATCGGTTGTCTCCATTAAGGCTTCCTTAAATATTTCCTTCGAATATAAGTATAAAAAGTAAAGGCGACAATATACAGCCTCTTTTTATATTTATTTCATCGGACAGTTCTTGTTTAATCTTTATTCTTGCCACTTGATGCCAGTATAGATTTGTAATTATTTGTAGATATTTATCGTCCAATCCAGCTGTTTCCAATATTTCTAGCATTTTGTTATGTCGGACTTTGTTAAAAGCCTTTTCAAAATCTATTGCAATCAACGAATGAAAAAATTCTTAATAAACTTTACGTTATCGTTGGATAGCCGATACCATTTTGTAAAAACGTTTATTTATTCCATATTGCTATACGAAGTGGAAACATGGACTCTCGGAATTACAAGTATGAGGCGTATAGAAGCCTTTGACATGTGGGTTTTTCGAAGAATGCTGAAGATCTCTTGGACAGACCACGTGACCAACAATGAGGTGCTTAGAAGAATGGGCACTGAGAGAGGACTCCTAAATATTATAAAAAACAGAAAAACGAGTTATCTAGGACATATTTACAGAGGAGAAAAATACTACTTCTTACGAATTATAATGGAAGAGAAAGTGAAAGAAAGAAGAGGTCCAGGAAGAAGAAGTCCAGGAAAAAGAAAATGCTTCTGGTTGAAGAATGTAAGAGACTGGATAGGTATGGTCACAAATTCGATACTAAAAACAGCTCAATATAGAGAGAAATTTGCTGTAGTTATAGCCAACCTTCAGTAATAAAGAAGGCACCTTAAGAAGAAGACACATTTTAAGTTATATCTCTGCATCTCTGCACCTGTATACTAAACAAGGCTTCTCTTGTACCCAAGCCACTCCTAAACCCAAATTAAGTATTGGTAATTCTGTCCTCTAACAGCGTGTAAATTTTGCTGTGTATTACTCGCAGGAAAATCTTCAAAACATGACTCATCAGACTTATTGTCCGATAATCACCGCATGTCTTTGAACAATGTTTCTTATACTTTTTCCAAAGTCAATTTTCCAAGTGGCGGCTTTTGAGCTTCTTTGATGCAAATGCCGACCATTGGCGTGGAAATTAAGAAAAGGGATCAGTTCATCAAACGCATATTTCAAGAAAAATCATAATTTTTATTAATTTTTACATAATTATATTCAGGAAAATTTTTTTTACAGAACAATTTTTTAAACAAATTCAAAATATCACCTTTTGTGCTCCAAAAAATATTTTTTAGGTTTTTGGGTGACTCTAAATAAGATCTATGTCATTTTTCTCAAAAGTTAATAGTTTTGGAGATATAGGCGATTTAAAATCCGAAAAATGCGATACCTAATATGCATTTTCGAGGCTTGAAAAATATGTAAATGAGTATTTTTGAGATTCAAGAGTATTTAAACTAAAGTCTCGACATTGATTTTGGTGAGAAATTGGGGTAATATTTTCCGTAGCAGAAAAAGGAGATCTTTTGAATTTGAATTGTTTCCGGCAAAAATGTCCGGCACCCTTCAACCTTCGATTTGTTTAAACGCGGTATTTTTGAATAGGAAGCTTCAAAGGACAGAATCAGTTTTTTTTTTCAAATGTGAGCGGGCTCACAACATCTAATAAATAACAAATTAATTCTTTCAAATTAAAGCTTGTTAATTTTAGTGATTTATAAGAATATTGGACTTATTATTTAGTTTTTACATAAACCATAATATTTTTTTACAATTATCTGTAAATAATGGTTCATTCTGTCAGAAAATTTTAAAAGATTGTCTATCCAGCAAGGACAGAAAATCTCAAAATATTGTCTGTCCAGCAAGGACCACGAGGAGGTATGAGCCTTCCTTGCCAGGAAAGGAAAGGGTTAGGTATGTTAGTAAGAATATAAAGTTAGTTTTTTTTTCATTTTGTTTTTATTATTTTTTTTTTTTTTGTTTTTATATTTTTTTTTGTTTTTTGTTTTTTTTTGTTCTGACTCTATACAGTGTGTCGCATTTAAGATGAAGATACCCCTATATTTCGGCTATTAGAATAAATACCAATTTGAAATTTTGCACAGTCATACAGGTTGTCAATTCACATTTTTTAAGATAATCAACTGAAATTTAATTTTTAAACACGGCCTACTGTTAATGCACAAACAGGGTGAATCTTCAATATTTTGCTTCGAGTTAGAGATATCGGAAAAAGTTATTTGGAAAAGATGTTCCAAATATTATTATAACCCCACATAACAAAGTTTTATGTCAAAATTCGCACTTTTACTTTTTTCAATAATTGAAGAGCTTATTTCCAGTGTCTTAAATCCAAAATTTCGATTTTTTTAATTTTCTTTTTTTAAACTTTATAGATTTCTTCAAGTCTAAAATAAAGTTATATGTACCAAAACAACTTCTTATTTGCCATTTAAAAGTGCATATGAAAATTGTAAAATTGTATAATTTGTATGTTAAATTTGTATGAAAATCTGTAATTTCATGGATTTCATTATATGGATTTAAGACACTTTGGAAATAAGCTCTTCAATTGTAGTCAGGATTCTAAAACGGACAGTTGGCTGTCCCGAGATGCATCTTTAGACAGCCAATTGTAGATTTAGGATCGAGATTACAAATAATACTGAAAAACTAAAATTGCGAATTTTGTCATGAATTTTGGAATGTGCGGTTACAATAAGTGGAATAACTTTTCCAAATAAGTTTTTCCGATTTCTCTAACGCGAAGCAAAATATCGAAAATTTACCCTGTTTGTGGATTCGCAGTAAGCCGCGTTTAAAATTTAAATTTCAGATAACTAACTATCTTAAAAATATGTGCACTATCAACATGTATGACTGCAAAATTTCTAATCTGTATGTATTTTGATAGCTGATATATAGAGGTGTCTTCATCTTAAATGCGACACACTGTATAATAATGAATACTAGTGTTCAAGATGCATCGCGATAGCTGTAAAGAAATTAATTAGAAGGACTAAAAAGAATCGTCAGAGTCTTCTGAAGTCGAATCGTTCCCAGGTTGTATAACTATTGGTGCTATTGCCGGTAAAACAGGATATTCATTTTCTATTTTTACAACATGAGCTTCGCAACTTTTCCACACATCGCTATTAATGCCACTAATTACTTCTCGAATATTCTCAATGGCCACTGCGCTTAATGTTGGTGACTGATTATATTTTCGCAATCGTTTTTTTACGGTACCCCAAACCATTTCAATTGGATTAAAAATGCAATAGTATGGAGGTAATCGCAAAAGAGTATGGCCGTGCCTGCTGCAAATGGTGTCAATAACGTATTCGTTTTTGAAATTCCGACTTTTGATCATTCTAATTAATTCTTTTTTTACTGGAATCTTTTTAGGAACAGTGATATTTTTAAGTTCCATAAATTTTAAAATTTCGTCCTTTTTCGTGTTATTATTAGGTATTTTATTTAATATGCGGGAATGATACGACGCATTATCCATAACAATCACTGAATTCGGCGGAATATTGGGCAAGAGTTGTTCAACAAACCACTTTTCAAATAAATCGGCTGTCATATCTTCGTGATAATCGGCAGAAGACTTTGTTATATTTTTGGCCGACAATAGCAATGCATTAGATACAAAACCATCTTTGCTTCCGGCATGAAGAATAATAACACGTTTTCCTCGTGAACAGGGTGTATTTAATGCACACTTGTTTGTGTTGTCAACCCAGCCGTACTTGACAACATCATGCGTATCGAACCAGGTTTCATCTAAATAGATTATGTTTCTGTTTGAATTACGATACTGTTTTATTTTACTCAAATACTCTCGTCGAAGTTCAACAATACGCCGAGATTCCATTATTACCATTCGATTATCTAATTTCTTATATTTAAATCCACAACTTATCAAAATCTCGCGCAGTGTTTCCAAAGATGTATAATTATATTCAGGGAAATCTCTCAATTTTTCACGAATCAGTTCTAAAGTAGGCACTCTATTTTCTTTGTAAAAATTGTAAACTGTTCGCTGAATAACGTCTTTTGCAGCAGTGTCAATCCTACCCAATTTTTTATTTGGTCGCTTTCGTTTTAAGGAATGATCTGTAACAATGCCTAATTTAATAATTGTATATATCGTCTTATACCCGATTTTTGTTAATACATGAATTCTCGAAACAATTGCATTATCAGCCATCAAAATATTTTCTTTTTTCAAACACTCATACATATTTAAAACTATTCTTTGGGATTGTACGTGCAAATCTTTATTTTTTAATTCGGGGCTGTCATTAACATAATTGTCATTATCTAGTGATAACACAGAAGTTGATGCATCTTGATCATTCGTATCAAATGGTCTCCAAAATGCCATCCTAGAAAAATATAATATTACTTACCTTATTATCCGCCTCTGATAGCTGCTTGCAAAATGAACTATTTAGGGTGTCATATAGCCAGACAAACAGGTGTTCCATCAAGATTTATTGCGATGCGCTTCGCTGTTGCCAAGTTTAAAATTATTGAATGTAACTTTAATACCATAATTAATATATCTGCAATTTTTCATGTTTCCAGGTAAGGTATAAAATCAATAAAATTTGGAAAAAAATAATACAATTCTTGAAACCGTTTTTCAGAACTTGGATTCTTAAAAGTTGTCTGATTTCTTAAAAGTCGATCATTATATCTATAAGAGTATTACCGCTAAATTCACCAACATGGCAACGTCGATATAGACCGAACATCGAAATCACCTCGAAATTCTGTCCAGACTACAATGTTGCCGATATTCGAAAATTACTTAGAGTATAAGTTATATATACAAAGTTCACAGTTGCTTTAATTCATTAGTGAAGAGTCCATGGAAATATTAGTACCTAGTTAATTAATTTATATAGATATATTTTTTGAGAATATGTTCATATTATTTTTTAAGAGTGTCGTTCGTTGACTAGCAATTGAATAATAACGAATAGAGAATAGAGAATATTTTTTAAATATAACCTTAGGAATTTTAGGAAATATGTCTGACAACCTTGATTTGAAAGGCGGTCTCTTTGAAATCAGAGTGAGGCATATTTATGTTGGAAAATTATTAGTGGATGTACTATAACTATTGTGACAAATGTCGACTTTAACCAATCAGTTTAAGAGATTACACGGAGCTTTAATTCCATTTTCTCCCAAAAACTTTTGTATTTCAGCACTTACTTCATCGGGGACAAGTGCTTTTCAATTTTTTTTGCCGTTTCTATTGAACCTGTAACCTCACTTTCTGTTATAGATGGACCTAATATAGCAATCGGTGTATAGTGTTCTAATCTCTCATATTCAAATTGTTCAGAAATGTAGTTTTTCCATTCTTTTAACTGTTCATTGATGTCTAATATTCTGTGTCCGTTTCTATCTTCAAAATTTTAAGAGACTTGTTTCCGTTTGTTTTCAGCTACCTCTTTTAATTTCTTATGCAGATGAAATGTATCGTGTTTCTTTTCATATTGTTTAATTTCATTACATTCTTTACTATGAAATTGTGTTGTCGCGTATCTTATCTTCTGCCTGATTATTGCGTGGATAATCTTGTATTCGTTTTATCTTTATTTCTGACTTTTCTTCTTTGATCCATAAGTCTCAGTATTTTTTCTGTCATCCACCCTTGTTTTTTTCTTGCTTTTAGCGCACTCAATTTTGTTTCTTGTACAGGCTTTAAGATGTCTTTAACTCTCGTCCAGTTTTCCTCAGTACTTTCCTCTTTGCTTGATGTTAACTTTATTTTTTGTTCTAATATACTAGTTATTTCTTGTTTTGCAGTATTATTTAAAATTTTTTCTCTATCAATAGTAACTGTTTGCTTATTCGTCCGTGCAACTCTTTTTAATCTCAGTCTTATTTCCCTACTAAAATATTGTGATCTGTTGGTACATCTGCGCCTGGATATGTTTTTACTGCTGGTGATTTCCAGATGTATAGACGACGTTTTTAAAGTTTGAAAAATGGGTATGTGTTTACTAATTGCTTTTCTACGCAAAAATATGCCAACATATCCTCTCTTTTATTTCGTATTTCCAGACCATATTTTCCTAAGATTTATTCCTGTTCACCTTTACCAATCTTTGCAATAAAATTTTCTATGATAATATTGAGATCGTGTTTCTTTGTACCTGCTAATACTTTTTCTAAATCATGATCGAATTTTTTAATTTCTTCTTGTTCATAGTCTTGAGTGGATGCATATACTTGTAATATGTTCACATTGATTGTTGTTGATTGTATTTGTATCACCAGTATCCTGTCTGAGAATGGACGACGTGTTTTACAGCTTTATCTTTTTCCTTCAACACAATTTTTGCTACACAATTTTTGTGTTTTGAGCTGTCTTCTCCTGAATAGTATACAATGTGATCATCTAAAGTTATTTTTTCAGACCCTGGCCATCTCATTCTCAAAAAGGATGGAAAGCGATAAGAAACGAACGAAAAGAAATGGCAAAATTAAAGAAATGCGATAACATACCAGCAAAACGAATGAGAAAGATACCTGACGGAACTGTTTAAAGTAAAGAAAAATAATAATTAACAAAAGAACGTACCTGAAATAAGATACGAAATAACAATAAGTTTTCAGGAAGTAGAAATAGCCATAATTTCACTCAAAAATAGAAAGTCACCAGGATCAGACGGAATAACCAACGAGCCTCTAAAACATGGAGTAGAAACCATTAGAAACCTTACCACAAAAGTCCTAACCAACAAAATCAATTAACTAATACCATTATCAGATAAACAACAAGGTTTCAGATCCCGAAGATCATACGTAAACGCCGTATTTATACTAAGAAAAATCACAGAAAAGGCCATCGAGTAAAATAAACCAGCATATCTATGTTTTATAGATCTGACAAAGGCTTTCGATCGCATCCAAGTCGAAGACGTCTTACACGTACTGTAGGAAAGAAACGCACCAATCAATAATATAGAAACCATCGAAAACTTCAATAATTAAATTCAAGTCAAGATAAATGGAAAACTAACACAGTGTATACCAGCAGAAAGCGGAGTCAGACAGGGTGACTCGTAAAACCCACTTTTCTTTAATATAACTTAATATACTTATGCAGACGACGCCGCATTAATCGCCGAGACAGAAGATGAGCTCCAAAGATTAACAGACATCTTCAATACAATAGCCAAAAAATACAATATAATAATATCAGCAGAAAAAAAATGTATGACATCTAAATATCCACTACGATTTACAATCGAAATTGATGGGAAATTAATAAAGCAGAAAGCAAGGTTTAGATATCTGGGAGTAGATATCTAAACCTTGGATTTTATGGAGATTATGGAGATGTTGAAGAAGAAATACGACAACAAAGCATAAAAGCAAGTGAAGCGACGGGATTTCTTAATGACACAATCTGGAAGAACAAACACCTAAGACAAGACACATATTATTACAAAAATTAAAATGTTCAATTCTGCATCAAACAGTTTACTCTCGCACTAAGTTTATAAATAATAAACATCATACTTATCAGACTCTCCGAGTCTATTCAAATTTTTAATATCCATGTCTATAACCTACACTAAACAACAATATGTAGGTTATATTTTTGATTTCGCGATAACCTAAAACAAAAAAACGAACTACAATAAACACATTTTACTTTCCAGATAACTTTTTATTAAGTACTTCATTTAGCAAATAAATATTTTATATGTAAGATAATTTTAATTTATTTTATCTGTCAATGTATCTGTTTAAATTTAAAAACAAAATATGATTCAATTATAGGTTGAAATATCAGTAATACAGAATTCTTTGTTCAGATGGCAGTAGGATTTTAAATCTAAGCTAACGTAAAGCTTTAAATTATTTTGTATTAAATTCTACCGTAAAAATGTTATTAAAATTATTTTCTAATTATAATAATATGTGAATAATGCAGTATTATTAATTAAACGTATCGTTTCAAGAACAAAATATGATTGAAATGTCAAATGGTGGTAGTTCAGATATTCTTTCCTAGATGTCGTCGTTAGTTTACTGGACAAACGGCGTGAATTGCCGTCATAACCTTTTATATAGATAGATTACCATACAATAGAACGCATAGAAAACATTTGTCAAAACTCAGTTTTTTCAACAAACAGTTGAGGTTAATTATATAAGCTCGGCCCAAGCAGCCTGAACGCAAAGGTGTACTCCGAAATAAATATAAATGTTATCTAACTAATTACACACTGAGGTATTTCCTTGTACTAATATGTAAGTATCATTATATTTTTGTGCTACATATAAACAACTGTACAACATAATATATACCAGTTAACATGGGACTGAAGCTGGTGCCTCTGAATCATACTGCACTTGTATAGCTATTGACTGCTGTATCTATTTTCTGCTACTTTTGGACTTTTATACTACTTTTATGTCAATTAGTACTGTCTATTGCTGACCACCATTTATATTTTTATACTTTTTTATTTTTTATATAACTGACGATTACTAAGTCCTATATTTATTCTTAGTACCTTTAAATAAAATTTTTAGTTGTATACATATTGACTTACTATATCACATATTTTAGAATTTAGTTTCGTAAGCGCCTCATAATACTGTACAGTTGTAAACAACAAAACCGGTCGCCCAATCTTTTTCTTAATAAATTCCTACAACTTAATACGGATTGTGAGTATAAGGCCTTTTTCCCTAACTTTCCTAACATTCATAATTTGATACTATTTTCATGAAAATACTCTTGAGCTTCAAATAACAAGCAGGTGGGTTTTTTGTACGATAAAATAAATTCTACCGTTTAGACCAACCTAATTCTTTTAACCCTAAGGGGAATGTACATAAAAAAGTAATCTTTTACGGAAATACAATTCTGAAATCGTAAAAGAACGAGTCCATAGGAAAAGAAATTTGTTGATTTCTTGAAATACGAAAGTTACAAAGCAATCTTAGAAATCAAATAATTAGTGAATTTATTTATTTACCTTGCTGCAAGTGTCTCTTACGTATAGGGTTTTTGACTCTAAATTTGACTTTGAAAATTGCAACAAATAGACAAAGCAAAATCATAAAAAACCATCAAATTCATTATTATATTGAAAATTAAGCATTAAGAACATAGTCAAATCGCCTTGCAACTTTTTGCGTTTGATTTGGGAAAGTGACAGAAACGGTTGTAAATAAAATGCATGGTGATAAAATAAAAAGTACATTGTATGAATAAGAAATATGCGTTTTTATAATATATGACAAATAAAAAATTTGCAACTCAGAAAATAATACAAGCAATGAGTTCAATTTTGTTACTCAAGGGTTTCCGATTCCACTGAATACGAATATGATGACGACGATAGTCCTTGAGCAACCTGGTGCCCAGTATGGACATCGTCTGAACGCGAATATGATAACGATGATGGTCCTTAAGCTACCTGGTGACCAGGGGGGACCTCATCTCCTGGAGTTTTGTAACGAACTATTTTGCTTACCTCAGGGTAAGAACATGGGGTAGAAGATTGGGCAAACAAAATCATCGAAACTAGTGCGTACGGCACTCAGAGGGTTGTTGGAGAGCTGGGTCGTGGATAAGTTGAAATAAAAGTGGTCGGATTGGGGTATCTACAAAATGAAAACAAAGGGATACTTACATAAATCTCCTGGACAATTAATACAACAAAAAAAGAAGCTTCTAGTAATTTAAGATAAGGGCGCCGCTTCGAAGGATCCTAGTTTGCTGAAGGAAAGAAAAAATTCTTTTTCCCTAAAATCAAAAATACATATAAGGATTATGAGACTTGGATGTAAACAAATCCTTTTTAACTACAAATACATCTATATTTTTACCTGACAAGGTAACAAAAAGTTATGGGATTTGAAAGTATACATAGACAAAAACATATTTCCAGCGTTATTTACGCATTTAAGAATCTCAACTTAAATTTTTTTCGTAAAAGACAAACAGAGATTTATTGGTAGGTATAAACAACCAGGGGCGTACTACAAAAATTCAAACAGAATCTATATTATTATATAGATATTAAATATGAAAATTTACACCGCTACAGTTTTGTGTTATTTTTATTCAAATTTATAATAGTCAAAACTATTTTTAAAATGATGAACACGAATGTTACAACCGTAATCTAATGTCTTGAAAATTCATGTTCCTGAACATGCCTGGACACAAATATTTTATTAACAAATGACATAATACCTTTGCAACTTTATATAAAAATTTAAATATTGTTCAAAACATTATATTTAAAATTTGGGGCTTATAAGCAGTTGGTAGCACTGATCATGTGCAAGGTAATGTATAATATAACCTTCATTACAGCAGCTCCCCCTTTTTATTTTTACATTTGCTCTTATACTGATTATTTAACGTGTACTAGTACTGAGATTACCCCCAAGTTACATAGGTAAGCTGCATTTTTTTCTCCTCGCTCTATTTCAGTATATTATGAAAATCACAATTTTTTATATACAGACGTGGATGTAGAAATAATGGTTTGATTTGCAGTTTGGCACAAAAAAATTGTGCTGAGTGAAAAGTGGACTAATATGGAGATCTATGAAGAAAACCTATTATCTAATTTCTAATACAAAGAAGATAAAAAGAAATAAATTTAAATGATACAATTATTTGTCAATCATCTTTTTAACTTGGGAACCAATTTAGAACAATAAAACTTTTTGGAAGCCAATTGTTAGACCTGTTTTAGCTCAGACTCTCAGGTGTAAAAACATCTTATCTTAAGTAAATATGAAAAATGAGTTTGGCTAGGACAAATAAACTTAGATGTTACCTTATCCTATTTATAGTACACACATAAATATAAAAATTGACAATTTTAATATTAAATTAAGATGACACAAAACAAATCTTGCCTACGGCTTTACATAAAAAGATTTTTAAATGATACGGCATCTGATCCTTTCTGGCATCTTCAAGTAGCTGGACTGGTTTGGAGAATGTAGTGATTTGTTTCTGATGTTGTTAAATTTAGGTTTGATGTTTGTATCTTCTGATGGCCATCAGGTTCAAAATAACAGCAGCTGCAGTTAATATTTTATGGTCGACTATATGCTGTGGAATGTTTCACCCGAAAAGGTGAATTAAAATTGGTCCAAAAAAAACTAGACAAATTAAACTTGTGTTAACAACTTCATAGACTTTAAAATACTTCTTTGCCATTTGAAGATTAAAAATAATTAAATAATTAAATAGAAAATAGCCAATGGATACAGATAAAATAAACATAATTATTATTAAAGGAATTAGTTAAATTAAAATAAAGATATTAACTGCATATGATTTGAAAAAAAGCTCTTGGGTTGAGGTTAGATTTTTGTATGTATGCGGCGAAACGGATGGCTGCAAAAAATTAGTTTAGTGCTTCATCTCTTCGCCTATATCTTTTGACTAAAGTGTCTTATTAACAAAAATTAAAATCCATATAAAGCAGCGAGTTGTAGATCCCCAACAAGCAGTAATTTAGGAGAGCACATAAAAAAAAATTAGTCAAATCATAGACGAGCGGCATACCCTATACAGAGCTCGAACACCACAAAAGCGAGTGAAATCCAGGAAAAGCTTTCTTGGAACTGTGCTTAATAAACCACCTGAATATTTTCCTCTTTCACAGGTTTAATAATAATAAAACAACTATTACAGAAGCAGCAGAGAAATCTATCGGAAGAACGAAAAAAACAAAAAAGAAAAAATGGTTCGACGACGAATGTGAAAGAACTCTAAAAGAAGCAAACATAAGAAGAATTAATTTTCTGTCGAATCCATAAAAAAAACTTATATGATTCCACAGGGAGAGAGCCGCAGCTGGAAGAACACTTAGACAGCAAAAGAGACAATATCTGCAGCAACAAATCAAAAAAGTACAAGGAGAACACAGACGAAATCAAAGTAAAAATTTCTACAGAAAGGTAAGACAACATAAGAGAGGCTCGTATATAAGCACACCCAACTTCGTAAGAGATAAAAATGGAGAAATGCTGGCTGCCGAAAACACAATAATAGAAAGATGGGCTGAATATTTTGAAGACGTCCTGAATATCCAAAATTTCACTAATAAAAACAATGAAAATGGTGGAAACCGTCGAATTAGAAATACCCCCACTAAGCATGGAAGAAATTACGCATGCCATAAAAACGCTTAAAAACTATAAATCCCCTGGTCTGGACAATATTGATGCCGAGCTAATTAAAACAGGCGGTCATGAACTCATAAGTCAAATCCATCAATTAATAGAAATGGCCTGGCAACAAGAAATAATCCCGAAAGAATGGTGTGGTAGTATTATTGTACCAATACACAAGAAAGTAAAAAAGGAGTCATGCATGAATTACAGAGGAATCTCACTAATTAACACTACATATAAAATATTGGCTGTGATATTATTAAAAAGATTAGTACCATACGCCAAAGAAATAGTTGGTGATTACCAGTGCGGTTACAGGCCTGGCAGATCGACTATTGATCAAATATTTACAATAAGACAAATGCTTGAAAAGTATTGGGAATATAATCACGACGTGCATCAGATTTTTATAGACTTGAAACAGGCTTATGATTCAATTAATCGTGCAACATTATGGAAGGCAATGATCGAGCTCGGCATACCCAAGAAAGTAGCTGCAGTAACACAAATGTGTGTAAGTAACACTTTTGTACAAGTTAGAATAGGGGAAAAATATCAAATGCGTAATTGCATATTTGCGTAAATTCTGGACTGAGACAGGGAGATTTGTTGTCCCCATTGTTGTTTAACCAGAAATAAATGAAGACAAAACAAAATACATGGTCGTCTCAAAACAAGAACGACGGCGAATAAGGCAAAACATTACTATAAATGATCACAACTTAGAAGTGGTTAAAGAATTTAAATATCTAGGAGCAACAATCACAAATGACAACAAATTAGAGCGAGAAGTTGAAACGAGAATAATGGCAGGAAATAGATTTTTCTTTGCAATGCAACATCTGATGAAGTCGAAACTTCTTTCACGAGTTGCAAAGATCCGGATATATAAGACCATAATACGACAGTCGCGTATGGAAGCTAAACATGGATGATAACAAAAAGAGAAGTAAATACATTGCTGGTATAGGAACGTAAAATTCTTCGAATGATATATTTATGGCCCTTGTAGAGACAGCGTGACAAACGAATGGAAGGGCAAATACAATAACGAGCTAGAGTCTCTATTCGGAAACGAAAATCTAGACAGATATATAAAGGACAATAGACTTACATGGGTAGGACAAATGATAAGCAGTAACGACAATCGCCTTATAAACAATGTGTTATGGGAAAGGCCAGATGGAAGAAGGTCTGTAGGGCGGCCTAGAAAAAGGTGGAAAGATACAGTCAGAGAAGATCTAGAGAAGATGGGAGTGCGAGAATGGGAATTACTGGCATAGGACCGACAAACATGGGAGGCAATAGTAAACGCGGCAAAGACTCACGAAGAGTTGTAGCGCCATTGATGATGATGATGACAGGTTTAATGGATCTGCCAATCTCTAGACTTCAAAACTTGTAAGACTATGAATAGGATAAGAAAGGTGGTCTCTCCAGTAAAATAAAGTACAGCGAAATGGAAGAAAATAGGCCACAATGATCTAAACTATGACCATAAAGAAGTTTAAACGTAAGTCCCAGAGAATTCCATGAAACAATCTGGGTTAAAGATATTTAAACCACTGTACTTGCCATTTAAAGAAAACTAATTTATTATTAGTTATAACATCTATATCCATTTCGTATATAACTTTATATTAATAATTTAATATTACTAGTGGTAAAATTCTTCTTGCCTTTAGTAAATATCTCAACTTTTGTTTATTGTTGATAGTTGATATATTTTAAAATACTTTTAAATAAATAAAATCAAGAAGGCAAGATCAGTTTTTGATAAAATAAAAAAACTAATAATAGTCAAGATAAAGATTTAAAATAAAAGTTTGTTTATTAAAACAGCAACTGTCTCCATAAAGAAAAAGTAGCGTAACGAAGCCTATATAGAGATAAGTCAGGTATCTATCTTAGTCAGATTCTAAGCATTTCAAATATGGTGCTATATGTGTATAGCACAGGCTAAGCCTTCCGTAATATATCAAGTTACTAACGAAGAAGTTCTACACAGAATGTGTAAAGAGCGTGTAACAATCTAGCAACTAATGTAGAGGGACTACCTATAGCATTGGGTGTTAATTGTTGTATAACTATAAAACTATATTTAAGATGAAAATTTTATTGTTGTGGCTTCGACTAGCTCTGTCTCTCAGGTGTAGGACGTCTTACCTTAAATGCTAATCTGAACAACGAGTTTGGTAGGAAAAATAATACAAATTATTCTGAACACTACAATTGATGATCAGGTATTAGCCTCAACTTAAAGTACTCAACAACGATTTAATTTCAAGTAGTGTACAAAATACAACAACACTTATAATTGAAGGCTAAAAGACAAAGGGAGTTGGTTTAAATGGCCATCTGTAGAAATATTCGGTACTGCCGTTTACTTTTAGATGAGCGTAAATAGACGGCGTATTGACCCTCCAGTACACGCGCTTTATTTTCTTACGTTACTACACGCGTGAATTTGATTAGTAATACATACGTACTGTAGCTCTGGAAAAGCAAGATTATTTGAAAATAGTATTATTGTTTTAATGAGGTTTTAATAATACTACCGAAATCTATAATTGGATTTATTATATATATAAAATGTACATTAAATTAAAAAAAAAATTAAAAAACAATGAAAATTAAAAAACAAATACTACATATCAAAGTTACCAAACCTATAACCAAACGTTACTTGCTCGTCCACAAACATGACAACGCCCAAGGACTGAAGATCAAGTCAGAACTTCTTTAGGAGTTTCCTTATTAATTTTTAAGAAAAAATTAAGTTTTTCTTTTATTTCTGTTGATGTGTGAGTGTTGTCTAGTCGCCTTAACATTAGTGTTTTTATTAACTCCACGAAATATCCCGAAGAAAAGTGCTTCTTGGGTGTGATGCAGTGATATTTTTAGTGTTAAACATAAATGCATTAATTCCTGATATATTTAATAAATTACTAAAATACTAAAAGACCCACACCGAATTTTGTTTTGTTGTTATCCGTTATTATTTCGGGTTTGTTCTTGTTTTCTGTTTCACGATGAATACTGTCGTCATGGTGCACGGTTAAAACAGCTAATTTAGATGTTTCTAGATGTTATAAATGCTTGTATAAATTATAAATATATTATAAAAAGCAAATCCATAACTAAATGTATACTGGTAATGAAACCTCAATACTCCGGGAGTATTGGATTTTAGGAAGTGTAAGACTTCCAAATTCCAGAAGAACTGGAAGAGAGGTGACGAAAATATTAAAAATATGATTAAGCACAGAGGAACAAATTTAAATGGCCAAAGAGACACTAAATCTCAAGTGAGTGTTCGGGCTAGCTTCAATGCACTGAATTGTGGCTTTAAAGATACAAAGCAGATAGCAAGGATAATGAGCTAATGAGACAAGAAACGAAATGAGACCTGTTAATATCAAATGTGATACAACTAAAGAAGGTCACCGGGAATAAATTTGTAGAAAGAGAACAATAAGAAGAGAAAAAGAAGGGCGCCATCTCAACGATAGTTGAGATTTTGAAGTAACAAATGATTGGAAACAAATGATTCTGGAGATAATAACCTAAAATACAAAATACTAAATACTAATCTTGTTTTGCTATATTATATACTGGTTAGTAGAACTGAAATAAAACTCAAATTAGTAACAATAAATATATTTATAAAAATGTGTATATCGATATATATATATATATATATATATATATATATATATATATATATATATATATATTGTTATGATATGTAAAATCGAGAAAGATATTGATTTGTCTAAAATATTTCAAAATTCAAAAACATTAAAATAATTCAGATAATTAGGATAATACCCAACAAACATTTCGAAGAAGGAAAATATTAAAATTTTTGAAATACCTGTATTAAACAAAATGTAAGCTAAGCATAAACTATTTCCTTTGTTATACTATACTTGAGTGACCCGTATAATTTTAAGTGAAATCCCAAAGACAATTGAACCGGGTTTTTCCAAATACATTAACGCAGCGATTATAGACAATAGAAGAGATTTGGAAAGATGTTTTTGTTAGTTTTTAAGAATTATAGAAAAATAATATTTGTAAATAAGTTTTAGGAAAATTTATAATTATAGGTAAAAATTTGTTTGTTATCGGAATGAAAGAATGGGGAATTGTGACGAGTTTTGATTGGCGGAGATTAAAACAGGTGGGAGGTATGTAGGAATGAAAGTTTAGCTAGATTTCGGAGTAAAAAAGATAGTCAGTTGGTTTCCAAGGGTGCAAGGCGAACGGCCGTTGTTCTCGGGTAGTTTCCCAGAGGTAGGAAGCAGTAGCAGTGAAAGTTTGTGAGTTTTCGTGTAGTTAGTGTATCTGACAGAAGCTGATCCAGTAAAATATTGTAAGTCATATTTTTCTACTTATATTCCAAGAGTCACTGTTCAGGCCAACGAGAGATTCAGTTTATCGTAAAGAAAAGATATTCCAAGAGTCATTTTTCACTCAGGCCAACGAGAGATTAAGTTTATTGAGAGAAGAAGAAGCTAGCATAATTTGGACGATTCGTGCATTTGAAGGAGATCATTAAGGACGAGATACTTGCAATAATTTATTGTAAGATTGCTGATTACTTAGGGAGCGGCCACGAGTAAATAGTATAGTCTACAAATAACAAGGATTTGGACCACTCATCATCAGAGAGAGATAGTTTTGTTTTCTGCAGTTTTTTCTTTCATTGATAACACAAATGTTTACACTTAATTTAGAAAGGATATAAATATTTTGATGAGGAGATTTAGAGTAATACTTGGATTTTGAGATTTCAACTAATATTGTTTGTACCATTAATTTTGATTGTTCACGTACGTAGAACAAAATTTTGAGAATTATTATATGAGATTTTGTTTATTGAAAACTTTTGAGTGTGAATTATTTCATTATTTTTATTTCAATATATAGTGTTAGATCATATGTGTTTTTTTTTTTATTATTCCGGTATTCTTTGGACCTTACCTTTCACATGTAATAGCATAGATATTGAAGCACGAATTTAACCCTGAGATAAAAGAATTACAAAGTGTGATAGAGTCATAATCATATCATTTAAATAATTTTAATTAATCAAAAAAATTAATTAGCTAATTATTGCTTGGCGCACCAAGACGTTAAATGTCACAATAACTGGCGCCCAACGTGGGGCTTGAAAATATCGCAGCTTTACATGTTAAGGAAGGGAAAGAGATCTGGAATAAGTACAGGTGATCCAGAGATAAAAACATATAACATTGAGGGAATTTGAATTTGAAAGTATTTTGACAATTTTTCCACGGAATATAAATTTGATTTATTGATTGATCGTAGTTAGTTGATATTTACTGCTTTTGAATTATTTGATTTTATTTTACCAATCGTACATTTGATATGTATTTTGAATTATTTGAATTTTACTGATTGCATATTTGATATTTGTCGTGAAAATTTATTACAATTGGGGAGAAATATTGTCGTGTGCTGCAACATATAGAGTGTTGTAAAATTTCACATTTGGCGGGGACAAAACAGTAACGAAAAGAAACAACATGTCGACCACAAGGAGTCAAAGCAAAATGCAGGAAAGGAAGAAGGATAATAGGGAAGAGGAAACAATTGTGGAAGAAGGATCGGATAATGAAGCAAATGTTACAATAATAGAGGAAAGAAAAGAAACAGGGATGTTAGAAAAATTATTAGCAATGATGCAATTACAGACACAACAAATACAAGAATCAACAAAACAGGCCATACAAGAGAATCAAAGGGAAACAAAACAAACAATGAATGAAACAGCAAAGAAAATGGAAGAGACAATAGAGAAAAACCAAAGAGAAACATCACTAAAAATCGAAGAAAACCAAAGGGAAACAAAACAAACAATGAATGAAACAGCAAAGAGAATGGAAGAAAACCAACGGGAAACAAGACAAGCAATAGAACTAAATAACAGGAATATAGAGCAGCGTTTGGAAAACTATGAACAAGAAATTAAAGGATGTGTTGATGGGATAAAGAAAGAACTGATACAACAGATAGAAGAAATAACCATAAAGAATGCAAAACAAGAGACAGAGATAAAAGGTATCCAAAAAACGATGAAGGAAATAAAGATTGTCCAGAAAAAGGAATTAGAACAGTTAGAAGAAAAATTTGAAATGGCGCTACAAGAAGACAGGAAGGAAGTAGAAAGAAGATTAAAGCAAAATGAAAAACAAATGGCAGAAATTGAACTAAGAGGGGTAGAGAGAAAAGAAGTTATCATCCATGGAACATGCGAGGCGAAAATACAATTTGGCGGGGATATTCGGAAAACACACCCAGTACCGTTTGTTAAAAATTTGAAAACCAAATTACAACATATTAGAGATTTTGACGATTGCAAAGAAACAATTAGACACAATCTGAAAGAAGGAGCAGCGTTATGGTATGAAAGCAAAGAAGATGAGTTTGAAAATTGGACAGATTTCGAGAATAAATTTCTCAACTATTTCTGGGGGAAAAATAAACAGAGAGAAATCAATCAAGAGCTTCAGAATGGAAAGTGTCACGAAAAAATGGGAATATCTGAAGAAAGATATGCTTTGCAGATATATAACAATTCAAAATATCTAGAATACAAATATTCTACCGAACAGCTGGTAGAAATGATCAGCAGACATTTTGAGGAAACGTTGGAAGATCACGTGATTTTGAGAAACTATCAAGATATTAATGGTTTGTGCCAATTCCTTCAATTAAAAGAAGCGAAAAGAAGAGAAATGAGAAATAGAACACAACATGACCAATATAATGGATCGGAAAGAAGGTATTCATCAAATTATGACCAGAGAAACCAACATCCCAGATCAACAAACGAATATAGGCCGAGAAATTACAATAATTACAATAGACAACAAAATTACGATAACAGGAATGACAAACAACATAGAACATATGAAAATCACAACAGAAATAGAGATGCACAAAATCCTCCGAATAGGAATACTAACGAACAAAGGGACGATAGAAATAATCAGAGCTTCCAACAACAAAATAGAAGGGAGATGAATCATGTAGCAATAGGAAACGAAAGACAAATTTCTAATTCTAATCTAATATTTTTAGATGCATTTATAAAACATAAAGCGATTAAAATTGTGATTGATTCTGGATCGAAGATATCGCTAATCAATAAAAGACTAGTAAAAGAATTAAATTTGGACAGATTTGTGTATAAGATTCCTAGGGTTGATTTAGTGGGTGCAAACAATAAAAATTTGACGACAGTAAACGAAGGTTTGGGAGTACAGATAAGAGTGGGAGACAAATTCCATATTATGAAATGTGTGGTGATTGAAGATTTAAATCATGATATGATAGCGGGAATTGATGAATTGAGGAAAAAAGATATCACCATAAATTTTTCGGAAAATAAACTGCAAATCAGAGCAGAACCAGACAACACAGAAGAAGAAAAGCAAACAGATAGGAAAACAAATTCTGAAAGGATCAATGCACAGGAAAAACGTAAAGACATCAATATGACTGTAGAGGATAAACCAAAAGTACAAGAACAAAATCTAACAGAAGAGAAAAAGAGAAGGAAGAAAAAGAAGAAGAGTTCGAAAAGAAAGCAGGAAAATAAGATGGAGACAAGAGAAAAACAGGAAATAGAAGGTACAGAAGAATTGTCGGCAACCGACGATAAAACAGAATGGAAGCAGGAAGAAAAAGAAGGTATCATCAGAGAAATGAAAGGAACAGAAACATGGTGCTCGGAATACCAAAGGGAATTAGAGGATAAAAAGAAAACAGAAGAAAAAATGGCACTGATGGACGAAAATCCAGAATTTTGTGAAGAAATACTATGGGCAGTGAACACATGTGAACAAAGGGAGGATGAAAGAAAAATAAATTGTGGAGAAAACATGGGAAAGAAAATAGAGAAGATTTTTGGAAACCATGGAGATCTTGTTAATGAAGTAAACCGAGTGGCTAAAAATTATGAACTTTCTTTTAAGGGAAAAGACTTGGAAAAATTTAAAACGAAAATATATCCAATCCCGTATAAAGACAGGCAATATACGGGGTATTTTAACATTCACGACATTTATCAGTATCATAAGTAGATTTTAATAACATAGTGAAATAATTTGATCCTAGAAAACTTTTGTCATTTTTAAAATTTAACAAAAGGTTTTCGGCAGATCAAATGGCGGGGATTTGTTATGATATGTAAAATCGAGAAAGATATTGGTTTGTCTAAAATATTTCAAAATTCAAAAACATTAAAATAATTCAGATAATTAGGATAATACCCAACAAACATTTCGAAGAAGGAAAATATTAAAATTTTTGAAATACCTGTATTAAACAAAATGTAAGCTAAGCATAAACTATTTCCTTTGTTATACTATACTTGAGTGACCCGTATAATTTTAAGTGAAATCCCAAAGACAATTGAACCGGGTTTTTCCAAATACATTAACGCAGCGATTATAGACAATAGAAGAGATTTGGAAAGATGTTTTTGTTAGTTTTTAAGAATTATAGAAAAATAATATTTGTAAATAAGTTTTAGGAAAATTTATAATTATAGGTAAAAATTTGTTTGTTATCGGAATGAAAGAATGGGGAATTGTGACGAGTTTTGATTGGCGGAGATTAAAACAGGTGGGCGGTATGTAGGAATGAAAGTTTAGCTAGATTTCGGAGTAAAAAAGATAGTCAGTTGGTTTCCAAGGGTGCAAGGCGAACGGCCGTTGTTCTCGGGTAGTTTCCCAGAGGTAGGAAGCAGTAGCAGTGAAAGTTTGTGAGTTTTCGTGTAGTCAGTGTATCTGACAGAAGCTGATCCAGTAAAATATTGTAAGTCATATTTTTCTACTTATATTCCAAGAGTCACTGTTCAGGCCAACGAGAGATTCAGTTTATCGTAAAGAAAAGATATTCCAAGAGTCATTTTTCACTCAGGCCAACGAGAGATTCAGTTTATTGAGAGAAGAAGAAGCTAGCATAATTTGGACGATTCGTGCATTTGAAGGAGATCATTAAGGACGAGATACTTGCAATAATTTATTGTAAGATTGCTGATTACTTAGGGAGCGGCCACGAGTAAATAGTATAGTCTACAAATAACAAGGATTTGGACCACTCATCATCAGAGAGAGATAGTTTTGTTTTCTGCAGTTTTTTCTTTCATTGATAACACAAATTTTTACACTTAATTTAGAAAGGATATAAATATTTTGATGAGGAGATTTAGAGTAATACTTGGATTTTGAGATTTCAACTAATATTGTTTGTACCATTAATTTTGATTGTTCACGTACGTAGAACAAAATTTTGAGAATTATTATATGAGATTTTGTTTATTGAAAACTTTTGAGTGTGAATTATTTCATTATTTTTATTTCAATATATAGCGTTAGATCATATGTGTTTTTTTTTTATTATTCCGGTATTCTTTGGACCTTACCTTTCACATGTAATAGCATAGATATTGAAGCACGAATTTAACCCTGAGATAAAAGAATTACAAATTGTGGTAGAGTCATAATCATATCATTTAAATAATTTTAATTAATCAAAAAAATTAATTAGCTAATTATTGCTTGGCGCACCAAGACGTTAAATATCACAATAATATATATATATATATATATATATATATATATATATATATATATATATATATATATATATATATATATGTATTAACAATTTACATATAATGCAAAACTAAATAACAGTGGTAGTGGGTAGTGTAAAAATACAATAGGATAATATATATATATATATATATATATATATATATATATATATATATATATATATATATATATATATATATATATATATATATATATATATATATAATAGCCCCTCAACAAGCGAATAGTCACTACCACTGGCCAAATAAAGTTTGAAATATGAGTAAAACCAAGAATAGTCCGTATCGTAGCTAAAGTCTTAACACTACAAGGTAGTCATTTAAATTTAAATTATTTCTACTAAAATGAGATACAAATTACAATATTGTAAAGATATCAGAAGTGATAAATCTGTTACAATTATATTAAATATATTACATCCAAAAGTGAGTCTTCATTACACTTTATATAATGTTTTAAAAAAAACCACATGAAATTTATTTCCCTTCCCCAATATCAAAATTCTATTATATCAAAATGTATTGTATTAAAAAAAAATATTATATCAAAAAAAGTGAGTTTGGTCAGACCCTTTACATCCTAGTTAAAAAAAAACCTAATAAAACATGAAAGGTATTTTTCCTCTCCCAATATCAAAATTATATTTTATCAAAATGTAGTCATTGATCATATGCATATGAAAAGTTTACACTACTAAATAGAAAATAACAAAAAGGTTAGATAGTCAAACAACTTATCTTTACAGCCCTATAAGTCCATAGGAAAATACCTCTTGGCACGGTTACATCAGTTTGTGGCTGTAAGGACAAACCCAGGGGAGTCTAATGTAGTCAAACCAGGCACTGGTCTATCTGCTCCGAGAAATCGGTAACTCCATAACCAAGTTGTTAACTATTCAAGAAATTTAATATTTTCCAGTAAATATTCTTAAATGAATATTGTCAAGTGACGGAATTTGGAACACGCACCCACGCCAAAAAAAATATTTTTTTATGTGGAACTCTTAGATTAGAAAATCTTGATTTTTAAAAGTTACTTATTATTATTATTACTGAGATATGATTATTGAATTAGATATTATTTTATTCGTCCCAGATTATTTTATTGCTCCAATTCCGTCACTTTGAATTGATTGACGTGGCTGCGTATGAGTCTCTTGACCAAACTGACTGCTTTGCTTCCGCACAAAATCGATCAATCCTTTCAAAGCGCTCCCAGCGCGTGAGTAAAGAAATGTCGATTTAAAATCGATCGCGGGCGGATTATAAGAAATTTCTTGAGGGGGTTAATCAGTAGCGTAAACGCTACAGTAAACCACATTTTGATATAATTAAGTAAACTATTTTTATACCATATTTTGATGGTTTTCTGGGGATGTATTGACCAAATTGACATTTTCCCCAAAAAGCAAGTAACTACTCGTCAACTGTTAAATATTCTAAAGGTGTAAAATTTGTTTAAATATTTTCAATAAAAAGTCCAAAAATGTCGGGTATAGAAGCAAGTTTATCCAGATCTCTCCTTTGTTGTCTATAATTAAAGTCGACAAACCTTAAACATCTCAGTACAAATCGGAAATAATTTAAAGACATTGTCAAGTAAATAGCTTTGACACCAGTACCTTTCGTACTATCCCACATTTGCAAAACATTTCTTCTAGATTTTGAAATACCTGTTAAAAACAGAATGGCAATAATTTCCCAAATCTTTGCTCTTAAATTCTCAATATAGATGTTTAAGCATACATTTAGCATACATTTAAAGCATTCCAAGTGTGTTCTTGCATTTCTAGCTTGTCTTATTGATCCAGGTAACTTCAAGACAGTATTTGTTGCACGAGTTCTTAAAGTAGGCATAGGAGACATCTTACTTCACTTTGTTTTTTGTCTTTGTCAAGATAGTATTTTGAAATTATTTTTTTGTTATCTTCGTCCCCTTAAACCTCTTCATCACAGTCGTGTTCCCATTTTTGTTCAGATATATTACATTCTTGTTCTAGAATATTATCAGATATACAGTGTAGGAAAAATTTTATGGTCGGTATGGTAAAATTTAAAAGGATATCTAAAGCAGATAATTTTCAGCGAATAGACAAAGATAACAATCATATTTCCCCTTGGTCTCCCCTCCTCAAATATTTTTAACACCTATTGGCCATTAGTGAGACGAATAGTTCCGATCAGAGATATTTTACATATTCTCTGGTTCCGATCCTAATATACCTAAAAAACTAGAGGTGGGTCCTCCCGTTTTTTAAATTTTTATCGGAACCGTTTTTCGTAAACTGTAACTAGTTGATTCAAATTAGCGAGTACACAAACATATTGGCTATTATCGTTTATGTGTATAAGTATTGAAGTGAAAGAACCTAACGAAGGATATATTTATTATAACTTGAAAAATAAATTAAACAATACAAATAGTACTTACATTTACATTAAATCGTACTTACATTTACATTACACGTTAATATTAAATCGCGAATCGTCTAAATTGACATTTAAAAACAAGTTTTTCTACTTTTCTTGTTAACCGCGTTCTTCTTTTATTTAAAATTAAACCAGATTTTAAACATGTGTTCACAAGGAAAAGATTTTGTTACAATTCTACAATATTTTATGAATATAGTGGCTAAGTCAGGATATACATGGCGATGGTTTTTCCACCACGGAAATGGACAGTTCCAATCTCCGTTCGAAATTTATTGTGGGTAATATATTATCAGACAAATACATGTCGACTTCTTGTACATCTCTCGATACAGTTGTATGTTTAGATGAGTCATGTCCAATTAATTCATCAAAAATACACAATGGACTTAAGTCATCTTTATCAGTTTCTTTTTCTTGACTAAACTTATTGATTTACTAAATTTATGCAAAGACTCGTTTCATCCGTTTTCTATAGGTGAAGAACCAGCTTTTAAAAAGTTTGCAGGGTGGATTCCTGGATATAAACCGCCAACAAGAAAAACTGTTAGATTCATTACTTCAGGAATGTTATGTCAAAACTGATTTGATAATAGATAAAATAAAACTTTTGGCCCTCGGTAATAATGTATTGGTTCATTCTGCGTTTAAATTTTTCAAGAATATTTATTAGTTTTATCAGGATTCGAAAAAAATAAATGCATTTAAAAAATATTAATCCGAAATTTTATGCCTACACTCTTAACGATAAAATTACCACGACCCACCTCTACTACCCGTTACTCGGTGTTCTGACCAGACGGTCGACGTTGCCAAATAAATTATTGTGTATGAATATTTTTTAATGTGGTGTTATTATATGCAGTTTATTATTTCATATTGGGAATAAGGCACAATGTGACTTTAAAATAAGCTTATTTTGATGTTTAGATTTTTAATTCCGAAATCGTACTTAAAATACGAAACATTAATAAATTTTATTTATATAAAACGATTTCCAAAGTGGAAATCAAAATGTTATATTACACTTAGTGTAAAGTAAACTTGTGGCATATTCCCAATAAAAAAAACAGTAAGCTGCCATTTAAATCAATTTCGCCCAAATTGGATTATCTTAGAACATTGTTTAAATGCAAAAAAAAACAACAGGTCAAATAAATCCAATAAGTTTGGCAACGTTGAACTTCCCCTTTCCAGGCATGCATGTTTGGCGATATAAAGGGCGGACCTAATATACCTCTCTCTTTCTAAACAGCTGTTTCTCACTCCATCTCACGTAAGGTCCATACCAACCATAAAATTTTTCCTACACTGTATATTGCTCAACATTATAGTCATCTGAGCAGCTGTCATCTTTACTATCTATATTCGCCTCTTGTTCGTTCTCTATTTCATTATTCCATCCCATCAGTATTTCTTCAAAATTAGAGTCGCCCAATCTTACTTGTTTGGTCGGGACATTGCTGATAACCAAAACAAAAATAAAATATAAACATTTGCTACTCTTTTTCACGCAGGAAACTTACCGTAACCGACTAATACAAAAAATAATTTTTAGTTTAGGGTTTCGTAAGTACACGCATGAATTACAATGATAACAGGATACAATATATTTCTTACACATCAGGCGACAGACGCATACTAAAACAGTTCATAATACTATTCCCTGAAGGTATAAGGAGATAGGCAACTTTATATAAAGTATAATTATAAGAATAGCAATATTATAAAATTTAATGGATTACGTATGTAATCCGCGCGTGTACTGGAGGGTTAATATTAAGAATAATGAATACATTCATAACAAACGGAAAAGTATAAAAAAAGTGAACGTCGCCGCTTGAAAAGGTATATTACCTATTGAATTGCATTAACTACATTTTTATAATGACGTTCCCTGTATATACATTAAACATAGTGAATTAGCATTTTGCAAAATTGGTCCTTGCTGATTTCATATAAATTCATAATCCCTACCTTCACCCGTTAACCAACCTAACCTCACCCTATTTAGCCTGCAGATCAGCAGCTTACGTTTCTCCTGTTGCACCGTTGAAAATCATAACAAACAACAAACTTTCTCAATAAGCGTAGTGCAAAACAACTGTTGGTAAAACAAATGCTGTTTCAGAAACGACTTTCTCCAAATATCACCCACGTATCCCGATTCAGTTCTAGGAAATGGCGAAAGCAGGGGCGGCTTAAAACTAAAGACTTTTTTAATGCGGGTGTGAAGATCCCGCATGTACTCAGTTTCTGGAAATAGAGATAATTTGAGAATCCTAGGCAATTAGTAATCCAATTTATTGATCGAATTATACAAATAATCGGGATGAGCGTGGTGGTATATAGGGATTAATCAAAAAGTAGTTATTAGAAAGAAAATAAAATATTAAATAAAATAGAGTTTTACATACAATAATACTGACCTAAGATTTTTATTTCAAATTACAGGATCCATGCTTTTTCTTTGGTTAATATGTAAAAGATTTTTTTTGGTTTTCGTTCATTTCTATCTTGTTGGCTGTATTATTGAGAATAAACCTTAACAAAAGGATATATTAAAATATTTTTTGCTCATCATAAAAGGAAACAAAACTAGGCTTTTACATCTCCTATCACCTATTAGTTAAAAGAAAATTTAAAACGAACGACAGTTAAGATTTAATTTCACGTATAGTGCGTCTGTATATCCGCATATACGTATTTCATCCTAAAAGGAATCTTCAGAGCGACTAGCTACAGACGCTCTGAACGTGAAAATAATCTTTCCTGTCGTAATAGAAGCCATACTAAAATGAACTACTGATATGAACGCAATAACGACATCTGATAATAAACCCCGAAACTCGAAATCCGTATATTTCTAATTGTCGAAACCAAATTCAGATTTTTGCTTTAATGCAAAACAGACGTTGACAAAGATGTAATTAGAGGCATGGGGAATCTAAAATTGCTTTCCACAATATATCTCCTCAACTAGGCAAACATCCTTGGCAAATTGGTTTCTAGTACTCATAAGAAGTATATCGAAATAAAAGGAAAGACAGTGAAGATGTGAAATCA
This sequence comes from Diabrotica balteata, assembly GCA_918026665.1. Lineage (NCBI taxonomy): Eukaryota > Metazoa > Arthropoda > Insecta > Coleoptera > Chrysomelidae > Diabrotica > Diabrotica balteata. The sequence continues at coordinate 49,774,933 of OU898283.1, read as the reverse complement.
CGTACAGTACGTCTGTATATCCGCTTATATGTATTTTATCCTAAAAGCAATCTTTGGAGCGGCTATTTGCAGACGCTCTCAGCGTGAAAACAATCTTTCTTGTCGTAATAGAAGCAACACTAAAAACCAAATATTTAATACCTTTTAGAGTTATTTTCAGTCAAGAAGAAACATGATGGTCAGAAGTGGTGGATAAAAGTAGTTTGAACTCTAAATAACGATCTATTTGCATCACACGAGCTGTTTGCACGACAACAAGTGACATAGATAGATAGATAGATGGATAGATAGATAGATAGGTAGATAGATAGATAGATAGATAGATAGATAGATAGATAGATAGATAGATAGATAGATAGATAGATAGATAGATAGATAGATAGATAGATAGATAGATAGATAGATAGATAGATAGATAGATAGATAGATAGATAGATAGATAGATAGATAGATAGATAGATAGATAGATAGATAGATAGATAGATAGATAGATAGATAGATAGATAGATAGATAGATAGATAGATAGATAGATAGATAGATAGATAGATAGATAGATAGATAGATAGATAGATAGATAGATAGATAGATAGATAGATAGATAGATAGATAGATAGATAGATAGATAGATAGATAGATAGATAGATAGATAGATAGATAGATAGATGGTTTATTGGTAATAAATTAATACAAAAGTATTTTTTACAAGTCAAAGAAAATAAAATATATGTCAATATAGTTAATATACACATAAATATAAACACAAAACATAGATACATTGTTTTAAATTATACTGTTGACAATTGTAACAAATTAAAATTGAAAGTAAAATACTCCTAATATGTAAGAAAAGCATTCACTATAAGGTAACTTTTAATTATTGCCTTAAGCTGATGAAAATTAAGAGCTTTTATTCTAGCTGGCACTAAGTTGTAGAATTTTATGGCTAAATACCTTGAACCATTTCTGGATCTCTCAAGACGGCTAAATTCTGGTATAAGATTATTGTTAAATCAGGTGGGATAATTGTGAAAATCTACATGCGCATTGTATTGCCTAAGATTTTGCTTAATGTGCAACAGACACTGCATAATCTATACACAAGGTAAAGTCAAAATTTTTAAAGCTCTAATGGAGTTTCTGCAGTCTGCTCTATAAAAGAGCCCAGAGATAATACGAACACACTTTCTTTGTTGTGCAAACACTTTATCAATATGACAAGGGTGACCCCAGGAGAGAATAGCATATGTTAGATGAGAACGAAAATTACTATGATCAGCTGTTAAAATAGTTTCCCTGGAAGTCACTTGTACAAGGTCCCTGAAGAGGAAAAGTTGTCATGAAAGCTTTTCCAATAAAATAACTATATGTTGTTCCCAGGTTTATCCTGCATCCAAATATATCCCCAGAAACTTCGCTCCGGTTACACATTGTGGTATAGCAACGTTTTCAACACAAGTGTTATTTCTTGGAGTAAAATGAACATTTTGTGATTTAGAGTTGTTCAACGAGAGACGGTTAGTTAAAAACCAATTTAATAAGTTGTTTCAGATGTTTGGTAATCAAGGGTGTCGAATTTAGAAGGATGATAGCTTGCATAGAAAATAGTGTCATCAGCAAATAAAGCAGTGTTGACTGTTTCATTTTGAGAGTACACTAGATCATTAATATAGATAAGAAATAATACTGAACCCAAAACTGAGCCTTGAGGGACACCAAACAACAGATATTGTTTTAAAAAATCACACTGGTTGAAGTGAACATATTGATCACGATTTAATAGATCTGAATCATCTAGTTGAATTGCATCACTATGAAAATTACAATAAGGAAGTTTTCTAAGCAGAATACTATGTGTGACGCAATCGAAAGCCTTAGTAAGATCTAAAAACGATGCAAGAGTATCAAGATATTTCTTGATTGCTTCCCTTCCAAAAAATTGCTGATGAAATAATCAATAGCTAAAGTTATTGTTTATTTTTTCGGAATCCGTACTAGTTTATGGCAAACAGTTTATTAGATTCAAAATGTAGATTAATTTGCTTTTTTAAACTTGAAACTGACTTTAAACTGACTTGTATAAAGGGGCATTGTTCTGCAAAAATAAAATACGTTTGGAACAACTTTCCGCGTCATCTCGCCATAATATTTTTTTGTAAAGTAGTAAGTATCGTTAAAAGTAGATAGATAGGGTTCCTTCTGGAGCGGAAGTGACGTCACACGTCGATCGTCAAGCGTACGTATCCTCATGCGCCAAGGCCACGCCCCCCTCGTGACGTAGGAACGTGCCTAGGGTCTCGAGGCCACGCCCCTCGACCAATGGTGACGTAGGAACGTACCTCGTGTCTCTAGACCACGCCCCTCGGCCAATGGTGGCGTAGGAACGTCCCCCCATGTCTTGCTGACCAATGGTGGACGTTCTCGTGACGTCGGAACGTGTCGTCGACCAATGGCAGCATAGCAGCGTCAGTGGTGGGAATAGCAACACCCCCAGCGACCAATGACAGCTCAGAATTTGAATAAACATCATAGAAATGGCGGTCTAGCGATGAGGAACCAATGGTGACATAGTAACGCCCTCCTCGTGACGTCAGAACGTGTCGTTGACCAATGACAGCATAGCAGCGTCAGTGGTGGGAATATCAGGCCAATGGTGGCATAGTAACGCCCTCCTCGTGACGTCGGAACGTGTCGTCGACCAATGACAGCATAGCAGCGTCAGTGGTGGGAATATCAGGCCAATGGTGGCATAGTAACGCCCTCCTCGTGACATCGGAACGTGTCGTCGACCAATGACAGCATAGCAGCGTCAGTGGTGGGAATAGCAGACCAATGGTGGCATAGGAACGTCCCCCAATGGATTGCTGGCCAATGGAGGACGTCCTCGTGACGTCGGAACGTGTCGTTGACCAATGGCAACATAGCAGCGTCAGTGGTGGGAATAGCAACACCCCCAGCGACCAATGACAGCTTAGAATTTGAATAAACAACATAGAAATGGCGGTATAGCGATGAGGGACCAATGGTGTCATAGTAACACCCTCCTCGTGACGTTAGAACGTTTTTCTCGACCAATGATGCCACAGAAACGTGTCCTCAACCAATGGCGGACATCCTCGTGACGTTGGAGGCCAATGGTGTGCATCAACGGCCAATGAGAAAGACGTGCATCGACTAATGGTGGAGTCGTACCACAATATTAACGAAAAGACGCCCCCAGTCCCCCCATTCCCCCCGAAAAGACGTTCCCAGTCCCCCCATTCCCCCCGAAAAGACGCCCCCCCAATAATAACGAAGCTACACGTCCAACGTAACCAATGAGAACGATGTACAATCGCTGCTCGGTGACTGCGTTCTATGAATTGACAAAGAGAAGAAGACGAATGACAGACAAAGAGAGCAATTTTTCCTCGTATTTTTTTGTAATTAAAACCTACAACCATTAGCGTAAAACTTCTAAATTTTTTCAATTTATATTTTACGAGTTACCTCGTATATATTTTATCGATTACCATAATAACAAAAATTCGTTTATTTTTCAATTTATACTTTACATGATCAGTTGAATGCTACTGAGAATAATGACATCATCGGATACGCCGGCTATTAAAAATGTCTCACGCGATCACGATATATAGCCGGAAACACGTGCACATTCCAATTCGATTATTTAATGTAAGATAAAATATATTCGCATGGAGGCAGGAAGCAGGTGCATAATCCGTTGTATTTAATAATTAAGCCCGGCATGTGATGCATAAATGAATAGTCTTACGAAATATTGCGCAACATAGTTTTAGCGTGGGAGAGGCAGTTAGATAAAGAGCAGATGCACTACATATCGTCAGTTCAATTCTGATCATCCTTCAGACAAGTTGTGTGTTTTGTGCAGCGTCAGCAATTATACAAAGTACCGTTCGGAGAAGTTCTGTGTTTGTGAAGTGTCGGCAATTATATATACAAAAGTAAGTTTTATAATACTTAACCTTTTTTATATCATTTAGAATTCATCATTATCTTTACTAATTTCCAATTCTTAATAATTTTTCTGATTTAAACATTTTATTCAAATTACTTGGTTATATTCTCCGTTCTAAAAAAAAAAAAAAAAAATGTTTGTAAATAGTGCGGTATTTGTAATTTTTTGTTTCTATGAAAGTTTTGTTAGTTAAAACTATTTCATTGTTAAATTAAAAAATATACATATTATAATAGATAGAATTTTTGTAAAATAATATTGCTACTCAAAGATATTTCACTGTTAAATTAAGAAATTGCTAGTCAAAGATATGTTACTGTTAAATTAAGAAAATATATATTGTTGCAGATGGACCTAAAAAAGATTAATGCATCCTCTCTGCTTACAGAGAAGACAATCAAGCCAATTAGAAAGCTAAACAGCCTACCCGTAGGAGTACCCCAGAAGATAATTGCGGCAAGAGAAGTCGATACGAAATTTGGGAAATCCATCCTTATTGAATTAGAAAAGGAGGTGACGTTCTTGCCGCAAAGGGTGGTTGAACTCTACAGGCCGCATTTGGAACATTTCAGCGAGGGAAAGTACAGCTTGGTGTTCCGAGGAAACGTTGCCACTGGAAAAGTGCAGCCAGCCGCCTCGTTTGAAATAATAGAAAATTAGAGGATAAAAAAAATATTGGTGAGTTTTTCATTTATTGATTTATTGCTTTTTACTTAATCATGAGTAACATTGGTGATCTTAGTAATGACATTGTACAACATTTAATTAAAGCGCGTGATGTTTTGTTTCGAAATTATACACCGCGAGAAGCGAATATTTGGTTAAATCACATTAAAAGGCATTTGACTTTGTTTACTAAAGCGATTCGGTGTGGGGACTTGGAATTAGCTAAATTACGGCAACTACAGACAAACGCGGGGCATTTAAAGACAATTAAATCGGAAATTCAAAATTTCGGTCTTCGCGTGGGTGGTGGAATTACTAAACATCGTCGGGTTAAATGGGAAAATGTAAATTCCGCATTCAAGAGTAGAATCAGAACAGGTATAATTATTAATCTAGGACACAAAGATTTAATGCAATTTTTCGGAGATTGTTTTAAGTTATTTAGAATTCGAATTAAAAACATTTTAAAAAAATTAAATATGATAAAATGTAATATGACATTATGTGGAGAATTTATTAGAAAATCAAATCAAGGAGGTGATATTAACCAATTTAAATATTTTAATACCAAAAACGAAGCCATAGACGCAGGAACGGACTTGGTTTTATGGTTTCACACAAACATAGTTGATAAATTAATGTCTAAGCTATCGGAATTTGAAGAAACGGGATCAGGGTGGGCTTTGAAAAAAATAGTTTCTTTAGAAGTCAATATAAATAAATATGAAGTGGGAAATGGAGCTTCGTCGTTCATTAGACTACCAGAACAAATCCAAAAGAAGCACGCATGTATTAATATCAAAAACGATGATGAAGCATGCTTTTTTTGGAGCATAGTTTCAGCGATTTATCCAGCTAAATGCAGTTCAGATCGTACATCTTCATATCCACATTATGCGACTGTCTTAAATATCGATGGGCTAGAGACACCTATGACTATAAAGGGTATTTCAAAATTTGAAAAGTTAAATAATATTTCTGTAAACGTGTACGGGTTAGAAATGAATGTTGCTAAAGAGAGAACATTTTACGTAACAACGCCGGTAAGGCTATGCAAAACCAAATTAACTAAACATGTAAATTTATTGATTGTACAAGATAAATATTTTCCAAAATTGAATGACTACGAAGCACCTATGGCTCACGATGAATCTGTAGAAATTAAGTATCATTATTGCATGATTAAAGATATGTCTCGACTTATGTCCAGGCAGTTAAGTAAGAACCGTAATAAAAAATTTTTATGTGATAGGTGTTTGAATTATTTTAGTAGTTTTGACAGATTAAATGATCATGCAAAATACTGTGAGAAAATTAATGAATGTAAAGTTTCTTTTCCATCATATCAGAATGTTGAATTTAAAAATCATATTTATAAACAAACAACTCCTTTTGTAGTCTATGCCGATTTTGAGTCAATGTTGAACAAAGTTAAAAACAGTCCATTAAAATGCAAAACAATTAAGTATCAGCAGCATAAAGCCTTTAGTGCAGGTTATTACGTAAAATGCTCTTACGATGAATCTCTGTCGTTTTACCGAAGTTACGCAGGTGAAGATTGCATGGAGTGGTTTGCCAAGGAAATGACGTTGTTGGCGGCATTTGTGCAAGGAAAAATTAAAGATATTGTACCTATGAATGTCACACCCAGTTTTAATGCATCTAATTGTCACATTTGCGAAAAAACGTTTTCAGATAAGGATGTAATTGTTCGTGATCATGATCATTTTACCGGAGATTTTCGAGGATTCGCACACCAAGTGTGTAACTTAAATTTCAAAAAACTTTTCGTTGTCCCAATTTTTTTTCATAATCTTAGCGGTTACGATTCGCATATGATGATTAGAGATCTTGCGAAAAATGGTAGTATCAGCTTACTACCAATAAATAAGGAAAAGTATATTTCATTTACAATATACGATTCTGAGGTCAGTATTAAGTTGAGGTTCGTTGATTCACTGAGATTTTTAAATTCATCATTGGACAAGTTGGCTGCCACATTGCAACCTGAGGATTTAAGATATTTAGCTAGCGAATTTCCAAATACCACTCCCGAACAAATGGAATTATTGAAACGAAAAGGCATATTCCCATACGAATATATTGAGTCTTTCAATAAATTGAATGAAACGCAACTACCATCAATTGATAAATTTTACAGCTCATTATCGGGTGAACACATCTCCAAAAATATGTATCATCATGCTCAGAATGTTTGGCAGTCATTCGGTATTAAAAATATTTTGGAATATAGTATGTTGTACATGAAAACTGATATTATGTTACTGACTTGCATTTTTGAAAATTTTCGACAAAAATGTCGAAGTACATACAGTCTTGATCCTGCATGGTACTATACCATGCCGGGATTTTCTTGGGATGCAATGCTTAAATATACTGGATGTAAACTTGAACTGCTGAATGATATCGATAAAATCATGTTTATTGAGAAAGCTATCCGAGGTGGTATAAGTCAAGTAAGTAATCGGTATTCTGAGGCAAATAACAAATACATGCATAATTATGATCCATCAAAGCCTAGTAAATATGTGCTATATTTAGATGTCAACAATTTGTATGGTTGGGCAATGTCTCAATTCTTACCATATGGGGGTTTCGAGTGGGTCGATACCAATATTGATGTCTTGTCTATTCCTGACGATGGAGATACAGGATACATACTACAAGTAGATTTGGAATACCCAGAACACTTGCATGACTTACATCGAGATTTACCGTTTTGTTGCGAACATCGTGTGCCACCAAGAAGTAAGCTTCCAAAACTTATGACCACCTTGTACCATAAAAAAGAGTACACTTTGCATTATCGCAATCTAAAACAAGCTCTGAATGCAGGACTCAAACTAACAAAAATCCATAAAGTGTTGAAATTCAAACAGAGCGCTTGGCTTAAGCCATATATCGATCTTAATACAAAATTGCGAACTGCAGCAACTACAGCATTTGAAAAAGACTTTACAAGTTAGCCAACAACGCCATATTTGGTAAAACGATGGAAAACATTAGGAAACATCGCATTGTAAAACTTGTATCAAAATGGGATGGAAGATATGGAGCGAAAAATTTGATTGCTAGTCCAAGATTTCATAATAGAACTGTGTTTAATGAAAATTTAATGGCAATCGAACTTAACAAAACAGAGCTCATTTTCAACAAACCATTGTACATCGGCATGTCAAGTTTAGATATATCCAAAGTGTGTATGTACGATTTTCATTATAACTTTATGCTGCCATATATGGGAGTTGAAAATTGTAAGCTAATGTATGGGGACACTGATAGTTTTATCTATGAATTAAAATGTGATGACGTTTACAGAGATGTTATTAAAGCAAATTTATCCAAATTCGATACATCAGACTATTCTGAGAATAATATTTATGGAATACCTCAAGTCAACAAAAAAGTTCTCGGAATGATGAAAGATGAGGCAAACGGTCGCATTATGACTCATTTTGTCGGACTTAGATCTAAAATGTATTCGTTTAAGATTAGTACGACGGATGAGGATCGAAATGCATTGTGGGATAAATACAAGAATAATATGGATGATGCAAATATTGAAAGACTTGCAAATAATTTAGGCGTCACAAAAAATCTAAGGGTGTAAAATATTCAACGGTAAAAAATGACATTACTTTCGATGATTATGTTAAGTGTTTAAACGAATTTACAACTAAAAGTGTTTCCCAATCAACGTTTCGTTCCTACGCCCATGATCTTTTTACAATAACACAAGAAAAAATTGCATTAAGTCCGTATGACGATAAACGTTACTTGCAACAAAATTCTCATGACACTTTACCTTGGGGTCATTATGAAACCACAATGATTGAGTAAAAACAAAAATTAATAAATGAAAACATAACCAATTTTTTTATAGCTTTATCAATCTCCACACGAAAATGGACTGGCTATTTGTTAAATGAATATGTAGAATGATAATTGTAATTTGGTGAAAATCAACATTTGTAATTATTATAAGTAGAAAATAAAAACTCTAAAAAATATACATTGTTTTCCTGTAATTTTAAGTCTCAGCTTATCTTTTCCAGCGTTGTGAGACATTCAACGTGAAAATAAAAAAAGACATGTTTGCATAAATAGCATTTATTTTGATTATTACATAAAATCATTTACAACTTTAATTTTATAATAATATAAATATTCTCTTAAAGCATTACTTAACAAAGAGTCTGTGGAAATTTCGCAAAACGCAGTTAGAGCTTCAAGTGGTCCATATAAACTGCTTCTGCTGCAAAAGTTTGATTGTATCAAATCGATAACATTTCTATAATAAGCATAAAAGTGTAAATTATCCAATAACGATACACGATGACACACCAGACTGCTGTTTACTTCTAGGATTTGGTTGACATCACTTTCATCTAGATAGTATTCCAGACCATGCTTTTGAATAACAAGGAACTTGGTTGAATCATACACTATTTGTTTAATTTTACAATAGCCTCCACACTGAAACTCGATAGGATTGTAATCATCTTGAGAGGTGCTGTTAAAGAAATCGCAAATCTTCTGCTTAAAAATTCCGATTATATCATCCCACTCGAACGTGTTTAAACTAATTCTTGCATTCTTGTTGTGCTGACACAAAATAATGGCTGATGAGAAATGACGAGCTGGAGAAAGGCCAACTTTGATTATACAGTTGACAAGCGGAAAGGATGCTTCTAGTAAATAATATGGTTCATTTTTGGCTGCTTCTTCGAATTTCGCCAAAACTCTATCTAATTCAGCATCATAATCGATATCATCTGATGGTGAATCAGCAGCTACCACCATATCGTCTGATGAACTATAACCACTATCTTGAGAACTCATATTGATGAACTGGCAGGAACAACTGGGCATGAGCTTGCAGCATTTATGAAATTTATACTTTTTGTCACCCCCCACTCATTTAGTGTATATCTACGCGGTGTATGTAAAAGTAGATCCTAAATGATATCTTTAACGTTAATCCAACTATTATGGCTACTATCGAATCCCAACCATTGAACATACATCTTATTTCCACGTCTGCGCAGTACTTTCTCTACTAAATATATGTCTTTATTTTTTGTTTTCTGTAATTCTTCTTCGTAGAATGCTCCTTTGATAGGCGCTCCAGTCATATCTTCAATCAAGTATGTTGTGGGATTCGTTATTTTAATTTCAGTAATTTTAAACAGTTCTGTTGTCCAATTCGGTTTATATCCCTTATCGAAAATGTGTTTATTTTTACTAATGCGAACCACGTCACCAACTTTCAATTTTCTTGGACCGGCAATTTTCAAGTGAGTATAATATTTTCGTAAAATTTCATTTTCGTTAGATTTATTAACATCAATAGGTCTAAGTCGAATTTTGCTGTGTTTCGTGTTGTTGTACTCTTTTGTAATTTGAGGCAAGATATCAATCCATTTGTAAGTTCCATTAAGACTGAAATACTTGTAAAGTTTTTCCTTCAATGTTCGAATAACACGTTCACATATGGCTGCTTTTTTAACACTAAAGGTATTATAGTGATTAATACTATGCTGTTTCATGAGATTTTGAAACTTGGAATTAAAAAATTCTGTGCCTTGGTCTGTTTGTAAATTTTTCGGACATCGTCGAGTATGAGCGAGAATATCCGAAAATGTTCGAGTAATTTCCTCACCTGTTTTCGTCTTTAATGGTCGAGTCCACACAAACTTTGAAAAACAATCAATTACAACAAGAATGAGCTTGTAAGATTTATTTTGACTGGCATAAGGCCTCATCTCAGCAAGGTCCATTTGCCACAAATCGTCTAGTCCTTTAATGATTGTTCGTCGACGAGGATAATTTTTTCGTGCAGGCTTGTGTAGCTCGTTAACTAGTTGTATCTTCTCCTCGGTAAATGCCATGTCTAGCTTCCAACGATTCGATTCTTTGAACTAACGCTAATTCGTTGTTCCGTTAGCTTTATAATGTAAGAGGTAATCTTCCATTACATTAAGACGCTCATCTAAATCATGTGATTTAAGATCCGCCGTTTTAATCTTTTTTTCTATTTCCAACGTTTTCATCATAATTTGTGCATTTTGGTTGGCGGCATCTGTAATATTCTTCGTCATTTCTTGTTTAAATATATCAAGATCATTTTTAAATTCATGCATTTGTTTTGATAAATCAGATATTTTCGAAGCAGTCATTTTATTCTCATCAGACAACTCGTTAACTTTTTTACTTAAATTAACTTCTATTTTACTAATGGAGTTTGAGATTTTTTGTTCGAGTTGAGTATCTTTTTGATTTCCATTTTTTTGTATCAAATTAATCTCTTTTCTTAGAAAAGTTTTCGCACGAACAATGCTGTCATCTACATATTTCTTATTGGAAAGATGATTACCTGCTACAGGAGGATCTCGTGTAATGTCTTTATGTACTTCATGTATCTGGTTTTGTAAATCCAAAATGGATTGCTTTAAGCCTTCACGTAGCTTTTTAACAACTTGTTCATTAGAACGGTAATGATGACGACCAAACTTGTCAACACTCATGTTGGAAATGATGTTCCAATAATCCAAACATTAATATATAATATCTGCTTCACGTAATTCGTTGATAATGGCAACAATTTCGTTATTGTGGGATGTGTTTCCTGCTTCTTGGGAAGCAACCAGCAATTTGAGTCTGTCGCATAGTTCGTTTGGATCATCCCAATATACATATTCAATAGGATTATCGTTGTAGATCAAATGAGAATTATCGACGAGCCCTGACCCTTTGGAGCTAGATGGTGAAGATAACGATGTTCGAGGAGACGTTGTCATCGATGATGAACGAGTCGTTTTTGCTAAACGAACAAGACCTTCGAAAGGTTGTCTCTTTAATGCAGTAGATCGAGTTTTCGGTGGCGATTTCTTTGTTGTTTCATCGGTAGGTTTAAATAGCGGTTTGATAATATGATGATATTTTTTCCCAGTTGCACCTTTAAGACGACCTTTGGAATCCAGATGAACTTCTGTACTATTTAATAAACTTTTATAGTGCTTTAAATCTGTATCATTATAATCTTCAGGGTTATCATAGAAAATTAGTTGGTATAGACCTGGCGTTCCCGGCACCCATCCTCCTTCCCCACTACCATCACTGATAACTTGTATACTACCTTTGTTTTTGTTAAAGTTTATTCGTCGTTTACCCAACATCCAGCCAATTTCATCATTGTAAATAGGTCCGTAGTTTTTATCAATTTTATTATCTTTCATCCAAAATTCTTTTATATACTTATGGCTCATTGGAGGATATTGCTCGATATATTCATCAATAGCCTCTTTCGAAACATTATTAGGATCAAATATGTCATGTTCGTTAACTTGATCGATTGATACTGCATCGGAAAATACATCATCATCTCTGGCTTCTTTTTTTATCTCTTCCTCCGTTTTCACCTCTTCTTTTTTAACGTGTCTAAGCTTGTTATTAATAGCATGATGCAACGTTTTTGACGATTGCGCAATATCTGTTAGAGGTTTAGCTATGGGCTTAAAGAGTTTATTTAGCGACTCATCTTGTTCTGTTTTACCTAACTTTAATGCCAAATACTTTTTGCGAATGACACGAGCTAGTTCGGCAACTTTACGCGTGCGCGCAGCTACCTCTTTGTCTGACATATTGTTATACAATGCGTGTTTTTCGATCATACCTACAGTTTTATAAACTTGTCGAAACCTTTACGATATCGTCCGTTAGAAATATCGAAATCCTTAACAATGACGAATGTACCGTATTTGTCCTTCCAACATTCGGAACAAAATTGTTTAAATTGCTCAAATGTCATATCAGGTGATACGTGGTCATCAAAGACGTGTTTCAAATTGAGCTCATCTTGCTTAAACAATACAATAAGATTCGCATTATCACGTAAAAGTTGTTTGCCTGCTCGACTGTATGATTGACATAGGTATGCACAATCAATGTCTTTATGTCTACCCATACAGTAATATTCACGTATTGTTTGTTGTGGATCCGTTGATACGTCATCAAATATGAATATTGAGTTTGGTTTAGCTTTACTTGGGCTTATAACATCATCATTATCTTTAAATGGAAAATAACCTACTTCTTTCACAGACTCCAACACTTCCTTCAAAAATTGATACTTGGGCTGAAACAACGACTTTGAATAAACGTAAACATTTTTGAATTTAGCGCCATTCAGGTTAAAAAGTAATGCCAACATAACATTAGTTTTTCCACATCCGCTTGGACCACATATGATAGCACGAAATGAATGTGGAAGCAATGCACCATGTTTGCTGGTTCTTGTCACGTTGTCGACAAAATCCAAGTTTTCCACTGCTAGTGTCTTGTCTTGTTGAATGACCTTCATCTTGTGATTGAGATGTATTTTGTACACATGGTTATATAAAGACATTTTGCAAAAAGCGATTCATTTCAATGTTGGTCGTTCAAGGTGAAGGAGTGTTGAATTCTCTGATCAATAGTCTACCGTTTGAATTGCATGCTCCTGGTTACCAATATCTAGGACCTGGAACTAAATTACAGAAACGTCTAGCTCGTGGAGATCCGGGGATAAATCCGTTAGATCGAGCTGCGAGAGATCACGATCTCGCATATTCCCAAAGTAATTCATTGAAAGATCGACATAAAGCAGATTGGGTGTTGGAAAATAAAGCGTGGGAACGAGTTAAAGCAAAAGACGCATCTTTGGGTGAAAAAACCGCTGCCTGGTTAACTACTACAGCAATGAAAGCTAAACGAAAACTGGGTATGGGTATGAAACGTGGTAAAGGTGTTGGTTCATTTAAGCGACATGTGCTACAACCAATTATCAAAACATTGAAACGTGCTCCGCCATCACCAAATCTACGTAAATCCGCCCTACTTGCACTTGCAGCAGCTAGAACAGCCGTTAAGAATGTAGGTGGAAAGAAAAATGTACGAGTTCCAAGAATCATTCCATTTGAAGCAAAATCTGGTGGTTTTTTACCTTTAATCCCCATCTTCGCAGGCCTGTCCGCTCTCGGCAGTTTGGCTGGAGGAGCGAGCGCTATTGCCAAGTCTGTAATCGACTCAAAGAATGCTCAAAAGAAACTAGAAGAGGATAAACGTCACAATAAAGCTATGGAACACCTAGGCAAAGGACTATACCTACGAAAAAACGCTAAAGGTGGCTTTGGATTATATTTAAAAAAGTCAAAAAACTCCCGCTGAAGCTACCTAATAGACCTTTAACCAACGTGGACTTGAAAAAATTTGTTAAACTACTTAAAATTCCAAATTTTCGTGGTGTGTTTATGCGAGATAATTTACCACGTAACCCTCGTAAACATGAATGTGCTATAATTAATCTCGACATTTCTACAAACCTCGGTACACATTGGGTAGCTTACAAAAAGATAAACAACGACATAGAGTACTTTGACTCATATGGTTGCTTGAAGCCACCGCGAGAACTAGTCTCCTACTTGAACGGTGGAAGAATTTTCTACAATAACGATCAATATCAAAGTTATAACCAAATAAACTGCGGACATTTGTGTTTAAAGTTTCTCTACAATGGAACCATCTAACGAATTTTTGAGACGTGCTATTCGCATTTTTATGGAAAATATAACGAGTGGTGTTTGGTATGAAATGCCCCAAGATATTCGTGGTGTACTAGAAGATTACTTACCTTGCAAGAAAGACTATGATAAACATGTATGGTGTGATGTTTGTGGATTTATGGAAAGTGAATGTGTATTTTGTGGAGTACCGTATTATGAGAAAAATATAAATAAAACACAAACATGTAACAGTATGATTAAAAAAATAAAGAAGTTTTTAAAATATTTTGGTATTTAAATTACTACACCTTTTACCTCATATCAGTCATGTCTCGATTGTTGACCTTGACAAGTACTACAAACGAGTTTTCGTTTACTCCTCAAGTGCCTCTTGTGCTTGATCCGTTTCGACAATATTATGTAGCAGTGCTGGGATTTCATACATTTAATTCAATTCCAAACATCGATGGTGAAAAGTTTTATTTCTATGAGCAAAATGATCGTACAAAGTTGCGTAATATTGAAATTCCATCGGGATGTTATGAAATTACTGATATAGAAGCGTACATTCGAAATGAATTAATGCATAAATACAATTCGGTTCGAGAGTTTACTTTAAGACCGAACAACAATACGCTTAAATGTGAAATTTTCTGTCAAGATCATACTATTACTTTCGAGAAAGACGATAGTCTTGGAAAATTATTGGGCTTCTCTTCAAATAGAGTGTTGGAACCAGGAAAAATGCATTCTTCAGATCAACCTGTAAACATTATAAAAGTATCGAGTCTACTGTTTGAATGCAACATTACCGAAGGAGCCTTCTACGAGGATAGACCTGCGCACACCATTCTACATTTTCCGATAAGTGTTGATCCAGGTTTTTCTATTGACGAACGTCCTCATAATCCAATATACATACCAGTAAGCAACAGCATACGTGACATTACCAAAATTACCGTTAGTGTAGTTGATCAAGAATTAAGACCGGTCAACTTTAGAGGAGAGAAAAGTACGCTGCATTTGGATTTTAAGGAAACGATATAGATGGGTTTAATTATAAAACAAAGCTCTACACATCAATATCCATTAGTCTCACGCAAATCTTGCAAGCGACGTGACGTGTCTGCTGCCAATAAAGCCTTTCTTATTGCCATTGGATTACAGCTAAAAGATGTCAAAACGTCAATACATTCGACGACAGGTTCAGGAGCCTCAACCACCTATTTTAGATCTTTACCAGAAACCTCTGTTCGACGATACTATTAGAAAAGAAGAATTTCGTACATATACACCTTACATCAAGTCATTTAACAATAGCGACGTTGTCGAGTTTATCATAAATCAATCAGATGCATTTTTTGCCATACACGAAACACTTTTGGAAATTAAAGGAAGTATAAAAAAAGTGGGTAATGGAACTGTTTCTCTTGCACCGAATGCTGGAGCCTTCTTGTTTGATACATGTACATATATCCAAAGTTCACATGACATGGAAATAGTTAGAGATCCAGGTGTAGTCAGCACTATTCGCAGTTTGCTGTGTTATACTCCTGAAGATTCCAAGTTTCTCAGTACTGCAGGATGGAACTATCCGAATAATCCACATTTATCGGGAGACAGCTTTAGTTTACTGATTCCGATAAAACATATTTTCAACATTTTCAACGATTACAATAAATTAACCTATGGTCGTCAAGTGTTTCGATTTGTTCGAGCACGTAATGATAGAGACAGTATTTTAGTAGAAGAACCTAATGCCACAACAACAACAACAGTGTCTTTAACTGTTACCAGCATGGAACTGAAGGTCAAACATGTCTTTCCGAATGACGATGTGAAAATTGACTTAATGACTCCGATTAAGAATAATACACCGATAACTATACCTTTCCGTAAATGGGAACTTAATGAACTACCTTCACTTACGGCTGGATCCCGACGTGAGATATGGAGTGTAAAGACAACTTCAGCTGTTGAACGTCCACGCTATGTCATTGTAGCTTTTCAAACTTCTAAACGAGATGACATTCACGCCAATCCAACGTTATTCGATAACATTAAGGTGTCCAGCGTACGAGTGGTTCTTAATGGTGAATATTGGCCTAACGAGAGAATGCAATTGGATTTTGCGAAAAATGATTATGCTATAGCTCACTACAACTATACCCAATTCTTTCCCAGTTATACTCATTCGTCAACAAAACATCCAATCTTGGATTATAATGCTTTTAAAAAATATGCTTTGTTTACTTTCGACTGCTCCAAACAGGATGATACGTCATTTAGATCGGGAACCGTTGATATTAAGTTGGAAATCGAAGCAGATGAAGGTTTTCCTGCAGGCACTCGAGCGTACTGTTTAATTGTCCACGACAGTCTACTCGAATACTTTCCTCTAACTGAAGTTATCAAAAATATCATTTAACTTGACTTATTCAATCATATCCAATTCAGTATACTATCAGCCATCATGAGGATCGCATTAGTTGACATTCAAGGATTCACCGTAGATGGGTGGTTTGTTCCCAAAGAACTTAGCATTGAAATTGGCTTTAAACATTGCCATTATATATTTAAACCTCCACAACCGTTTGCTACATTAAGTAATCAAGATAAGAAGACTGCTGTGTACTTGGAGAAAAACGTGCATGGTCTTCGGTATTCTAATGGAGATGTTAAATATTCAAAAATAAATAAAATACTGGAATCTAAGTTGTTGTATGCAGCTGACTACATCTACGTTCGCGGAGAACAACAAGCAGAATTTTTAAGATACAAATGTTATATGCTTGACGTCTGTCCCATAATTATTGATGTTTGCAAGTTTGATGATTCTCCATACTCCACTGGAGGCTTTGCTCCACATGAATACAACTGCCACGCTACTGGACTATTTTCCTGCTCCTCGATAAATGTGGATCACCTCCGTCAATGGCTGTGTAACAAAATATTACCTATATAAATTGGATTTTTTTTTAATAAAAGATTAAAAGTTTTATTTTAGTTTTATTTTAACAGTTTTACATATTTATTTTAATGCAAGATGATTCGCATTTGCGATTTACAAAAAATTTTATAATGATATTACTCGCTATAAAAACATTTATTATGAATATAATGCTTAAGAGTATAATTGATAATTGACTGCTGACATCATCATCATCATTATTATTAGTCTTGTACCATTTTGAATCACTTTCGGTGTTATTTGGGGATATTAGCATGATCTTGTAGAATGTTCCTCCTGACTTTGGTATTGCTTTGAAAAATACTGGAAGCCACCCATTATTCACTACTTCATGATCCATTAGAGTCCATTCAGTTCGATTGCAATCAGTTTTTACATCATTAAAACATATCGCCATGTTCTTAACATTGTTTGGTACGTTTGTATAGAGTACATTGTTAGCAATAGCTGTGAGAATGATGAATGGTGCTAGTTGAGACATCTTGTGGGTTGAATTCTTTTTAACGGGTATTGTGTTTTTGTTAGTTTTCTATCTGACAAATGGAACGCTGCAAATTGTTTTTCGATTGCGGTTCTATCTTCGTACCACTGTATATCCGCCTTCAACTTTTGTATTTTTTCCCAAAACTCTTCTAATCTACACCGTACGGTGGACATTGATGAAATAAATGTCTTTCACTCCATAGGTCAATATAAATAATATCCTTAATCACCCCCACTACCATGGTATAATAAAAAGAAATAAATGTTTTAATCCTTTATTCAAAAATACTGTTATTTAAATCACTAATTGTATCTTCATTATAATAATACAAATATTCCCTTAATGCTAAACTTAAAATACTAGTATCACAAGAAGACTCACAAAATGAATATAAAATGTCTATTGGTTGTAAATCGTTTTTGAATGAAGTAGCAATTTTCAACGCATTACAATAGTAATCTAAAAATCTCAGTCCATCGAGGAAACGAATGCGTGGTAAAATTAACTTCTCGTTTCCTTCAATAAGATTCTTAACATCTTTTTCAAATATCTGCAAAGTAACACCAAGTTTCTTAACATTGAGCCATTTAAGTTGATCTGTAGCTTGAGTTTCAATTGCTAAAAATTCACAACATTCTGGAGGTTCATCTTCACAATAGCATTGTAGAGGCATGAGGAAAAACTGATTATATTTACGATTAAGTTCATCGATGAATCGGATCCAATCACATATACCGAACAATATCTCATTATTCTCGCTGCTTAATTTAACACCTGGTTCAAATGATTGAGCTGAACTTAATCCAACTTTTACTTTTAAATTCTCAAAATTATACAAAGTATTAAGCAGCATAACTTCACTTTTAGCTTTTACTTCCACACTGTTCATGTTGTAATGCCTACGTTTCGCGAAATAAAGCTGTGAACATGAAAACTTTTAATTATATCTTCTTACCTCTCCACTCCAACGTATAAGTGGGGATATCGTAACATTCTACGCAGGACATATTTCAACGTAGGACGTGGCATAAGAAGACGAATAAAGAGTTTATTAAAAAAATGTGTCAGGTGTGGGATTCGAACCCACGCACCCTTTCGGGTATCGGAGCTTAGATCCAACGCCTTTGACCACTCGGCCAACCTGACTTATAGTATTCAATGTAGGATGTGGCATATTATATAACATTTGACGTATTAGCGCGGAACATGAAATATAACTGAGTAATTGATAGCGTCTGCTATTTATCTAACTGCCTCTCCCACGCTAAAACTATGTTGCGCAATATTTCGTAAGACTATTCATTTATGCATCACATGCCGGGCTTAATTATTAAATACAACGGATTATGCACCTGCTTCCTGCCTCCATGCGAATATATTTTATCTTACATTAAATAATCGAATTGGAATGTGCACGTGTTTCCGGCTATATATCGTGATCGCGTGAGACATTTTTAATAGCCGGCGTATCCGATGATGTCATTATTCTCAGTAGCATTCAACTGATCATGTAAAGTATAAATTGAAAAATAAACGAATTTTTGTTATTATGGTAATCGATAAAATATATACGAGGTAACTCGTAAAATATAAATTGAAAAAATTTAGAAGTTTTACGCTAATGGTTGTAGGTTTTAATTACAAAAAAATACGAGGAAAAATTGCTCTCTTTGTCTGTCATTCGTCTTCTTCTCTTTGTCAATTCATAGAACGCAGTCACCGACCAGCGATTGTACATCGTTCTCATTGGTTACGTTGGACGTGTAGCTTCGTTATTATTGGGGGGGCGTCTTTTCGGGGGGAATGGGGGGACTGGGAACGTCTTTTCAAGGGGAATGGGGGGGACTGGGGGCGTCTTTTCGTTAATATTGTGGTACGACTCCACCATTAGTCGATGCACGTCTTTCTCATTGGCCGTTGATGCACACCATTGGCCTCCAACGTCACGAGGATGTCCGCCATTGGTTGAGGACACGTTTCTGTGGCATCATTGGTCGAGAAAAACGTTCTAACGTCACGAGGAGGGTGTTACTATGACACCATTGTTCCCTCATCGCTATACCGCCATTTCTATGTTGTTTATTCAAATTCTAAGCTGTCATTGGTCGCTGGGGGTGTTGGTATTCCCACCACTGACGCTGCTATGTTGCCATTGGTCAACGACACGTTCCGACGTCACGAGGACGTCCTCCATTGGCCAGCAAGCCATTGGGGGACGTTCCTATGCCACCATTGGTCTGCTATTCCCACCACTGACGCTGCTATGCTGTCATTGGTCGACGACACGTTCCGATGTCACGAGGAGGGCGTTACTATGCCACCATTGGCCTGATATTCCCACCACTGACGCTGCTATGCTGTCATTGGTCGACGACACGTTCCGACGTCACGAGGAGGGCGTTACTATGCCACCATTGGCCTGATATTCCCACCACTGACGCTGCTATGCTGTCATTGGTCAACGACACGTTCCGACGTCACGAGGAGGGCGTTACTATGTCACCATTGGTTCCTCATCGCTAGACCGCCATTTCTATGATGTTTATTCAAATTCTGAGCTGTCATTGGTCGCTGGGGGTGTTGCTATTCCCACCACTGACGCTGCTATGCTGCCATTGGTCGACGACACGTTCCGACGTCACGAGAACGTCCACCATTGGTCAGCAAGACATGGGGGGACGTTCCTACGCCACCATTGGCCGAGGGGCGTGGTCTAGAGACACGAGGTACGTTCCTACGTCACCATTGGTCGAGGGGCGTGGCCTCGAGACCCTAGGCACGTTCCTACGTCACGAGGGGGGCGTGGCCTTGGCCCATGAGGATACGTACGCTTGACGATCGACGTGTGACGTCACTTCCGCTCCAGAAGGAACCCTATCTATCTACTGTTAAATAGTAATTCTTAGTTACTATTATCAATTTCAATTTAAAAAATCAATCAAGTACACCTTGGTAACAACTCCAAACTACAAAAAATCAAGAACTTTTAACAGATTCTGGAATACGAAATTTCTAAGGCCTTGTAAACTAGCCATTCTCCATTTCATTATTTCATTAATTTCTTCTTTGTTTATGAGTCGTAGACATATAACTAAATTGTATATAAAGTAACAACACGGGGTAAGAGAGTTTGCATCTGTTTAAATCAAGTATAATAATATTATAAAACAAGTATTAGAAAGCAATTGTAGAGTTGCAGGTGCACAGATGATGCGGGGCGCGTGGTGTTTTAGCTAAAACGAGTTTCACCTTAATGTCCGGGTGGTCCAATAAGCCGATCTCTCGGCTATATATCAGAAACTATTCATCTTATAACTTTAGGAGAAAAAATTCCTTAGAAAAAGTGGCCAAGAGAAATCGCTGGAAATAACTTTCAAGTTTCTGGATTAACCGCTAGGTGGCGTTACATGTGAAGAAAAATTTGAAAACCAGTTTTTTGTGAAATATGCCCAATTATACCAAGTGTTAAATAAGTAAAATAGAAAGAGATCTAAATTCCGAACAAAGTTGTTCAATTACTTTTTTTTATTTTTTCAAATAAAGGCTAGGGGAGAGTTTGAAAGTATTTGTGGATAAATACCTATAACTTTGATTTGGATCAACCGATTTTAACAAAATTAGTGTCATTAAAAATAGTGTGGATGACTTAATTTAAATCTACTATAAACCAATTGCATTTAGTTTTATTGTCATGGGTAGAGCGTAATTTCGAATAGAAAAAATTAAAATTTGTTTTTCTGCAAAATGTTTAATGAAAACACCTATTTATTGTAAATTATAATGAAACTGCATTAAATTCATTACAAGGTGCACCCTTGTGCAACCCGCATGCTAATAGCTTTTGTCGAACTCGAGTTATGAATAAAAACGCATAAACATAAGTATAGTATTGACTCACCCTTTATTATAACTTAAAATTAAATATGTGAAAGTTTATACAAATATCTCGAGCATTAAAACTTAATGCCCAATTAAATGTTCAAATTGTTTTCCATGGTCGTTCACACAAGGATGAAATCTTTTGCGCGTAGACATAACAGCTGCTTCAATCTCAGCTGTTGATATACTATTTATTGCGTTTAAAATGTGCTGTTTCATGTCGTATCGCGTGGTTGGTCGAGTTTGGTATACTAAGTCCTTCAATCTTCCCCACAGATAAAAGTCCAGAGATGTTAAGTCTGTAGATCTAGATGGCCATGAAAATATACTTCCTCTTCCAATCCATTTGTTTGGATAACTTACATACAAATAATCTCGAACTCGTCTGGAAAAGTGCGCAGGACACCCGTCATATTGTAATATCATATATCTTCTTGTTTTTAAAAAAATATCTTCCAATAAAACAGGCAACTCATTTTCCAGAAAATCCAAATATGTTTCGCAATTTAAAGTTTTATCAAAGAAATATGTACCTACGATCTTTACATCAACTATAACACACCAAACATTAAGACTCTATCTACCTTGAACCTGCAGCTCATGTATCCAGTGCGGATTTTCTTCAGCCCAATAATGCATTATTAAGAAGATTAGCACCAGTCGCACTATTAAATGTAGCCTTGTCTGTCCACAAAATCTTTGGTATGATATGCGGTTGTTCTTCTAGCAGATCTAACATCCAATTGCAGTAATCCAGCCTTGCATCAAAATCTATCTCATGTAAAGCTTGGTGGAGAACTACATGATAAGGATGCAGAAATCTTAAAAAATTCACAATTGTTTGTGCATAAATATTTTTAAATTGTGCATAAGTATTTTTAAATATTGTAATATTAAAATAACAGTTGAATCTAAAGTTTAGAGGGAATTCTAAGTTTCTGACCTAAACGATCACTTTATAATATGAAAAACTAACCTGTGATGTTTTAAAATCCTTAGAACAGTAGTTTTGGCTATGTTTAATTCTATAGAGATTTGCCGACTACCTATATGTTGATTCTGTTGAATTAAAGCAAGAACATTGATTGAATTATCTTCGGTCATACCTTTACTACGTCGTTTAAAATCAGGACGATGAAAACTAAAAGTTTATCTTAATCTTCTTTTCTTTCTTTAAAATACTTCTTTGCCACAATGTCTCCTGTCAGAATATCTTACAAAATATATAAGTGAGGCAATAGCGGCATTTTGGTGACATTCGGAATAAACTCCAATCATATCATATCATACAATTCTGCGTTTAATTTATTCATCACGAATTATTAGTACTGATAATTAATTACCACTAATAATATTTATTAAAAAAAGTGCAGTCTTCAATTCGAATTATAATATAACACTTCTTAACAATGTTTTGACTGCTGTCAATAAATAAACAATATGAACTCCCCGTCAAATTCTTTGTCGTAGCCTATTTAGTTTTGAAGAAACTATTTTTAATCATATGAAATAACAATGGTCAAAATAGGTATAAACATTAAGATTATTCTGCTATAAAGAAATTTGAAAGTAAAAAATTTATTTCAAATCCTTTATAAAAGGTATATAATAAAATGCCCAAACGGGCTATCACAATTACATTACAAAACGTTTTCGGATTGTTAAATCCATCATCAGTGTAAACAAGGCACACATGCTATGAGCCACCAAAATATATGGGTCAAAACCCTTTAAATGTTATAAATTTACAGTTGTTTTACATTATACATGGTTATAGATTAGGATGTTTAAGTTACCGTTGGAATTGTTGGAGTTGTTACCTTGTTGCGCGATACATACAAAAATATCTTCTCTTCGAAAATTGATTACGTTTTAGGAAAACAAATATTATTAACAGTTTTTTTTTACTTTTTATTCGATTTTATTATCTGTTATATTATTTTATTATTTATAACCACATCAATAAACGCATCTACACAACCATGAAATATTGGTGACCCCACGAACATTGATCATTCAACAATAATCAATACAACAGTATATTGATAATATACTTTTGCCGGTTAAAACAGTGAATCTGAATCAGCGAAAATGCCAGATAGTGCCAATAATAATGCTATAAGAGTGGATTGCATAACAATGAACATTTAACTGTTTTGGCCAGTGACCCCGAAATATGGTTCCTGTAAGTCGAAAACCAATTTACACTAGCAAAAGTTAGAAGTGACGCAACAAAATTCAATTATGTAATTGCTAATCTAGAAACGGTATATATATCCGAATTGAGAGACATCATTGTATCATCACCAGCTACAGACAGGTATAGTGCGCGCAAGCACTCTTGACCACGGCGCAGTAGATGAAATTTGGTTTAGTCACCACTTCCGTGTGAAACGCATTGTACTATGCACTGTATAATTCCATTTACAATAGAACCTTTCTGCCTTTACGTGAATTTGACTCCGCCTTCGCGCAGCTCCATGGTCAAGAGTGCTTGCGCGCACTATATGTAAAGTTAAAAACAGAATTAATTAAGAGACTCAGTGCATCACAACAACAAAAAAAAAATTAAAATACAACTCGAGCATGAAGAATCGAGCGATCGAAGACCTTCTCAATTATTACGACATTTACAGTATTTTGCAGGCACAATGGTACCAGACAATATTATAAGATCTCTATGGGTAGGTAGACTGCCATCCTCTACACAGGCTATTTTAGCTACCCTATCAAATGCTGATTTATACACAGTTGCCCAGCTAGCAGATACAGTTTTCGAAGCCGTAGCTCCTAGAACACAAATTTCGGACACAGCCACTGCTATTGAAAGCACCATCGAAAAATTAACAGCCAAATTAGCTGAAATGAAAATTCAGCTAGCTAACACCGCAACTGCTCAAGCACAAAATGATACATACTTTCGTAACCGCAGAACCTCAAGAGGAAGAGCATATCATAGAAACAGAAGCCACAGCAGTGAACATAATAGTGACATATGTTGATATCACTACCGTTTTGGTGATAGTGTGCCCAAAAGTGCACTCCTTCGTGCAAGTACCAGAAGAACACCATCCGGCATACGATCCAAGCCCAAAGTCTCGCCGCCTTTTCGTAACAGACTTTATAACTAAAAAACAATTTTTAATCGCTACGGAGCAAATTTGTGCGTGTTCTCCAGAAAATATGTACGGGGCGCGCATGAAGAGACTAACTATAGACTAACTATATGAAAAAACATTAAGGCATGATTTTACGTATCGTTTTGTAGTGGCGGACATTTCAAAGCCTATTAAAGGAGCTGATTTTTTATCACATTTTGCTCTTCTAGTTACAAGACCTAACAAAAAGGGGACAAAAAGGATGTTAGAAACAGCAGAGATGAAAAAGGAAAATTGATGGTACGACAGTATGGGACATAGTTAAAAGTATAGATATACGACATAGATGCAAAGTGGAGAACATCAAAAGCTGGGTAAGAAATAGAAGAGCAGAATGGAACGATCATATAAGCCGAATGACAACAAATAAAGTAGTAAAGACGGCAAGAGACGGTTCACCAATAGAAAGACGATCAGTAGAAAGACTGGAGGTACATTGAAAAACAGACACAGTCATGTCTATAAAAAAAGAAGAAGCAGAAGAAGAAAAAGAAAAAGAAGAAGAAGAAGAAGAAAAAGAAGAAGAAGAATACGAAGAAGAAGAAGAAGAAGAAGCTCTCTCAGTAGACACTGCTAACCAGTGCCTAATAGACATTGCTTCGAACGAAGGGATTCATCAAAGAGTGTTTCGATAGCAGCGTATAGACAACCGTGGAAGTGTCGCGTTACCATACGCTATCAAACGCTGGAGAGACAGACCTTAAAGCGATTTATAGATAAAATTATACGTGGTCTTAATTTCGACTAGGCCTATAAAAAATATCGATGACATTCTCAATGCATCAGAATCCGAAGGGTAGCATATATTGCATTTAGAAGAAATTTTCAAAAGGCTTAAGCAATTTGGCGCTGTGATTAATCCAGCAAACTGTCAGTTTGGCTAAAACGAAACTACATTTTTTAGATATATCGTATCAGCAGCAGGATTCGTACCTCCCCAAGAAAAACTAGCAGCTGTACAAAATTTTACTCATCCTAAAACAATGAAAGACCTGCGTATATTTCCAGGTATTTTGAACTTCTACCATATGGAAAAGCAAATATCAAAGGAAAAGCATCAACTAAATGGACACCACAGCGGATCCAAGTCTTTGAAGACTGCAAAAGTAGTTTAGCTAACGTTACTTTACTGAGTCACCCTATAAACGATGTTGCTCCATCACTTGTGATGATTTCGATTTTTGTGCTATAGCTTATTATAACAAAAAATGGATACAGGCATGAAACTTTAGCTTTTTTTTTGCAAAAAATTCTTACAGAGTAAAAATAAACGTGCGTACGAAAGAGAAATATTGGCTATATATTTAGCTATAAAAATTTTTAGATATTAGATCGAAGGCAAAGACATAACCATATATACTGATCATAAACCAATCACATTCGCCTTTACACAGAAGCTAGACAAATGCAGTCCTAGACAATTGGGATATTATTAGGATATAAACAAGATTTTATAGGACAGTTTTGAGCTAACATTTAACACATCTCTGGATTAAGAAATATGGTAGCCGACGCACTAACTCGAGTCAAAAGCATCAAGAAAGATATCGACATGATGGACTTACTCTGGCACAAGAAACAGATCCAGAACTAAAAACGTGCTTAAGAGAGAAAACATCCTTGCAATTGAAGAAAATGCGGTTTCCGGAACAACACGTTAGTTTGTACTGTGACGTAGCAACATCTATAGCCAGACCGTTTGTACTGAAACCACTCCGAATGACAATTTTTAGCACTATACATAATCTAGCAAATCCTGGAATTAATAGTTCTGTGAAGATGATCACACAGCGATATGTTTGGTCTTCAATCAAATCAGATCTGAGAAAATAGACTTGAGAGCGTGTCTACAGTGCCAAAAATCAAAAATATCGCGCCACATTGTTTCACCAACTGGAAGTTTCCTACCACCTTCCAGCCGATTTAAGTATGTTCACAAAGACATTATATTAATGCCGATTTCTGAAGAACACAGATACTGTTTAACATGTGTCGACCGTTTCATGCGATAGCCGGAAGCTGTTGCAATGCCCAATCAAGAAGCAGATACAGTAGCCAGAACATTTTTTTCTAGTTGAATAGCTCGTTTTGACACTCCCATGCGTATCACAACGGATCAAGGTCGACAATTCGAATCACATATCTTTATATTAATCTGCAAATTGACCGGAATTATCCATTTAAAAACAACCGCCTATCAAGCTCAAGCAAATGGCATGGTGGAAAGATTTCATCGACAATTAAAAGCAGCAATTCGATGAAATGAAAATATTCGATGGACCAAAAGTCTACCTTCAGTGTTCCTGGGCATACAAGCAGCGTGGAGAGAAGACTTAGGTACTTCAGCCGCCGAACTCGTTTATGGAGAACCATTGTGTTTACCCGGTGTATTATGGTTTTCGTCGCAAAGAAACACCGACGACAGTGCTCACATTTATTTAAAGATACTTTAAAACTACTACAAAAATTTCCGTCCTAAGCAACCGTCGCCACATGGGTTAAAAAGCACTTTTATTTTCAAAGAGGTAAAAACCACCACTCACGTATTTGTAATAGTTTAGAAAACCCATATCACGAGTTAAACGGAAAGAAGTAACAATTTCCATCAATAGATTATCCACACTGCGTGTGAGGTCAACCTCGAGGTAAATCAAGAACCAGAGAAAATAACAGTAATTACTATTTAAATGGGAATAAGCCAGAATTAAAGGTTAAAGTACGTTTATTGACGTTTTAATTTCCACTTTGGAAATCGTTCTCAGAATGCATTAGTAAATTAAACAAATTAAAAAAAACTTCCCTTACGTAAGTGTCAGTTAAATTATTTTATTTGGTTAAAATATTTTTTTTTCACTGTAAAATTTTCTTCTCGTGTAAACATTTTGTTTCTGATATACCTGTTCAATTTCCATTGTAACTATGTATATATTATCCATATTTCTCGAAGGGATGTGTTGTAGCGACAAGCTAATTACGAATAATTATAACTTTTCTATTCAAAAATTAAATAACAGATCTCGTATTAAAAGTTACATTTTCGCAATTGGTTATACACATGTGAAATAGAAATGACATAAAAATTGAAATGTGTCTCTCAATATGTTAATTTACTACAGATATACTGGACACTGGACACTTCGTGTCTAGTTAGATGATGGCCGTGAAAGCTTAACGCATTTTATGATTCTTAATTTTAAGCAAATTCTTAAGCAAATTTCTGTTAATAATGGTTATGATCCTAACATTATTTATAAGCTTCTAAATAGAGGTAAACTAAAAATTGCAGAAAAGCTTGCATATTCATTACAGTTTTTCTAACCTAATACTTCAAATAACGTCAGATATTTATCCTTCACTTATATTAGCAGCATTTCCAATAAAATATCTAAACTTTTTACTTCTACAATTGATAACATCAAAATTTCCTTCAAGTCACACAACACTTTAGGTTCCTTCTTAATCAACACCAAGATAGGATTAATACACTTGACAAAAGTGGTATTTACAAACTAAAATGTGATGATTGTGATGCCTTTTATGTAGGTACAACCATTAGAAAATTATCCACTAGAGTTTTTGAACATTTAAAAAGACCAAACTCTTTAAGTTTTGGTCAACACTTATTATCCAGTAAACACAATTTTAACATCAATTCTGGTTCATCTATCTTACATGACATAAGTAGAAAAAAAACTATCTGGAGTTGGATTTATTGAAAGATTTGGAGATTACAAGGAAAACAAATGAAAACTCTCACTGTCTTAATACTTAAATTAATTTAAATTGTACTAAATTTAAACCTATTTTTAAAAACTTTATTACAGCTTCACCTCGTAGAGGACCCAGCTCGGCTATTTAGACTTCCTGCTCTGAGTATATCCATCTTAATTTTATAGTTCTATCTTATTGACTGTGGATTTAACTGAACTACTTGGATTATAATCCATTTATATATTTTGCTTTCAATTTTGATTTTTAATTTTTAGTATTTTAATTGAATAGTCAGATTTTTTCTTTTTTACAGTACTGATAGTGCTTGGCAGACAATTCTATTGTAGTCAACTATCCACTGTCTAATATATTGTTTAGTCTATTTCTTGCATTCGTTCTTTATGTCGACTTTAATTGTTCTCAAACTAACACCCTAATTATTATAGACAGGTTTGAGTGTGAGATCTGCATTATTCAATCTACCAAAAAAATATTCCATATAATTTTATATTTCATCAGTTGATTTCCTATAGTAGTGTCAGTTAGACCTTTGGTCAATACTTAGTTTCATAGAATTTTGAAAGGTGCAGATCACATATCTATGATTGTAACTGCCCATCCAAGGTGTCATTTGTCACATGTCACCTCAAAATTTCCATTAGACCGTGAGCCATTCTTTCTCCGTCTTCTATACACAATGTAGCTTCGCCTATTTTTAAAAAAATTTAAAGTGTTTGTTTGTCCTTGTGTAGTGTATTGTAATGTACCATTTTATGCTTATGACATTTTACTCTTGTCGGATAGGCAGCAATTGACGAAGTAAGTCTATAAACGTTAATAACATAAAAACTTTTATTAACCAAAAACATCAAGTTTTTATCGAAGCTAGTTAATTTCTTTAGTTAAAACAACATTTCTTGGCTTATTTCAGATGCCCCTGAAGATGATCTAGGGATCTAAAGTACTTGGGCAAGAATAAATTAATACTGTGCTCGATATTTGCCTTTTATATTATCAAAGATTCTTAATTTGTTTATATTGGATGAGATATCTACGCAGTTAAGATTTTTGGGGGTAAAATATGAATAAAAACGCAATATTCTGCCTAGTTAGCTAGTTATTTCTGCCTTTGACACTTTAGAATTAAAAGTTTAAAATTAGAATATTTTTATAGTTTTTATTGCTTTGTTACTAACATGAATTTTTTAAGGAGAAACGTAATAAAGTATTACGGTATATCAAAAATGTGTCACTCTCTAATCGAACAGAAACTATTGCAAATGAAAAAAAAATAATAACATGGTTAATATCACCAAGAATCCGCATATTAGTACGAGGAATATTGCACAGTCTTTTGAAATTAGTGGTCGTAGTATAGAAAGAGTATTAAAAAAAAACAAGATGCATCCATATCGTATACAGTTAGGCCAAGAGGTTTATGTGGATAACTATATTAAAAGATTAGACTTTTATCGGTGGGCGCAGGAACAAAAATTCAGAATGATGTATATTACTTAAAATAAGTTTTATTTGAAGATGGAGCTATTCTAACCAATAATTGTATTAACAGATATAATTTGTCACTATTAATCAACTTCTAATTTATGCCACATTGTTACCCATAGCTAAACAACATGATTATTAAATGTTTGCGCTGGAATTCCTGGTAATTAAGACATAGAACCATTCTTTTTCGAGAATGACTTAAAGGGCAAAATGTGTCTTCATTTTTTGGACAACGACTTGCTGTAATTATTTAACGTAGTAACGTTGAACACACATGAGAGAATATAGATATGGATAGAAAGGAGCTATAAGTTATAGTTTCTTAGGTTAGCAATCTATTAAACATTGGTTTTTGATCTCAGTTCAATATTCCAGATACTTGGATAAAATTTTATTTTTTATAAAAAAAAATATTGTCGGTATTTACTTTTATTTTACAGTCCATGGTGTTTTCTCGTTTAATTAGTAGAAAAATCTAATAATAGACATCGTTTTTCCCTGATTTTAGTTGTTTATTTATTGACTGTGTAGAGCGGTAATATTGTTATGATTTTTATGTCTTTTATTTTGGGTCTTTGTGTGAACAGATGTAGTATGTGTATGTTTTTATTTTAATGAAACATATTTTTTTGTAGTTTCATTTGTGTTTTTTAATATGCCCTATGGGATACACAGGTACACCACCTATACTGTTATATCTTCGGGTTACGCATTTTTATGTTTGATATAAAACATTGGAAATGTCCCAGCAGCATTCGTTTGTGATCTACTTGTGTTCATGATATAATATCAGCGAAGGAAAAAGTAGACTGCCGTCTAATGTGGCACTTTATGATATTGGTGTACACACAGATGAAAGGACGTTCCGCCGCCTATTGTTATTTAATGTTTTGTATATCGATTTTAGAGGGTAGCGGGTAGACACTCTTTACGATCCCGGTAAAAACAGGTCTGCTTCAGGGATGCGCCCCTGCCCACGCGAGCTCGGCTTTTTCTCCCAATCCTCTTCCAAAAGAGAAACGGATCCTAATCCCTAAATCCTACCCACCAACCCAGACCTACCCAAATCCTTCCCTTCCATCCTCAACCCGCACTGGACCAGCGTCAGGAGATAACGGTCCAAACCTTTTAGTCAATGTACAGGACAAAAAAGAAAAGGCCCCCAGTGCCCATCACTTCCCAGAGTCTTGATCATGGCAGCGATCAAACAACTAACAGAAGGGGGGTGCTAAGAATCCCTGGGTAAGACCCGGCTGCCACAAGATGACAATTTGGCTATGCTCCTACAATATTCGAACACTGACGGACGACAATAGATTCCCAGAAATAGAAAGTGAAGTAATGGATATAAAATGGGATATCCTTGGTATATGCCAGACCAGAAGAAAAAATGATGAGTATATAATACTAAAAAATGGCACACATTTTATGCATAAAGGTGGAGAATACACTGGAGTGGGATTCTTGGCAAAACAAAGCCTCACACAGTGTATCAAAGAATTCAAGCCCATATCAGACAAAGTAGCATATCTCATCATTAGGATTAATAAAAGAACCACTCTGAAAGTGATCCAAGTGTACGCTCTGACCAAAAGCCACGACGATGAAGAAGTAGAAATATTTTATAATGAAATAAAAACAGCTATAGAAATAAATAAAGCAAATTACGAAACACTATTAGGAGATTTTAATGCTAAATTGGGCAAAAAAGAGGAAGCTTATTAACATTTAATTGGTAACTATGGCTACGGGAAAACAAACGATAGAGGAGAAATGCTTCTCAATTTCATGAATGAACATAACATGTACTCAATGAACTCCTTTTTCAATAAAAAACCAAGCAGAAAATGGACATGGATAAGCCCCGATAAAAAAACAAAGAATGAAATAGATTATATTTTAACGAAGAAATGAAACCTAGTAGAAGACGTATCAGTATTACATCAGTTTGACCTAGGAAGCGATCATAGACTAATAAGAATAAAACTAATAATTAACAAAAAACTAGAAAGAAAAAAAACATGAAAAAAGATACAAATGAACATCTGAAGAAATCAAAAATAGTGAATTTAATAAAAAGATAGCGCATGCATTAAATCAAGTTAGCATGCAGCAGATACACTCCAATGATATTGATGATTTGAATAACCTTATTACCGAAACAGTGAATAAAAGCATTCTGCAACTGAAAAAACCAAAAACAACATACAATGAATTAGACAAAAAATATTACAACAAATAAAAAGAAGAAAGATCTTAAATAAATCTAACAAAAGGGAACCGACGAATATAGAGAACTTAATAGGCAGATTCGAAAAGGAATCAGACAACAAAAAAGAAAAGAAAACGAAAAATTAATAACAACAACTATTGAAAAAAATAAGAGTATGAAATGCCTCAGACCAACACTAGGACGACGTCAGATGATATCATTAATGGGAAAAGACGAAAATGAAATCACAACTAGAGAAAACATACTGACACGAATAGAAGAATTTTACACAGAACTTTACAGAACACATCAACAAGATGATGAGATGAGACCAGCACGGAAAGTAATAAAAAATGTTGGATCAGAAATAATGCCAAAAGTAACAATTTCTGAGATAACTGCAGCATTGGAAAACATGAAGGGAAATAAAGCTGCAGGAAAAGATAGTATTACAACAGATATAATATTAGAAGGAGGTAAGGAACTAATTGCAATTTTAACTAAGCTTGTGGACAGTTGTTTACATCAGGGCAAAGTCCCTAAGAGCTGGAACAGCTCTAAAGTAATCTTATTACACAAGAAAGGTGATAGTCGAAAATTGGAAAAATACAGACGCATTAACCTACTGTCACACATGTTTAAAATACTCACCAAAGTTATAACTACTCGACTTACAAGGAAATTAGAGGAATACCAACCATATGAACAGGCAGGTTTTAGAAAAGGCTATTCAACTTCCGATCACCTGTTAACCACAGAAAAATTAATAGAAAAATGTAGCGAATACCAGTTTTTCTAGCATTTGTAGACTATGAAAAAGCTTTCGATACCATAGAACACACGGCCGTAATAAACGCAATGCAAAATTGTAGAATAGATAGCAGATATATTAACTTAATAAAAGAAACTATGAACCAAGCTACAGCTACATACTACCTCAATGAAAATGAACACACGAACCCTGTACCATTAAACAGGGGAGTCAAACAGGGAGATACTTTATCACCCAGCTTACCCACCTTAGTTTTGGAGGACGTTTTTAAAAACCTAAATTGGAAATATAAGGGAATAAACATCAATGGCCGCTACCTCAGTAATCTACGATTTGCAGATGACATAATCCTGATAGCTACTGACCTACAAGAAATGCAAACCATGCTTTTAGAACTACATACCGAATCTTCTAAAATAGGACTAAAAATGAATTTAAACAAAACAAAAGTCATGCACTCCGAACACACCGTGACAATAATAAACGATAAAGTTATAAAAAACGTTGAAGAATATATATACTTAGGACAAAAAATAATACTAAATAGGGATATTCAAACTGAAGAAATAAAAAGAAGAAGAAAGTTAGCTTGGGCAGCAGTCGGTAAACTGAACTATATACTCAGAAATCAACAAATTCAATTACATCTTAGATCTAAAGTTTTTGATGCATGCATTATTCCGATATTAACTTATGCGGCACAAACATGGACAATCACAAAAAAGAATATGAATATACTAAGAGTCACTCAACACGCGATGGAAAGAGCCATGCTAGGTATATCACTTAAGGACAAGAAAACAATCACATGGATAAGACAGAAAACCAAAGTCACCGATGTGGTGCAAAAATCATTAAAGTTGAAATGGGAATACGCTGGACATGTAGCTAGGAGCGATCTAAACAAATGGCACAGATCAATTTTAACCTGGAGTACATACCAACTTAAAAGACCCAGAGGCTGACCTCCTATGAGAAGGACAGATGATCTGAAAAGGACTGCCGGGAAAAATTGGCTACAAGTAGTACAATAAAAAACAATGGAAAGGAAGACTTGAAGAGGCTTATGTTCAGATGTGGACGTGAATGGCTAGACAAAGAAGAAAGAGAAGATATCGATTTGGAGACCACGTTCTTTAAACAGATTAGATAGTTCTGGTACTACTGTTAAATAACCCACTAAGAATTCAAAGCCTTTATATTATTTTGACTCGTTTGGAATTTTGCTAAACAATGGTGAACATTTCTTTGTGATTTTTATGACGACTGGAAACTGATTAAGAAAATATCCACACAGACGGTGATAAGACAGGGATACAGCCTTAAAACAGCAAGAAATAAAAACCAAAAATAAAAACAAAAAAAAAAATAAATTACGCTGCTAGGCTGATGACTCGATGAAAATACATTTTCAAATAATTTTTAGTTCTTGCTGCAAGTTAAGAAGAAGAGGTACACATTATTTCGCTGAATGTATAGTAGGGTACTATCAGATTTGATTCCTTGCTAATAATAGACTAAATCATCAGTTTACGAGTTATTTCAAATGAAATAAAACTCAAAGACCAGGGAAATAAGCAAAAACAGTACCTTGTTTGTAACACTAAAGCGACCAAGCAAACGACAGTTGTTTTGAGCAGTATTGACCTCTGTCCTTCTTATATAATTTATACTTTATATTAATATATACTTTTTAATAAACTTCGTAAATAGTTTATTTATAATAGAGTTTATAAAAAAACAAAAAATTTATTAAAAAAATTAGATGGTTTCTTTAATTATTTAGATAATACATATTCTTAATGTACCCAAAAAGTACTTTTTCTTTAAGTGCCGTCTTCCAGTCGGAGGTTGGATATCATCATCACTATCTTTATTTTATCTACTGCTGCTCTGAAGAGTTCTATAGAACTGCATTTAAACCAGTCCCTTAAATTCTTCAACCATGACACTCTCCTTCTTCCTATACTTCTTCCTTCTCTTATCTTTCCCTGTATTATCATCCTTAGTAGTTTATATCGCTGTCCCCTCATTACGTGTCCCAGATATTGTAACTTTCTTATTTTTATTGTGTTTATTATTTCGCATTCTGTGCCCATTTTTCGCAATACTTCTGTGTTAGTTTTCTTCGGTGTCTATATTAAGCATCCTCCTATAACACCATAAAGTAACTTATTTATGTGGTCTTGCTTCATTGTCCAGCTTTCAAGTCATATATTGCAGTATCGAAATACGTAGCATCTTAGTGTGCTCTTACTCTCAGTTCTAATCTAAAATCTTTGTTGCAGAGATTTTTTTTCATTTTTAAAAACACATTTCTTGCTATTTCAATCCTAGCTCTTATTTTGGTTGTTTGATTATTATTGTCTGAAATCCAGGTTCCTAGGTATTTATATTTATCAACCCTTTCTATCGGTACATTTCCCAAATGTATATTTATTGGTATATTTCATGGATGTATAAATAAAAATGGACTGGGCATGCCCTGCACTCTGTTCGCCTAAATTTGAAGTCGAAAACTTTATAGGCGCGGGGAAAAAGGCGAGGTGATAGACTGTGACATTACCTTTTAAGTCATCGGCGCGTACCTTCCAATAATTGAAAGGTATTTGAAACAATTTTTTCATTTGAATAAATAATGACCATTGGTTTGATTGCTTTTATTTTTAGTATCGTAAACATATAAAATATTTCGAATAAGTGAGAAACAACGAACGATGAATAATTTTAATTTTCAGTGTATAGAAATAAACATATTTATAAAAATTGATTTACACAAAAGAATAAAGATGGGGTAAATAAAATCGCAAAGTACTTTATATAATATTTCATTTAAACTAAAATAATACACAAGCAATAAAAAGTTTAAAAAATTCTTCCCCAAACATTAACCGGGGTATTACCGTTTAGGGTATTGAGTATGTTCTTCTCTTATCCAGTGAGTGATACGTTGAAAAAATGTAGTGAATTATGGTTTATAACTCCAGATTAATTGTTATTTGGCAACATTCGAAGTCATGTTAGACATAGCAGTAGGCAGAAGAAAGATAAAAGTTCAGGAATATGTATTTAAAAAAATATTAATAAACCTAAGAAAACATAAACTATTGTTTAACAAAACATGAACAACAAACCACATATACAACAATATATAAACACATTAAACTTTATGGATGGGGTAGGTTTCTAAAATAGAAATTTGCTTTATTGTCACTGAAAATTGTACAATTTTACGAACAAAACTTACAAAAAGTAAAAAAAATAACAACAACTAAAATTTACTAAAATTACAAAAATGGTCAATGTCATATAATAATAGATAATAAAATTTACAATTAATTGCAAAATCTAACTAAATTGCAAATTGCATAATAAAACCTTAGGAAGTAGTTTAAGAATAAGTTTTAGTTGCTGCATTTGATACCCAAATATATAATACTTTAGTTGCTTGTACCTAAACGTACTGTAATTTCTTAATTTCTCGTTAAGAAACTCTTCCACTGAATAATATAGTCTTTCAGATAGATAGGCTTTTGTTAATTTACAGAACTTAAGGAAAGAAATTGTAGATTTAATTTGCAAAGAGAATTAATTGTATAATTTTTTTGCCGAATATAATACAGATTTATTTACTAACTCAGCGAACGAAATCGATAAATACATATCAAAGGTTGAATTTCTGGTGGACAATTCATGATTGGGTCTTGCTGAAAAAACATGTAGGTGTTTACCAATTAAGAAAACAGTTTCTAGAACATACAAAGAGGGAAAAGTTAAAATACCGTGATTTTTTAAGTAGCTTCTAAAATGTATTATTTTACTGAGGCCAAAAAGATACCGTGTTGCTCTTTTTCGTAATTTAAAAATAACATTATATTGGGTAGCTGTACTAGAACCACAAAAAGGAAGGCCATATCGAAAATGAGACTCGAACAAAGAAAAATATTTTATTTTGGAAGAAGCTAAATTCAGCTTCGAAACAGATCGTATTGCATAAATGGTTTCTTACTTAACAAATCGATATAAAGGAACCATTTAAGGTTGCTGTCTGTAAAAATACCATGAAATTTTAAAGAAACAACGATACTGATCTGGCTGTTATTAAGAAGCAAGGGTTGAAGGGCTTCTTTATAGCATAATGCTACTGTCTTATTCATGTTACAAGAAAGTAAATTATAGTCGAACCAGGTTTTTATTTTAAGTTGATCAGAAGTTTTAATTGCATGAAAAGCTAAATATAAGAAAAAGTAGAGGACCTAGTACTCAATATTGCGGTACTCTACATACATGCTTTTGTGTCTAGAGTCATTATTATTTGCTCTAACTGCTTGTTTCCTCTTTTTTAAGCAAGATTGGAGCCAATTCAAAGAAATACCTCGAATTCCGTAGAATTTAGTTTTTTTATCAAAATTCGTGAATTACACAATCAAAAGATTTGGCATAGTCTCACAAAAACAGTGGCAGCGTAAAGATTATTGTTTAGTGCTTAATAGACCTCATGTAGTACAGAAAACATAGCATCACTGGTACATTTATTAGATAAACAGCTGAACTGACTTCGTGATAAAATGTTTATTTCAACAAGAAAGGACATAAGTCGGGCTCTTATAAATCTTTAATAATTTTAGATAGGATGTAATTTTTGTTTTCATTCTTCTCACATATTGTTGTAAATACTTTATTTTACTTTTTTGACTCTTGACAGTATTTTTTAACACTCTAAAATTTTTTTATCCTTCCAGGTGTTGAAAAATCACTGCTAGATATGTCTTCAATGGTTTTATTTCTAAAACATATAATTAGGTTTTTATAGTTATAATACTTGTTTTTATAAATTAAACTAAGAACTCACTTTTTATAAACATTACATGGAACATATGAAAAAGTATTATCACCAAGTAACAACTCTACAGTTTCAGTTTCTGATGCTGTAATGGTGCTCGAAGGTGCATTTTCTATATCTATACTTTCCTTGTTTTCTTCATTGTCATTTAAACATCTAGAATAATGAATTTATGTACATTAAAGAAAAATATTAAAATTGGTTTAAGATTGAAATAATGTTATACAAAATTTATCCAAAACTCACCTCCTTTTTAGGAGAATTAGATTTTACATTAAGGCCCAAGTCTGTCTCCATATTACGTTTTTCAGTATCAATGAAACTCCTAAAATACTGTGAGTAATTTTAATATTAAAATGAAATAAGTAATTAAAATCCACATTTAAAATTATTTGTAAATTTAATTAACAAATTCGATCCAAACTCACCTTTTTGACGGTCCATAAAAATCATCCATATCAATACTACTGGAAGTTGTTTCTCTATTTTCCATATCATTTGTAGATCTGAAACATTGAATTAATATGCTGTGCGTGTGCATTATATTTATTAAACTCTGTATAGTAAATTACTTAGAAATTCGTTATAGTTACCTTAGTTCTGATGATTTATGATAAATATTTATTGGAACATTTCCTTTCCTCATATTAACCCGTCCACTTGGTTGTATAATTAGATCATGCTTTCTAAAGTGTTCTGAGGAGACCATTGCAGTTTTGGTTCTTTATTTAAGCCGAACATAGACAACCACATATCTAGCAGCTGTTGATTCTTTACTGGGAACCTGCATATGATATTTCTTTGAAATTAATATATTTATAGCAATTATAGTGTGGATTAGAAAAAATAAATAAATGTATTTATAATACGACAAAATTTACTTTATTTCACAAAATTTAATTTCAATTCATGTTAAGAATTAAATAATATTACATCCCTGTACTACGCTCATGGACGTAATTCCAATGTTTACTTACGAACGAAATGACAGTTGTGGATGAAAATATTAACAAATTCACTAAAATATCACAAAAAAAGAAATTATCAACTCAAAGGTAAACAGTACAACGCCATATTCCTTTTCTTTAAATCACTACGATTGGTTAATATTACTAATAATGCCAAGTTTTACATTAAGTTAACATTATCAGAATATATTTTCTTTTAATAAATTAAAAAATTAATGTTTTTCTTTTAATTCCTTGGTTGCGAAATAAGTATGTTTAAAAATAATTTATACTAACTAAATAATACATTTTTATCTATAAATTAAAATTAAATTATACCAAAAATCGAAAATTATTTCGAAGATTCGCTTCAAAAAAAAAAATAATAATAATATGACAACGTCAATTGTGTCTATGACTGTGACGATCTCATGGCTTCATGTACAGATGTCCGGTCCTTCGGTCCTTCTTTATTTGTACGTCCATGGTATATTTGTTTTGGTATATCTTTTTTATATTTATTTTTAGTCCATATTTTTCACAGAAACTGTTTGTTTTGTTTAGCAGTAAATGGAATTTTTTAACAGAGCTTGCCATACATATAAAAAGTACATACAAATGCCAAAAATTACAAACAAATTAAAAGAAGAAACGTCGAAATCCATAAAAAAGAAAGATAAACGCAGTTAACAACTCCTTCCCCCTCGACCACGTTTTTAAAGCTTTGTGAACGATGTCACTCAAACAAAATTATTTTATAATAATTAAAGTTATTTTTTATTATTTTTTTTTTATAATGATGTTACTAGAGTAAATCTTTTTTCAACAGCCATATGTATAATTACTATAATTACATAATTTTCTGACTTATACTGTTGCAAACAAATTTAATTTGGGATAAACAAATTAAATAACGTCAATTATTTTGAAATTTTGAGCACCACAAGACCCAAAATTATATGTAATATATAGAGCATAAGTTTATTTTTAGAAAAGTTATTTTTTTATTTTGAAAATATGTGTCTGGACAGTGACATTATATAAAACCGGAATTTTTTACCTCTCGTGTAATTTTTAACAACAAATAAGCTAACAAAATTAAAAAAAAAACAATTAAAAGACTGATATTTTTTGTACACACTTATGACAAGTCAAAAGAAAATGTAGAAAGAATCTATCTGTCTACCTCCTCACATCAATCAATGGTCGGGTTCTTACACCCGTACCATGACAAAAAAATTTTTCAATTTTTAACGTGTCTGTGAAATCTAGTTTCGGTTTTTTATTTGTTTTTTATATGTTTTTTAAGAATTTCATCAACTAAAAAATCATAATTTCGACATATAAGGAAATGAGATCTCTCCATTGTAGTGGTATTTATAAATTGACCATAGCTCTGATGATGGCTTTGTAAAGCCGAAAGCGCTCAGCTAGGAATTGCTTAAAAAATATACACACTTCAAAAATACTTTCTACATTTTCTTTTGACTTAAAAAAAAAATCGCCAATTTGAAGGTTTTATATTATGAACTCAAACTACAAAATAAAATTTCATGAAAGTTCTTAACAAATATTAAATTACGACCAGAAGACTAATTAAATTTTAGATAAAATACCTTTGGAAAAATTACAAACGATGAAAATATCAACAACATAGGTATCATCTTAAATAGAAGTAGTTTAATATATTCAGATATCATTAGTCAAAAGCAAAATACAGTAACTAAAACTTTTATCAGTCTTATAAAACTAAAATAGGAGCCTATGATTAATGCATTAATAACAAAATATATTATAGCGTTAAGATCCCCTAGATATGGAAGGTAACTGTATAGAGAAGGTAGCTAAATTTATCTATCTAGGATTACTGATTATCATAGAAAATGATAATGTCGTATCGGACAAATAAAGAATATTGACACATTATATAATATATGTAGATGACATTAAAGGAAACTAGCAAATTATAAGTGTTTTGTGGAGATGACGTGCTGTGAAAAATAAGGATTCTTTTATTCTTATTTTATAAATAAGAATAAAAAAAGGTTCTTAAGAAAGTCATTATTTTCTTTTGTTTTATTATACAACTAAGCTGTTCTTAAATCACTGAATACCTAAGCTTTGTCCTTTTGAGCCTTCTGTCCAGGTTCGTATTGTCAAGGAGCTGGATAGCCTTGACGTTTACATGATGATGGAGTCGTTGTTCATGGCTGCCTGCAAATTTCTTGATTATCTGATTGACGTCTTCCATCTTGAGGTCCCGGTGAAGATAGTTGTTCCTAACATACCAAGGAGCATCTTCGATGTTCCTTAGCACTTCATTCTGGAATACCTAGATTACTTTAATGTTACTA
Source organism: Diabrotica balteata (assembly GCA_918026665.1). NCBI lineage: Eukaryota > Metazoa > Arthropoda > Insecta > Coleoptera > Chrysomelidae > Diabrotica > Diabrotica balteata. Next base: position 49,733,890 of record OU898283.1, on the reverse strand, counting down.
GGCTTGGCACAGCTCCAGAGTTGGTAGCCATAGGTACATACTGGCCTCAGTATTTGTTTATAGACTAGCAGTTTATTATTTATGGATAGAGAGAAATGCCTTCCCATCAAACAATACATTTTCTTGTAGCGGATACCTAGTTCTTCTCTTTTCTTCTTCACGTGAGCTTTCCAGCGAAGCTTCGCATCAAGAGTGATTCCCAACTACTTTGCTGATATTGCAATAGGTACTTGGACATCATTTATTCTAATTGGAATATTATTAATTCGCTTATTGGTAAAATTTATATGGACTGATTTATTCTCATTTAGCTTAATTTTCTATTTTTTGGTCCATTCATGGATTTTATTTATTGAATTTTGCAGTTTTTCCGTAACTTCTTCGACGGTGTCACCTACTGCTAAGACAGCAGTGTCATCTGCGAAGGTAGCTATGGTATCGTCTTCTAGTTCAGATATATCATACGTGTATATTAGGTATAGGACTCGACCCAATACACTCCCTTGTGCAACACCTGCTTCAATATCCTTGAGACCAGTGTATGCATCTTCTTGTTTAACTCTAAAATGTCTGTTCGCTAGATATAATTGTAATATATTTGAATATTGTTTAGGCATGAATGATTTAAGTTTATGTATTAAACCCTTATGCCAGACTTTATCAAACGCCTGTGCCACATCTGGGAAGGTTGCAGAACAGACTTTTCTTTTTTCTAATGATCTTTCAATTATAGCAGTTATTCTATGCACCTGATCAATTGTCGAATGCTTATTTCTGAATACAAATTGATGATCTGCAATTAGTTTTTTTTCTTCAATTATTTGTAGGATTCTTCGCAGGAGGAGTTTTTTTAAACATCTTGTACATCACAGGTAGGAGTGCTTTTGGTCTATATGATGTCACCTTATTGGGGGGTTTCCCAGGTTTGGTATCATGATCACCTCAGCTATCTTCCATAAATCTGGAACATATTGTAGTCTAAAGGCAGCATTTATTAAATTTGTTAATTTTACGATAGCTTTGCTTGGTAGATTTTTCAGCAGTCTTCCGGTAATGAGGTCATAATCTGGTGCTTTATTTGGGTCGATTTGTTCTTTAATTAACTCAGTTACTTGTTTTGGGAAAGTTGGCTTAATCTTCTCATCTATTTGCTCTGGTTCGGGAAAATCCTGGTCACCGTCTTGGTAATCTTTCAACTTAAATGTATTCTCTAGATGAGTGGCAAATCTCTCTGCCTTCAGCTGATTTATTTTTGGCCCAACTACTGTCTTCCAGTTTTATTGGAGGAGAATGTAATATTGGCCTTTTAATTCTATTTGTAGCTTTTCAAAGCGATTACTCTGTGCTACTGTCGTTTGTTAGCTCTTCCAGATAAGATTTAATAGATTCATTATTTTCTTATTTCTTTTATTAATTCACGAATATTACGGTAGTTAGTCCCTTTAACTTTTGTTTTCAGTATGGTAGTGCAATCCCATGCTGAATCTGGAATATTTTTGACAAATAAATCTAACTCTTGACATATCTGTTCAATTGTCTTTAGTGGCACGGTTAAATTGATCTTCTTCTAAGAGTTACTTTAAAACTTTCCCAGTCTGTGAGCTTATTAGTTAAGGTTGGGTTGTTCTCTTCTAATCATATCACTTATGGTTAGAATTATGGCTAAATGATCGAAGTTCATATCCCATCCTTCACAAATGTTCAAGTAATTGGATGATATTTTTAATTATGAAGAAATCTATTAAATCTGGTCTTTTATTCCTATCAGTTGGCCAATAAGTTGGCTTCCCTGTAGATATAACATCTCCTTTCTGATCTTTGACATCTGCTAATAGTTCTTTTCCTTTATTAGTTGTAAGCCTAAACCCCCATTAAATGTGTTACGCATTGAAATCACCCCCAATAATATATCTATTGCCTAAACTTTTCATAAAATGGATATACTGATCTTTTTTAATATTATGTCTAGGAGGACTATAAATTTCACTTACGTTTATTTCTGCGTCTTTAATCCTACTACAAACTGTGGTAGCTTGTATGTGTTTGGTGACATACTTTATCTCTTCATGACTCTTCATGGTGTTTGATGTTGTCTGTGACTATCACTGCACTACCTCCTTTCGCTACATTGTCCGGATGTACTGTGTGATATACCTTATATCCATAAATTCTAATGTATGATTGATGGGTGAAGTGTGTTTTAGAAATTAAACACACATCTATCTTTTTAATATCTAGGATTGCTTGAAGCTCACTATGATGCTTCAGCAGTCCATTGGCATTCCATTCAATTATTCTAATTTCTTGGACCATTACTTGATTTTGGAATAGCTCCTTTGGCGCTGTGCTCTAGACAAGTAATCCTGGTATTAAAATTCTCTTTCATATTATCTAATTTTACTAATATTAATCTAAGTGTACCATCTGTTGCATTTTCTTGTTTAACTGGTCCAGCATTTTTGAACACATCACTAAATTTTCTGCTCGTAGTGACAGGTTGGAGTGGGGCCTTTGATTTTGGTTTTTCAGTACCTTGCACCTTTTGTGGTGGTTTTGATGCTGAAATATTATTATTACTTTTGTTAGTTTTTCGGCTTCGTAGCTTTTGGATTTCTTTAGCTTCATAACATCGTCTATAATTCGCAGGATGCCCTTCACCACAATGCAAACACTTTGGTTCTTCCTCTAACGGTTTCACGCAGTCTTTTCTCAAGTGTTCTCCAGTGCACTTGACACATCTTGGTGCTTTTCTACAATATCTTTGGGTGTGTCCATATATTTGGCATCTCTTACATTGAGGCACCAACCTTAAACTTTTAAGTGGCTGTACGTCAACTCTCATACTAAGTATGTCTGCTATTCCAAAGATCTCATCTATATTTTCGTCATTTCTGAAAGTTACAATAAACATATCTAAAGGCTCTTTAGACTGTATCTTATATTTTGGATCCGCCTATACAGCTTTGTATCCTCTTTGTTGTAAATCTTTGACTATTTATTCTGATGTAAAGAAGCGGTGTAATTTCTTTACCATTACCCGTATGGGACGCTCCTGTTTATTCTTATAAGTGTAAAATGATAACTCATTCGATTCTAATAATTTTACTAACTCCCTATAATTCTCACTATCAGGGGTAATTACCTTAAGCATGCCCTTATTCATAACTACTGATTTAAACAAAATATTATCTTTGTTAAAGTAATTATGCAATCTAGGTATATCATTTTCTTTGTCAATTAGTACTGGTGGTGGTGATTTTGGTTTCTTCTCTTGTTGCTTTACAGCTTTTTCTTCTCTGCTTAGAGAATGACGGGTCAGCGAAGTATCCATTCTACGTTTTTTGTTTCTTCTTTCCTTCCTTATCCATTCAGTTTCTTTCTTTAACTCTTCTTCATCGGTGTAATATTCCACCTTTTCTGATTTTGTATTTTCTTCTGATTTTGAATTATTATTGGCTATTTCTATTGCCCCTGTATTTGTCAGTTTCAAAATTTCTTTTTCAACCCATTTTAATTTGTTTTGCATATCCAGATTTGACGCATTTAATAACTAATATAAAATAAATTATATAAATATGTATCCTTTCAGTTTTTACAACATTCCGAGATTATAAACTGTATTTCTGGTGAGAATAAAAACAAATTTAAAGTTCGCAGATTACTTTGATTAAAATTTTTCTAAAGTGCTCGATACGTTTATTAAGCTAACGTCATTTGTTGGTTTTGTTGATTCTCAAGAGTGGCTGCAGCCCACTTTTTCTTCATAAATCTCTTTGCTCGCAGTCTTTAACCCCTTTAGATGTAAAAACTTGTTGCTGCAAATTGCCTTCGTTACCTTCAGCTTCTGTTTCTCAAAACTTCCCACATTCGGTGAGTGTGTGCGCGAAATCGGATGTAGTATCTATAAAAGAGCGGCTCTAGCTGCGGAACAACCGATTGTCACCTAACTTCGCGTCAAACGCGCCCGATTGGGAAGTTCGAAACGTTGTTCTCAAGTTCCGACGACGGAGCGGGAATCGTATTTCTATTTTACATTTGTGATTAAAGCAGAAAATTTTTGTTTACTAATTGGTGAGTTATTCTTGTTACAAAAATTTCTTTTTTAACAGATATTTTACTTTTTAACGTTTGCTGAACAGTCTCAATTTTTTTAAGTAAACTGAAAAAAAGTATTTTTGTATTTTTTTAAGTAAATTTAAATTTTTTTCTTAAGGCCTGCTCATTACTTATTATAAACTTTTCCCTTACTATATTACCATAATTCTTTACAGTTTGTTATTCAGGTTTTATTGCAATTTATTGGAATGAAAGATTTTCTTACTTTTCATAAAAAACTTTTGATACTTTTGAGTGCTTTTTGCCTTTGTTTTCCAGTTCAGACGACGGAGGAAGGGTAATATTCATATTTTAAATTTGTGAAAAAAGCACAAATGATTTGGCTTCCTAGTTGAGTTGTTCTTCACAAAAAATTATATTTTAACATATCTTAAACTTATTAAAGTGTTCGGCGATGTCAAACTTTAAAGTATTTGGTAAGGGGTATTAAAAATGTATGTTTATTTTATCCCTATAAAATAATTAAAGTAAACTTAAATCTTTCTTCAATGTACATATTTTACTGATTATGAACTATACCATTATTTTTTAATTCTTTAGATTTTTTCTTATTTGATTAAAATTTATTTGGAATTAATTATCACTTGCTTTTTAGTTAAATAATTATATTTTTAAATAATATTTGGTTAACTAAAATAAAAATTTTATTTTATTTATTTTCAACATAACACGGCAAAATATAATAGTGTCCAGTACTTCGCAATAGTGAGATTTTTGGTGAGTTGTTTATTTAATATATACGTACGTTTTTTTTTAATTATCAACAATTTAAAATTAAATTACAATATACAAAAAATTAAATTTTTGCTAATTAAAAAGCTTAAAATTATTACAATAATGCTTACCGTGTATTTTAAAAAATTTTAAATGAAAAAATGAAAAGTCGTTAATAGTTTATAACTTTTGTAAAAATCAACTTACCCTTTTGTAATTCTTATTAAAATTATTCGAGTGAATGCAAAGACTCTTTATTTTAAAATGACCAAAAAAATTAAATAAAAAGTCGTTGTTGTAACCAAAAATGGTTTTCAAAGTTCCTGTTATTTTTAACTTATTTATAAACATTGAGAAAACTTTTACACTATTACTCGTAAACGAAAAATTTATTTATATTAAAAAGCTAAATTTTTTACACAAATTTAAGTCTATTCATTAGCTCTTCCAGCGGTTAATTCTAGGACGATCAGGTGAAAAGTAGGCGTTTTGTTTAATTCGTAGCTAGTTAAGTTATCTATAAGAAATGAAAGCTAAGGCTGAAATGATGATTTATTTGTTGGACAGTGTGGCGACTAAAAATTTGAGCGTGCAAAAAAATGAAAAATTAAATTAAAGATATGAGTTTCTGTATCTCCAATTGTAGTTAATGGATTAGGTTTTTTTATTTGTTTGTACTTTTTGCGTAAATTACAAATATGCAATGTGTTCATAATATTCTTAATAAACCAATAACGTATTTAGAAAAAAAATATTAATTTTTTATTATTTCTACAATAATGTTATTAAACAAATTTTTAATTTTTTGTTTTAGTAAAAAGCCTCTTTGTGAAACTCTTTAATACAGGTATATAACAACTGCCTTCTATAAATTTCGCGATCACAATACGCAACAAACAAAATAAGCAAAAAATTAAATTTCAGTTTTACTTATAAACAATAATTATAATATAAACAATGTAAGATCGCAATTTTATTTTAGATATTAAGGATAAAGATCAGTAAATTATATGTAAAAGTTTCACAATTTTACTAAAAAAGATTAGAAAATGCTTTAAAATTTAAGAGTTTTTAAAGTTATTCTTAGTAATGTATTGCTTATTTATTGGAAAAATGGTTTCAAAGGGGCATTTTTTAAAAATTGTCAATAACTCTTCACAAAACGCATAAAAAATTTAACTTCCCGTGATAATAAGAACAATATCCCATGTATTTAGCTATATAAATTTTAAGAACTTCCACGTAATAGTTGCAAAATTGAATCCAGTTTATCCCAAAATAATTTTATCTACAATGTTATTTTGATAAAGTTGAAGAAAAGCGCATTGATTTTATGATTAAAATGTTTATTTAAATATTGTAAACATTTTTACACGAATTCAAAAAAATGCCATGGCCTAAATTCATAAATTCAAATTAAGTCGCAATATCTCCGGTACTAATCAACGAAAATTATTGTTTTTTTTTTAATTTTTTTGTTTAATTTGGGGTACTTTTTACTAAAATTTACTTAATATTTTACCTATACTAAGTAACATTTTATTAAATATTTATTTAGTAGAATGTTACTTTTTTCTTATTATTATTAGTAGAAAACGTTATAAAATTATCGGTAACTTAAATATTGATGTATTTTACTTATAAATAAGTTCTTTTAAAAATACATTTTTTATTTAAAAATCAAATATACTTTTTATTGAGTTAATGCCTCGACAACTAATGATACTTATATTTATTTGTTAATTTTTTTAAACATTACTTATTATTTCAACAAATTATTTTTCTTGACTTTCAAACATTACAAATATATTTTAAATAAATTAATTGTTATATATTTTGTATGTTTATAAATAAAAATAATAAAATTAAGTATTTAAATTGTAATATGTTAAAAAATTCACCTTGAACAATCATTAACCTTGCAGAATCGGACTTGAAATTTTATAACTGTTTGTAATTTTTATATAATTTGTTATAAAATTGTGATAAAGTTCACGTATTTCACAGTTAAATAGAGCAAAACTTTGTTTTATAACAAATAATATCGTAATAGAACTGACCATCGACTACAGAACTTTTTTGCTTTTCAATTTATTTTTTCAACTCTTTAAACTTATATTTAATTATTGCTTGAGAAGTTCTAGAGCTTCCGACGGGATGACTGGAGAGCTTCAGCAGTAAATACGATATGAATAGGAAAGTAGAAGAAAACTCATCTAAAGAAGAAAAAAAGGGATAGCGACGATAATTATACTTCAGAGGACAGCAAAAGGAGAAGTTGAAAGGAAGATGAAGGAGATATTTTCAACAAAAGCAAGAAAATCACAAGAACCCCTGAACAAACAAAATGCTCAACCGAAGAGGTAGAAGGAATAAAAGAAGAACAACGAGAATACAAAAATGAAATCCGTCAATTGAAAGAAGAAATAAATGAATTCAAACAAAGTAACCAACAGCTAAAGAAAGAAAATAAAGAAATTAAACAGAAAATAAATATAGTAAAGATAAAGATAGAACACCTCGAGAAAGAAAGAAAAGCAAACTATGTTATAATCCAAGGACTGTCGATGAATACAAATGAACCAAATGAACTTACCAATACCATGACTAATTTTATGGAAAAAGAACTAGGCATACAAGTAAAAATTGAAGAAGCTTACAAACTAGGTGAAAAAACATGTCTTATAAAAATAAAAGATAGAAATGAAAAAGTAAAAAGTATGCGGACTAAAAATAAACTAAGATCAACGAAACCAGAAATATACATTAATAACGATCTAACGCACGAAGAGATGAAGATACAACAGGAAATACGGAAAATTGGAAAATTAGAAAAACTTAAATGTAAGAACATCCGAGTTGGCTATCAAAAATTAAATATTGACATGTATATAGGTAAATGGAATAAAGAAAAAAAAAGTTGGAAAAAGATAACCAAGGGACGTCAAAAAACTGATACAATAAGAAATATCGGATATCCAACAAAAAGCGAAATACGAAATGGGAAAGAAAAAGGATATGAGTTCTCAAGCAAAAATAATGAAACATACGTACATAAAAAACGTAACAAAAAAATTGAAAAACACGAGCAAGTAAAAATAAATACGTGGAACATCAGAACAATGCTTGAACCAGAAAAAATGCAAGAGATTGTCTCAGAGCTGGAAAGATACGGAATTGATGTTGCAGTAATTCAAGAAATTAGATGGGCAGGTCAAGGAGAAATAAATAAAAAAAAATTACACATTACACTACTCATGACAAACAAGGTCAATATGGAGTTGCACTTATAATTACGGGAAAATACAAAATAATATTATACAATTTAAACCAATAAATGAGCTCATGGCATACCTGAGAACTAACGCCAAACCATTTAATATATCCATCATAAACGTATATACACCTAATGAAAGTGCTGTAGCAGAGAAAAAAGATAACATTTATGAGAAACTGGAACAAGAAATTGAGTCTTAACTCAAAGAAGATACAATTCTGGTAATGGGAGATTTTAACGCTCAGATAGGCAAGGAAGACTACATTCACTAAGTTGCAGGTAAATACACATTACATGAAAAAACACATGAGAATGGTAAAAGATTATGCAACTTAGCAACTAGCACCAATATGATTGTCAGTACTACAAAATTTGCACACCCTGTATAGCAGAAAGTAACATGGATCTCACTAGACCAAAATAACCTGGTCCCAAATAGACCATGCTGATCACAAAGAGAAAGCAAACATCGATAACAGACGTGAGAACATACTGAGGTGCATATGCAGACACAGACTATTTCATGGTTACCGCAACGTTAAGACAAAAAGTCAAAAGAACTCTAAAAAACAAGACAACAAAGGACAAATGGTACATGGTACCGAATGCTACAAATAGAAGAATTAAATATGCAGAAGATATAAGCAAAAAACTGAAGGAATACTGTAAACATACAGAGGATGTTGAACAAGAATAAAGAAATATAAACAAATATTTAAAAGAAACAGCATCTGAACATGTAGGGATAGAGAAAAAGAACGAAAAAAAGAATGGTATAGTCAAGACGGTCATAAAATGTTAAAAAAGAAAATAGAAAGAAGACAAAATTGGATCAGAACAAATAGACAAGAATATAAAGAAGAATACAACAAATTAAGAACAGAATGTAAAAAACAAATAAGGAAAATAATCGAACCTGGTTAAATGATAAGATGAATGAAATAGAAAATGAAAACACGAACAGAAACATAAAAGCATTTTATAAGAAAATTAGCGAACAAAACAAAACTTTTAAGAAAAAGATAAAAGGCATGAAGGATAAAAATGAAAAAGTATAAGAAAATGACAAAGAGTTCTGGCAAAAGAAATCTGGACTGATTATTTTAAAGAATTATTAACAGTACACGAGGACCAAGACTGACTTAAATGAAAACGTGGAAGAAGAGACCACGATGATAGAGACCGAGCTAGAAAAACCAACGAAAGATGAAGATGACGAAATTATTAACAGTAGTCGCAACGGTAAAGCACCAGGTATAGACGATATAAACATGGAACTTATAAAATATGGTGGACATGAACTCAGAGAATAAATATACCAATTAATAAAAGTCATATGGGACGAAGAAAATACGCCAGAAGAATGCTAAAACGGACAAATTATCACAGTCCATGAAAATGAGACCAACAAATGTGTAATAATTATAGATGACTGACATTATTAAACACAGCGTATAAAATCATGTCAACCTTAATACAACGAAGATTGACCAAAGCGACTGCAAATATCATCGGCCAGTATCAATGCGGATTTATTAGGGGAAAGTCAACAACAAATGCCATACATACGGTAAAGCAAATTATGGAGAAAGCTTATGGATATAAAATAGAAATTGAACTGTTTTTATAGACTTCCAACAAGCATTTAATTTAATAAACAGAGCGAAATTACTTACAGCTATGAGAGAAATCAGAATAGACAACAAATTAAGACGATTAATAAAAATGACAATGAGCAAAACTGTATTAACTGTAAAAACAAAAGAAGGTGACACAGAAGAATTTGTTATAAATAAAGGTGTACGTCAAGGAGATTTATTATCTGCAACTCTGTTTAATCTTGCCCTGGAATATATAGTCAGAAAAATCAACAAAGGTGCACTTAGAACGAGAAAGGGACAAATAATAGCATATGCCGACGATATTGTGTTAATAACATAAAACAGAAAAACAATGAAAAGTATGTTAAAAGAATTGTTTACAGAAGTTAAAGTAATGGGCTTAGTAATAAATCAAGAAAAAACAAAAATAATGAGATTTGACAAAAAATATGAAAACAAAGAAATTAGACTGGGAGAATATATATTTAAAGAAGTAGAAACATTTAAGTATTTGGGAATATTATTAACAAACAATGGAGAAAGGGAAACAGAAATTAAAAAAGGATAATTACAGCAAAATAAGACATATTATGCAAATAAAAACTTCTAAAAAATAAATTACTGAGCAAGAAGTCAAAAATGAAGATACATAAAACAATAATTCGACCGCCTATGATGTATGCTGCCGAAACCCTTAGCATGACAAAAAACAAGAGGAAGACCTTAGAATACTAGAAAAGAAAAAGAAAAAAAAAAGAGCAATACTAGGACCAATAAAAATTAATGAAAAGCAATATAGACAAAGAACGAATCAAGAACTACTAAACGAATCTAAAGAGGATATAGTTTGTAAAATAAATCAGCAAAGGGCAAAATGGCTGGGACATAATATATGGAGATCAGGACCATCTACGACAATATTTTCAATATTGGAATGGACACCAGCTGCTAAAAGAAGACGTGGAAGTCCAAGATCTACATAGCTACAAGAAGTAACAAATGATTTCAAGAGGGCGGGCGTACGACAATGGAGAGAAAAAACCAAAGATAGGAAACAGTGGAGAACAATAACAAGAAAAATTAAATAAAAAAAATGAGGACTGATCTATTTGGTAACATAGATCTACAGAATGTTAAAAAATATATATACAGATTAATTTTTTCATTTTTATTTGTAATTATAAAAAGCTTATATATACGAATATTACTTTGTAATATTTTTGAGAAAAAATAATTTTAAAAATAATATTCATAATTTAAGAAAAACTAACACGTGTAGATTTTCAAAGATTTTTTTAATTTATCATTAAAAGATAATATTTAAAATTTATTTACAATAAAAGATAAAATTAATAAATAAATCTATAAGTTGGTTATTATTTAATACTCTTTTCTACTAATAATAATAAGAAAACTGTAAAATTTTGCAAAATACATATTTATTTAAAATCTTTTAAACAAACTATTTGGTTAAATAAACAATTCACAAATTAGCCAAATGGATTTTTATAATTTATGCCATGAGGTACCTCAAAATAAAAAAAACAATAATTTTATTTAAGTAGAGTTAGAGATATTGCGTCTTTTATAAATTTGAATTTATAAATTCAGTTTGTAAAATAGTAAAATCGCTTCGCTTTTAAATTGTTTTTTCTTTGGCTAATCACTATCAGCTAATTTTTTAAGAAATCGTTTTCAATTTTGTTTTTGTATAGACAACCCAATACTTTCTACTTTCTATATAAACAATAATAAGTGTAGCTGTCTAGTGGCTAATCTTGAATGGCCAATCTTGGAATGTATTTCTTCGATACTACCTGCTGTACTTGGACTCTCAAGTATTTCAAAATTTCAGTTATACATACAATATAATAAGTAACAAGACGAAATATGAAATAGACGAAAATAAAAAAACATATAACAAAATATGTGTATTATGATGAAAGGCAACCGTATATACGTGTTTCTGTATATCGGTCGTATTTAGTACTGTGCAGCAAAGTTAGAAAATGGACATGTTAACTTGCTAAAATACTCACAGTAAATTCCGCGATTTTTCATTGAAATGAACAATGCTTTCTCTTACAAACTATGAATTAATATAAAAATAGCCTAAGGACAGTCTAATATTATGACAAATAGCATATTAATTTAGGACAAAATCAAAAATTACTTAGAAGTAGTCTGACGGATAATAAGTCGAAGCGTCAATGATCATAAAAATAATGGGAATTTGCCACATATGCATATATATATATATATATATATATATATATATATATATATATATATAATATAGATATATATATATATATATATATATATATATATATATATATATATGTATATTTATATATATATATATATATATATATATATATATATATATATATATATGCCTATATATATACGTATATTATATACACAGATATATATATATATATATATATATATATATATATATATATTAATCAATAAAAATTATTAAACAATTAAAATAATTATATTGTTGGTGCACAGCGCAGTACTAAATGTTCTAGTATGTTCAATATACAAAATTAAATGAAATCAATTTTATATTTAAATTCGTTACTTTCTTAGTTGTTTTTGATTTTAATAAACTTCTAACAGTAAATATTCCATTATATTTATTAATATTTCATTCTTGTTGTGAAATTAACATTTCAGCAAATCTCACCCTCATTAAGCTGTTCACTGGAGCAGATTATAAATTTTCTTTGAAAATTATTTAATTAAATATTTATTAACAATAGACTTTATTTAAAATACTTAAGCCACGTTTTGCTCAATTGCAATGTTTATAAAGTATAAATTATGATTTATTATTTATACAGGAAGTAGAAATATTTTAGACTATATAAACGGAAAACTCTTTTACATTGACACCTTGTTCACCCCCTAATGCTTTTATTACTAACATAATACTCTTCAGTGTATTATATGATCCTAAAATATTTATGTAGTATGTAACAAAAGTTCACATAAAGAACACTTAAATGTTACAATGTTTACTTACCTTCTATAAGTTATAATAAGTGTGTGAACAATGTGTCAGTTTTCCGAGTATTTTTACTATTGCCTTTACTGTTTTTTATATGTGTTAAACATTAAGATGCGATAAGTGCCAAAAAGGTACACGAACAATCGATTTTGTGACCTAGACAGGAAAATTTGTTATTGTTACAATAGAAATTTTTAGTGGCCTAAACACATAATGATTCTGTAGACTTAAACATATTACATTTTAAAATTATCATAAGTAAATGCTTTACGGTAAATTATATAGTGATTGGCCACTAGCAGCTATTGGCGGTTGTAGGTTGTTTACATTATTTTTTAATTTAATGACATTATTTTATGACCATATCAACCCTGTCCAAATAGTATCTAACTTCATTTTAATGTACAACCCAACATTAAAAAATTAGCTAGAGATCTATCAGATATTGTATGCTACATATCAAGTATTGGAGACAAAGATATTTTAAAAGGTGTCATTTTTTTACATAAAATTTATTATGTTTAGTTATTGGGTGTTTTTTTACATTAGACAGTTAATGGCCATCTAGTCATTAACTGGAAAAATACATTTTATTGACAATATTGTGTATTTAGTGATTGGCACATAGCTATATAGAGATGTAGATGCCCAAAGTAAAGGACGGTGCACAATACGAAAAAAATATCCTACAAAAGATATTTTGCTTGCGTTGAAGGCCATCGAAAATGATAAGTCACAAAGAAAAGCTTCCGAGACGTTTAAAGTACTACGTCAAACTCTTTAGTTTAGAAAAAGCGATAAGTTTACTAATAAGATTACTTTGAGACCAAGTAGTATTTTGACGAGTGAATAAGCTATTTTAAAGGAATGGATATTGACAAGTCACAAATAAGGATTTCCTGTTCATCATCATCATCATCATCATCATCATCATTCCTCAACCTCCTGCATCCACTGTTGGATATAGGTCTCCTCCATGTTCTTCCACTGTTCTCTATCTTGCGCCTTCTGTAATCCAATTTTCGACTGTTTTTCTCAAGTCGTCCATCCATCTTTTTGGTGGTCTGCCTCGGTGTCTTTTGTCTTCTCTAGGTCTCCATTCTAGGAGTCTTAGGGTCCACCTATTATCATTTAAACGTGCTATATGTCCAGCTATATCTCCATTTGGCTTGTGCAATTTTTTCTATGACATCTGTCACTTTAGTCCTCTTTCTCACTATCCTATTTGGTACCATATCTCTTCTAGTTATTCCCAACATTGTTCTTTCCATTTTTCTTTGGGTTACTCTCAAGTTATTTGCAGAATATTTGGTTAAAGTTATTGTTTTGGAACCATATGTTATTACTGGCAGTATGCATTGGTTGTAAACCTTTTTCTTCAAGCAAATCGGTAGCGTTCCTTTTAGAATATCTTGCATCTTGCCAAATGCTGCCCATCCCAAGCCTATGCGACGCTAGATCTCACAAGTTTGATTGTCTTTTCCTATTCTAATTTCATGCCTCAAACAGATATAGCTAAAGATTTGATGTACTTCGTTCCCATCTACCCTCATAACATCACTTGGAACTAATTTGGTCATGTATATTGTTTTTTCAAAGTTTATGTTCAGGCCTATTTGTTCTATTCCCTGTTTTAGTTCTTCCATCATTTTGTTAGCTTCATTTAAACTCTCGGCTATAATGACAACATCATCTGCAAAGCGCAAGTGGCTTAAGTATTCACCATCAATATTTATTCCCCTTTTAGCCCAATCTAGTTTTTTAAAGGCATATTCCAGAGCTGCAGTGAATAGTTGGGGGGAGATGGTGTCGCCCTGTCTAATTCCTTGCTCAATTCTTTATTTATCGGTAAAGTCATTGAGTTTAACAGATGCTGCTGCGTTGTTGTATATGCGTTTTGTCAAATTTGTATATCTATAGTCCACTCGGCTTTATTCTAGTGCTCCTAATACTGCCGGTAATTCCACGGTATCAAAAGCTTTCTTGAAGTCTATGAAAATCAACGTAAGTGGTTTATTATATTCAACACATTTTCAGTTAGTATTTTAAGTGTTTGTAGGTGGCCATTTGTTCCATAATTTTTTCTAAACCCAGCTTGCCGCTTAGACTGATAGAAATCTAATTTTCGTTCTAAACGTTTAGTGATGATCTTGGTAAACCATTTGTACAGATGTGACAACAGACTTATCGGTCTATAATTCTCTAGGTCTAATATATCTCCTTTTTTGTGTATTAGGATAGTAATTGCATTGTTCCATTTTGTAGGGACAATACCTTGATTTAGACATAGGTTAAATAGTTCAGTTACTACTTCCAGCAGTTTCTTGCCTCCTACTTTAACAGCTTCTATTACTATTTGGTCATCTCCCGGAGCCTTGTTGTTTTTCATTTCCTTTAGAGTTCGTTTCACTTCTTTTATCGTTATGGTAGGTAGAAGTTCGGATCCTTGGTTCATTACTCTGCGTTCTCTAATTTGTGTTTGGTCTTCTTCTGTTAACTGGCTTTTGTATAATTCTTCATAGACGCTTTTTGCCATCTCTACTATTCTTTTTCTATTTGTTGTTATATTACCTTCCTTGTCTTTTAGTTTACCAATTTCTTTTTTACCATCACCAAGCTTCTTCTGAGTAATTTCATATTTCCATTTTGCCTAATCACATTTTGTATTTTCTTAGTATTATACTTCCTCTGATCTTTACGAATTGCTTTCAGATATCTCTGTTCAGATTTCTGAGTTCAGCTGAGTCGCCTTTCTGCTCCGATCTCTTGATTTTTTTTTCTTTAATGAGCTTTCTGGTATTTTCGCTCAGTTTCTCTTCTTTTCCGGCTGGTCTAGCACAGTACTGTTTTTGTGCAGTCATTAACGCTTCTGTGATTGCATTATTTACGGTTTCAACATCTGTCGAAAGAGGGTGGTTTAAGGCCCCATTTATAGCTTTCACATATTCTTTTGTGTTTTCTGGTGTACTCCAGTTTTTCAATTCTCTTCTCTTTATTAATCTTGTTTTTTCATTTTTTAAGTTTAACTGTATTGTAGCTCTCACTGCTCGTTGGTCGCTACCAATGCCAAACTGATTTAATACTGTGACATCTTTGACATATCTTTTATGTGTTGTTATGAAGGAATCTATTTCATTTTTTACGTTTCCATTTGGGCTTACCCATGTCCATCGTCTATGTGGCTTCTTTTGAAAAAAGCTATTCATCAAATATAACTGATGGTTATGAAAAAAATTTAATAGTGTCTGGTCTCTCTCACTTCGACCTTCTAAACCGTGTTTTAATATTGCCGTCTCTGCATCATCAATTTGAGTTCCTACCTTGGCATTGAAATCCCCCATAAGAAAAGTAAACTGACATTATGTTTCCGATAATGCTGTTGTTAAATCTTCATAGAAGTTTTCGATTTCTTCTTCTTCATGTGCTGATGTTGGAGCATAACATTGTACAACTTTTATTTTGTGTCTATTATTCAGTGAAATTATTATGTATATCACTCTATCTGATATTTGCTTAATATCCAATATACTGTGTACATGTTTTTTATGGATGAGCAGACTAATGCCACCATTTGAGTTTTCCAGGTTGCCATTTGTGTATAGCATGTGACCTGATTTCAAGGTTAGAAGTTGTTCTTCACGCTTCCGTCTAATTTCGCAAAGTCCTATTATGTCCCATTGTATACTACTCAGCTCTACTTCGAGTTCTAGGAGTTTATTGTCTGTTGATAGTGTTCTTACATTGTATGTTAGTAATTTAAATAGTCTGATGTGTTTTCTATGTGTGTGGAAGTTTTGATACGTCAATTTTCTGTACCCGTCAGAATTTCCAGTTAGCAAAGGAGATATTTAAGCTTCTGTTAAGGAATTTAACGATTAAAGTCCACGTGAAAATCCATTTAAGGACAATTTTCCAGGAGAAGGTATCAAGGCTCTCACCGAACGCCAGTTTCTTCGGCCAGTTCAGTTGTTTCAGAAGGAGATGTTCGTAAATGTTTTTTTTTTGTCGAGAAATATTTAAAAAGTAAAAGTCTAGTATAGTCAATTTGAAAGACCCCACTAAAATTTTTAATGGGAATGAAACATGTTTTTACCTGTGCTCAAAAATTTTTAAAGCTATTGCGCCTTGTGGAGCACGTAATGTTTATGGTTTAGATTCTGGTCCGGCAAAAATGAATATCACGGTGATGTTTACCTTTTCTGCATCCGGTCAAGTAACTGAGACGATGCTTATTTATCCCTACAAAAGACTTCCCAGTTCTATCGTTAATTCAGTGCCTTCTTCATAAAAAATCGGACATAGCAGTAACGGTTGGATGAAAGTTAAGTTCTTTTACGAGTACATTAGTAATGTTTTGTATCCATATTTAAAAAAAAGGGAATACATTTTCAATAATTCCGTTTGTAGATGGCCATTCTATACATTAAACACTAAAGCTGAGTCAGCTGTGCACCGAACTACAGATCATTTTAATATCGCTGTATCCCAACGCAACGCAGTTATTGAAACCAGCAGATGTTGCTGCATTGTTAAAAACAGGTTGGAAAAAAGCTGTGTTAAAATTTAGAAGAAAAAATTTTCATGAAATACTGACTAAAGAAAAATTTGCACCAATATTAAAATATATCATATAAAATTACGCAAAAGCTGAAACTGTAAAAAATCGCTTTCATTCAAGTGGATTATATCCATGGAACTCATCAGGTATAGACTTCACCAAATATTTGGAAACAAAAAAGGGGACTAAGATGTATCCAAATAATAATACGCAAATAGAGAAACAAGTTTCACACAATATACCGTGTATCTGTTTTAATCAATTTAAGAAAACAGTTGGCAAAGAGAGAATAGCAATATTTAAAAAACTTGATTAGTTTGATTAAGCATGTCATAATAAGTTTATCCTGTTGTAAAAATTATATAAAGAGTTTGAAAAGAACAATAACCATTTGTGTACGAAAATTCGTAACGATTCAAAACACCTAGAAATTAATAGAGTTGTAGACACGTAAATAGAGAATATGTTGTAGACACATAAATAGAGAATATGGAAATTACATTCGGCGAAAATTTACTGTTTGGACTAGATGGACTAGATGAACCTTAGCTTTGGACAGAGACTGTGCAGACAAGTGATGTATTACGAAAAATTATAAACCCGAAGGTGTCGGTGGAAGAAAAATCTCTAGAGGACAATAAAGAAAATGCCCAAAAGTAATAGAAGTATTCGAGATTTCGTGATTTGGCCTAAAATACCAGAAAGAAAAGTAAAAAAGAATGGCCAAAGATTACCGTTTGTTTTAACTAGTTCAGAATAAAAAAAAATCAGATGGAGAAATTGGCAATTAAGAACAGAGGAAAGAAAAGAAGCACGTAAAACAGAAAAATTATCCAAGCAAAAATAAAAACTACAAAAAAAATTGGAGACAAAATATAAAAACAGAAAAGCAAGAAAACGATTAAGTGAAAGAAAATTAAAATGGAATTTAATCTTAAAACTCAAAAAACACGATAATGCAACAGGGACAAGCGGACTAACAAATAATACAAAAACCTAAACGTCACATGCAAACAAAATACCTCAACGTCACATAAAAAGATTTTTCAGTAGTTCTGAAAGTGATAATGCACCTTAATAAAATGACTTTCCTTATAATCTAACAGCTGTCAAAAAACTTTGTTTCATTTGTACGAAAGTTATTATAAATTCAAGCAAAGGTATCCGATGCTACCAGTGCATCCGAACATATCATAATTATTTATGTAGTATAAAAACTAGTCTTTCTGTAGGTAAGGATAAAAATTTTTATTGTAAGACTTGTGTTGTTTAACAAAATCTTAAAAAAATTGTTTTTATTCAATTGTTTTATTCTATTATTAAAAAAATACTTACATAGTACAGCGGGGTATCTACTTATTGTTTTAATAATATGACTTGCTTATGCAAATTACTGGTATTCAACCGGCCAATAATTAAGAATAAGTGACCAATCTCAGAATATTTTATAAATAAAAATATGTTTAAAATTACAAACAAACATTGATATGTCATGTCATGTTAATATTTTTTTGTCCTTTAGGAATAATCCGAAAATACCAAAAAATAATATTAAGGTGTCTGTAAGTGAAATTTTGTTTAAAAAAATTAAATTAACTGCAATCACCTTTTTAACAGGCCAATCACTGTATAGTTTACACTATCTGGACCATGTGTGTCGTTTAGTGCATTACCCTAAAGATTTATTTTACGTTTACTTCTTTGTAACATTTTTTATAGGTCAATGTCTCTTTAATCTAATATTCAGTCGACATTTGCACTTAATTTGGTTGTAATTTAACAAGTATTTAGTTACAAGACAGTTACGTGAATTAAAATATTAAGTATCTGCTAGCAGCAGACTGTCTAAATTTCTCCTAGACATAATACAACATCTAGCTCACAAAAACCTGCAGAAATAAATTACAATTAGAACCAATATGCTAGTCAGTTTTGATATCATGCACAATTTCTCTACTTAAAAATAAAATCTGAAAAAAAAACATAGTGCTAATCCATACAGAAGACATATAACAAGTAATGGCATCCGGATGTTAAAACAGTCGTTAAACAACGTTGACTGGGCTTCAGTTGTTTCTCTCAAAACAGCAACAGAATTAGCTCAATTTATTACCGAAATGTATGTTAAGTTAACTGAAATTAATTTTCCATTAAAAAATCACGAACTCATAGTAAAGCTCCAATCTTTTGGTTTGATGGTGAACTAATAGAAATGCGAAATAATCTTTCCACAGTAAAGATAATTGCTGATGTTACAAAGGAATATGGTGAGTATAAAAAATTTAAGAAGCACTATAAATCAACAATATCATTAAAGAAAAAACTGGCTTATGAAAATTTTTTTTCCAATTCTGAAAATATATCTTGTGATAGTTGGAAAGTTATAAATTATCACAGAAATAAATTTCAAAATAAAAAAGTCTGTCCAAGCGCGATTACATCAAACGATTTCAATAATTACTTTACTTCAGTGGCTAAACATATTAGAAGTTCTTTTAATTCTACGAATGAAAATGTAGCCATAGATTTTTTGAAAGATGTACACTCTCCTTGCAACTCTTTATTTTTATTACCTGTTAGTGATACTGAAATCAGGAATGTTTTGCATAGATTGAAAAATTCACACTGCACGGATTTTTATTTCTTAAACAAAAAAATAATTGTGGAAACAATCGATATTATTATTGACAAATTAATTATACTTTATAATAATTATCTTACTGAGGGGATTTTCCCAGATGTTTTACAAGTAACAAAAGTTCTACCAGTGTTCAAAAAGGGAGCTTTAGATGAAATTGGAAATAACCGTCCCATCTCAATCATTCCCATTTTCGGCAAAATTTTTGAGAGTATTCTAAATGTTCGTTTGGTAGAATATCTAGAAAAACACAAACTACTTCACTGTAATCAATATGGCTTTAGAAAAAAGTGTAGCACTACACTAGCTATACAGAAAATTGTGAGAGATATAGTTGATGGCTTGGAGAAAGGTCATTTTGTGTCTTTGACAATGTGTGACTTATCCAAAGCTTTTGACTGTGTTTCGCATGAATTACTGTTGGAAAAAATGCATAAGTACGGTATTAGGGGAAACACTCTTAATCTATTTAGATCATACCTAACAAATAGAAAACAGGCAGTTTTTCTTAATAACAGCTATTCTGAGTTTAACACTGTCGAATATGGTGTACCTCAAGGTTCGATATTAGGACCCACTTTGTTTCTTATTTATCTGAACGATTTATTTCACTACACTTTTCCTATAAAATGTGTTTGCTTCGCCGATGATACAACTCTCATAAATACTGATATTAATCAGAATAATTTAAAAATTAAAATAGATAGTGATACCAAGAGAGCAAAAAACTGGTTCTCACATAATGGGCTAAATCTAAATGAAGAGAAAAATCAGAATTTGATTTTTAGTTCTGATTGGAAGTATATCTTAAGAAATAGTGTTAAACTATTAGGAATCTTTATAGACGATAATTTGGATTGGAGTGCTCATATAGATTACTTAAGTTCTAGACGTGCTACAAGTATATTTTTAATATGCAACTTAGTTTATCTGATTCCTAAAAATACCCTTAGAATGTGCTACTTTGCACTATTTCATAGCCATTTACAGTACGGAATAACTGTTTGGGGTAATTCTTCTTACGAAGATCGAATTTTTAAATTACAAAAAAGAGTAGTGAGGATACTTGCAAGAGCAGAGTATAGGGAACACTGTAAACCTTTATTTCTGGATTTAGGTATTATGCCACTACCTTCACTCTATATATATGAGACGCTGATTGAAATTCATGCCAACAAAGGTAAGTTTAACGTAAACTCCAACGTCCATGATCACGATACAAGATCTAGAGATGCTATTAGAGCACAACGTTTTAGGTTGACAAAGAGCGTAAAAAATTCGACTGACGTTAGTTTCTATAACTTTTTGCCAGATGAAGTAAAAAGTCTTCACTTGTTATCATTTAAGCATAAAATCAAATCACACTTTTTGAAACATTGTTTCTATTCAAAAACGGAGTACTTAAGTACAGCTTTTACACAATAGTACTAGTTTGGTCAGGGCAGTTGCCTATTATAATTATATTTCATGTTTTTTTATAATTCGACAAAGTGTGTTTGTCGTTTTTTTTTAACTGTTAATATTAAATACATACATGTTTGTAATGTTTAAATTATCAAAAAAAATTTACATGTATTATAAGTATTGTCACTATTCCTTTGACTTGTTAAAAACAAAACTATTTTTGTATATTGATTAAATAAATTCTATCACCACCCTTTTCAGCAAAGTGCCATTGGAGAAAACTTTAAAAATAATAAAAATTAAATTAGAGGCGGACGATAGATTGATAAAAAAAACGAAATTGAATATAGTAGCTATTATAGAGCTACTAACACTTTATTTATTTTTACGCACAACAGGCCGTTAAGGCCTAGGATATTTTGGCATCTTACACTACTAAAATTTTGGCATTTTAGGCTACTAACACTTGGCGCAGAAAATATTTATTTGCAACTTAATAGTAAACTCTATGAGCAAATTTTGGATGAGCCGTGAGCTCATCCTTATCTCCAATAATAGCAAATATGTTCATGGCGCAATATACGCGCTCATAGACGCGATAGAACAAGCAGCAAAACTGAAATGGAAATGGGCTGGACACAATGAACGTCTCCAAGGTGGACGATGGAACAATGCCATCGGAAAGTGGCGTCCATACAATGCAAAGAGATCAAGAGGCAGACCACAGATGAGGTAAAAAGATGACATCAGGAAACAAGGAGGTCCCACATGGCAGAGAACAGCTCAAGATAGGGAAAGATGGAGAGAACTGGGGGAGACCTATCTCCAACAATGGAAGGATAGAGAATAGGTTCAAAAAAAATGTTCATGGCGGATTTAGACTAAAAGAATGTATATAAAAATTAGCAATAAAGAAGAAGGGTCGTACAAGATGAGAAAACATTGTAATACATTTACCTGGCCCCAAAGGAGAAGCGAGCACAGTTCAATCTCCTGAACAATCTTGGAATTTGTTGTTCAACGAAAAAATGATAGATTGTTTACTACTTTACAAAAAACCCTGCGGCAAAAAATTTCTGAAATTCTGGGAATTGAAGTCTCTCTACTACAAAAAGATGTTCATTTAACAAAAATATTAGATGCAACTTTTGTGCAACAGAAAAAGATATAAAAACCAGTTTTGCGTGTTCTGAGTGTCGCAGACCGTATTGCATGGAATACAGAGCCCAGCTACGCTGTGAATGCGAACATCAAGATCCAAGAAACTGAAGACCTGGCTAAGAATAACTAAGACTTATATTACCAAAAGAGTTTATTTTTTTGTTACAAGGATAGTTATAAAGGTGTATTATGTAGATGATAATTTCAATTTAATGTTTATTTGTTTTCATTACGATGTTTTATGTTTGAATATTATTGTATGTTTTTTTTTGAATTTCAACAAATATATCTCTTCGTGAAATACCACAGCATGGTTAAATTTTTTTCTACACATTCTACTAAGATTAGATATATATTCTCCCAAATCCATCAAATATTCACATTTTCTGTTTTTTTTTGCTAAAAAACAGCTTTGGATTTCTGATACCCGAGTGTGAAGTTCACACCTTAAAAAATAAGTGTAATGTACCAGGGTTAAGAAGGAATTTTACAAGATACAAGAAAGAAAACAACAAAGTATTATACTACAAACTAGTATTATAAAATCACTCATAAGAAAAGACTCAAGGATGACAACAATTATTGTTATAAGTGTATTGTTATTAAGTATTATACTAGTAAAGGACTCGTCAGAAAAATTGAAAAACCTAAAAACGCAAAAGAAAGATCAAAGAACTGCATCAATAAAATACTGCGACTGCACCAATTTCTATATAGGAAAAACCTCAAGACCACAAGTGTCAGGGGAAACGAGCATGAAACATACATCAAAAATAGGGACTTCGATATATCACAGATATATAAACATATAAACAATATTTATATGCGTTGTGTTTTATTTAGGTGAGCCATAATTTAGTATTCAAAAGTAAAAATTACAATTGACAACTGATGACAATTCACAAAATTAAAACATTTACGTCAAAAAATATTACAGTAACTATGCCACTATCACTTGCTTGAACTAACATTTGACAAAAAGTTTCAGTGTTTATGAGATAACTTTTTGTGTCCATTATTATTTTTACTTATTTTTGCTTTTTTAAGTATTTACTTTAAAAAGTCATGGCAAGAACCGATGTATGGTAGTTAGAACATTTAATTAAAAATAATTGTAATGCATAATTTGGTTACTTTAAAGTACATTATAAATTAAATCATTAGTTGTAATTTAGTTAAATTTAAATTAAAAAAATTGTTTTTGTACCCTTATAAAATATTTTAGTTAAATATGCAATGTCGTTAAATAGTGAAATAAATTCTCCTTCAAATGAGGTATCGCATTATACCAATTTATATTTAAAAAACTTAACGGTTACGTCACTACACCCACACCGGTGATGTCATAAGTCACTCTATGTACATTATAAGATGGGTATTTTATACCAAAAATCGACCTATTTCTGAATTTTCCTCAAAACTCGACGGTTCTCGAAATAATGAAAATATTCCATAATTTAGCCGTTCACTGTATGTTAAAACACCGAAACATATTTTTAATCTTTTTGCGTTGCTAAGATTGATAATGTAAACATTTCTGGTCTGTATGTAAAATTTTTAATTATATTATTTTGATGTTGAATATTGCGCGTCAAATAAATATCTACTTAGGTTGTTGAGAAAGTGTTGCAGGGAAGATTATGATGTCACTCTACGATGGAAAGCCAAAGCGTTTGGTTTAATTGTTTAGTCCGGATTTTCTTCAAATTCATTGTTCGTTATTCTTGTTCGTTATTCGTTTTTTGTCATGAGATAATTTGTAGTGTAATAGCAGTACGGAGTTTAAGTTAAGGAAGTGATTAATTTTTTGAAGATATAGTTTTCGGAGTGTAATCTTCAAAGCCGACAAATTTGTTTAAGTTAAGAGGTGAATTTCGGCTCAAAATTTGATTTGGCAGGTTTTGTTGAGTGACTCACCGGATGGTTGTATTGTGCTCTATTTGAGAGATTTGTACGACGGCGTTTCCAACCATTTGAGAAGTCCCCATGGTTTAAAGAAGAAACTGAATAGTCTAGTTTTGAAAATTGCAGTTTGTTGTCATCCAGGATAATCCCAAGCCCGAATCAGTGTCCAACTTAACAATAATTATCCATTTCTGCTCCATGGTAACTTCACATCAATTCTAGCTTGTGTGGGACACAGATATGTGTTGTTTGTAGTATTTTGATTCAATTCCAATCTAAAAAACTTTCTTAAAGGAAATACATCAGTTCTTTCTTGTTCATTGTTAGGTTTAGTTTTAGATGAAACGGATCTTAATGTGTTTGTTGTTTTGACTGTTGTTGAGATGTTGAATTTATTTCCTATTTTTTTTGTCTTTCTGATAATCCTTTGATGCATAGTATTGTTACTTTCCTTGTTTTATTCCTTGTGTATGCTGTAGGTTCTCGTTCTAAGTTGTTGTATTCTACTTGGTCGGCTGTTGAAAATTCCATTTTTTTATAAACGACAACAGATAATCATTTTTTATTTAAACAGATGTTAAAAAATTGTTTTCCTATAAGAACGGATTTTTGTTAAAACAAGCAAATTTGGCTATCGACGAAAAGGCACAAAAATTCAAATAAGTTAGTTTTATGTATGGGAAACACTTATATGAAATAAAAGATAATTTAAATGTCTTCTAGTATAAGGCATAGAACACAGCTTGTGTAATTTAAAATAAGAATAATATTTATTCAACGTCACGTGTAGACCAAATTCAATTAAAATAATAAAGCACTCTGTGTCATGAAATGGCGATGGCTCAATACTTTGGCTAGATATATCGCAATTGTTTATTGATGTGTTTATTTAACCACGATATATTTGATTTTAATTATTGTTAAAACTTAATAATTAGGAATTCTTTAAATATTTTAAAAATGGAAAATATTTAATTTTTTCCAAAATCTTACATTTTTAAAAAAATCGAAATAAATTAAAAGACCCTGTATTTAGGTATAGCGAACTCTCATGTGTTCTTTGTATTTAGATATAGCGAACTCTTATGTCAGAAAAAAAGGGAACAACAAATACTAAGCACTGAAAAGATGGCTTATGGGCAGAAATTCTAAAAACATTGTGTAAAGATTATCATAAATTTCCTTAATAATCTATAAAATTAAGTATCAAAAAAGTAATATGCTTATAACTAAGTACTAAGTATATTATCTCTAGATGCAGTTCTACATCAAATGATATTTTACTTACCACTTTTTCGATTACATGACTGCATTAAAGGCACGATGTATTCTGAAATTAATAAATAAAAATAAATTAGAATACTATATGAGCAGGACTCACAGTATAATTTTACCCTACTGGTACAATTAACTCCTGTCAACTTGAAAAATATTTTATTGATTCATATACCAAACAAAAAAATAACATTTTTCAAAAAAATTAAGCTATTAATTTCTACCAAAATATTACACTTGATAAACTTTTTTCAGAATTCATATTAATCAATCAATTATTCTTCATTACACTAGTTATAAATAGGTACTGGTTCACGTGTTGAAATAAATCATTCCGGAAATATTTATTCGAAAAATACACTGGGGTGTAAAATTAACCGGACCATGGACGTATAATAAATAAAGATGGACTGGGCATGCCCTGCACTCTGTTCGCCTAAATTTGAAGTCGAAAAGTTTATGGGCACGGGGAAAGAGGCGAGGTGATAGACTGTGATATTTCCCTTTTAGTCAGCGGCGTACCTTCCAATAATTGAAAGGTATTTGAAACAGTTTTTTCATTTGAATAACTAATGACTATTGGTTTGATTGCTTTTATTTTTAGTATCGTAAACATATAAAATATTTCGAATAAGTGAGAAACAACGAACGATGACTAATTTTAATTTTCAGTGTATAGAAATAAATATATTTATAAAAATTGATTTACACAAAAGAATAAAGATGGGATAAATAAAATCGCAAAGTACTTTATATAATATTTTATTTAAACTAAAATAATACACAGGCAATAAAAAGTTTAAAAAATTCTTCCCCAAACATTAACCTGTTCTGGGTATTGAGTATGTTCTTCTCTTATCCAGTGAGTGATACGTTGAAAAAATATATTGAATTATGGTTTATAACTCCAGATTAATTGTTAGTTGGCAACATTATTATGTCATGTTAAACATATCACTAGACAGAAGAAAGATCAGGAATATGTATTTAAGAAAATATTAATAAACGTAAGAAAATATAAACTATTGTTTAACAAAACATGAACAACAAACCACATATACAACAATATATAAACACATTAAACCTTATGGAACGGGTAGGGTTCTAAAATAGAAATATGCTTTATTGTCACTGAAATTTGTACAATGTTATGGACACAGCTTACAAAAAGTAAAAAAAAATAACAATAACAATTAAAATTTACTAAAATTACAAAAATTGTCAATATCACATAATAAAAGATAGTAAACTATACAATTCATTGCAAAATCTAACTAAATTGCAAATTGCATAATAAAACCTTAGGAAGTAATTTACGAATATGTTTTAGTTGCTGCATTTGATACCCAAATATATAATACTTTAGTTGATTGTACCTAAACGTACTATAATTTCTTAGTTTCTCGTTAAAAAACTCTTTCACTGAATAATATGGTCTTTCAGATAGATAGGCTTTTGCTAATTTACAGAACTTAAATAAAGAAATTGTAGATTTAAGTTGCAAAGGGAATTAATTGTATAATTTTTTTGCCGAATATAATATAGATTTCTTTACTAACTCAGTGGACGGAATCGATAAACACATATCAAAGGTTGAATTTCTGGTGGACTATTCATGATTGAGTCTTGCTGAAAAAACAGGTAGGTGTTTACCAATTAAGAAAACAGAGGCCAAAAAGATACCGCATTGCTCTTTTTTGTAATTTAAAAATAACATTATATTGGGTAGCTGTACTAGAACTGCAAAAAGGAAGGCGATATCGAAGATGAGACTCGAACAAAGAAAAATATGTTATTTTGGAAGATGCTAAATTCTACTTCGAAATAGATCTTATTGCAAAGCTGGCTGAGACTAGTTTCCTACTTAACAAATCGATATAAAGGAACTATTTAAGGTTGCTGTCTGTAAAAATACCATGAAATTTTAAGGAAACAACGATACTGATCTGGCTGTTATTAAGAAGCAAGGGCTGAAGAGCTCCTTTATAGGATAATGATACTGTCTTATTCATGTTAAAAGAGAGTAAATTATAGTCGGACCAGGTTTTTATTTTAAGTTGATCAGAAGTTTTAATTGCATGAAGAGCTAAATATAAGAAAAAGTAGAGGACCCAGTACTCAACATTGTGGTACTCCACATACAATGCTTTTGTGACTAGAGTCAGTATTATTTGCCTTACTGCTTGTTTTCTATTTCTCAAGCAATATTGGAACCAATTCAAAGAAATAACTCGAATTCCGTAGAAATTTAGTTTTTTTATCAAAATGTCGTAAATTACACACACAATCAAAAGATTTGGCATAGTCACAAAAAAACAGTGGCAACGTAAAGATTATTGTTTAGTGCTTGATAGACCTCATGTAGTACAGAAAACGTACCATCACTGGTACATTTATTAGATAAAAAGCTGAACTGACTTCGTGATAAAATGTTGATTTAAACAAGAAAGGACATAAGTCGGGCTTTTATAAATCTTTAATAATTTTAGATAGGATGTAATTTTTGTTTTCAATGTTCTTACAAATTGTTGTAAATACTTTATTTTACTTTTTTGACTCTTGACAGTATTTGTTAACACTCTAAAATGTTTCTTGGCCCTTTCAGGTGTTGAAAAATCGCTGCTAGACATATCTTCAATGGTTTTATTTCTAAAACATATAATTAGGTTTTCATAGTTATAATTCTTGTTTTTATAAATTAAACTAAAAACTCACTTTTTATAAATATTACGTGGGACATATGAAAAAGTATTATCACTAAGTAACAACTCTACAGTTTCAGTTTCTAATGCTGTAATGGTGCTCGAAGATGCATTTTCTATATCTATACTTTCCTTGTTTTCTTTTATTCCTTTTTAATAGTTTGGGGGAATTAGATTTTACATTAAAGCCCAAGTGTGTCTCCATATTACATTTTTCAGTATCAATGAAACTCTTAAAATAGTGTGAGTAATTTTAATAATAAAATAAAATAAGTAATCAAAATCCACATTTTATTTACTTGTAAATTTAATCAACAAATTCGATACAAACTCACCTTTTTGAAGGTCCATAAAAATCATCCATATCAATACTACTGGAAGTTGTTTCTTTATTTTCCATATCGTTTGTAGAACTGTAACATTGAATTAATATGCTATGGGTATGCATTATATTATTATACTCTGTATAGTAAATTACATAGAAATTTGTTATAGTTACCTTAGTTCTGGTGATTTATGATAAATATTTATTGGAACAGTTCCTTTCCTTAAATTAAACCGTCCACTTTGTTGTATAATTAGATCATACTTTCTAAAGTGTTCTGATCAAAGCATATCAGTTTTGGTTACTTGATCTTTATTTAAGCCGAACATAGACAACCACATATCCAGCAGCTGTTGATTTTTTACTGGGAACCTGCATATGACATTTCATTGAAATTAATATATTTATAGCAATTATAGAGTAGATTATGAAAAATAAATAAATGTATTTATATTGCTACAAAATTTACTTTATTTCACAAAATTTAATTTCAATTCATGTCAAGAATTTAAGCAATATCACATCCCTGTACTACGCCCATGGACGTATTTCCAATGTTTATAATACTTACGAATGAAATGACAGTTCTGGATGAAAATATCAACAAATTCACTAAAATATCAAAAAAAAAAGGAAATTATCAGCTCAAAGGTAAACAGTACAACGCCATGTTACTTTTCCTCAAATCACTACGATTGGTAAATACTACCAATAATGCCAAGTTTCACATAAAGTTTACATTATTAGAATATATTTTCTTTTAATAAATTCAAAAATTTATGTTTTTCTTTTAATTCCTTGGTTGCGAAATGAGTATATCTAAAAATAGTTTATACTAACTAGATAATACATTATTATCTATAAATTAAAAATAAATTATACTAAAAATCGAATTATTTCGAAGATTAGCTTGGAAAAAAAGTAATATGACAAGGTCAATTGTGTCTATGACCGTGACGATCTCATGGCTTCATGTAAAGATGTAAATAGCCTGGTCCTTCTTTATTTATACGTCCATGAACCGGATACTCCGATTTATTTGTTTTTTGTTGGTGTTTAGTTTTTTTCTTGTTTGAACCTGTTTACATCTTTTGTGCAAACAACAACACTTTTGAACATACGTTTTGTGAAATAGTGGAAGTATTAATTTAAGTTTAATATGGTACTGTACCTGATTGTAAGTTCAGCTGTAGGTTTTTGTATTGTCTCTAGTTTAAAACAGGCATTAAAAAAATTATGACACCAGAAGAAGTAGCACAACATAATAGCGGAGCATTCGTTGCATCACAAACGCTTTAGGAATTTCTCGAAGTACAGTGTTTGATGCGATACAAAGATTTCGGAAAACAAGGCAATACACCAGGAGGCCAGGTCCAGATAGAAGAAGAACCACAAGTCAAGTTGCAGATGCTATGCTTTTCATGGATGCATCAGCATTTAACAGATATTCATCAGATGGGTGACCAGGATATAAAGAAGAGCTGGTAAACGTTATCAGCAATGTTGGTTTACTCCGAGAGTTCAATGTGATGGATGTCGTATAACTTGTTATAAATTAAGGGGGCCATTTGAACGCTCAACGGTATATTCAGCAATGTATGAAAACTCATGTAGTGCCATTTGTCCCATTTTTTGCAGAAAACTTTCGTCTAATGCAAGATAATGCTCGTTCACACATCGCAAGAATAACACAGGATTACTTGGATGAAATTGGGATTCGTTTTTTACCATGGCCCCCAAGGAGTGCAGACATAAATTCTATAGAGCATGCATGGAATATTCTGGTGAGTAAATCATGGTGACTTTAAAATCATGAATAATTTGGAGCAAGCAGTTCGTTCGACAAATGGGAGCAAATCCCTCAAGCAAAATCTAAATCATTGCTGCCTTAATCCGAACTATGTCTGATCGAGTGAGAGCCGTAATTAGGTCTAGTGGAGGTAACAAACTTCACTAAATATCGTTTTCCATAAAAAACGTTTATATTTTTGTGTGTCCGATTAATTTTGCACCCCAGTGTATTTGTGATAAACTGGTCAAGAATTTTATGAATATTTAAGAAGAGGTTTTTCATATTTTTTGTTAATTAAAATGTTTATTAAAATATTTAAACGGTCTCCGCAAAATAAATTTAAACTAAGATTGAAATTAGTAAATAATGAAAAAATGAACAGACACCTTTGACACCTTTGATGTAACATTAGCGATCACAACATACATAGCAAAAACGATACGCACTACAAATAGCTTTTAGTATAGTTGATTCCTTTTGAAGGGACTCTATTGATTTTGTTTGATATCTTTCGGTATGAGCTAGTAGTGTATTCCTTAATTGCATTATGTGTAGTAAATATTGATATTTCTTGCAATTTCAGGTTAATTGATTGATAATAAGATTGTACCTTAATTATGTTTAAAAAGAGTACTTTATGGAAATGACTATGTGTTTTTGTTAAAATACTTGTAAAGTAATTATTAACGTATTAGATTTTAAGCCCTGTTAATTCACCAAAAATGAGATCGATGTAAGATGCTGTCAGATTTATAAAACCAACCAAGTTGGTTGGTTTATACCAAGGCGTATATCATACTATATCTTTTTGAGAACAAATTGCAGATACCTAATCTTAGGCGCATTCTCTGATTAAATACTTGAAAATTTAATTATTATTATTTTATTTTAAAACAAAACTGAAAAAATGTTTTTACTCCTTATTTGTTACATTAAAAAAATGTTTTTGTAGCTTTAGTACTCAGCTATTTAGCCAATTAAGTGTTGAGATATAATAAATAAAAAATTACTAATATTTACTATTCTAATATAATTAATATTAAAAAAAGAGAAAATGATAGCAAGAAAAAACAAACATCATGAAAAACAGGGATACTCACTTGTCGTCCAAAGACCCATAAGGACATGTGTTTAAGACATTATTAGCAATAGGTCACTGAAAGTAAGGTAAATAATAATTGGGTTAAAACAAAGGTTAACGAGCTTAGCTAAGATTGACTACAGACACATATTGTACTATGTATACATTTAACCAGACGATCATAGACTTTTTTTTATTAGTAGCCAATAGGTTATTTATTTGATATGGAGGAAATATTTGCAGAGTTTGTGAGTTGTTTAAATGAATTCCTATATGCAGACGATATTTGTAACACAAAGATGTCGTTAAGATATCCTTGTTCTTGACAAGTTTTGCAAAATCTGAATTGTATATTTTGATTTGTGCAAGATGAGCAGGATAACAAGCGTGGCCAATTATCAATCTTATTAAAGTTGTTGTATATTTACTAGTGGTATTGAAATCTGTAAACCATTTAGAATTAGAGATTTAGAGATGTGTGGTTATATATACACGTATTGTGTTGTTGTAGTAGATGCAAAAAGTTTGATTCTTTTCGACGACATTGAAAGAACATGTAACGTTCAGTGTTTAAAAGTATGAACACAAAATAGAATTGAATAACCACATAAACATAATGGGAAGACCCGTGTCGACAAAATAGCAAGAGATAAGTTACCAATCGGTAGAGGAATTATCGGACGACTGCGCAAAAAAAATGAAGTGACAACCTTCCATAGAAATATTTATCACTCAATGATCAAGCAAATTGGTTTTAAACAGGAAGAATAAGAAAAAAAGTGTTCTCGCTGATACCTTGGAGTGATGACTACAGAGTCGGCTTATTTAGCATACCATAGCACGGAGGATAGGGTGCACGTTATTTTTTACAATGTAGACACCCCAATTGTATAGCCTGATCTGGTTAATTTCGATAGCTTTCCTAAACAACCGTCGGTAGCAGTGTGATATGATATTAGGTACCTTTATTATATAATTTAACTTTCCATGTCCCAGAAAGCTTAGCACGCCTGTATTTGTATTAAAAAGTTTTAGCTATAACAAATCTTGTTAGAAGTTTTTATCCCGAGACTGATTTTTTACAGTTCTTAAGGCGACAGTTTCAATTATGTTCAGTAAAACACGTATTATACTGTGTTTTGTTATTCTAAGTGTGGCTCCCACTAAACTGGCGTAACATGTAACATGAAATAGATAAAAGGGCATAGTGGATTTAATGTATTTAAAGAATTAAATATGTATCCAGCGAAATTTCAATACTGCAAAACTCGGGACTGCGTTGTCATAAATACTGGGAAATTGCTCAATTAATGAGACAAAACGAATATTAAATTCTGGACAGTTTTCCATATTTATATTTTTCAACAACACATATACAAAATGTAAAAAGCACGTGGAAACAAGTAAAACAAACTCTATTTTTAACGACGTTTTGCTTTGGCGAATGGATTTAGTGCCCGCAGTCATATAAACACAAACAAACAACAAAAACGGCGTAGCGTAGCAAGCTGCATGGCGTAGCAAGCTGCATGGCGTCACTGTCACTGTTATTTTGATGTGCGTTAAATCATTTGTTTGCATTGGTTACATTTTAAATAACATACTAGACGCGCGCTACTTGCTACTTGCGGTTTGTCATGCCAATTTGGTGGACGCTATGTGGTATGTGGGCGCTATCCCTTATATAGACCGAACAATAACCAAAGGAAATGCGGTAAATTCCTGGAGCGAACAACGCATCTCTTAGATATTTAACACTTTCACTGCGAATTTTAGAGTGTGTCGCGCCTAAGAAGCTGAATTTGTACAGCTTTTTTAATACTACGATACGAGGTACCCGGAACGGGGCCACGCGCACCTGAAAGTTAAACGGCTTGGCCCACATCGGGGTCATGCGCATTTAATGTGTCTAATAGACCTTAGACAGCTATATTACTCAGATTTAACCTATTCGATCTGTGAACATTTTCAATGTACGGTAAAAAAAACTTTTACTTTTGGTTCTTGTTGTTGATCGATGTTTTGGCTGACTGTTGGACCTTAACGAACTGTGGGATACAAATATAAAATCTAGAGAATAAAAAAATAATAAGATGAAAGAGAATTAAAACATATCGAAAAAGTGCGGTTATATTTAAATTAAGAACGATAGATAAATACAAAATTTTATGTAATTTTCTTTAAAAATTTTATATCTTATTCTCTCTCTAAATTAGAAAGACAAATATCTACCTTGCATAAAACCATATGTATTTTAAAAGTCAAATATTATTTACAGTTTTTATCCAAGAATTCATAAAACTTTTTATATTTAAAACTTTGATTTTGACTGTAATAAAGTTGTAAAGCTTGACATGAAATATAGGAATACAAGCTAGATGAAAAACATCTAAATAAAGAAAGTTCGTAGATGTTTATAAAAACCTTTAAAATAAGTAATTTTCGCTTTTGGTGTTTACCAAAGTTCAGTAAAATGTAATTTGTCCATAAATTATTCAAAATTATATTTATAAACCTATTACAATTGTTCGAAGGTCGATAATAGTAATTTATTATATATTTGTTCGTTAGAATTGAAAGGGCGGAAGTCATCAAATGATGTTGCAGCTTAATGTTTTTAAAGAAAGTAGTAGAATATGCTTTGTATTTTATTTTAGAATAATATAATCGGTATTCAGTTGTTTTGTATTGAAATAATAAATAATTTGGGACTACAACCTTTTTTGTTCTGTGGTACTTTATTAACAAAAAACTGGACAATCGCCCTTTTGGTATTATTTTATTAGGAAAAGAACGTTACAATTCAAACTTAACATTATGGCAATAACATAAAACTTAAATTAAAAAGCAATTAATCATTTTCAAAACACAAAGAATTGTCTTCGTTAACGACAACTTTATTTTTTGTTGGTTTAAAGATTTATGTAAGCAATGGTAAATAGAAGGTATCCATTCTAGCAATTTCATTGGTGAATATATTTTGAACTATCAATTGTAATTAAGTTTTTATTATTTATTCGGTCCAATATCTTTGGTAGGAGACCATCGAGGGAACGTCTCATTTTTCTGTTAAAATTGACAGTTTTAAAATGTTTTATAAAATATAATGTAGGGTGGTCTAGTCTAGTCTTTTGATATTTAAGTGCACAATTTTAAGGTTCATTGTTTAGGTTCCATTTCCTATAATTAAACGGACTTATCAATTCTTTGCCCATTTTTTTAAAGTTAAAAATCACTTGTTTAGCTCCTTTAATCCTTATAAACTAGGCCCATTCATGGTGTACATAACTACTCATAGTGGGCAGTAGTTTCTTTTTCAAGGTGTTAGGAAGTATTTTTACAAATCTATTATTGGTACAACTTCTTTTAAATTCTGCTTGCATCTTCTGCCTTTTCGACTTGCATCTGTTTTCTGCGTCATTAAAAAAATCTTCCTTTTTCTTTAAAATATCTTCAACTCATTAAGATCTGCCTCTTCTTGCTTATTTTCAAAACTGTCACATGTGTCTCATGTATCAATGTTAGGGGCTTGAAATAGAGGTTGAACTCGGTAAAAAAATTTTCCCGGTACATACTTTTTGATTTCTGGTACGTCCTTTTGATTGTCATTTTTGGACATCTTCTGCTAACAGTACCCACAATAACTGCTTGTGCCATAAAATTATCTTATATGGTCCCGGTCTATTTCTCTCCTAATCGTCGTTTCTACTTTGTTACGTTACATTTTCAAGTTGAAGGTTTCTGCTTTCTCTTTCTTGTTTTGTTTACAACTGTTACTGTTTAATCTTCCTCGTTCACTTTAATACTGTTAATTATGTTCAGTTTTCTGAAAAGCACCTTTCTGTAATCATATTTTTGAACACAGGTAATGGTTGTATTTTCCTTACAATCATCACTGATACTGCTATTATTTGGTTGATATGTTATGCCATCTACATAGTTGTCAGAATATCTACTACAAGAAATTTTAATAAATATGTTTTCACTTTCAATTTATTTATACATGGAGAAATTTTCATTGACAAAGTCAAAATATCTACTATACTACAAGAAGATTTTACCAATATGTTTTCACTTTCAGTTTCTTCATCCATCGGGAAATTTCCATTGGTTCTATAGAACCGTTGCCAGGGTTCTATGTATAATAAAATGACCCCCGAAACACATATCATGAAGTTCTGCAAGTACGTCCTTAACACATGACTTTAGGAGAACAACTTGAGGCACTGCTCTTGTTCCATCTTGACTCTCCTATTTGCGAGTGATGACGTCATCTAGAAAACACATGGAGCTGAATCCAATAGCCCTTCACTGCTTGTCCATATTTGGCAATCTTCTGATACTGTGGCCTAGCTCCGCTGTTAAGTCACTCACGGACTATCTTAAGATCTGGATCTTTATTCTGCTCACGGTCTAGCTTTATATCTTTTGTCGCCTCAAGGACTAGCTCTACATCTGAATGTTTCTTCTGTTCACGAAATAGCTTTAGATCTGGATCTTTCTTCTGCTCACAGATTAGATTTAGATTTGGATTTTTCCTCTGCTTAGCCTCGAGATTTTCCTTGGTTAAAGCTTATTTGTTACTTCCGCTCTCCATGGTTTTAAACTGTCGAGTCTGGTCCCCTCGTTCTTTGTGGCGATCGCAGAGTCATTCGCATGATTTTTTTCTGCTCGGTAACCATTAAGAAGTTCATCGGCATCTAATATGTCACTGCTTCTTCTTATTGTACATATTAAGAACCTGGGACTGCGTTGCTGTATTGGTAATGCCCTGTTGGTCGATTTTTTGTCCTCAGCTCTTCTACGTTATCTGCAATTACGTTGAACGTGGCCTAATAATCCACATTTGTAACATTGGTCGTCCTTGATGTTTTTTTTTAAAGAATCAGCTATTGAACCGAGATATTTCTCGAATGGGGCCAACACCTGGGGCAACGCATTCAGATTCGTTGCTTCAAATATAGGCTACCGTTCTAGAGCCGATACGATGGTCTCATAGTGCTTTTATGCGTCCTCTGGGATGTCTTCAAAGATTTCAACAACCTTATCTCGAAGTGCTAATATGAGATTTAATGCCTTCTAGTCATATGTTTATCCATTATTTTGTGCAGCGGCTTCAAATTGTCTTCTATACACTGCTCAGGGGGTCTTGCCGTCAAATGTAGGAGGCTTAATTATTTCAGTAATAGAAAAACAAATCACTTATACTACTTTACCTTAACACTCAGTTGTTTGGTATTTTTAATTTCTAGTCAAATATTTTAAAGGTTTCTCGATCATGTCTTTCTTCTACAGACCTCTTGTTAAAGTAAATATTTTTATGTTGTTTTTTGTCTCTTCGACTTCTCTTTTTATATCTTCTTTACGCACTTATGAGGCCTCTATTTTTAATAAAATACTTATACCTAACTCTCTGCCTTCCTCACAACGTTTTTCTACAGCTTCTTGCCGACGTTTTTTTTTGCTTCTTGCTGTTTTTTCGTCAGCTTATTTTTCTTCTAGAAGACGTTGTTGCAATAATATCTCGAATTTTCTTTATCTTGATCTTGTTTCTTGTTTTTACCATATTAATTCTGGACAATAACTTCTTTTACTTAATCCCACTTCTGACACCAATTGCTAAGTTGTTCTGTGGGTTCAGGAAATAGGTAAAATGCGTAGGTTTACTAATTTTATTTAAACACTCAAATAGAAACAAAAGAACTAACTTACTATAAACTGTCTTTTTAAATGATGCCGCATCTGTTTTTATGAAGAGCTGTTCTAGATATCATCAGCAAAGTTAAAAACGTCTAGTCAGCACTAGACGATGATATAAACTTTATCAAAGAAGGCAAGGAACATCAAGAAATTCTGAAGAACTAGATAAGATAATCATACGCACATTTCCACATAACACAAGTAAACTACTTAAAAATAGCTTACCTAGAAAAACACTTAGACTAGATGAAGTTTCAAACAGAGCTCTAAAATATCTACCAACGTAAGCGATTGTATTTTTAACCCGCATAATAATGACCACACCCACATAATAATGGCGATAATAGACGTGCAGGCTCTTCCCGAACTGATAAAAGCAAGCCGACTTTATCATGATTTCAAAATCAGGAAAATACACCAAGTGTGTGCAAAACTACAGGCCGATAAGCTTACTTCCACCAGTTAGCAGACTTTAATCAGAAACAGCCAGGATAGAACTATATTCATAAGTTCCGTTTGGATTTAGAGCAGAACACTCCAGCAAACTAAAAGTACTCAAACTAACAGAGTACAGAGCAGCCGGATTCAACGATAAACACAGTACAAAAGAGCAACTTTTCTCAATGCAAGCAAAGCCTTTTACAGAATCTTGCATAAAGAACTTATTGAGATTATTGATCTCTTTATACTTGGGCAACCGGAACTTCAGGTTCCTGATACAAGAAGACCTGCGGCAAAACATAAGAATCTAGAGATAGCGCTTAATATTCTACAGACAGCATTGAAATACATAGAAAATGAAGTATTCAATAGATAATAGCTATTAATTTAGAGAAGGCACAAGCGGTCATGTTAAAAAAAAAAGAGAGGCAAAGTAGAGTAACAGCTGAGAAAGCAAAATAATGCAATCAAATAAAAAAGAGAATCAGCATACCTAGGTATCCCAATGAACTAAGGTTTGATATTCACGCAGCACGTGGACGCAACGGTCAACAAAAGATCACTAACCAGAGCTGAAATAGGATGACTTACAGGTAGAAAAACCAAATTAACTATAAAATCCAAAATTAAATTGATAAACAGCAGCATACTTTCAATAATTAGCCCATAACCACAGACTCAGAGAAGTGGCAAATTTACCCCAATACCTTGCTGAATATTTCCTGTTCAGAGGACTGCAATAAGTAAAGGTGATAGACACAATGGAAGAAAAAGTTAGAACCAAAATTGCTAAGCTAAAGAATTACCCAAGCTCGATATTGCGAGAAATAGTAAGGTACAATGCTGGTGTATCGTATCTTCCAATGAGTTAGCAGTACGGTTTACGCCTTAGTGTTACTCACTACATAGATCTCTTTTGTGAGAACATCTACGCTTACATAACCAGAAACATTATGAAAATATACTAACAGCACATATTAACTTTCTGATTTACCACTGTTTGTACTGCCTTCTTTTTTACTGCTTGTACTACCTGTTTTTTTAAACTCTTCCATTATTATTGTTACATCCTTTTCGTTTACTAAAATGTTATTCATTTTACCGAATACATACAATTTGGTTACAGTATTTTATTTTTTTGCTCTCCATTTGGCTGTTTTATGCATTATCTTCTTAATGTCTTTGGTGTGCGTCATATACAGTTTTATAGACTTGGGTTTCAGCACAGAAGACATAAAGATATATGGAGAAATAATGAATAACATAAGGTATGCTGATGACACTGTGATTCTAGCAAGTAGCATGGAGGAAGTGAGTTGCCTAATGAGAAAGATACAAAAAACAAGTGCACAATATGGACTCAGACTAAATATCATAAAAACCAAATGGATGTTAGTAAGCAAAACCCAACAACCACCACAGCAACTGATATTAGACAATGAAAGAATTGAACAAGTGGATTCGTACATCTACTTGGGAACAACAGTTAACTCAAATTGGGATTAAGCGAAGGAAATACGTATAAGAGTAGAAAAGGCAAGAGCATCGTTCACTAGCATGAAGCAAATTTTCACCTCTAAAAGCCTCACCCTACCTCTCAAAATTCGACTTCTGAAATGTTATGTATTCCCGGTTTTGTTATATGGAATGGAGGCGTGGACAATGCCACATTGATGAAAAAAGTAGAGGCCTTCGAAATGTGGGCTTACCGACGTATATTACGTATATCCTGGACTGAGCACGTGACCAACGAAGAGGTACTACGCCGGATAGGTAAAGAGAGAGAGGTAGGAATAAGTATAAAGAAAAGAAAGTTGGAATACTTGGGTCACGTTATAAGACATAATAAATATAGAGTACTACAGCTGATCTTTCAAGGGAAAATAGACAGCAGAAGGGGTCCAGGGAGGAGAAGACACTCGTGGCTCCAAAACTTGCGGCAATGGTTTGGATTGTCATCTGCTGAACTATTCAGATCTGCCGTAAACAAAGTCAGAATAGCCATGTTGATTGCCAACGTTCGGAACGGACACGGCACATGAAGAAGAAGAAGGGTTTCAGCTTTTACTGTAGCTAATTACTCTTGATTTTTTGGCACTTTTATTCTCGATTAAAACTGAATGTAGAGGGCAGGTCGATTGTAGTGTCATGGCCGATATAAATGGTATAAACAAACACATGGTACAATGAAACAAACATAACAGTCAAATGTTTAGTTATTTATTTTTGTAATGACAGAACTTTAAGGTAAATTTTGGGATGGCACAGCATTTTTCTTCAGCCTTCTTCTCTTTATTGTTATATCTGCAAGATGTCTGACATTAAATTCAAAGTATTTGTTTGATTTATAAACATGTATTTTGGGATTTTATCAATAAATCAAAATATTATTTAACCCTTCGTTAGTCGCTAGAAAAAAACTGCAATAGAGTCGCTACGGTGTCTGAGACCGACAATTAAAAAAATAGTTTTTAATATAAAATTTATACAAATATTTTATATTGTGTATAGGAATAACTGAAAAATATTTTTGAAAATATTTTATTGAAAAAAAAAACAGATATAAAATTAAAAACATTAGTTTAACAATATATTGTGAATATTGTTCTAAAGCTATTTTCTTGGGGAATTTAATAGTAATTACTGTTTAAATGGGAATAAGCCACAATTAAAAGTTAAAGTAAGTTTATTGACGTTTTAATTTCCACTTCGGATATCGTTCTAAAAATGCAAACATTAGTTTGTATTATGTACTATGTAATTTGCTTATCTTGTTCTAACATTTCACGGTGGAAGAGCCTTTTTCCATCTAGTAACTCTATATTTTCAAATAAACACTAAGGTGTTACTTCCAATTTCTTCTTCCTCATCTGTCACATCTTGTTCCCATTCACTTCCACCATCGAGTTCCTCAATTTGATCAATTTCGCTTTCACTTCCCTCATCGTCAAAATAATTTTCATCGTCGGTAGGTACCATTGTCCAT
This sequence comes from Diabrotica balteata, assembly GCA_918026665.1. Classification (NCBI taxonomy): domain Eukaryota; kingdom Metazoa; phylum Arthropoda; class Insecta; order Coleoptera; family Chrysomelidae; genus Diabrotica; species Diabrotica balteata. The sequence continues at coordinate 49,693,192 of OU898283.1, read as the reverse complement.
AATTCCAACAAGCGTTGGAGTCAAAGTTGTTCCGCTTCAAAGGACATCTATAAATAAGAATTGACACAAACTTACCGATAAAAGGCTCAATGGCGATAAGATGATCAATTTTTACCTGTTCTGTAAGTTCTGCAACAAGTAATAACTACACCGCTAGTCGCTACGGAGTCTTGCATCGAAAATAGCTATAAAACTTACACAACTGTAACCAGGAAGGTAAGAATGTACACTAAGAGCTCTTGTTAACGACAACGTTCAACGGGACGTTTTTGACACCATCCCGTTGGACGTTGCTCAGTGTCTTTCAGGTTCTTAATGTGTGTTCACGCAATGGCAACCAGCCCGTTGGTTAACTTTTCACCGTCTACGTATCCAGTCCCCCTCGGCAAGACGTTCGACGGGACGGTACCATGAACCCTCAGTGAACCTTTTTAGTTTATGGAAGTGTGTTACCGGTGCGGGGCGAGCATCCGTTGTTTCAATAAATTTCTTTCTTTGTTGCCGCTAAAATATGGATTTTGACATGGAGATTAAGTTATTTCACCAATAATTTTTATTTTATATATATATATATATATATATATATATATATATATATATATATATATATATATATATATATATATAGATTGTATATACTTAAATGATAAAAAATCTATTAAATTTGTAAGTTTTTTTTTAGTTTTTTTATATCCGAAAGATTTTATTCTGTTATAGTAATACCATAATTCATACATAGGTAACAGCTAGTCGATAAGCAGGTGCAAGGAATAGCCTCATATTAGTGTCAGCACGTTTTAATTTATCATGTACTATTCCTAACAATTTGCGGAAAGTTTCTTGACCTATTCGGAAGTAATTGAAGAATTTTGTTTCGTATTTTTTCAATTCTTCCTAAAGTGTATAAAAAGCACCATACTTTTCTCTTTCTCTCTTTCTAATAAAATAGGATGTATCCATATTTTTCTTTTACGGTTCTCCCATTGTTTCTGCATTTTTTATACAAAAAATAGGCTAGTATAATTTTTTTCTTTGACGACAACATGATATAACATGTATTGCGTGCACTTGTTACTTTAAAACTGACGATATTTCGATATTCTCCGATCTCCGATATTTCGGAGATTCCATACCGTCAACGGACGCATATCCCTTGAAAATTATAAACCGTCAACACGGATACCCGTTTAGCATCAGCCCGTTACCGGTTGAAAAAAACGTTCGTTAACAAGAGCCCTAACACGAGTTTGGTTGATAGGGAGAGGTACAGAAAGTGGCGATAGAAAAATAACAGTTATTTGTAAATCCCGAATGAATAATTCTGTCGTCGGTGTGTGAGACCGATAGCGATAAACGGAGGGTTAATTACTAACCTGGCAAAATTAAGTCACTGCTAAGAAAATGTAGACTGCAAACGTACATATAAGGTGTTATTTTCTTTTCGAGCTTTAAAGCATCAGACCATTTTTTCTTCAAGTTTTATAGTTTAGAGAAATAGGGAAATATCTTTTGTCGATCTTCAATTGCATTGAGGAACAGAACAAGATCAATTTGATTTAAAATATTTTAACGTGGTCATAATGCTGAAATTTACTAAAAAAATTTCTATTCTAATCAACAGCTGTCTGGTTGTTTATACCACTTTTAGTAGTTTAAATTTATTCCGCCATTATATTATTTAGTCCGATATTTTGTTTTCAATCAAGAATAAACTTAAAAAATGTTGTCATAACTACTTTATGCTTGCTCTTCCTTCCTTTCCTTTACGCTTTTCATGAATTTTATCTAACCATTGTCTTAAGTTATTTGTCAAGTATTTAAAATCACTGCAAAACTTACAAAACTAAAAATATACTGAAAATTACACTAAATGAAAGTCACGTTGTTTGTTTCAGAATTAGTCGGAAATAAACAGTGTGTGAATAGTGGATGGAGTAGTATTTCAATGATGTCATAAATCGTGTAAACAAGCACCAGATTTCATTGTTGCTTTATTGCGATATGCCACCCACTTAATAATAAATTATATATTATTTTTAGCACACTGTGTTTACAAAACTTCACAAATGCGTATATTCTAGTTATAATATGTTACCAAATTTGGATTTAGCTGTAATTTTTCTTCAGGTTATTGTTTCTCACATACAGTAATCTTTATGTCTTCTTACATAATTAGTGGCTGTTCAATGCAATACGATTATTCTTTATACTTACATAACGTAAAATCGTGTAAAATACAACTTGTTTTAATAATTCCGATTATGTTTCTCGGCTTTCTTATCTTAAATGTATCGTGTTTGTGGGTCTTCTAATTACTTTATTAGGCACGTATTCAATTTAGAAGGTTAGCTAATGTCATCCCCTCTTTCTAAACATACACAGACACACAAGTAGTCTATTTTAAGCACTCAGCAAGCTATTTTAATTAAATACATTCCTATATAGTCCACTTCTCTGTTGGTGTTGGTTCTAGGTACTACTCCTCTATCTTGCAAAATAGGAAGCTACTTTAAAGCCCATTACGGCATATGGGAATCATCTGCATGCTCACATGATGGCAAAGTTTTAATGGATGCTTTAGATAATTTTTCAAACTTGATTGGTATAAACGATGAATCTGCAACAATAAAATCCCATTCTTAGGTATATTTTTAAGGTGTGTCCTACACTTAGCTAGTCTGTTAATCAGGATACGTATGGATCAGATCATTACCCAATCATTATTACGCTTAATAACTATTATCACAATGATGCAATTATGTCCTCGTTATACATACACTATATGTATGTAGCCGAAATACAGAACAGACTAAGAATGCTACGACCAAAGCTTAAAAAATTCTAAAATATATCATTTGAATCACCTAAATGGTAAGACGAGGAGTGCCGTGATATCAAATAAGAGAAAAATTGCATGTAAAGAGTACAAACAAAATATGTATGGCAAATTTTGTTAAATATCAAAAGATAAATGCTAAATGTAAACGAACCTTTAAACAGATATGCAGAAACAGTTGGGCCAACTTCTGCCTTAATCTAAACAGACAAGCTCTTTCAACTGAAATATGGGATAGAATTAGGAAAATTAAGAAAAAATAAAAATCTGTATGTACAAGACGAAAATATCGTTGAAAAAAGTAACTGCTAATATCAAGTATTCTAAGAGATCCTCTCTTGGGATTGATGGTATAATTATCTTATGATATATAATTTGCCAACAATAGCACTTTAATTTCTCCGTGATGTTTTTACCAATAGTCTAATTAAACGTAATAACTGTGATTCTTTGAAGCAGTGTTTTCTAATACATATCCGAAAAGCTGATGATTTCAATGTCCCAAGACCGATATCTTATGTCATAAATATTGAAAACATTTAAACGAATCATAAAAAATTAACTAGAATGGTGGATGGAAAGTAATAACCTTTACCCAGACGGCCAGCTTGGGTTTTATAGAGGGAAAGTGAAACGCTCAATACTCCGGGAGTATTGGGTTTTTGGAAGTGTAGGACTTCGAAATTCCAGAAGAACTGGAAGAGAGGTGATGAAAATACTAAAAATAGGGCTAAGCTCAGAGGAACAAATTTAAATGGCCAAAGAGACACTAAATCTCAAGTGAGTGTTCGGACTAGCTTCAATGCACTGGATTGTGGCTTTAAAGATATAAACAACAATAACAAGAGATAATGAGCTAATGAGACAAGAAACAAATGAGACCTGGTAATATCAAACGTGATACAACTGAAGAAGGTCACTGGGAATAAATTTATAGAAAGAGAACAATAAGAAGAGAAAAGAAGGGCGCCAACTCAACGATAGTTGAGATTTTGAAGTAACAAATGAATCTGGAGATAATACTCTGAAATACAAAAATACTAAATAATAATCTTGTTTTGCTATGTTATATACTGGTTAGTAGAACTGAAATAAAACTCAAAATAGCAACAATAAATATATTTATAAAAAATGTATATAGGTATATGTGTATACACAATTTACATATAATGCAAAGCTAAATAACAGTGGTAGTGGATGGTGTAAATATACAATAGGACCTAATAGCCCCTCAACAAGCGAATAGTCACTACCACTGGCCAAATAAAGTTTAAAATATTAGTAACCTAGAATAGTCCGTATTGTAGCCTAAGTGTTAACACAAAAAGGTAGTAATTTAACTTAAATGGTTCTACTAATATGAGATACTAATGACAATATTGTAAAGATATCAAACTTGATAAGTCTATTACAATTATTATATTACATCCAAAAAATGAGTCTTCAATACTCTTTATATAATGTTTAAAAAAAAAACACATGAAATTTATTTTCCTTCCCAAAATCAAAATTGTATTATATCAAAAATGTATTCTATTAAAAAAAATATATATATATTAAATCAACAAGGGAGTTTGGTCAGACTCTGTATATCCTATTTAAAAACCCAATAAAAACATGTAATGTATTTTCTTCTCCCCAATATTTTAGAATTAGATTATATCAAAATTTAAATTATCACCAAGATATTCACCTTATCATATGCATATGATGAGTTAACAGTAAATAGATAGTAACAAAGTAAATAGATAGTAACAAAAAAAAATTACACAGTCAAACAACTTATCTTTACAGCCCCATAAGTCCATAGGAAAATTCCTCTTGGCACGGCTAAATCAGTTTATGGCTGTAAAGACGAATCCTGGGCACAAAGCCACAACCAGTCACTGGTCTCTGGGTGACAGCAAAATCCACGGGTTACATACACAAGTTGCTAACTAGTTTCAGGAATTTAGTTACTAGTCCTTGAGGGAATATTCTGAAGAGAATATCCTCAAGTGAAGTGACGGAATATGGAGCTGCAGCACGCCAAAAAAATCTTCCTTTTATGTGGAACTCTTATAAATATTGATTTTAAAAAATTTACTTATTATTATTTTTATTACTGAGATATGATTCTTTGAATTAGATATTAATATTTCTATTTTATTCTTCCCCAAATTATCTTCCTTGCTCCAATTCCGTCACTTTGAAGGTGAACAATTTCACCGGTTGACGTGGCTGCGTTCCGCTTCCGCATAAAATCGATCTTCCTTTCAAAGCGATAACAGCGCGTGGGTGGGGAAATGTCGATTTAAAATCGATCGTAGGCGGGTAATAAAAATGTCTAAAGGGGTTAATCAGTAGCGTAAACGCTACAAAAGGTACTATGGAATGCATTTCACATTTAGCAACCGATATCCAGTTAATTTATTGTTAAAACCAATATACAGCTTATTTATTTGTGAACTTTTCTGGTGCATATGATAATGTTAGTTTCGACCTTTTGCTTGATCAACTTGTTAAATTAGGAGTGCCTACTAAATGTGCTTGTGCCCTAGTCAATCTATTTGAAAATAGACACGTCCATATTTGTTTCAATAATTCACTGATTGGCCCAAGGATAATTAACAAAGGGTTACCTCATGGCTTAGTTCTTGTTCCTTTACTATTTAACTTGTATCCATTAAATTTACATACTCTGGGAATGCAGTGTAATATTTTACAATATGCTGACGACTTTTGAACTTTTCAACGATGTATTAATGCCATTAGAGTAAATATATCTTATTGTTAAAGGTATTTTGATAGTCGTGGGCTTGACATGTTACCTAAGAAGTCAGATGTAGTATTTTTTTCGAGACACAGGTCACCAAAAATTAAAATTCTCCCAGCTGGAAATTCCTATGTATAATAGTTTAAATACCTAGATTTTACCTTGGATTTAAAATTATACTGAAACGAGCATATTAGTAATTGCAATACCAATACCTTAAGGCCGTTAATCAATGGGATTGGGGAGCAGACCCGAAAATAAACTTAATATTTTACAGAGCATAAAACAGATCAACTTTGAACTATGGAAGCTTTTTCTATGGATCAACGACAAAATCTCGTTTAATTAAATTTGGTTGAATACAATACAAAGCTTTAAGGTTAGTCCTAGGAGCTTTCAAATCTATACGCCCACCAGCCCTTTTGGCAGTATGTAACGAGCCACCTTTACATTTAAGACGTCTATTTTTGGCAGAAAAATGTATTCTTAAATGCCAGTTTAATAATCAAAACAGCTTATTATAAAAAATATCTTGTCTCTCTGTTGCAAATCCAATAAACAAATGGTGGGCACAAAAAATACTCTCCCACTCTAGCTGTTGCTTTTCCCAAATTATCACAATATTCATTTAATGGAGAAGGGATTCCATTCTTTGGCTCCAATTTAGTATAACATGCTATAGGAATATAAACCTGCTGTAGCAGTTCCTTTATCTATTTCAATTGTTCACGAAGATTTAGTAGTACAGAACAAACTAGAAAACTGTAACCATTCTTTAAAATTTATACCGATGGCTCAAAATCGCCTGCTGGTGTTAGCGGTCCCATTTACATAGACAATATTTAAGATTAGTTTCAGTATAAATTAAAATCTGATTGCTTAAAATACACAGCTAAATTGGTAGCCATTGTCAAGGCGTTGGATTGGATAATTAATAACACATTATATTTTGAACGATATATAATTTTATGTGTCTCACAGTCCATCCTCCTCGCATTAAGACGCTTCTCTAAACACATTTGAATTCAATTCGTACATTCGACGCTGCTGCTCTAAAGAGGTCAGCGGAAGTGCAGTTAAACCAAGCTCTCAAATTATTCAACCAGGAGATGCGTCTTCTTCCGCGACTCCTTCTACCCTATATTCTTCCTTGCATTATTAATTGTAACAAGTTATAGCGCTCGCCCCTCATAACATGTCCCAGATATTGCAGTTTTCTGACTTTAACTGTATCTGAGACCTCTTTATCTTTACCCATTCTTCTCAACACCTCGACATTCGTGACTCTATCTACCCAACTTATTCTTAATATCCTTTTGTAGACCCATAACTTGAAGGCATCCAATTTGTCTGAAACATCTTATTTTAAAGTCCAAGCCTCCAACCCATAAAATTATACGGAGAACACGTAGCATCTCAGAAGTCTTATCATTAAAGAAATTAAATAAAATGTCCCTGCTGCAGGGTACTTTTTTCAGTTTGTTGAAAGAATTTCTTGCCTGTCCTATTCTTGCCTTAATCTCTTCTATGTACTCATTATTTTCATTAATTATTGGACCCAGATATTTATATTTTTTAACTTGTTTAATTTGTTCTTCATGTATAGTTATGCTTTCTTGGAGCTGTTGGGCTTTTGTAATTACCATAAATTGTGTCTTTTTTATGTTTAGGGACAGTCCATTTCACTGACTTCTACCACTCTGTTAACCATTTGTTGTAAATCCTCAAGACATTCCGCTAATAAAATAGTGTCATCGGCAAACCGTATATTATTGATTGGTTGGCCATTTGCTTTTATTCCCATAGTTGGTTCTTCTAGTACTTTCTGGATTATTTACTCTGAATACAAATTAAACAAAGTAGGAGACAGGACACAGCCCTGCACGACGCTCTCCTCAATGTGTATTTCATTTGAAAAGACGTCGTTCTCTATTACTATAGCGATCGGATTATAATAGATAGCGCTAATGATCCTGATGTCTCTCATATCTAAGTTTTTTTTTTTTTCAAGTAATTCGATAAGACGGTTATGTCTGACCTTATCGAAGGCTTTGTTGTAATCCAAGAAACACATATATACTGGCTGATTAACATCCATGCACCTTTGCACAAGTACATTCACAGCGAACGGGGCTTCCCTCGTTCCCAGTGCATTTCTAAATCCAAATTATGTGTCACTTATGTCCTGATAAAGTTTGTTGTGTATTCTCCAGTGTATAATTTTTAAAAATATTTTGAGCATAAGGCTCATTAAACTTACTATCCGGTGGTCTTGGCATTCTGTTGCATTTGGTTTTTTTGGTAGTTTTATGAATGTTGATAGTAAACGCTTACCTATATAAAATAAAACTTTCCGAAACTGATATATGTGAATATAATGGCAGTTATGACGACCTTTACCACTGGATGTTTTAATGTCGGTATAATCAAGAAGCCATAAAATTTTTATATCAAGCCATCTCCCAACAAAAAATTATACTGTCACAGAACGTTGCTTCCATTCTCTATTTAGGTACACAAAATCCAACTATTTGATCGATTTTATGAGAGTTTTTTAAATGTACCAAACGAAAAATCTAAACTTCCCTTTTTAGTGTTGGGTGAATCCGAAATGATAGGACGTTAATAGTTGCAGTATTTCCAATCGTCTTTCCTTTTATGCCATTTACCATTATCCGTTGCCTGTATTGTTTGTGTAAAAAATGTCGCTATGAAGGGCACCTTAGCGTGAAGCATGTGTTTCTGTTTAATCCATTTTGTATAGTCACCCAATAGTGTTTTTAATGGGGAGGTTAAAATGACATATTCGGGAACTGTTATAATGGACCACCTAGATCTAGACATAGAAATAAAACGTATAATAGCAATGACTAAAACTACTTTTATGAAAATGAAGTCATTTCTTTGCAATAACCATCTTAGTTTAATACTAAGTCAAAGAATCCACTAGGAGTCTACGTTCCTGTAGTTGGCTTTTTTAAATGCAATGTCTGTTTTGTCCTTTTAAGGGTGTTCTGTCCCTAAGTGTCCTTAATTACCAACATACGTGACTTTACAATCATCTGCCAAACAACAGTAATCTAATTGAATTTTATCAAAGAAATTTGATAATTACAAGTTAAAGGAATTTGCACACCCACACAATTGTACATCTAATTTCATTCATTGTCATACAACTATCACCTTAATAAAAAATTTCAAAAAATTAACACACATTTCGAAAATATGTCTCTTGAATAAATATAAATAACTTTTAAATTAAATAATACAGAACATCACTTTCATTTAACAAACAATCACATTACAATTTTTTTCTACTTCATTGGATAAAATCTATCTCTTCAAGAAACTTCCTCGTTGATTGACAAACAGTTACAATAGTAAAAACTGAAGATCCCCTTCATCAGCAATTACAGGATAGTTTGAACTATGTTCTCCCAACCAAAAGTTAATCGTGCACCGGAATGTAAGTAATTTGTTTATTTACTAATTTATTACAATTCAATAGACTATTTTATATTAATTTGTAGGTCTTACTTTGTGTGCTTAAACAGTTTATTAATTTTACAAAAAACCACAGACACGTATTATTGGCATAATTACTGTAATTTACATTATTTTATCTTTTGTTTATCTTTATAAGACAACACCCTAATATGGGTTTCAATATTTCAGCATATAATTAACTTTGTATCGACAGACCTGAAGATGCTTTGCAAATTGTAGAAAGCGAAACCGGTCGTCTAAATAGTTAAATTAAACTGATTGTGACTAAGTCTTATTTATTATTTATTTTACCTATTTGAATATCAAAAACTATATTTTAAATGCTTAAACTAATATTGTATGAACTAACCGTCTACCAGTACTACAAACTTACATATATAAATGCTGTTTAAAAACCTAATTAATGGTTTTTATTCAGAGCCTTTAATGAAAGCAAATTTTGCATAGTTTATATTATATCATAAAGCATATAAAACAGAAACGTTATCAAACAACCGTAAGCAGCAATAGAAAGTCCGTAAAGACTTCCTAAACTATCATTAGGGATTTTTGGAAAGATGCAACAACAATGAAACCGTTTGAGAGAACAAACACAAACACTGTTTGTGAGAACAAAGACTAGAACCAAAACATATTTCATCAAATCTAGATAAAACCGCAATGAGTAAATTTATATAAATCCAAAATATAAATTGGGTTTCAAAATTAATATTTCGTTGTGTTTGCAATGAGAACTTTAATTTAAGATTTTATCTTTCGGTTTTTGGCAGCTGTAGTAAATGTGATCTCTTTAATATTAAATTAATATAAAGACAATATATATTACATAATAAGGAGTCATGTAACTTTCACAGAACCAGAGTAGTTAAAGAGAAATGCAAAATCTTCGTGGTCGGTGTAAAATAGCTTAATGCTGGAGCTAGTATATCGAACAATAATATCAAGATCATTTCATTTGATCTTTTAATATAAATATTAAGGCTCAATAACCTTACCATATATGCGATCTACTCTCTATCTGACCTGCTGATTTATAGAATAAACTTTTGTTATTATTTCTATTCTCCTAAGTTTATAGCAGGAGGAGACCATAACTCAAAACATTACAACTACAAACTTATAGTATCTTGAGGTCTTCGATGAGAGACATTTTCAGAATTACCAAAAACTTCGACAAAAATGTACAACGTCCAATTATTTATTTAAAAGAAAACCGACAACCTAGCAAAAGTGTTTGTTTGAAATATAAATCTACGATATTCCTTTGGCAGAGACCCTGAAAAGAGGGTTGTATGCATCAAAAGAGCTCGGTCAAAGCTTAAGACAGCTTATATCGTCTCGAGAAAAATAGGAAAGAATTTTTTATTTAGTTTGTCTGTGATCAATTCGTGTCGTTATTGCCCTGGTACGAGCGAGAGATGCATTTACGAGCGACAACTATACCAGGGGAAGCTTGGTTGCTTTCCCTGGTATAGTTGTGTCTTTGGCTGTATTTTAAAAAGTAGTATGCAGAATTACCGGCGACTTAAGATCGACATATTGGGAATAAGTGACACAAAATAGCTTGACTTCGGCGACCAATGGTCGACTTTTCTACTCTAGTAGTACCAACAGCCAACTTTGGTATGGAGCAGCACTTAATGTCAGAAAAAAAGTAGCAAAATCAGTTGTAGGATTTATACCAATATCGGAAAGAATTATGCTAATACAAATAATAACAACACGTGGGAAATTAAACGTTATTCAGATTTAAACCCGCTGGAAAATGCCAAGAAATAGAAGACTTACAAAACAAATATGATAACTTTAATCTTCATAAAAAAGTTAAAGAATTTGCTAGGGTAGCAAATCAAAAAATCTCAAGCATACTTTTGGGCAAACAAGGAAACATTTTAGTGAAGACGGAAGAAAAATTAGGGAGATGGAAATAATATATAGAGGAATTATTCCATGACCAGGACAAGACAGGAAAATATATATAAAGATAATACGAGTAACGACGAGGGGTCAATAAAGATAATCAGAGTAGCGACGAGGGATCCGAAATAACAAAGTTGAAAGTTATGCATGCAGTAAAGTCCATGAAAAATAATAAAGCTGTTGATCCAGATGAAATACCAAGTTAACTGCTAAAACTGGTCAGTGAAAAAAACATAGATCTTTTGGTCCAACTATTATATACATTCCACATGAATCATTCTACGTGAAATGCTGACATCAACATTTATTTGTCTACCAAAGAAAGTAAATTCCCAAGAATGTAATGATTATCGAACGATCAGTAGAATGTCACATACTTTAAAAACGCTGCTAAAAAACATCCATAATAAAATACACGCTAAGCTAGAGATGATTATTAGTGACCCCCAGTTTGGATTTCGGAATGGAGTGGGTACAAGAGAGGCACTATTTTCGTTTAACGTGCAGACCCAAAAATGTTTGGATGTAAATCGAGATCTTTATAATAACCTTTATAGACTACAACAAGGCATTCGATAAGGTAAACATGACCGACTTATAGAAGTACTCACAAATATAATATATACAGTGCTAGTCACAAGTCCGTTCCCTCTCCCTCGTATCTTTTCATCGGTTTTTGTTATAATAGTGAAATTTGAAGGAAGGTAATAAACAGACGTCGGCGTCTCAACTAGTCATAACAGGTGACGTAATAGTGACAGATGACGTTACAGCGCCACTGTGACAAATAATTTTAAACGGGACCTTATGGCAAGTGATACCTCGTTTGAAAGGTATTAAAAATACCTATTCAGTCATAATAATTTTATTTGAATTTATGTTCATATTGATGAATAAATTTAATAAATACTAAAATTGTAGCTTCTTATTTAATTAATAAATATTTAACAACCAGTTCTTATAGTAAGTTTTTAAAATGTGCTCCATCTACTTCCTGACAGTAATGCATTCTATTTCTAAACTCTTGCCGTACTCGTTCAAAGGGGTTGGGGGAAATTGCCCTACATTCTTCAACAATTCGTTATTTCAAAATGTCAATATTGTCGGTTGCTGTAGCGTAAACTTTAGATTTCAAGTATCCCCACAGCAAAAATCTAATGGTGTGAGGTCTGGTGACCGAGCTAGCCAGTCTATCGCACCTCATCGTCCAATCCATCTCACAACGATAATCCTTATCTAGGTAACGTCTTACTGCACCATAATGGTGTGCAGGATCACCATCTTGTTGAAACGTTATTTCCAAATTGTCGAATTTATCTGGAATATCCTCCAGAATTTCAAGTATTAATGGTTCAATTGCATTTTCTAACATCATCAGATACACTTCACCGGTTAAGTTAGTATTGAGAAAAATAGGCCCAACGATGTGGTTTCCCAAAATACCTGCCCAAACATTTATTTTTTTTGGAAATTGAGTATGTGTTTTACAAAAGACGTGAGGATTTGTGTCACTCCAATACCTCACATTGTGAGTGTTAACATTTCCATTGAGAGAAAAAGTACTTTCGTCACTAAAACAAATTGTTTTTATGTAGTTAGGCTGTTGGTTAATTTTATTGGACATATTTTCAGAGAATTCTAGTCTTCGGTCAGGGTTATCATCTGAAAGTTGGTGCACAATTTTTAATTTGTATGGATGAAATTTGTTTTCAGTTTCAGAAATTTGAAAAATTATAACTTACAATATTTTACTGGATCAGCTTCTGTCAGATACACGTACTTCACGAAAACTCACAAACATTTACTTCTACTGCTTCCTACCTCTGGGGAATCACCAGAGAACAACGACCGTTCGCCTTGCACACTTGGAAAACAACTGATTACCTTTTTTTCCTCAAAAATCTAGATAACTCTCATTCTTACAAACCATCCCACTTTTTTCAATCTCCTCCAGTCAAAGCTCGTCATACGTATCCCCATCTCTTCGTTCAGATAACAAACAACAAATCTTTAAAATTTTGTTAACTACAGGTAATCCAGGATAATGGACTTTCATTTCTTCGAAATATCTTTTATACTTTATTGGTATAATTTTTTGAATTATTATATTTCGTACTTTGAAATATATTAAGCAAACCAATATTATTTTCAATTTTACATAACATAACAAATCCCCGTCATTTGATCTGCAGAAAACTCTTTGTTAATTTTTTAAAATGACATAAATTTTTCACGATCAAATTATTTCACTATGTTATTAAAATCAACTCATGATACTGATAGACTTGATGTTTCATAATATAAACATAAAAAATGTTCAATAATCAAAATTGAGTCTTTCACCTCATGTACAAAGTTTGTGTGGCGATAAATCCTTTTTTCTTTTAAAAAACTTAAATTGACACAATGTACTAAAATAACTTTAATAGTGCTAAAACATCAAGCCAATACCATGGTCACAGAAACCTTTTTCTTGGCCTATACAAAAAAAAAAATAAGAGAAAAGGAGAACTTTTTTTCTAAAGGGTATATCCTTTAAACGCCAGTGAATTGAATATGTGATTAACACTAATGATAGTCATTAAATAAAATGTATATAAATAAAATTGAACACAGAGGAAAATAGCCCATGCTTTTATTTGATGGAGTTTATTTTATCAAGCAATAAAACACTTCAACTTTTGTTCTTAACACTTCCATAAATTCTTATTGTAAATAATTATCACTACAGCTGTTTCGGCACAGTGCCTTTCCCAAGTGAGCTATTCTTGCTATGCATCCAACACTTTATAGTATTTAACTTAATAAGCTGAAAAGGGAACAACTGCTTGTCTCAAGTTGGTCATTCAGAAGTATATCTTCTTCTTTTTCTTTTTCTTCTTTTTATATATACATGACTCTATCTGTTTTTGATGTTCTCCACCTTGCATCTACGTCGTATTTCTGTATTTCTAGCTCTGTCCCATAGTGTCTTAGCATCCATTTTTCTAAGTGTTTTCATCTCTGCTATTTCAAACATGCTTTTTGTCCTCTCTGTATCAATTTTTGTTTCTGTCGCGTATATCATTATTGGTCTGATGACACTTTTGTAAATTCTGCGTTTTGTTTCTGTCCCGATATTTTTATTTCTCCATATTGTTTTATTTAGGCAGCCTGCGGCTCTGTTTGCTCTATTCACTGGATGTTCCACTTCGGTTTTGATCTTTCCGTAGCTAGATAATGTGATGTCTAGATATTTAAACTCCATAACTTCTTCTATTATCTGATCTTCCAGCTCCAATTAACATCTTAGTAAATTTGCTGTTGTAATCATGCATTTTGTCATTTTTGGGGAAATTAACTTTTGAGAAATTAATAATTACAGAATTATATCTGTGTTTTTTAATTTTTTAATTTGTATAGATTATAATATTAATAGCCTAAGGCCTTTATTTTGAATATAAAAAATTTGAAATTGGTTACTAAATGAATGAATATGATCTAGAAGGTTACGTGCTTAAGTAGAATCTGTTTTTTCATTATTGAAAGCTCTTTTGTGTTCGTGTGTTTGTGTGGCAAGCTTCTACATCTTCTAGTTTTTGTTCTGCAGGGTTTTTAAAAATTCAGTTAAATTGATTTAAATAAAATTTCGTGGACTATTTTATTCTACTAAAAAGCTTTTCTAGACAAATTATGAAAGTGTAGTCTAAGTAGTTTAAAAACATTCAATAAGGAAAGGCTTGTTTCTCCCTCTTTTTTTTTATTTATTGTTATTTTGCAGCAATGATAATAAATTAAAACATTTTAAGCCAACCGCATCTTAAATTTTATTGTCGCAAATTTATTTATTTAAAACATACAAAAAAAATTTTATGCAGGTAGAATTAGCAGTCGATGTTCAAATAGAGAAGGTTGTGAAGATGGGAGAAAAAGTCTGTCTGGTTGAGCTTGAAAAGGAAGAGGGCAAAAGAAAAGTCAAGAGAAACAAAAATAAATTAAGAAACCGAAGAAAAGGTCTAGTTTATATCAATGATGACTTGTCAAAGAAGGACAGAATTGTATATGTCATACAGAAACCGCAAGAACTAAGAAAGGAAGAGAAAAAAGTGAAAGTAGGATATAAGAAAATATATTCCGATCAGAAAATATTGGGCTGGCACTGGGATGGCATGAACCAAACATTGATGGTAGAGACCAAAGCAAAAAATTAAACACCAGCATGAAAAGAAAAGAATTGAAGACGAACAATGCAAAGACAAGGATTACGAACTATTAAAACGAACTAAAACAAGACAGTAATACAAAGGTAAAGCCGAAGAATGACAAGATACATTTAGCTATATGGAATGTCAGAGGAACCTTTTATAACGGTGCGCTAAATGAACTAATGAATGAGGTAAGGAAGTATAAAATCGGTATAATGGCTATTCAAGAAACAAAACAATTGGGATCAGAAATAACTGATATATGGTGCTCTTTAAAAGTAGAGGTAAAGATAGAATGCTTGGAACTGTTTTTTTATTAGCTGAATGTATAAGGGACAAAGTGATAGCTTTTAATCCTATTTCTGATAGTATGTGTTCAATACGAATTAAAAGTAAGAAAAGGAATTGGAGTATAATTATATTTATGCACCGTCAGAAGACAAGGACGACAAAATAAAAGATCTTTACTATGAACACTGTTCATTGAACACCTAAATGACGAATACGAGCGCCTACCTAAACATGATCTAAAAATAATAATAGGTGATTGTAATGCTAAAGTGGGAAAAGAACCTCTGTACACTTTAGTACTTGGTAACTACAGTAAACACGAAGTAATGAACGAAAATAGTCAAAGACTCATTGGATTTGCCATGGAGAAAAACATGGTGGTGAGAAGCACACAACTAAAACGAAAAGAGATATACAAAGGTACGTGGGTCTTCCCAGATGGAAGGAAGGTAAATTAAATAGATTATGTTATGATTGAAAGTAAATATATGAATATCGTTTACAAGGTATGAAGTATGAGAGGAGCTAAAATCGACGCGGACCATTACCTCGTTAATGTCACATGTAGTAGGAGTCTGGAAGAAAAAGAGAAATCGAAAAATAAAACGAAGAGAAAGTACAATATTGAAAAACTTAAGGAAGTAAAAATAAAAAATATATATGAAAAAGAAATAAATAAAATTCTTTAACAATGTGACCAAAATTTACAGACAGATCAAGCCTGGGAACAAATTAAATCTGCCGTAGGAGAAGCTAGTGAGAAAATAGTTAAGTGCGACTCCAAGGGAAGTACAAACAAAGATTGGTTTGATGAAGAGTGTCAGGCGATAGTAAAAAAAAACAAGAAGATTAGACAACTAATATTAATAGATAATAGAGAGTGTAAAAAACAAGAATATAGAATTTTTCGAGTTGAAGTTTAAAAACAAATAGCTGAGGTCGTTGTATCAAGAAGTTAAAAAGATGGGAAAAGGTTACCAAAGCCACTGTAGTTATAATGAAAGGTAAAGACAAAAATTTAATTAGCGCTTCGACAGAAATAATGACGGAATGGAAAAAACATTTTAAAGAATTATTAAATGGTGAGTTGGACCACAAAGCAGTAGACAACTGGACAGTTGGAGAAGATGCGATAGTTGAAAGGCAGCCTACAGAAATAGAGGCAGAGGAGGAGGTGGTGACAGCAAGAAATAAAAAATTACAGAAGTCCTGGTAAAAATGACATACGCATGGTAATGATCAAGTTTAGTGGGGAAAAACTACAAAGAAAAATATATCAGCTAATTAGCTACTAATACAAGTATGGGAAAAGAAAATAATACCATCAGAGTGGTATGAGGCTCGCATATGCCCTCTGCATAAAAAAAGGGACAAAATGAAATGTTACAACTATAGAGGTATAGCCTTACTAGACACGGTATATAAAATATTGGCAAGAATATTAAGAAATAAACTAAATTTCTACACGGAAAGAATCCTACATGAGTATCAGGCCGGCTTTAGAAAGGACATATCTACTGTAGACCAAATCTTCTTATTAAAGGAGATATACGACTTGTTATGAAGGTAAAGTTCCCATGCATGTTGTGTTTGCAGATTTTAGACAATCATATGATAGAGTCGTTGAAGTCAAAATGTATCGAACAATGGAACATTTGGGTATACCAAAGAAACTGAGTCCGGCTAGTTAAAATAACACTTAGTAACCTTACGTGTGAAATTGCTTGGTAGGGTCACATATCAGATCGATTTACGGTTGCAAAAGGCTTGAGACAGCGAGATTTTTTATCCACTATATTATATAACTTAGTGTTAGAAACTGCAATCACAAAATGCAGCATGAAGGTGGAAGAAACGATCATGAAATATAAGTACCAGTGCTTGGCATTTGCTGACGATCTAACGATGCTAGCAAACATCGAGAAAGAAGTAAGAACAGTTGTGAAGAAAATCATCGAAGAAGCACAGAAATTCGGATTGAAACTAAATGAAAACAAAACCAAATATATGATCATGGGAGTGACAGAAGGGAAAAAAGAAAACTTTAGTGTGAGTTCTGTATTTTTAAGTAAATTTTTCTGTAAATTTTAATACCTGTGTGTGGTTTTTGATGAAAATGGAAAAGAGAAATGGGAGCTCGAAGCCAGAATAGCAAAAGGGAATAAAAAATGAGGTAGTTTAAGAGGCCTACTAAACTCAAAATATGTTTTTAGACAAGATAAACTCAGAATATATAAAACAGTAATTCGACGCACAGTAACATATGTCGGTGAGATATGGACATTAAAGAAGAAGAAAGAGGATACTCTGGAAAGATGAGAAAGGAAAATATTGAGTCGCATATTCGGAGGACGAAAGACAGAAGATGGTTGGGAGAGAAGAACCAACAATGAATTATTGGCTTTATACAAAGGATCTACTATTACCAAATTCGTCAAGGCACAAAGAATCAGATGGTTGGGACATGTGGAAAGAATGGCAGCAAACATAATGCCTAAACTAGTAATAACCAGAAAATTAATCGGCCCCAAAAGAAGAGGTACACCCATAACGAGGTGAATTAGTAAAGTGGAGGAAGACCTCAAACACGTGAAGGTGAGGGACTGGAAAAGATAAGCCCAAAATAAAAGCGAATGGAGAAATATTGTACACCAGGTCCTTCAGAGCAGTTAAGAATATTGTATATACATATTTAAGTAAAAGTTTTGTTTAAAATAATTATAATTAGTTAATATTAGGATTATGTTTAAAAAAAATGCCCTAGGCCTTAACGTCCTATTGTGCGTAAAAATAAATAAATATTTATTTTACTACGACTTTGCTCCGAAATGAATAATTTTAAAGTTATAAGCAGATTAAAGTAAGAAAAAAATCGATTATTTAAGTAATTTTCAAAAATCTCAAGTTTTTTATTAATTTGCCGACCTAGTAAGAGAAGGAATAAGGCAATTATTAAAACTAAAGTTATCACTTTATCACCTAACTAATAATAGTTAAGTGAAATATTCCTCTAATATTCACCTCAAAACAGCTTCACTCTGATCTATACTGATATCTATATATTTTATCTACCTGCGATTTTTACAACTCGGTAGTATTGGATATCATATCAAATTAATTAAATATTTCTCCATACATTTTGACATTTAATACTGACTTTTTTGAGATTTATTGACATTTTCCTAAAGGAAAACACCCATGACCCCAAATTAATTTTCTTTAGATTGTATTGATGAAGTCTGTCTGTCTTATATATTTTCTCGTCCCTTCGTCTCCAATTTGTGATTATTTAATAAAAATTACACATTGTATTCACTTTCCTTTAGAAACGAAACGTATTTTTTTCTGTACCGTAACTTGGAAAATCATTTTAATTAAGTCAAAACCATTTTGGTTTTGCTGATGTAAATGTCAGCAACAGAAAAAGTCATAGATGAGACGGTAATATAAAATAAGGGAAGGTGGTTGAACTATTTGATATCTGTTGACGCTAATTCTGGATTAATAAAGCAGTCCTAACTTATTATTTCGATCTAAAAATAAAAGTAATTTTTTAAAAATGTATAAATTACACAAATACAGAATTAAATTAAAAAATCTTAAAATTTTATGTAGGTAAAATAATAAATTTAAAAGAACTTTTTTGGAAATGGTTTGTAGTAGCAAAAGTGATAATAATTTAAACAAAAGGTCAGAAATTCAAAATCTAAGCAAAATTTATAATTATATTATTTCTATGTAATTTATATATGCAATCAGTAAAATATCACATTTTGAATTTTCCATGTATTTGTTACATTTTTTCAGGCATCTATCAATGGCGAATAAATCTTCTTCTTTTTTGTTACTAAACAAAAAAGAATTTTTTAAACAAAATTTTATTTTTGACAATATGTCAAAAATAAAAATTTTTAAGTTGGTATTTATGACATTGAGGCTGATTTGTAGCTATTCAATTTTTGTTTACAAATTCAATTGTTTTTGTTAATAAACTTTATCAAAATTTATTTCAGAGAAATATTTATTAGAATAGGACATTTTTTTAATAATATTTTTTGTAATTAATATGTTAGCAGCAGTTTTATATAAAAAACTAATTTTATTTGGTAACAAAAAATTTTTTATTTCTAGTTCAACTTTGTAAGACATTTTGTATTTTTTAGAAGCTCTTGATAATACTTGTAATCACACTTGAAAGCTCGAGTAAAAGATAGTATCCTTTCTACAAGCCACAAAAGCATTTGGATAATTCAGGTTGTACCAATTTTATATTTTTTTTATTGAACAGTGAAGATTATCTATGAACTAAATAACAGTGATGTGATTTACTATTAGTCTTTTCATGGACACATATTTCGTAATTGCAACAGTACAAAAACCAGATGTATTAACTGCGGATAAGAGAAAAACGATGATCATAACTGTAGAGACCCACAAGACAGTTATTGTATACACTGTAAAAATTATAAACGTAAATCCATTTCCAAAAAATGTCCAAAATTTAAAGAACAAAACGAAATTAAAAGACATATGGCCGAATAAAATTTAACATTCTTAGAAGCAAAGGACACTCTAAAAAACTCTTACATATCTGCTGTTAGTACGAGGAATAGTTTTAAAGTATTAGGTATGCTAAATAATGAAAGCTTTCCACCTCTCCCAAGTCAAACTAACATCAAACATATACCTAAACCATCCTCATCCAATACCCAAAAACAAACACAAAAAGTACCACCACATCAACCTGAAACTTCTTCACATTTCAAAAAAAGAAATGCCCAATCTCCCTTACCTGAAGCTATGTTTTCTTTTGAATTTGGTCTAAAAAGACCTCTTCCCTCAAATATTTTACACAGTGCCGATCCTGATCCTAATACAGATGAATTTATAAACATATTTTTCAATATTTTTAAAAGTGTACTCGAAGAGTTTAATTCTTTTAGCGATTTAGAAAAGTTAGATAAAGCATACATTTATGATAAAATTAACCATTTTAATAAATTTAAGTAATGGCCAATAAAATAAAAAATAAAATAAAGATTTTACAATGGAATGCGCAGTCGGCTGTAGCCAATAAACTAAGTTTACTTAAATGTTTAAATGAAAATATAATCAATATTGCCTTAATTTCAGAAACATAGTTTAAGCCAGATAAACGATGTAATTTAAAGGATTATAATAATATTCGTAAAGATAGAAATGATGGTTATGTAGGTGTGGCAATCCTTGTTAGAAATCTATTTTGTTTTAAAGAAAATCCAATTAAGAAAAATTTTAATGAAAATATTTTAATGTGTGGTATACAAATATTGAATAACAGTGAAATAACGCTAACATGTTTCTCTCTATACTGCCCACCTGATATACGAACAACAACTGCCGATTGGGACGCAATTCTTAACTGTACCAAGTGAAATAGTATATTTGGAGGTGATTTCAATGCGCATCATTTAACATGGGGATCATACAAAAGTAACACCAAAGGCACGCAAATTATAACCGCTTCAGACAATACGGAGTTAGTACTTTTAAACACCGGATCACCTACAAGGTTCACAAATAACGGGAATAATTCAGTCGTGGATTTAACTTTTGCAACTCCAGATATAGCAATCAATTGTGCATGGGAAACTTTACCTGATGTACTGGGTTCAGACCATTTTCCAATTATTATAGAAATTGACAAAGGCATGGAAAGTAAAGACATCATAATACACCCAAAATCAAAATGGAATTTGAATAAAGCAGATTGGACTCTATATCAAGAAGTTGCGAATAATTATTTCTCACAACACATTAAAAATAGCAGTAACGCGGAAGATAATTGTAGCTTATTAATTGAAGGGATAAATAAGGCAGCCAATGCCTTTATACCCATTTACCAACCCTTTAAACCGAACAAAAAAACTCCTCTTCCACCATGGTGGAATCAAAGCTGTAAAAAGGCTATTAAAAAAAGAAAACAAATGCTCAACACGTATAAGCAACAAAGCACTATGGAAAATTATGTCAAATGTAAAAACGAAATTTCAAAAACAAAAAAGTTTTTTAAAATTAAAGCTAAACTACATTGGCAGCTCTGGTGCGAAAACTTAAATAGAAATACACCACTGACAAACATATGGACTCAGGCCTGAAAAATGAATAGGATATATAGGAAAGGTAATACATCGGATAATTATGAATGACAAGAACAATTTTTAGATAAAATTACACCACCTAATGCTATGGGTGATACCTCACACATTTTCTCAAAACAAAGACAAAATAACACCAACCATAAAATTTTTAGTCAACCAATTTACTTAACAGAATTAAATTATGTCATAAAAAACAGAAAAAATACATCCCCTGGATATAATGATATTAGATATCCTATGATATTCTAATTACCAAACAATGCCAAGATGTTTCTAATCAAAATTCTAAATGATATCTGGATCAATGGGGAAAGAATAGAAGAATGGAAAAAGGCTATTGTAATACCAGTACACAAACCAAACAAAGACCCCCACCTATGTGACTCATATAGACCTATTGCACTTATGCCCTGTGTACTCCAGGTTTTTAAAAGAATAATTAAAAACCGATTGGAATGGTGGTTAAATACAACCGGCGCTCTGCCAACTACACAATATGGTTTTAAAAAAGGTTTTGGCACCACAGATGCGGTGAGACACTTAGTTTCAGACATACAAATAGGCTTAACTGAAAACGAGTATAATGGAACGATGTTTCTAGATGTGAAAGGTGTCTACGACAATGTCAACTGGTTCATCTTACGGGAAAAAATGATACAATTACAAATCCCTCAAGAAGTTGCCAACAGGATATGCAAAATATATATAAACAGACAAGTAGGGCTCAGAGGACATTATAGGTGCCCAGTGAAATACCAAACTGCAAATTTAGGTCTGCCACAAGGATCAGTCCTTGCACCATTACTTTTTAATATATATATACTACTAATTTACACACCTCTACACCTAAAGCAACTATTATACAATATGCCGATGATTTTGTTGTTTATACACATAGCAAACGTCTCGACGAATGCATTAGTCGTTTGAATTTAAGCACGACACGCGTTTTAAGCTTCATAAGTGATTTATGGCTTCAAATCTCAGCAGAAAAATCCAAAGTTATAATCTTCACGGGGAATAACATGCAACCAATGCAGAAAATTACAATAGATGATATAGAATTTCTAGTGGATACCAATTTCAAATAGTTGGGAATCACATTAGACAGAGAATTAACCTGAAAACTTCATATTGAACAAATAGAGACAAAATGCAATAAAGGGCTAAACTTTTTAAAATCTATTATGCGAACTTGGTGGGGTGCAGAACCTTAAACACCTCTACTTTTCTATAAAGCTTACATAAGGTCAATAATTGATTATGGTTGTACACTTTATGGAACAGCCAATAAAACAAATCTACGTAAGCTGGATATTATACAAAACAAATCACTCAGAATATGTCTGGGAGCAATGAAATCTACACCAGTTAAACCGTTAAGAGCTGAAGCAATCGAACCTCCATTAGAACTGAGAAGATCATTTTTAGCTGAAAAAATGATTATTAAGTCGCTAAAGAAAAACTCAACATTCATAAGCAGTATGTATAAATTAAACGAATACGACCTAACTAAGCCTTTTTGGATTCATAAACACTCTCCTCCTATTTGTAATGGATTAAGAAACTTGACCTTAAAACCACAAACAAAGTTAGAGATCGACTACTTTGATCACTTTGTTTCCTGTGATGTAAATATACCACTTTATTCGGAGTTAGCATCATTTAATAGTATACTATTAGATGGATCAAAAACCACCGATGGTACAGGTTGCGCTTTCATAATACCTAAACGTATACAGAAAAAATACAAGTTAAACAAAAACACATGTATTTCCACAGCTGAGGCAATAGCAATTCTAAAAGCACTAAAATATGTTTATCAGGAAGAGGATCAGAATGCTATAATCTTTTCCGATTCACTTTCCGTTCATAAAATTTTAAAATCAAACTCAAACACAACTAATGATATTATCTTTAGCATCCAAGCAATACTTAAACAATTACAAGATCAGAATAAATATATAAAATTCTTTTGGATCAAAGCACACGCAGGAATAACAAACAATGAAATTGCAGACCAAATTGCCAAAGAAAGCATAGTAATGGGGGAACAAATAAATTACAAATTAACTACAGACGAACAAATAATCATAGCAAAACAGAGAATGATGAAGAAATGGTCCTATGTATGGCAAGAGTACAGCTTCATAAATCCAACACGTTACACTAGACTTGAAACCAAATTAAGGAGAAAACCTTGGTACAATGAGTACGATTACAGTCGAAAAAGTATAACTAATGTTAGCAGAATGAAGTTTGGTCACGCATGTTATCCAGCACATTTATTTAAAATAAAAATACTTGAGAGTGATATTTGCGAAGCCTGTAATAAAATCGGTGATCTTGACCACATCTTTTTTGATCGTTTAAAATATAGAGCTTAATCTAACGAGCTTTTCAGTAAACTTTTAAAATTAAACATTGAAAGACCATTTATTATACTGCATCTTCTTGCTTTAGATAAGAAAAAATTTACGATTGTTTGCTGTCTTTCGTCAGAACAACGAATATACAAATATAACCACCTTTGTTAATTTCCTATGTCTTTCCTTAATGTATGCATACCTATCTGTCCGAGGCCTACATTTTATTGTTTATAAAAATGCCCTGATCGGCCCCTGGGCGAGAAGAGTGTAATCCCTGTGTAAACCCTGTATTTGTTTTTAAAAATTTGTTTCTGGCTGTGTGAGGATTTACCCTAAAGCCAATAAAAAAAAACTGGTAATGGGCATTAAATATAAAAAGAAGAACTGACAGGTGGTCCACCAGAATTAGACTATGTCATCTAAAATATATCAAACACCAAAGTAGACCTCTAAACAAGACCCTGCCATACTTCCATAAGGAAAGAAAATTTTCAAACAATGTAACTGTTTAAACTGTGTCATAAATATAGTGTTGATCAGTGTTGTTATAATAATTATATATTGAAAAATACTATAGTACCATAGAATTTGCACATACTTAACAATATTGGGGATGAATGTATAAATAAAATACATGTACGGCATGAAGAAAAACTTTCTCATTTCTAACTCAAAAGTTTAAAAGATTAACTTCATCAGCCGGAGTGTGTAATGAAACAAAACAACAAACTCCAATCTCAAACAATGCATTTTGTCTTTCGTTGAGACTGAAATAAACAGAACAAAAAACAGGACGATTTTATCTCTCGTCTTATTTATCCTCTTTAAATAACGTTTTACTCTGTTGAATGGCTTTTAGCAAGAAACCGTTTAGGATTTTAAGTTTAAGAAAATCGTTTAAGACTTTGGATAATTAAAAAATTCTGTAAAATGTTTCAAAAATTATTCAGTTGATAGGAGTTTACATGTATATAAACAAGTGGTGAATAAAAATATATTTAAAAAAATAAGTAAAACAAGGTCTTTTCTGCAAAAATAATGCTCAAACGTGGATAATCAACACTATACAAAGATACCGAGTAGAAATTATAGTAGTACCAATAAAGAAAAAAATGGATTAAGCAAAATATGAAATTTATAGGGTTATTTATTTATCATACAAATATCATATAAAGGATATTTAAAGTAAATACTCCAATAACAAAAAGGAAGCTTATGAAACAACTGAACTGAAATTTGAGAAAGAACAAGCTGCTTTTAGCAAGAATAAGAACAAATATCAT
Organism: Diabrotica balteata; assembly: GCA_918026665.1. Lineage (NCBI taxonomy): Eukaryota > Metazoa > Arthropoda > Insecta > Coleoptera > Chrysomelidae > Diabrotica > Diabrotica balteata. The sequence continues at coordinate 49,667,907 of OU898283.1, read as the reverse complement.
ATACACATTTATAAATTTTATTGAAAGAAAAACAAAACATGAAGACCCCTGCCCCATATTTGTTAATAGATATGGTCAGTAAACGAAGATGTGAATATTTTTCAAACGATAAAAGTAATATATCGGATTTACAACAGACACACCGGAAGAGTGATAAAATCAATCATCAGAATTTTTGTAAAAGAGATATAAAACAAGAAAACAACATAAATTCAGCACTATTATATTGGTGATAAATAGAGATCGGAATATACGTAAAGTGCATTTAAATGAATATTTTGGCTTACTTCAAACTACATTGCATGTTACTGTTGACGATGTATAGTAAAAAAAAGTGAACAAAGTTTGAACTACCTGTAATATGCAATTTTACTCGTTTGAAAAAAAAATCAAAATATCTTGAAGAGATGAGATTAAATGTAAATGAGGAAGCAATAAAAATAAAAGTGAAAACAACTATTGGAAAACAGAGAGAATGTTGAATAATGCAGAAGAGAATAAATTAAAACTGGGGAAACAACAATAGGGAAAGTAGAAGAATACGTATATTTTAAATATTGATTAAATTAAAAAGAGAAAATCAAACCACTAAAATAAAACTGCAAAAAAAACTAGCATGTACTGTAAAGCTGAGCTTCTTATTGAAAAACGAAAAAAACATCTTCTTCGCGTGCCATATCAGATTTATCCGACGTTGGCGATCAAAATTGCAAAGGCTTCTCGATCTATTGCAATGTGGATTAATTGTCCTGCATTTGGTATCTGAGTCCATTCACGAATGTTTTTTTTAAAGATAAAATTTTTTACAGAAGAAAATATACAGACCAATATCTCTAAACTAGAATGTTTGACTAATGTAAACTACCAGTACTTAAATAATATGGAGCACCAATACATACTCTGACAAAACAGAATTTACAGAAAAAGTAGGTAAACTTAAAAGGCAGTTGATTCAAATAAAACTAAAAGCTAAGAAGAGTAATATTGGCTAAGGAGGAAAATTTAAGTCAAAAATTGTATATAAACAGTAACTACAGTTTGATTTACATTAAAGTGTAGTTAGTATTTACACAATAGTAAATAGAAGTATGGTGAAAAGACAGAAAAAATCATTGACTAGAGAATTTATGAATATAAAAGTGGAAGATAGAGACCTCAGAACAGATGGCTGATGAAATTAGAGAACGTGTAGGAACAAGGTAGACGAGTATAGCCCAGACAAGAGAAAATATAAACAGGAGGAAGGGACATAATATGTAAAGTACTAAATGAATAAAAAGCTTTAGATAGATCAGATAAAAACCCACTAAAATTTGTGGTAAATTAATTTTAATATAATTTATAAAAAATTTACATTTTTATATACTATTCTCTTACACGTGTTTCAAGATTTAATGTGGTGGTGAAACTTAAATTAAACTCGACACTCGTCGTTGGACACTCCTCTATTTTCATTTGTTATTTGTATACATGTTTATGTTTAAAAATTTTAAAGTTCGTTATACCTAGGTCAAACTGAAGAAATCGACTAATTGTATTCCATTCAGTTTTTAAATATCTATTGATCTACACTACATATAGAGTGAAATTTTAAACATCTCCTACTTCTCGGTGTCAGTTTTAGATCTGCGATTAGCTTGGATAATTCATCTCTATTATGAGCTTTACGAACTAGAATCTTATTTTTCCATTCGTTAATATTTATAAGTCGAGACTTCTTTGTTTTGTCTACTTCAATTGTATTGACATTGTATTGTAGACATTGTATTCAATGTCTACACAAACTATTGTGTAAAAAATATTAACACTTGACATGTAAGTCAAACTGAAGTTAAATTTTTGACTTACATTTTCCTCCTTATCCAATCATTACTCTGCTTAGCTTTTAGTTTTATTTGGATCAACTGCCTTTCCGTTTTAGCTAGTTTTTCCATTAATTTTCGATTATCAGCGTATGTATTAGTGCTCCATATGTTAGTACTGATAGATTAAATTGGTCAAACTTTCTAGTTTAGAGATATTGCGCTGTATCTATGTTTTATTTTTCAATAAGAAACACATTTATACAGTCTATGTTAGTTTTTTTCGCAGTGTTCTTTCTGCGCAGCGGTTTGATTTTATTTGCTTAATTTGATCAATACATATTTCCAAATATACGTAGTCTCCTACTTTACTATTGTTTCTTCCCTCGTTTTAATTTCTTCTCTTTTGCATTATTCTTTTGCAATCTCATCTCTTCTAGATCTTTGGAATTTTTTTTAAACGAGTAAAATTGCATATCAGAGGTAGTTCAAACATTGTTCACTTTTGTTGGGTTTTTACTTTTTTCAAGTCGTTTATAACAACAGACTTATATAAAACTTTAACAATATAAATATATACTTATTGTCCATAACAGTTTGTAACTGCAACAGTCTCTTACACGACAGGTGACAAGCTTAACAAAGTATCTTTGTTATAGATGACCAACGCCGGTTTAATCAGGGGTTTTTTTCGGGGCTGTAGCACTGGGCAGTTAGGGTTCCAATAAGGTACGCTCGAAGCGCGTGGTGTTCCGAAATTATATGATTCTGGTAAAATAAAATTAGCATACAAATCTACATAATACTAATAATAATAATAATGAAATTTTGTGTTATCTTAACCTTTGAAACTATTTTGGAGACTTCAGAATCAGTGCCAGAGCACTCAGTCTCATCCGTTTCAAAAGTATTAAAAGATGATGAAGCAACCACCCGTAACTCAGCTTCTTCTTTTTAGGGTGCCTGTCCGTTAAGAATTTTGGCGATCATTCTGGCTATGATGATTTTGTTGGTTGCTATACGAAATAGCTGTGTTAAGGTCTTTCTATACCATGCTCTCAGGTTAGCAAGCCAGGATATTCTTCTTCGTCCTGGGGCTCTTTTTCCTTCAATTTTACCCTGCAAAATGCATTGAAGTAGCTCGTATCTGTCTTGATTTCTCATAATATATCCTAAGTACTCCAGCTTACGGCTATTCACAATATTGACCAAATCCGCGGTTGTCTTCATCCTCCGCAGTACTTCTTCATTTGTGACTTTGTCTGTCCATGGTATCTTCAGGATTCTTCTGTATAACCATAATTCAAACGCCTGAAGTTTTGATAGAGTTTCCGCCTTCAATGTCCACGTTTCTACTCCATACAGAAGCACTGAGTACACGTATAATTTAAGGAGCCTTATTTTTGTTTTCAGGGTGAGGTCATGGCTTTTTGAACACAGAGCTCATAGCCAAGAATGCACTTTTGGCCTTTCCGATGCGACATTTAATCTCTTTTGTATTGTCCCACGACTCATTGATTATAGTTCTTAAGTAATTGTATTGTGAGACACGTTCAATTCTCATTTGGTTCACATACAGATTTGCTCCAGTTATGTTTTGCTTGCTGATGATCATTAGCTTGGTTTTGCTGGTGTTTATATCCAGTCCATAAGTTCTAATGGTTTCTGTAATTTGGTTAATTAAGTTTTGCAGCCCTTCTATGGTATTGGAAATCACTATTGTATTATCTGCATTCTTCTTCTTCTTAGTCGTTAACCTGATGCAGGTATCGTGATATCATGAAGCTGTTAGGTAATTTTTCCAATGTTCCTCCACGTTTTTCTATCTTCTGCCAATCTAGCACATTCTGACAATGGAGCGCCAATGGTAGCAACAATATGGTCCGTGTATCGTGTAGGAGATCTACCTCTACTTCTTTTGCCTTCTACTTTTCCCTTTTGCATACCGCAGATTATTAAGCTTGACTCCATTTATTGAGATGTCTTCATCAATATCTTTTATGGCCTCTTCAAAAATGTGCTCCGAGTACAGATTGAATATCTGTGGTGAAATTATGCACACCTCTCTCACTCCTCTTAAGATTTTTACCTGTTCTGTATATTCTCCATCTATTGGAAGTACCGCTGATTGATTACAATACAGATTAGCTTTAATTTTTAAGTCTTTTCCATCAATCCCTATCCTCTTCAGCACTTCCATCATTTGTTCATACCTGACTCTATCGAAAGTCTTCTTGTAGTCAATCAGGCATGCAAAAACATTACAACTGACATCTCTAAATTTCTGAAACAAGATCTGCACGCTAAATAAAGCTTCCCTCGTACCAACGGCGTTCACAAATCCAAACTGATTGGGAGCAATTTGTTCTTCGCATTTCTGGTAAATTCTTTTGTGGATGACCTTTAAAAACAGCTAAAGCAGATGGCTCATTAGGCTTAATGTCCTATAATCTTCACAAACTTTTGCTCCTGGTTTTTTTGGCAATGGTACGAACTCCGATTTGAGCCACTTTACTGGTATTTTTCCTGCCTTGTATATTTCATTAAATATATCAGTTATTATTATATTTGTTCTGTATCTAATAGCTTCAGCAGTTCAGCAGGAATTTCATGAAGTCCCGGTCTCTTTCCATCCTTCATTTGTCTGACGGCTGCCGTTATTTCTTCTGGTAGGATTTCGGGACCTGAATTTTCTTCAACTGTGGGCTCTTGTAAGGTCATGGAAAAGTTTCCTTAAGTATTCTTCCCATACTTTTTTTTATCTTCTTTGGTTATGGCAAGATTGCCTTCATTATCTGTTATTTTTCCGCTGTTGTGTTTTCGAAACTTTCCAGCTATTTCCTTCACCTTTCGATGAACATTGGAGTTATCATATCAACTCTGATACTCTTCTATTTCTTGATATTGTTCTGTTTTTTGTTTCTCTTTGGCTTCAATTATTTTTCTTCTGACGATGGTATGTATTCACTTATATTCTTGGCGATTTTCTTTGTTTTTTTTCTCTGATCCATAAGCTTAAGTATTTCATCGGTCATCCACGATCTACGTTTCTATGTGTCTTTCTTCAGGTGTTGTTCTTTTATTTCTCTCACTGTTTCTTGTATGATGGTCAGATTTTCCTCTATAGTTTCTGCAATTTTGCATGTTAGCACCCTTGTATTGAGGTTTCCACTCACCTTCAGTCAAACATTGGGATCTTTCAGTTTTATAAAATCATACTTCTTCATCGACTTACTTGTAAGCTTCTTCATTCTGACTTTGAAATTACCTACAACTGGTACATGATCAGAATTTATGTCTGCCCCCGGGTATGTTTTGACAGATGTGCAGCTGTTTCTATACCTTTTATTTACTAGAACGTAATCAATCTGATTTCTTACCATCTTTCCCACAGTATCCTGTGGAGATTTCCAGGTGTACAGTTTTCTTGGGTGTAGCTTAAACCAGGTGTTCATTATTACTAATTTATTTGCCTCCGCAAAAATCTCCAATGTATCTCCCCGATCAGTCTAATTTCCTAGACCAAATGGTCCAACTGCAGATGATGTTTTGCTGGCTCCAACTTTGGCGTTGAAATCATCCATAACAATTGTTAGGTCTTGCTTTTTTAACCTTTTCAGGACTTAATTAATGCTATGGTATAGTTCTTCTATCTCTTCTTCTGCTCCTTCTGTTGTAAGTGCATATACTTGAATTATATTAATGTCGATTGGTCTTGCTTGTAGTTGTATAAGCATCACTCTTGCTGAGATTGGGATGAAGTTGTCAACAGATTGTGCCACTTCTTTTGTTAATATAATGCCGACACCTAATTCATGTTTGCCGTTATCTATCCCAGAATAGTAAACGCGGTGTTCCCCGATATTTGCGGTTCCTAAACCTGGCCAACGCATTCCGCTTATTTCCATAATATTTAATTTCATGTGTGCCATTTCTCGTATTGTATTATGGATTTTACCTTCCTGTGCCATGGATTTCACGTTCCATGTGCCTATTCTGATGTCTTCTTTGCATTTCAATCTCTTTGTTATACTTGTAACTGCTCCTCCCGGAGATCCGATTGAGTAGCTTACTTCGGAATTGAATTTCGCTGCAAGCATAGCCATTTAATATAGCTAACTCAGCTAAGGCATATTTAAATTTTTTGTAACGATGGTAGAATGCAAAAAGATAACGTTGCCTTTACAAATGGTAACTAAGCTATGCTACATCCTATGTAGCATATCTAGAGGATAAGAGTTTGCAATTAAAATATTTTTTAATAATTGAAGATCTTTTTGTAGATAGTCTGGATTAAAAAGTTTTAAAACACGTTCTTTTAATCCAGTTTTAATTAGTTTTCAATTAAAATACTTTTTAACAATGAAGATCTTCTTGTAGATAGTCTGGATGTAAAAGTTTTAAAACACGTTCTTTTAATCCTGTTATAAGGTTCATTTTCATCTTATTTGGATGATGAGAGTAATAGCTTATAAATGTAGTAATACATATAGGTTTTCTAAACCATCTGGTTTTCAACATATTGTCTGTATTTCTTACAATTCTCATGTCAAGGAATGGTAGAGAATTATCCACCTCTTCCTCAACTGTAAATTGTATATGTTGATTATGATTGTTGAAAATGTTGACTGTTTCAATAATTTTGTGTTTAGGAAGTGCCAAAACTAAATCATCTACATATCCTTTAATAAACGGAATGAAAAAAGTGCAATGTCATGGATGATGTTATTAGTGATTGTATCAACATATTGTATCAATAATTGATAAATCAATTATTTAGCTCTATTTATGCCGCGTGCTGCTCACTTTTTAAATTTACTTGTCCAAAATTCAGCAGAGTGTTGTTTGAAAGTAACATCTTTTTTATGTTGGTACAAGCTATCTACAATATTTTCTCCGTATCTACACAGAGGTAGAAGTTATTGTCTCATGAAATTAAGAATTCACCTCAGTCGGGGCAGACACTGTTACCTAAAAGAGTGAACACAATCCGTTAGTCTTCTCGTTTTGATGCCGTAAAAGCGTTATAAAGCAAATACGGTTTGATTAAAATATGTTTAATTGAAATATGTCAACTAATATAAATGAGAAAAATGTAAGAGTTGAAGCAGCTTCTCTATCGAAAAAACTTGATTTGTTGGTAAACGAAATAATTTTATCATTCTGGCTTGACGTTTTACAAAGGGTTAATGAGGTTAATAAAGCAGTACAAAAGAAAAATATGGATTTAAGCACAACCGCTCTTCTGTTGTCATCTTTAGCTGTTTGCATTAATTTCTTACGTGATTGTTTTGATCACTACGAGGCCTAAGGAATGTTATTAACAGGGAACGAAAATTATGCTGAGAATAAGATTGCGATTAGGAGAAAAGAATTCGGAGGTACATTTAAGCCAAAAAAAAAAAATGCGAATAACAATGTTATGTGATAAAAACTACGGAAGATGAAGATAGTTTCAGATCAACAACCGAATTCAACAAAAATAGAAGCAGGATTTGGATGAGTCATTTACCCAAAAATTTGTTTATTTAAAGCAGTTGTTAACGTAATTGATACAGGTTTCATCATACCTCTTCGTTTCCAAACGTTAATATTTGCCTGCGTTTTTTTTTTCTCCATAGTGGTAACAAATGTAACTGGCAAACGCTCTCTTTCTAGAGGCCTACTAAATGAATTAAATATAAATGATATATATCATCGACAACTTCGCTTCAGTAAAAGCAAGAAAACAAGCTTTTCAACCTACCTCATGTTAGCTGTTTGAATATTATTAGGTACATTTTTATTTTACTTTTTGAAGTTCGTCCCTATTTTTTTTTGTATTTTGTTAGTAGGTAGTGATTTAAGTTTGAAACCAAAAAAAGTTATTAAAAAGTAATTGTTTTACTTATTTTAATAAACTTGTATTCAAAACATGTTTTGTTAAATTCAAATAAAGTTAAAGAATGTTAAAGACTGTAATAAACCGGCACTATAGATGACAGAACATAAAATAGTCGTTAAAAAATAGTTTATTAAATATTACTTTATTGAAATAATTGAAAAAGATGTCGAACATAGGAAAAAAGAACTTTTTGTAGCCTACTGGAAAACATTTTGCAACTACAAGGAAAGTAGAAAGATTATTATAGCATTCTGCTCGCTACGAAAAAAAAACTGTAGTTCTTCATGAAATTAATTGAAAGAATTAAATAACTCTTAAACTCTGCAAAATGCAACATTCTACGACAATGCAGACATATTGTACGCAACTGCAGGAAAATTGTTTTTTTTTAACGCTATAAAGAGCTGAAACAGGACTTCTTATAAACTCTGAAATGTATAATCTACAAAGGGTGTGTTGTAATTAAAAAACTACTATCTTAAAATATCGTTAAAATCGTGTTAATTAAGCCAAAGTTTGCGTTAAAAGTTTACGTCAAAAAACTTTTTAGATTCACTTGCAACAAATTAAGTCCTTCAAAATACATGTGTGTAAAACCCTGCAAATATCTCTATTAAACGTATATCGATTATATTTCTTACTGTTACTGAAGACTACGTGAGACAGCATTTAAAACTGGCTTTAGTTTTATCGGAAATGTGGCAGAAAATTAAACGCATTGCCCACTTGTTGTTTTGTTCCACAATGTACGTAGATACCATTAGTGTTAAGTGTATTTGCTACACGGTTTAACACAAGATTAATCACTCCGTGCATTTCCGTTTATATGGATTTCAAGTAGTCACTGAATGTACCAGATATCACAGATATATTGCGATTTTTTTTATTATTTATTAATTTTCACTAGATTGAAGTTTAGCTGCGATCAATCATTTATATTACTTTTTAGTAGAGTATTTATTAATTAAACTTTTAAATAAAAAGAAAATAAGATGAAAAAAGTTTTTAAATAATAAGGACCTCAAAAAATCAATGAGCAACTCTTCGAAAAAAACTGTGCAAAGATATATGAGAATTGGCCGTTTCACTACGACTTCTAAATTTTATCTTAAAATGTGACACAAATGAAATTGAACTGATCAAAAAGCCGAATGGTGACTATACTGTGTGCCTTCTTCTTCTTTATCTTCTATCGACGGTTGGAAATTGTCATGGTTGGGCGGGCCCTGTGGACTGCCTCTCTAAACAGTTCTGCACTACTGCATTCAAACCATTCCCTCAAGTTCTTAAGCCACGATATTTTTATAGAGGGCCTATAAGAAACTATTCTTTTTCTTCACGTGTTATCTCTGCGACGGAGGTTGACAATCATCATGGCTATTCTGATCTTAGATGCTGCTGCTCTGAATAGTTCAATTGATGTGCATCCGTACCATTCCCTTAAGTTACGCAACCATAAGATTCTTCTTCTTCCTACACTTCTCTTGCCCTATTATAAGAAACGATTAGAGAGCTTCAAAGGAGCTATTTTCTTAAAAAAATCTTTACGGAAAAAATCGAATGGGCGGTTGAATGCTGTAAATATTTTAAATTTCTAAGTATTATTTATAATCCCGAGTCAAACCGCTTAAATCTCCCAAGGAAGGAATATTTCCTGTTTTGCTCCAGAAAGGTTTCACACAAATACAATCACAACTACAACGACTTTCCGTAGCAAGCCTTTTAATAGGTCACATTCCAAACACTCGAAGAACGAAGATACCAATTCCCAAACATCAATTTGCCTACTAGATAGGAAAATCGACCATAAATACTCTGCATTCCCTAGTCTGAACTGTTAAAAAGATCTATCTATCTAATTAGCCTTCTTCGGTCCATCTTTGGACATAGGTCTCCCCAATCCTTTTCCATTCTTCTCTGTCTGTCGCAACAGTCATCCGTCTAGAGCCCACGTGCTTCTTGATATCATCTGCCCATCTCATTTGGGGCCTTCCTCTGCTTCGTTTATATTCCCATGGTCTCCAACTTATAAGAATTTTGTTCCATCGGTCTTCTTTTTGTCTTATATTGTGTCCGGCAAATCTCCATTTCAATTTTGCAACTTCTTGTATAACATCCCTCACTTTTGTTTTCTCTCTTATCCACTCGTTTCTCTCCTTTCCATTAGTCTTATGTGCAACATTTGTCTTTCCATTGCTCTTTGGGTTTTTATGATTTTGTCCATGTTTGCTTTTGTAAATGTCCACGTTTGGGAGCCATACGTAAGAACAGGGAGTACGCATTGATTATATACTTTGGTCTTCAGATGCTGTGGATATCTTTTGTTTTTAAGAATGTAGCATAGTTTGCCAAATGCCGCCCATGCCAGTCTAACTCGTCTCTTGATCTCTGCTGTTTGGTTCTCTTTGTTAAATTTTATAGTTTGACCAAGATATATATAATCCTTAACTTGTTCTATTTCATCTTGTCCGATTCTCATTGTGATGTCTTCATCTGTATTTGTTATAGTTTTGGTCTTGCTGTAATTCATATTAAGGCCTATCTTTCCAGCTTTTACGTCCAGTTCTTTCATTATTTCAAATAATTCATCTTTTTTATCGGTTATCAATACGATGTCATCAGCGTACCTTAGATGGTTCAAGCGTTGTCCACAAATTTTTATACCTTTTTTTCCCATGTTAAAATGATAATAGTGGCAAAATAAATAACTCTCAACTCTTTTATTGACACAGAGGGGGCACTCGATACTACCTCATTTATATCCATAAAAATAGCAGTAATAAAGAGGAGCATTAAAGCTTCACAAGAGAGAAGCTATGACAGGATTAAAGGAGTGCCCTCAAAGAGGAGTCGACTATGATCTCCTTACTAAGTTACATGATTCTGATTTTACAACCCAAGGTTACACAGATGACCTAGTTGAAACAAGCGTATCCAGAGCCTTGGTGGCCAGTTCGATCTGCCACGAGACATTTTGCAAGACTTGGGAATAAAACCGAAAATGACCTTTGGTTATATAAACCATTTATTAGGTTAAGTTGTAGGAAAACATAATAAACAATAGCTAACGCCAAGCTGCAGAAAGTGCAGCAGTTAGCTTGTCTAGAAATTACAGGGGTAACAAAGGGGCAAGCTAACTTGCCCCACAGCAGCTCTAAGGGTGATACCAAATCTTGTTCCCTTGTAGTTCTGCATAAGCATAAAGAATTTTCGTCTTAATACTGCGATAGACACAAATAATAAAATCTAAAGATCTAGTTGAACGTCTAAAAATCTACCTCCTTTCTAAAAAAATAGAAAATTCGTTTGAATTTGGCTGCGAAATAACCTTTAAGCTGATCATAAAAATCACCAAACGCTTAAAAAAACGATTGTTAAAACGAAACTGGATGAAGATTTACTGGTTTGGTATACGTATAGATCTAAGAAAGATGAAAGATCAGAAGTAGAAGTTACTGGGCCAAATTTTAGGCTAAATCTAAATCTCTTTAAATTGCTCCAACTATTCCTTACTTAGAAATATATACTATAGATAAATTACCCAAGAATGTCTTAACCCAGACACTAGTAAGGCAAAAATGGTTACTTTGTTAAACAGCCAAGCCGTCTTAATGGCTCTTAAGTCATTAACTTGTGAGTCAAAGTTGGTTTGGGATTATAAAAAATCCCTCAAGCAGCTGGTGGAAAGCAACAAAATAACTTTGATGTGGGTTCCAGATCCCATGGAAATTGCAGGAAACGAATAAAGTGAAAGATCAAAAGAGAAGTGAAGACATTAGAAGAAAATGTAACATACAGTTTATAAATGATTAGACACAAAATAGAAAAAAAATAATGAAATAACCACATAAGCAAAATTCAGGAGACTCGTGTCGTCAAAATAGTAAGAGATAAATCACCAATCGGCAAAAGAAGTATTGGACGACTGCCCAAAACATGGAACGAAAATCCAACCTAGTTGAGTTTTTTAGAGAACCGTATTAAGAAGCTTGTAAAACAATTAGACTCCTAAAAGAGCATCTTTTTCTGCGGATTTCTAAAATTGAGTATCTGCTAACACGATATTTTTTGGTATTTTGACTTGGGCAAGATTAGTTTGAATCGAAGGCATTGTTTTGATGATTTGTGGGAAAATCAAAAATATAACAGGTTTCTAAAATTTATTAAAGCGCGATTTTAAGTAAAGTCAAGTCAAATTTGTTTCATCATCATTTCTGTTAAGTCAAAGATTTGTTTGTAGCATGTGCAGATTTTTTTATTTTTGTTGATAAATCATGTATCACGTATCGTGTAACTAATCTAAATTCAAAAAAGAGTCGACAAGTTTTGGTTTTTCCGTGACCCTTTACGATATCTACCACTGCCGTAGCTAATAATGCATCGGACACATACACCGTAGCAGTAGGTCGATACGCGTTTGTTTTTTATTGTTATTTGAAGCTTTTTTGGTATATCGAAATGCAACAAGGTGTTTGTTTTTGACGACAAAGGCGACAGCTGAAATAGGCGAGCGGTTTACCCCTATAAGCAGAGCATCAACCTACTAAAATTCTTTTTGCATTTCTAATGCACCAAACCTTTTTTATTCGATTTTATATTTTTTTCCTAGATGAAATGTATTTTTTTTTTAATTTTTACAAGTGGGCCGGTAATTGTTATTAACAAATAACTTATACAAAAAAGTAATTTTACCGAATTGTTTCGGAATCAATTTTTTAAGGTGGATCTCGTCAAAATAAACACTTTTTCTTTGCTGATAATTTTTTCGAAAAATGCTTCCTTTTCAAGTTATTTGCATTTTTTTGTTGAAAAAATGCCTTAATTAGTGATTTTTGGGATTTTTTTTTCTAAAAAACTACTAAATGAATTCCAATTTTACAAATAGCGTTATAATCTTTAAACCGTCTAGTATAAGTTGGAATATTTTGACAAGGATAAATGGTTTCTATCTCGCAATACATATAACTGATGACGGCGACCAGTGGAGAAATATTATCAATCAAACTGTCCGAGCTGCTGAAGCCCAATTATGAACCACAACACATCTACTAAGATGTTAATGACTGTGATGATGATGATCTCGCTAAAAACGTGGACCCAAATATTTCGAATATGCCTTTCGAGAGTATCCCGCTAAGCGTGTACAACGGTTGAGGTGCTGTAGGTGCTCGAATCTTTTCGACTTTTTTAATAATGTAATATATATATGAAAAATATCTGATAATTAATTAAATAAAATTTTAATTTTATTTAGTACTACGTGAGTAAGTAAATACTGAGTTACTTACTAAATATTCTACATTTCACTACAAATTTCTTAGATAATTCTAAATTAGCGCCAACGATATTTGCTCCGTGCGTGACTATGGTAAGGGTACATTGAAAATACATGTAAGAGTGTGCAAATACATGTTGCGAAATTTTTTTTTATTGAGTTAATGCGTCGACAACTAATGGTCATTGGCATGGTACAGTCACGCCTGTATCGCCGCAACCGCTGTACACACTTAGCGGTAGACTGCTCGAAAGGCATATTCGAAATATTTGGGTCCAAGTTTTTAGCAGGATAGAAAAAAATTATCCTTGTCAAAATATTCTAACTTGTACTCGACGGTTTAAAGATTATAAAGCTATTTGTAGAATTGCAACTCATTTAGTAGTTTTTTAGAAAAAAAAATCCCAAAATCAGTAATTAAGGCATTTTTTCAACAGAAAAATGCAAATAACTCGAAAAGGAAGCATTTTTCGAAAAATTATCGTTAGAGAAAAAATGTTTATTTTGATGAGATAAACCTAAAAAAATTGATTCCAAAGCAATTAGGTGAAATTGCTTTTGTGTATAAGTTATTTGTTAATAACAATTGCCGGCCCTCTTGTAAAAATTAAAAAAAAAATACATTTCATCTTGGAAAAATATATAGAATCGAATAAATAATGTTTGGTGCATTAGAAATGCAAAAAATTGTTAGTAGGTATATTTTGTTTCTAAGCGTATTTTGAGGGGTAAACCGCTCGCCTAAAAGCGGTACGAACACCATTCATCTTTTTCAGCAGCTTCATAACGTTTAGCAGGCAATATCGATGCGAAGTTACTGCAGAAATTGACATAGTGTTTACCTTCACAAAAAATTCAACTCTTTTTTAAAGTAATTGCAGTATAAGCTTGTTGATTTCGCGACTGCTGAGCCGTATTCGACAATTTTAATTTATTGGGGTGGGATGGGGTGTTTTTAGCAGTACGTTGCAGAAATCGCGTGTTTTCTAGTTGTGCTTTTCTATTTAAAAACGACATCATTTGTTTATTTGTTGGATTACGCGATTTCGTTAGTACTACTCTCCTGTCAGGAGATATAAGAATAAGAAGACAGAACAGAAATTTCAAAAGGCTATAAAAATCGCTCTAGCACAGACAGAAGACTATAACAACATAGACTCAGCTTGGAAAAATATCAAAGTAGCTCTGACAAGCGTATCAGATGAAATACTAGGACACAAAAAGAAAACAACAAAAAAATGGTTCGATGATGATTGCCTGAACTCCATATTAGCAAGAAATATGGCTAGAAGCAACATGCTACAAAACCCCTCGCACAATAACAATGAAATGTATAGACAAAGAAGAACAGAGACAAGAAAGCTAATGAAAAGGAAGAAGAGAGAGTATCAGGAACAAATAATCAGAGATATAGAAGAAAAAAGAAAGAACAAACAAGCGAGGCAGTTCTTTAAAGGAGTTTCAGATATCAAGACCGGGTACCAAGCAAGAACAGGAAACTTTCTTCAAAACGACAGTGGACAGCTTATCACTGATGATAGGGAAATCTTAAAAACCTGGAAAAAATACTTCTATCAACTATTGAATGACCAATCTAGCAGAATTACATCAAACATAGAGGTACATACAGCTGAAATAGAAGACCAATACCCGACATACGAAGAAGTAATACAGGCAATTATAAAACTCAATAATAATAAGACACCAGGTAGCGATGGTATACCCGCAGAGTGCTTAAAACATGGAGGAGAAGCGTTGTACAGTTCGATATACAAGCTAATTCAAGACATTTGGCAAGAAGAAACAATGCCAGATGAATGGAAAGAAGGGGTTATTGTACCAATACACAAAAAAGGAAACAAACAGCAATGTATTAACTACAGGGGAATAACACTTGTAAACACCACCTACAAAATCCTTTCAAACATCCTGCTAGAAAGAACCAAAACATACACAGAAGAAATCGTTGGAGATTATCAATGCGGATTTAGACCGGGCCGCTCTACAATTGACCAGATATTCACAATAAAACAGATAATGGAAAAATGCTGGAAGTTTGATCGTGAGCTTCATCAGATGTTTATTGATTTTAAACAAGCATTTGATAGAGTATGTAGGGACAGACTGTGGACAGCGATGCAGGAACTTTCTGCAGGCTTTCCAAAAAAACTAGTCCGGTTGATACGGATGTGTATGGAACGGTCACGATGTAAGGTAAGAGTTGGACAACAATACTCGGAGACATTTGACATAAACAATGGACTAAAACAGGGAGATGCACTTTCACCACAACTCTTTAACTTAGCTCTGGAGCACATAATCAGAAGTGCAAGAATCGAAAAACCGAATACAATATTTCATCAAGAAGGACCAAACTTATTACTGGCATTTGCAGACGATATAGATCTAATAGGAAACACGCGATTAAGGATGAAGGAGACTTTCGTAGGGTTTGAGAAGGAAGCAGAGAAGATGGGGCTCCAAATCAACGAAAACAAGACGAAATATATGTATATGAGCCGCAATAACCAAAGCAGAGACAGAATCGGTCAGAACATTACCATCGATGACTTTAACTTTGAGCGCGTTAGAGAATACAAGTATCTTGGAACAACAATAACCGAAGACAATAACGGATCACAAGAAATAAACAACAGGATTCAGGCTGGCAACAGATGTATTTTTGCCTTCCAAAACCTTATAAAATCAAAACAACTAACACGACGTACGAAGATACAGGTCTATAAAACAATCATACGACCCGTTGTGATGTATGGAAGCGAAACGTGGACGATAACAAAATCAAATGAAGAGAGACTACGTGTTTGGGAAAGAAAAATCCTAAGGAAGATCTTTGGTCCGGTGCTTGATGAAGCATCAGGACAATATAGGATAAGAACTAATAAAGAGCTTGAAGAACTTTACCCAGACGCCAACATCATAAAAGAAATAAAGTCCAGAAGACTCCAATGGGCAGGACACCTCAGAAGACATTCTGACGAACGAACAGTAAGACTGGTGTGGGAGGAAGTCCCAACTGGAAGGAGACCACGCGGACGCCCTCGTCTTCGGTGGCGAGATAATATAGCAGGAGACCTAAGCACTATGGGCGTGGAGAATTGGATGGAGGTTGCTCAAGACAGAAAACAGTGGAGGCATGTTGTCGAGTCCGCTAAAACCCACGAAGGGTTGTATCGCCACGGAGTAAGTAAGTAAGTACTCTCCTGTCGTCCGTGGATATTATTAGTGAATTTGTCTTTGATTAAAATAACAAGAAAAAATCCCATTAGTCAATAGGTTTTTCCATCAAGATTTTTTAAAGCGCTTAAATATTTTTATATGTAACCTAAGAATGCGCAAGTTGAAAATACCAGACGATACAATAATTTTAAGCATACGATTCGGTAAAAGATATTATATCGGCAGTTTCTCCTGCTAAAGGACTTTTCAAATAAAATAGCTTACGCACGGAATAAAATGTTATTAACTTCATGAACTAATGAATTAAATAAATCATTAAAACCTAACCACGTGTCGATAGGCAGTGAAATAGTTGGAAGTGTTACTTCCTGGGAATATATTGCAAAATAATTTGATGCAGGAGCAGTAACTGTAATGCAGTTTTCAGATTGAATTTTTGCCGACGACAACGATGAAGAAATACTATAAAAAATTTGTTCTGAAGGTGCATTATTCAGAGTTAACGATTTTAATTTTTCCATATTTCGACCCGACAAAAGCTTTGTCGCGATTGCATATGTTTTATAAAATTTTTCCTCAAATACGAGCGTTACATGTAAAACTGCCGCGATCTTATCTTCCGACTAACCTCACATTATAAAAGTTCAGTTATATATACCAACAGCTGTTAGACGAGAACAACGGCAAAGAGTCGATGATCTTCTCGACTAGTATGGAGGGTAAACATGTTCTTCTAAGGATGGGGCCAGTGGATGTTTGTTGTTTTTATTCGATCCCCTTCTGGAGAGTTCGAATCTGTGGTATAGGACCTAGAAAAATACTTGAATGAATCAGAATATTAGTAATAAATATGTTTACGGTTTTGTCTCAGACTTTCTAGTAACATAATTATTCCAGTAATATTTCTAATTCCGTTTGAACGATTTCGAAATTGTCACAAATCTTTTTTATGTCCTAATAGTATTTTTCCAAGCTTGGAAAATCTGTTTCAGGATTATATCTATTTAAACATTATCATATGTCGTTAAAGATCGCTTGGCGTGCCGCGCTTGACATTAAGGGCTTAAGTTACTTCTACAGACATTTTAAATTTTTATAATATATACAGTGTCAGTCATAAGTCCATTCCCTCCCTCCTATCTTTTGAACGGTTATTGTTATAATAGTAAAATTTGGAGGGAGATCATTAGCATACTTAGGCTTCTTAACTAGTCATAACAGGTGACGTAATAGTGACAGATGACGTTACAGCGCAAATCTGACAGATAATTTTAAATTATAGATAGGACTTTATAGCAAGTGATACCTCGTTTGAAAGGTATTGAAGATAGCTATCCAGTCATATAAATTTTGTATGAATTTGAGTTTACTCTAATGAATAAATTAAATAAATACTAAAAGTGTAGTTTCGCATTTATCTAGTAACTATTAAAACTTCCGCTTTTGGTTACTTGTCAAAATATTGACGCTTCTCCATTCTCTAATTGTTTTTACGTCAACGTCAACATTTTTGAGAATTAACCAGAAACCAACGTTATATTATCTATTAATTAAATGCGAAACTACAATTATTGTAATATAACTATTCAATCATAGTAATTCTCTTAAAGAAGTTACAAAATCGTGACGAAATATTGAGACACAGAACAAATAGAGTTTTATTTTTTACAGACCGATTGCTGACAAATCAACATTTAACACAATACGGTCGAAATCGTATTTATACAATTATTCGTATTGTGTATATCCTATTAGTCTATATATGTTCATACTTTACTGTAGGGACACGAATTTAGCACTAAAATTAAAAAAAAATACACTGTTATCCAGATCAGATCGTTAGGAAACAAAATTTATTTCTGTAAAACTACACACCAACTATTTGATGGACTTAACCGACTTTAAATGAATGGTAAGCATAAATAATAATTTAAGATAAATTACTATTTAACTGGGAATAAGCCACAATTAAAGATAAAAATACGTTTATTGACGTTTCAATTTCCACTTCGGAAATCGTTCTCAAAATAGAAAACCTTTTAAAGTTCTTATAGCCTTTAGTTCCTCTTTGCTTATGTTTTGTTCAATTTTAGTAGATTTTTCCAATTCAAGTTTACAAAACACTCTTTATTCTTCTTTTTAGTGGGTTGGTAAGCATTAAGATATTTTCTCCACTAAGCTTATTATGTCTAATTTTGAAACGGATGGCTGAGTAATAGCAAAGTTTAGACCCTTTGACAGTATTAAATTCTCCGTTGTATTTAAATGTCTATTTGAAAGATTGACAACTGTCTCTAATATGTCATCATTTGTATTAAGGTTATCTAAAGTGTGTATACTGTTTTGTTCTAAAAGAATATTAAATTTATTTAAACGTATATTTCTTTGTTTTCTACATGAATTTTCATATACTATTCGCTCTGTGCGTGACCAAGGTAGGGGTACATTGAAACGATGCCAGCGTGCTTAGCGGCGAAATATGACAAAATTGGAAAATTGAACAAAATATTTTTACGCATAAATGTTATCAAAAATGTGTGCAAATACATGTTGCGTATTTAATTGTGCTAATAATAGCAAAAACAGTGAGTGTATTTTTTATAGGTTCCCAAAGATTACATATAAATTAGAGAAAAGAAAAAGATGAATTCGTGCTATTAATATGAAAAAGTAAATATCACATAATTTCATTTGTATGCAATTGAAATAGGAAAAATTTAAATAATTTACCTTGAATGATATTTTATCAGGCTTCAAGCTAACTGCAGATGACTTTAGCTTTTATATCATAGCTTTTACTATTATTGTTTTTAATTATATGCTCTTTTGCGTGAAAAACTTGATTTGTCAGTACTAGATTTTTCCCTTTCTTTTCCGTTTGGAATTGAAAAGATATATTATGATCAATTTTGAGAAACCCAGTTTTTAATACTACATTTATTTTATACATAAACTGAAAAAATATAGTTAAAAAACTAATTTAATAATAATTGTCAATTTCGCATGTATTTAACAATGTCAAACATATGTCATATGTTTAACTTGCAAATTGGGACTCCAAAATTGTCAGATGAAGGCGTTAGGTGTCGCGTCAGTCACGCACTATGTAGCGAATATGTAAACTGAAAATAATTTGATCAAAATCAGAATTTGATATCACATTGAAAAGCAAATCTTCAATACTTACAATATCTTGTAAACAAGATATGTTCAACAAAAAATAAATTCGATCTATGATATTGTAATCTTTCTCGGATCATGGACAAACTGGGTCTATGTTTTTCAACCTTCCGCTTGAATATGCTGGACGTAACTTCAAGCCCTTTGGTATTAGGTTGTTGTCTCTACATCTTCGTAAAAATTTATTTAAAATTTGACAATGTGCCAGTTTCTTGTAAAGAGTTTCCAATCTCCGAAAAATTTGAATAACGCTGGGCCCATAACGGTTTCTTAATATTGTTCTAAAGCTATTTTCTTGTGGCATTTTAAATTAATTACTAATAAAAATAAATATAATGAAACGTCAATAAACGTAGTTTTATCTTTAATTGTGGCTTATTCCCAGTTAAATAGTAATAATTCAAAATGCCACAAGCAAATAGCTTCAGAACAATACTATTTAAAATCTATTTAAATGAAGCACTAAAACACTGAATAAGATCCTGTTCAGGAATGGGGATCCAACTTGACGACAATACAACATTATACACTCTAAATTTTGCGGACGACCAAGTAGTAGTAGCAGCAGACCAGGAAGATTTAGAATGCATGACTAGACGGTTGTTTAAAACATATGAAGAATGGGGCCTCTCTGTAAATAGAAACAAAACGCAAAACTTATGCATCGGGAATGAAGTAGAAGATATAATGGTCAACGAACATGAAACAATTAAGAAAAAATAGTTAAGTAGTTTAGTAAGTTAAAATAAACAATTATTATGACAGTATAATCCATATTATAAGGTGGAAAAGTAGAGGATTGAGAAATAATCAGAAACATGGTAAATTGATCTATAAAATGTAATTGATGGTACGTAGTCAGTTATTGTAATACTGATATTAAGGTCTATCATATCATCTATTGTTTAATATATTACAGTAGATATTACTTAAATGGTTGGTGTCTGTCTTATAACTGATAGATTCAGGAGTTTTATTAATGTGTACCATTTCAAGGAAAAGTCAATTTTTATAATTATCAGCTTGTTCCAAGATTTTTACATTATTAAAGTTGAAAGTTATGTCCTGTCTTCAAGTGGTGGTCCACTAAGGGACAAGAGTTTTTTCGTAAGTTACAGTCACTTTGAAAAACAGAGAGATGAGAAAAGAAAATTCAGAACTAAAACAAGGAAATATAGAGATCAAGGAGGAACTTAGAGAAGTAATAAAAAACATGGAAGTTATGGAAACACACCGACAAATAAATACCATAGTTATGAACGGCCTAAGCAGAGACACATATGAGCAAGCAGGGTTAAAAGGAACAATCAATAATTTCATCAAACAACATGTATGGGTAGAGGTTAAAATAAGGAATGCTCACAAGTTAGGCGAAAAAACATGCCTAATTGAATTAGAAAACCAAGAAGAAAAAAGAAAAATAATGTAATAAGGAAATAAACGAAATGAAGTAAAGATTGGAGTAAAAAAAATATGGGTAAATAACAGCGAATGGAAGTGGAATGACAAAAAAGGTGCAATATGTAAAAAAATATCAAAAAACTAGCAACTAAATGTACTACTGGAGTATCGTTGACGAAACAAGCACAGAATAAGATTAGGGATAATACAAAAAAAGAAAAAAAGAGGAAAAGAACAAAAACTGGACCAAAACACAAGAAAACATTACGAAAATAACATTTGCTTTTAGGAACATGGAATGTAAGAGGCAATATGGAGAAGGCAAACTTAAACATTTAGCGAGAGAAATCGAAAAGTTTCATTTTGATCTAGTAGCTTTACAGGAGACGAAACAGCTGGAAAATGATATATTAGAAATAGAAGATACAATGGTTTTTAAAACCGCGGAAAGAATCGAATGTTAGGCACAGGTTTTATGATAAGAAAAGAGCTAGAAGAAGCAATAGTAAAGAGGGTGCTGAGAGAAAAGAAGAGCAAACACATAGAAAATAAGCTAAAAGAAATAGAAGAGAATTACAGAAATAAAAGAATGAAAAACCTATATCAAGGTGCTAGAAATGAAAAAAAAGGTTTCAAACAAAAACCCATTTTCGTTAAAAACAAAGCAGGAAATAATATAAGCGCGGAAGCAGAAATAGTCGACATATGGAAAAAGTATTTTGATGAATTACTAAATGGCAATAATATGTCAAACCAAAGAGAATGTATGGAAACAGGAGCAAGAATCGAACACTTAGAAGACATAGAAGATACTTCACCCAGCAAAGAACAAATTGAGGAAATCATAAAAAATCTGAAAAACAACAAATCCCCTGGAAGCGATAACATAACAGCAGAGATGATGAAATATGGTGAAAAACTGCTACATAATTGGATATACAAGATCATAAAAGAGATATGAATAAAAGAACGAATACCGGAAGATTGGAAGGCATCCATTATTTGCCCATTTCACAAAAAAAGAGACAAAACAAAATGCAGTAATTACAGAGGAGTAGCGTTACTAAATACCATATATAAAATCCTATCAAAATCTATAAAAGACAAGCTAGAAAAAGAAGTTGAAAATATAATAGGCGAATATCAGTGCAGATTTAGATGAGGGAGAAGCACGACGGACCAAGTATTCATAATCAGAAATTACAAGCAGAAAGCTATGAACACAACTTACCAACGATAGCGCTGTTGATCGACTTTCAGCAAGCATACGATAGAATAAAAAGGAAGGAATTAAAAGAGATTCTTAAAAAACTGGGAGTTAGCAGAAAGTTGCGTAACATGATGCATCTTACTTTAGAGAATACAGCAAACAGAGTCAAAGTAAACAATCATGCATCGGACAAATGTATAGTAAACGAAGGATTAAGGCAGGGAGATCCTTTGTCATCATTACTCTTTAATTTATGCCTTGAAAAAATAATGCAAGAAGCGGAAATCAATAGAGAAAGACTCCTATATCATAAAAGACACCAAGTTTTGGCATTTGCGGATGATATAGTGTTGCTGGCAAGAGGAAAAAAGAGATACAGTAGATAGTACTGAAAATAGTAAAAGAATTAAAGAAAATGGAACTTTACATAAATGAAACTAAAACAAAATGTATGCAGTAGATAGATGATTAGTTTAGGGATCGACAAAAGTTTAAAGTAGAAGTAGAAGAAAGATCATCATACGAATTTGAAATGGTAGAAAGATTTACATACCTAGGTACAATAATAGCACTTAAACCTAACATTAAAGAAGAAATACAAGCTAGAAGAATGGAAGGCAATAGAAGTGTACATGCTCTTAGTGGAATATTGAAAAGCAAGTTTTTATCAAGAAAGGCAAAATACAGTTAAACAAAACAACTATAAAACCAATAGTAACATACTGCAGTGAGACGTGGACAATGACATAAAATGAACAAAATTTACTGGAGATATGGGAAAGGAAAATCCTGAGGAATATATATGGAGGAATAATAGGGGACGGTTTATGGATAAGAAGATCAAATGATGAGTTAAAGAAATTATATAATCAACGTAACATAATAGGTGTCATAAAGGCACAGAGACTGAGATGGCGAGGTCACCTAGAAAGGATGCCGAACACGAGGACTCCAAAAAGGGTACTAAACTACACCATAACTTTAAAAAAGAGAAAGGGAAGACCAAAAAATAAATGGAATTAGGAGGTAGAAAAAGATATGGAAGAAATTAGACGGCCAGAAAAGAAAAATGAATAACAAAAAGGAATGGAGAAAAGTCACATATCGAGCCAGAGAAGATCTCAGTACATAAAGGAAAGCGAAAATGAAGAAAGAACAAAATTTTATGCCATGGGCCTCTAGGGCCTTTAGTGCTATTGTATATATATATATATATATATATATATATATATATATATATATATATATATATATATATATAAATATATATATATATATACGTGTAAAAAGAACAATAGACATACAACATAATATATTATTAGTGAGCTTTCCAGCTAATATTAAAAACAACGCAAATAATCACAACTGTGAATCAGAACGCTTAAACGGTCAAAACTGTAACCCTTAGATTCATTATTTATAGTAACGTTACCATATTATGTACTCAGTTTTTGCTTTAAACTTGAATAAATTAATGTTTAGTCTCATGTATTTTGGATACTTATAATATACAAACAATAACCCAAAATATTCTGCACCGCTTTCCAAGGATCGCCCCGAGTTAAACCAGCACAAATACTTAATTTATAATTTCCTAACAAAACAAATCCATGTCCTACGAATCCCTAAACAGATTTTGAGAAGAGCTTGAATTAACATAAGCAATATTTAAATTTCGGGAATAAACCGTTTACTGGACTAAGAAAAGAATAACAAAAGTCTACGAAGTATTTTTCAAAGTATATCAAATTGGTGTTTACCTATTTAAACAGTTTATTTGCTTATTGCTATTGCTATTAGATAGGCATGTTTTAAGATAAGTAATATTTTACGTTTTATGTTTGACGTGAAGATTTTTAATAATTGGCGCTATGTTGTACCATTTTGATAGGTGACTTACCAAGCCTCGATCTTGTAGCAAATTGCCATTTTTTGTGTTGAAAATTCTGAAGGGGGTGTTGTTTCTTTGGGTTAATACCAAATTCTGATTTTGTTGTGTTTATGTATTATATGTTTATGTATTACATACATATTATCATATTATATGAAGACATCAGATGATAAAGGTGCCATGTTCACTTTTTCAGATATTGAGTAATTGAAGGAAACGCGTCTTCACTTATATATTTTTTTTTAATCAATTTTATAAAAATTACCAATATCTTATTAGATTAGAATCGTTTTGTACTTTTTTATATAATATTTTTTGTTTTTCTAGAATGTCAACTTTTTTAGTAATTTTAATTTTAATGGACATAGCACCTTAATAAACCAACATTTTATGCGGATGTTGGTATAAACTTGAGTAGAGAAAGGGTTATGTCACCTATGTTGTATTTAAATTTTTAAAAAATAATAAAAAAAACTATTAAATAATCTGGAAATTAAATTTTATTTGCAGATTAACAAAAGCAAAGTAAGATACATTAAAAAATTATAAACAAAGACACAGAAACATTTAAATTTAACATGAATTACGTTTTTTCTTAGGGTTTTTCAAACATTCTTCTAAAACAATATCATAATACCATTTATACTCTGCTGGAATAAACGTAAGTTGATCTTGTAGATTTGAAATTTTTTCAGAAGTCAAACCACCGCATTTAGTTAACTTTTCTGAAACAACTTGATTACTTTGTACTATCAGTTCTCTTTTTTTTGTAAGTCAACTTCCATAAATGGGGTAAACGGATCTAAACTAGTTTTGTAAAAGTATTTTCCAAAACAACTTACTCTTAGCCACTTCACTTTATCTCGAAAATTTATTTTTTGGTAAAGACTATTAGTGAGTCTTTTGTTTAAATGAAGTTTTGTAGGTAGAGTTTAAAATCAATAAAAAAATGTTCCATGTTAAGGCATACACTTTGTTTGGTACTCGCAGATCTAATAATTTCCCGATATTGGTCTGGTATATAAATATTCTGATGTTTTCTAAGAACCTTTTCTATTCTTTCAAAGTCTCTGTCAAAGTCAAGGTAACTGTGACCAACTTCGGGAAATTTATGGTCAATGATTATAAATATTTTATTTAATATTAGGTATTAAAAAAGGTTAATAATGTAGAAGTTTTTGTTTTGTCCCCCATATTGATCTGACCAAATTATTAAATGATCAATTTGGGGATTTTCTTCATTAAGAAGCAGACAAAATCGTTGCAAACAACTTGCTATTTCATTACTTCCCCTATTGGCAATATCCTCAGTCCATGTAAAAAAGTAGGACTTATGACCAGAACTGGTTAAACAGTGGACTCCAAAGTTGTATAGCCACATTTGTCTTAAGTAAAAAGATTTTAACGTTGATAGCTTTGGCAAAGGCATCGTTTGTTGAAGATCCATTGTTATGTAACATTTTTCTTTGGAAATTTTTACTGCTTCGCGGTCAACTTTCTGCTGCTCAAAAGCAAAAGTTGAAAATTATTCGAGTGCTCTAAAGAGTTCTCTCCAGCATCGCATAAACTGCAAGTATCACTTTTTGGTACACCAAAAGATAAGTTAAACCTTGTTTTAAATATATGTCTGTAAAAAGAGGCCTTTACGTAATATTTAGTTTCGAGCTTTTTTGTTTGACAATCCTCTATAAATATACAGTTGATGAAGTCGGTTAATATTTAGTAAAGGGGAAAGGTATTTTTTATGTGTGTTTTTAGTCCTAGAATAATGTGATTCTTCTGAAGGAAACCGCTTGATATGATTTTCAATGCAGTTTATTACTTTATCGGATATTTTTTTTTGGATTTTTGTGATGCCCTTGCTTATGTGTTGAGGGCATTACCTGGCCAGATTTTGAGCTTTAAAGACTTTTTTTCGTCCAATTCGGTATAAAGAGCAGAAAGCATCTTTACACACTAGTGTATTTTCTTTATTACACGTAATAAAATATTTAAAGCTGTAAGCTTTCGTTTTTATATTTTTACGAGGACGGTGACGATTAACTTCCAGCATCTTAATACTTTTAAAAATTAAAATTTTTTTGTAATTTGTATCTAGCTTATAAAATTTTCTTAAAATTTCTTTTCTGTTTGCAATACTAAACTTCTCAGTACAGTTTAGTCTACATTTTTCTTTACACAGTAAATCTCTTTTAATTGTTTTTTCTTCCATCACTTTACCAGTCTTTTGAGAAACATATTCTTTACCTTGTTGTCTTAACCTTGCAGCTTTATTTCGTTTCCAATTATCAGGTTTCCGGACTCTTTTTTTAGTTATTTTTAAAACTGGTTTAACAATTTCTCATCTACTTGTTTCATCGGCAGTAACATAGAATTGCTGGTTATGGTCTTCTATACGTATTTCCCGAGGTATTTCCTCCTGCGCTTCGTCAATCCTATCCGGGGTTTCCCTGCTGTTTGTCGGAACCTTAAAAATATCTTAGTTATTTATTAAATTTATACTTATTTCTAATTTTTATTTTTATTTCTTAATCTTAACTTTTTTTAGCTTTACCTTTTTAATTTCTTGGCTATCAGAAAATATTTTACGTTTGACTCTATCAACATCCGGATATTTGTTTATGAGACTCGTCGAATAGGACATATTTGAGTTAGCAGAATCCTCTTCTAAATATTCTTCACTGGACGGGGAATATTCGCTACCTAATGTAACACTTTCATTAGTACAATTATCCCTATAGTCTAAAAATTTAATTTATGTACATAGGTAGGTATGTATGTAATAATAACTCAAGTAATGTATATTATATCTATATTTTTTTAAATAAAAAATTGAATTGCAGAGGGGGTAAATTGTTATTAAAAAGAGATGATTAATTAATAAAGGTAGTAAAAATTTTTTTAATTCGCTTACCTGCTTTAGAGTTGACCTTCTTTTGAAGTCCACTAGTGCTTGGCTGCTCCAAAATCACTGCATTGGTATTGACCTCTAGAGAAGTACAAAATACAGTTTCTATCTACAAAAAAATTCTCTATTCGGACTTACCTTTATTTGAAACACATATTTTCTTGTTTTTTTACTAAGTCTAACATTCTTTTACTTCTCGAACCCATGTTGAAAAATGTGATAAACAACAAACATAACCTTAAAATGTCACATGGCACCTACCATGTTAATAAAACTTTCCCACTATCTAGTGGATAAAGGTGCTATGTCCATAAATATGGACATAGCACCTTGATCTAATAAAAAAGGGTAATTAGTCATAGGACATAGTACCTTTATCAATTAAAATAATTCTTATTATTAATAATTTAATAATCTTGAGTTATTCAGGGGTTGGATTACGACTTTAGGTAATTAAATATACAAATAAGTCATTTTTTGAAAAAAAAAAATGGACATATATGATATAATTAATATAAGATGATGTAACTCTGACCTACTTTTTATCGTGTAACGGTATAAACTTCGAATGTTTTTTCTTTTTCTTTAAATTATTTTAATTTAAAATAACCAGTGATGCATTGGATAGTGATTATTGTAGTAGTGTCTGGGGGCTCCCGAGACTGAGACTTGTTAGTCCTGAAAAAGACATAAAAGAGAATGTCGAAAGTTCGGCGCAATGATAATCGACGCGAACCCGAAAGACCAATAACTTTAATATCAATTCTTGTATATATATATATATATATATATATATATATATATATATATATATATATTATATATATATATATATTATATATATATATATATATATATATATATATAAACAATAAAAACACAAAAAAATATCGTACCTAAGAAATCATGTAACAAAGAGGATTCTAAACATTACTATTAATTAGATAAATCAACAGAGTATCTTAATAGCAAACTCTCTAACAACATTATGTCTGATTTTCTAAAACTACAAGACAAAAGATATAAAAAAATCTTCAACTGTATAAAAAGAAGCAACATCTCAAAACTTAACTTAAAGACACTTTAGCTTCACTCACAACTAAAAATGACAAAATGCATGGTTGGTAAATTAATCTAATGTATCTTTGCCTTAAGACATAAAATCTATTCTATCACTAGGTCCAAAATTTTCACTACCAATCTCATTGAAAGATATTGACATGTACACATACCTAGCAGACATTGAGTACTGTATTAAGAAACTTTCTACAGATTCACAAAACTTGCAACGTTCAAAAATCACGAACATCATTACTAACCACATAAAAACTAACCCTCATTACATCAGTCCATCCATGGCCATTGAAACAAAAACGAGAAAATTTCTGAAAGACAACCCTGATATTATAGTAACGAGAGCAGACAAGGCTAACACTAGAGTCATAATGGACAAAAACGAGTACATCACCAAATCATTTAAACCTCTCAATGACCCACATTCCTATAAAAAATCCCCAAAGATCTGAGTCCATCAGTAGAAAGGAACACTAACTTACTGATAAAACAACTATGTGACGAAGGATATATCACGACCAAAACAAAAAAGGAATTAACTAACTATACTTGTACCACCCCAACATACTATGGATTTCCAAAACTTCACAAAGAAGGGTGCCCATTACGTCTCATAATTGCATGTAATATTGCCCCCACTCAATTCTTGGCTATTATCTAGCAGGTATTATTGACACTTCTTTTTGTTCTTATAATACCTACAAAATTAAAGATTCTTTTGAATTTGCAAATAATATTAATGGGTTTTGACTACCTTCAGGATATGTGTTGGCAAGTTTTGATATTACTTCTTTGTTTACCAACATCCCTCTCGATTTGGTAGTTTCTATTTTGACAACTAATTACCATCCGATTGAACAGAACTGTACAATCTTCAAAGTATTGTATCTGAAACTGATTACCTTTTTATACAACAATACATATTTCACGTTCCAAAATGAATTCTACGTCCAAATAAAAGGACCACCCATGGGTATAGCTATATCCCCATCGTTGGCAGAAATTGTAATGAACTCCCTACTTAACTACTGTACTCAAGAAGTTGATTTCTAGTTCCCCTTCATTTACTTATATGTAGATGACCTCATATGTGCAGTCCCAGTAGACAAGATCAACTACACTCTTAACATTTTCAACTCATATAAAACTCACCTACAATTTACTGTCGAAACAGGGGAAAATAATATGGTGCCATTCCTTGACACCAATGTAACCAGACATGAGGATAATACAGTAAGGCTGGACTGGTACAGAAAGAAAACATTCTCAGGTATATATGTGTCTTTTCACTCGTATCATCTGGATGAACATGAGAATAACATCATCAAAGGTCTGAAAAACAGAATAAAAAGAATTTGTCACCCTGTTAACTACAATAATAACATCAAGTTGCGTTATGGGATTCTAAGAAAACATCACTATCCTAAGATGCTACTTAAAAAACTGCTCTTCCAAAATATACCAATGGCAAGAACACATCAAAGACAAACATTAGAAGGAGAACCAGTAGAACTTTTTTATGGGAAATACATCAGGTCAAACCAGCCAGAAACTCTTAAAAAGAATAGCTCTGCACAAGAGTGATGTTGTGAGAAAGCCTATTAGTACAGCTTTTAGCCAACATATTAAGAATACTGCACAAGTTGTTAAGTATGAAAATGTGAAAGTCCTAAAAAGGGTTGACAACCAATTTAAGAGAAATTTCATAGAAATGTGCTACATCCATAACTGTAGCTCTTCTATGAACTGTAAGAAAGATGTTGAGAACTTAAGTTGTATTTATTCTTTTTTAGTTCAACAGGACTTGACAAGATGTAACAGATTGGAAAATAGAGTCAACTTGTCATAACATACACAGATGACCTACCTGCACTTAAGAACACACTTCATTTCCCTGCTGTTTTTGGTTCTTTAGGAGAATTTTTCCAGCTTCCATTTTTGTGCAAGAGGTTCAGATGTAAATATAACCTTGTTAATATGAAATCAAAATATCGACAGAAATCAGGAACATTGTTATCAAAAAAGAAAAATTCTTTTTTTCTACCTTTTACATGAAGTTGCGGTTTTTGTTTGTTTTTAGATGTTTTCTGTTGTATTTGAAAAAATACCTTTTTGTGTTTTTAATGTATTGTTCAATAATTTTAACATATTTATGACAGTGTTCTTCACCACTCGGACCAACTCACCATTTTCAGTGTCGGTTTTTAAATGTTAATTTCCACCATTTGTACTAAATAAGTTTTCCATTTAGGTGCTGATGAAGGTGACAGACTATCACCGAAAATTTTACATTCAGAATAAAGTTCTACTCCTAACTGGCTTATACTATCTCTAGCCGATCCTTGATTTGACACTTTCCCGATAGTTACCTACCAAAGAATTGTATTCTTATCGTCGTTATATACACTACATATATATATATATATATATATATATATATATATATATATATATATATATATATATATATATATATATATATTATATATATATATCGGAAAAAGGAGTACGACCGTCAATCCAATATATATATAAGGATCACTCAGACGAGTGGTGGGTTCTTATATCGGTCTCTAGGTGGAGAAATAAAAGACAAAGTTGATAGGCTACTTTATCTATTTTGAAGACGTTTCGCTTTCGAGTTTTGAAAGCATCATCAGTTCATCTAAAAAATTATTACAATATGAGAACCACACAATCATGGAAACGATGTTAATTGTTACCTTAAAAAGATATGTAGCAGTCAATGTTATTAACAAATATGTGAATGAAAATAAGTAAATGGACATAGTACGCTGATCTTGTATAAACAGTTAAGCAACTAACAACATATATATGAACTTGTACAAAAATTAGCACAGCAATTGACCATGTGGTCCAAAATAAATTCAATGTTATTTATGTTAATAAGTGAGAAAGAACCAAGAAAATCATAAATAACCTCCAACTATTTAATGGATATTAAACTTTGATTTTAACTTTAGGTAGCATTATAAGTAATATTAATAAAATTCTACAAAATAGTGAATATGAAGTTACCGATCAAAGCCCTATGGATGTCGCCGTGAAAATGGCGTTAGATGAAACAGGAACGAACTAACCGCAAAAAGACAGCCAACCTTGAGGTCAAAATTACTTTTGACAGATCAACAAGGTGTAATCTGGGTTGGTATTTACACCTTGTTGATCTGTCAAAAGTAATTTTGACCTCAAGGTTGGCTGTCTTTTTGCGGTTAGTTCGTTCCTGTTTCATCTAACGCCATTTTCACGGCGACATCCATAGGGCTTTGATCGGTAACTTCATATTCACTATTTTGTAGAATTTTATTAATATTACTTATAATGCTACCTAAAGTTAAAATCAAAGTTTAATATCCATTAAATAGTTGGAGGTTATTTATGATTTTCTTGGTTCTTTCTCACTTATTAACATAAATAACATTGAATTTATTTTGGACCACATGGTCAATTGCTGTGCTAATTTTTGTACAAGTTCATATATGTTGTTAGTTGCTTAACTGTTTATACAAGATCAGCGTACTATGTCCATTTACTTAGTTTCATTCACATATTTGTTAATAACATTGACTGCTACATATCTTTTTAAGGTAACAATTAACATCGTTTCCATGATTGTGTGGTTCTCATATTGTAATAATTTTTTAGATGAACTGATGATGCTTTCAAAACTCGAAAGCGAAACGTCTTCAAAATAGATAAAGTAGCCTATCAACTTTGTCTTTTATTTCTCCACCTAGAGACCGATATAAGAACCCACCACTCGTCTGAGTGATCCTTATATATTATATATATATATATATATATATATATATATATATATATATATATATATATATATATGTATATATATATATATATATATATATGTATATATATATATATATATATATATATATATATATATATATATATTCAGGGATTCTACAGTATTCACTGCCTTATCTCGCTCAACCGTTTCCATCTTTCTTCTCCATCGTGACGTCTTGTACTTCGTTCCTCCAGGATCTTCGGGGTCGTCCTCTTTTCCTCCTTCTTATGGAGCTTTATTCGGTTATTCTCTTTATTTATCTGCTGTCGCTAGTTCTTCTTAAATGTCCATACCACAGTCTTTTTTGTTCTATATATGTTAGTATGTCTGTTTCTATTGATGTTCTTTGCTTTATTTCGTTATTATTTCTCCTATCCATTCTTGTTACTCTGCAGCATCTTCGCAGGTATTTCATCTCTGTTTATGCTATCTTACTGCTGTTTTTCTTGTTTATTATCCAATTTTCAGCCCCATATGTCATAATACTTCTGTAATAAAAGAGGCGACTCCGCTGTCACCAATGTAAAATAATAGGAAATGAGAGCGTTATGTGAAGGTAAGGAAAACGCTGTCACCAAATGAAATACACAATAGATCCTCAAGGGATGCTAACCCTGCGAGCGGCTGCAAGGAATACTGGTCACACTGGTCTGGAGGGCTGGCTCGTCTTCGTGGATTTACGAGAAGATAAGGGATTTCGGGATAGGGGTAAGGACTCCTAGGTCTCAGGTCCTGTAAAGAGCAGAGGTTATGGGCTTACTTTTGAAGCCGGAGATATGCATACGCAGAATCTCGTGTTCTCCTAGTCTCTAGTGAGTCGGACGAAAGGAACATAAAAAAACTAATTTAGAGTCAACAATATATTGAATCTACCCTGAAGTTACTAATACAATCGTTAACACGTTATTCTGCGCGTCGGGAGACGATGTAGCAAGATAGTGAAGAGTTGACAGTGGTACTAATATAATTACACAAGTTAGTATAAGAAATCTGTTACCTTATGTGTATATTAGGGCTTCAACCACGACACGTTCAGTCTTCTGGAACTCGGTCAGTTGAGGGTTGCGAACTTTCGAGCTGCCACAATAACCGGACTACACGCGAACTCTGCCAGATGATACCCGGCCCCCGGAGAATCACCGATTGTCTCGCGTACTGGACGCTATCGCGTCCCAGTCACGGTGGCCCGCTATTACTGACTGCCCATTACTAGCTACTCGTACCCGACGCTACCGCGTCGAGAGTAGCCGGGGCGGCAATTGATGCCTGGACGCCCGCCGTCTCACTACTACTGACTGACTACTACTTGGCTGTCCCCGTTTTCTAGTTTTTATCGAATGGTGTCCTCATTGACCGGTTATAGTCCAAGGTTGTGTTTTCGTTGAATTGTGGGTCCTATATTGCATCACAATAACAGTTTTTTGTTTGACGTGCTTTTCTATGTTTAAACAATTAACAAACAATGCAATAACTAGGTCAATTTATTTGTGGGATTTAAAAATGAAAATTTTACTGTAATAATTATCCCTTATTTGATTTGGAATATATAATAATTATCTCAAATAATTATTATCTTTTCTATGCTACTTAACCATTTAATTCAACTTCTCACTCACTTGCTACGCTTACATTACATTACTCCCTACGCAAAAAAAGAAAAGGGCCGAGGGGCCTTTTCCTTTTCCAACAATAAATTATTCTACTTACATATTATTACTTATATCCTACTATATATATTTTTTATATAAGTCCCAATTTATATTTTATCATTTACTGTTTCTTATAGACTATTGTACCGTGGTCAGCGAATGTATCGTGCTGCCCCCGTATTAAACCTATGTGTATGACAAGTTGAGTTAATCTTGTATTAATCTTATTGAAACTTAACAAGTGAAAGAACTTTCCTAACTTATTACAATTGTTTGTGATTACATGTGTCCATTACGACAAGCGTATTCTAACTGTTTTATACGATTGTACTCGCGTTTTGCGTTCACTTTATCGCGTATCCCTGTGGGAATTATCCGCACTTCACTCGCGTCGTCTTGGCTGTTTTAATGTCCGTTTGCCAATTCCACGTGTCGAGTTAACTATATTGATGCGTTCCTGCTGCTGTCTGCCTATATTGGTTTGTCCTTGCTGGGTGGTCGTCTCAGGTTGCTACTGCTTTGCTTTGTCGCATTATACTTCTGCTACATTGGTCTCTTGTATGTGTTTGCTGCATCTCTTTGTTTGGCATCGTCGTAGTACTATGTCTAAGTATAACTTTTCTGTTTCTCTTTGGTAGGATTGTTCGGTGTAAAGGAATTTGCTAGTGATGTAGGTCATTAGGTCTACGTTTTGGGGTAGGAGAGGCATACTAGGATTTATTTTGTATTTACTAGGAAATTTATTAGGATTCGGTGGTGTTCTGTTTGCCATACTTCTGTGTTACATATTATAGCCCTTTTGTGTAGTGTTAGAGCAAATATGTTTTTATTTTGTTCTACTATTATCAATTCTTTTAGTGATTGTTTATTAGTTATCTTTTCAACGTGCCTTCTGTGAAGTTGTGACAAGTGACTTTCACAACTGTTGTCTTTGTATTGTTTTTCCAAGTTATTTCGCCTATTGTAGAGTCCAAGCAACAGCCGTTGATGAATGAGCATGTTACTCCTTCTCGTAGGTGGATTTCGTTGTCGTCTTCTCGTAGAGTTGTATCGATCGGTAGCGGTGTATATTTCAGCATTCTTCTGCTCCTATCTTCTTGATGTAGCTGTCTAGTCCTCCATCGACTATGGATGTGTGGCTGTACATCCTACAGTGAAACATGAGTCTCTCCATCGTGATGAGTCTCTCCAGTGTCACAAATCGCACTGTTATTACTTCCCGAACGGTCGCACTCCCGTAAGCAGACTTTAGTTCGCATTAGTACTTTTTACGCTTAAGTCCAAACGCACATTAACCTATAATTACATGTATAGCTGCTTATTGCAGACAATTTTAGTGATAGCTTTACATAAATCTGACTTATAAGCTAACCTACATTGTTTTGCATATTATTGTGCCTATTGACTATAAACTGATAATTAAATTGATGTCTAAACCAATATTAATATGTTAATAATTGGGACTTGTACTTTTTTTAAATATTTACAATTTAATATATCATCTTCCTGTTATATCTACACCCTGTATATTAGAGTCATATATTTTTAATTCTCAACTTGTCATCACTTATTTTATATAGTTACGTATGTGTAACGAATTTTCCTTATTTGAAAAATATTTTAATTACTATATTTATTCTTAATAAAGTGTCAGAAATTATTGTAATAATTTCTCACTCTTTCCCAAATCTTTTTAAAATAATTCAAAGGTGAAATTTATTTTGATTTCTCGTCAAACCCAATGACTTGTTTTCCGTGTTATATTTATGTTTCAAGGCTATTAAATTACGTTTTGCTGAGGGCTGAATTTTTATATACTCACATTGTTGATGAAATTTGATACTGACTGATATAATGAACTCTTGGTGTCTGATAAACTACAATATTTATTTTTTTAATTAATTGTTACGTTTTTTAAACTTGACCTTTATTAGTTGTTTATTTACCAGTGGTCTGACTCAATCTTTATACTACTTTCTTAGTTGATAGGAATTAAAGTCTGTCAATCAGTTTTGACATAGCAATAAAGGATTGGCGTATGGTATCTTACCGATCCAGCTCTTACTAATCAACAGCAGCTTAAACCCCTATAAACCCTAGTTATGATCTACTATTATGTTTTCAAAATAAATTATTTATATTGAACTGTGCTAATATTTAACTATGAATGCTTATATTACCTGTGTTTTGTCCTTCGTTCCTTGTTAAAATTTTAGTATTATTCGAGCGGCCGTCTCTTGTAATACCAAGCTTTCAACTTTTCTTATAGTTGTTTTGATATTTTTTTCCACTATTCATCTATTGCGTCGAAAAACATGTCTGTGTCCTCATCGCTCTGTGTTATTATTGCTGTCTCATTCTTGTTTATTATTCTGTTGTATGTGTTCCATCCTTTCTTTTTCGTTTTGTGGAATATGCCGCAACATTTTCTTTCGGGCATCTTGCCTAGTCTATTCTTTATTCGTTCTGATCTTTTTGGTTGGCTGGTGTCTCCCTGACTTCCTTTTCTTCTTCTCTGCTGTTTGTTAATTGGGATTCCTGGTTCCTATAAAGGCAGTGTTGCCACCTTCGAAGGGTCAACTCCTTCTGCATTTCGTTTCTTCTTTTTCTTTTGGATTCTCCTATTTCTTCTTCTTCCTATGTGGAGTATTAAATTTTCTCATTTTCGTCATATTTCTTTAACCTATTGACGTACACTACCTGTCTATTTTTCCCTTTTTTTGTACGTACTGCATACGTCACTGGTCCAACTTTTCTATACTTTGAAATGGTATGGATAGTACCATTTTTTTCTGTAACTTCTTTGAAAGACCTGTCGTGCTACTTAAGTCTCTCAGATATACGTTGTGTCCGTCTTCAAATTCTCTCAAATTCAAATTTTATATATTTATGTTCTCCTGTGTTTTTCTATACACTATTTTCATTTTTCATCCATGTCCGTGTCCATGGGTTTCCGATTGAGTGCTATGCCCCTGGCAGTCGTCGCATCTCTTCACATTTCACATATGTCCCAACATTTCTTCCTAATTCGTTCCAGAAATAATATTCTCTTATATTTCTGTACTATATTGAGTGTTAATGCCCCAGGCAGTCGTCGCATCTCTTCACATTTCACATATTTCTCAATACTTCTTCATAATTCGTTCCAGAAATAATCTTCTCCTATATTTCTGTACTGTATTACCATATTTATTCTTCCATATCCTTCCTGTAACATGTGGAAGGTAATAATTATAACTCTTCTTTTCCTTTACTTTTCCGTTTACTTCATTAACGAAAATCACAATTCCAGATTCGTTTCGCGTTTTTATTACATCCTGTAGATACTGTATTGTCGTGCTGGAGCCGCGGGACTCTTAGCGGGTTGGGATTCTAGTACCACCCTAGCTTATCCCCTTAGCAGCCTCCTACTTGACGTAAGTTTCACCCCTTAAGGTCGAACCATATACAGCTTGCCTACATTTCTGTAAAAAAATATACTTCTGGCACTGTATTCACCTTCGCATGCTGTGTGAGATATGCCTCTATTTCTGTGGCATCCCACCTGTGTCCACTAAATTATTCCTTCTTATTTATGGTTCTGCTTCTTTGTCTCAAGCAAAGAAACTGGCTTAAACTCTTCTACATTCAGAGTACGTTCCATAAAGACATAAATAAAGTTCCATAATGTTACTTTAACGATAGTAACTAACTATGAATTTTCCGTCTCCAGCGAGTCCTTGCCTTAGCAACGATTCAGTGCTTCAGTGAAGGCCCTTAGGTCTTCCTGTCCAATTTGCAGTTTTCCCTGGTACATAAACTGTAGCAAAGTTACTTTAAACGATAGTAACTATTATACTTTTTTTTCGTCTCCAGCGAGTCCTTGCCTTTGCACGATTCGGCCGCTTCAGTGAAGGCCCTTAGGTCTTCCTGTCCAATTTGCACTTTTCCCTGGTACATAAACTGCAGCAAGCCTCCTAGTGTCTCGCAAGTTACGTTTGTCAAAATCACTATAGGACGTTGACAAAGATTCGACTCAACTTTTCTTTAAATATGGGCCACAGCCCAAAGAACCACTTTACGTGCTTCTATGCATTTTCCATGCGATGCAAGCTCTACACCTACTAAATCTTGTCTGTTCCATAATGGGTCCATTCCCGAACTCATATGTTCGTGAAAATCATTCCAAAATAGTGAAAAAGATTTTCTGACGCCACATCCCATTTAAATTTTCTTTAAATATGGGCCAAAGCCCAAAGAACCACTTTACGTGCTTCTATGCATTTTCCTTGCGATGCATCCAATTCCGAACTCATATGTTCGTGGAAATCATTCCAA
Source organism: Diabrotica balteata (assembly GCA_918026665.1). NCBI lineage: Eukaryota > Metazoa > Arthropoda > Insecta > Coleoptera > Chrysomelidae > Diabrotica > Diabrotica balteata. The sequence goes on along the minus strand of OU898283.1, from coordinate 49,630,286 downwards.
AATAGTGAAAAAGTTTTCTGACACTACGGTCAATTATCTTCCAAAGCTCCATTAATTCTTTTCCCTTTTTATTTATATGTTTATTTCCGTATGATATGCTAATTTATGACGTTAACAGACAATTGTATAAAGAATTAAATTTTTGTTAAAATAAAGAACTTAGAAATATACGCTGCCGAACTTAAAAAAAATCTGTAGGAAATATCAAATAATCAAATCAAATAATATCGATCAATCAATCAATACTCACATATCAACTAAGGTGTTAGTATTTATTTTTTTGAAAAATTAAACTCTATTAAATTCTTTTCCTTTTTACAAATCAAACGCTATTTTTTTCAATTCCAAATATCCCATAATTAATTAGTTAAACAAAGTCATATCTAATTTCTTAGTGTATATCACAAGAATTCGCTAGCCCCACGATTTACGTCGTAATTCTATATTTTGCGACGCTTTTAAGGTCAACATAAATGTTTTTCAAACACAGATCATATTTCACTTGCACTTGTTACATTAAACAAAAGAATTTGATAATATGTAAACAGTTAGTAAAATAATACTCAAAGAATTTATATTTTGCGCTTTTTGAAAGCAATAAACTCGTACACTCAAATGAACTTGATCTTGACCTACTAACTTAAATTCTGTATTTTTAACTACTAAATAGAACAATAATGGTTATTTCTTGAATCAATTATATTTCATTCTTATATTCAACTAATAATTAATAATTTCTGTTATACTTATATATCGTAAAATCTGTATAGTTTATGTGTTTTTTGTGCAATATTATGGTAATTAAAAAAAACAATTATATAGAGAACATCATATAATGTGTTAGTATGTATTTTTGAAAAAATTTGTACTTGTCATCTCTTCACATATATCCTAAAATTGATATGAGGTCATTTTCTAGTGATACAAGACAAAAAAATCTACTATATACGAATAATTTGTGTAAAACTACTAACAAGTTTATATAACAAAGAGAGAAAAAGGATTTTCTTCCAGAAAAGGGAGTCCTGCACTCCACACAATATTTACTGGATACCTCACTGTTTCTTTAATCTGTTGTCGTCTTAGGAAAGAGAAGAAAAAATTGGAATGTCACTGGCGAAATGAAACGATGAAGGCTTCTTATAGCTACAAAACTTGCAAAAGTTTACAAGGATACTGAAGAAGTGACTTAATTATCCCTATTTACCGAAATTCCCCCAAACCGGGACCGCTGTCACCAATGTAAAATAATACAAATGGGACAGATTTACGAGAAGTGGAGAGGGATTAAGGACTTCTATGTATAGGGTCTTGTAAAGCAGAAGAGAGCGAGAGAGTGATGAGCTTGACAGTACAACTAATATAATTAATAGGGTTATGTATAATGAAATCTGTTACCTTATGTGTATATTAGGGCTTCAACCACGACACGTTCAGTCTTCTGGAACTCGGTCAGTTGAGGGTTGCGAACTTTCGAGCTGCCACAATAACCGGACTACACGCGAACTCTGCCAGATGATACCCGGCCCCCGGAGAATCACCGATTGTCTCGCGTACTGGACGCTATCGCGTCCCAGTCACGGTGGCCCGCTATTACTGACTGCCCATTACTAGCTACTCGTACCCGACGCTACCGCGTCGAGAGTAGCCGGGGCGGCAATTGATGCCTGGACGCCCGCCGTCTCACTACTACTGACTGACTACTACTTGGCTGTCCCCGTTTTCTAGTTTTTATCGAATGGTGTCCTCATTGACCGGTTATAGTCCAAGGTTGTGTTTTCGTTGAATTGTGGGTCTTATATTGCATCACAATAACAGTTTTTTGTTTGACGTGCTTTTCTATGTTTAAACAATTAACAAACAATGCAATAACTAGGTCAATTTATTTGTGGGATTTAAAAATGAAAATTTTACTGTAATAATTATCCCTTATTTGATTTGGAATATATAATAATTATCTCGAATAATTATTATCTTTTCTATGCTACTTAACCATTTAATTCAACTTCTCACTCACTTGCTACGCTTACATTACACTTCGCATTAATGTTTTTTAAATCTTCAGTTTTTATCTTCATAATATTAATTTTTGTAATAGTATTAATCTATATATATATATATATATATATATATATATATATATATATATATATATATATATATATATATATATATATATATATATATATATATATATATATAGATATATATATATATACATAATAACATACATATATGTATCTTGATATATACAGGGTGGTTCTTAAGTAATTGTATAAAAAACACCAAATTCTAAACCTTACGTTTACCTAAAAATATTACGGTTTACGTTAACCTGCATTAATAAAATGTTGATATTAAAAGAGATACAGGGTAACAAAGTTAAAATTTAAAATTTTATGTTTCTTTATAACTATATATATATATATATATATATATATATATATATATATATATATATATATATATATATATATATATATATATATATATATTTATATATAAGTTTTTGGAAATTGATGTATATAATTTTATAACTGAAAGCTTTTGAGTATAGTGAATTAAAATTTGATGCATAATTTATTGTAACTGATAGGTGGCGCCACATAAAATATGTCATATATGTAACGCCACAAAAAAAAACAGACAAAAACATTAATACTTCTGAATTTTGGTATAAAATACATTTAACTTAATTCAACAGGTTCCGATATATTAAAGAAAAAGTAATATAAGCTACTACTTTTTTACTTACCACAGTAAAATAATAATTAAATTGTTATAAAATTTGACATCAAACTTACGTTTTACAATAAATTAGAGTCAAATAAATACATTTTATTGACAAACCAAATTAAAAAATAGTTAAAATAAATATAACAGTAACTTTTTGTCAAAGTAAGTGTTCGTGATGTCCACCATTTTCTTCAGAGCATTTATCAATGTCAATATCAATGAAAAATATATTTAAATAGTTATTGCTTTACATGCATTTCCTATATACTAATACAGTAACTTACGTGCTATTTAAATATTTATTTCTGTTTAGGTTGTGTTGTACCTAGCTGTCTCGTTAATTAATTAATTATTATTATATATATTTGATCTTTTAAGTATTTCATATACACTACATATCACATGGGCCACATCATTTAATATCCACTGCATCTGTTTAGTCAAGCTACTGCTGCTATGCTTCCAAAAGTTAGCAGCATTAAAAGAACAATAAGGCGTGTACAAAGTAATCAAAAAGCTGCTGCGGCTTTAACTCTTTACAGAAGAGACATTTTTTTTTTCAGAAGAGTATAAACTAACACAAAATTGAGAACAATGTTCACTATTTGATTCAGGTCCACACGATGATCGGTTATTAATATTTTCAACAAGACAAAATCTGCTTGTTCTGGCACAAGCCAGAAACTGATGAAACAAACACACAAAAGAAGAAATGAAACTGATTGTTGGCGGCCTTAGCATTCGTTCTTACTGCAGATGTAGTGAGGCCATTTTAAACTATTTGCGTGCAAAATGTGTTGCAGCAGATGCACAGTGAGTAATTGATTATTTTAAAGATACCTGGATCGGGCGTCCATAAAGAGGTAGACAACGTCGTTTGAGAAAGTTTACCAAAAACAAACCATTCCATAGAAGGATGGCATCAAGTATTTTAACAACATATCTCCGCAGATCATCCAAACATTTGGAAATTTATTAAAGTATTCTAACTTCAAATTAACCACTATACAGGAAGCTTAGAAAAAGCCCTCCTACAGGTAAAAAATACAGATATGTGCAAAGGGAATTGGAAGTCTGGTAAACAATTACGATCTTACAAACACTTACGAATTCTTGTGGGGAATAGCACATAATTTATTATATTAGTATATAGAAAATATGTATAAAGATCATAGGCATAAATAAATTTAAAAAATAATACTAATTAAAATAAACTAAAAAAAATAAAAAATTTTAAAAAATTATTAAAAATAAAATAAACTGTAACCAAAATGCAAAAAAACACGCTAGCCGTACGCTGCTAGTCCTAAGCCTAAATAAAGTGTTAAGGCAACATGGAATAAAAAATATATATTATAGTAATAAATTAATTATCGAGATAGCTAGGTCGAACACAATCTAAGCAGTAATACCTATTTAAATAGCACGTAAGTGTTATCGTATTAGTATATAGGAAATACATTCAAAGCAATAACTATTTAAATATATTTTTCGGTTTGGACAGATTCGAACGTCGTTATGAGGTTGTGGAATAAAAATGTTATTTTTATTGTCAGCTACTACTAATTTAACTATATGATGTTGGTTACATCACTTACATCAATTACATGGTAATTGTCCGGGACCAATTACATCTTTAGTGATTAAAATTTAATAACAATCCTACATTGTTTATAGATTGTTTGTAAGTAAAAAAGACGTTTATTATTTTGCAAATTTTGTTTATTACATGTTAAATCAAAAACAATAAAAGAAAGCCCTGAAATTAGTATTTCCACCAACAGAGAAAAAACCCAGCACCTTCTGCTTTATTACATATACAGGCAAAATAGCCAAATGAACAAAAATAGCCAAACACATAAAAAAGAAAGAAATAATACCAGCTTTTCGAACAAATAACAACCTAAGCAAATATATTAAAAACAACAAGAGCCAAAATAAAAAACACTTACACAGTGGTGTGTACAAACTTAAGTCAGAAAACTTACATCGGTTAAACTGGTAGAAACTTTATTAAACGAATAGCAGAACAGCAGAACAGAAAAAGGCTTTAAATAATAGAAAAACAGATTCTACATACGCACTTTACCTTCTAGATTATAATCATTATTTTAATGACGAATTTAAAATTCTTCACATTCAAAATAAAGGTCTTAAGCTATCTTTGTTTAAATCTACGAAAATTAACAAATTAAAAAACACAGATATAATTCTGAATGACCAACTTGAGACAAACAGTTCTCCCCTCCTCAACCTATTTCATTAGAGACTATAAGGTGTAAACGCATGCCAAAAATAGATTACTTGAAAAAGGCAATCAGTCGAAACAGGTGTAGTGATAACAGTTTAAAATAAATTTTGTGGAAGTTTGAAAACAAAGTTTTCAGTGTTTTGTTGTTACATCTATTACATATTGTTATTACCAACTTTATTAAATGCAGTTGTTAGATACCTGTATTAAAAAAACGAGTGTGGCAGTCCAGTGGGACTGTCGGTAGAAGTTATACTTCTATACACGCGTTCGCCGTTACAAATTTATATGAGAGTCAATCTGCACAATGATTACATATTTAATGCTATAGGTAAGAGAGAGCAGAAAGAGAAAAAGAATTAGGTATATAGGTATATGGTGCATCGTTTGCTGTATATAAACATTTGACCTGTAATAGGAGTATAGTAAATGAAGGATTATATCAATATTTTAATTAAAATATGTATTTTTATTTATATATATATATATATATATATATATATATATATATATATAAAATGAGTTGAATGGAAAAAAAATTTACACATACTCTGCATTAAAAGTTATTGTTTATTTTGTTATGAATATAAAAATTACAATACAATAAATACACTACAACTTGATTCAATATAATAATACAATATAAATTAAAATGCAATATTTATAAGTATTTAAAACTGCCAATATACATAACTTACTTTACGAAGATAAAAATAAAAAACCAACAACTCGGATTAGGTTGTAAATTTTCGTTTTATTTTAAAATTTAGCATTTTTGCGTATATTATAAATATTTAATAAAATTAACGTGGGGTTTTTAAATATTTCAAAAATCAAAAAGGAAATTCATATTGGGATTCGAACTCACAAACACCAGCGTATGATTGACAGTTCTCGGTCAAACAGTGAATATTTTGAAATACTAAAGCCTAAAATAATTATAAACGTTTAATAAATAATACAAAATATATCACATAAATAATAATATTAATACATATTATAATATATATATATATATATATATATATATACATATATATATATATATATATATATATATATATAAATACATATATATATATATATATATATATATATAAATATATATATATATATATATATATATATATATATATATATATATTATACAAAAGGAACATTTTTATTCTCGAGAGAGGAAGAGAGAAAAAATATATCTTCTGTCTCTCTCTTACTCATTATCTTACATATGTAATGGTTTCACAGATTCGCTCCCATACAAATTTCCAACGCCGACCGTGCGTATAGAAGTATAACTTTAATAATGTCACGAAAAAGATTTTTTAATTACTAATTTCTCTGGTGTAATATTATATAAACAAAAAAAGGAGCATAAACTTATAAGGAATTTTTTGTTTTCGGAAATTTGTAGGGTAGCCAGTGTTTGCTGCTCAGTGTACAGTACACTATTTCTTCTTAAAAGAAAATTTAATATTAATATATTAAAAGCAATATTAACGTATACAATGTATACTTAATTGACTTCAGCCAAGTTTCAAGTTGTACAAGCAAGTACAATATTTGCTAGTCGAGATTTTTTTTCTTACTTACTTCTCTACTCCACTATATAAAAGTTTTAATTTGTTTTTAAAATTACAGTAGCAACTTCAAATGACTTTAATTTATGTTAACAAAAAGTTCAGGAGCATTTTTCCATTTTTAAATTTAAACTTAAATGTACTTCTATTAACTGTAGAGTGTAATAAAGTTGAAATAATTTAGAATTAGATTCTAAGTACTGGCCACTTGAGATTTAATAGTGTGAAAAGTAAAATGGGAACACTAAAAGCATTCTAAAATTATTAAAATAACTATGAATGTAAAAACTTTATAAAGAACATATTATAACATAGTATAAAAAACCTTAGCTGGAAGAGCTACAGAGATAAGCAAATGCAGGTAAATATAAAGGCGAACTCCTTGCGGGAGTTGATACAATGCATTATATGCATTTATGCAATGCTCCATAATTTTAAATTAATTGTTGTACTAAAAAGATTGACTATTTACTATCATTTTTTAAGAATTAACACTCTTTTATTTGTTTTTTTGCTTTGTGCTTAGGAGCATTCTGGCGGTTGCCTGTACTCTTCAATTAATGTGAACAGTGCCGTTTTCGGCTTTCCACATGTTTCTTCTCCAGGAATGTTGTTTTATTCTTGTCCTCTATCTATTATTTTCTTATCAAATTATAAGATATATATAATAATAATAATAAACGTAGATTTTGACGAAGAATGTAGATCCATTAACTAACAGAAAAATGAAGCATATAAGAGACTTCGGCAGCGCAGAACGAGATCAAACCTGAAAGATTATTAAAATCTTAAACTAGAAGAAAAAAGGACGTTTTGAAGGAAAAAAGAGCAATACGAAAACGCTCTAAATGAGATTGTTAACCACCGCAATAGAAAAGAACTACAAAAATTTTAACATAAGATAAACAGCTGCAGAAAACAATTCAAACCCAGAATAACAGCATATAAAGCAGAGATGGTTCCATAATTAGTGACAACGAACAAATAATAAACAGGTGTGCAAATCATTTTGAAGAACTGCTTAGCTACAGTTGTGAAGAAGACCAAATAGAAATTATTTTGCCTGAAATGGATGAAAACGCTCAAGAGTCGCCCCCACCGAAGAAGAAATTACAGAAGCCATTACAAAACTTAAAAAGAACAAAGCCCCTGGTTTGGACAATCTTCCTGCAGAGCTTTTTAAAAATGGTGATGACACCCTTATTTAAACACATGCATAAATTAGTAACCGAAATCTGGCAATGAAAGGAAACGCCGGCAGACTAGAAGTGAGGTGTAATGCACCCGCTTCACAAAAAGGGAGATATTATGGTGTGTGATAATTATAGAAGCATCACCCTACTTAACGTGGTATATAAAGTATTGTCCAACGTGTTGTACAGAAGATTGATCCCCTATGCTAAACAAATAGTTGGGAACTACCAGGGTGGTTTCCGATCCAATAAATCAACAACGGATCAAATCTTGACAGTCAGTGAGATTCTTGAGAAAACGCTTGAGTTTGGCGTCAACATCTACCACATAATCGTGGATTTCAAAGCCGCATACGATTCAGTCAACAGACAAAAACTTCTACATGCTATGGTGGAATTTCAAAGGCCGCTTCATCTTGTTTAACTAACGAAACTTACACTTACAGGCGTAGAGAGTATAGTCAAAATCCAAAACGACTTTTCAATACCCTTCCATAGTAAAAGTGAAATGAGACGGAGATGAACTGTCGTCTCTCTTAGCATCTTGCATTATAAAAAGTAATTCGAGGGTTCCATATTATTACGAATGGTACCATCTTTAATAAATCTATATAAGTATTCGGATATGCAGGTGACATAGAAATTATTGCTAGGTCCACATAATCTCTGACCGAAGCATTTTGATCATTAGGAGCGTTTGCACTGAGAATGGGATTAAAAATAAACGCACAGAAAACCAAGTATATGTATTGTACTAGATCAGGCAACCAGATACCTAGACTATTAATTGATCTAGAACTGGAAGGTGTGAACACCTTGGTCTACCTGGGCTCGCTGCTGACCAAAGACAATAATGTCAGCGAAGAAATTAAAAGAAGAACAGTGCTTGCTAGTAAGTGCATTATAGCTTGAGGAAACAAATGTCCCCCACAATACCAGAAAAATTAAAATTACCATATATAAAACACTAATAAGGCCAATGTTAACATACGGGTCAGAAATGTGGTCACTTACACAGAACGACCAAGAATTGCTTAAAGATTTCGAGAGAAAAATTCTAAGGAAAATATATGGATGAGTCCTTGAGCAGGGTTTATGACGTAGGCGCTACAGAATTTTTGAAGAACCTGACGTTGTCAAATGTATTTAATTAGCACGCCTTCGATTTATATTACATATAATCAGGCGAGATGAAGATGCAATGATCAGAAAAATTTTAGACCAAAGAGGACCAGTGGGAAGACCAGACAGATGAAGGCCAAAACTTAGATATTAAGATAACATAGAGGATGATCTAAAATCCATCGCGGTTAAATCATGGAGAAGAGTTGCCAGAGACAGGGGCGAATGAAGATTGTTCTGAAGAAGGCTTTGGCTCATACCAAGCTGTAATGCTACTGATGATGATGAATACTAAATTGATTCTCCTAGAGACATGGCCAAGGTAGGAAATTGTTCTGTTTTTAACGATGATGAGTATTTCTCATTGTTTACAATTAAGATTATCTACTTTATTGCCGTTGCAATTTTTAATCCAAAAATTAATCTCAAAATATAAATAAACGTTAGTAATTACAGTATTTTTATAGTAATAAAATTATTTTATTTTATTTTCCGCATACTCTATCATCTTTTTTTTTATTTTTTAAGATATTCTACATTAAAGTTACTGAATTATTACGATTTAGTTTTTTACTATAAAAAAATTTATTTAAATAAAATTCGTCTCCAACAGAACATTTCAGTGGCGTCTATCTTTCTTCTCTCCAATTGTCGCAGAGTCCAAGATTCTCATTCGTAGGTCAGTATTGGGAATATTAAGCAGTTTATCAACCTCATCTTTATCGTCCTTGAAATTTGACATTCCTTCCATATTTTGGTCATTTTTGCTGCGGCAACTTTTGCTAGATCACATCTACATTTAATCTCTTCTTGTAATGACCCTGTGTTTGTGATTAATAATTCCAGATAAAAATATGAGCTCACAACCTCGAACCGGTCAATTGTGGTTATGTGTGGATGATTGTTGTGTAGTCTATCCACTATCATGATCTTTGTCTTTGATATGTTTAATTGCAGACCAAATATTTGAATTTCGTTTTTGATCAGTCGTATAAGTTCCATCAGCTCTGCTTGACTATTTGCAAGAAGGGCTGTGTCATCTGCGAAACGTAGGTTGTTTAGTTTATGACCATTTATTGAGATGATCTTTTCCCATCCCTTAAGTACTCTTCGAATAATATACTCTCCATATATGTTGAATAATTGTGGAGATAGTATACATCCTTGTTTGACACCCAACCATGTTTTAATATAAAACGAAAAATGTAAAAAATCAGTTATACCGCTTAAAAAATGAGATTGAAGACAAAAGCGCAATGTTGTTGTTTTGACAAAGGTTTCGGATTGATAGTCTAAGGCCAAAGATCCACGAAAATCCAAACTACTATATTTTTCTAAGAAAATTGTTTAAAATTGAAGAAGTTGTTCGCTATGTTTATCATATCCTACGTTTATTTTACAAAATAAACAGTAAGTCCAAAGAATATAAAAATTAACTACCAAACTAACCAGATGTATATATCCTTCAACAGTCATGGGAAAGTCTTTCGAGAAAAATATTCATTCGAAAAAATCGTCTATTAACTTTTAGGGCTCTATTTTTACTATTCAAGTATACTCAGCAACATTCCACATTATTCCAAAACCAAATTAAAATTATTTTTAATTATATATATTTTAGCAATAAAAAAATTATAACACTCTTTTTACCAGATTCCATCATTTTCAGCATGAATAGACTAAAATTTAATAAGAGACGTAAAACGAGTATCCAAATCCCAACAGAAGCCCATATAAATACATTTTATCAACTACATAATCGAATTTAGATCAATTTAATTACAATTTCCTTGTTTCAGCCGGTCGAAGATCAGAAAGCACAATGAGATGGCCAGTGACATCTACACCATTAGTGATCCTATTGACTTTCGGATGCTATACGCGATTAGCTGCCGGAGTCCATCTGGGATTGAGATATCCTGAGGACGAAGACGAATCATTCTTGGATAGAAATTCAGTAGGAGGTAAATGTAATTTGTAGTTGACTTTTAAAATAGAATTCGAGCTTTAACGACTTTTTTGTTTCTTTCTTTTAGTACTTTTAAACAAACTAGAAATTCGTGGGCTTCTGCGTAAATTATTAGATAGTTACTATTTACGTCAGCAGACTAACAAGGGTAACATATTTAAATCTTCGTAGATGTTTGTGTAACTATATTGTTTAAAGCAATGATAACAACTGCATCATCGGTATTCTTCAAGTGTCCGTTCTTAATTATTAAAATTAAACTTCATCGTGACAAATTGATCCTTCTCTTATAGGATTCTTAAAATGTATTAAATATGTTTTCTCATGATACTACTTTTAAGTTCATTAACCCGTAACCGGTTACATGGAGTCTAAGCGACTCTTTTTATCAAGCGTTTTATATTTCTTCGTATAAACTGTAATAGATCATCGACCAAGTACGTCACGATCGGTTAGTGTTCTTCTTCTTCTTGTGCCGTCTTCTAACGAAGGTTGGCGATCACTTCTTTAAACGCTTCTCGATCTTTTGAAACGTGAAATATCTGTTCAACACTGATGTTAGTACAATCTCTGATATTCCTTAGCCAAGATTTCTTTTTTCTTCCCAAGCCTTTTCTTCCCTCTACTCTACCTTGCATGATGACTTGTAGCAGAGAGTATTTATCGTTTCGGAGTCTGTGGCTCAGATACGATGTTTTTCTTATTTTAATTGTGTTCATAAGCTTTCTGCCATGTCCAACTCGTCTTAACAGTTCCTATAAATACGCCTATATAGCCAAATTTCGAATGCCTTAAATTTTTTTATAGATTGGGCTTTCAGAGTCCAAGCTTCTACCCCATATAGTAGTTGCGACCAAACATAACATTCGACGAACCTTAATCTGATGGCCATACTCAATTTCTTCTTTGTAAACATTGACTTGTATTTTATAAAACCTTTTCGAGCTATTTCTATTTTGACCTTTATCTCCTACTCTTGATCTAACTGTGAGTTTATAATTGCTCCGAGGTATTTATATTTGTCGACTCTCTCTAGGGGTTTACCCTCCTATGTCAGTTGTAGGTATGTTGTCAACAGGGTTTTCTGAGATCACCATGTATTTGGTTTTATTTATATTCATTTTTAGTCCCATCTTTTTGCTTTCTCTGTTAATGATTTCCAGGAGAGTTTGTAAATCGTCTATATTCTCTGCCATGATTGCGGTATCGTCTGCAAATCTTATGTTATTAATGATGCTCCCTCCAATCCTTACACCTTCAGTTCTTTCCCATACTGCCTCCTGAAAAATTAGTTGGGAGTACACATTAAATAATTGTGGCGACAGCACACATCCCTGTCTGACTCCTCTTTGAATTACCACCTGGTTTGTCTCACTATCTTCCACCCGTACGACCGCTGTTTGATTGTAGTACAGATTTCTGATTAAATTAATATCCTTGGGATCTAGGTGTATGTGTTTCAATGCATGTATGAGTTTACCATGTTGGACTCTATCAAAAGCTTTTTGGAAATCTATATAACACATGAATACGTTTTTATTATATTCCCTGCATTTTTGTAATAGTACCGTCATTGCGCACAGTGCCTCTCTTGTTCCCATTCCACATCTAAATCCAAACTGTGTATTGTCTAATTGTTCTTCACATTTTTTATATATACGCTGCTAAATAACTTTGAGTAGTATTTTTAAAGTGTGGCTCATAAGGCTAATTAATCGGTACTCATCGCCAAATTTAGGATTATTTTTCTTGGGTAAGGGTAAAAAGATAGATTTTAACCATTCATCCGCGATTTAAATATTGTGGTATATTTTATTAAATAATTTAGTTAGAAACTCTATATTTTCACCATTCAGGATTTTTAATATCTCTACAGGAATTTCATCGGGACCTAGCGCTTTACCACATTTTGAGATTGAGTATTACCACTTTTGAGTACCCGGTTAGTGTTACAGACCCAAAATTTAAAAAGAAAGTGTTACATTGGGTCAATAGTTTGGACTTTGAATATAGTGAGATTGATGATATCGTCCAGAAGAACACAACGTTGGCCAATGGCTATATTTTACAAAATACTAGATACGAGTACAGTTAAGCTTTCGTTATGTATCAGTTTTATAGAGAATCCAAACCCTTAGACAGAAAAGATTTTATAAAGGTCCTGGTTAAAATTGTAATTAAAGCACACATGAAACAACGAATGTATAACAGTAGAATCCCGCCAGAAATAAGAGAGACCATAATGCGAATACTGTGCGTGGTTGAACCCCCTTTTATTCAACAAGATCAGTTAGCAGTTCGAAAATATTGCTACATTTGCCCATCGAAACTTCATAAGAAGGCATCTTATTTATGCGTCTGTTATAAAAAACCCATTTGCTTGACTTTTTCTCAAAAAATAGGCAGAAATTGTAACGTTGAAAAAGAATACAAAAATAATCCCCTTTTTTTGTAAAAAGAATACAAAAATAATCCCCTTTTTTTGTCCTTATTTACTCCCTGCACGATCCGTTACGTTTAGACTACTGATGATAATTTTTATTACCATCGATTATTTAATATCTGATATACCTAATAATAAAACAATTTGTATAACTAAATTTAGAAATATTAACAAAAGAGATTAAGTTTTGCGACGTAACAGCCTACTTTAGTTATGTGCAACTTTTGACAAAAATGTTAATAATAAGAATAGTTAGTAACAGAAAGAACTAAAAAGGCAATAAGATATTGCAAAAATGCCTAAAGAACAGATTATTATAAACAATGTGATAAAATAATTATTTAAATTTGAATGAAACCAGCATATTTATGATGAGCCCCGGAGACTCCACGTCACCGATTATGTTCCTAAAATTGGACGTCACTTATTACGGGTTAATCTGTCCCCGCATGATGAGATATCAAAGTTTACATCTTTCCATTCGAGAAACATATTTATATAGTGTTCCTATTTTAAGTATTTTAATACTGCTTAGAATTGTTTGTTTGAGTGTGAATAAATTTGGGCAAAGTTGATGAAGTTCCTATGTAAAATATGTCAGTATTATATAAAAAAAAGTAAAAGATGATACATTCTTAAAGCTGTTAATAAGATAATTATAATAATAATTTTGTATATCTTAATATATAAACACTGTGATAAATACAACTAACGAGAACCTCACAAACTAAGTTTTGTCACAAAAGTGACAAATTTCATTCGTATACATAATTATAAGACAAACCAGTTATTAACCATAAATTGAATAACGAAACAACATAAAATAATATATAATTACTTAAAATTTGAAAATAATGAAAGAAAATACACACGGAAAATGAATTTCCTGTAGTTGGTTTTTTAAAATAAATATCAAAATTTATTTTAATCATTTATGAAAGGACTACCACTATAAAAGAGCCATTTTGGACAATATCACATCACAAACCGTTTTCGAAATGACTATTTCATTATCACTGTTTATCCTAAAATAAGTATTACCACTTTAATTACAGCAAACGTGAAAGTTAAATTTTGACTGGGTTTTATAAAAAAATGCATTTTATTACTTACTTAATTTTATATTTTGGAAGCCACTAAATATCTGGGTAAAAAACTTTTAAATATTGGTAAATTGATTTTAAGTTAAATTATTGCTGATACTTTTCAAGGATGTTTAAATTATAGACGGAATTCACTTTACAGCAACGTAGGTATACAACACTGGGGTTGATGGCCCTTAGAAAAACTTAGTCAAGTTGAAATTTTAATCATTTGCTATCAAAAAGTCCTCATGCAAATACCTCCAGTGTTGAAACCCTGCCATATGCTGCCCACAAGTCCCAAAGGGTTGTTTTATATTATTATGACTTTTTTAAAGGATATTTTAAATAATTTTTTTAAAGAAAATAGTTGAAAAAACTGTACAAATTACAGATTACAGATTACAACTGGGGCGGCTCTAAGTTTAACACAGTGCGACCTTTACAGTTTTATTGTGCTTTATTTCTCACTTATCACTCTCACCGCTAATAATATTTTAAATTATTTTGTCATTTGCCAAAACTATATTATTTTGTTAAATGACGTAATAAATGGTTTTCAACTGTCATTTTAATTTTATTAGAACCCCTTTATTTTCAGACCCCAATTTATTGCAGTGTACATTAATATAACACTTACATAAGTACGATTATTGTTATATATGGTGTACCGAGTTTAACATTTATGTACACTTGGATTTAGGTTTTGAGTGGATGCTGGATGGACAAAGCCATGAAAAATTAGAAAAGAAGCATTGTTTTGGGGTATTATTTGCTACAAATTCTTGTAATACGTGATTTATTGCTCGCCGAGACTTAACAGAAGCCGAATTTGAAGAACAGTTAATAATAGAACTCTGACGTTAATAAGTTTTTGGATAACTGGGACATAAGCGATAAAGATATGGATGACTCTGATGTTGACCCACATTATAACGCTTTCATCAATGAAGAAAGTTCTGACTCTCATGGTTCTAATAGCGATAAAGGTGGTCTTGGTCCATTAACAAAACGTTCTCGAAAAAATCGTAGTCAACAAAATAGTGCCGCAGTCAATGATTCTCTATTCCATACCCCTCCTATCAATGAACAGACTAATATTGTTACACTTAACAAACCTTTTTCCAATAATTATCTAGTCAATAACCCTTCAGTTCGTCCTTGCGTTAATAATTCTCGCAACGTATCAAATTTAATATAGACAGACCCGGTAGGAAACCATACACAATTTAGGTTTGCTGAAAAAGCATGAGTGGACCCAACTGTTTGTGGAATGTTGGCTGTGACTCACCAACTGTTTCTAACAGATGACGTAATAAACGATATGGTTCAGAAAACAAGTTTATATGCCACTAAAATTTTACTGAATGTAGATGCTGATCCCTGGTTACGGCTTTACGAGTTGTTTCCAATTGACCAAAATGAAGTAAAGCGGCTCCATTGACCTAAATGGTTGAATTATTGAGAATGGTCAAAGTGTCAAAGTTAGCTGATTACTGAAGAGATTCTGGCATTTTGCTGACAACGACCAAGTTGTACCAGGCAATCGCCTCTGCAAAATTGATATTTTTTTTTTAAATGTGTTTCCAATTTCCAAGGCACTTACACCTAGAGAGAAGATAGGCATTGACGAAACCGTAGTTCCTTGGAGGGGTCGACTAATTTTCCGACAGTACTTACCAAAGAAAAGTCATCGCCATGAGATCATACTGTACAATCTATGCACAGATAGAGGATTTACGTAGAACATGTCTGTATATGTGGAAAAAGAAAAGACTGATAATATATCAGCAACTGAAAATATTGTTGTAACTTTAGTACAACGACTTTTAGACGAAGGTAGGATACTTTACATGGAAAATTGCTATACGTCCATATTCCTTAAGTTTACATTAATTAATCATCAAACGGACCTTGTTTTTAACACTTCGTTCCAATCGAAAATATATATGTAAATAATTTAGGAAAAAAGGAGCAATAACTTCAATGAACGATTTTCGAATTGAAAATTGAAACGTTAATAAACTTATTTTAAACATTAATTGTAATTTATTCCCATAAAAATAGTCATTACTTTAAGATGCTACAAGAACATAGCTTCAGAACAGTATTACTATTTTCGTTGAGAATAAATTAAAACTTAAAAAAATCTGGTTTGTTCATTTTACTTAATCTCGTAAGTGGAATTCGTCAGACGCCAACGTTATACATACTAGAATGATGTCACAGGCCAAAAAATTAATATGCCATACGAAATTCGCTATAGGTGTAACAGTTTGGATATGCCAGCGTTTTAAGTGAAACGCTGCTGAAAGTGTATATTAATGTTACACGCTTCTCAATACAGAGTGTACATTATTTAAAAACTTGGTAACGAGAGTGATAAATCTTCCCATCTAGTCTTATTCTTTGAATAAGCTTCTACAGCCTTAAGAAAAGTCCATTTATATAGACTCATGCTTCCAGTTTTTTCTCTTTGAGTTCTCGAGACCACAACCTTGTGAGGTAACCTTTTTATTTAATTCGCTAAACTGTTTACTGATGACATTATTAAAAATATTGTGGTATGTACCATTATGCAAACAGAAAAGACGTATTTAAATTACAATTGCGAAAGAGATGCCAAAAATACAATCAAATCTGAAATAGGGCAATTACTATTTTTTTAACTGGGCTTAAAAAAAAGGTCACACACATTTTTTGGAATTGTGGACAACTGATGAAATGGGATCAGAAATTTTTAGAGCTTGTATTAGCTGCAACTGATTTTTATTTCTCGTATATGCTCTTATGTTCGACAATAAAGATACAAGAGCTCAAAGAAAAGTTACTAACAAACTTGCCCCTATACGATTTATGCTGGACTGCTTTTCCGACAATTGTTGTAACAGCTACACATTAGGTAAACATCTGACAATTGACGAATTTCTTATGCCGTGTCGAGAGAGATGCAGCCTTTTACAGTAAATTATTATTCCAAATAAGCTAGCAAAATCCAACAAGAGCTCCAACAGTGAAATAGTAGGGAGATATGGAGAAGACATTCTGAACGACAATGGTCAAAGATTAATAGATTTTTGCGAGGCACATTCTTTGAAAATATTAAATGGTTTCTTCCCCCATAAGAATATACACAAATTTAGATGGACGCAGCCAACCAGGAATTTAAAATCAATAATTGACTATTTCATTCAGCGTTAAGATTCTAAACTAAAAACGAAGGACGTGAGGGTGTTTAGAGGGCCAGAATGTGGAAGTGACCACCATATGATTATTGCAAAATTAATGGTGACATTTAAGAGAGAACAATTAAGTAACAAAAATAATGAAGTAACAGACATAGGAACAACCATAAAAAACGTAAAATATATCCTGGAAAGCTTTAAACAAGATTCGACAAACTTCTTATATAAAATTAGAATAGCTCGAAAAATAAAAATAAAAGAAACAAAGGACTTAGACCCTCAAAGTCTGTATGAGGTAATTAAAAAATATATTCACGAAGCAGCAAATAAAGCACTGGGAAAATTGAAAATCGGAAAAAAACCTGAATGGTTGTCAACGGAAATAGAAGAAAAAGTTCTCAAGAAAAAACAAGCATATCACATATGGCTTCAATCCAAAGATCCTCAAGACAGAGAAATATACGCCAAATGGAATAGAGAAGTTAAAAAAGAAGTGGATAAGGCGAAAAATGTAAACTGGGAGGCTAAGTGTGATGAACTGGACAGATTTATGAGTGGAACAAAAGTGGCATAAGCTTGGAAAACATTAAAGCAGTTTAGGAAAAATGAGAAAAATGAAGACAATCTTATAAAGTTAAATGAATGGGAAGAATATTAAACGAAACTGCTGAAAGAGGATAGAGTAGCGTACAGATGGGACAAGATAAGGGAATTAATAGATAATATAGACGAAAAACAGAAAAACTTTATAATAATATTTTCTGAATTGACGTAAACCTTAAAAGAGGATAAAAACGGAAAAGCCGCAGGGCCTGGAGTCATTCCCATAGAGCTGGTTAAATATGAGCCGACTGTTCTTTTAGAATTAATAATAGACCTTTTTAATTAAGGTATGTGTGGAGACCAGGAAATTCCTAAAGATTGGAATAAATCTCATATAAGCTCCATATATAAGAGAGGGAATAAAAGAGGCTGCTCCAATTATAGAGGTATTAGTGTGACGAGCTCTGTGAGCCGGTTGTATGGCAGAATATTAAAGAATAGGGTTAAAAGACAGATACAAGATATTGAAGAACAAAGCGACTTTCGTACCGGGAGATCCTGCCTTGATAATATATTTATCCTACGACAAATAATTGAAAAGCGTGTAGAAAGAAGTAGAGAGACCCATTTGTTATTTATAGACCTTGAGAAAGCATATGATAGTGTCCCGTTAAAGAAAATGTTTGAGGTCCTCGAAAGATACGGATTGGATTCGACGTATATCCGAGCTATATATAAATTGTACGAAAAGGCAGTTAGTTGTGTAAAAATTGGAACCAGAACTTCAAATGAATTTAACGTCACTAAAGGCCTAAAGCAAGGATGCTGTTTGTCACCGACACTCTTTAAAATATACGTCCAAGAGGCATTGAGGAGTTGGAGAAATAAATATAGATTTATGGGCATCGAAGTGGGACAAGAAACTCTGTATAGTATGTCATGCCAAATGGGGGCTTACTGTAGACATAAGCAAACGGAATATTTAAAAATTGGAGGCAATACCACAGATCTAAGGCTTGAAAACGCAGTCTTAAAAGGTTGCAACCAGTATAAATATCTAGGATGCATCATATCAGCAGATCGCAGAGTTAAGATAGATGTACAAAACCGAATAACCCAAGAGAAAAAATGCATCCGAATAATGAATTCATTACTGTGGTCTAATAATATAAAGATGCATACCAAACTTCGTGTGTACAGAGTGATTGTAGAACCGATTACCACATATGGTGCCGAATGTTGGACGATGACAGAGAATGAACGAGATAAAGCAAACGTTGTGAAAATGAATTATCTTAGAAGGTCATGTCGAGTATCGAGAATAGAAAGAATCAGGAATGAGGAAATACGAAACCGTACAGGAATTAAAGATACTCTTTCAGATAGAATACAAGGAAGGCAATTACAATGGTATGGTCACGTGATGAGAATGGAGGAGGAGCGGTGGCCAAAGAAATCCTTAATATATGTTCCGCTAGAAAAAAGGAAAAGGGGAAGACCACCAAATTCCTGGAGAAGAGAAATTACAAAAACAATGCAATCTAGAGGTTTAGAAGAGGGAGATTGAAGAGATAGGAAAAGATGGAGGCTGAAATGCGGGAAGCAGCAATCGCCGTAGGACCCCGTTATATGATGATGCTAGCAAAATATGGGATAAAAGAATTTGTGTTGTGTGACTCACAAACATTTTGTAAGCGGTATCAAGTTATACTGTGGATAACAACCATAGGGACCTTAACAACACTCGAATAAGCCAGAGGATATTGCACAACGATTAGTTAAAAAATGGAACGGAAAAAACCGCAATCTAACTTGTGGTAACTGGTACACCAGTTGTAAGTTAGCAATAGATTTGTTAAAAAAAAAACTTCAATAGTTGAACAAATAAAAAAATAAAAGAGAGATCCCAAACAATTTTTTACCCAATAAAAAATGAATAGAAGGTTAATCTCTATTTGGGTTTTAACAAGAATCTGCACGTGTATCATTTGCTCCAAAAAAGAACAGACCGGTTATTTTACTTTCCGCGATGCATTATGATTCTTCTATAGATCAGGTCACCAATAAGCCCAATATTATTATAGACTACAATTATCATAAAGGTGATGTTGACGCCGTAGATAATAT
Organism: Diabrotica balteata; assembly: GCA_918026665.1. Lineage (NCBI taxonomy): Eukaryota > Metazoa > Arthropoda > Insecta > Coleoptera > Chrysomelidae > Diabrotica > Diabrotica balteata. The sequence goes on along the minus strand of OU898283.1, from coordinate 49,610,058 downwards.
TTTCTCTATGTATTCAGTGGCAAGACGTACCTGTAGGTGGCCTTTGCACTTTGTTATATTTTGTCAGATGTTGAATGGGGCATTGATAAATAGTAAAGTAATATTTAATTTTGCTCACTTCGCCAGTCGAACCAACTTTAAAAGAAATTTTTTAAAATCGTTAGAAATATCATTGATGAAACCACATCTTTTAGAACGAGCTGAAATAAATACTTTGCCATTCAACATAAGACTTTTTCTAAACACATATTAGCAGTCTCAAATAGTTCAACGGAATGACGAACCGCCACCAAAAGTACGAGAAAGGTGTTTTTTCTTGTGGTAGACAGAAAAACCGGACTATGACGATAACATGCAACATTTGTCTCAAATAAGTCAGCAAACATCATTTTGTTGCTGTTGTTCTTCTTCTTCGCATGCCATATCAGATTTATCCGACGTTGGCGATCACCATTGCGAAGGCTTCTCGATCTTCTGCTAAACATTCACGAATATTTTTTAACCAAGAAACTTGTTTTCTTCCTACACCTTTACGGCCCTCTATTTTCCCTTTAAGGATTAGTTGAAATATTTTATATCGACTTCTCCTTACTATATGTTCCAGATAAGACATTTTTCGATGTTTAACAGTCTTTAGCAGTTCTCTGTCTTTATTAACGCTCCTAAGTACATCTTCATTAGTTTTCCTTGTTGTCCAAGGTATTTTCAACATTCGTCTATGAACCCACATTTTCAATGTTTCAATTTTGTTCCTAATCGATAGTTTTAACATCCACACTTCTGCACTATACAAAAGTACAGACTGTTATTGCAAAGAAATGGTTGGTCTGTTATCACAGTTCCCAAATATGTCATTTTGTGAACTTTCTTAACTTGGACTCCGTTTAATTGAGGCTTTGCATCGGTATGTGGGTCACGACTAAACACTAAAAATTTGGTTTTGTTTGAGTTTATTTTAATGCCTGCCCATTTCCTCTCCTACCTCGTGAATACGATCAAGCAGAATTTGAAGACCTTCAATATTATCTAATAGAATTACTGTATTATCTGCATATCTAATCACATTAAGTAGTTCCGCGTTGATTTTTATTCCATATGGTTGTCTCTCTAGTGCCTTTTTAAATAGCTGGTCCGAGTAAACATTGAACAATGTTGGCGACAAAATGCAACCTTGTCTGACTCCTCGTTGTATGGGGATTTCATCGGTGTAGTTATCTCCAATTTTTACGATAGCAGTTTGATTCCAGTACCAATTTTTTATAAGACGAATATCCTTGTCATCATATCAACGTCCTTAATGACCACATCGATGCTTAATATCAATTCGACATTGACATTAATAGAACACTCATAAATAATTACACACCGGAGCACATATTGAAAACAAAAGAGATGTATAAAGAAATAAATAAGAAATTGCAAAAGAGCAAGCAGAAAAATGTTAAAAAGATAAACGAAAAACGACACTCACCGATAACATATAAACCCAGCACGAAAATCTACATTCGAAAAACAGTAAAACTAAACAAACTGCTTCCCAGATTTTCATCCAGAAAAACAGCAATCCTGTTACTGTTGATACCCAGGATACTACGGTGCATAAGAAAAATATCAAACATCAACTACCAATAAAAACTAACCGCAAAAATACTTTACTGATGTATCTCAGTAACAGCCCAAGAAGTAAAAATTCAGGACCTTCAAAACAATCCAGGAATCCTTGCAGTTAAGTTTGGAAAAGCCAGAATCAACTAGCATCCATGATTTCATTCACTATTTTGAATTAAAACCAATAGCACAAGAAATAGAAACATTGAAATATCAATATAAAACTACAACCAAAGCTATAGAAAATGGACTAAGCCAGCCGTACTTAGCCGTAGCCAGATTAAGAAGACGCAGAAAAATACGATGCCCATCACCAAAATGTAATTAACAACATCAATAAATAAGTAAGCCTGAATAAGAAAATAATGAACAACTATAACAAGACATTGGCTCTACTAACCCACAATGAAGAGATAATAGCCGTAGATACCACCAACTTCCGAACAGACTTGAAAAATTCGTTTTTGATTTCAACCATTACATGTAAGTTTGAAACGTTTTAGACCAGATGAATGTAGCCTTACAAACCATTATACAAAAAGGAATATAAATTTTAACATTGTGATATACCAGCCATACTCTACTTGCTTTGTTGTTATCTCTAGTCCATTGTCTATTTTTTTTTTCTAAAGGAAAGTAGTGACAGAAGTTGTCAGTTTTTATCGTTCCCCGAATAGGTCTTCGACATATGTTTTTTCATGTCTTAAGTTTTGCTGCTGTATCCATCTTTATATCTTTATTGTTACCAGTCAGCACATTCGCGTTTCTGTTGTTCTTCTCTTGAACATTTTTGTATATAAAAAATATTGGAATAAATTCAAACTTCTCACATATACTGACATCCTTAAAAAACAAACCAGTTAAAAATCTTCTTCTTCCAGTGCCGTGACTTACTGTACGTTGGGATCAACCGTTCATATTTTTCATCGCTAGAGGTGTTATTCTTTGTGTTTTATATCCATTAATCAGTGGCGGCTTTTGGGGTAGACAGGATAGGCTAGGCCTACCCAATAATTTTAGGAGCTTTAAAATTGAAAAACATATATTTAAAAATTATGGTAATGCATGTAAATAACTTTTAAATGTACTAAATCACTCAATACATTAGCGTCCGTTAAAACAACTTTGTTATTATATTACCACAGAAAGCATCGAATCGTATTCAGGCATTTTAAATATCATTAATAGGCCCAATCGGAACTGGTCGACCCAGCTCACATAAGATCCCCGTACAAAAACCGTTTGAAGCAGCTTGCCAGACAACGATTTGTTTTATTTTTTTATATTTTTAAACAAATAACACAATTGCAAACAAGTGCACGGATGCCCAAATAAATTTAAAAATATTCGTAAAATTCAAAAAAAACACATTTGCATGATTTCTATATCGCCTGATTGTATGAAATTTATATATGACCACACTGTCGACAAGCATTAGTTAAATTTTCACTGTTATCTGTTATTTACTAGTTGCACTAGTTGTTTGGCCGATCGAGGTTGATTTTTTAAAATTCTTCTTGGAATAGTGAGATCGTTTTATACCTGATACATAAAAGTGAGTTTTTCTGATGCTTTACCAGGTTGCAGTAATAGTAATGTTGACAGTGAGTGCTTGGACATTGTTGTTTCACTATTTGAATCGCCATTATTTAGAATAACTGAAGTTGGTGGAAAAAAAAATTATTATAAATGAATTAAAGGCCTACTCCAACGTATTGACCTAAAAGATGGGAAAAAGGCGCGTACTTTTAATTGTTCTTGGTATGATGCCTATAAATGGTTGTTTGGAAGTATTAGGAAAAACAGACTATATTGTTAGCCGTGTTTGTTATTTTCTAATAAGAAATGTTTATGGAATTGTGAAGGATACTTTGATTTAAAAAATATGTCTGACTCCTTAAAAAAACATTTCAGTTGCAAGGAACATTTAAGTAATTTCCTGTTCTTTAAGGATGTACAGAAGAGGGCGTTGTGTTCGCAATTTGCTAGATAAAAAACTAAAAATCGCAAAAATTAAATTCAACGCAGAAGTTAAAATAAACAGAGAAATCATTAAAAAATTAGTCTCCTTAACTTGTACATTAGCGAAACAGGAACGGGTTTTCCGTGAGCACGACAAAATCTGATGATTTCCTAAATCCTGGAAATTTTAAAGCGATTTGGGAATTAATATTAAAATCAACTCCAGAACTAAATGGTTACTGGCAAAAAAAAACGATACAAAACGAACTAATCGATCTAGTGAAAGACGAAATTCATATTTTTATCTAGAACGCCATAAATAACTCCACAGTTTTTGGATGCATTATTGATGAAACAACCGATATTACTGAAAGGGCACAATAGTATGCAGATTAGTGGACACAAAGGCGTTCAAGAATATTTCTTTGGTTTTTTTGATCTAGGGGAAGACCGAAGTACTCCAGCGTTATGTGACTTACTGTTTAGTGTAATTAGTAAATTTGACTGTAAAGCTAAATTAATTGCTCAAACCTACGATGGAGCTATGTCCGGGCAACTTAATGGACTTCAAAAATTAGTGAGAGATTCTGCACCATAAGCAATATTTACCCATTGTTTCGCTTACCGCCTCAACTTAGTTTTAGAGTAAAGTTGCTCCAACATTACAACAGTCAAAATATTTTTCTCACGCTTCAAGGAATTCCTGCTTATTTTCACCAATCGTCCAGACGATCCTATTTTTTAAATAAAATACTTGGAAAACGAATTACCACAAATAGTGAAGTAAGATGGAATTCAAATGCAAAAGTAGTATATGCTGTGTCACAAGAAAGAAAAACAATTGGGACAAGTCTTTCAGGACATAATGAATTGCCAAGAATCGGAATGGACAATATTATCACTGAATTAGAGCAACGTTTCCCGGGTTACAAAAAGTTTCAATAACTTGAATTGGGCGATAATAAAAGATTCACAGAATATAGCGCTAAATTTACGATGTAATTTGCTGTCTTGGCCTACCCAAAATTTTACCACACCAGCCGCCACTGTCATTAATGCTGTTTTCTTCCATATATAGGTAATACAGATCAGTATATTGCAATAATTGCAGACGAAAAAAACTAATTAAAAGAATTGTGAATGCACATAATAACCAATTTATAAAACAATGGACAACACTAGTTGAAATAAAAAACTACTTTTAGCATAGCAGTTAAAATTTTAAAGAGCAAAATAACGGTTTATAATTTCTGTTTTTGCTTGTTGTTTTTGCAAATCTCTATAAATGTAAATTGGAAAAGTGCTCGATTATCATACACAAAAGCTTTCGTTACTCACGAGTTAAATATTGTTTTTGCACATTTAAATGGTTTTATCAAAATAGAAAATAATCCAAATAATTTAAAAAGTATATATGAAAAATTCAAAAGTATACAAAAATATATGCGAGAATTCATATGTCCGAGAATTCAGTACAGTGTTGGGCCATTCACATACGGATTTAAATATGTTAAAGCAGTACTGACTAAAACATTTTAATTTTGTGAGATTTTAATTTTTTTTAATAATGTTATAATCATGAATATATACTTTTAGATTGCAAATAATATACTTCAACAAAATGGCGGGGCAATAGTGTATAAAGATTCGGCAATAATAAGATGAAATTATCCTACCTTTCTATTGATACAAAGTGAAATCAAATAAAGATATCTTCTTTCTACGTTCTCTGTTTATTTAGCGATATGTTATTCAGACCCAAGTGTTGTAAAAGCAGGGACGTGCGGTATTTCTTTTGGATTGCTGCTTTATTGGGGAACACGAAATTTTAAAAAATTTTAAGCGATGTAAACTGTGTATAAACTGTTAAAAAGTGCATATTAAAGTGGTACCTTGGAAGTCATTCTGCTTAGGAAACTACATTCGGATGCAAAAAAATCGAACGGAGAAAATTTTGGTCAAATTCGAAGTATTTTAATTTTTTTAAATTTTAGTCCTATTTTGATGATTTTTTTAGCACACTTTATAAAAATTCATAAATTTTATTTTGAGGGTATTATTAAAATTTTGTATTTAACTTATTATACGGGGTAAATTAAAAACCATCTATTCTAAGTATTATGTTTTTTGTTTTAAGTAAAAATATAGATTATTTCATCTTTAGGAGCGAAATGACTTTGTAAACCACAATTTACGACTTTTCCTATTATAACCATTATCTCTTGTATTAGTTTCTAAGACGACAATGAGGGCTTTGATGACTGATATCAAAGAAATTTCATATCGACATCTCACTGTATTTAAATAATGATTAAAAACAACGACATGATCTTGGTTTTAATAAACAATAATAACAATAACAAAGCATAAAAAACAACTTAAATGTAACTTAACCTAAGTACCCAAATAGCAAAGAAAAACTACAAAAATATAACTTAATATTTTGTATTGCCTCCCCTAGCCTCTATAACTGCCTATACACGTCGGCGTATGCTATCTATGAGGTTGCGAATATCATCTTGTTGGATGTTTTGCCATTTCTTTTTCAGTTCATTTTATTAATACCAACTTCCTTTAAATATTACGTGATATACATTGCAGAGTTGGGTCGCGTATTATCTTGCATTAATAGAAAATCACCGATTTATTGAGAAAAGGAAATTTCCTCAATATACCGGTGTGCAGTCAACGAACCGTCAATAAATACCAATTCAGTGTGCGCCTCTCGGAATATTTCTGCCCATATCATCAACAAACCCCCTCTATGGCTAACGCGGGGACTGAAAGCGCTCTCAGCAAATCTCTCTCCAGTTCGACTCCATACTCGTTCTCTCCCATCTGATGAGTGAAAACAGTATCTAGACTCATCCGTAAAAAAAACATTACTCCATTGTAATAAATTCCAATGTAAATGTTCCCTGTAAAATTGTAGTTTAGTCACTCTGTGCCATGGAAACAATTTGGGTCCATGCGCTGGTCTGCAACTTTGCAAACCAAATTCATGTAATCTTCAACAACTGTAAATACACTTAAATTATTGCCTCGAAGGTCTTGAAGCTAAATTCTTGTTTGCACCGCTGTTAAATGACGATCCCACAAAGCGTATAAAACTCATATAAAACAATCGTCTAAAGCGGTAGTTTTGAGCTTCTTGCCACTTCTTGCTTTACTCTTGTTTATTCCAGTTCGTATAATACGTTCCACTACCCTTTGGATGGTAAAACGATGATTGTGTAGTACTCCAGCCACATATTCGTAATTTCGCCCATCTTCAAAGTAACGGCCTTATCACAATCTTCGACACTAGGAACCATGATCAATCATAGATAAATAAAATGTAAATGTTAATATGACATAATGATAACAGTTACCAAAGCCACCTCGTCATATTATAAAGTAACTCCAAAATAATCCTAAAAAAAACAGTCCTAAATTGTGAGTTGCAAATTCATTTGGCTCTAAAAAATGAACCAAGGCATATTTTGACGTAAAACAAATAAACAATGCTAAAAAGATATTGTTGCAAATAAAAACTTAGGAACTTAGGTGTCACGAAAATTCGCAAATGGAATTATTCCACAGGATGTTTCAAAGTTAGGATAATAAAACCACGTTTTAATGAACTCCGTGCAATAGGTCAAATATAAAATTTTATTAAAAAACTGACTATACCAAATTAAAATTAATAAATTCTTACATAGCGTGCTAAATAAATCATTAACATAGGGCCAAAAATACAAAAAAAAAATTGAAATACTTTGAATTTGACCAAAATTTTCTCTGTTGCGTTTTTTTTTTGCATCTGAGTACATAAATCTGTTCAGGTTTGCTTTTAAATAAATCTAAATGTTAAAGAAATGTAATACAATAAAATAAATTGGTTGCAGTCTTAAATCTTAGTGCTGTCGAGTCAGTTATCCATACATTTGAAAAATTTATCAGTGTCAATTAAAACTAAAAAACAATTCATTATCAGATTCGTCTTATCAAAGTACAATGACACAAGAGTAAGATCAAAGCTACCGTTGAAGTATTGTTCGGAAAACAGAATTCCTCTATGAGTATAGCTGTGCAAATACCGTTTCTTAGAAAGGTTATCATTACCTCGTGCAAGTTAAAATGTTTTCAGTACTTCGTAATGTTTTGATTAACTTTAACGACATTTGATGTTAACAGGACCATGATGCAAATTTACTTGAAATATACATTTCCTGGACGTTTAGTTAGTACAAGAAGTACAGTTTAATCGTACAGTAAAAATCAAATTTTTGTCACCATACATTATTATTTTAAGCAGGTTAAGCATTTCTTTTTTGCTTAGTTCTAATGGAAAGATTTTAATCCAATGAGTTACTCTCTGTAACAGACGTCCTATGGTTTATGTCAAATAAAGATATTTACTGTGATCTAGAAGTATCTACGTGCTTGGTACCTTAGACATCTAGAAAACCATGCAAATGTCCTGGCAATAAACTTGCTTGGGGACTTCGAATCAAAACCTATTAGTAAGGTGTCGATAAATTTCAGCTCCGAATAAAACGTGTTTTTTGTTGGTTTATACCAAAAATTTAAATACAAGTTTGTACTAAGAGTGAAATTAGTGTCTTCTAATCACAGAAAAGAAAAATTGTAAGTACAATTTTTATTTGATCCAGATAAAACCATTTAAAGAATTTTATTGAAAACTAAACAACAGAAGATCTATTTTTATTTCAAATAAAAACGCCGATAAGCCGGCTTAATTACCTAAGTCAGTAGCGGCTCTAGTATAATTATATTAAATGAAGAAATTAAAAATTAAAAATCGATAACAATTTAATAACAGACACAGTAATCACCAACCTGTTCTTCAACATTAACCTACTCTAATGCCGTAAGCAACTTTAACTTTCCATCCAAAGAACAAGCAATTGTTTTGTCATCAGTACCAGATATAAAAATACACAAATACATAACAGCAATAGGAACTTTAGTACAACTAAAAAATATCATCTTCGCGTCCAGAATTTCAAATAACAGAGTATGCATATATCTCAGTAACACTACAATCCTAAAAAAATACTACATAATTACAAATCCGTTTCAATACAAGGAAACGACATAGAAATTAGAAGTATAATTACTCCTGCGAGCCGACTAGTGATATCAAATGTCTGCCCCACTATTCCAAACACTATTATCGAAGAAGAGCTCAAAAATTTGGAGCTTATTGCAGTGTCTAAAATAACATTTTTAAAAGTTGGCATGCCTGAATCTGAATACAATCATATATTAAGCTTTAGACGTCAAGTGTTTGTTGCTCCAACAACTAATAATCATATCCCAAATTCACTTTAATATCTCATGACAATACCCCCTACAGAATTTATCTTTCCTTAGATGGCCTAAATTGCTCTAAATGTAATAGCACAGGACACAAAGATGAAACCTGCACTATCGAACCAATGAATTTACAAAATATTGGCCAGCTATCTCAATCTATAAATGTTAATATTTCTGAAACAGAGAATTATCCAATAAATAAAACACCCCTTACATGAGAAACCTCAACTGCTCATCAATCCAGTACTCCTGCTGCTACTTCTTTAACCAGATTACTACCAAATACCTCCTCCAACTCACAAAACCTACCTGGATCAATATCTAATAATACCAACATAATATCACACACTTCTATAAAAAGACAAATGTCAACATCTCCTGAAATAATAGAGTCAGAAAATCAAAAAATAATAATTCCTGCTTTAAAGAAATCTGCACCTAGAAGGATTAAAAAAGCTTTGAACATCGAAACCTCAATGATACCTATAGAAGCCATTTTATCGTCAGCTACTATTCCTTACACACTAAGATACACAGAACTATGCGACTATATTACAAATGCTATAGGTTCAAAGTTTCCTGAAAACGTAGCAAAGGATTATACAAATGACCTACAACGACTTAGCGCTGAATTGCAAATGGTACACACAAACACAAACGATCGACGTCTTAAAAACAACATTTCAAGAATCTTAAAAAAGATACATGGAACAGACAACTCTTCTATTACTGAGCAAGAAAGCGACAGCAACTCTATCCAATAACGAAATTCATAGTTCAATGGAATTTGAATGGCTTTTATAGCCATATCGAAAACTTAAAAATATTACTCAATGAATTCTCACCTCTAGTAATATGTTTACAAGAAACACGACTTTCTAGCCTGAAATGGCACTTGGAAAAGAAAAAACTGTTTACTCCAATATAAAGCGAATATCATTCAGACAGATCGACAGCTGATAACATTGTTGCACTAGAATCCGAAATACATAAAGCATTTACAAATCAACGAAAAGGAATTACAATATTTTTCGACATTAAAAAAGATTTCGACACAACATGGAAGCAATATATCCTCAAAATTATGAAAAACTGGAAAATAGATGGTAACTTTCTCGCTTTCACCAAAAATGTTCTTCAAAACAGGTCCATACAAGTAAAAACGAATGGATTCATGTCAACATCGAAATCACTCCATAATGGAATTCCTCAAGGATCGGCCTTAAGTCCACTATTATTCTTAATCGCAATAAATAATATAACAAACCACATAAAGCTTCCCGTAAAAGCTAATCTTTTTGCTGATGATCTAGTAATATATGTTAAAAGTAAAAATATAGAATTAGCTACGCAAATTTTACAGAGAACATTAAACAGCTTAGAAATGTGGTCTTTAGAGATTGGTTTAACTTTTTTAACTGAGAAGACTAAAGTAATAATTTTTGACAAACGAAGAGCAGAATAAAACTTAAACTTGTATTTAAATGGCCATCCTCTGAAACAAGTCCGCGAAATCAAATTTTTGGGTATAACATTTTACTCACAACTCACATGGACTTCAAATATCAACAATTTGATCAAATCCTGTCAACAAGGAATAAACTTACTAAGAGTTTTATCCAATCATAAATGGGGATCAGATACTAAAATTCTTCTTAACTTATATCAGTTATTTATAAGAAGCAAACTCGACTACGGATGCATCTGTTATGAAACAGCAAATAAAAATCAACTAAAAAAACTGGATGTTATTCAAACCACATCTCTAAGACTAATTTTTGGAGCCTTTAGAACTACTCCAATAAGAAGCCTTTAAGTGCTAGCAGGAGAAATGCCACTATAGCTCAGAAGACAATATCTAACACTATGCTACGCTTCAAGAATTCTAAGCTCAAAGGATCATACCTTTCTTGCAAGTTTAGTATCGGAAGAATCACTAGAACAATACACAAATTACACGACCAATACAGTACCATTTTACGAACGAGTTAAAAGATTACCGTATTATATCAATCAAATCACCTTGGCACCCGAAAAAATATACCAGACACCTCCCTGGACAGTTTCTTTACCAATAGTAGACCTCTCCTTACTTAATCATGATAAACATTTACACATTTCTGCAGAGATCAGGCTTTAGTATCATACAAATTTACTTAAATATTCCACTCACAAATTGTTCTTCACTTTTGCCTCCAAAACTTGCAACGGAGTAGCAGCGGCTACTGTATCAGAAAACTTAATTTCTGCCACTAGAATAACTCACGGCTGTAGTATTTATACCGCAGAGCTCCAAGCAATACTTGACGCACTAAATCATTAAAAAACCATAAATGAAAAACAAATACTAATATTATCGGATTCATTAAGCTCTTTACAGGCCATTAAACATGTTTATCCCACACACATCAATCTATTCCTAATTAAGGACGCGTTGCAACAGATCCAATTTTCTGGGAAAATTATATTATTTATGTGGGTCTTCTCCCATGTCGGAATATCTGGTAATGAGCTAGCAGACAAAACAGCGTTTGAAGCAATAAACAATATGAACATTCCGACTACAACAGATATACCAATAGCAGATACTAAGACTTTATTTAAGACTCATGTAAATAAAATATAGCAAAAAATATGGGATCAAAAAATCTTGGTATACCACCAAAACGAAAAGACAAGGTAATTATCAGCAGACTCCGACTTGGGCATACACGACTTGCACATGGCTACATAATCTCCAACAAACCACTACCAATGTGCCAAAGATGCCAAACACCTTTCACAGTCAACCATATATTAATAGAATGTCCAGAGTACACCTCAACCAACGCGATATTCAAGATACCCAACAGCCTGATAGAAACACTGGTTACAAAATTCAATGAAGTTCTGTCTTTTTTAAAATACTGTAAACTCTATAATAAATTGTGATTTAATTTTTGTTACATTTAGATACATGTACATAATACCATATTGTTGTAAGTCATGACTTTTAAAATGTATATTTTCTCTATTTGTATCATAAACCTACCGCTAATAACCCTAGTGGTTGATGCGGATAAATAAAAAAAACTTGCTTGATAACAGTCAACAAACTCATAGACTAAAGCGAAAAAAATCATTAGACCTGATTTATAAATAAGTGTTCTTACTTACCTGTATGTATGTATCTTAGATATAATACTAATAGTTTCCAAATGTAAAGTATATGTATATAACATGTTTTCGGAGTGTTAGGTTTGTTCCATACCAGAGGTGCAGTCATTATACTAACCTCTCTAAAGTTAAGTCACTTATTATCAGAATGTTTGTAACTAATAGATTGCTGGATGTAGGTTAAAACAAAATCTTACCGGAATATTACAAGATTGTCTTAAGACATTCCTACCCGTACGGGGAGTTATACATCGGGAACCGTTTCAATAATTATTCTCTTGAAATAATACGAACGACCAGTTAACATCTTCAACTGGTCGTTGTAGTTATACCTTTTGTTTTACAGAAACTATCCAAATTACTACAATAAAATTAAATTTCTGTAGTTGGCTGTATACAATCAATTACAAAAGTTAATTTAAAATTCTTTATTAAAGGTATATAATCTAAAATTCCTTTCGGGTTACATCACAGAACGTTTTCGGCCTAAAAAGCCCATCATCAATGTTTTGTTACTCATGAGCACCAATTAACAAAACATTGATTTCTCATCCTGCTTAACATCAAGAATGCCTCTAATATATATGGGATTATGATTAAATAAACACATACACTGTACAGGCCAAGAGAAATGTGTATTAGTGAGTAGAGTACATGGTTAACGTGGTTGACAGATACTTTACATTGACAGATACTTCAATCAGTTTTAAAGTCAGGGAATCTGCTACATTCCATTGGAGAAGATGATAAGGCAGTTGGCGGTGTAGGCTTTCTCGTGCACAAGAAACACCTAGATAAAATTATAAAAATAGAAAGTGTAAGCTCAAGAGTTGTGTACCTCATATTAAAACTGAACGAGAGACGCTCTATTAAAATTATACAAGTATATGCACCCACGACAAGCCATAGCGATAAAGAAATCAAAAACTTGTATGAAGATATTATTAGTGCTATAGAAAAAGATAAAACCCACCACCTAATCTTAATGGGGGAACGCAGAAGTGGCTATAGGCTCATTTGGATACGGTAAGCGAAATGATAAAGAAGTTGTGCTACATTTTTTGTTGCATCATCGGTTCTATGTGATGAAAACATTTTTTAAAAATAATTAAAAACGTAATTGGACGTGGGCTAGTCCAGATGACATAACAAAAAACGAAATTGATTTCATCATCATTCATTCATCATCACAAACAGAAAAAATATTGTCCAAGATATTACAGTTAATAATAAAATCATTGTTGGGAGTGAAAATAGGTTGTTTAGAGCAAAAATAATGATCAACATTAGACAAGAGAGGACAGCAATGATAACAGAGGGGCATTCTAATAAATGGAAATCGATAGAAGATAGAGTACCTTATCAGAATCTCATAACTTTAGAACTGAAAGAAGTAGAACATCTAAATGAAAATGCATTAGATATAAAAGTGATAAACATGCGAATAAATAGTGCGGTTCGAAACGCTCAAGGAAAAAGGAAAAACAAGATAGATAAACTCACTCAAGCTACTAAAGATCTTATAAACAAAAGAAGAGAATTGAAAGACAAATACACAGATAATTTTGTAACAGTTAAATAAAGATATCACAAAATCCATTCGTAAAGATGTCAGAAATTACAACACTGAATGCATAACTCAAGCCATTGATAAAAATAAAAGTTTAATGGTTCTGCGCCGACAAATAGCTGAAGGATCGAAAAAATTTGTAAACTTGTAAATAAAAAAGGAGAAACTACAACAAATAAGGAAGATATTTTAAAAATTGCTCAAGATTTTTACTCAGAATTGTATAAGTGAGAAGAACTTTCAGATCCTGATCAAAATCAAATACCAAAATTTCAAAATGTAGGCTCAGAAGACATCCCAGATATGGCAATAAAGGAAATAAAATCAGCTCTCTCGGAGATGAAAAACAATAAATCACCTGGATGCGATGTCACTATAATCACTAAATGTGATAAAAAAGATGTTCAATGTTTGTTTGACAAGAGGCGTAACCCCCTCCCAGTGGCATATTGGAATAATAACCATCATGCACAAAAAGGTGACATTTCAGACCTAAAGAACTACAGACCCATTAGTTTGCTCTCCCATACATACAAACTTATCATAAAGATAATAATAAAACGGCTTGTGAACAAACTGGATAGTTACCCACCTTTTGAACAGGCTGGGTTCCGCTCCAGATACGGAACAAATGATCACCTACAAGTTATAAAAACACTAACAGAAAAGTGTCCAGAGTATAACAAGCCTATCTTTCTTACATTCGTAGATTATGAAAAGGCGTTCGATACTATCGATCATCATAAAATGCTTCGAGCATTGGCTGACTGCCGCATTGACTACCGATATATCGCCTTAATCAAAAGTATTTACGAAACTGGTACAGTTTGTGTCCGCCTTCATGAAGATACCAAGAAGTTTCGAATAGAACGTGGAATTAGATAGGGTGATACTATTTCCCCTAAATTGTATACAGCTGTTCTTGAATATATGTTCAAGCAAATGGAACGAGAGCTTAATATGGGAATTAATATAAATGGGGAAAATCTGAACCACCTAATATTTGCCGATGACATCGTTTTAATATCTGATAGAGTTGATAAAGCTACAAAAATGCTGCACACGCTCTATAAAGTGTCAAAAACAATTGGTCTTAAAATTAACACCAAAAAGACAAAATGTATGACCAACCTTGTAGTCAGCAGTAAAATTCTGATTGAGAGCCATGGCATCGACCAAATAATAGCTTACAAATATCTAGGCCATGAGATTCGCTTAGGCCGAGATAATAAGACAACTGAAATACAAAAAAAGATAGGTCTTACATGGGCTGCCTTTGGTAGATTGAATAACATTTTCAAGTCTAGTATCCCCGATTGTCTAAAACGAAAGGTTTTTAACCAGTGCGTTTTACCGGTTCGTACATATGGTGCATAAACACTGACTCTGACAAAAGGAACAATAGATAAAATAGGAGTTACACAACGCGCTATGGAAAGATCAATATTAGGTATTACCATCAGAGATAAAGTACCAAACCTAGAAATAAAAAGAAGAACAGGAGTCACAGATGCAGTTGAAAAAATAGCCATGGCTAAATGGGCTTGGGCCGGACATGTTGCCAGATTAACGGATGCTAGATGGACCAGAAATATTCTGGAATGGCGACCAAGGCAAGATGCATATCGAAGCAGAGAACGACCACCGACTAGATGGATGGATGATATCAGCAGATTAAAATTCTAGATGAATTTAACTATGATGAAGATTAACCAGAATGAATTTAGACTAGAATATGCTAGGTGTCTATAAGGGCTTGCGGCTCGGTGATACTCCTCCATAGATCCCTACCGAAAGGGCGTGCTGCCTAAATACCGGTTTGTATATATAATAATAAAAACCCTATCAGGCTACATCACAGAACGTTTTTAGAATCACTATTCTATCATCAGTGCTATCTAGATGTACATGTTTGACGCCACTAAATACATGGGTAAAAACCTTTTATATGTTGTTTGATTAACTTTGAGTTACATTTTTTGATAATTAAAAACTATGATGTGCGAGTTACAAAAGGAATTGATTACATGACAAAGTAGGACTCCACTGGGGTCCTTGGATGAAGTGTCTGTAAGAACTTGATGATAGCAACTTATCAAAAAACTCTTTGGCTTAGGATTATGACATTATAAATTTATATCAATATTTTCACTTATAAAAATACATCCCATCTTTTTGTTGTCTTTTTCTTCCTTCTAGTATATAGACTTTAAAGACCGTTTCTTCTTCGATATTAGCGTCATAAATTATCGCATCATCTTTTTCTTGGTCTGCCAATACTTCTTCGTCCATTTTCTGACTTATCTCGTGCTATTCGTACTATTCTATCATCTACCATTCTACTGATATGTTCGTTCCACTCCTGTTTTCGTTGTGTTACCCATCCATTTTGTCATCTATATTGCATGCACTTCTTATGTTTTCGCTTCTCTCCCTATCCAATAGACTTTTCGCTGATATTCGTCGGAGTATTGTTATCTCTGTTGTTTCTAACAGTCGTCTCGTTTTAGATGTCTCAGGTCATGTCTTCGTCGTGTATGTTAATATAGGTCTAATTGCTGCTTTATAGATTCTTGTTTTTGTGTCTTTTCTTAGGTGTTTGTTCTTCCAGGTTGTTTTATTATGAGAACCCGCCGCTTTACGTGCTTTTAAGCTTTGTTGTCGTACTTCTTCATTAACATCTCCGTAACTAGTTATATCTATTCCCAAATATCTAAACCTTGCTTCCTGCTTTATTATTTTCCCGTCAATTTCGATTTTACAGCGTAGTGGGTATTTAGATTTTGTCATCTTCTTCTTAACGTGCCCTATCAAGTCCCCTTGACGTTGGCGATTATCATGGCGAAAGTGTCTCTGTCTCGCGCTATTCTGAAGAGTTGCTCAGCTTTCCTTATTCCTGTCCACTCCCTGATATTCTTCAACCAAGAGGCCTGCTGTCTACCAGTTCCTCTGCGTCCTTCGATTTTACCCATCATAATAAGTTCAAGAATATTATATCGGTCTCCATTTACTACGTGTCCAAAATAGGCCATATTTCTACATTTGATGTTATTAAACAGCTCGCGAGCAGCATTTGCTCTCTCAAGGACTGCCACATTTGTCAGCATAGCCGTCCATATAATTTTTAGTATACGTCTGTGCAGCCACATTTCAAAGGCCTCCAGACGATTAATGGTGGATATTTTTAATGTCCATGCTTTGACACCATATAAGAGGACTGACCAAATGTAGCATTTAACCATGCGCTTTCGAAGTTGAAGTTGCAAGTTATCATTACAGAAGAATGACCCCATTTTTAAAAATGTCGTGCGGGCTATCTCGATTCTACATTTTATCTCTTGATCTGGATCTAGTTGTTCAGTAATATGGCAACCAAGATAATTAAAACTGGACACTCTTTTAATTATGTGACCATCAACACATAATCGTGCATCTTGATGTGCTAAACGGCTAAACATCATGTGTTTTGTTTTTGAACAGTTTATGTTTAGGCCAAACTCTGTTCCCACTGTATCAATGGCATTTGAAAGGCATTGTAGTCCATTCATGTCATCACTCAAAATAACTGTATCGTCTGCATATCTGATTGTATTTATCAGAATTCCATTAACTTTCACGCCCCATTCCAAATTATGCAGCGCTTCTTTAACTATTCTATCTGAATATAGCAGTGGGGATAGTATACAACCCTGTCTGACACTTCTTTGTATTTTACATATTTCTGTTGATTTTCCGTTTATGCAAGCTGTCGCTGTTTGACGCCAGTATAACTTTTCTATGAATCGTAGGTCTTGACTATCAACTCCTTTATCTTTTAATATTGTAATTAATTTGTGATGCTGTACCCGATCAAAGGCCTTTTCATAGTCAATAAATACAGCAAAGACGTCTTTCCTTTAATCTCGACATTTCTGCAGTAATACATTTAGTGCAAAGAGGGCGTCCCGAGTTCCCAGTCCATTTCTGAAGCCAAAGTGTGTTTCATCCTGGTCTTCTTTACATTTATCTCTGATTCTACTGTGGATGATCCGTAGAAATATTTTCAAAGTGTGACTCATAAGGCTTATCATTCTGTAATCGCTACAGATTTTCTGACGTTGTTTTTTTGGTAGTGTTCATGAATTCGGACTTTAACCAATCTTCAGGAATATCACCAGTCGAATAAACATCATTGAAAAGCTTGACCAGTATTCCAATGAGATGTTGTCATACTTTTGGTTTTTTCTACTGATATTATTATATTGTATTTCTTAGCTGTTGTATTAAAGATATGTGCTAATCTTTGGAGCTCGTCTTCTGTCTCGGCGATTAATGCGGCGTCGTCTGTATAACATAATATTTCGATTTCTTTGTTCCCTATTCTGTAGCCATGACCTTTACGTTCTGCTTGTATTATTTCGTCCATTATTATATTAAAGAGAAGTGGGCTCAACGAGTCACCCTGTCGGACTCCACTTTGTACTGGTATACACTGTGTTAGTTTTCCATTAATCTTTGCCTTTATTCGATTTTGGAGGTAGATGTTTTCGATGGTTTATATAATATTGATTTGTCTGTTTCTTTTATACAGTAGGTGTAAGACATCTTCGATTTGGGTGCGAAATAAGCCTTTGTCAGGTCTATACAAATATGCTAGTTTATTGTACTCGATGGCCTTTTCTGTAATTTGTCTTAGTACAAATACGGCGTCTACGCAGGATATTCCGGATCTGAATCCCTGTTGTTCATCTGATAAAGTTATTACTTTATTGATTTTATTGGTTACAAATTTTGTGGTAAGTTTAAGTGCGGTGTTCAGTAGATTTATATCTCTATAATTGTTGGGGTCTTTTTTATCTCCATTCTTGAATATTGGTATCATTATGCTGTTTCTCCGTACGTCTGGTATCTTGCAGTGCAATATTAGTTTTTGTATAAGTTTTGTCATCTCTAGAGTTATACTTTCTCCTCCGTATTTTAGAAGCTCGTTGGTTATTCCATCTGGTCCTGGCGACTTTCTATTTTTGAGCGATTTTATGGCTATTTCTACTTCCTGAAAACTGATTTTTATTTCGTGTCTTAATTAAGGTATGTTATTGTATTGATTATTATTTTCCTTTCCTTTAAACAGTTCGGTCCGGTATCTTTCTCATTCGTTTGCGAGAATGTTATTGTATTCCTTCAATTCTGCCATTTCTTTCCGTTGGTTTCTTATAAATCTCCATATTTGTTTTTGTGTACCGTAGAAGTCACTTTTTATCCTTTTTGTAAACTGTTCCCAGTGTTTATTTTTTGTTCATCTTACCAACTGTTTTGTTTTGTTTCGTATTCTCCTATAGTTCTCTCTAGATTCTGGGGTATTTGATGTTTTGTACTTCATGTAGGCCTCTCGTTTCTCTTTACATTTCTCTTTTATTTCTTTTGTGAACCATGGTGTATTATTGTTGTTTCTTTTGTTCATTATGACTTTGCGTTTTTCTAAAGCTTCTCTTGCTGCTTCTTCAATGTTGTTTTTAATTTTTTCCCAGCTTGCGTTTATATCTTCGATGTCGTCTATTTGTTTCAGCTCTATCTTCTGTTCTAGCCTCCTTTGGTACATTTCTCTTGTAGAGTCGTTCCGCAGTGATTCTATATTAAATTTTTCCTTGGTGATTTCCTGTAGAAAATTTTGTTTTGGCGTTATTTTCATTTTAATCTTGGCTAGTACTTTGTTGTCCAAATCACAAAACTCACGACCAGTGACTAACATATTAGTTTGCACTGGATAATGGTAATTGTAATGAGATTTTAAACATATATTTTATTCCTAAATTTGGCCAACTATTAAAACTAATCATTACAAGTTTTATAAAATGGGGGCACGTAACATCTAACACAGTAAGTAATCCTACAAGTCCAGTTGAAGAACCAGCTAATTAAGGATGATCCAATAAAATGAAAAGTACAAAGCTAATGACGTGGTTACTTGCCGTCTCATATTCCCATATAGCTATTTTCTCACATTTTTACTTCAATTTGTTGCACTGGAGTGACAATAATTTGGTTATTCGTGGGATGCTGTTAAATGCATTGACTTTTCTTGGAACCAAGTGGCAGAATTACAATAAGCTCCTATTGCTTCTTTGATAGATTAAATATCTTTTGTTGATACTGTTGTATATTTTTATATTGTTCTAATTTACTTGTCTTTATTCTAATTTATTGTCTATATTCTAATTTATTAAAACTCACGATAACTAATTACTAATTTATTAAATAGCTGTACAAATGTATTTATGTCACGTTTCGTTACAAGTAAACCGCGTTTTCCGATCTTCTTATGACTAACTGCCAAATAAGAAATCTTTCATTTATATAAACAACTGTTATTATCTCGAAATTTCGGCGGCCTTCTACATTATAATGGAATAATCTCGTATTTTGGTGAAGGCGCTCGACTCGTTTTTCAACCTCGAGACGTGGATTACTCATAAAATTAGGGTCTAGAGATTTCTGTAAACAACTTCGAATTTACTGGAACAGAAAACAGAATTAGTCATAATATATTAATAGTTATAAACGCCATAATTATCGTAACATTGCCCCCCTCTTAAAAGATGGTTCCTCCTGGAACCTTGTCGGGACTGGAACTGAAACGGTATGCTGGTATCGGCAACTGGACCCTCTTTTACAACTTCCAGTTATATAAAAATGACAAGGGACGGTTTTCTCTCCGCACCAGTAACTATGCGGATTGCAACAGACTAATACCTGGACTTCGGTGTCTCTAAAGATCTCCTCTACCATACTTCGAATAACCCTCCAATCTAATTGGTGGCACTCTCATTTTGGCATGGCTAACTTTTGAACGTCGGACTCTAGTACGTGCTCTCTCAATCGAAGTAAAGCTTCCCATACATCTCGGTAGGTAGGTTGGTCACGGGCAGTGTCTTTTGTTACCAGGTAGAAAAGGTAACGTGATGCATCTTGGAGTTTCAAGGTTTTACCGGGAGCTGGCACTTGGCATTGAAGTTCTGCAACTCGACCGAACTTCCTTCGAAAGACGGATGCCAACCCTGGTGCGTCTTTGATACTGGCCGGGATGGTAAGGACCAGTGAGTAGTCATCGGGAAGCGCGAGTAGATCTTGCCTTTCTTCAGTGGTAACACCATGTCTTGCTTTACAGGTACCTCCATAGGCACCCATGAATTCCTCAAACGTGAGGTCAGACACATCTTGGACTTGGTTTACTTCCACTTCTTCATCTACGTCGTGGTCACCCTCGAAAGACGCCAACCGGTTATAGTGTACTATCATCGGCTTTCCTCTCGGAATATTGCTTATTCGGTAAATAACATCATTGATCTTCTCCATAATGAGATATGGACCTTCCCAAAACTGTTGCAACTTGGGAGAGCAGCCTTTTCGCTTTTTGGGATTATAGAGCCAGACCTTGTCGTTCTTCTTAAAACACCCCTTTTCGGCTTGCGTATCATACCGTTTCTTCATTCGGTCACTAGCGATCTGGAGATGGGAACGGACCAACTCGTGTACATCGTCCATTCTTCTTCGTAATTCGATCACATAATCTTCACCTGCTACATCTTCTCCAGGTCGACACCCAAACTCTAGATCACAAGGTAGTCGCATCTCGCGTCCGAATAGGACTCTGGCTGGTGTCTGGCCTGTTGATTCATTAACAGCAGATCTGTAGGCCAATGTGAAGAACGGAAGATATTGGTCCCAGTCTCGCTGATGATCGGACACCATCTTTGTCAAATACTTGTCAACTGTTCTATTCATTCGTTCTACCATACCATCCGATTGCGGATGATAAGCCGTAGTTCTTGTTTTCTTCATACCTAGTCTATCACATATTCCTTGGAATAAATCGCTTTCGAAGTTCCTGCCTTGGTCACTATGGATCTCCAAAGGCACTCCAAATCGGCTGATATATTCTTGGATCAACTTATCTGCAACGGTGGCCGCCTTCTGGTCTGGAAGTGCGTAAATCTCGACCCACTTAGTGAAGTAATCCATTACTACCAACATGTACTTGCCTCCATTATCACTTTCTGGAAATGGCCCAGCAATGTCCAAAGCTATTCTTTCAAACGGGCTTCCAACATTATATTGTCTCATAGGAGCTCTCCTTTTTCGATAAGGCCCGTTACTCGTAGCACAAATAGTACATTTCTTACACCAGTCTTTTACATCGTCGGAACTGTTCATCCAATAAAACCGTTCCCGAATTCGCTGAAGGGTCTTCTTTACACCAAAATGCCCTCCTGATGGACTGTCGTGTAACTGACGAAGTACTTCGGCTGTTCTGCTCTTTGGAATCACCAACTGTCTTCTCTTCTCTGAACCGTCATCATTTTCCAGGACTCGTTTGAGCAAGCCATCTTCCATGATAAATGAGTCCCACTGGGCCCAATATGTCTTAACTACTGAGCGTAGGTTCGATATTTCTTGCCAAGGTGGTCGACGGTTTTCCTCTTTCCATTTTCGGATTTTCTGTATAACTGGATCTCTCTCTTGTTCTTCCCTGATCTTGGTAGGCGTCCAGTCGTCGTTGATCACCGTCGTTCTTAGCACTGCTGCTTCCTTGGATTCCGTTTTGTTGCAGTGGGAACACTCTGCTG
The DNA here is from genome assembly GCA_918026665.1 of Diabrotica balteata. Lineage (NCBI taxonomy): Eukaryota > Metazoa > Arthropoda > Insecta > Coleoptera > Chrysomelidae > Diabrotica > Diabrotica balteata. Next base: position 49,587,837 of record OU898283.1, on the reverse strand, counting down.
GGCATGGCCTTCTGGAAAGAGAATCAGCGTTTCGGTGGCTAACTCCGGCCCGGTGCCTAATCTTAAAATCATATTCTTGGAGTCGTTCGATCCACCTGGCTATCTGACCCTCTGGAATCTTAAACTGCATCAACCACTTAAGGGCGGCATGGTCGGTTCGAATTAAAAACTTTCTTCCATAGAGGTATTGATAGAAGTGCTCTACTGATTTCACTACTGCCAGAAGTTCTCTTCTCGTGACGCAATAATTTCGCTCAGGTTTTGAGAGAACTTTACTAAAATATCCAAGGACTCTTTCCTGTCCTCCTTGAATCTGAGACAGCACTCCTCCAATTCCCACATTACTTGCATCTGTATCTAAGATGAACTCTCCTTCTGGCAGTGGATACCCTAAAATTGGTGCTGTGATTAAATGCTTTTTTAAGGTTTCAAAGGCATTCTGGCAGTCTACATCCCAGCGGTATTCTCTTGCTTCCTCTGTAAGTCGCGTTAATGGTTTAGCGATATCTGCAAACTTCTAATAAACCTCCGGTAGTAAGTACACAGTCCCAGAAAACTTCTCACTTGATGTTTGTCAGTTGGTTTTGGCCATTCCTTAATAGAATCGATTTTTCCCTTATCCACGGCCACTCCTTCTTTACTGACTATATGACCCAGATAATTGACTTTACCTTGAAATAGCTGGCACTTCTTGGGGTTTAACATCAATTGGGCAGCTTTAAGTCGATTAAAAACGTTTTCTAAATTCTTCAGATGGTCTTCAAATGTCTTCCCCAAGACGATTATGTCGTCTAGATAAACTAGGCATGTTTTCCAAGATAACCCTCTCAACACATTTTCCATAAGCCTCTCAAATGTCGCAGGAGCGTTACAAAGTCCAAATAGCATAACGTTGAATTGCCATAATCCAGATCCTGTGGTGAAGGCTGTCTTTTCTTTATCTACCGGGTCCATTTCTACCTGCCAGTATCCAGACTTCAAGTCCAAAGTAGAAAATAATTTACTTCCAGCCAATGTGTCCAATGTGTCATCGATCCGAGGCAGAGGATAACTATCTTTCTTGGTAACGTTGTTCAGCAAACGGTAATCCACACAGAACCTCGTTGTTCCGTCTTTCTTCTTAACCAGGACCACCGGAGAGACCCATGGGCTCGTAGAAGGTTCTATCAGCCCGTCTTTCTTCATTTCCTGAACAATCGTTTCAGCTTCCTCTCTTTTCGCCTGTGGTAATCGTCGAGCTGTTTGACGAATTGGCTTAGCATTACCAGTATCAATTTTATGCTTAACAACGGTAGTTCTTCCCGTCTTTCCTCCTTTCGGTACGAAAATATCACGATACTGCCGAAGAAATTCCTTTTCTCAATCTGATTCAGAGACTGTCCAGCAACCGCAACCATTTGATCAAATTTATCGTTGTAATTATCAGACGTTGTCGTCTGACGGATTATGGATGTGACAGGTACACAAGTTCCTACTTTTGTCTCTTTCTTGATGGTCACTGGGTAGTCATTGACATTAATAAGTCTCACAGGAATTTCTTTAGCCAAAGTCACTAATTCTTTTCCAATTATGATTCCACGGCCAACTTCGTCGTCATGATTCCAAGGCTCCATCATAACAGGTGTTCCTTCGTCCACAATTCCCTGTAGCCGCGCTACTATTATCGTTTCACTTCTCGCAGGCACGACTGTATCTTCTTTAACGGCTGCTTGCATAGTGTTGTCATCATGTGGATGGAGAAATACCTCCTCGTTACCAACTTTGATTACCTTATTCTTAAAATCCAATTGGAATCCATGCGTATTCATTACGTCCATTCCTAATATAACATCCTCTTCGATGTCAGCAACTATAACAGTATGGACGAACTTTTCTGCTCCAATTCCTAATTGTACCTGAATTTCTCCATGAATGTTGGCATTTTCACCTGTGGCGGTCCGAAGCCGCAACCTCGTTGGTAACAGTTTCTTTCGGCTGTTTATCACTGTCGGGCGTATAATGGTTCTGGTCGCTCCAGTATCCACCAACAACGTATGCTTTTTACCATTTATTTCTCCATCTACATATACACTATCTTCACGACATTTCAAAGAAGCTATTAGTATCAGAGGGTCTTTGGTAAAGTTCTGGGTCGAAGCTGCTCCCCGAAGGCCGACGCGTTCTGGTTTTGTCTTCGGTCTTATGGTCTTCGTTTTCTTGTGTGTCATGCTTTTTATCATATTAAAGAGCTGGTCAAGTTTATCTTCGTCTCCTTCCTCTTTTACAGTTCTAACTTTACTGTACCCGCCAGAGGCTAGCGTAGCTGACTCGTATTCGAGGGCGGCAGATAAGACATCCATCAGCGTCTTGTAACGAGCTAATCGTAGTGTTCTTTGCATCTCATGATCACGAAGACCATCAATAAACGTTTGAACGGCCAACTTTTCCATCATGTCTTCGGGAGCTGTTGGATAAGCATATCGCACTAATCTGGCGATATCTACTTCATATTCTTGAAGAGCCTCATCTTTCTTTTGTCTTCGATTTTTGAGCTGCGACTGATATACATGCTCCAAGTGTTCGTGGCCATATCGCATATTTAACCTCTTCTTCAGTTGTTCGAAATCATCCGTCTCCTCTACGGCTATGGTCTGGAGCACATCTAAGGCATCTCCTCGAATAGCTATAGTCAGGTTTACAGCCTTTTCTTTTTCTGACCATCCATTCGCTCTTGCAGCTGATTCGAACTGTTTCATGTAGTTGTTTCATGACGATTTTCCGTCGAAAGTTGGAACTTTGACATGAACATAACCTCCGCTTCCTTCAAATTTTGGCCGTGTTTCCAACTTACATTTCGTCTCGTCTTCTTTTATCTCTACCGGATCTAAAGCTACCGTATTAATTGGTGGTAGCACTCTCGTGTTAGTTATCATGGTCTCTAACTGTTTGATTTTCTCTTCAACTTTATCAAATGTTTTAGAGACTTCTTCAAACTTCTCACTATTCTGAATACATATTTCTTTAATTATTTGAGAAGTCTCGTCGAATCTTCTAGCAACATTTTCAAATTTCTCGTCATTTTGTCTAGCTGTTTCTTTAATAATTTGAGAAGTTTCTTCGATCATTTGAGACGTTTCATCGAATTCTGCTGGGCTTCTTCTGCTGACTGGAACTGGAATGTCTCTGGGTCGTCTCCATTCTTGTTGATAACAGTCTTCAGTTGTTCTTGGAGGATCTTCTTGGACCCGCTGCAGTCTTCATCGCGTTCTTCTAGTTGCTTACGCAACTGTTTAACTGACAGTTCTACTAGCAGCATCTTTGGTCAGGCACACACGTAATTTTTAAATGTTCTTTCGTACAACGATCACTACTGAACTACGCGGATGTTCCCGACGAACAATACCTTTCAAAAGTTCAAAAGTCTTTTTTAAAAATCAAATTAAATTTATCTACAATCCCACTTCTGCACCACTGTTGTATATTTTTTATATTGTTCTAATTTACTTGTCTTTATTCTAATTTATTGTCTATATTCTAATTTATTAAAACTCACGATAACTAATTACTAATTTATTAAATAGCTGTACAAATGTATTTATGTCACGTTTCGTTACAAGTAAACCGCGTTTCCCGATCTTCTTATGACTAACTGCCAAATAAGAAATCTTTCATTTATATAAACAACTGTTGTTATTTCGAAATTTCGGCGGCCTTCTACATTATAATGGAATAATCTCGTATTTTGGTGAAGGCGCTCGACTCGTTTTTCAACCTCGAGACGTGGATTACTCATAAAATTAGGGTCTAGAGATTTCTGTAAACAACTTCGAATTTACTGGAACAGAAAACAGAATTAGTCATAATATATTAATAGTTATAAACGCCATAATTATCGTAACAATACTTAAAAAAGTTTGTATAAATAATAAACAGAATTCGTATTACTATAAATGTAAAACAAAAATAAATTTTTAAACTGAGACTCAAAGATTCTGTCGGTTGCCGGTATAAAAAAATTAAAGTATAAAAAAGTACTCAGCCTTAGTTCGTTCTGAAGGGGTCTTATAGTGTCTTTTGCATAACTAGTGCTACTAATATTTGCACTAGAGATATCATTAGGGACCTTTAATACTATAGTTTTTCGCTCTCTTTCACATTTTAATACCTTTGACCACTTTCTTGGATATTATACCTTCGAGGTAACATAAAATATATATCATAACGAAAGATATCAGGATAGAAGATGGAATAAAGAAATTGGCTGCTGGAGACCATATACTGCAAAAAGGTCAAGAGGTCGATGACAAATGAGATGGAGAGATGACATTAAGCAAAGCGTAGGTCCAATGTGAAAAAGACAAACAGAAGACAGAGACAAATGGAAACAAATGGGAGAGGCCTATATTCAACACATAAATAGATTTTGGGCTACAGATAGAGAGATACCTTCGAGACCCATTTCTTAGTCACAGGACAACAAAATGCCCTTACACTTATCAGCACATCCGCCCCAAGCCGTTGGGCAGTAAATGGTGGTTTTTTGTATCCCGGCAAACACTTTGACATCATAGTCTCATTAGTTATCTAGGATGTACCAGATGACGATGATATAAATCATCATATGGACAGGCAATGTTGACATTTAAATAGGAGCGGCTGTATGTTGCGTGTTAATATCCGATTATATGGTTTACCAGAAAGTAAAAGAAATAATCGATATATACAGCAAGCGACAAGAAAAAATCGTTAGAAGCAATAATCAGAAAATACACAAACACATAAATTAAAAAGATTCTTAAATAACTATTGAAACAGGTATTTAAATAACTACAAAAGAAGTATTTATGCAATAAACTTGTAGAAAAAGGAGCAACCTGTGAACATTTACAAAATCAACGTTAAAGTACTTAAATTAATTATAGTAAATAAAAGAAAATTTGTAAATTTGACCTATCGCTGTCAAACAACACGCATTCCTGACAATGCAGTGACTACCTTATAATTGGTCTACATCGCGTGTCCTTCAAATGTTCTAATAGCAAGCAACATAAAATAGCAATACAATATAATAAATTCCGTAGTTCGTCATAAACAAATGTTCAGCTCACATCTAAACGCATCCAAAATCAAAGTAATAGTTTTCAAAATTTTTTGAAATGAAAATAAATGCCCATCTCTATGTCAAATAAACTCTACACTCTACAAAATATGAAAGCTTATATCAGCACCCAGTGTAATATGAAAAAAGAAATAATATCAGGGGTTGAAGAGGCGATGAAGGCATCTATGAGCACTAAGACATTTTTAAAATATCAGACCTCATTCTTTCATTCTGCAGTTTCCAAAGATACAATTGCTATTTGAATCCTTAGCATTCCAAAGAAGATGGCGTGCCGTTAGAAATAAATGTTATTAACAACAGTTTTTTAAAAACGATTCGACAAAGAAAGATAATTGAAAATCACCTGGTTCTATAGTATCCCATTAAATAAATCATATGTATATCCAAACGGTTAATATAATCGTATTTTCCAAAATAATCTCTTGCCGAGAACGATGAACCTTAAATCTCTATATTAAAATTCAAACCAAATTTTGAGCTTGTAACAAGAAGTGTATGCTGACAGCCCCGTAATGAAACTTCAATCAAATGCTTTATCAAAATTTACACGCCGTATGCTTTTGAATAACGATCTGGTTCCTAAAATGTATTAGTATCGTATAATGTTAAACGCTGCTGGTTGCATAATTGTTCGCAAGCTGACTGTTGGAGAGATTTATAAAGGTCAGATGTGTAATGAATAACAAAGGTGAATTTGTAATGGAAAACGAATGTGATGTGTATGGTGCAGAATCTTCTAATGGGTCATTTGCTTAATTGTAGAGAACATTTCACATTTAGTGGTAAACACAAATCTTTATTACTACAATATTGTAAGTAAAATGTAATGGAATGTCTCTTAACCAGGAAAGCAAAAACCTAAGTAAGTTATATATATATATATATATATATATCTACAGTGAAATCAAAAGTCCGTTCCCCTCTCGTATCTTTATATATAGACTATAGTTATACTTATAATAGTGAAATTTACGTAGGCTTCTTAACTAGTCATAATAAGTGACCTAATACTAACAGATGACGTCATGGCGCCACTGTGACAGATAATTTTAAATAGGACCTTATGGCAAGTGGTTCGTTTGAAAGGTTTGAAAGGTTGTTTTTACATCAACGTCAATTTTTTTGACAATTAACCAGAGGCGAACGTTAAAATATTTATTAATTAAATGTAAAACTACAATTATTTTAATATATCTATTCAATCATACTAATTTTGTTGTGATGATTTTAATGAATAAATTAAATAAATGCTAAAATTCAGTTTGGCATTAAATTAATAAAAATTCTAACGTCCGCCTTTAGCTATTTGACAAAAAGGTTAACGTTTGTCAATTATCTGGTTGTTTTTAGTATGCAAAGGTGTTTATAGCTCAATATTTAGTTTCTCTTCCTGCTTAGTTTAAACAATAGACAAGCTTTTAATTTTTTTAATGAGTTTAATGCGTCGACAACGAATGGTCATTGGCATGGTACAGTGAATTTTTACAGTCAGGTACCTAGTGTAGGGTGTAGTGTGTGTGTAGAGTAATTGTCTTGATACTTAGCAAAGTCGACGTCAAAGTTGTCTTTGCTAAGAGACGCTAATTGTATCCGAACGTCTGCGCTCCCTTCGGTGAGTACCGATCGCACAAGGATAGAAATTATTTTTATTTATTAATTTTTAATAAACGAAAATTTCTCCACCCAGGTGAGATTCGAACTCACGACCTTTAGGTTCAAAGGTAGGCGTTCTTACCACTGAGCCACAGAGGAGGTTAAGTTTTTAATTAAAGCTTTTTAGTTAATATTTAGTTTAATTATTATGTAACGAGACGTTTAACATTTTATGGCAAGTACTGTAGCCAGCTGTGACATAATTGGTGAATGTGAAAATAATTTCCATGCGGCGGAAAGTCTGTTTAATGAGAGGTACCCCAATTGCCCTACATCGCGAGCATATTTGAGTAAGCTTCTTCGGAAGTTTAAGCAAACAGGTAGTGTTCAAGATGCCAAATGATCTAGTCGACCAACAATTAGTAATGACAAAAAAATTTAAATAATTTCAGAAATGGTAGTGAACCATACTTCTTCTACAGTCCAAGTTGCATCTATCTATGGAATCAGTCAAATTTCATCAATGTGAGGTATTGCGTATGTTATTATTATTATTATTATTAATATCCCAGATTTAGCCATACGGCTAAATACTGTCATTCCCATAGGGCAAAATTCACTCATACCAGATACTTACGGTATCAAAAGGATTGAGCTCTGGTGGGACTCTTTCCGTGTTATCCAGCCCTAGGTGACTTGTATCTCCCAAAAATGTTCGTACACATCTGGGCGTTGAGAGTAGTACAGCTTTCTGCATGGTCTTGTAGAGATGTTCATTTCAACCTAGCCTTTTTATGTTTTCTAGGAGATTCTTTGGAATGACTCCAGTAGTACAGAGAATAATAGGTATCGTCTTTGTACTTTCCATTCTCCACCGTCTTCGTATTTGAATTTCCACATCCCTGCACTTGGCCCATTTTTTCGTTCTATTTAACACGAAGATTATTGTTGTTAGGTATCGCCACATCAATTAATGTTGTTTGTCTCTTTCGTTTATTAACTAGTATGAGATCTGGTCTATTATGTGCCATTGTTTGGTTTGTGAGCACCGTGCGGTCCCAATATAGCTTGTAGTTGTCATTCTCAAGTATACTCTCAGGAACGTATTGATAATTTGGAAGATGGTTTGTTTGAATAAGTCCCAGTTTGATAGCTATCTCTTGATGAAGGATCTTTCCTACTGAGTCCTGCCGTTCCTTATATTCAGTTGCAGCAAATGTCTGACAGCTCCCGGTAAGATGTTGAATGGTTTCCTGAGCTTGGCATCCATATCGGCATTTGTCATTTTGGACCTGAGGGTCTTTGACGATACATTTCACGTAATTTTTGGTTGGTATAATCTAATCCTGATTGCTTAGTAGTGAACCTTCTGTTTTAGGGACCCAATTTTCCTGATGTCAGCCAAAAGTTCGACGCTATGTTGTCGACGTGGTCTTAACTGACCTCATTAGAATGTCGCCCGTGCAGCGGTTTGCCTATCCAGGTGCGCATTTTTTCATTCTTAGTAAGGTGGTTTATGCGCATTTCTGGTTCCCTTAGTTTGATCGGTGTTGTGTCATCTACTGCACAAATCGCGCGATGAAGAGTGGATGTCTCCGCCTGCACCTGAAAATAAGTTCTTAAATTAGTAATCTGTTTTTCTAATTGCTCGCTTATATCCATAAGTTCTTAACCTTCTAAATACCGTGGTAATGTCGTTCTTTCTACCGCACTTCGAGGATGGTGTTTTTGTGCCTTTGTAAGGTGTGTTGGTACTTTTCGCTGAAGATTTTCTATATCCCTTTTTGTCCACTTAAGAATGCCGAATAAGTAGCTAAGCGCGGAACATGCGTAGGTGTTTAGTGCCTTAAACAAATTTTTACTGTTAAGGTGTGAACGAAGCAGCTGTTTTACCCTTCGTGTAAACTCAGTAGTTATCTCAGTATTCATTTGCTTAGGGTCAATATTTCGCGCTTGCTTCATTCCGAGGAACTTATGCATATCATTGTAACCCATAGCCTCGATATTCTGGCCGTTTTGCATATTGAATCCGCCAGGCTAAACCTTTCCTTTAATTATATTTAAGACACGGCACTTGTCAGAACCGAAGTGCATACTAATATCATATGACAAATTTTTTACAGTTTTTAGCATCTGATCTAAATGGTTTCGAGTGGAAGCCAATAATTTCAAATCATTCATATACAACAAATGATTAAGCTTCGCCACAACAGTATTGTTATTATTAATAGTAAAACCTGAGTCAGTGGAGTTCAGTAGCTGAGATAGTGGGTTCATCGCTAAACAGAACCAGAGAGAACTCAACGAGTCCCCCTGAAAAAGGCCCCGGTTGATTGCAATATTTTCAGTTTCGATATTATTATTATTATTATCCAGATTTAGCCATACGGCTCACACTCCCTCTAAGGGGAAAATTCACTCATCCCAGATACCTACGGTATCAAAAGGATTGAGCTCTGGTGGGACTCTTTCCGTGTTATCGAGCCCTAGGTGACTTGGTATGCTGGAATATCTCCATCGAGCAATAAGACACAAGAGGGAATGTAAAGGTAGTGGGGGCAAACATATTGATAGACAGGAAGTGCCTTTTTGAGAGGCCACTTTAAACAAGGAAAGAGAATCTCTTTCCTTGTTTAAGAAATCAAATTTAGTTGGGTTATGTTATTGTTGATGTTATTCTTTGTCAAAATTGTCACATAAAAGCTTATTTATATTTTCTATTGAAGTTGTTCAACAACTGTTTAACATTTTAGACTATTATCGTTATTAATTAATTAAAACTTTATTGTGTTCTAGTGTTAAAAAAAGTATTTTAATAAATAATTTTAATAAATAAATAGATAAATATATAATATAAAATATTATGTAATATAAAATAAATAAATAGATAAATTACAACCCCTACACCACTGTATGATTATTGTCAAGTGTCATGAAATTTAAATTTGGCGCATTTGCATTTCTGGATATGTCCGCCATCAGAGGCCACTTTTTTGGTCTCAGCGATTAGATTCCCTCTTTTGTCTTATTGCCCGATGAGTATCTCCCAAAAATTTTCGTACACATCGGGATGTTGAGAGTAGTACAGCTTTTTGCATGGTCTTGTAGAGATGTTCATTCAGACCTAGCTTTTTTATATTTTCTAGGAGGTTCTTTGGAATGACTCCAGTAGTAGAGAGAATAATAGGTATTGTCTGGGTACTTTCCATTTTCCACTGTCTTTGTATTTGAATTTCCAAATCCCTGTACATGGCGATTTTTTCGTTCTGTTTAACACAAAGATTATTGTTGTTGGGTATCGCCACATCAATTAATGTTGTTTGTCTCTTTAGTTTATTAACTAGCATGAGATCGTCAATTATGTGCCACTGTTTGGTCTGTGAGCACCGTGCGATCCCAGTATAGCTTGTAGTTGTCGTTCTCAAGTATACTCTCAGGAACATATTGATAATATGGAAGATGGTTTGTTTGAAGAAGTCCCAGTTTGACAGCTATTTCTTGATGAAGGATCTTTCCTACTGAGTCGTGCCGTTCCTTATATTCAGTTGCAGCAAATGCCTGACAGCCCCCGGTAAGATGTTGAATGGTTTCCTGAGCTAGGCATCCATATCGGCATTTGTCATTTTGGACCTGAGGGTCTTTGACGATATATTTCAGGTAATTTTTGGTTAGTATAACCTGATCCTGAATGGCCAGTAGTGAACCTTCTGTTTCGTGGAACATCCTTCCTGATGTCAGCCAATAGTTCGACGCTATACTGTCGACATGGTCTTGACTGACCTCATTGGGATGTCGCCCGTGCAGAGGCTTGTCCATCCAGGTGCGCATTTTTTCGTTTTTAGTAAGGTGGTTTATGCGCATTTCTGGTTCCATCAGTTTAATCGGTGATGTGTCATCTACTGCAAAAATCACGCGATGAAGAGTAGATGTCTCCGCCTGCACCTGAAAATAAGTTCTTAAATTAGTAATCTGTTTTTTTAACTGCTCTCTTATATCCATAAGTCCTCGACCTCCTAAATACCGCGGTAATGTCGTTTTTTCTACTGCACTTCGAGGATGGTGTTTTTGTGCCTTTGTGTGGTGTGTTCGTACTTTTGGCTGAAGATTTTCTATATCCGTTTTTGTCCACTTAACAATACCAAATGAGTAGCTAAGCGCAGAATATGAGTAAGTGTTCAGTGCCTTAAACAAATGTTTACTGTTAAGGTGTGAACGAAGCAGCTGTTTTACCCTTGGTATAAACTCAGTTGTTATCTCAGTTTTCATTTGCTTATGGTCAATCTTCCGCGCGTGCTTTATTCCGAGGTATTTATACATATAATTTTCACCCATGGCCTCGATGTTCTGGCCGTTTTGCATATCGAATCCGCCGGTCTGAACATTTCCTTTGATTATATTTAAGACACGGCACTTGTCAAGACCGAAGTGCATACTAATATCATTTGAGAAATTATCAACAGTTTTTAGCATCTGGTCTAGGTGGTTTCGAATGGAAGCCATTAATTTCAAATCATCCATATATAACAAATGATTAAGCTTATTAACATCGACTTTATATATTTTCAATATATCTATTATTTCTATATCTATTTATATATATTCTATATATCTATATATTCTATATATTTAGATATATTCTTTATCTATATCTATTATTATTATCCAGATTTAGCCATACGGCTCACACTCCCTCTAAGGGGAAAATTCACTCATCCCAGATACCTGCGGTATCAAAAGGATTGAGCTCTGGTGGGACTCTTTCCGTGTTATCGAGCCCTAGGTGACTTGGTATGTCGGAGTATCTCCCAGAAATTTTCGTACACATCTGGAGGTCGCGAGGAGTACAGCTTTCTGCATGGCCTTATAAAGATGTTCACTTAGACCCAGTTGTTTTATGTTCGCTAGGAGGTTTTTGGGGATAACACCAGTAGTAGATAGAACAATAGGTACTGTCTGGGTACTTTCCATTCTCCATTGTCTCTTGATTTGTATTTCCAGATCTCTATACTTGGCGATCTTTTCGTTGTATTTAACAAGCAAATTGTTAGTGTTAGGTATCGCCACATCAATAAGTGTTGTTTGCCTGGTAATTTTATTCACTAGTATGAGATCCGGTCTATTATGGGCCACTGGTTGGTCTGTGAGCACAGTGCGGTCCCAGTATAGCTTGTAGTTGTCATTTTCAAGCATTCTGTCAGGGACATATTGATAATAAGGAAGATGGTCGGTTTGGAGAAGTCCCAGTTTGTCAGCTAGTTGTTGGTGGATAATCTTTCCTACTGAGTCATGGCGTTCTTTATAATCAGTACCGACAAATGCCTGGCAGCCACCGGTAAGATGCTGGATGGTTTCTTGGGCTTGGCATCCATATCGGCATTTGTCATTTTGGACTTGAGGATCTTTAACAATATATTTCAGGTAATTTTTAGTTGGAATAACCTGATCCTGAATGGCAAGTAGGAAACCTTCAGTCTCGGGAAACATCTTTCCTGATGTCAACCAATAGTTCGACGCTGTATTGTCGACATATTCTTGGTTGATCTCATTGAGATGTCGCCCATGCAGAGGTTTACTCATCCAGGTGCGCATCTTTTCTTGCTTAGTCAGATGGTTTGTGCGCATTACTTGTTCCCTCAACTTAAGCGGCGTTGTGTCATCTACTGCGCATATTGCTCGATGTAAAGTAGATGTCTCAGCCTGTACCTGAAAATAAGATCTTAAATTAGCAATTTGTTTATCTAATTGCTCACCTATATCCATAAGTCCTCTTCCTCCTTGATACCGCGGTAATGTTGTTCTCTCTACTGCACTGCGTGGATGATGTTTTTGCGCCTTTGTGAGAAGTGTTCTTACTTTCCGCTGAAGACCCTCTATATCCGTTTTTGACCACTTTATAATACCAAATGAGTAGCTGAGCGCGGAACAGGCGTACGTATTTAATGCCTTAAACAAATTTTTACTATTAAGATGTGACCGATTTAGTTGTCTGATTCTTCGCACGAACTCCGAAGTTAGTTCAGTTTTCATCTGTTTATGGTCAATTTTCCGCGCCTGTTTTACTCCGAGATATTTGTAAATATCATTTTCACCCATTGCCTCGATGTTTTGGCCATCTTGCATATCGAAACCTCCGGGCTGAACCTTTCCTCTGACTATATTAAGTATACGGCACTTGTCTAGTCCAAAATGCATACTGATATCATTTGAGAAAGTTTCTACAGTTTTTAGCATCTGATCTAAGTGATTTCGAGTGGAAGCCATTAGTTTCAAATCATCCATATACAACAGATGATTAAGCTTCGCCACAACAGTGTTGTTATTTTTGATGCTAAATCCTGAGTCAGTGGAGTTCAGCAGCTGAGATAGTGGGTTCATCGCTAGGCAGAACCAAAGTGGACTCAACGAGTCCCCCTGGAAAAGGCCCCGGTTAATAGCGATATCTTCAGTTTCGATATTGGTTTCACCAGGTATTTGAAGGTGAATTTTAGTCTTCCACTTTGTCATTATATGCTTCAAAAAGGTCACGAGATTATCATCGACTTTATATATTTTCAATATATCTATAAGCCATTCATGCGGCACTGAGTCAAAAGCCTTCTTGTAGTCAATGAAGGCAGTAAACAGGTTTCGTTTTTTGGTGTATGCCTGGTTAGAAATGACTGAGTCGATAATAAGTTGTTCTTTGCATCCCATGGAGCCCTTAGCGCATCCTTTCTGTTGGGGCTCTATGATATTGTTCAGAGCACAGTGTTGGTAGATACGCCGGGCCACACAGGATGTGACCAATTTGTACAAAGTTGGAAGACAAGTAATTGGGCGGTACTTGGCTGGATCTTGGGTGTTATTTTGATCCTTCGGTATTAGATAAGTGGTTCCCTGAGTAAGAAATGATGGTATTTCCTGTAAATTAGAAATAATATTATTAATAAATACTGTTAAAAGCTCATGAACACTCCAAAACTTCTTTAACCAGAAGTTTTGAACTCCGTCTGGTCCAGGAGATTTCCAGTTATGAAGCTCTTTGATGATGTTCAAGACTTCTTCAGTAGTAAAAGGTTCATAAGGAATATTCCTATAGTGTTGACAATTATTCTCCGTGTCTTCAATCCATCCAGCATTGTTGTTATGGGTAGCTGGCGTCGAAAGTTGATTTCCCCAAAACTCATGAATTTCTTCTTGGCTTGGGTAGGATTTATTTACATTTTCTACAGTGGAATTTAGTTTCCTATAGAAAGCCTTCTCTGAATTCTCAAAAAGTATATTGTCGCATTTACGGTTGTTACTAACTTTGTATCTCCTTAAGCGACCTGAATAAACGGAGAGTTTTTGTTTTAATGTGTCTAGGCAGTGTTGAGCTGTGTTGTTTTCTGGATCATGTTGTGAGTGTCTTGAAGTGTTCAGAATAATTTCTTCAGCTCTTTTAATTAGTTTTCGACTTCTTACTCCTCGGATGTATTCCGTAATTTGCCCAATATCCCTGCGCAATAATTCAATTTTCCTCAGCAGTCTTTTTTCCCAGGGTGCAATTCTGTTTTCAGTCCTTCCGGTATTAGTTCCCCGTCGTGTTCTGATCTTAATGCCCATAACATTAGCAATTGCTGTTGCTGCACAGTAAATCAGCATATGCAAATATTCTAATGTATGTGCTTCCACGATATAATTGGGTAGGACTTCAGTGTTCATTATTTGTAACAGCGCACCTAGTTTCTTACAAGAGTTTATTCTTGGTAGCGGTGGTCTGCTAAGTGGGTTTGTACCATTAAACTCTTGTATGGCACGTGCCATTTCTCTTACCAGGCTATTGTGCAACTCGTTGTTGTCCTGCTGGGTATTAACAGGTTGAGTGTCTTGTATAAGGGGCTCAGGAATCTGCTCATTTGGGATTTCATTATGGTCTTGATCCACAACTAGCTCTTGGTTATGAATCTCCCGTTCGACTTCGCTTCTAATGGTAGCGCGTCTAGCTTCTGGAATAAGATTATTTCTTATAATTACCCGGTATTGATCTGCTATTCGCTGTTCAGATACTTCAATCTCTGGATACTCCCTGCAAAATTCGGCATACAGTTGTTGTCTATATCCGATCGTTTCTCGACCGAGGTTCGTCACCTTGTAATAGAAGCGCAAAATGTTTTCATTTATAGACATAGTCCATTTCATGCGCTGCCTCGGTCGTCCCGCTTGTGTGAGCGCCGGCTGATGTTCCAGCGCAGCACCTTCAGCGAGTGGAGCTCTTGTTGTTGTTTGGCTCACTTGTGGTTGTTGTTGTTGTTGGGCTGTAGCTGATTGTATGACAGGGGCCCGCCTCCTCAACACCCTGCCACCGACGTCCCGCATGCTGTCACGTCCAGCGCCGGCTCCAGACGTGCCCTGGCGATCCCCAGGCAGCGACCCTAAACATAAATAATTATTAGTCTCCATTTTCATGGGTGTGCATTTTATACCTACTGCCAGGTGTCAGTTTTTGTTCCACGACAGGTATTCCTGTTACCCTCTGGGTATCGGTTCTAAGAATACCCAGAGAGCATCCCCCATTCGCAGGGGGCCGCGCCTGATAGAAGAACTGATAAAAAACTCCCACAGGTTATTATTATTATTATTATTAATATTATTATTTACAATAAATTTGAGCAGGGGTCGCAAATCCCATATGCCCACGTAAATACAATGTTATATAGTATGTAATTAAATGGTTACATTAAAATAGTTACATGTTAAGCACTAACTAAATAAATATACAAAAACATAGGTAATAGCAAGTGTTTAGTACAAATTAAATATTCAACTATGGAACAAATGGTCATCCAGTTTATTTTTGAAAATATTGACATATGGAGCATCTATAATCTCAGCCGGAAGGCTATTCCATATCGAGAACACTCGATAACAGAGAAAAAAATTGTCTAGTTGTTGTTAAAAACGTTTCCTTTTGAAGCTTAAGTTTGTGGAAACAAAGACGATTGTAATTGTCTAGTATAAGCATATCTCCCACATTTCCAAAGTTGTATTGTACTATTCGAAACGTAATAATTAAATCGCCTCGAAGCTGACGTTGTTCAAATGTAGTGAGATTGGCCATATTCAGTATTTTTGTATACGTAGGTTTTGAGCGATCAAAAAACATCTTAGTGCACTTCCGCTGTACGTTTTCGAGAATATTACGATCGCGTACTAATACCGGACACCAAACAGTTCCGCAATATTCCAGAACTGGACGAATGTGCAGTTTATACAGATGAACTGAGCTCATAAATGACAGTTTCGCAAACGTTTTATTTAGAAGATATAATTTACCATCAGCTCGTTTAGAAATATGCAAAGTATGTTTTGACCAACTTACATTGTTATTAATTATAACACCTAGATCACTATGTGATTTCACTGTTTTTAACACGCGCCCAGCAGTAGAGTAAAGAAGACACGGATTATTTTTACCCATGTGAAGAACTACACATTTTTCCACATTAGGGGGCAGCATCCAAGTAGAGCACCATTCCGTTATGCAATCAAGGTCATCTTCTAGTAACTGGAAATTTACGGAGGGATCGGAAAATAGCTTCGTGTCATCTGCATAGAAAGCTTTGTTACATTTAATGTGAAATTGTAGATCACTTGAGTATGCTATGAATAAAAGTGTACCTAAAACTGATCCTTGCGGTACCCCATTTAAAATCGTTCTCTCAACTCTAACACAAAACTGTCTATCTGTTAAATACGCGTCGATCCATTTCAATAATTGACCACGGATACCAAGGTGTTCCAATTTATGTAATAGTCTTCGTTTTGGAACTTGATCAAAAGCTTTAGCATGATCGAGGTAAATAATGTCTACCGGGGCTTTTCTGTCTAATGCTCTTGACCATTCATTGACACACCAGAGAAGAATTGTCATTGTGGAATGTCCTTTGACAAGACCACGCTGTTGTTCTGATATAACTAGTTCATTTTGCAGAAAATCAGAAATTGTCTCGGTAATAATAGATTCCATTATCTTAGAAATTATAGGTGTTAAGCCGATAGGACGATAGTTATAAGGATCCAATTTGTTCCCTTTCTTAAAAATCGGTGTTACAGATGTGGTTCTCCATATACGAGGCAAAATATGTGTGGTGAATAATAAGGACATAATCATATATAGTGGGTAAGTTAAAGCATCAGGACATTTTTTTTTAAATAAAGAAGATATTAAGTCGAGACCAGGAGACGAATTATTTTTTAAGCTAGACATTACACAAATTCCAAAAAAAAATAAATGTTTAGGCAGGTATTTTGGGAAACCATATAGTTGGGCCTATTTTTCTCAATACTAACTTAACCGATAAAATATATTTCAAGATGTTAGAAAATGCAATTGAATTAAATTTCTGGAGGATAATCCAGATGTTTTTGGCAACTTGGAAATAACGTTTCAACAAAATGGTGCTCCTGCACACCATTATGGTGCAGTAAGACGTTCCTAAATTAGGAACATCGTGGTAGATGGATTGGGCAATAAGGTACGATAGAATGGCCAGCTCGGACACCAGACCTCACACCATTAGATTTTTTTCTGTGGAAATACTTGAAATCTAAAATTTACGCTACAGCATCCGACAATATTGAAATTGTGAAATAACGAATTGTTGAAGAATGTAGTACAATTCTTTTGAATGTAGAAACTTTTCAGATCTATTTTAATTCTCTAATCCTAGATTACATTCTCTAGCCTGACCCTTTTTCTTCTTCTTTTTTTTTTCTTATTTTTATGGAGACATAACTCTGTCTATTTTTCGAAGTGGCTCCAGGAAGTTGTCATTTCATCTTCTTAATAATCGTCTTTCTATTAGAAACCATCTATTTGGGCTTAACGTTAGTTTTCTATTTGGGGTTAAGTTAATTGTTACCACGTACCCGTCTAAATTTGCCCAAGGGCATAGTAGCTTTCTGTGAAGTTTTCAGTACTTGAGTATTCTATGTAAGCCAGTGATCAAAATATACCTCTAAGTTCTTTGTTTTTTTGGCAAATAGAATCTCTGTTTTCTCTGACAAGTATCTTGTCTTTTTTCTCTTTATCCCCTTTTTCCTCAGTTGTAGTATAGTTATAGTTGAAAAAAATAAAAGAAATCAGACGTGTTTCCTCCATAATAAAATAATCACTAAACAAACTTCACACAACTCAAAACTCTGAATTAGAAATCAGGTAGAAAACGAAAGGAAAAACGTAGTGTGTATACACTGGACAAAACGTAGATTTTGTCGCACGTTTTATATGACCCACAAAACGTACAAGAAAACGTAGCGTGAAAACCAGCCTTAACAAAGCATGGCTTAAATATCACATATTTCATCAATAAAGAGCAAATGTATAAACAAGTTTAAGAGTTATCAATGGATTCACCACTGTCACCGGTAATAGAAAACCTGTTTATGGAAGAAATAGAACAGCGAGCAATAGAAATAGCCAAACACAAACCCAAACTTGAATTGAACTTTGAAAAACTAAAGGTATTTTTAAAACACATCAATAGTATACGCCATAAAATCCAGTTTACTATAGAACTGGAAGAAAATGAACAACTACCATTTTTAGATGTGTTAATAATAAAGAAGGAAAACGGGCACATAGGACACACAGTATACCGAAAACCCACACATACCGACAAATACCTACATGCCGATTCACATCTCCATTCTGCACAATTACATTCAGTCAATAAAACCCTGATGACACATTATCATTCGGGCCAGATAAACCCTAGTTTTTAACGGGGTTGTTACTCATTTTCTTCTCCTTTATCCGGTATTGAAACCGAAAACATGACCTAGCGGTCACGTAGGTGCAGTTGTTTGATAGAGATAATAGAAAATGGTGATTTGTATGTGGCAAACTAGCAAAATATATTATAATATAAATTAAAACAAAAAACTAAATCGATATGAAATCGTAGCCCGAACAGATTTAAGTAAAACTTATGAAAACAAAATCTTTGGGTTTCGATTAGGTTATTCAACATTACCCATAATTACATCATAGAGACATTCTATTTTGTAATATCTAAAAACTTAATATTTATTATAACTGTCAAAAATTTCTCAATAAAATTTACATGAATGTATTGTGATAAACCAAATAGCAGTATATTCAATAGTTTAAGAACAAGATTGGACGAACATACATAATACTTAAAGATTTATGGGCCAGAGTGGCCCAAAAGTCTGGAAACGGCCAATTATCTCGTAAATTGCTAGTCGTAATTATACAAAAATTTGCTAGATTGCCGGATTTACCGTTTCTCTTATATTATTAGTAACTTTGGTTTTTCAAATTCATCACCCTGTATATTCAGTTATTATTGGAATCTCCTTTTTAATACGACTTCAACCATATGTAACACTTATGATTTTATGTAGTCTGCAACGTCTTAAATACATAAAACACAAGTCTGACCACACCTAATTGTCTAAATATTTTTTTAAATGTTAATCATTTTCAACTATATTAAAACGTAACACTTGATAGATTACAACATTTTTTTAACATAATAATTACTTTATTAAGTGTTCAAAATGTGCTCCATTTGTGAGTTGACGGTACCCCACAGACGATACAGTAATAATGACGGATCACAACAATGATTTACAGAACGTAATACAACGCAAATGAACGCTGTCATGAGTACGGACTGAGGATAAATTTAAAGAAAACTAAATGCATGATCGTGACTAAATCTGCACATGCAAATATGCAATTAACTATTGAAGATACTGCAATTGAGAGTGTTAATAACTATAAATACTTAGAAACATGGATAACATCAGATGTAGACCAAACCAAAGAAGTTAAGACACGCATTGAAATAGCACGCGCATCGTTCATTAAACTTAAAAAGTTTCTTTGTTGTCGGGATATAAGGTTAGAACTACGCCTAAGAATGCTTCGATATTACGTGTTCTCTACTCTTCTTTATGTATGAGATGTGATGGGATAGCGAAGCGCAACAAATAGCCACTCCTATTCAAATGTCAACCTCACCTGCTCGTATGATGATCTAGATCATGGTCTTCTGGTACATCCTGCTAGATAACTAACGAGGCTCTGACGTCTGAGTGTTTGCCGGGATAAGCAATCAACCATTTACTGGCCAACGGCTTAGGGCGGATGAGCTAGTAAGTGGAAGGACACTCTGTTGTCCTGAGACTAAGAAATTGGTCTCGAAGGCGGAAGAACCAAGAAAGTGGTCAACGGCATCAAAATGCAGAAGGCAACGAGAACCCACTGCATTAAAGGTCCCTGATGACATCTCTAGTATAAATTATAATGGCTAGCACTATTTGCGCAAGAAACATTATTGATTATGGTAATCGGAGACCCAAATCCGGCAGGGGAGGACAATCATCAGAACGCAAGGCCTCCTCGGTCGTCAACATGCGAAACCCTTGCACAAAATACCACAAAAAAAAATACTCAACCCTCTCAGATAAAAATAGCTACCTGGAATGTAAGAAGTATGTATCAGCCTGGAAAACTACACAATGTTATTAAAGAGAAGGAGAGGCTAAATATAGATATACTCGGGGTTAGCGATGTACAGTGGTCAGGAAATGGAGAGATATCAATAAATAACCACAATATTTATTACACTGGAGGAGACAAAACTGATCATCGATACAGAGTAGCTTTTATCATAAGCAACACTATTAAAAAATCAGTGTTAGGTGTGATTCAAATCTCAGAAAGAATAATAATGCTAAAAATTCAAGCACGGAACTGTAATATTAATATGATCCAAGTTTACGCTCCCACTGCTGATAAGACCGAAGATGAGATCGAAAACTTTTATTTAGAATTGCACAATACAATCAAGTTAACAAAATCTAGAGATATTACTTACATTTTAGGAGATTTTAATGCAAAAATTGGAGTAGGTACAGTTGAAAATATAGTTGGACAGTTTGGACTAGGAACTAGAAACGAGAGAGGAGAAAGGCTCATAGAATTCTGCCAAGAAAAGAAAATGGTAATTGCCAATACTTGGTTTCAGCTTCCTAAAAGAAGACTATATACATGGACGTCTCCTTCACATACAAAAAATCACATTGTCAGAAACCAGATGGACTTTATACTCGTAAATAGCAGATATAAAAACTCTATAACCTCAGTTAAAACTTATCCTGGAGCAGATGTTAACTCAGACCACAATCCGCTAGTGGCTGACGTGAAAATAAAATTAAAAAGAATTGAACTCAGAAAACAACAACCAAAAATTAACGTAAGAATGCTACAAAACGAAGAAATAAAAAACGAAATAAAAAATAATGTGAATGTTAATATGCAAAAAACACTAACTGACAACAAACAAATTATGGATGTAAATAAAAAGTGGTGTAATATAAAAAACTCATTACTGAAACCAGCTCAAGAAAGTTTAATAGAACATAAATCAGAGGCTAAAAACACTGGATGACAGAAGAAATACTATTACTGATGGAAGAAAGAAGGAAATATAAAGGAAAAGATCTACAGAAGTATAAAGAAATACAACGAATAATTAAGGAAAAAATCAAAACAGCTAAGGAAATCTATTTGATGAAGCAATGTAAAGAGATAGAAGAATTAGAAACAAAATATGATATGAGAAATATGCACAAAAAAATTAGAGAAGTGACTGGAATGGGTCGAAATAGACAGCAAGGACAGATAAAAGACAAAAAAGGAGTACTACTAGTAGATTTACCAGAGAAGTTAAGGCGATGGGAGGAGTACGTTAGAGAACTTTTCCAAGATGAAAGAGGTGAAATGCAGAAAATACAAGAACTAAATCCTTTAGAGATACAGAAGATCACGATAGATGAAATCAAATATGCTATCAAAAACTCTAAAGACAATAAGGCAGCTGGATTAGATAAAATACCAGTAGAACTCTTAAAACTAGTGGAAGAGGACAACTTGGTAGTATTGGCAGATTTATTCAACGCGGTGTACGATACGGTAATAATACCACAGGAGTGGCTAAAGTCAGCATTTATAACCATCCCTAAAAAACAAGCAGCAAAAGAGTGCTCTGATTATCGAACACTGAGCCTCATGAGTCATACTTTAAAAGTTCTGCTAAAATAATACATAAGAGAATATACGAAAGGCTAGAGGAGGATATTATCGAGACGCAGTTCGGGTTCCGAAATGGAATGGGTACTCGAGAAGGACTATTTGCCATCAACATATTAATTCAGCGATGTCGGGATGTGAATGTTGATCTACACTTGTGCTTCGTTGACTACGAAAAAGCTTTCGATAAAGTAAGACATGAAAAACTAATATCAATACTTATGAACAAGCGCATTGACAGTAAAATCATAAATATAGTGCAAACATTATATTGGAACCAAAGTGCCATAGTTCAAATTGATGGGCAACACTCAGAAGAAATGAGGATCTGTAGAGGAGTTAGACAGGGATGTGTGTTATCACCACTTTTGTTTAACTTATATTCTGAAGAAATTTTCCAAAACACGCTCAATAATATCGAAGCGGGAGTCACCGTTAATGGAAAATTAATTAATAATTTAAGATATGCAGACGACACTGTGATCATAGCAACGAGTATAGAGGATCTACAACATCTTATCGAAAGCTTGAGTATAAATAGTGCTGAGATGGGAATTACTATAAACGCCAAAAAAACGAAGTACATGCTGATTACAAAAAGGCCACAAAATATACATCACCTATTGACAATAAATGGTAACGTGATAGAACAAGTAGAAAAATATCAGTATTTGGGAACTTTGATCAATGAAACCAATGATCATACTGTAGAAATAAACAGACGAATAGAGATTGCCAGATCAGCATTTATACGAATGAAGCCACTCCTAACGTGCAAAAATCTAAATTTGGAGATTAGACTACGTACCATTCGCTGTTATATATTTTCAATATTATTATATGGAGCTGAGACTTGGACATTAAAAAAATGTAATTTAAAAAGAATCGAGGCCTTCGAACTCTGGTTATACCGCAGAGTATTGAAAATATCATGGACCGATAGAATTACAAATAAAGAAGTACTGGAGAGGGTTGGTAAAGAAACAGAACTAATCACCACTATACAAACCAGAAAACTGGAATACCGAGGCCACGTGATGAGGGCACCAAAATATGAAATTTTGAGACTGATAATACAGGGAAAGATTCAAGGAAGAAGATCTGTTGGCCGAAGGCAGAACTCATGGTTAAAGAATCTACGTGATTGGTACCAATGCAGATCGATTGATTTGTTTAGAGCAGCAAGTTCTAAAATAAAAATAGCCATTATGATTGCCAACCTCCGTAGGGAGACGGCACTCTAAGAAGAAGAAGACTCTTCTTTATGGCTTGGAAGGATGGACACTAAACTTCGATGTTACGTGTTATCTACTCTTCTTTATGGCTTGGAAGGGTGGACACTAAAAGAAGTCCATTTGAATAAGTTGGCCGACTTTGAGAAGAATCCTACGAATATCATATCATATCATCAAGTAACTAGAAGGATAGGGACAACTTATTATGCAACGCAAAATCCGAGGAAAGCGAAATGTGGAAAGACGAAGAAAATCCTGGCTTAAGAACTTAAGGGAATGGTTTGAATGCAGTAGTGCAGAACTTTTTAGAGCGGTAGTCAACAGAGTCCGCATAGCCATGATGATTTCCAACCTTTTATAGAAGGTGGAACTTAAATAAGAAGTACCCTAATCGATGCTAGAATGGGTCTACCACATTTCTCCATGATTGTCTAGAAATTATTCGAGATCCATGGATAATTCGTTGCCTTAGCTCTGCAAGACTTGCTGGTTTTGTTTTGTAAACTAAATTCATCAAGTATTCCTAATAACAATAATATTTAGGAATGAAATCAGGTGAACGTAGAGACCATTCAATTCTACCTCGTCTAACAATCCATCGTCCGGGAAATATCTCATCTAAATGACGCCGAACATTTACACCAAAATTAGCTGGAGCTTCATCTGACTGAAACCATATCGGATTAAAATTGACCCCAAACAAGTTTCTCAGTGTAGGTACAATTTTATATAACGATAAAAAATGGCTAAATTAACTGAATACCTGACCATACATTTAATTTTTGTGGTGTTTGAGTATGGTGTTCACGTATCCAGTGTGGAGTTTTTCACTCCAGTACCTTAAATTGGGTCGATTTGCATACCCACACAGTGTAAAGGTTGCTTTATCGGAAAAAACATATTCTGTTAACGAAATTTTCATTATTTTCAATTTTATCCGTCATTACCTCAGAAAACTCTAATCGATCGAAGTCTTCTTCACTTAATTCTTGCAATAAGTTAATTGTGTATAGTTTAAATTTATTCTTGCGTAATACACGTAAGACTGAAAAACGACCTATAGCATGTACTTGTGCAACCCTGCATGAGGATGTATCTGGATCTTCAACAAAACTTTGCATTATATCTAAAGTTTTGTTGTCATTCATAACTCTTTTCGGTCTACTTGATTGGTATCTATCTTTTACTTCTCCAGATTTCTCACAGTTTCTTCTCACTTTACAGTATTTTGTACCGTCGCCTTATGAATAGACGAACGGTTTGGGAAACGATCAGTGAATAAGTTGGCTACGTCATAAGAAGATCTTTTTCTGTCACCGTACCCTCTCATCATTAGAATAGTAATTCGTTCTTTTTCGTTAAGAGCCATTTTCGAGAACTAATTTATCTTGAAACTTTATCTTTTGGTTAATAATGTAAATAGTGAACAAATATCAAAATCACAGCATTCTACATTTAAATATTTAAATTTGTTAAAATCTACATATTTTGCACTGTTTTATGTATTTAAGACCTTCCAGACTACATAAAATCATAAGTGTTACGTATGTTTGAACTCGTATTGAATAGGAGATTCCAATAATGACTAAATATACAGGGTGATGAATTTGAAAAACCAAAATTTCTAATAATATAAAAGAAACAGTAAATCCGGCAACATTGTAAATATCAAATATGGAATCTCCGTATCCCAAAATAGGTGTACCTCAAATTTTGTATAATTATGATTAGCAATTTACGAGATAATTGGCCGTTTCCAGACTTTTGGGCCACTCTGTATAATGAAAACATGTACCTACTTATAATTCACTGTAAATTAATAAACATCGCTAATAAGTTAAGTGGTAAATTGAAGTATATTTTGCAAATATCATCTTTGGTAGGAAACATATAATTATTTAGGTCTTTCTTGCGTGTACAAGACTTCTATATATACAAGAAAAAACAAACTAGTAGGTCCAACAAAGAACATAATTAACTAACCCACTGTCAAGTCTCTTAGGACTTTAATTATTTGACGCCATTAACTGGAAAAGTAAATATTTTATACGGTCTTTTTATGCCTTGAATTACTTTTTACAACGCAATAAAGCTGAATTAGAAAAATTACTTTGTCTTAGATATTTGGATACGTCCTGTTTTTGAAGACGCATTATACAGTGTGTAAAAGCCAAATGGAATAAATTCATTATTTAGGTTACTGTACATATTTATAAAAAATCCCGAAACACGTCAAATTTAAATTATAACTTAACATTCTTTAACGTGAAAATGTAATCCCTACCTTCAACCCCCTTGGAATAACAGGTACAACCCTCAATTTTTAAAATAGGAAGTGTAAGCTTGTGATATATCGTTTGAAAGGTCTTTTCATTCTCCATTCAAAAATGTTGTCACAAAAGTTTATTAAGATTAATTAAGATAAAATAAATTAAAATAATTTAAATAATACAATAGTAAAGAACATCACTTTCATCTGACAAACAACCACAATATACCTATCTCTAATTCATTGGATCAAATCTGTTCTCCTCAAGAACTTCCCGTTTATTGTCAAAACAACTGCAATAGCACATTAAAGTTCTCCAATCAACAATACATGATTTTTGCAACCATGACCTACCATCCATCAATTAATAGAGTACCGGCATGTAAGTAATGTTTGTTTTGTTTTATTTATTTGCTCATTTATTAATTTATTACTATATAATATTGCTACTTTACACCAATTGTGGGTCTTACCTTGTCTGTTAATACCTTTTATATATTCAAATTTATTCATTTTGAAAACCACAGACATGTAATATTGGCATAATTACTATAATTTGTATGAACTAACTTATTTGTTTATTTTATCTTTATTAGACACCACCCTAATTGGGTTTATTTTATTGCAGCATTAGTTTAACTTTGTATCTAGACCTGAAGATGCTTTGCAAATTGTAGAAAGCGAAACCGGTCGTCAGATTGTTAAATTAAACTGATTGTGAGTAAGTCTTATTATTATTTCTTTACCTATTTGATATGGACTCACACAAGCAACACATTCATGATTTAAATTAAAATCATGTGGTTATCGAAATTTGCTACAATACAATCAAAAACTAAAATGTAATGCAAAACGTAATAAAATATAGAAAACGAAAAAGAAATATAAATGTTAATGAAGTAGATGTTCAAAATGTTCACCACGAACATCTTGGCAACATCCTAATCTCAAATAAAACTGTCTTCTAACATTATTTAACATAACAGGCGTGATCGACCTAATCGCAAGCATTATTCGTTTTTTTAGTCACTTAAATCAGAAGGTTAGTTTTGTACACATTGCTCCTCACATATTCCCATAAAAAGAAATCTAATAATGTATGATCAGGTGATCGCGCTGGCCATTCAATCGATCCTTGCCTCCCTATCCACCGATTGGGAAATATTGTATCGAGTTACTGCCGGACATTAAGTTGGTAATGTGGTGGTGCTCCATCCTGCTGAAACCATATCGTATTCGCTGGAACTTGAGGGTTTCCTGGATCAACGTTGAAATGGCATCATTTTAAAGTAGTGCCAAATAATTGTTGCCATTCAAGTTGCCCTCAATAAAAAAGGGGCCAATGATATTGTTTTCTACAATCCCTGCCCAAACATAAACCTTTTGAGGGTATTGAGTGTGTTCTGCTCTTAACTAGTGAAGATTTTCCGTGGGTCAGTAGCGGCAATTTTGCCGATTAGCATGACCGTTAAGTGACACTCATCAGAAAACATAACGTCTTCTAATTGGATAATAATGTTATCCAGTATGTCCATCATTTGCTCACAAAAAAAAGTTCTTCTATCAAAATCGTCTTCCATGAGTTCTGAGTAGGTATCATCTTATAGGTATGCAATTTATTTTCTTTTAATATGTTTACTGTCGATGTATGGCTACCATTTAATGTAGTGGATGCCTGTCTACTCGATGTATGTGGATTTTCCTAAAACTCAAGCAACACATCTTATTTGAGTTCATCACTCATTGCATTGGTAGCTACTTTTTTTTATCTGCCTTACATGACCAAACTCGCGAAACTGTTTTTTTATTTTACTTGTTGTTCCTTGGGATATGTTCGGTAAATTAGGAAATTTCTCATGAAATGGGCGAGTTACTTCCTGTTGTGTTCGGATGTTATCTCCGTAACCAATCATTTGTAAAACTGTTATTTTATGCGTTTCCCTCAATCTAACCAATTTCAGAATTGAACTCAACGAACTTTTTACTTAAATTAAAATACTGACAACTTAAATAAAACAATTTACTAATGCATGTTAAAATAACGTTGCCACGGAAATAAGTTTTTCAATGGTTACCATCTAAAAACTACATTGCTATGGTTTTTGTTCATTTTCTCATTATCAAGACCTAAACAGGAAATAAGTTTTGAGTATATTTTAGCGAATTTCGGTAACCACATAATTTCAATTTATTTTATTTTAATTAATCTTAATAAATTTGAAAGTGACAACATTTTTGAATGGAAAATGAAAAGACCTTTCAGATCACAAGCCTATACTTCCTATTTTAAAAATTGGGGGTTGAACCTGTCACTCTAAGGGGGTTGAGGGTAGGGGTTAAATTTTCACGTTAAAGAATGTCAAGTTATAATTTAAATTTGACGTGTTTAGGGATTTTTTATAAATATGTACAGTAACCTAAATAATGAATTTATTCCATTTGGCTTTTACACACTGTATTGTTAATGGTTCATAATGTAGTGTAGTACAATATTGTAATGATTTTCTTTGGTATATAAGATGACGTTGTAAACTTTATTAATTCCTGATCGAATTTTCTGCAACAATACATTTTTTACTTCTAAGTCTAAGAAAACGGAAAATCTTCATGGAAAATTTCAAGTTTTGATGCCAAAATACCTACCCTACCAGATGGGGTCCATCTGTCTATTGAAATGTATCTACTTATTGGGGACTGGGTAATTTTCTTGGGCAAAGACACTTTATTTTAAAATACGTAAAACGACTGGAACCTAAACGCAGAAAATTAGCAGAAAACAGCAATGCCCGAAGTATCTCATAATTTTATTTTTGGGAAATGATCGGGGTAGATACAGGGTGTGTGCAAAATTTTTTCAGAGAACACCTTGTATTTCAAATGGCCTTGATAACACCGCTATAAAATATCAAAGTGCTTTTGGATGTTTTGTGGGAATAGACAAAAGAGGCAAAAACTCCTGCAAACAAAAGTACTAAAAATCAAATTGCTATGGTAAAAAACCACATTGAACAATTTCCAGCAATTGTTACACTATGTTTGTAAATTAACTAAAAAACTAAATTAACTAAAAATCAAATTGCTCTGGTAAAAAAGCACATTGAACAATTTCCAGCACTTTTCACACTATTAATTACTATTTATAACTGGGAATAAGCCACAATTAAAGATTTATTCTTTAATTGTGGCTTATTCCCAGTTATAAATAGTAATTAATTTACAATGCCACAAGAAAATAGCTTCAGAACAATATTTTCACACTATGTTTGTAAATTAACTAAAAAACTCTACTTAGACACCAGGTTGTGAATATATAAGATGTATAAGCTCTACAAGAATGATTTTTATAAGATCAATAACTTGGATAGTCAAGTCAGTGAAAAAACTTATCGTAGAATATTTTAAAACAGTTATAATTACTTTTTCCTTGAACCAAAAAAGGATCTTGGTTCAACTTGCACCAAATAGGAACAAACTTCACCTAATGAAATACGTGAACTGAAAGCTAAATATACCTTTTATTTAATGATAAAAAATTGGTGTAACAAAGCAAAGGAAAATAATAAGATGCGCTGTAAAAACAACCCTACATTTTCTATGTGTCCCTGTAATCTGCAAAGTGTCCGGCACCTACCTCCCTCTGGTGTTTTTGTGCTCTAAATTTCCAGAAATTTTTTTATATACAATCTTACTATGTATGTTGGTTATGGGGCTAAAGCACATTGCTTCACTTGAAATGAGCTGAATGAGGAACGGGTGAGTAATGAAATAGAGTCAATTTTATTGAAGTTTTTACAGTCACTCCCTTTCATCGTTAATCATGTTTCTCTCTTTTGTGATACATGCGGAGGGCAAAATCGAAACAAAAATGTTGCTGCCTTGATGTTGTATGCTGTATAAATTATTCCAAACCTAAAGATAGTTGAGATAAAATTTTTGGAGTCAGGGCATTCTCATATGGAATGCGGCTCCATACATTCAGCAATAGAATCTGCAAAAAAATCTGAGAGTGCCTTTACCATGAACGATTGGGCAAAAATATTTAAATCTGCTTGTTCCTTCAACCCAAAAAATAAAAAAGGTAATTATCAGCTGCATATTATTAAATATACATACTTTTTCAACCTTCAAGGATTATAACCTCCATAATATTTGGATTTCTTTGGTCCCCATTCTGTAACCATGACCTGTACGTACTGCTTGTATTATTTGGTCCATTATTATATTGAAGAGAAGTGGGCTTAACGAGTCACCCTGTCTAACTCCGCTTTTTACTGGTATACACTGTGTTAGTTTTCTATTTATTTTTGCTTGTATTCGATTATGGAGGTAGATGTTTTCGATGGTGTGTATAATATTGATTGTTTCTTTTAAACAGTAGGTGTAAGACGTCTTTGACTTGGATGCAATCGAAAGCCTTTGTCAGGTCTTTAAAACATAGATATGCTTGTTTATTGTACTTGATGGCCTTTTCTGTGATCAAGTGATTATAAAAAGTAAATGTCTCTGGACTTGGTCTACTCTGGAGGTCAACCTAAACAGTTTCCAGTTGAACTGAAATTCTTATATCAGCAACTTTTAAGGATTTCAAGTAAGAAAAAATGTGATATTTTAAAATTAGACACATCAGGACACATACCACAAGTAGTAGCTGCTTGGTATACAAATTTACCTTCAGTTCATTAATTGTTTTACTTAAGGTTTTAGCCAAGTTTGTTCCAGAAAAAAATCATTACGTACCTACTAAAACTCAAAAAACTTTATAAATATTAACAACAGAGGTAATATATTACCTTAGCATTATAATTAGGCAATGTTGCGTCAAAACTTTAAAGTTTCATAAGCAAAAATAAAACTTTAGTCAAATAAAAAGTTTTCAATTTTCTCACTTAGTTTGTAACAGCACTTAGTGACTTTTTCTTGTCAACAGACGATGTGTAAAATGTTGGTAATTTCATGCACATAAGTAAGTGCAAAAAGTAACAGAGATGGTATGTCTTTTTCTTTTAATAATTGGGTTACGTTTTCTATTTTAAACTTCTTATTTTCTAAATCTTCCCTTGCATCTTTAGCGTAGTAAGTTTGGGGCAGTTTTTTTGCATCCATTTTTAGATGTCTATTTTGTTTATCTTCAAACGAATATCAATCGAGATATATGTCTTTTAGTGTTTTTGTTAGATTTATGTAGCCATTTTTATCGTTTACATTTAATAATTTTAACCTTAAGCATGATAGTTTAAAAGATATTTGCTAATAGATGTCTCACTAGGGTTTAGTATTTTTCCAATTTGTTTATAATAACTGGTGGTGGTTTCGTACCGTTCAAGTTTCTTCTATTAGTTTACTTTTCTTTTGATGAGGTTATGTCTGTACTTACTTTCGGGAGTCGCTTGCTTTTCTTTTGTCGCATTTCTAACTCGAATTCATTCGGTTTCTTTACTTAGTTTTTTGTCGTCAGCGCGATATTCGAGATCTTCATTTTGCTGTTGTTTTTATTTATTCCTTTTTTTTTTGTAGTATATCTATTTGGATTTTTATTTGTTGTACGATCATATTAAGATTTTCTCTTTTTTGTTTTTTCTAGAACCAGGCGTTGTATAACAGTTTTACTTCTTGCTTAATTCTCAGTAAAGAGCACTTCTTGATTTTGTTGAACAAGAAATGCCTTACTTAATGTTGTCGGTTGAGAAAACATATTGTATTTTATATTTTAGTAAACCCATACTATAGTCCAAGAGTGCCTTAACTATTTAAAAATTTAACAGTCTAAGTATTTATTTGTGAAAATAAACCTTTAATACCTTATCACGATGAAATTTAAATTTTGTCAAAAGTTTGAAATTTTAATAACAATAGATTTTTAATTTACCTCAATTATCGTAATTATGGCCTAATTTATTTGCTATCGATACGATGTTTACTTGTCGATGGTCAAATGAATACAGCTATAGACTCTCATTGTAATAAGTCAAAAATCCTTACAGTTTTAAAAAACATGACACAGCAGAATCCCTGAGTGCACTATCTTAACTACCAATATGCCTTGAATTTTTGATATCTTCCAAGAACGGTTCCATAAAAAGTGCATTCCCAAAGTAAAGTCTAATTTAAAGAGGACTTCTAACAGAGCTTTTTATAAAATAATGAAATCTTTTAACACATTTTTTTTAAATGCACCCATTAATATCGTGTCGAAAATTCCAGGTAATACAGTAGACAAAGACAGTCAGTCAATTATTACAGATCATGAAAATTCTTTCAATTGTACCCATTTTCTGGGCAGGAACTGATCGAACTCCCCCACAGTAAACTTAAAAACAAATCCTCTAGTGGTTTTGACGAGATTCCTGCATTTGTGGTGAAAAAAGTTTTACCTTTTATAATCAATCCTTTAACTTATTTAACCAATTTGTCTTTTTGCAATGGGGATTTTCCTAATTACTTAAAGACAGGCAAAGTAGTTCCCATTTTTAAAAAAGGAGATCCAAAACTGGTCAGCAATTATAGGCCTATAACAATTCCCAGTATATTTTCAAAGGTATTTTAGTATGGATATTTAAAGAGATTAAATGGTTATCTAAAAAACACTAATATCATAACTATAAATCAACATGGATTTCAAGAAAATAAATCTACTAATACGGCAGTCCATGCATTTTATGCTCATTTAACTAGTCTGTTTGATGCAGGCGAATGTCCTATTGGAATATTTTGTGATCTTAGTAGGGCATTTGACTGTGTAAACCATAAAATATTATTTAAAAAACTAAAACAAATAGGTATTACAGGAAACTCTTTAAAGTGGATTATGTCATTTTTAAACAATAGACATTAATATGTGAGCCTGCAGACAAGGATCGAGGATTGTGTGAATAGTTGTAGATCTAGTCTTGTTACTACAAACATGGGTGTTCCCCAAGGATCTATAATAGGACCAATTCTCTTTGTAGTCTACATTAACGACATCGTATAAGTGGACAGAGCGGTAAATTTCACTATATATGCGGATGATACGTCAATTATTCTATCTAACAAATCCAACGTAATCCTACAACATCAATGTAATAATTTTCTTTCATCTTTATATTCTTGGTTTTGCGATAACTCGTTGCATCTAAATGCAGAAAAAACGCAAGTTATACATTTTCACAATAAACAAAAATACTTGGAAAATCTTCAGCTTACTTTTAACAACATGCAAATAGGTACGGTGTCGTCAGGCAAGTTTTTGGGAATAACGATTGACGAAAGTTTGGATTGGAAGTTGCATTGTGGAGCGGTTGTTTCGAAGTTGAGTTCCATTAACTATCTAATTAGAAATTTAAAATATGTTCTGACGGAAAATCAGCTAATTATGATTTATTATGCACTCGTAGAGTCCAGGCTAAGATATGGGATATGTTTTTGGGGTATGTCTGGTTATACAAATGGTATTTTCGTCATACAAAAGAAAATATTGCTTTGTGTCGCTGGGTCTCCCGACTAACTAGTTGTAGAGAATATTTTAAAAAATATAAAATTTTAACATTGGCGTGTCTATACATTTTTGAATTATGTGTTTTTATTTTTAATAACTTACATCAGTTTAAAACGAGTGGTGATATGCATAATTTAAATACTAAATATTGTAATAAACTTTATATACCATTTTCAAAAGGTAACATTAAATTTAAATCGCCCAGGGTATACGGGCTACAGGTGTTTAATCATTTGCCCACAGTTGTAAAGTCCACCAGTTCAATAAATGTATTAAAGAGGAATCTTAAGCAATTTTTATGTGAAAAATTGTTTTATACAATCGAAGAATTTTTTAGATCTTAGATATTAGCTGTATTTCATTTAGCTTTTAAATTCATTTCATGTCTTGTTTAGTCTAGTTTAGTGTTTAGTTTGTAGCAATGTATATTTATGACTAATTCTATACAAACTATGTTTGTCAAAAAGAAAATAAAGAATTTAATTTAATTTAATTTAAATATTCATGTAAAAGAAAATGCGAAGGTATAGGAGTACCGGTACGAAACGAATACCTATATACGTTAAGCTTTGCAGACGATCAAGTGGTGATTGCACAAGACCAAGACGATCTCAGCTACATGATGAAGAAACTACAAGAAGAATATACCAAGGCTGGCCTAGATATTAACCTCGCAAAAACAGAGCACCTATCTACAAGTGAAGAAGACATAGAAGATCTACAGATTAAGGACAACTATCAAAGGAAAATATAAATTCAAATACTTGGGATTTATAGTCACGAAAAAGGCAACAACAGACAAAAAAATACGCAAAGGTACGGACAAACAAGAACAGCAATCCGACAACTTAACTTAGTATGGTGGGATAGACACCTAAATATAAAGACAAAAACACAGATATATTTAAAGAAATATAGAAAAGATATATAGAAAATAATTAAGATAAACGAGACATCCGACTAATAGCAAATATGTACTACAATCAGAAAGCAGTAGTGAGAGTAGAGAATAATACCACTGAAGAAATTGAAACAAAGAGAGGTGTAAGACAAGGGTGTATACTGTCACCAACCCTGTTTAATCTCTATTTCGAAGACGTAATGAATAGAACACTCTCTGAGCAATCCGACGGTATTAAAATAAATGGTGTTAGATTAAACAATCTGAGATTTGCTGACGACACTGTTCTGATCGCAGAAACACTTGAAGAGCTACAGACATTGGTGAATAAGATAGCAGACTGCAGCGAAGAATATGGACTATCTTTGAACATAAAGAAAACTAAATTTATGGTAATATCGAAATCAATACAAAATGTCCAAAATTTATATTTACACAATAAAATTATCGATCGAGTTAGCAAATACAAATATTTAGGCACTTCTATAAATGAAGACAACGATAGCTCAGCAGAAATCAAAATAAGAATAGAAAAAGCCCAGATCCATATTCATTAAAATAAAGAGAGTGTTCTGCGGAAGAGATTTGAGCCTTGAAATGAAACTTCGCCTAATGAGATGTTACGTACTTTCTGTGCTGCTCTACGGAATGGAGTCATGGACGTTGAAAAAGATTGATACCAAAAACTTAGAGGCATTTGAACTGTGGATGTATCGCAGAATTCTGAGAATATCATGGACCGAGAGAGTCACAAATGTCGAGGTCTTGAGAAGAATGAATAAAGAAAAGGAAGTCATATTTACGATCAAAAAACGAAAACTGCAATACTTGGGACACATTACAAGAGGTGAAAGATATGAACTGCTTCGAATAATTATGCAAGGGAAAATAGTAGGAAGAAGGTCCATAGGAAGAAGACGAAACTCCTGGCTAAAGAATCTACGGGACTGGTATAGCTGTAGCAACAACGAATTGTTTCGGTCAGCACTTTCGAAAATACGTATAGCCCTGATGATTGCCAACCTTCAAAACGAAGATGGCACTTGAAGAAAAAGACAGATGTATTAAACATTTGTGCGAAGTAATATGACATATGGAGCTGAAAATTGGATTATAAACAAGAAAAATAGCAGTAAGATAGTAGCAACAGAGATGGAATGTCTGCGAAGATACTTCAAAATAGATAGAAGAAGTAATGAAGAAATAAAGCAAAGAACATCAATAGAAACAAACATACTAACATATAGAGAACAAAAAAGACTAAAGTGGTATGGACATGTAAGAAGAACTAGCGACAGTAGATAGATAAAGATAATAACCGAATTAAGCCCCATTGGAAGGAGGAAAAGAGGACGATCCCGAAGATCCTGGAAGAACAAAGTAGACGACGCCATGAGTAAGAGAGACCTAAACGATGGAGAATGGGGCATCAGAGAGAGATGGAAGTGGTTAAGCGAGGGTATATATATATATATATATATATATATATATATATATATATATATATATATGAAAGCCTTGTGGAATATAATGATAAAGAAACTACCATAACTAAACTAATTGCATTATAGCGCAACGCCGATGAGTTTGAAAAAATTATCGAAACCGAGGTTGAGATGTGATCAAATATAACCCAGGTTATTAGCTTCTCAGAAAGCTGATATCTTCAAACTACTGAACGGTTTTTATTTTTCTTATTTTGGTTAGTCTGTTAATGTCATCGAGCAAAAAAACAAAAGAGGGAATCTAATCCTTATGAAAAGAAGACCAAAAAAGTGGCCTCTGATGGCGGACATATCCGGAAATGCGAATGCGCCAAATTTAAATTATCCGACACTTATTAACAGTAGCTATATAATATTTTTCAGAATGTGTCTTATACAAGAAAGTTTTAATTAATTATTAATGGTAATAGTCTAAAATGCGACACAATTGTTAAAAAACTTCATTATATACAAGATTTCATGTGACATTTGGGACAAACAATAACATACTCCAACTTAATTTGATGTCAAACAAGGAGAGAGACTCTCTTTCCTTGATTAATGTGGCCTCTAAAGATTGCAACTCTTGTCTAACAATATTTTTGCCCCCACTACCTTTACATTCCCTCTTTTGTGTTTTTGCTGTTATCTATTTGTGGTAGGTACGTATGTGTATAAATATGTATCATAGATAAGAAAGAAAAGGTCGGATTATCCATGCTTTTTAATTATGTATGCCAAGTCCAGTTCCATGGAGCACTGCCTTTATGATCATGTGTCATTATGATCGTGTGTAAAATTCTGAAGGCTGTAAAAGAACTGCCTTGGCATTATACAAAAGATCTTGTAGGCAATATTCGTTTTAGAAGTATTTATCTCATCTCATTTTACGTCTTGGAGATTTAAGCTTTAAAATACAAGGAATTTAAATTTACGTACGTTTTAAAGCTGTTCTGAAACTGCTTTAAAGCAATTTACATTGTTTTGTATATTTCTATTTCTAGATTCATACTTTGACCTTACTTCGTTTTTGTTCCTTTAATTCTAATATTTTTAACTAATTTATTATTTCTTAGTTGTTGCTTAAATCACCAAAACAGTTTTGCCAAAATATTACTTATTTACTGTCCTTAACCCGATTAATGACCCACATATCTACGTGGGCTAAAGTTACTAATTGGTAATTACATGGAAGAACCTCACATTTTCAAACGATATGTTGGTTGGTGTTAAACTCAATTATGAGAAGTTTGTGAAAGGTACAATTTATGTTTAATAATAAAATTTATAATGCATATTATATTGTATTTTGGAATTAATTTTGAAACCATTGCTAGATTAATTAAAAAATAATAGTTACAAATTCGCACATGACAAACCAAGATGTATTTAAGTAAAATATAAAGTTTTTTTATTTTGTGTAAAAAATATTACATTTATTTGGAAGCTAAAGTATAATTATTCGATACTGTTCTGCAATAATGAGTCAATGCACATGTTTTCTAAAATCGACTTATCACAGTCTGTGTATTTTTTTTATTGAGTTTAATGCGTCGACAACTAATGGTCATTGGCATGGTACAGTGAATTTTTACAGTCAGGTGTGTGGGTGTGTGTGTGTGTGTGTATGTGTGTGTGTAGGGTAATTGTCTTGATACTTAGCAAAGTCGGCGTCATTGTCTGTGCTAAGAGACGCTAATTGTATCCGAACGTCTGTGGTCCCTCCAGTGAGTACCGATCGCACAAGGATTGAAATTATTTTCATTTATTAATTTTTAATAAACGAAAATTTCCACCCAGGTGAGATTCGAACTCACGAGCTTTAAGTTTAAAGGTAGGCGCTCTTACCACTGAGCCACAGAGGGGGTTAGTTTGTGTATTTGTAAACAAGTATTTTCCGATACACTAGAATGATTTAATCCTCAAATGACGCGTAATGCCATCTGTTAACTATTTTGTTAAACCACAAACAGTAAATACTAAATATTTTAATTGGCAATAAGGAGTTTTATTTAGAAAAAAAGTCTTATATGGTAATATTTTTGTTGCAAATTAATCCCAACATTTTTGCTAAGAAATTTAGATGTCAAAACAATTTACATAATGTCGTATTCGTCGAAGAAAAGGAAAAACTCAAATAAGGTGTGCACTAATAAATTCTTATGTCAAGGCAATTCTAAAAAAATGACAATTCGCGCAGGAATTTTGCCAAAAATATTTTGTTAATGGTAAAAAAATATGCAAAATCACTTAACATTGCAGATTAAACAAAATCGCATAGATATTAGAAAAAAATTCTAATAATTTGTTAATAAGTGATAAGGACGAAAAAAAAATAGTGGTCGAAAAAACATCTATCTATAAGCAAGTGTAGAATGTAATGACTATTTTGCCTACCACATGAGGTATTATAAGGGGTTGAAAATTGGGGACAGAAATGATTGGGGTAGAGATAGGATAAGCAAAACAAACCGGATCGTTTGCGATTGGCTGCCTAGGGTTTCTCTGAAGAGCTGGATCGTGGATAAGTTAATGAAACAATGGGATTGGATTGGGGCAACTACAAAAAGTAAAGCAAAAGAGAACTTAGATAAATCTGCTGGACAAATACAATACAAGAAGGTTCTCAAGCTATTTAAAATGGAAGCCGCTTAAAAAAATCCTCCTGCTGGATGAAAGAAAGGCTCTTCCTTCCTAAAAAATACAAAAGGAGGTTAGAATTTTTTTTCAAAAAAATAAACAAATTGGTTTAGAAAAAAAAATTAAATATTTATTGTTATCTTACCACAAACAGTTACAACTATAAATAGTACAAAGAATATTATATAAATAGTTGCATAAATAAATACAAAATAGCAAAAACAAACTTACTATGTTTTATCCGTTTACAAACTCTAGAAGTTGGAGATACTAGAATGACTTACCATTGTTACTGGGCAATATTTTGTAGCAGAAATAAATTATTACAAATAAAATTTTTTTTTTAAACGGATATACACAAAGATTAATCTTTTTTTTTAACAAAATAAAAACAAAACAAGATCTCAATTATGATTAGGTATGTATCAAGTGTCAAAAAATAATGCTAACTGTCATATGTCAATACTAAATTCTACACTTTGAGAATACTTAACCTGACAAGTTAGCCACACCCTAACATTTATAATTTTACTTATTTTTATTACAATTTCTTAACCTGCTATGAAAGCAATTATTTATAAAAAAATTTATTAAAAATCCTTTGTAAAAGGTATATATTTAAGAACCCAAACGGGTTAAGTTAGACAGACAAAACGTTTTCGGAATCCATATTCCATCATCAGTGTCCTAGATAATATGTAACCACTTAATTAAACAGAACATAGGTTTAAAATTTTTACTAAGGTTAATGCAAAGTGTGGTTAATACTTACTAGGAGTACATGAATGTAGCCACTAAATACATGGGTAAAAACCCGTTAACAAAAAATTATTTACATTTAGTTTACATGTAATTAATTATTTGTTAACGGGTTTTTACCCATATATTTAGTGGCTTTAGTGGTTTTGTCTGTCTAAACTTAGCCCGTTTGGGTTCTTAAATATACACCTTTTGCAAAGGATTATTAATAATTTTTTTTATTATATAGTATACAGCCAACTACAGGAACGTAGATTCCTTGTGGACAATTATTTATGGCAAATGTCTATTTTTACTTTAAAAGTTTAACAAAAAAGTTATCTGGATTTCACTAAATGTTAATTTTATTTTTTTTTTATTTTTGGGGTTAGAACTTAATATAGATTATCTTCCAAACAAACAAATGCATTTCCAAGCTGCAAAAATGGCTTAGGACAAACAAAATGAGGCTGGAAGCTGAGGCACTGGGACGCAAACTTTGAAAACTTGGCTTCTTAAAAAACTGGAACACTTGTGGGTATC
This sequence comes from Diabrotica balteata, assembly GCA_918026665.1. Taxonomy (NCBI): domain Eukaryota; kingdom Metazoa; phylum Arthropoda; class Insecta; order Coleoptera; family Chrysomelidae; genus Diabrotica; species Diabrotica balteata. Next base: position 49,548,774 of record OU898283.1, on the reverse strand, counting down.
TTTTAAAGTTGTTGTAAACTCCGCAAACCTTTTAGATACAAATCTCTTACGTGAGATACGGCATAAAAATAAAAAACAGTGATTATTCTTTTAAAAATGACATATCACATTGAGTATAATTCACTTTGTTAAACAAATTTTCCAGCTTCCTAACGCCGAGACTCGCCGCGTCTTGTCAATAGAACAATTACACGATAATAATTTGATTTAAGACAAAAACGTGAACGTTTTTTCGGAAAAATTGAATAAATGAACTATAAACAAACAAATAAGACCAGGTGAGATAACAGATGCACCAACAAAATAAGAAGCAGAAAATATGTTAAAAATTATCCAGAATAAATTTCCTTCCCATAAAAAAGATTATTTCGAAAATACTAAAAGCACAAGAAAATATATAATATTAGAAAACTAAACAAAAACAAGATGTGGTAGGATATAATATACTCAAAAGTATAGTCTTACGTTGCCATGTTATCACATTCTGTTATAACTTTAACTTCTGTTGTAAACATCCTAGTATCTAAGATCAAATAATGTAACTTTAATTCAATTTACTAACATTTAGCGGGTTTTTACCCAAGTATTTAGTGACTCAAAACATGTACATCTAGATACACTGATGATGGGATATTAATTCCGAAAACGTTCTGTGATATAGCCCGATAGGTTGTTTTAATATAACCCGACCTTTTATAGTGGATTTAAAAATGAATTGGTAAATATTTTATTGTGAAAGAGAAAGAGGGAGCCTTGTGGTGATACATAAATTCCTCATAAATGGTTACGGAATTATTCAAATCAATTCTTAAAAAGAAGAAAATTGAAAACCGGATGTGGAGTTAACTTCACATAGCAGTTTAACTATTTACAAATGATTAACAGTGAAAAATGTTTCTTATTTGAGCTTGTAAATAGCCATGCCAAGATATGCCATACCTACTGACAAGATCGTTGGTAAGTCTATTCACCTTGGTATTGTAACATTTTTTTAATAGTGGTCGTTTTAGTTTCACATGTTACATTTCTGTTTAATTGACGAATTTTGTTTTAAATCTCGAAAGTAAAAATCCAAATATTTCTATTGACAAAACCAAATTCAGATTTTTACAAATAAACAAATTTTGTTTATTGTTACATAGCGAAAAATTCTTCTAATAATTTAATTTTATCTGACTCATTTATATTGACAATTAAAACATACATTATGCATTTTAAAGTAGACGACTTTAAAATGATATTGCCAATACTGTTAAGTTGCGCTCCTGTTAACCTAATTATTTATTAATTAAATAAGAATTTACACTTAATAAATTGCACACATTTATTATTAGCGTAATTGCTATATATTTTATACCAGGCAGCACCCTAATACGGGTTATTATAATTTCAGCATTTAGTTTGTCAGGTACCGTTGACCTGAGGATGAATAGTAAATTATAGTATGCCATACCGGTCATTGATGGTAGAGGAAATTGATTGTGAGTAAGTCTTATTTTTATTTGTTTCACCTAATTTAAAATGCACTCACACAGGAAACATATTTAAGATTTTTTATATTGTATGCAATTGTCACCATAAAAACCTTTACTAAACAATGGCCTAGACAAAAATATAATTTTAATTGGGTAATTCTTGGATCTGTCAAACTTAAAATTGTTTAGGTCACTTAGTTTTTGTCGAAGTTATTTCAAAGAGTTTTCCACTGTTTCCGATTTATTTCATCTTTTGAAATTCTCATCACATCGGTTATTTTTTGTACGTTGATTGAAACATCTTGGATGTCGAAATATTTCCAAAAATAATTATAAAATATACATATGTTTAAGCATATGTAAAAAACATGTATAAGCAGTAATTTTCGTTTGTGTAGCAAATTGTATAATACTTATTTATTTCTTATAATGAAATGTTGATCAGATCAATCACATATTTAGGCGTAAAACTTTTACGGAAATTATTCGAGTATAAATATAATATTGTCGAGTTTATATACATGGGAAAGTATAATTTTTGCGTATTCCAATCTATCTTTGGATAGAAGCTTAAAGTTAATGCTCGAAACGATTTCCAGATATTCAGCGAAGTATAAAGTATACTGGATTTATCAAGGATGTAAGTTTTATATTGAATAAAATAAATCGGCAAGAAGAAACTAAAAAACTTACAAACCAAATAATGTTGCTTGGGAATAAAAATGAAAATTTTAAAGTTAGTGGGAATTTTAGTGTTTGTCAATAAAACACTATGAGTTATTAAACTAAATAAAATCTAATATATTATATCTACAAAAAATATATTTATTGGATATAACTTTATTGATGAATTCTGAACCGATCTGAATCTGTGAGTCTGAGCTCTCCAGTACATTATGCAGGACAAACTGACTGATACGTCAGTTTAAAATAGGCGACGTCTTGTGAGACATTAGGACATGTGTCAATAAAGTATTATCAATTTAATACCCGCGAGCAAATTAGAACATGACGTAAGCATAGCCGATATGTCATTAAAAATATATATATATATATATATATATATATATATATATATATATATATATATATATATATATATAGTTAGTTTTTCGTTACCGACCATCAAATAATTAAAATAAATGTATATTATCAGGCTTTTTGGTCAGAAAATAAAACGATTTTTTTCTCGTAAACTCAATATTTCGCCATTTGGTTTATGGCTTTTTCAAGAGCGCACTAAAAAATTATTTATTGATAAAATAAAAAAATAACATAACATAAAAGAACTTACAGATGTAATCGTTCAAACAGCGTAGCACAAACACAACATCTTGATTGACCGACTAAAAAATTATAAAACACAATGACATCTTTATGAGTGACAAACTAAAATTCAACTAAAATATGGCAATAACTGATTTTGTTTAATTGTCCTACAATTTAATCAGTGACGTGCAAAAACTAATATATTTTATAAATTAAAAAGATTTTAAGATGTTACAATAAATGGAACTAAGTCCGATAGTGTCTGTTTTATTGTTAATAGCATTATCTGTCCTGCTTATATTGCACATTTCGAGAAACAGCCTATTTTTGTAATTTGAGACTGATAGTATTATTTTTACATTATCAAAATCAAATTCATAACCTGTCTTGATGGAATGTTCGACAACAGCGCATGTATTTTTTCCCCTTCTGCAATCACTTCTGTGTTGAGTGACCCGTTGTTTCAACCATTGTCCGGTTTGACCAATGTAGCATCCCTGGCATCCTAAACATTGGAATTCCATTTTTTGGAATTCCTAACTCATTCATAGCGTTGTAAAGACTTGGTCTTAAGACACTGACATATGCCGCTTTAAAATCGACAAAAATATGATACATATCTATATTAAACTCTTGCGATTTTTCGAGGATCTGTCGTAGTGTAAAGATCTAATTAATGGTTGAACTTCCAGGCCTGAATCCTGCCTGATATTCCCCTAGAAACATTTCAGTATAAGGCTTTAATCTCTCGTGCAAAATATTTGATAATATCTTGTATGCTGTATTTAGGAGAGTTATTCCGCGGTAATTATTGCATTCCAGTTGGTTCCCCTTTTTGTGTAACGGGCAAATTAAGCCTATAAGCTCCATTCTTCTGGCATTTGCTCCTCAGACCAAATTCTACAAACAATTTCTCGCATCACCTTGGTGAGCTGCTCTCCACCGTGCTTAAATAACTCTGATGGGATGCCATCGCTACCTGGGGACCTATGGTTCCTTAGTTTTTCTATAGATATTTTTACTTCATCTACCGAGGGGGGTTCCACGAGTTCCTCATTTCGGTATTCCAGCTCTATATTGTTAGTAGGTTCCCCTTCCAGCAACTCTCGAAAGTGCTCTACCCATCGTAAAAGGATGTCCTCTTTGTTGGTAAGTAAGTTGCATTCCTTATCATTACAATAGTTGATTCTTGGTTTGAATTCTTTTCTAATACTATTTCTATATACATATATATATATATATATATATATATATATATATATATATATATATATTATATATATATATATATATATATATATATATATATAATATTGTGATATTCAAAATCTTAGTGCGCCAAGCAATTAATTAGCTAATTAATTAATTAATTAATTAAAATTATTTAAATGATATGATTATGATTCTATCATACTTTTTAATTCTCTTATCTCAGGGTTATATTCGTGCTTCAATATCTATGCTTTACATGTGAAAGGTAAGGTCCAAAGAATAATAAAAATAAATCAAATAAAATAATAAAAAACATATATGATATAACATTTTTTATTAAAATAAAAATAATGAAATAAAATTCACACTCAAATATTTTCAATAAACAATATCTCATATTATAATGATTCTAAAAATTTTGTTCTACGTACGTGAACCTTCAAAATTAATGGTAAAAACAATATTAGTTAAAATCTCAAAATCCCAATTATTATTCTAAATCTCCTAATCAAAATATTTATATCTTTTTTAGTAAGTAAGTGATTGTAAAAATTGTGTTATCAATAAAAGAAAAACTGCAAAAAAACAAAACTATCTCTCTATGATGATGAGTGGTCCAAATTTTTGTTTCTTGTAGCCTACACTATCTATTCTTAGCAGCTCCCTATGTGATCAGCAATCTTACAACAAATTGTTGCAAGTTTATCGTCCTTAATGATCTCATTCAAATGCACGAATCGTTAAAATTATGCTAGCCTCTTCTCCTCTCGATAAACTGAATCTCTCGTTGGCCTGAGTAAAAATTGACTCTTGCAATATCTTCTCTTTACGATAAACTGAATCTCTCGGTGGCCTGAACAGTGACACGTGGAATATAAGTAGAAAAATATGACTTACAATCTTTTACTGGATCAGCTTCTGTCAGATACACTAACTACACGAAAACGCACAAACTTTCACTGCTACTGCTTCCTACCTCTGGGAAACTACCCGAGAACAACGGCCGTTCGCCTTGCACCCTTCGAAACCAACTGACTATCTCCTTTTTTTCTTCAAAAACTAACTAAAGTCTCATTCTCAAACCAACCATCACACCTTTTTCAATCTCATCCAATTAAAATGCGTCATACATCTTCCATTTCTTCATTTCGATAACACAAACAAATTTTTACCTACAATTATAAAATTTCGGAACATTATTTACAAACTAATCTTTTTCTACCAATTCTTATGAACTAACAAAAACATATCTTTCTAAAATCTATTCTATTGTCCTAATTACTGCATAAATTTATTTGGAAAACCCGCTTCCATTGTATAAGATTTCACTTAAGCTCCTCACGTCACTCAAATATATTTTAACAAAGAAAATAATTACGCATATCTTACGTTTTGTTCGATATAGGTAATTCAAAGATAAAGGACTTTCATTCTTCGAAATGTTTGTAGTTTATTATTCGACTTATCTGAATTATTTTAATTTTTTGAACTTTAAAATATTTTAAGCAAACCAATATTTTTCTCGATTTTACATATCATAACAAATCCCGGCCATTTGATCTGCCAAAAACTCTTTGTTAAATTTTAAAAATGACAAACGTTTTCCAGGATCAAATTATTTCACTATGTTATTAAAATCTACTCATGATACTGATAGATGTAGTGAATGTTAAAATACCCCGTATATTGCCTGTCTTTATACGGGATTGGATATGTTCTCGATTTAAATTTTTCCAAGTATTTAACCTTAAAAGAATGTTCATAATTTTTAGCCACTCGGGTTTTTTCATTAATAAGATCTCCATAATTTTCTAAAATCTTCTCTATTTTCTTTCCCCTGTTTTCTCCACAATTTATTTTTCTATCATCCTCATTTTGTTCACATGTGTTCACTCTTCATAATATTTCTTCACAAAGTTCTGGGTTCTCGTCCATTATTGCCATTTCTTCTTCTGTTTTCTTTCTATCTTCTAATTCCCTTTGGTATTCCGAGCACCAGCTGCAATAGATACCATATGTTACAGCTACAATGAAAACCAACACATAGATGGAGTGGGATTTATAGTAAACCAAAGAACAAAAGGCCTAGTTATTGATTTTAAAGCCTACAGTCAAAGAATATGCTATTTACGCTTAAAAGGTAAATTGTTTAATTACAGTTTAATTAATGCACATGCCCCGACCGACGACAAACTAGAAGACGTTAAAGAACAGTTTTTCGTCGACCTAGAACAAGCCTGTAGAAGATGCCCCAGAAATGACATCAAGATAGTTCTAGGTGACATAAATGCAAGAATAGGACGAGAGCAAGTTTTTGTGCCGACTATAGGTAGGCATAGCCTACACAACATCAGTAGCGATAACGGATTACGACTGATAAACTTAGCAGCAGGACTGAATATGACCGCCGCTAGCACCTATTTTGAACATAAGGATATACACAAGGTAACCTGAACCTCCCCTGATGGAAAAACAACTAGTCAGATTGATCACATCTTAATAGATTCAAGACACGGAACCGACATAATGAACTGCAGAAGTTATAGAGGCGAAAACATAGATTCAGACCACTGTTTAGTGATCTCAACACTAAGGGCTAGAATTTCAAATTCCAACAAAGAAAAAAAAATAGATACAAAGAAATGGAATGTACCGAAGCTGAGAGATGCAACTACTGCAAAAGAGTACTGGAAAAATATTACCAATAGGTAAAGAAATCAAAGTCCAAGCGAAGAAGACCAGAGAGATATAGACTCCTACTGGAACACGATAAAGAAAGATATTGAGTCAGCAGCACAAGATGAAATAGGAACAGAAACTTGTACCCGAAAAAATTACTGGTTTGACGATGAATGCAAAGACGCAACACAGAAAAAAAAACGAAGCTTATGCAAAAATGCTTACCCGCCGGACTAGAACAAGTGTAGAGAATTACCAGACAAAGAGAAGAGAAGAAAAGAAAATACACAGAATGAAGAAACCAAACCACTTAAAAAAGGAACTTCAATATATAGAAAACCTTAACAGAGAGAAAGAATTCAGAACATTCTATATGAAAGTTAACATCACCAGAAAAGAATTCAAGGCAAACACAAATCAATGTAGAAGTTTGAATGGCAATCTATTAACAACAAGAACAGACGTACTAAATCGATGAACGGAATATTTTAACCAAATACTTAATAAAATCCACAAGGAAAAATTCCTGTAGCTGGCTGTATACCACGTATAACAAAAAGAGGTTAATCTTTGTAAGTGGGTATATTTATTTAAAAAACCCTTAAAAGGGCCACATCAATAGAACAAACGTTTTCGGACTAAACAGTCCATCATCAGGTTATTAAAATCGAAAAATGCCTAAAAATAAGTTAGGTCATAATGCCTGAGCCACCAAAATATTAGGGTAAAAACCCTTTAAATTACATTTAGTTATGAAATTATTTACATTGTGTTATAAAATAACTGTGATGTTCTATATTAAATTAAATTTGACCAAAGGTAACACATGGCTCAAATGGGTTCCAGAGCCGGGCGAGAGACAACCTCTGCGCTCGGAGAACAACGTGGAACTGTTCCACGTTGTTCTCCGAGCGCAGAGGTTGTCTCTCGCCCGGCTCTGGAACCCATTTGAGCCATGTGTTACCTTTGGTCAAATTTAATTTAATATAGAACATCACAGTTATTTTATAACACAATGTAAATAATTTCATAACTAAATGTAATTTAAAGGGTTTTTACCCTAATATTTTGGTGGCTCAGGCATTATGACCTAACTTATTTTTAGGCATTTTTCGATTTTAATAACCTGATGATGGACTGTTTAGTCCGAAAACGTTTGTTCTATTGATGTGGCCCTTTTAAGGGTTTTTTAAATAAATATACCCACTTACAAAGATTAACCTCTTTTTTTTCTTTTTTTTTTCAAATACTTAATATACAGGAAGAAGAAAACCCGGAAGACGAAAGCTGTGAGGTAAGCAAAGCAGACGAGAGGGAAGAGAACCCACCAACGATCCTGGAAGTTAAAGACGCTGTCAATAAACTAGCCAGAAACAAATTACCCGGAATAGATAATCTTCCAACGGAATTATATAAAGAAGGTGGCCACAATATCATAATAGCGCTACAGCAGCTTATAAAAGAAATATGGATACAGAAGTCCCTCCCCTGTGATTGAAATATTGGAATACTTTGCACCATACACAAAAAGGGAGATATCTTTGAATGCTCTAACTATCGAGGAATTACGCTCCTAAATGCAGCGTATAAAATATTCTCCAATATACTATGCCATCGTATGGCACCGTATGCAGAGCAAATAATACGAGAATACCAGGCTGGTTTCAAAGGTGGTAAATCAACAATTCATCAGATTTCAACCCTGAGACAAATTCTAGAGAAAACACTGGAATATGGTGTAGATACGCACCAGATATTTATAGACTACAAGGCAGCCTACGACTCTGTAAATAGAAGAGAATTGTTTAGAGCAATGATAGACCTGGGAGTACCAAATCAGTTGGTAGGTTTAACCAAAATAACCCTTGAAAAAGTTGAATGCAGAATACGAATCCAGGGGGAACTCTCTGAACTTTTTAATACAAATAACGGGCTACGTCAGGGAGACCCACTCTCCTGAATACTATGCAATCTAGCTCTTGAAAAAGTAATACGTACGTCACATATCACAACTACCGGTTCAATATATAACAAATCTGTGCAAATCCTAGCATATGCTGATGATATCAATATTGTTGGAAGAACGGAAAACGCAGCACGAGAGGCGTATGTAGCACTAAAGGAAGCGGCTACAAAAATGGGTTTAATAATAAACATTAATAAAACGAAATACATGAAAGTAGGTCCGCAACCACAAATAGGACGGCCACTTGTTATAGAAAACGACGTCATCGAAGCAGTTAACGAATTTGTATACCTGGGAACGCTCGTCAATACTGAAAATTATATTACCGCAGAGATAAACCGCAGAATTTGCACAGCTAATAGATGCTATTTTGGGCTTAATCCTCTTTTTAAATCTACAGCTATATCAAGAGATACAAAAGTAAAACTCTACAAAACAATAATACGCCCAGTCCTAACATATGGTTCAGAAACCTGGACTTTAACAAAAAGCAATGGAAACATGTTAGGATGTTTCGAAAGAAAAATACTGAGGCGAATCCATGGAGCGGTAAATGAAAATGGTGTCTGGAGAAGACGATACAACTTCAAACTCTAAAGAATATACCAGGAACCAGATATCGTAAAACACATTAGGATAGCACGTCTGAGATGGGTAGGCCATGTAATGCGGATGGAGCAAACCGACCTAGCTAGAAAAACGCTAATTGAGAGACCTATTGGTCAAAGAAAAGAGGAAGACCCAGAACAAGATGCCTAGATAACATAGACCAAGATATGAGAAATATGGAAATACGTGCTTGGCGGAGGAAGGCGATGGATAGGGACGACTGGAAGAGAATTTTTGGGGAGGCTAGGATCCACACAGGGTTGTAAAGCCAAAATAATAATGATGATTCCGAGCACCATGTTTTTATTCCTTTCATTTCTCTGATGATAACTTCCTTTTCTTCCTGCTTCCTTTCTGTGTTATCGTCGGTTGCTAACAATTCTTCTGTACCTTCTATTTCCTGTTTTTCTCTTGTCTTCATCTTGTTTTCCTGCTTTCTTTTCGAACTCTTCTTCTTTTTCTTCCTTCTCCTTTTCTCTTCTGTTTGATTTTTTTCTTGTACTTTCGGTTTGTCCTCTACAGTCATATTGATTTCTTTACGTTTTTCCTGTGCATTGATCCTTCCAGAATTTGTTTTCCTATCTGTTTCCTTTTCTTCTTCTGTGTTGTCTGATTCTGCTCTGATTTCCAGTTTATTTTCCGAAAAATTTATGGTGATATGTTTTTCCCTCAATTCATCAATTCCCTTTATCATATCATGATTTAAATCTTCAATCACCACACATTTCATAATATGGAATTTGTCTCCCACTCTGATTCGTACTCCCAAACCATCGTTTACTGTCGTCAAATTTTTATTGTTTGCATCCACTAAATCAACCCTAGGAATCCTATACACAAATCTGTCCAAATTTAATTCTTTTACTAGTTTTTTATTGATTAGCGATATCTCCGATCCAGAATCAATCACAATTTTAATCGCTTTATGTTTTATAAATGCATCTAAAAATATTAGATTAGAATTAGAAATTTGTCTTTCGTTTCCTATTGCTACATTATTTATCTCCCTTCTATTTTGTTGTTGGAAGCTCTGGTTATTTCTATCGTCCCTTTGTTCGTTCGTATTCCTATTCGGAGGATTTTGTGCAGCTCTATTCCTATTGTGATTTTCATATATTCCATTTTGTGTGTCATTCCTGTTATCGTAATTTTGTTGTCTACTGTAATTATTGTAATTTCTCGGCCTATATTCGTTTGTTGATCTGGGATGTAGGTTTCTCTGGTCATAATTTGATGGATAAATTCTTTCCGGTCCATTATATTGGTCATGTTGTCTTCTATTTCTCATTTCTCTTCTTTTTGCTTCTTTTAATTGAAGGAATTGGCACAAACTATCAATATCTTGATAGTTTCTCAAAATCACGTGATCTTCCAAAGTTTCCTCAAAATGTCTGCTGATCATTTCTACCAGCTGTTTGGTAGAATATTTGTATATCAGATATTTTGAATTGTTATATATCTGCAAAGCATATCTTTCTTCAGATATTCCCATTGTTTCGTGATATTTTCCATTCTGTAGCTCTTAATTGATTTCTCTCTGTTTATTTTCCCCCCAGAAATAGTTGAGAAATTTATTTTCAAAACCTGTCCAATTTTCAAACTCATCTTCCTTGCTTTCATACCATAACGCTGCTCCTTCTTTCAGATGGTTTCCAATTGTTTCTTTGCAATCGTCAAAATATCTAACATGTTGCAATTTGATTTTCAAATTTTTAACAAACAGTACTGGGTGTGTTTTTCGAATATCCCCGCCAAATTGTATTTTCGCCTCGCTTGTTCCATGGATGATAACTTCTTTTCTCTCTACCCCGGAATTTTGTTCCTTTTTGATTTCCTCCATTTTTCTTTCTATTTTTCGCATGTCTTCTTGTAAAACGGTTTCAAATTTTGTTTCTAATTTTTCTAATTCCTTTTTCTGGACAGTCTTAATATCTTTCATTTAAAGTTTCATTTCTTTAATTTCTGTCTTCAGTTTCGCATTTTCCTGTACAATCACTTCTATTTTCTGTACCATATCTTCCTTGATACTTTCTTTTTTTTATTGTTTTCTTCTATTGCCTGTTTAGTTTCCTTCTGGTTTTCTTCCAGTCTGCGGTTATTTTCGTCCATTATGTGTTTTGTTTCCAGTTGATTTCTATCAATTGTTTGTGTCTGTATTTGCATCATTACTAATAATTAATCTATTCCTGATGATTCGTTTCTCTCCTCAACTATTGTAACATTTCCTTCATTATCCGATCCTTCTTCAACAATTGTTTCCTCTTCTCTGTTATCCTCCTTCCTTTCTTGCATTTTGCTTTGACTCCTTGTGGTCGACATGTTGTTTCTTTTCGTTAATGTTTTTGTCCCTGTCAAATGTGAAATTTCACACCACTCTATACGTTGCAGGGCACGACAATTATTTCTCTCCAATTGTAATACATTTTCACGACAAATATCAAATATGCAATCAGTAAAATTTAATTAATTCAAAATAAATATCAAATGTACCGTTGGTAAAGAAAATAAACATCAAATAAATCAATAGCAGTAAATATCAACTAACTACGATCAATCAATAAATCAAATTTTTATCCACTGGAAAAAATTGTCAAAATACTTTCAAATTCAAATTCCCTCAATGTTATATGTTTTTATCTCTGGATCACCTGTACTTATTCCAGATCTCTTTCCCTTCCTTCAAATGTAAAGCTGCGATATTTTCAAGCCCCACGTTTTGGAAGCCAGTTATTGTGATATTCAAAATCTTAGTGCGCCAAGCAATTAATTACCTAATTAATTAATTATTTAAAATTATTGAAATGATATGATTATGATTCTACCACACCTTTTAATTCTCTTATCTCAGGGTTATATTCGTGCTTCAATATCTATGCTTTACATGTAAAAGGTAAGGTCCAAAGACTACCGGAATAATAAAAAAACTTTATGATATAACATTATATATTGAAATAAAAATAATGAAATAAAATTCACACTCAAATATTTTCAATAACAATATCTCATATAATGATTCTCAAAATATTGTTCTACGTACGTGAACCTTTAAAATTAATGGTACAAACAATATTAGTTAAAATCTCAAAATCCCAGTTATTATTCTAAATCTCCTCATCAAAATATTTATATCTTTTCTAAAGTAATTGTAAAAATTGTGTTATTAATAAAAGAAAAACTGCAGAAAACCAAAACTATCTCTCTATGGTGATGAGTGGTCCAAATCCTTGTTCCTTGTAGCCTACACTATCTATTCTTAGCAGCTTCCTATGTAATCAGCAATCTTACAACAAATTGTTGCAAGTTTATCGTCCTTAATGATCTCCTTCAAATGCACGATACGTTCAAATTATGCTAGCCTCTTCTCCTCTCGATAAAGTGAATCTCTCGTTAGCCTGAGTGAAAATTGACTCTTGGAATATCTTCTCTTTACGATAAACTGAATCTCTCGTTGGCCTGAACAGTGACTCGTGGAATATAAGTAGAAAAATATGACTTACAATCTTTTACTGGATCAGCTTCTGTCAGATACACTAACTACACGAAAACGCACAAACTTTCACTGCTACTGCTTCCTACCTCTGGGAAACTAAACTAAGAGAAAAACTGACGCAATATAATATGGAGATCCGAAAAGCCAAAAGAGACTCGTGGCGAAAGTTCTGCGAGGAAGTCAAACAGGCTCCCGCATGTTCCAGAATCCACAAGGTCCTGGCTAAGGATGGTATTGCGAATCAGGTCGGCCTCTTGAAGAAAGAGGACGAAACGTATGTAAAAACCCTGGAGGAAAGCTGAATAATGCTCACCAAGGTACATTTTCCCAGCTCATCCATTGACAATAATCCTTCGGTAAAGGTGGCTCATCCCAGAAGGCCTACTAAGGCGGACTGGAAATTAGCTACCGACATCACGAGACCGGAAAAAGTCAGGTGGGCCATCAATAAATTCCAGCCATACAAATCACCTGGAATGGACGGGATTTATCCAGTCTTGCTACAGAAGGGACAGGATGTGATCATCCCGCATCTAACAAAGATCTTCAAAGCTAGTTTGGCATGGAGATATATTCCAATCGCATGGCGAAGGGTGAAAGTCACATATATCCCCAAGGTTGGTAGGGTAATGGACCAGACCCCCAAGTCATACAGACCAATAAGTCTATCCTCTTTCCTAGCAAAAACGTTGGAAAGATTGATAGACAGGTATATTAGGGACGAAGTGCTGATGGAGAATCCACTTAGCGATCGCCAATATGCATACCAGCCAGGAAAGTCAACTGACTTGGCGCTGGATGATCTTAACAGACTGCTCTCAAAGTCGCTAGATGACAAGGAGATAGCGGTGGCGACGTTTCTGGACGTGGAGGGAGCGTTTAATAACGTCTCCTTCGAGTCTGTAACGAACGCGCTTAAAAGGAGAGGAGTTCCTGCCTTCATATGCGAGTGGACAAAGGCGACCTTAACAAACAGGATCATTGTGTCCTCGTTAGGTGAAGCCACTATTGAAGCGAAGGCAGGAAGCGGCTGCCCACAAGGAGGAGTTTTATCCCCATTACTGTGGGCTACGCTTATGGACGACCTACTTAATACACTGTCCAGGGAGGGTTTTTACTGCCTGGGTTATGCGGACGATTTGGTAATTGTAGTCCGAGGACGCTTTACCAAAATAATTTCGGAGAGACTTCAAGTCGCTCTGAGGATGGTGGACAGCTGGTGTGAGGAAGAAGGCCTAAAGGTTAACCCTAAAAAAACATCTGTTGTTCCCTTCACCAGGAAAAGAGCACTGCAAGGCTTGCAACCACTAGCGCTCAAGGGAGTAGAAATCCCATTCACAAGTCAGGCCAAGTACTTAGGTGTAATATTCGACCAGAGGCTGACATGGAATGCACACATTCAGAAAGTCACACAGAAGGCCACTATGGCCCTGAATACATGTAGACGAATGTGTGGTAAGAATTGGGGGTTAAATCCTAAAATGAACCTCTGGTTATACACAAGGGTTATAAGGCCCATGATAACTTATGGTTCAGTGGCGTGGTGGAACAAAACGCAACAGTCCGGGGCGATTCGATTGCTCAGTAGCACACAAAGGCTTGCATGCTTGAGTGTTACAGGAGCCATGAGAACAGCCCCAACGGACGCGCTAGAAGTTCTGCTAAACCTACCACCTCTACATATATACATACAGAGTGAAGCCAGATCAACAGTACATCGGTTGATCCAAGGCCAAGCTCCAATAAGTATGATGCAGGGAGCTGATAACTTAAGGCTATACCAGGACATAAAGGCAGACCCCGTTCTAGGAATGCCTGTAGACCGAATGGTTACGAGGTATAGTTTTAACAAAAATTTTCAAATTACAATACCAAAAAGAGAGGACTGGGAAACTGGTCCGCCGCTAACAGCAAACTCAATATGGTATACGGACGGCTCCAAAACGGATACAGGTACGGGGGCTGGAATATATGGCATAAAACCAAGGACGGAAGTCCGGGTATGTCTAGGAACATACGCGACCGTATTTCAAGCCGAATTAGCTGCTATACACAGGTGCGCTATGGAACTAATCGGCCGAAATGTAGATAACGACTCCATCGTCATCTATTCGGATAGTCAAGCGGCTCTAAAGGCTCTCAGTTCGGTACAGGTCGATTCATGGCTGGTATGGAACTGTTTGGATGTCCTCTCTCAGGTAGGAAGTCGAAACAGGTTGACACTTGCCTGGGTGCCGGGACATAAGGGCCATCGTGGCAACGAGAAGGCCGACGAATTGGCCCGAGAAGGCGCATCTACGCCACTGGTTGGTCCGGAACCCTTCTTTGGAATCGCAAATACGATAAAAAGGGCAGCCATACACAAATGGGTGCAACAGAAGTCTCTTGAGTGGTGGAACAACTCACCAGGACAGAGGCAGGCTAAACAGTTCATCAAAGAACATTCGGCTAAATTTACAGCAGACTTACTTTCGCACAGACGCAGGACTGTCAGAATGATAGTGGGTCTGCTCACTGGGCACTGTAGACTCAATAGACACTTGAGTCTCATAGGCCTGACAGAAGAGGACACCTGTCGTTTCTGTCTGGAAGAAGAGGAAACCGCTCTACACGTTCTGTGCCATTGCGAAGGTCTCGCACGAATGCGGTTTCTAGAACTCGGAGAGGAAAAACCGGAAGCACCAGGCTACATGAAAAGGCCACTATCAAGGCTGTTGAGTCTCATTAAGAGGACCAAGCTAGATGAAGTGCTTTAAAATAAGGGGGGAACACAATAGATCTGCAAAGGTCGCAGTGTATCAGGCTCTATTGGCCGCCCCATTTTCTACATTCTACATTCTGGGAAACTACCAGAGAACAACGACCGTTCGAATTGCACTCATGGAAACCAACTGACTATCTCCTTTTTTTCTTCAAAAACTAACTATAGTCTCATTCTCAAACCGACCATCCCAACTTTTTAATCTCATCCAATCAAAACGCGTCATACATCTCCCATTTCTTTTTTTCGATAACACAAATAAATTTTTACCTACAATTTTAAAATTTCTGAACATTATTTACAAACTAATCTTTTTTACCAATTCTTAGGAACTAACAAAAACATATATTTCTAAAATATATTCTATTGTCCTAATTACTGCATAAATTTATTTGGAAAACCCGCTTCCATTGTCTAAGATTTCACTTAAGCTCCTCACGTCACTCAAATATATTTTAACAAAGAAAATAATTTATGCATATCTTACGTTTTGTTTAATATAGGTAATCCAAAGATAAAGGACTTTCATGCTCCGAAATGTTTGTAGTTTATTATTCGACTTATCTGAATTATTTTAATTTTTTGAACTTTGAAATATTTTAAGCAAACCAATATTTTTCTCGATTTTACATATCAATTATAATACATTTACAGTTTTCTCCTGAAGAAGTCACAAAATCGTGTTGAAATATTGAGAAATAACAAATAAAATAAAATAAAAAAAAGTTTTATTTCATACAGACCAATTGCTGAGACTACAAATATATATATATATATATATATATATATATATATATATATATATATATATATATAGAAATATAGTCGCCGCCTCTTGAGAATGCAGAGACAGCAAAGGAATATTATAAATTAGCAAGACACATGTTCTCGGTGTCCATTTGTATTCTGAAAATTATCTTTACATTTTTGTAGTTCAAAATTATTGTTAGTATATAAATCTTTTTTAAAAGTGACTTTGAAGTGTTCCCAATATTTCTGGCGCTGCGAACAGGATTCTTCGTACAGAAACTAGTGTTTCCTGGTCAACTTTAGTTGTTTGACGAAAATCCAAAAGAACCTAAGAGAAGAAGGCACAAGGCAATGCAGAGAACATTACCACTGATCATCATCCTGTAAGTTTTTCCCTTTTTTTGAAAGAGCACTTTTACTGATACTTCTGTAAAAAATTTACATTTATTATTAGCTGATTGTAATTTAAACTGTAACGAAATTAAAGATCTTTCTAAAGAGACGAATAGTTCATGAAATAAATTTCGAAACCGTAATCGTTCAAAAATGGCCCTTAACAATAGTGTTATTAAATCCTTAGATAATCTACTTGACTTTTTTCTAATCAAAATCTGACTGCACCACAACAATTTATTTTAAATGCAAATATTGTTTCAAAAATTAATGTGAACCCAGAGACTATTTAAATTAATCTAATAAAACCCTTTGGACCGAAATCAGGCCCATACTTTTAACCAAATACGGAGACAGGCGTTTAGAAGATATTTTAGTCACCCAACTTTCAACAACTGTGCAAAAATCACAAGAGAATTACGATCAATACCATCAGAAAATTTTAAATAACCTTAATGATTTATTACAACATATTTGTTTACACAACAATCCAGATACGGTAGAATTTAAAACCCCATATTTTAAAAACATTGCACTAAAAACCTGTTGCGCTGGTATTAATGAACCCTACTGCAAGTACCTGTCCCACTTTCAATTAAATTCCTTAGACGAAGCTCTTCAAAAATGTATATCATACGACAATCACAAAAATCAACAGCAGTACATGAATTTTTTAAAACGACAACAAATGCCAAAATCAAATAATAATTCGCCTACCCATCCTAAAAATAACCCTAATCATTTGAAATATTATTCCAACCAGCCTCGAAATCAATACAAATCTAATTCTAATAACTCATTCCAATATAATAATCCCAGAACCAAATAACTTCAGAAATAACTTTCCTAACAACAATAATACTTCAAATACTCCAAATAACTATACCCGAAACAATAATTATTTTCCGCAAAATAATACGAATTTAAATAGACAATCTTCATTTCCACAAAGAAATAATTTCAACCAACACACTAATAGACATTATTTTCCGCAAAATCGTCAAAACATTAATCCTACCCTCATGAGCGGCGTACAGACGGCTTCGTCCAGAAACCACGAACCTATGAGTATTTCGACTAGGAGAACTCACGCTTTTAATGTAGAAGCTAACAATAGCGAAGATTTCGAATTCTTATCCGACCCATACGAACAAGAAAATGTTTATGGTCAAAATTTTCAAAGCGTTCCTTTACAAGAACAGCCACAACCTTAATAAACTTAAATAATATCCATAACTATCCTCAATTACCTTATTTTATTTCACCCGAGTTTAAATTAAAAGTCATAATTGATTCCGGAGGATCAGATACCATTGTTTCACCTAACGCTACCAAATATTTTAATCCATCTCACAATCCATCTGCAATGGAAATTACGCAAACTTTTAATGACAATATAAGAACGCCACTGCTTAGCGAAATAAACATATCTGTGTTATTTGACGTTAGAGTTGCAAATTTCAGTCGAGATTTTGATATTTTACTAGGTAATGTGGATCTTAAAAAATTAAACGCGGTCATTAACTATAAAAATATTTCACTGACATTAAATACGTCTAACACTAGTAGTTATAGGATTCCTTTTAAAACATTGTATAATAAAATCCAGTAGACATTAATAATGGAAATATATTGCTTCAAGAAATTATAATAAATAATATAAAATTACCTGAATCTATTCATACAGTTACAAATGGCTATATTAACAATATCACATTTGATAACCCGGTACAAATGGATCCGATTGATGTAGAGAATTTAGATGAGTACGAAATTTGTAAAGGACCCACGAATTTTGACCCTTAAATTATACGCACGCAACATTTAAGTGAAGAAGAAAAAAAAACATTTTAAAATTATGCAAGAGATACAACGACATATTTTACGATGAAAAAGCACTATTAACCTCACTTCGGCGATAAAGCACGAAATAAGGACGCAAGACGATAATCCCATATATGTCAGAGGATTTCCCCACCCGAAACGTATGCACGAAGAAATAACCAGACAAGTGAATAAACTTCTCGACAATAAAATTATTAGACCATCTATATCGTCTTATTCAGCCCCTGTATGGGTTGTACCCAAAAAAGCCAACGCATCCGGCGAGAAAAAATTTAGAATGGTTATCGACTACCGCAAATTAAATGAAAACACAGTAGATGATAAGTACCCCATACCTAAAATTGATGACATTTTAGATAATTTAGGCAAAGCGCCATATTTTACGACTCTCGATTTAGCTTAAGATTTCCACCAAATCGAACTAAATCCTAATTCTATTGAGAAAACCGCTTTTACGGTTCTCCATGGTAATTTCGAATTTTTAAGACTTCCTTTTGGTCTCAAAAACGCCCCAGCTACTTTTGAAAGACTAATGGATAATATTTTACGCCCTTATCTATACAAATTTTGTTTCGTCTACATGGATGACGTTATTATTTTTTCGAAATCATTGCTAGAACATCTTGTTCACATGTCTACCATATTTGACACTTTCAGGGAAACTAATTTTAAGGTTTAGCTAGATAAATCAGAATTCTTGACAAAAGAAGTCGCATTTCTAAGACATATAGTCACGCCCGGTGGCATAAGACCCAATCCTTCCAAATTGGATGCTATAAAAAACTACCCTCTTCCAAAAACATTAAAGGGAATCAAATCTTTCATTGGACTCATCAGTTATTACCGTAGATTCATTCCTAATTTCGCAAAAATTACATCCCCATTCTCTCGTTGTACGCGCAAAGGAGCTATTATCGACCATAAAAATCCCAATTATTGAGAGTGCTTTGAAAAATGCAAACAATTACTATCCAATTCCCTAGTTCTTAAATATCCTGACTTTACAGTACCTTTTGTACTAACAACAGATGCCTCCAATATTGCAATAGGCTCTGTCTTAACACAAAATAATCACCCAATTGCCTATTACTCCCGCACATTAAACTCCGCAGAACAAAATTATTCGACGACCGAAAAAGAACTTTTAGCAATCATAGATTCCTGCAAACCTTTCAGGCCTTATTTATATGGAAAAAGATTTACCGTCGAATCCGACCATAACCCACTGGTGTGGATCTATAAAATTAAGGATCCCACATCAAGTTTAGCTCGGTGGAGATTAAAACTTGAAGACTATAATTTTACGGTCAAATACAAAAAAGGAAAAGAGAATCAAGTAGCAGACGCCCTCTCTAGAGTTCAAATCAACGCGTTAACTCGCAGTTCACTGTGCGCAGAACCCCAGATCTTAACGATTTTGACCCAGACCAATTCCTTGAAGAATTTATTACAATTCAAGAAAATAATAACAGCACTGACAACACACAACATACGGCTATTGAAAATCCTATTACAGGAATTCAAATTTCAGAAGAACCAATTAATCTTTCGAAAAATCAAATAATTATAATTCCAGAATCGCTAACTAACGATTTACCCTATAAGAAAATTTTCGATAAACACAGATACACAATAAATTTAACTAATGACTGGAAAAAAGAAATTCCAGATATGCAAAAAAATATACTTAAACCTAATCAAAAATTTGCAATTAAAGTAGCACACGAATTAAGGCCATTTATTTGTAATTATTTTAAAGGTAAACGGCTTGGAGATCTTTCACTAAGTCTTTTCCCTTCAACTTTGGCTTTGATTATCAGTTTTTTTTATCGTACTTGTCCTTCTAGCAATAGATGAGTCTAAAATACTGCAGATATCTCTGTGTAAGTTGTTTAAGCAATTTTTCTTTTACTTTAAGTTGTTCTAGTATTGATACATTTATTTGATATTCAACCCAGGATACATGCGGCAGTATCTCCACATCTCAACCGCATCTATTTTAGTTCTCTTTGCTCTTTTCAAGGTCCATGTTTTGAATGTATACGTGGGAAAAATTAGTGATCTTACCAGTTTTAATTTTTTGTGCACTGGTGATGTTAAGTTTTTCCAAATTGCTGCCAGTTTCATTATAACTGCTTTTGCAGTAATAATCATTCTACTTATGTCTCCGACGCACCCTCTTTCATTTATTATGAGAGACCTTAAGTATATTAAATTATTTACTACTTTGATGCCCTTAATTTTGTTGTTGTTTAATATTGTTTTGTGCTTTATTTAATCTCATAATTTTTGTTTGATTCCTAATTACCTGTAACCTGTTCTGTTTGCTCGTTTCCTCTAGATGTCTCATGTCTCATTATGCTTTTTGTTTCTTCTTCTTAGAATGCTTATTATTTATTTTTATGTTTTACTTATTATTTTGGTATAGATGTCTAATACTCTTAATTAGGTAATGGGGTGTTCCCATCTTTACTAGTACCATCATAGTTCTGTATCATCTGTGAATATGTCGATAAATATAAAATTTAAACTTTTCAGTATGGCAATTTTACTAGTTTTGAAGAATAAAAAATTTAAGTTTAATTTCGCATTCATAAAAATTCTTTCATCTTAACTTCACTTTAATTTAAAAAATCTAACTTGTCCATTTATTCACGCCAAATTTATGTGTTCTTATGAAGGTACCTAGTTATTGTACTTACTGTACATAAATTTCAGGACAAAAAATTAAACATTCTTAAATACTTTATTTTTTTATAACAGGCAACATCAACTTTAATTGGAAAATGAAACTAAAAAACTACTAATTATCTGCATGAAACTCTTCCAAATCGGGGTCCAGGTCTTACATATCTGTAGTGAGCAAATTTCGGTGAAAATTATGAAAAACCTTACTGATGAGCGGCAAAAGATCAAGTAGGTTTTTATTTTTCTTTTTACTAATTGGAAGTGGCTTGTCTGTGATTTGGGCGAATGTACTTGGTACAACGTATTTTCCTCTTCTTCGGAAATTTATAGATTTAAAAGGATTGGAGACGTTTTAACTATGTTTATTTTTCACTATTCCAATATTACTATTATATTAGAACCACTGTACTGGTTTACAGGAACTTTTCTCCATCGGTGTTAACTTTTTTAACGATTAGTGCTCCTTTTCTTAGACTGTTTTGAATAGTTTCTTCCTTTTGTAGGATCTTACCATCTGATACGAGTCATTGGGTGATTTTTTTTTGTGTGTTCTCTTCTTTTATTTCTCTATAAGTGCATGATCCATATCGCACTCCATGTGAGTATGCCCACTGACCAAAAACTTTTTTGATTTATAATTTTGTGATTTAGTAGTTTGGTTAAAGCGAAAGTGAACGTGAAAGCGACTTGGATGATCTTCTTTTGGTGTTCGCAAGTATACGAGTAGAAATTTACCTATTCCACATCATAAAGCTTCGATAAATGGTGGTAAAAACAAGAAGCTACCTGATTGCCACTTCTTTCAGCAATTGATTTGTTTCATATAAAATACGTAACTTCATTTTTTGCTAAATTGTGAATGGTCAGGTTTAACGTCTACAGTTGACGCTTATAAAGGTAGGCACTGTTAAAAATCAAAAATGTATGCTCTGTTTTTAGTGTCTAAGGACGCAACCTCCTTATCCACCTGTTTCACCTTGTAGGCATCGTCTATGAACTGATAGTGTTTATCCCTCTCTTGTCTTAAATTCTCTCTTTCTCGTCTCCCTCCTCAAGAACTTTCAAATCACATTTAGAACAGGTATTTTGTTTAAGTTTTTTAAATGCAAGGTTACAACTGTAGAAGCAGTTCTGGTACGATATTAATGAGATGGGTTTATCTACTATTTTTTTTGTATATGTCATACATTTTAGCAATAGATAAGTTACTAGACAAATACTTTTTAGATGTTTTATTTCTGCAATAGTGGCTTTCATATTGTAGTATTTTTAATATGGTCTAATTTATTGTCTTTATTTATTATCAAAGGTTCTACATTTGTAACACTTACAAATTTATTCACACTTTTATAAACAGTCTTTATTACACTCTTCACTATTTTATTTTTACATTTATATTCTAAATATAAAGCTAAAAACTCGACTTCAAAACTAGAACTTACTGTCCTTAAATAAAAAGTTTCTGTGCTGTCTATTTATACTAAACAACCGTTACCTAGAAGGATCGATGACCTCCAATAGAACGGAATTCCATCGAATGCAAACACGTTTCTTTTATCGGAGGGGGACCCATGGATCTTCTTACTAGAAATTTCTGCCGATAGGTATATGATTTGGAAAATACTTGAGTAAAAAAAAATAGTAATAAATATGTTTACAGTTATGAGTCATATTTATCGTAACAATATTTGGAAAACCACAAAATGTGATCCATGCCATTTTGAATTTCTTCCGCAGAGCGTTTATTACCTGAAGTCGCAATTCCTCGTCTATCAGGTACATAATTCCAGAAAATGCAGTTGTTTCCTTTTCACCCACTATCCTAATAAATCCTTTTTCCTCCTTTCAGTTCTTTTTCAAATCTCAATTTTTAGGTTTTACGACCTTTCCTTTTACAGTAGTGTAACTTTTACCAGCATGTCTAAGTTCTTTACTTTCTGGTGTCTACTTTCATGTCTTAGACTTTTTCATTTGTCTTGTACTAATGTTTTCCTGTTGTCAGATGGAATACAATTTCAGTTTTATCTGGAGTATGTTTAAAGTTTGTATCTTTGATAATATTGTTATTTTCTGTGTACCTTTTTTCCTTTAAGTAACTAAAAAAAGGATATTTTGAGATAAAACGAATTTAAAGTATTACCGATCTTACCTCCAACTTGATTATTACTTTTCTCGGATTCTTTCTATGCTTACAAAGAAATCGAGATCCAGGATGCTGTCATCTGAATCAAAATCATAACTAATCTGGTTAAGGTCATACTTAGTTGAATTCAATATACTTTTCGACTGATCAGGATTAGCATTAATACACTCTACTCCTACAAGATGTCTTAAAATACTTGCGATCGTTGGGGCAAATACCTGTTTTATTATTTATCTCTGAAAATAAAAAAATGGCTCGTTAAAATAGAAAGAATTACAGAAAACACTTACCTGGTGCAATAAAATCCGTATAAAAACTTTCTAATATTACATTCATACTGTTCTGATTGTTTATTTCTTCAACTTGTACTAATCTTTGTCTTTCACAGATGTATCTAGGACTTTCGAACGCACCGTCTTAAATAAATACTTTCAAGGCATTTAGCATAATTTGTTTAACACCATTCGACATTTTTTAACATCTAAAATACCTAATAGTCATTAAAATACCTGCTCGCAAGTTAACTGCATAACTTAATACAAAAACTGATTGAGTAGTCTTGAATATCTAGTTACTCCCCATTTAAATGTAAAACCCCCTGATATTTTGTTCCGTTGATTAACGGGTAATTGAAGATACCAAGAAAAATATAGCAAAATGCAACGTACCCAAGTGGGTATTTCTCATACCGACTGAATAGTTTGTACAGGGATGGTCAAGTTAAGATTCATATACACATTTCAAGCCTTCTTGTAAATTAACTAGTTTTTTTGGTTAGCTCTCTGACATTAAAGATGTGTTCTCACTGCAATTAGCTAGAATTAAAGTATCGTCTACATATCTAATGTTGTTCACGGTTATGCCATTCACTACAATGCCGAATGCTAGATGTTGTCTCCATTTAGGGTTACTTAAATGTTTTTTCTGAATAAAATTAATTAATAATTTAAATAATAGTAATGAGAGTATACAGCCTTAATTTACTTATCTTTATAAATTTATTTTATCCGAAACTATTACTTTTGCTCGTTTAACTATTACTTTCGCTCGTATCTTTACCTGTCTAAATTCTATCACATCCAGTAGTCACGTATATAAGTTTCATTATCATCATTATGTTGTGTCTGGTCTTGTTACCAGAGTAGTTTTTTCCAAGTTTTTCAAAATCAATTGCGTATATGTGTACATTTTTATTTATATCTCTTCATCTCTATGTCAGAAGCCACTCTAAAACTCGATCTGAGTAGTACTAATTCACTCTATTTATTTTTAAATTCTTTATTATTTCTATTTTTTGCTTAGACTTACCATAATACAGCCAGACACAAAAGGAATAAGACAGTATCCATCATTATAATTTACCTAAATGACCTAACACAAAGTTAAAATTAAATCGACATTAGGAAAACAGGGACACACTCTTCTCGCCTAGAAACCTACTCCTAAATAAGGCATGGATTTATATAAGACACAATAACACTAGGTCATGGAGGGAAGGAAGTTATACAAATGGTTTAAAACAAAGGTAACAAGATTAACTTAAAATTTTTTAGAGAATTATAATGATAATTTGCTGTCGTTTCAAAAGTTAATTAAAGATTTTTATACATCCAGAGTCAAGTTAATAAATTTGGTATACTTCAAGGAGTTGCTAATTTACATTTTAATAAATCAGTTATAAGTTTAGATGATTAGACTGTATTTTTAATAAATCCATAAAATATATGATCTAAATCACTTTCCCCTCCACAATGGTCACATTTATCACTATCCAAAACCTGTATTTTAGAGTGTTTTGGATAACATGCATGCCCGAATCGTACTCTAATAATGAAAGTTGTGTTTCCTAGCAGATCTACAAGACTTGTACCAAGGAAATTTTGACTATCTGGCTAAAGTACCCTGTACATTTTTTAATTCACAAAAGAGTATTCTTTTCATTGGTAGCTTCACTCTGGAAGTTATGTTGACTTCCAGAGTGAAGCTCTGAAGCTTCTGAAATCATTACAACAAGGAGAATCCAAATATAAAATAAAAAAAGGAGGAAGTAATTAAAAAAATAATAAAGGGTTGATACAGGGGGTGAGAGGGTGCATTTTCCAGCAACCTTTAATATGATATTATGTCTCCCCCTTCGCATATTATTTGACGTGTTTTTGCGTTTTCCAAAAAATTAGAGGTTCAAAAGTTATTTAAGGTGGATAGTTTTATCTTAAAAGCACTGTATATATATATATATATATATATATATATATATATATATATATATATATATATATATATATATATAAATACAGTGAATCTATAAAGTAACGCATAAATTCATCACTATCTAAATAAACAACAGTTTAAAAAAAACAAATAAATAAATTAATGGAACTAATTATCTTCTTGTATAAGTCAATTAGTAACATTCGATATTTGGTATTTCTGGTACTTAACCTTAATGACAGTCACCCAACTAAACTGTGTTTGTTTTGTTTTTAATTTGAATTGTGTTTGTTTCTAATATTTTAATTGTGAACGTAAATTATACAACTAAATATTACATGTCGAAGATAGCGGCAATCCATATTGTACCCACAAATCATTTTGATGTTATTAAAATAAATCACACTGCCGTTAACCTTAATCAAGTAAGATGTAAACAACAAACAATTATTGAATGTATTTTACCATATTTTTGAATAATTGTAGCTCTCATCTGATGATTCCAATGAAAATTGGCTTAAACTTAAAAAAAAACAAGAAAAAATCAAAAAATGGCTCTTCTGAACATTTTTATTTTTGTGACATGGTGTCCTTTACCTACGGCATACAGAAGTAATTCACATATTCATAAATTTTTAGAACAATAACTTCTGAAAAGAATTTTTAACCAACACCCCCTTTTGCCTGTGATTATCCAGCACGCTCCTCCGACGACAAGTCCAAGAGGCAAACCACCAGTGGAATCCACGAAGCCAGCGAAAGCCAAACAACACCCTCAAAAAACAAACCACGTCCTGGTGGTTACCACCAAAAGGTAAAAAGCCTAAAACACGACACCAAAACACCAGACAAAGAACACACCTACAGAGCAGAAACAACAAGACAATGGGTCGTAAGACCGGTCGTCACACGACACAGATGAGTTGGTAGATTGAGATCTAAGTGCCGTTTGACGGTTCTTATATTTATACAGACCACGAGACTGGTACGTCACGAGTAAGGGAAGTAGGCAGATTGACATCCCGATTTCAAAAATTGCATATTTTCAACATTTTTTTTATAATAAATCTATTACATATGGCAATTATTAATGGCGCCAAAAATTTTTTGTTAAAAAATTACTGCTCCATGGGGGATGGTTAATCTCTGAAACTACAAATCTGAAATATAAAATTTGAGAAGGGCTTTAAAAAACAAGTACCCTCACGGGATAGTTTACCACGAAAAATAAAAAAATTTAAAAAGAAACAAAATCGCAGATATTTAAAAAAAAAATAAAAAACTAACCATTTTTTCACAAAAATTTAATTATTTTTCTTTTTTTGGCAAATTGTGGTAACTTACTATAAAGAAAATTAAAAGAAATAAAATGCATTAACATTTATTAAAATCGCCGACTAGATGATGGGGGATAATCGTGATGAGTTCTGTTAGATAATGTTACGAATTTCGTGGATCGACCATAGGAGAAATATTTTAATTTTAATTGAGCTAAAAGTCAGCAATAGGCTATCCAGCAAAGTCCATTAACAACAAATAAAATACATGAGGACATGCTATGAGATCAGACGTAAAAAACATGGGAAGACTTATATCCAAGGAAAGTTAGCAGCCTGAAGATCACGAAGAAGATTTTCAACAAGACGAGTCGATCAAATTACAACTTACAATTGCAAATGACCTATACGTGATTTAAAAGAAATGACCAGAGACAGAGATCTTTGGAGACCGAAAATACACATCATAATGACCACTACACTTCCTATGGGAGGTCATGATTGAATAGAGAGATCTGCGGATTAAAGTTTTGAGAAAAACTACGTTTTTAAAACTGGCGGACATTTAATAGGAATAATATTCAATGTCAGATATGGGACAAATTTAACTAAAATAATAAAACATTTAAACAACTAACTAATGGTTGGTAAGTACCTAATGGAACACAGAATTAATTAATTCTTTAAAATTTTTATATAACGTCGTTATTTGAATAGTTTCGTTTCGGATCAATGTTGATTTAACGCAATTGAAAAGTAAAAAAGAATCAAGCAGTCGGAATAAAATCCTTTTAGGTAAATAGTATTAAATTCAACACGTTGTAAACTGCACTATGCTAACAATGCTTTGTTTCTAAGTGAATTTGAATACAAAAATTTCTGTACTTTTAAAATAATTAACAGTATTCGATATCGTTGGTCCTATTACACATATTCAAAAAATAAAGTGCGAATTTACCGTCGTTAAAAATATAATTTGCTCCTAATAATAAGAGTTCCTTAAAGTGAGGACAAATATTAAAATCAGTTAAATTTACAAATCCAATGACTCAAAATTAAAAATTAATAAGACAAGAAAAAATTATTACATAAATGGGAAAAACCTAAAAAACTATTCAAAATATTGATGGGTTTTTGACAGAACATCGTAAGCGGCAATAAAGTATAAAATGCTTTTTTGGCCTCATACGATTGTTGGGGTTGTTCTACATCAGTCCTCATAAAACATCGTAAGCTAAACGTACTTGGTGTAGCACAATAATATTTTATTTTGTATCGTAAGCGCCTATTTGGTAAGCGGTAAGCCGTCCTAAGAAATTGTAACCGAAAATTATCGTAAGCACCAGTTGATCCCTGCAAAACATCATATACGTCATAAATTCGTGTGGGATACGATGGAGTGGGAGGCGTTTACGATACTCGACTCTGGATTGTTGATAATAGTTCTTGTCAAAATAAAACGGTTAGTAGTATATAATAACTACGTGTATAAAGTGTATTAAATAAAACTTTACAAATTAATCGTTATTATTGTTATGGTGGTTATTTACAATATTATTTGTGTGCCATTTTTTATTATTCTGGTGAATTATATGCTTAATAATTATTATTTTATTGATTGTTATTGTACAACATTTTTGTAGGTTAAATATAGCTTATTCTTCAAGAGGTTATAAAATCCTAATGGCATTGGAGAATGCTGAAAAGAACAGCGTTGCAAAAGCTTTAGAAAACAATGATAATTCTGCCGTTGTTGAAAATATCGAGACTGATTGCCCTGCTTTAAATATTTCTAATCATATTGATAACATATATACTTCTAATAATTCATTGGATTTAGAAGAGTTGGTTGACATTGCAACATTCCGATATAAAAAAGCAAAAAATAACAATAAAAAACATGTTAACTTTGCTGAAAAGGTGTTTGGTGCCACAAAATATGTTCAGAAAAACCCATGCAAAAACAAAGCTTGTCAAAACTCATGTGCCAAAAATTTCAATGAACAACAACGTCATGAGATCTTTGAATTTTACTGGGGGTTGGGTAGCTATCAAAACCAAAGGGATTATCTTTTACTGTGTATGAAAGAAAAAACAATTAAAAGAAGGCGAACAGGCACTAAATCAAGAAAAAATCGAACATTTAAACATTTAATTGAATGGGATGGAACAAAAGTCTCAGTATGCCAACAATTCCTTTTAAAAACATTGTGCATATCCCAAATGACATTAAGATACAGCAAAGATAATGCAATTGCTGAAACATTTTTTTTTATTGAGTTAATGCCTCGACAACTATGATCATTGGCATGGTACAGTCAGGTACCTAGTGTAGTGTGTGTGTGTGTGTGTGTGTGTGTGTATGTGTGTGTGTATGTGTGTGTGTGTGTGTGTGTGTGTGTGTCTTGATACTTAGCAAAGTCGACGTCATTGTGACTACCGATCGCACAAGAATAGAAATTATTTTCATTCCTTAATTTTTAATAAACGAAAATTTCCACCTAGGTGAGATTCGAACTCACGACTTTTAGGTTTAAAGGTAGGCGCTCTTACCACTGAGCCACAGAGGGGGTTTACACTAGAATTTATATATATATATATATATATATATATATATTTATATATATATATTTATTTATTTATATATTTATTTCTATATATATATACAATACTCCAATATTTGGGTGTGCAGCGGAAGATGGGACAAAGAAGTACTCTTTTTAGTTAACCAAGCTTTCGCAAATCTTTATTTGCATCATCAGGGTGCTACAATAAACAGAATTAGTATAAATTACAGAGTAAGACTTACTTTGCCTCTTACACTAATTGAGGTTAGTTGTCTTGATGTTTATTAAATAAAACTGAGAACTCGTTTAACCCCTACAACTACGGCGAAAACTATCTAAAAATTAGTTTAAAACGTTCTTTAACATACATAAAACACTTAGAACACACATACATAAACATTTAAATAAAATTATGTTAAAATAGTTACAAAACATGTATGTAGTCACAATATAAAATTTTGGTTATAAGTATTCTTATCAGAAACAAAAGAATTGCTTGTGAATTCGTTGCTACCAACTTAAAAAGACAAAATGTTAGATCTTAAATGATAACGATGTAAAGGTGATAGTATACCTGATACAAGCTGAACTTATTGAAAAAGAAAAGATTAAAAGACTTATTTTAAAAATAGGAGAGATATTGTATATCTCATATATAATTAAACTTATATTGTTGACGATGAATTGTCTGTATTAGTAGGTTCATGTTTTTATAAAGTTAACAATAATGAATATAAGTTGCTTAAATTCTTGGTATCTGTCTTTTTATTAATGGTTTCTTTTTCTTGAAAAATGAAAGCCATCTCGAGAAACAATCTTTTTGAATAATTGCTCTCCGTGGATAGGATTTTTATATTTGAAAAATCGAAAGAGTGTCCTGTTGTGTTAACATGTGTGGCTAGGGAACATCTATCAGGGTGTAAGGTGATTTATTTTGGATATTGCTAGTTGGATCACTAGGGAGGGTTATGTAGGATGAATCCTGATCAAGAATCTCTTGAGAAAGTTTAAAGTAATCATCTTTCAACATTACTGCAGTAACATTACCTTTGTCAGATTGACACTACTAACTCAGGGTGAGATTTGAGGAAGCGTTTAGTTTCTTTAAAAAGATTTTAAAAAGAGTTATTAGTGATTATGTTAATCGATCTAGCAATTGCAATATTTCTACATTCAGGATCCGGAATAAACGATGATATAAAATCAATATCAGATAAAAGTGGTTTAATAGGAGACTCAATACCTAACCGTGGTTCAATGCTAGGACCTAACGAGAGAAATTTCATAACGTTTGATGGAATTTCAACTTGGGAGATATTTTTTATCCAAGAATCCTTAGTAATAAGTTGGTTGTTTAACATAGTAAATTTTAAATTGTTGAATTTATTAATATTACTATTTTTTATCTTGTGAAAAGAAAAATTATAGTGTTTCATTTGTTTCTGAATGAAATTATTACAAATATATTCACTAGTACTACTAATTATATTTGCCTGAAGGGTATTTAGTTTATTCTCTAATGATTTTATTAGTTTATGATTAATGTTTATTTCAATAGTTAAAAGTTTATGCCCTAATTTGTTAATAAATGTTCTCGTAAGATGGGTGTGAGTATCTTGCCTGTAAATTAAATTTTCAATTGGGACAGCATAATGTGAAATATGTTTCGGAAGTATTCCAGATTTCTTACATTTTAAAAGGAAAATTCTTCTATTTCTTTCTTTGGATAATTTTAGATTAGTCTTCGACCATCCTTTGAGGAATCCAACGGCTGCTGTTCCATATGTAGCGTAGATGTTCTCGTAAAAACCCATTACACAGTAAACTGAAAAAGCGATGAACGCTTGTAATCAACGCTGATCAAATAGAATACAACACTCCAATATTTGGGTGTGCAGCGGAAGATGGGACAAAGAAGTACTCTTTTTAGTTAACCAAGCTTTCGCAAATCTTTATTTTCATCATCAGGGTGCTACAATAAACAGAATTAGTATAAATTACAGAGTAACACTTACTTTGCCTCTTACACTAATTGAGGTTAGTTGTCTTGATGTTTATTAAATAAAACTGGGAACTCGTTTAACCCCTACAACTATGGCGAAAACTATCCAAAAATTGGTTTAAAACGTTCTTTAACATACATAAAACACTTAGAACACACATACATAAACATTTAAATAAAATTATGTTAAAATAGTTACAAAACATGTACGTAGTCACAATATAAAATTTTGGTTATAAATATTCTTATCTTTGTCAATATTCATTGGATTTTGTAAAAATGCTAAAATTGATCGATTTTTATTCTAAAGGAGTTATCTTTTAACGATATACAGTACGATGTGAACTTTTTCATACTTAAAGTTCAACTCTGTCCAAAGTTTGTTTCTACTTATTGTGGGTAACGAGATTATCAGTAATGGCTTGTAAAACTTTATCTAAAGTTAGTATATGTTTCTTTAAAAAAAGTAAGTGGACTATTCCACTAATTGCATTTTTGAAATAATCATCCACGGTTTGGGTGGGGTTATACCAGCTGATTTATATTTTTATACCAGCTGATTTTACAAGATTACTTTATTACAGATAAAAATGCATATTTAAAGATGTGACCATTCTTAATAGATTCTCGACAAACTCTGACCGTAGGATAGTTAGAGCAACCATTAAGATATCTACTCATTTAGATAGAAGTCATATAATAAAAATAAATACTCTCACTTTATACGCTCAGAAGACGAAACAGCATTTGAAGACTACTTTAACAACACTCTTGATCACAGCATAATACCAAACGCTGTTGGTGAGTTGAACAAACAAATAGTTGATACACTTAAACTGGCACAAGCACGTTTTTGCCCAAAGACTAAACGAGATTAAAAGATCACTTTAGAAACACAACTCAAAATAACAGAAAGAAGACAGTTACAAAGTAAAAGGGACATTGACCCACAACCCATTCGGGCACTCAATAAAGACATATCGAAAGCTGTGAGAAGAGATATTAGGAAATTTAAACATAAAAAAATCGCTCAGACTATAAAGCAAAACAAGAGCATGAAGGTAATGAGACGAAAAATGGCGACAAGTAGAGAAAAGAAATTTTCCAGCTTCGGAACAAAGAGGGTGAATTAACAACAGACAGACAGAAAATACTTGAAATATTCAAAGAATTCTACACTATATTATATACAAACCAAATTAACAATAACGTAAATGAAGACGGTAGACAAAAGGTTTAAAACCAGATATCTGAGAACATTCCAGAAATTACTCAAGATGAGATAAAATATGCACTCAAAAAAAATAAAAACAACAGGGCGCCATTAGATGATGATATTGTTACAGAAGCTATAAAACTTGGCGGAACTTCTCTTTTAAAAAAAGTATAAGACTTCTTCAATATCTGCTTGTATATTCAAAAAATTTCTCTAGCTTGAAATATCTCTATTAAAATTCTTCTACATAAAAAGGGTGACAACATGAATCTAGAGAAAACAGGCCAATTTCTCTACTCAACCATTTATACAAACTGTACACCAGAATAATAACCAATCGATTTTAAGCAAAATTTGAGCTATATCAGCCAAGAAAACAGACTGGTTTTCGCCCCAACTACGGTACAAATGACCACCTATAGTGCATAAAAGTCTTGATTGAAAAATTAATTGAATACAATAGACCTCTAGTTCTAACATTTATAGACTTCCATTAAGCGTTTGATACTATCGAACTACCCGCACTTCTAAAGGCATTGGAAGAGTGTCAAATTGATCATAGATACACCAATATTATAGAAAATATATACAAAAATGCTACAATAACTATAAATCTGTACTGTCCTACCAATAACAGGATACATATCAGGAGAGGTATTCAACAGAGAGATACTATATCGCCTAAGTTGTTCATTACTGTACTTGAACATGCTTTAAAGTCACTGGAATGGGAAAGTAAAGGAATAAATATTGATGGTAATATGCTTAGGATCTACGATTCGTAAAAGATATGATTTTGATTTCAGATGACCTAAAGGCTGCCAATGATATGTTGAACGAACTCATCGATGCAGCACGTAAAGTAGGTCAAAATATTAACTACCGAAAGACAAAAATGATAACTAATTTAGTTCCTAGCCATCCTTTAAGGGTAGAAGACGTCGAGATTAAAATGGTTGACATTTACATATTCCTTGGATATACGGTAAAAATAAGCAGAGATAATTAAACTGCTGAGCTGCTAAGAAGAATAACACTGGGATGGGCAGCATATGAAAGACTGCGTGATATTTTTAAAGAGCCTTTAATCGGTGTGTCCTGCCTGTCCTGACATATGACGCAGAGACACTTACCCTAAAAAAACATCTGCACGAAAACTACAAATGTACGCTGTACGCACTGTACGCACCGTAGAATGGGGAGACCATTGTTGGGCATTACGTTGCGAGATATGGTAAGAAACGAAAAAATCCGTAGAAAAAGTGGTGTAGAAGACATTATAAATTACATAGCCAAAATTAAATGAAGGCGGGCAGGACACATCGCTAGAATGAAGGATAATAGGTGGCCCAAAAAAATCTTCGAGTGGAGACCGAGGGCGGATAGACGAAACCCGGGAAGACCACCCACAAGATGGACTGACGACATAAAGAGGATTTGTATCAACTGGATTGCAGCAGCGCATAATAGATCTGAATGGAGGTTTTTCGAGGAGGCCTATGTTCAGCAGTGGATGACTATGGGCCGATGATGATGATCAACAGTATTGAAAGAATTGAGTTGCTTAATAGTTGTAGACATTGAGGATAACTCTCTTCTCGTTAACTGATAAATGATTCAACTTTAATTTTTGTGTATCACACGTTAATTCCATATTCTATAAACTCACCATTTACTCTTGTAAAAAACAGCTGTTTCAGATCTCTTCACTGGTTTATAATCGACTGAAAAAGAATATTGTGATAATAATGAATGACTATTTAAAGACAATTAACCATTTTATTAATCATTGGTTTTCCAAACAAAATCGAAATATATACTATTTAAAATAGCGTTCACATTTATCGGAAACCATCTTTCGCTAATCGACTTTTTTTATCTAAACTATCAAAAGACTATCAAATGGTTTAAATATATAATAAACCGAAACAAATAATGTAATTCCCTTAAAGTACATTTAGGAACACAAGGATCTACAGACCGAGAGTTTGGAACAAATTCCACGGCTTCGCACCACCGTACTTGTAAGTTCGTGAACTAGTCGACTGGAGTTACAATTTGCCAAATTTAAATGTAATCGTTTCTACTCAATCATATTAATATTATAATGTATAATATATTAAAGTTTTTAATATTGGTAATGTTATTAAAGCTATTAAAAAACTCTCCATAAAAAAATATAATTAATTTTATCCTTTTCGTGTCTTAGGTCATCTAGACATTTGCCTTGAGAGGGGAAATTTCCAATATAACACCAACCAAAAAAAAAATATTAACTTAGGTATATGCAATCATTATCACTGCTTAGCGCATTTTCATGGAAATTAACCGCAGTGCTAACTAGTATTTTTTTTTTTTTTTAATTGTGATGAATAAATAAAGTATATATTAAATAAAGGGTATTTTAAATAAATTTGTAATATTTTATGCGAAAAGAAGAAAAGACTCAGATCCGAGACGTGAGCGTATTCCTTATATTTTCTTTAATTGTTTTAAGCTACTCGGATGTGAGTCGTTATAATTATTCAAAAAAATTAATTTACAATATTTTTTATTAAATCAAATGAGAAATGTTATAGCAAATTAAGAACTAAGGAAAAAAACAAATTTTCATTTCCTAGAAAATTGTTTCTGAACACTTAAGATTAAAACTTTTAAAATTTAAATTTATCTCGAAAACAAGATACGATCTGGAAAAAGAATACCGGAAATGTTTAATTTTTTCGAGCTCTTCGATTGTGTAGTACCTTCAATTTCAATTTTTTTCAACAATACTCGAGTATTCCGATTTAGTACTCTCAGCCTTATAAAAATTTCCAACAAATTAATATCAGATGGAGTTTCAACAAGCGAAATGAAAATCCTAATATTAAAGAGCATTGTGACCAGGTACAATATCTTACTGTTATGCAAATTAGTAGGTAATTAGAAAGTAAATATGGGCAAAACCAGATTATTCAAATTATAGCTATAGCCTTTTGTTAAAGGATTTCAATTTATTATCCCTAACATTAGTGGAAGTTTTTATATATTTATATTTTCAAATTAGAAATTGTTAGTAGGACATCAGCTAACAATTTCAAGGTCTTACGAAAATAAATTTTTTATTTAAACTAATATACTGAATGCAATCTATCTGTTGGTTGAATGGTATTTGCGAAAATAATATCCTATACATAGTCCAGGATTTTTTGTTACAATCAGCACACTCGTAAATTGTGTTTTTTCAAATTTAATCCATACAACATATTGTTCATCGTTTCCTGTTACGTACTGGTTATATTTCAATATTGTTAATGGTCTGACAACATTCCATCCTCTCTTGGTTGTATGTTCAGTCAAAGTATTGACAAATTCAGAAAATCCTTTTTCCCTCCTCGTAGATTCGCCACTGACTACCCAACGCTTAGCTACTCTTCATACAATTTGTATTATCTTATCAAAAAAACCAAGCATTTGCAAGAAAATTGCATTTTCATATAAAAAAAGAGTTATTTATCTCGTACTTTTTTTAAGCAAGGCGCAATATTTAATAACTTAATATTATTATTAATATTAAAAAATAATATTAAAAACTTTAATTGCGCGAAGCCGTGGAATTTGTAACAAACTCTCGGTCTGTAGATCCTTGTTCTATAAACAGCTGAATAATCCCTAGCCTACTGTTCTAACAGTAACAGGTAACTAAATTTTATGATACCTAGTCCATGTGACGTGGAAAAATTTCTATTTAAATAGTCAAACCCAACGTAAAATAAGCTAAAATATTGACGTTTTACAAAAAGCACAAGTACCACAATATGCTTAACAATTTAGTTTTTTTCTGAGAATTTACTCCAACTTATTTTTCAAATATAAAAATAAATTTTAAAAAGGAAATAAATCATATATGTCACATTGTTCGACCGATATATCTCGATACATCCCATCTATTTTTTTTTTTTTTTTCAATATTAACTCTTCTTTTATGAAAATGTATCAGTTTATTGAAAGTATTACAGCTCTTAAAAACTAAACGGAACGCCTATGTTTTTCTACTGTCAATTTACGCTCATGTCAAAAACTACATTTACATTGAAATTTGCAAAAATAATAGAAAACTTGAATAAACTCAAAGTAAATAAAATGAACTAAATATTCAATTAATAAATTTATAATTCCAAACAGTTCACAGCTATAACTATTTACTTAAAGGTCTAAAATAGTCGTATCTACTTACAACCAAACAACTATGAAGTCTGCTCGAAATTACGCAAAACATTTTGCATTTTAGGAGTTAGTAGACTAAATCCATGCACTAATCGCTGTCTTAATTTTCCAATGAAGCTGAAGTGGTATTATAAATATTGCTTTTTAAATAACCCGATAATAAAGAAGTCCAGGAGAGTTAAATCGATGATATTGGTCCTTTTTCAAT
This sequence comes from Diabrotica balteata, assembly GCA_918026665.1. NCBI lineage: Eukaryota > Metazoa > Arthropoda > Insecta > Coleoptera > Chrysomelidae > Diabrotica > Diabrotica balteata. The sequence goes on along the minus strand of OU898283.1, from coordinate 49,511,804 downwards.
AAGACACTGATGTAACTCTCCTTGACTTCTTCATATGAGGTTACTTAAAAAGCAAGATTTATTACAGATCTGTTTGTCTCTTGAGAAATGTTTATTGAGTAGAATTGTATTTTTTAAGTGTTTAAAATTAGAATATTTTCTAATAGAAAGTTAAAATAGAAATTATAAAAAATAAAAGTATTATCAAATAGCTTTAAACAATTTTCGAATATGTCATTCGTCAAATTTTCAATAGTATGATGTTTATTATCTATTTTTAGATACTATTTGGATAATTATACATTCTAGATTTTCTAATACCAAAATTAACATGAGTCAGCCACATGAATAGCAAATTCAATAATTTATAACCAAGTCAAACCCCAATGAAGTTAAATTGGTTGCTTGTTACGAATCAGTAGCATTTCGAGGGGTTTATATTGAGGAATAATCGCGTTTAATATTTTATTGCACAAAATATGCTTTAATTTTATCTTTTATAAATTAAATATTTTACATAAAAATACTGGTTTATATGAAAAACCTAATATTTGTTAACACAATAATAGGCTTTCTGTTATACTCTCTATATCTCTCTATCTATCTCGATCTCCCTTCTTTGTCCTTTTACCCTTTTTAAACTGCATAACAAATACATTAATTTAGGATATGATTCAGCTTTTTTCTGATACACAAATACCCACTAGTTTAGACCGTAGAATCTGATTTCAACCAGATGGTCCACCGCCACATTTCGTACTAACTGTGCTCGAATTTTTCCAGAACTGTGGATAGGAAGAAGGAGACCAGTGAAATTACCCCTTAGATTATCTGATTTAAACCCATTAGATTTCTTTTATGAAGTTATTTAAAATCTAAAGTCTACACAAACTACATATAAGTTAACTACAAGACCGAATTAGACAAGCAATAAAAAACATAACACCCGCTATGTTACAGAATAGTAAAGACGAAAGGAATAATCGATTCAGTCATTACCTCACAATCAAGGGAGAACAATTTGAACATTTACTGTAAATTTTCGTTTGTTAATGTATCACAATAATTGCATAACGTTAAAATAGTTGTAACAATAAAAAATTTAATTCAATGTGTTTATTACGTTTATCCTTAATTATTATTTGGCAGATAACTTGAAATTTTTACATTTTTGCCACCTTCTACCAATTTGGAGCAACGTTTTATACATTTTTCGAATTAGCTCAGCAAGAGAAATCTATAAATTAAAGTAAAGTTCGTGAAACCTTCTGGCTATAGTCTAGTGTTAGGGTTTTCAGGCCGCGCAAGCGCCCCTAACATGACTTAATGACTACTTTCGTAGCCGTGCCCTCCAAGGCACGGTGGCAGATCACTTAATAGAAATTGAAAATTTTGTCGGTATCGGGATTCTCGAACCAGAGCCCTCCAGCTTGTTAAGCCAGTAGCATAGCCAGTGAGCTACGGCTGCCACTAAAAATTAAAAAAAAAAAACAGTTAATTAAAATCAAAAATCAAAAATTGTTTCGGGAATTTCTAATACTGTTATTTATTTAGATAATAATAAATTTATGCGGTAGTTTATGGACGCGCTGCATATCTCAAACATTAATTTTTAAATATTTGTATCTAATTTTGACTAACATTTGATTTTTTATTTCAGGTAACCGGTATATGAGAGATCCAAAGCAACTAGAGGACGACGGCCTGGAGCAGGCCATCCGAGTTTTAAGCAAGTTATTGATTCTTCCGTGGCCAAGTGGTGAAAGTCCATTCATCTATATAGAGGCTCCTAAAAAACCAGTAACATATAACTTTCCTGAAATAAACGCAAGCGACGAAGAGCAAACCGAAGAAAACAATGACGTAGGTCCAGCTCCATCTAAACGAATGAGGTACTATAGAAAATATCCCTGGAAAAGAGAGAACTTAGGGTAAAGTTGATTTGTTTGTCAAAAAAATTTAAAATAAACAAAATATGTACTGTTACTGTATTTTAGACGTATGTTTTGCTGTGGCTTAAAAAGAATGTAATAGAATCTATTTGGATCATTCTATCTACACGTACATATAAAATGCCATATTTTTTTCTTTTTATCTTTCTGCTCTTTTTCTGTTATAAAAACTCTCCGTCCCCTTTAAGAGGATAAGCAATCCACCATTTACTGGTCAACGGCTTACGGCGGATGAGCTAGTAAGTGGAAGGACACTCTGTTGTCCTAAAACTGAGAACTTGATCTCGAAAGCGGAAGAACCAAGAAAGTGGTCAAGACAACAATTATAGTAGCAACACTATTTGCGCAAGACACATTGTTGATTACAGTAATCGGAGACCAAACTCCGGCAGGGGAGGACAACCATCAGAACGCAAGGCCTCCTCGGTCGTCAACATGCGAAACCCTTGCATAAATACCCAAAAAAAATACTCAACCGTCTGGAAAACTACATAATGTAATTAAAGAGAAAGAAAGACTAAATATATAAATTTCTCAGGAAATGGAGAAATATCAATAAATAACCAAAATAGTTATTACACTGGAGGAGGCAAAACTGATCATGTGAATAGCAGATATAAAAACTCTATAACCTCAGTTTAAACTTATCATGAAGCAGATGTTAACTCAGACCAGGATCTGTTAGTTGCTGACGTGAAAATAAAATTAAAAAGAATTGAATTCAGAAAACAACAACCAAAAATAATGTAAGAATACTAAAAAACGAAGAAATGAAAAACGAATTAAAAAATAATGTGAATATTAGTATGCAAAAAACACTAACTGACAACAAACAAATTCTGGATGTAAATAAAAAGTGGTATAATGTAAAAACACATTACTTAAACCAGCTCAAGAAAATTTGATACAACATAGGTCAGAGGATAAAAAACAGTGTAAGGCAGAAGAAATACTAGAAAGAAAACAGGAAATATAACGGGAAAGAACTATAGAAGTATAAAGAAATACAAAGAATAATTAAAAAAACAGCTAAGGAAATCTATTTGATAAAAGAATGTAAAGAGATAGAAGAACTAGATACAAAATATAATATGAGAAATATGCAAAAAAAAATAATAGAAGTGACTGGAATGATTCGAAACAGACAGCAAGGGCACATAGAAGACAAAAAGGGAGTACTACTAACAGATTTACCAGAGAAATTAAGACAATGGGACGAGTACGTTAGAAAACTTTTCTAAGATAAAAGAAGTGAAATGCAAAAAATACAAAAATTAAATCCTTTGGAAAGACAAAAGATCACGATAGATGAAATCAAATATGATATCTAAAGACAATAAGGCAGCTGGATTAGATGAAATACCAGTAGTACTGTTAAAACTAATGGAAAATGATAACTTGGAAGTATTGACAAATTTATTCAACACGGTGTAGGATATAAGAATAATACCACATGAGTGGCTGAAGTCAGCATTTATAACCATCACTAAAAAACAAGCAGCAAAAGACTGCTCTGATTATCGAACACTGAGCCTCATTAGTTATACTTTAAAAGTACTGCCAAAAGTAATACATAAGAGAATATACGAAAGGCTAAAGGGGGATATTAACGAGACGCAGTTCGGGTTTCGAAATGGAGTGAGTTCTCGAGAAGGACTATTTGTCATCAACATATTGATTCAGCGATGTCGGGATGTAAACGTTGATCTACACTTGTGCTTTGTTGACTACGAAAAAGCTTTTGATAAAAGACATGAAAAGCTAATATTAATACTTATGAACATGCGCATTAACAGTAAAATCATAAATATAGGGTAAACATTATATTGGAACCAAAGTGCCATAGTTCAAATTGATGGGCAGCACTCAGAAGAAATAAAGATCTGTAGAGAAATCAGACAGGAATGTTTTTTATTCTGAAGAAATTTTCCAAAACACGCTCAAAAATATTAAAGCAGGGGTTACTGTTAACGGAAAATTAATTCACAACCTACGAAATGTAGATGACACTGTCATCAAAGCAACGAGTATAAAAGATTTACAACATCTTATCGAAACTTGAAGTATAAATAGTGCTAAGATGGGAGTTACTATAAAGGCTAAATAAACGAAGTACAAGCTAATTAAAAAAAAAAAACAAAATATACATCTTCTTCTTCTTTGGGTGCCGTGTCCGTATTCAGACGTTGGCCGTCATCATGTTTACAATTTCCTGAAACCTTTCCTTGTCGGCTAATTGTCTAATATTACGCAGCCATGAAAGTTTCTTTCGACCAATCCATCTCTTTCCTTCCACTTTTCCTTGTATTATAAGGCGAAGTAAATGGTATTTGGGTCCTCTAATTATATGGCCGAAGTATTCTGTTTTTCTCCTCTTTATGGTGTTTATGAGCAAACGTTCTGAGTTGATCATTTGAAGAACATCTTCATTGGAAGTGTGCGAAACCCACGATATCTTTAGGATTCGTCTATAGCACCACATTTCGAATGCTTCTAACTTGTTTAGCATTGTGGTTTTTAACGTCCATGTCTCACAACCATACAATAGGATCAACCACACATAACATTTCAGGACCTTCTTACGAATGTTCATTGACAGGTTTCTGTTGCATAAAACTGGTTTCCAGGTCATAAAAGCCTTACGTGATAAAAATATACATCACGTATTGTTAATTAATGGTAACGTGATAGAACAAGTAGAAAAATATCAGTACTTGGGAACTTTGATTAATGAAATCAATGATCATACTGCATAAAAAACAGGCGAATGGGGATTGCCAGATCAGCATTTATACGAATATAGCCACTCCTAACGTGCAAAAATCTATATTTGGAGATCACTCTACGTACCATTCAAAAGTTCAGTCACATTTGGTCTTGTAATAGTTTTAGAGAATTTGCTCCTCGGAAACTTATTATCACACAGCACAGTATTGCACTTCTCCCATTCCGTCACTTCTAATATAACTCTTCTTTATGCATCTTACTCCATTTTAAAATAACTCTCGAGTTGTCAAATTAATTCGAACGAGTACATACCGCTCTGTGAATCAGTGTAAAAATTTGCCGTTTATCTCAGTGAATACCAGTTTTTAAAAGTATTTAACCATCAAAAAGTGATTAGTAATTAATGTGTAGAGTTTTTAACTGCAAGAGCTGTAATATTATTCAGTAAGAAATTGTTTATTAATACTTTTCTAACCAAAACATTCAGCTGTGTTAACATTGTTTGCCATATTCGACATAAGTAAGTCCTAACAAGGACTGGCTCGTCGAAATTTTAAACAGGCAACCAGTAATACAGATAATCGTTACAATTGCTGCCTATCACTCGAAACTTAAATACAATAAAATCAAAAATAGTTACTTTTGACTACATGAGTTACTTAAATCAATGTTCTCCTACAGTTAGCAACACCATGTCTGGAAACAACATCACCAGTAACAATCCAAACTCATATGCTACTGCTACTATGTTAAACCCAAACCGAAATATCCCAAAAAAGATCAAGCAATATTAATACATGCTGAACCAAACTTATTACTACTCAACTACGTCAAAGCCATAAGTAACATTGCTAGCCCCAAAAAAAATTCTGAACTCGTCGAACATATTTTAACAGAAAATCCTACGGTTACAATCAACTTTATAGAACTGCCCGTAAGTAGACTGGTAACCCTAGCCAAGAGACTAATAATCTCTAACGTCTGTCCATCAATACCTCATGAAATTATAGAAAAACACCTTCAAGATCTAGGTCTTTAGCTTCACCAGTGTCACATGTCAAAGCTGGAATCCCTGGTGCCAACTACAGATAGCCTCGAAATCAAAACATCATTAATAATTCCATTTGACAATAATTCATATAGAATATTTCTCTCTCTACTGACAAAATAGCATGTTTTCTATACAAAAAACATGGACATGCAGCAAATAACTGTCAAAATCCCCCTAGCAATCCTCTCCCGAATGAACAAACGTCCCCAGCTGAATCCATCCCTGCTACCTCAATATCAAACAAGATGGCACCACCAAACACAACACAAAATTCGGTTCCCAGTCAACAGATAAAAACTGTCGATATATCCGCCACTTCTATTGCCGCAAACAATGAATTTCTTCCTTCTACCACTGATCAGAAACGAACTCGTTCTAACTTTAACGATTCTACCTCCCAAGAAACATACACATCTACTAACTTACCCATCAAAGACAGAAAAATGCCTTCACACGATGCAAACGTGCCTAAAAAGCATAAAACTAAAAAATCCAAGAAAATCGCACCCGATCAGTCTAAATTAACCGCCTCCTCTGTTCTCACAATTAATAATCTTTATTAAGAAAATCCAAACTTATTCTCCTTACCGGTTGAAAATTTTCTTGTCTTTCTGGAAAACTCATTCGGCAGTAATAACCCTCTACAAGAAGCACAGCAGTTCACTCAAAATGTTCGATCATTACTCGACGACATGTTTAGAATATACCCTTCACTGGAAGATAAAACAATAAAGAATAAATTTACAAGGATTTCTAAGAAAATTAAACAGCAACTTGATTTCGACCATTCAGAAATTGGAAGCACAACATCGCAATCTACAAATAATGATGACGATTATCTAACCGACTCTTCCTTGACCTCTCAACGTTCTCAATGTTAAAAATATTTTACTTTCACGTTAGTGCAGTGGAACTGCGATGGGTTGTACCCTCGCTTAGAACGCTTACAACAATTAATCAATAATACAAAAGCAGATATTGTCTGCCTTCAAGAAACCAATTTCAAGGAAACACATAGACGTAAACTTAAAAATTTTGAAGGTTACCATTTCCTTCGGCCTACGTTTACAAGAGCAAGTGGGGGAACATCTATCTTCGTGTCTAATGATTTATTTTCTATAGAATATATCCTAACCACCAATTTGGAGGCCATAGCAATAACTGTCTGGTGTCCCTACCAAATAACCATATGCAGTACATATATTCCACCTAATTATAACTTAACAGAAACCGAGTTAGATGACTTAATTCGCCAACTTCCCAGTCCTGTTATACTAGTTGAAGACTTTACCGCCCATAATAGAATGTGGGGCTTAAAGAAAACATTTGGTAGAGGAAAAACCGAAGAGACCATCTTGAGTGGCAATAATCCTTGTCTGATGAATTGGAGCCAGTACATTATTTTAACATCGCCTCAGGGACTTACTCTTCTATCGATCTAAGCATATGTGATCCCAAGTCTGCCGATTCACTCTTATGGTATACTTTAGATAGCTAATATGATAGTAACCACTTTCCGATAGTCATAACAAATAGCAATAAAAATTTTTGCACCATTACTAAATGGAATATCGCTAAAGCGGAATGGAATAATTTTTGAACTAGCGCCGAATATCATATTTTATTACTTCAAAAATCTGAAGATATAGACGAAGCAATAACTGCATTATTATGCCTGCAGAAAATCATGTAAAAAAATAACAATATGCCCCTCTAAAAAAGCAGTACCATGGTGGAATTCAGAATGTGAACTAACTGTACGTCAATGCAAAACGGCTCTCAACAGATAATGAAAAAGAAGAACTCAAGAAAACCTAATCTATTTCAAAAAGCTAAGAGCCAAAGCGAAATATGTCCTTAAAAAAACCAAAAAAGATTCCTGGTATAATTTTGTCTCTACAATTACTAGTGATACTCCACCATCTCAAGTTTGGATAAAGATAAGACAAATGAAAGGTCATAAAACTCCTCCAAAAATTCCAGCAATATCATTAAATGGAAAAGTTATAACAGATAACCAAACAGTTGCTCAAATCATGGCTGAAAGTTTGGCATGGAAATTTAAGTCGAACAGATTGGAAGTTCAAATGACCAGAATGTACAAATTTCTCGTGTTCCACAAATTATTAGACACGAGATTGAAGCTATTATCCTGCCTTTTACACAAGAAGAATTAGCACTTGCACTATCTTCTTGTACGAACTCCGCCGCTGGACCAGACGATATCCCAATTATATTCATTAAAAATTTTAGCTCATTCCAGCCTCGCAACACTTCTGAATCTTTATAACAAGATATGGTCTACTCAGCAATTACCCAAACTGTGGCGTGAATCAATTATCATACCAATAAAAAAATCTGATCTACCCTCAAACCTTACAAAATCATACAGACCTATTTCTCTAACCTGTTCTTTATGCAAACTGTTTGAGAAAATGATTAATTTAAGATTAACATGGCTTCTCGAAAAATATGCAATAATTGACTCAGCGCATTCCGGTTTCAGACGTCACCGTTTAACCCTAGACAATTTAGTGCTATTGCAAATACAAATAGCTTTCGCTATTTCAAACAAACAGGATCTGATCGCTACTGTCTTTGATATATAAGGATCTTTCGATACTATCTCGCGTCAAGCCATTCTTGAAAAGCTTTGTCAATACAAGATAACAGGAAATATTTACTCCTTCATAAAAAACTTCTTACAACAAAGAACGTTCAAAGTCAAAACAAATGGAGAAATTTCGGCGACATTCGGGCAAAATATTGGAGTTCCACAAGGTTCAGTACAACACTGTTCATTCTTGCAATAAATAATATTTGTTCCAGTATTTGTCCACTAGTCAAGCACTTAATATATGCAGATGACCTTATTTTATATTGTCATGGAAAAAGTACAATCGCCACATGCAACGTACTCCAAACCGCTGTAAATCAACTTGGGTGGACGAATGGTCCAAAAAAACCAGATTAGCTCTTTCTACGACTAAATCGAAATTAATACGGTTTAGCAGAAGACCCTGCAGCCAAAGTCCAATTATTACCCTTAATAGAACCACATTGCAACTAGTTACTCATCAAAAAATACTTGGTTTAACGTTTGACAGTAGGCTAACTTGGAAATAGCATATTAGTGTAATAAAGGGCAATGCAATGAAGAGACTCAATATCATTAAGGCACTATCAAAGTACACATGGGGTGCGGACGAAGCCATCTTACTTAATACATATAGAGCTTTAATCCGCTTAAAACTGGACTACGGCAGCTTCTTATACATGTCTGCATCAAAATCTGACTTAAAGCTACTGAACTCTGTGTATAACACTTCTATTCGTCTTTGCTTAAGCGCTTTCAAATTAAGCCCATAGATAGAATTTACTGCGAGGCTAATGAACCACCTCTCTAGATTCGACGAGGGTATCTTCTTTAATCTTACTTTGCTTCCGTATCCGCAATCCCATCCAATTTATTTAATTACTTCAACATCGTCTCCGGAGACCCCGCAAAGGATCCAATTAATAATAGACATCCAGAAATTAACTCTATGAAACACCATCGACCTGACTAAATCCCACACATCCCTTCCCAATCCCAGATACTCCATTGGAATAGACGAATCCCACATTTAATCACTTCCCTATTAGAATAAAGTAAACATGAAACCTCAAGCCTTCTCATAAGGCAACACTTCAAAGAAATCGTAAGCAAGAACCAATTCCAAATAATTCTGTATACAGATACCTCCAAGAGCAAAGCAGGCGTTGGATGTGCCGTTACCACACATGATGAAGTAATAAAATCATCTTTTTTACCGAGTTTATGCAGCATATACACTGGAGAACTTATGCGATACTATATGCTTTTAAAAAACTAAAAACAGATCATAAAATCAAAGCAATATGCACAGACTCCCTGTCGTCACTACAATCGATTAAAAGTCTATACTCTCAGCATCCCTTAGTTCAAGAAATCCATAGGACACACAGTGCACTCGCTTTTCAATGTGTAGATGTCACGATCATCTGGCTACCATCCCATGTTGACATCCCCGATAATGAAAAAGCAGACCAAGCAGCCAAGCAAGCTTCTTGTGTAAACAGTCAATCCTCAAAAGCTCAACATGAATCAGAAATAACTTAAAGCGAATTTTCAAGCAACAAAAGTATCATACCTGGCAAACCCACTGGAACACAATCAATAGTGCATTACATGAGATCCGACAGACTGTTGAAAAATTTGAACTTCCAAAAATGTCTAGAGACGAAAAAGCTGTCATCCGAAGATTAAGATGAGGACAACTGTGAAACATTCCGATCAAGTCTTTAACCTAATTGGTTTCTTGAAAGACATTCAGTTGTTCAACAGAATATGACCCCTTGTTTTCCATGTACTTTACCTTTACTTTATATATAACTTACTGATAAAACTATTGTATAATTTGGTCATAGGTGCTAAGCTTATAGATTAACTGTAGCAATTATTAATATGCTTATTGTAATTATTGTACACAATATTGTTTGTGTCAATGGCCATTGCAGCTGAGACACATTAATTTAAAAAAAAAATAACTCTAATACCGATCCTAGACATTGAAAGTAACCATTTATTGTAGTAGTGACTACATCTTTTAACATTGTATATACACTGTTTTTTTATTACTAATTTTTAAACCTTTTTTAAAGCTTGTCTCTACTGTTCAAATTTTTTATCTAAATCTCTTTTAATATTTCATACCAGCCCTATACCCCAGTGAAAAAAGTTGAAAAAACGTTATACAGTTTTATGAATGTTCTAAAAGGTATATGAAGGATAGCTGATGAAAAATTCATGCAGATGTACAGCTAATTTTAATTTGTTTTTTTTTTAAACAATCTTAAAAAGTGAAAAATATAGTTTTTTCCTATAAAATGTTTACTATATAATCTAGAAAAAATGTTTCAGCTCTTAATAGTAATAAACAATGTAAATACAGTTTTAAGAAAAAACGCTATTTGATTTCCTATTAGTTATAGAAGGTTTTGGTTTTTTTTTAAGTTTGTTTTTTACCAGCTTTTCAATGAGCCTAAATACAACACAGATTTTACATAAAAGCAAAAGAATTAAAAATGATAATCTCATCTCAGAAAACTAAAACAATAGTAGTCAGCAAAGAACAAATCAGATAAGTAAAATATGAATTGATGGCATCAATGTTGAAGAAGTAATGGAAATAAAATACCTTAAAATTACACTGTCCAACTATGAATACCTGGACAAAGGAGTGAGAGATCAAGTACAAAAAGCAAATAGATTGCCAGGATGCCATAATAACACTATATGGCGAAACTAACACTGGAATGAAGTTAAGAATTTACAAAGCCAGTGTTATACCAATATGACATATTCCCATCGAGCAATAAGACAAAAGAGGGAATCTAATCCTTATGAAAAGGAGACCAAAAAAGTGGCCTCTGATGGCGGACATATCCGGAAATGCGAATGCGCCAAATTTAAATTTTCCGACACTTATCAACAGTAGCTATATAATATTTTTCAGAATGTGTCTTAGACGAGAAAGTTTTAATTAATTATTAATGATAAGAGTCTAAAATGCGACACAATTGTTAAAAAACTTCAATATAAATAAGATTTCATGTGACATTTGGGACAAACAATAACATAACCCAACTAAATTTGATGTCAAACAAGGAGAGAGACTCTCTATCCTTGTTTAAATTGGCCTCTAAAGATCGCACTTCCTGTCTAACAATATGTTTGCCCCCACTACCTTTACATTCCCTCTATTGTCTTTTTGCTCGATGCATATTCCCGAGAAATAAGAGGCGACACAGCCACAACATAAAGGCTATTGGAAACGCCAGAGATCACTGTACTGAGAAGAATTGCAGAAAATACGCTAAAAGATCAAAAGAGAAATGAAGACATTACAGGGAAATGTAAGATACAGTGTATAAAAGAATGAATACTAAATGGAAAAAAATGTAATAACCACATAAGCAGAATGGAAAAGACCCGTGTCGTCAAAATAGCATGAGATAAGTCACCAATCGGCAGAAAAAGTATCGGACGACCGCGCAAAAGATAGAGTGACAATCTTCCATAGAGGTATTAATTGTTCAATGAACAAGCAGAATTGCTTATACAACTGAAAAAAAGAAAAAGAAATTTATATTAAACATGATCTTGTTTGTGTCTTTTGATAATTTTTTATAAAAACTGTTTAATCATAAATGTTACTAACTTTTTAATTATTGTAGAATAAATTAAAATTGGTTTTAGAAAGTTCTACATACAAATAGGAATTAATTTTTCTATTAACCATTTTTTTGTAGTTTCGCAAGGCAAATTAATAACAACATAATGTCTGAAATCTGAGTTTATTGCACTTCCAAAAGAACCAGGAGAAAAAAAAATGTGAAAATTACCGTACTATAGGCCTCATGAGTCATCTCCTTAAATTTTTCCTTAAGATAATTCATAAGAGAATCTACAAGCTCTGTGAAAGTCAAATTTCCTTCACCAGTTCAGGTTCACAAATGCTGTTGGTACTAGAGAGGTTTTTTCTCAATACAAGTCTTATTCCAAAGATGCAGAGACGTCAACTGCGACGTATACGCATGTCTGGTTGATTACGAGACAGCGTTTGATCGAATCTTCTTCTTCTTTGGGTGCCGTGTCCGTATGTAGACGTTGGCCGTCATCATGTTTACAATTTCCTGAAACCTTTCTCTGTCGGCTGCTGCGCGAAATAATTCTTCTACTGTGGAACCACACCATTGTCTAATATTACGCAGCCATGAAAGTTTCTTTCGACCAATCCATCTCTTTCCTTCCACTTTTCCTTGTATTATAAGGTGAAGTAAATGGTATTTAGGTCCTCTAATTATATGGCCGAAGTATTCTGTTTTTCTCATCTTTATGGTGTTTATGAGCAGACGTTCTGAATTGATCATGAAGAACATCTTCATTGGAAGTGTGCGAAACCCACGATATCTTTAGGATTCGTCTATAGCACCACAATTTGATCGAATAAAGCACGCCAAGATAATGCAAATACTAAAAGAAGCAGGAATTAACAATGAAGATCTGAAAATGATTAGAGATCTTTACCGGAATCACACAGCAAATCTCAGAGTTGAAGGTGAACACACTGACTATGTGAAAATTATGCGTGGAGTGAAGCAGGACTGCATTTTGTCTCCTCTAATCTTCAATTTTTACTATGAAAGAATTGCACGAAACTGAAAAAGGTATTCGTTACCGGCTAAACAATATCAGATATGCAGATGACACCATAGTATTTGCGGACATCTTAGAAGACCTACAAGTTTTTATGAGCAAAATCACGTATTATAGTCAATAACATGGACTTAATATAAACGTTAAGAAGACAAAGCTCATGATAATTAGCAAGAAAAGGATAACAGAAGGTCAACTATACGTCAAGCAATCTCCTGTAGAAAGAGTGACGCACTACAACTACTTCGGCATCATAATAAATGAAGAATGGACTAACAACCAGATTAGAGCACGCATCGCAAAAGCTAAATCCACCTTCAATCAGATGGGGGCCTTCTTCAAGAGTCACAACGTCTCTCTTGATACAAAAGTAAGAATGCTGCGATGCTACGTCTTCTCTGTCCTTTTTTATGGTGTTGAATCGTGTATCTTGAACGAAGATATGTGCAAAAACTGGAAGCATTTGAGATGTGGCTATATTGGAGAATACTTAAGATCCCGTAGACTGACCGAGTCACAAATGAGGAGGTCCTTAGAAGAATAAATAAGAACCGAGAGGTACTAACCACCATTAAATCTCGAAAGTTACAACTCTTTGGACATATTATGCGAAATAAATCTAGATATGTTCTCCTTCAAACTATCCTGAAAGGAAAAATATTTGGAAAGCGAGGTCCAGGAGGAAGAAGAATATCTTGGTTAAGGAATCTCAGAATCTGGTTCAATACAACATCTGTGTAGCTTTACCGCGCTGCTGCAGATAAGATAAAGATTGCCATGATGATCGCCAACATTCGTAATGGATAGGCACATCAAGGAGAAAATTAATAACGGATGCAATTTTCATTATATTATATAACAAGACAGTTAATAAAATAACACAGGAATGAAGTAACAAACGCTCATATGGTATTCATTAATATTAAGAAAGCATATGATAGAATTCCTCGAGAGATTCTGTGGTGGGAAATCAATCAGAAAGAAGTCCCCGATAAATATGTAAAGAGTATAATGGACTAACACCTAATGATAGTAGAGTTGTGGGAAAGACTGACAAATTTTCAGGAACAAATACTAGAATAGTTGAGACAATTACTCGAGGAAAAAAGTTTAAAACTTAGTAGAACAAAAAAAAGTATTTGGAATGTTCATTTAAATATGGAGTTGATACAAATAATATGGATACGTATTACAGAGTAAGGGAGAAATATATGGAGATGCATGTAGTAGAATTAGGGTTAGATGTATAAAGTGGGCGTAAGTGAAAGATGTGTGGTGTGACAAAAAAAATTATAATAAAGCTAAAGAAAAAATTTTACAAAATAGCCATAAGCTATTTTGTACACTAGTATACAGGGTATATAAGGAGTACACTACTGTATGTTGAATAGTTAAAAAGAAAGAGGAACAACGAATCGATGTAACCGAAATGAAAATACTTTGCATTAAGAATGCGTATATTAGGGCAAGTTTAGAGAGAGCACCAATTTATGCCAACATAACAAACCATATGTAATTACAAAATACCAAGAATTACTAATCTACGCGTTCCTGGCAGGAGTAGGAAAGGAAGACCAAAGAAGACTTGTGGTGGATGCTTAAGTAGGTCAGGACATGTCGGTAATCGACGCTTATGGCGAAATGTACAATTGGAGAAACTGATCCCGCGTAGGACTGTGTTGTTGATTATAAGGACTTGCAACGATTGCTGTGTGGAGTTGAACTTCCAGCGCTCTGGTACGACTCGGGTTCAGATCAACATTTTTACTCAAAAAGATCATATCTTACTTTTCAGTTTTAATATAGACTTAATGTAGTGTTTATAATTGAAATAGGTAGCGGCTTTTGGCCGCATATAACGTTTGTCATCAATCTGTTTATAGTCTGTTTATACTAACAATAACGTTAAATTAACAAAACATGTTTATTAATTCACTGGGGAATAATTTGAAACTTAATTTCTGTTGAGTTAGATTTTTTTAGCTGTTTTCTATAGAATTAGACGTGCTGATTTTAAAACTGTTTTTACTTTTCTTCTATCACGTTACATTCGTTTTCTATGTGGGTGTGCGCATGTTGGTGGGGGAATGACGCGCTGATAACTTCAACTGGTCTAGACTTGACTTTTCATGTGTTTACTTCAGTTACATCTATTAAACTGTGGTGAAACGTTGTGTATTGGTTAGCAGCATTTAGTATTTCGTTACTTAAGTGTGTAGAACTACTTAGTGAACTTACTTAAGTGACCTACTTAGTGTGTTTAAACTGAAACGTTTCCTTATGGCTACTTCTGCTCCTACATGTCGTAATTGCGAAAACAGCCCCGATTCGTTTTGTTATATATGTGACAGTTTTACCATTCCCAATCAAAGGACAAACATCAGTATATTTGTCAGACAAGCATATTTTGCTATTTTAAAGTGAGACTTTGTGATCAACATAATGCATGGACACCTCATAAAGTGTGTAAACAGTGTGTTGAGGGTTTACGGATGTGGACCAAGGGAAAACGTGCTAAACTTCCATTTGGTATACCTATGATTTCGCGCGAGCCCAAAGATAATTCAAGTGATTGTTACTTTTGTATAGTGAAAACATTAGGATATAAAAAGAAAAACAAATGTAAGATAGAGTATCCTCGTTTTCCGTCAGCAGTACGCCCAGTGCCGCATTCTCCCGACATCCCCGTGCCAGTTTTCAATGAATTTCCCTCTTTGGAAGAAGGGAGACTCCGTTCGTAAGAGATTCGAGCAGCAAGAGCGAAATGATTTGGTACAAGATCTGGGACTAATCAAAAAACTTCAGAGCTCTTAGCATCACGACTCAATGAGAAAAACTTGCTTGAAAAGTAGGTCAAGGTATCCTATTTTCGAACACGAGACAGGGCATTTCTGCAATACTTTCAAAGTGATAATGGATCTGTGTTTTGCCATAATGTAAGTGGTTTAATGAAAAAATTGGGAATTTCAAACTATAACGCAACTGACTAGTGACTGTTTATAGATAGCTCAAAGCGGAGCTTGAAGTGTTTTCTCCTCCACAATGAAAATTTATTTGGTCTAGTTCCAATTGGCCATTCAGTTTGTTTGCGTGAAGAATATGATGACATAAAGAAAGTCATTGATCTGTTGCAATATCACATGCACCAATGGATCATTTCTGTTGACCTTAAAATTTTCTGCTTTTTACTTGATCAACAACGTGAATACACAAAGTATCCCTGCTTTCTATGTATATAGGACAGCAGAGCTCGTGCGCAACATTGGGTGCAGTCGAATTGGCCGCCAAGCCCGGACCTGAGACCTGGTGATCCAAACATTGTACATCAGCCACTTGTTGACAGAAAGAATATTATATTTCCACCTCTGCATATAAAATTAGGTCTCATGAAGCAATTTGTTAAAGCTTTGCCAACTGAAGGAGACTGTTTCAAGTATCTCGTTTCGAAATTTCCTAGCCTGTCATTTGAAAAGATAAAGGCCCGTGTTTTTGATAGTCCGCAGATTCGGCAGCTTCTTACAGATAAACATTTTGTGGTAACAATATCAAAAGAATGCGTGGTTGGCATTTAAAACATTGTTAAAAACTTTCTTGGAAATACACGAGAATTAAATTAAGCCGACATTGTCCAGCAATTCTTCTGGATAGCTTCCAAAATCAAGGGTGCAACATGATCATTAAAGTGCATTTTTTACATAGCCACCGTGCTAATTTCCCAAACAATCTTGGTGAGTGATGAGCAGGGTTAGCATTTCCATCAAGGTTTAAAGGTCATGGAAGCACGATATCAAGGTAGATGGGACGTACATGTGATGTCTGATTATTGTTGGAGCATCAAGCGCGAATGTATACAAACCGAACACTCCAGAAAAAGCTATAAACCCAAATTTTTGTCTTAGTTTGTAAGTACTCTGCACTAATTAGAGAATTTTATTTATACGAACTCGATTTAACTTGCATTAAATGTTTTGTAAACTGAAGATTTGGTACGTTTTATTTTATGTTTTTTATATGCCTGATTTTTGAGGATACCCTGCATTTTAAAAAGTTGACGTGATAGACAAGATCTGAGATTATTCTCAGATTCAGAGGACACAAATTAGTAAAAAACAAGTGTCAGATCTAACTCAACAAAAAATGTGTTCCCCAGTGTTATTATACTAATATCACGTTCTCGGTATTGACCTAATTTCAGTTCAAGACGCAAGTAAATACTTAAATTTTAAATTCTATTACGAATGATTAAATAACTTAAGGGTTTATTTCCCTTATGTTACACGAATAACGACAATGAGAATGATGTTGGTTAAGAGTAATGAACAAAATATAATTCTATAGAAAATGTCACACTGAGAGTGCAGTACGGGTAAGATACGGCAATGCTTTTCTTATGGAGAATAAAAGCGCAGGGTTGTCGGTTTTCTCCAGCTGTTGATTGCTTATTGTCTCACAGGACCGGCTTGAATAAAATGCATCGGCCGGCAGTACGAGCAAAATATTTTATATCATGTATACGTATACAGTAGAATCAAAAGACATTGATGAGTTATTGACAACGAAAACCATGAATTTTGCATATAAAACGTCAACATGAGATATACAATTGAATCATATGCATAAAAATAACATTTTGAACACCTCTTTACAAGAGCAACATACAATAACTGTAGTTTTAATGTTTTACATAAAATAGAAAAAACCTACGTAATTTCTAGGAAAGAATTTGGAAACTTGGAAATTATATTATTTATAGATATTATATATAATATTCAAATTTCCAATTCTTTTTCTAGGATACAAAACTTACAGTCGTGATGCTTTTCTCAAAGGTTTAAGTACTGGCTTAAAAGCACCTACTAAACGAGGTCCACGATATGTTTTATTGCATGCAGGTTTTTCAGGAGGTTTCCTTCCTAGCACACAGCATGTTTTTCTGGCAGAGAAAAATGATGGCAACTATCACGATGAAATGGATGCCGCATATTTTGAGTCGTGGTTTAAGGAGACATTAATATCAAATTTACCAAATAATGGTCGCAGGAATGTCATTATAATGGACAATGTATCATACCACTCCCGTAAAGAGAGATTCCCTAACAATTTCTTTAATAAAGCTGCAATCAAGGAATGGCTAGTGGAAAAAGACATTTTTTTCGAGGAGTGTTATTGGAAATCCAAGCTATTAGAAGCAGCGCGTGCTTTTAAAGATCAATACGATAAGTATCATCTTGATGAGTATGCTTTACAACATAATGTTTATATTTTAAGGCTTCCTCCATATCACTGCGAATTGAATCCTATAGAAATGGTGTGGAACCAAGTTAAGCGATATTTAGTACCCGTAATACCACTTTTAAAAACGACTAGGTACTCCAGTTGATCTACGACGGTTTCACACGCGTCACAAACCTGCGAGTAACCTCGATTATTTCACACTGTATAACCAATAAAATGCATTTACCAGTCGAATCAGAGTATGGGCTTTTCGGATATTGGGCTGGGTGCACGGAAATCGAGTTCCCGGAGGTTCCACCCTGTATATTTATAGCTATCAAGAAATGTAATTTAAAATATATTTGTTAGTTTAATAAACCTCACTTAATAAAACTTACACTATAAACCTTATACCTGCTCATCTGGTCAAGTGTGGGCAAGGAAAACCATTATCCCATATGAAATAACACAAAATTTTGCTGAAAACTACCAGGTTGCTATGCCAAGGAAGTAGGTAAACTTATGTTGTGTGTAAAAAATGCAAGACTGCATTATGTTTTAACAAGGACAAAAACTGCACTTCAGATTTCCACAAAAAAAATTTCATAGTAGGTGTTAAAATTTCGTAGTGATTCAAGAACGGAACTTGTTTTTTTTTTAAAAACATCGCCGGGATTAAAAAATGTGCAAAGCTTTTTCGATATTCCCGTTCCTGATAATTTTTCACATATTTATAAAAGAAAAAGTTTTTCTTGGATATTGGGCTGGGTGCACGGAAATCAAGTTACCGGAGGTTCCACTCGGTATATTTATAGCTATCAAGAAATGTAATTTAAAATACATTTGTTAGTTTAATAAAGTATACAGTTTTATAATTAAACTCTCGCTAAAAACTTAAGGTCTTTTTATTCAAATTCATGCCTCTTATTTGGCTACTTGAAGGCAATTATTTTATCAATATATTATTTTATAATAAATAACAGAGCCCGGCGTAGAGATCTGGGTACAGTTCTGTGACTACCACTTGGACCTGTTTGTATCGCCAAGCACAAGGCGTGAAATCCGGTAATTGTGCATTTCTATATGAGCCGTACTGCACTCTCGGTGTGTCATTTTCTATAGGTAGCGATTAACTATTTCCTTAATTTTCTAGCTGCTTGATTTGACTTTGAGTGTACCTGCACGCAGCAAAACTCATAGGCACGTTTCCTAGTTTTAAATATTGTGCAATATTTAAATAAGAATTGACTCTAAAGGCGACATCAGACAGCTCGTGGAATGGTGTACTTCGCTGGCGAAAAGAGAGAGAATGCCATGGCTGGCAGCCCATGTTTGTATGAAATTGATCAATATTTACTTTTTGATAACTATCCGAATGAAGCTTGTCCCCTTGAGATCAGGGTTTATGTAAATTTCATCCATCAGTGTGGTCGGTAAAAATTTTAGTATCTTATTATACAATCGTAAAAACTCCAATACAACTTCGTTCCACCGCTCCATAGTAAAATTACCACGACACTGCTCGTACCTGTCTCTAGTCACGTTGGATGGTTTAATGGAGTAAGTAATTGTTGAAAATCAACTTTCAGTTTAATTCCGACAAACAGCGAAACAGGCCGCGCTAGCCATAAATAGACAGTTTTGCCCTATTCCAGAGATTATAAACCACACATATTTAGGGCAAACACGGTACTCCACATTTAGTTGGTTCTTATTTTTATATTTTTTGTTTTTTATTATGAATTTTTATCTCTCTTCGAACGTCCCTCCACGTTCTGTCAGATCGCGCCTTTAGAATGGTTTGATACATTCGATCTATTTAAATACATCATTAGGAAGATACCGTTCAGCTGCTTACGGAATAAATTACTTTTTTTTCAGATACGATCCAGAAAACCCGTTTGTTTGCTACCCTTCTAAATCAGAAATCCATCGCCTCCTAGTAGCTCTTCGCGAGGACCGCTACAGTGATTTCAAAAACTCCCCAGTAGATTTTTGTAACAGAAAACGACCGGCGCACACTATTTTAACCAATATTCATTTTGGTGGTTAATACGATTGGCTAACGTACATATCAAAACTAATAAATTTTGTAGCTATTTAAGATAAATTTATTGTAAGATATTAAAAGACTTAAAAAGATAAAAGGGCACTAGTGCTTTAATTTTTATATGTTAAGTATAGCTGTTTTTAAAACAGCTTACCTTTCGTAAGTCAAAAATAGTTATAGTACATTTAATATACTAATAACTTTTTTGCTCATTTTCGGTTCTGTAATTTTTACCTTACTTTCTCTTAATAAAAGAAAAAGCTCCAAGAGCGGAAAAATATATCGCTAATAATAATATTAGTTGATCAGATATCTCATGGCATTTTAAAACCATTTTTGTATACATTAGGTATATGCTAATAAAAGCTTTTAGACTGTTTTCAAATTTCCATATACGAACAAATATGCTTTCATTTGAATTATGATAATTTCAGTACAATTTTTAATGATTTCGTTTATTTCTAAAAGCTTTTATAAAATCCATATATCTGTGTACAAAGTTGTTGTTATGTATTAAAGATGACCTTGAAGTGCCCTTTTATTTAAAAAATTTCTTATTTACCCTTTATATAACTGATAACATTCTTGTCTGTAAAATCTCTTTAACAATAATTTTAATCTTACTTTGATGATTCTAAAATTATTGAGACTAAAATGAGAAATTGTCAATTATATAATGAAATATGTGGTTATATATTATTTTATGAAAAATTTTGATGATACTGGTTTATGTATTTATAGCTGGATTACTATTTTAACAACTATGTATATTTTATTCAATATCTCTAAAATTAAGTATACTGAATAGTCTAAAGCAAAATACTTTCGATCAATGTGTTCTACCAGTACTGATCTATATTGCGAAAATACTGTCTCTAACAAAAAACCTTAAAACAAAACAAAATGAAAGGATAAAGAATGGACTATATACAGGAAATTTAACATAATGAAGACTAAGAATAGATAAACGAAACAGCAAAAGACCACCTGTGCGATGGAAAGATAATCTGTGAAAAATTGGATCCACACTGCATAAGATCATGCACTCTGGATGCAAACAGGGACGGCCTATATCCTTTAGTGGACTTAGGACAAACCAATGATAATGACTATCATCTATAATGTGCATCTTATATTGTATATTATATCTTATCTTATATATGTTATTTAAATTCTTCATGTTTATCGAAGTTAATGTAATAACAATTAGTTACCACGAGCAGTTCTACTTTTCACCATTTTTTTTGTTTATATTATTAACCAATTTTAAGTCCACTATAGAACATCGACCTCCGCTGTTTTTATCTAGAGTGAACGGTGTTATGCAATACGAATCCAATTTTTCGTCATTTTTTTGCAGATCATCTTACCATTGTATAGGTAGACATTATCTGTTTTGTTTGTCTATTCTGGATCTCCATTCGGTTAACTTGCGTGTCAACATTCCATTCTTTATTATTTTAACGTCTTCATCCCATCTCCATTTTATTCTTCAAGCTCTCTACACAACCTACGTAAGTCTGGTTCTGTTTCGTAGGTCTTCATTTGTGATCTTGTCTTTTATTGTTGCTAGCTCGATTTTTCTTTGTGCTATTGTAAGTTTTAAAGCATTGTATTTTCTTAAGATCAGTGTTTTCGCAAAGTAGGCCATTACTGGCAAAACATACTGATCGAAGGCTTTCTGCTTCAGATAAGCCGTTTTATTGCTGTCTTTAAATACGTTTTTAAGAGCTCCCGATGCTACCCATTCATATGCTTTTCTTCTTGATACCTTACCTGTTTGGTTGTCCTCACCTATTCTAATTTCGTGTCTAATGTATTTATCAACAAGTCTCACTGCATCTTTCTGAATTTTTAAATTGTTGCTGAGCACGAGGTTTTTCATATATTTTGATTTGGGTATTAGATATTTAATTTTAAACCGATTTCTCTGCAGGCTCTTTCCACTTATAACATGGTGTTGATTTGGCATAGATCATTTTGCCTGTCAACCCTATATGATTAGCATTAATCAGAACATGAATCTTTTCCCGTCGACACGCATTCCTTTATGATCCCCATCAAGGGTTTCAGAAGCACGTTCTGGGGCAGTTTTGGTGATAGTACCTGATCACTTTATTGCATTGTATTATATATAAACTTTGTGAGAGGATAACTACTGATAAGCAGTTTAGTTTCCGAAATGGTATAGGTACTTTTTTGAGTTTAGAAAAATATATAGGTATGTTTTATAGATTTTGAAAATGCCTTTGATAGAGTACCATATACACTACTATTTTAATGCTTGGACTCAGTTGGTCTGGACACGTATAATACTAGATTGCTCAAAAATCTTCACTACAATTAGAGCGCTTGTATTAAAGTGGATTATTAGGTTTCAGCTAAAGTTTGTATTAAGCGTAGTGTTAGATAGGAATGTGTTATGACTCCGATGTTGTTTAATGCCTATATTGAACGAGTTTTTGAGATAACGTTAAATAATCGTCGTAAAGGTGTTAAAATTGGTGGTGAAAATATTAATAACATTAGATACACAGATGACCCTGCCATAATGGCAAAGAGCGTAGAAGACCTTCAGGCTCTGTAAAGTTAATATCGAAGACTTAGTACTAAAATTAGATAACAAAATCCTGGAAAGGGTGTAAAACCTGGACAACAGAAGTAAAAAATTTAAATAAATTAGAAACGTTCGGGTTGTGGTGTTACCGTCTCATGCTTAGAATCCCGTGGATATCACATAAATTTAACGAACATATGCTAGAGATTTTTTATTACATAAGCATATTTATAATCTAAAGTGTGCATAACAGATCTAAATAAAACATGAAATCAAACAGTTAACAAAAATCTCTAACTAAAAGTTATAGCTTAAACTTTCCCCAGTCCAAAAAATAATATATAAAAAAACATTTTCAACTTGCACATAGTAACCATTATGCTAGAGATCGTTCACAATAAGCGAGAATTGGTCAACATCATCATCATTAAAATTTCAA
The DNA here is from genome assembly GCA_918026665.1 of Diabrotica balteata. Taxonomy (NCBI): domain Eukaryota; kingdom Metazoa; phylum Arthropoda; class Insecta; order Coleoptera; family Chrysomelidae; genus Diabrotica; species Diabrotica balteata. Next base: position 49,488,595 of record OU898283.1, on the reverse strand, counting down.
TTTTTTTCTTTTTGATTTATTCGTACCATTCTTTTTAAAAGTTCAAAACTACGGTAATTATTGTTTGACGCCAGGATTGTAAACAAAACCAGTACTTGTCTTTACCAAGTGATATTAAAATAAGACATATCGCAGACCTATATCTCAACATCCGAAATATGAGCTTCCAAAACTAATTATTGAATGAAAAATAGAGGGTCGAAGAGCACCTGGTCATAGGCAATGTTTCTGCCTCAAGAATATCCTTGATTGTATAGAAATTAATACTTTACTTATAATGGTAGAAAACCAAATAAGGCCCGTCGAAATTGTTGCGAAACTTCACTTATGGGTCGACACTTAAATGAGAAGTCTCCTTCTAGTAAATACATTGATTTTGATGTGATTCTAACAATTCACTGCTTTTTTATAGAACCACTTATCTTTGTCGCTTTAATTTCCGAAATTAAACCCTTTACCATATAGCCTCTGTTTATGTCCACAGTCAGACATAGGCCCTCTCAAGTTTTTTTAATTATTTCTATCTTATGTTGTTGCATTATAATTTGTTGAGATTCACTTGATGCCATCTAACCAGCGGCTGGGAAGTCTGCCTTGGCTGCGTTTATCACTCCTTGGTCTCCAATCAACAATTTTCCTTTCCATTTTATATCCCGCAATCGTGTTACTTGTGCCCATCTCCATTTAATCCTGGTTAAGCGTAATCAGTAGTTCTCAAGGCTAGTTGGTTCTTTCTTTTCAGAGAATTTTGTTTATATGGACAGGTTAAATTATTTTTATATTTTATTTATTAGTTCTTTTCTTCCATTTTTTATTGATTTTATTATCACCAGATATCCTACCGGCGCTTTGCCATTTTTTATTTTTCTAAGAGAAAATCAAATGATACCTAGTTAAAATGTGCAAAGTAAGACAAAATGTCAAACAATTAGAAATCTTAAAAGTGATACCACATTAGTATCGAAGAAAAATTCATTGAAGAAGTAAGTTTTTTTTTATAAATAAGAGGTTCACAAGTATGTGCACTATCTATTATAATAAGTAAGATGTAGACGATTATATGCTGACCTATCTAAAATATTGAATAAGAACGTAACACACTTCACTTATAAGTAGAGGCTTTAATGCAAAAATTGGACAAAAATACAATCATTAAAAACTGTATTTGGTAATTATGGCACTACAGGTAATGAAAAGTGAAAAATTAATTACTTTCCTGTTGGAAAAAAATATGTACCAACTGGACACCTTTTTTGCAGAAAAATACAATGACAAGTGACATGGCAAAGTTTTCATGGTTGCAGCAAAAATTAAACCAGTATTATAATATATGAAAAATAAACATTGTCAAAGATGTCAATGTATTGAGTAAATTCGCTACTTCTAGTGACCATCAATTAATGACCATCAATTAGGCGAAGCGATAGTAGAAATATCAGTAATCGCATTTTAATGTATAATGTTGAACAAAAGTAACAGATAATATTAATACCTTAAACAATACAATAATTAAAACAGTTGCAAATGCCCAAGATAAATTCTGTCCTAGACACCAAACAGATTCTCGAAACCAAAACAAAAATGATACAGAGAATATACTTAAGAGTAAAAAATGTGAACAAGATAGAACTAAGAAGCATTAAGATAAATATTATATCGATAGACATAAAGAAATATTTAAGTAGATATAAAGGCGAACAAATAATACGAACTACAGAAGGCAACAAACACACAAAAATACTAAGGAAAATACTGTCTGCTAGAAAAACATATTTTAAAATAAAAATAAAAGAATAAAAGCATGAAACATAACAGAAACGATATACCTCGTAAAGTTGAACAATATTAAAAAGACCTATATACAATCTGGCACCAAATTCAAACTTCACAAAAATGTTTTTTTAACCTATTCTCTATCCTCCCATTGTTGGATATAGGTCTCCCCCAGTTCTCCCAATATTTCCCTATCTTGAGCTGTTCTCTGTCATGTCGGACCTCCTTGTTTCCTGATGTCATCTTTCCACCTCATCTGTGGTCTGCCTCTTGATCTCTTTGCATTGTATGGACGCCACTTTCCGATGGTATTGTTCCATCGTCCGTCTTGGTGACGTTCATTGTGTCCAGCCATTTCCATTTCAGTTTTGCTGCTTGTTCTATCGCGGCTACTGTCTTTGTTCTGGTTCTGATCCACTGGTTACGTTTTTTATCTTTAAGTGATATACCCAACATTTGTCTCTTCATCGCTCTTTGTGCCTTCCTTATCCTATCCAAATTGGCCTTTGTAAATGTCCATGTCTGTGCTCCGTAGGTGAGCACCGGTATTATACAGGAGTTATATACCTTGCTTCGTAAGTATTAAGGGATTGTTTGATTTTTTAGAACATAAGAAAGTTTGCTGAACGCTGCCCATCCCATTCTTACTCGTCTCGATATTTCGGATGTATGATTTTCTCTGTTAGCTCTGATTGCTTGTCCTAGATAAATATACTCATTTACCTGTTCTATTTTTTCTGTTTGTATTTTTATTGCCTCTTGGTCTTCCGTGTTTGTCATTACTTTTGTTTTGTTGAAGTTAATTTTTAGGCCTTTTTGCAGTGATTTTTTATGAAGTTCATTCAGCATTAATTCTAGTTCTTGTCGTTCCGAGGAGATCAGGAGTATATCATCCGCATATCTAAGGTGATTTAGGTACTTTCCGCTAATACATATTTCTCCGTTTTCCCAATCTGTTGATTTTATTATATCTTTGAGGGTCAAGGTAAACAGTTTAGGTGAAATTATATCGCCTTGTCGGACTCCTTGTTTAACTTTTATATTATCCGTTATTCACAAGAATTATATACCACCAAAGATAGTAAACCAAAGATCAAAAGAAATTACGGACAGCAATAGATGAAATAAAATACGCTATTAGAAAAATAAAAGAATTAACCCCTTATTTGATTTAAATGTGTTCCCTCGACTACTTTTTTTATAGTGTAACATAACCAATAAAATATAACGGGCAGATTTAAAAAATATATTGGGTGCAAATACAATTTAAATTGCAATTTGGGAATCGTCGACGTTTTATTGTTTTTAATCTGCTTTAATGAACATGGTAGCCATTTTGAACACATTTTAAACACAGCTTCACCATTGGCAAATATTCTTGCAAAATTGAGAAAACTCTGGTATTTTCAACAACTCTGCTTTCTTACGCACATTCAATTACTTTCTTCCGTTTCGTCCTTTCAGCTCTAATTTTCAAAAATTGCGACATTTTAAATCTGTTTTACCATCCAGAATCACCAAGTTTTACTAGTAAATTTATATTTAATATAAACTGAAAACATAAAAAAACTAACATACTCAATTATTTTAGAATCAAAATATTATTCGTCAACTTCTGACGAAAATTCCCTTATACAAAATTCCCTTCTCTTACAAGCAATGAATATCCATTTTCGGTATTGACAAGCATTTTAGGAATATTAAGAGAAGCAGGTCGATGATACGATGTGCGGTATTGTTGTTCATTTCTATGGCACAAATGCATATTCCGCCAGTTGTATGTACACCTGTCTGAATTGTGTTATAAAAAGAAATGGAAAACTGGAATATTTATGTATGTACTTGAAAAATAGACATTTTGCAAGTACATACATAAATGATGAATACTAAATATTAATTATGATTATTACGTAAATAATTTTAATATTTTAAAATAAAGGTTGTGAAATGTTTAAAATATTTTTATGTCATACTAGTTCATTGTGTTTTTGTTGCTTAATTACCATCTACATAATAGTATAATTTATGCCCGTGCGGGCATAAATTACACTTTATGGCCCGCACAGGCATGAAGACAAAAACAAATTTGGTAACTCCTTAATCTAGTGCTGACTATACTAAAAAAGGTTGGCTATAACCATTGCAAATTCGTCTCCATCTGCTGTTTTTCTTAAAAGTGTCTATGTTTAAGCCAGGATAATTATTACCGTCTAACAGTACCCCTTTTTCTTTTAATTTTACCCTTCATAATCAGCTGCACCAAGTCGTACTTCTCATTTCTAAGTGTGTTCTACAGAAATGCTGTCTTTCTCCTTTTAATGGTAGTTTAAGTGGCGAAAGCTCCTTAACACCATTTATTGTTAAAGTTACAAAATATGGAATTAAATTACACTTCTCCAAGAAATGAACGAATCACTTCAATAAATCAATTTTATTTGTAAACAGGCAAAGAATAAAAAATAAAACTTCACCAGATTTATTCGACATTTTATTAGTAATTATAACAATTTGTCTAATCATCAGAAAATGTTGAAGTACAGGAGAAAAAAAAATTAAACGAAAAATTCTAAAAAAATAATGATAAGAAAAGTAAACTAAAATATGAAAAAAGTCTTAATAACGAGTGTTTCCACCTCTACTATGTATAACAGCCTCACATCGTCTATTTCACTCCAAATCTGCATCAGCCTCTCTCGCACTTCCTGCAAGTTGTTTGGTTGGAGCGGTGTCGCTCTTAATCGCCTACCAAGTATATCCCAGATATTTTCAATCGGATTTAAATCCGGACCATGTGCTGGCCATTCCATAGTGTTCATTTCTACCTCTTCTAGATAATTTCTGACGAACTGCGCAGCGTGAGGTCTGGCATTATCTTGCATTAGTAAGAAATGTTCACCGATAAAAGGAGCGAATGGTACTACATGTTGCTTCAGGATCTCCAATATGTACCTTTCCGCTGTAACAGTTCCATTTTGTATGACCACTAGGTCCGTACGTGCGGTCAAAGAAATACCACCCCACACCATAACGGATCCTCCACCAAAAAATGTGGTGTGCGAGAAGTTAAACTGAACATATCGTTTGTTGGGTGGTCGCAACATACGAACACGTCTGTCGTTATTGTACAAACAAAATCGGGATTCATCAGTAAATAGCACTCGTTCCCAGTCAGCCTCTAACCAATTAACGTGTTCTCTGGCAAAATGTAGTCTCCCCCTTCGATGCTCTGCAGTTAATAGAGGACCTCGGGCGGCAATCCTAGGTGTTAAGTTGTATTCCCTAAGTCGTTGGCGAATAGTTTCAGTACTAATTTGTATAGCATGCACGTCTCGAAGCTGAATTTGTAGACTTCGATGTGTTACAAAAACGTTGTCGAAGAGCAGAAATTCTTAAAAATCGATCTTGAATAGGGGTAGTTACCCGGTTTCGTCCTTGTCCTGGTCTGCGAGTATGATCCCCTGTTTCGAGGAATCTTTCCAACACCCGTGAGACGGATGTGTGGGACACATTAAACCGAGGACCAGTTACTCTTCGGTAACTCCAACCTTCTTCCGACAGTATCACTGCTTGAGCACATTCATCTCGGGATAAATTACGTGATTGACGCTTCATAATAAACACAATTAACAATAATCAACAATTAAACAGTAGCCGAATAAAATTCGTGAACACTTGGAAATTAGTATATTTATAGAATTAGTACATTTTTTGCCTGTTTTGGGGGCTTGCAAAATATACCATTACAATGGAAATTTTTAATAACGATAATAAAATATTTTAATATTTTAAAGTGGTGAGTTAATTTCTTGGAGCATTGTATTATAACTACATTAAATTATTTAGTAGGATTCACATAAAACTGGCAATTCTGGGAAGATCATATGATAGATAGATTTGGCATTTTCACTTTTTAGGTTTGACAGCCCCAGATGTTCATTCATTATAAATTTCACCCTAACGACGGTATTACTCACTCTAGTATGCTAAATTTTTAAATTTTTTAAAAATATTTAGATTGTGAATAAGATAACAAACTAGTATGACATAAAAGTTTATATGCAGCGTGGGCATTAATAGATGTGTATTTCCTCGAGAGACTTACAAACACTCGGATCAGAGGCATTCGTATTTGTAAGATAGTCACCCTCGGGTATAAATATCTATTTAATGCCCTTTTTATATAAATAACTATTGTATATTACGTATTATTATACACTATTTTATAAATGAAAATTTTTTGGAAGTAACCTTTGAATGATTATTTTTAAGTAGAAATTATCATCCTTCTTTTTACTTTTTTTTTCTTCTAAATTTAACATTTTTAACTTTTCCAGTTAACATTAACTAGATCGAGATTGCCCATCATATTTCACTTAAATTTAATAAAAGCAGCTATATGACGATTACTAAGGGTATTACAACAGCCCTCCTTCTCAATCTTGGCTTACCTCTCGGTCTAGTATCCACGGACTTCGAAAATAAAATAAGTCCTGCTGGGTAGATTTCATTTGCTTTGGCTAGATATCCTGCCCACCGTAGGCATATAATTTTTATTGCTGTAACTATATATCTGACTTCAGTTAATTCCAAAGATATATCGACGATGCCAACGCTTGATTCCATTTTCTTTTATTTGATTTAGTATTTTCTTCAACACTTTCCTCTTAGCTATTAATGACCTAATTTTCTTCTTCTTCATGTGCCATTACTGTATAGCTGCGAAACGTGGAAGATATCAGCACCCATAGTACACCAATTACAAGTTTTCATCAATAGAGCGTTACGAAAAATCCTTCGTATATTTTGGCCTAACCGAATCTCTAATGAAAATTTATGGAACCAAAGCAACCAAGAAAATGTCATAAAGCAAATAAGGCGAAGAAAATGGAGATGGCTGGGCCACACACTCCGTAGACCGCCAAATGACATTGCCAGGACAGCGCTGGATTGGAATCCCCAAGGCCGACGGAAAGTAGGCAGACCTAAGGGAACTTGGAAAAGGACAGTACTGGACGAAGGGAGAAAAATGGGAAAATCCTGGCTTGAAATCAAAGCACTAGCCAGAAATAGAGTTCGCTGGAGACACTTTGTGGAAGCCCTATGTTCCTCTTAGGAATCTTGGGACTATATATATCATGTGCCTTGTCCGTTCCTAACGTTGGCAATCAACATGGCTATTCTGACTTTGTTTACGGCAGATCTGAATAGTTCAGCAGATGACAATCCAAACCATTGCCGCAAGTTTTGGAGCCACGAGTGTCTTCTACTCCCTGGACACCTTCTGCTGTCCATTTTCCCTTGAACGATCAGCTGTAGTACTCTATATTTATTATGTCTTATGACGTGACCCAAGTATTCCAACTTTCTTTTCTTTATACTGATTCCTACCTCTCTCTCTTTACCTATCCGGCGTAGTACCTCTTCGTTGGTCACGTGCTCAGTCCAGGATATACGTAATATACGTCAGTAAGTCCACATTTCGAAGGCCTTTACTTTTTTCATCAATGTTGCGGTCATTGTCCACGCCTCCATTTCATATAACAAAACCGAGTATACACAAGATTTTAATAATTTCCTATTAGCCTAAAATATTAGACGGTTTATTAACTATTTGTCATTACTTTACATTTTAACACTGTCTATTTATTTACATTAAGTTTACCGCTCTTTACAATATCAGCTGTAACGTATAAACAATAACAATATTGATCTAAGCTGACGGTTGTAACACGATATTCTAATATCCCTCTACGATCCAGTATGTATTGTATTTATTCCTATAAATATCTAAATATGAGTGTGTTTTTAATGTTATTGTTTACGAACCGAAGACTCTACCTGATCCATCAATACGTATTTTCAACTAAGATCAATGGATTCAATATTAAACATATTTCTCTTTATATTAGTAGTGAATTCTTTTAATTATAATTTAAGAATATTTTCTGTTTTAATACTTAAGGCTTAAAACCCTACTAAATGCTTCTTAGATAAGATAATTGTTGAACAACTTTAACTTTATGGTCATCGAAGTTAAAGTTTGGTTCCATGTTTCTAACTCTGTGACCTGTTCCTGATGTTATGAGATTAGTATTATTTTCTATGACCAGACCCATCCCTTCTCTTGGACATTGGAGTGTGCAGCGCATATCTCTCTAGATTTATAAGTCGTACGTGCGACAAAGTCCTCGTCATCTACGTATGCTAGTATTTGGGTAGATTTATTAAAAATTGTAACTCGGTGTTCAGATCTGCATCTCTTATTATTGTTCCGAAGCTATTTTCTTGTGGCATTTTAAATTAATTACTATTTAACTGAGAATAAGCCACATTTAAAGGTTAAAGTACGTTTATTGACGTTTCAATATCTACTTCGGAAATCGTTCTCAAAATACAAACAGTAAATTGCAAAATACAAACAGTAAACAATTTACTGTTTCTATTTTGAGAACGATTTCCAAAGTGGAAATTGAAACGTCAATAAACGTACCTTAACCTTTAATTCTGGCTTATTACTAGTTAAATAGTAATGCATCTCTTATAACTTGTTTAAGGGTAATATTTAAAAGGGGAGCGACAGCGCACCCCCTGTCTCTGTCTTTCATTCATACTGAATTCTTCAGATTAACTATTTTGGATTTCTACTTTACATGTAAGTTTTGATATTTTCATCGTTTCCAATCTTATCAGTTTGACAGATGTTCCACACACACACAGTTATCAACCCTACCCGTAAGAATATGTGTATATCATTGTAAAGTGATATCCACATGTCTGAAGATCAAACCGATCACACTACGCTATTTAAATGGTACCTATCTGACCCCCAGGCTTTTCCTTCACCCCTCCTCAGCGTGTGACTTACGTGAGAAGGCTTATGATCTGAAAGTTACTTTGAGTGCCCTGGGTAATTAAACACCCTCTGTTTTTATTTATTGTGGTTAGGCCACCTAACTGTAGGGGTAGCACACATGTCGGCTTTTCTCGATATTTACTTTACTGACTCTATAGAAGTTACTCTAACTTGACATCGGCACTGGTGTCCCAAAAAAAAAAGAAAAAATATGTGTGTTCCGAACAGAAGGCCACCAGCCCTGGCTGATGACTCTCTGTCCAAAAAAATGTGTATGCTCGTCCACTCAGCCGCCGATTTGGCAAAATAAATTTTGTTCTCCTCGCCGGCTGGGTGTTCGAGTGGGGTCCGGCCATCGAGCCCATGTATGCCGCACAAGATCTCGGTGCTCGGAATTTGCGCTAGAATCTACATACGATCTGCCTAAGGGACCTAAGCCTATGTGGCTGTTATAAAAGGTCTGACGGTTATATTCACAGTTCGACAAGGCTTTGGTTTTATTTAGACAGTAAGCGGATTTTTGTTTTGTTTTTTTAACTTATATCTACTACTAAATCTAACTTAACTATGGGGTGTGCATTCCCAAGTGTATACTGCTCTCACACACCCCGTGTATATGTTTTGTGAGTTTTATTTTTTTATGTAATCTAAGCTACTACTATCTGTGCGTGTGGTAGGGTGTGCATTCCCAGGTGTATATTGCCCTCACACACTCCGGTGTATATTATTCTTAGATACTATCGTTTTATTCTCGCCAGACTGTGTCTAAATTGCTACAACCATCCAAACTCATCCAACCACCATCTCTTGATTGATTGCATCAATTCTGCCTCATTTTTTATGCTCGCTGTCTAAACTGCTAGGAGTTCCGAAGTCTTACATACTTTATATACCTTGCTGTGTATAACGCTATCATATCTCTCTCTTTCCTTGCCGTACCGAAAGTATCCTTCTCCGCCTTGAATGCCGTTGTGGTCTTCATCCGTGACCCTGGACAAGGGACCCTGAGCAGGTACTAGTTTCCCGGGTCAAGAAACACCTGGAAACTGTGGAAGGCAGGGAATGATTCATTCCCCCTGATAGGACTGTCTAAGGAGTTCCTACCCACTACCCAAACTTTTTGCACTACCTGAGGGATAATGAAAATCGCTTGGACCGTTGATCTGTTTTGTCGGAAGACTTGTTGTTCTTCATATAGTTTTCATTTTTTCTACTTCGATAGATAGATATAATTTTTGTCATTAGTTCCATATCAGCGCTTAAGAGACTTGAATGGCTATATTTTCTCACCAAACATCTGGTATTTTCTTATAGACGGTGACTTTCTCGAAGAAAACATGCAGTTTCTTAGTCAACTTTTGTCTACAGTACCTATTTCGTTATTACATGTATTTATTGACAGTTTTCTTTAGATGTCTAAGTAAAGTTCCATATTTTTTCTGTCTTCCATAGAGGTCGAAGTGACTTTCAACATAAATGAGTTTGTTAAATTCACTGACATACTTTTCCCTTTTTTGAATGGCTGAAATATGTAATATATACGAAATGTTTTTTTTTAATCTGAATGGGCGCTTACGCCCTTCCACTTGACCTAATTGTGGCTCGAGATGTATTTACGATACAAGTTGTCTAAAACCAACCAAAAATAAAAAATAATAACTAGTCCGATAAACGTCCGCTACACTGTTTTTGTTGTATTTTCAATTTTCATTTTACAATTGTTTTCAGGCAGATTACGAAGTCTTTTAGTATTCCTAGATTTTACTTAACAAAGATTCTTACATACATATATCTATATACGTATATCTATAATATGTTGACGTGTGTTGAAATACTGTGGGTTTTCTTAATATAAAAATATATAAAATTGGCTGGGACTATCCTCAATCAAAACAACAATGTGAGAAACATTGTCAATATTTAATTGAATTTTTATTGCTTTAAAACGCTTTGAGGTCAACAAAGATTCCACAATAAATATGCAACTACTTTTTAAAAATTTAGTTTTTAAAAAGTAGTTATTAAAAATCTAGTTTTTCATTTCTTATACTGTATCCTTTATTACAAAGTTTTTGTTGTAATTGCTAAATATTTATTGTAAGATTTAACGTTATTCTAAATCTACCCCTTTTAAAATTAAGACTGTTAGTTAAGAAAATTGTCTTCTATCAATTATTGTAAACATATTCTAGTTAAATAAATATATGTGTAATGTGATGAACATTAATAAATGTTGTTTTTGTTTATTAATATTTTATGTGTGTTTTATTGGAGCTGCACGATAAACAAGAAGTAATGTATAAGAGAAAGTTGAAGAAGTTTAATGTATTTACCTTTTTTGAAACTAAATACCTTAGCATAATCAGATTTATGAAAAAGTAAAACGAAATACCTAACAGGCTAATTATAACTGAATTAAAAGCTAAACTGAAAAAAGAAGAAATAAACACAAAATAACTGTTCTATGAACAAATACAAAAAACCAAGTCCATCAATTAACCATGGATGACTAAAAAAATCCTAAAAATGACACAAGAAAGAAGAAAGCCCTTAGGTTTAGCACGCACTGGGTTGGATGGTAGGCATGGAATTTTTCAAATAACATTAGCTTTGATCTCTCTTTTGATGCACATACTTAGACGTCACGGGCAGTACAGGACGATGCGCCCTCCTCGGCGTCTTAGAAAAGTCCGAAAGAAAAGACATGGCGACATGACGTACCGATGACTCATCATCTGTTCTGGCAGAGCGCGCAGTAATCGCCGTTTCAGTTGAGTTGTTTAAGTGATTGATATAATGAATGTCTGTAAACTAATTATGTTGGTGCAAGACTACCCTAAACTGTACAATTTTCAGCATCTGGAATACTTCATTCTCTGCTTCGGGCCTATTGTTTCTCTGATCTTTGTCGATTTTCTTTAAAATTCCATATTAAGGATATTTAAAAGTTCTTTCAATTTCTTGTGGGTCATACCCTAGATATATTCTCTGGAAATACTGAAAGAACTTGCAATCATACTTTATCAAGTCAGAAAATATGGTATATTACTCTGCTAGTTCCAATCTTCTCCTATTTATTTTTCGAATCCAAACTTTGACCTTCTTTTGACTGTTTGCCTTTTTTTCTTCTTCTTCAACTTCAAGAAAAGTAAGTTTAGGAAACAGTAGGTCAACAAGTGACGAAAAGTATCCTTAATAATAACAAAGCTATATTTCATGTAAAAAGTATATTGATATGCTTCACAGACTTTGATAAAAATTAATGAAAAATGCATTTCATAGAGTAAGACATGACATACTATTAAAACGTTTACAAGAGGTCGGTTTAGATAAGAAGGCTGTAGAAAAACTTGTACTGGAACCAATAAGGCAAAATTAACATCGAAGGTTCATAGCCGTGCATATGTTTTATTGTCCCTGCTACTTAACCTTTATTACAAATTTATATTTAAAGAGGTACTGTTTTAAGGGGTACTATTTAAAGAGGTTTTAACGACAAAGTCTAATAGACTCTCCTTTAAGCAATTGAAACATGGACCCTTAAAACATCAACTGTAAATAAACTAAAGACCTTTAAAATGTGGATCTACATGAGATCCTCAATATTTCATCGACATTGCATACCTCAAAAAAAGTGTTGAATATAATAGGCAAGAAACGAGAATTATTAAACACAGATACTGAAAAATAATAACTACCTTTACGCACAACGTAATGAGATAGGTCAAACTAAAATACAACAGAAGGGAGATGAGTACAGAAAAATCTTAAGAAAAGAATTTGTAGAACATTATTAACAAGAATATTCCGACATGATCATAATTAATAAAGAAATGCAACGAAAGCTCTTGAAAGTAGGACTGACTATTGCAAAGAAAACGAAAAATAAAGAAGACCGAATAAGTGAAGGAACAAAACGGAAAGCGAAACACCAACGGTTTCAAAGAATTAAATAAACACATAAAGAAGGGAGTAGAGGAAGATTTAAGGATCTATAATGAAAACAAGTTAGAAAAAATAATAGAAAAGAACTGAGGCCTGGAATGCTTGGGATCAAACTTGGGAAAGCCTATAATAACCTTATTAAAGGATAAATATGGAAAAGAAATAATAGAAAAGAACGAAATCCTAAAAGTTACTCAGACATTTTACGGTGATTTATATTCCTCAAACAAGAACCCAGATAACATTGCAAAGGAAGACCTTAAGAGAAAGATAACGAATGTCAACTCAGAAATACTCAACATAGAATCCTTCGAAATAAAACAAGCTATGGCACAACTAAAGAACAATAAGTCTCTGGATCCAGATGGAATATTTGTAGAAATGTGAAAGGAGGGGAATGAAATAATTCTCGAAGAACTGAAAAAACTTTTAAACGAATGTCTTCACAGAGGAGAAGTTCCAGATGATTGGAATGAAAATTTGACAATACTTCTTTTTAAAAAGGGAGACAGGGTAGATTTTAAGAACTATAGGCCAATCTCCCTGAAGACGACATTGAAACGGTTGGAAAGTTTACATACCTGAGAGTAGAAATATATGCCGATGGAGCAGAGGATGGAGAAATACGAAAAAGGATAACGCAGGCAAACAAAGCTTATTTTGCCCTCTCCCATATATTTCGGTCTAAAAGTGTCCACCGAAATACAAAGATGAGAATATATAAAACTTTAATTCGGCCAATAGCATGTTATGGCAGCGAAGCATGGGTCCTGAAAGAAACATCCAAAAACAAACTCGACACATTCGAAAGAAAAGTACTGAGGAGAATACTAGGACCTGTGAGGGAAAACGAAATCTTCAGAATTCGATATAACAACGAGCTCTATCAACTGTATAAGGAAACACCCCTGTCAAACTTCATTAGAATACAAAGATTGCAATGGGCCGGACATGTGATACGAATGGGAGAGGATAGGCTACCAAAACGAGCACTGAACGCCAGAATGCAGGGAAAGAGACCAGTTGGAAAGCCAAAAAAGCGCTGGGAAGACACAGTAAGCAGCGACCCACAAGCACTTTTAGGAGTCCGTGTATGGAGAAGAGCAGCCACAGACAGACAAGGGTGGAGGCAAAAAATAAAGGAGGCCAAGGCTCATTTTGGGCTGTAGTGCCGTAGAAGAAGAAGAAGAAGGCCAATCTCCCTGCTGTTTGAAATGTACAAATTGTTTATAAGAGTCATAACTAACAGGTTAACGTCGAAGCTTGATAGCTATCAACCGGTAGAGCAGACAGGATTTCGAAAAGGTTACAGAAGAGCGAATCCTCTTCTTACAGTCAGAACTCAAATAGAGAAAGCCAATGAATATCATTTAAATTTATACATCGGTTTCGTTGATAATGAACAGGCACTCGACTTCATAGAACTTTGAGCAATAGATAGAGATATGAACAACTGCACGATATGACGCACGATACAGAATGCTCATACACAATATTTACAAGAAAGCTATACCAATCAACAGGGGAGTTCGTCAGGGAGATGTTATCTCACCAAAGCTATTTACACTTGGACTTAAAGACGTGTTCAAAGACATTAACTGGGCAGATAAGGGAGTAAATGTTAATGGAAGAAAAAATGGAGTTAAAGTAAATACTCAAATGTTTCTGATATTTAACCAAAATTAATATATTATATTAATTTTGGTTAAATATCAGAAACATTTGAGTATTTACTGATTACAAATTTAAAACATGTTAAAACTGCTCTCCTTAAAAAGTAAGAAAATGAATATAGTGTCCTTTACCTCCGAGGTACGGAATTTGTTTTCTATACAAATTATCGCCTGACACAAAAAGAATACCTTCTTTGAACGATTACCTGGAATTACTGATAAGGCTTCAGTAATGATAGTTTAAGTAGTTTTAATGCCACATTACAGCTTATGCCAATAATATAAATTAGAAATTGTTTGCATCTTCCATTTAGTTTGTAGCTATACATTGTTCATGTCTTACCTACCTACGTTTTTGGTGTCGATATTTTGTTATTTGCATTTACAAATGACGTCGACAACAGGTTGTATCCTGGTTGAGTGTAGTTTTAAAGGTGCCTTCAGTCTAAGAGAGACAAATATAATGCACTTGTACATCAACGACCTTTAAGTAATGTTCGTGAAATCGTTAACATACATTCTTCAAATATGAGAGGGGCTGGAGAAGCAATAATTTATAGATTCCTAAAAAAAAAGGGAGGAACTGTTTCATCTCCCAAGAAGATTGTAGGGAGTAAACCCTTGGAAATTGAAGAAATAAATAAAAACATGATAAGACGCAGCTTCCACTCATTTTTTTTTAACAAAGAATTTCCAACATTGGACAAAATCCAAACATTAATTAGAGAAAACGAAGAGTTATAGCCTCCTAAAACAACTAATCGGGAATCTTGATCACTTAACAACTAAAGAATTAAACAAAATTAACGAATTTATTAATGAAAACTAGGACATTTTTGAATTAGAGAAAAAGAAAAATCATGACTTCTTAAAAGCCATATTAGAATAGTCTAAAAATGAAGTAAGACCTATTTGACAGGAAATAACCAAATATAGTGAGACTATAAAAATGTATTTGGCTCAATTGGATATCTTTCCAATGGTCTATTATATCGGTGGTTGGTAAAGTCCCGTTAGAGACCGCAACAAGTGGTACTGCTAAAATCGTATATTAAAAGTGTAATACAAAATATTGTTGTAAAGTTATTGTCTTGGGGCATTTTAAAGAAATTACTATTGAAATGGCAATAAGCCATAATTAAAGGTTAAAGTACGTTTATAGACGTTTCGATTTCTACTTTGGAAATCGTTCTCAAAATACGAACATTAGTAAATTAAACAAATTTTGTTTTTTTATTAATTGGTGAAAAATTCTTCTAATAATTTAATTTTATCTGACCCATTTATATTGACAAGTCAGACATACATTATACATTTTAAAGTAGACGAGTTTAAAATAATATTGCCAATATTGTTGATTTGCGCTTCGAGAACAACTTTACTTGTAAGATATTTCATTCGATTACATGAAGTCAATTTTAATGCTATGATTTTTTCTGGTGCATATTTGAAGGATATTCTCAAGTTAAAGTTGGCAATATCATTAAAATATATAATGTATGTCTGAATTGTCAATATAAATGAGTCAGATAAAATTAAAACATTAGAAGAATTTTTCACCAAGTAACAAAAAAACAAACTTTGTTTAATTTACTAATGTTTGTTAGAACGATTTCCGAAGTGGAAATGGAAATGTCAATAAACTTACTTTAACCTTTAATTGGGCTTATTCCCATTTAAATAGTAATTGTATTACAAAACCTTTAAAGCAGCCTTTCGAGAGGACATTTCCGAGTTTAAAGAACACTTGCTACAGTGAGTTAGAGATAGATTTTACTGGATCAATTGCCGGCGGGCTGTAGAAGATTTCTGTAAGAAACGCGATTTATATAATGTTAGAAAAGACCCTAGAATAAGAAATCGTGATATAATCGCACAAAATATTTCTTCTTTTAAACCTTTTGAACGACTCGCAGTGAATATTCTCGGTCCACTTTCGATGACAGAGGGAAGGAACTTAATGGTCACAATAGAATATTTTTCAAAATGGCCTGAAATTGTACCCCTTCCTAATCAAGAAGCGACTACAGTAGCAAAAGTGTTTATAACCCACGTCGTATCAAGACATGGAGTTATTTTAAAATCACATTCTGATCAAGAACGAAATTTTGAATCAGAATTATGGTAAGAATTAACGAAAATCTCGGGTATTAAGAAAACTCGAACTACGCTTCTCCGCTTCTCCATCCACAATCAGACGAAATGGCCGAAAGGCACAATAGAACTGCGTGTCAATACTTTTCAATGTTTGTTGCTTATAATCAAAAATATTGAGATACTTTATTGTCTCTATTACTGTTAGCCTATAGAAGTTCTGAACATGAATCAACACTAAAATCAGGAGCTTGGAAGCGTAAAGGAGAACTGCAAAAACATGTTTCTGGAAAACTAACTATAAAGTTTAAAAACATGTTAGTATAATAAGGGCGAACGATTTATTTTATTAACAAAAATTAAATGAGGATAAGTTCTGAAGCTATTTATTTGTGGCCTGTTTAATAAAGGTATAGTTTTATGGAATTTAGCCACAATTGGCTGTAATGATAATATTATTTTTTTTTAAAGTAAGAAAAAGTCTTTTTTTAATGTAATTATCATTATGACCAATTGTGGCTTAATCTAATAAAACTATACCGTTATTAAAAAAGGATTTTACAAGATTTGCAAGATTTTTATAAAATGAAAAGAAAAGGGATTTGTTGGAAGGTTTAATATAGTATGTGGAAGCTAATAGCGGCAAAATAGTTTGCAAAATTCACACATAATGCTTTAATCAATTTGATTTTCATCGTTTACAGTCTCTTCGACTTCAGTTGTACTAATTCCTTCACTAATAGCTTCTTGCTTGTGATGCATGGGTACATAATCAAGAATATCTTGTAAGTCCTTTTTCTTTTCTTATGTAAGCTTGAGAACACCCTAATATTTAAGAGGAAGTTCTATACTATCTAAGTTAAAATTAATATATCGTAAAGTTTCTTTCGTTTCTTTTGAGGAACGAAGTAGACGACGCCATGAGTAAGACACATAAACGATGGATAATTGAACAACAGAGAGAAATGGAAACGATTGAGCGAAGGAAGGCAGTGAATACTGTAGGATCCCTGAATATATACAGAGTGGCCTAAAAGTCTGGAAACGGCCAATTATCTCGTAAATTGCTAGTCATAATTGTACAAAATTTTAGTTACACCTATTTTGTGATACGTAGATTCCATATTTGATATTTACAATGTTGCTAGATTTGTCGTTTCTCTGATATTATTAGTAACTTTGGTTTTTTAAATTCATCACCCTATATATTCATTCATTATTGGAATCTCCTTTTTAATACAAGTTCAACCATATATAACACTTATGATTTTATTTAGTCTGGTAGGTCTTAAATACATAAAACAGGAGTCTGGCAACGCCTAATTGTCTCAATAAATTGTTTGATACTAACTATTTTTAACTGCATTAAAACGTAACGTCTTGCAGAACTAAGGCAACGAATTATCGATGAATCTCGAATAATTTCTAGACAATCATGGAACAATGTGGTAGACGCATTCTACCATCGATTAGGATACTGCCAACTCACAAATGGAGCACATTTTGAACACTTGATAAAGTAACCATTATGTTAAAAAATGTTGTATCAATTGTTACGTTTTAAAGTAGTTAAAAATAGTTAGTATTAAAAAATTTATTGAGAGAATTAGGCGTTGCCAGACTTCTGTTTTATGTATTTGAGACCTTCCAGACTAAATAAAATCATAAGTGTTTTATATGGTTAAACTCGTATTGAAAAGGAGATTCCAATAATGGATGAATATACAGAGTGATGAGTTTGAAAAACCAAAGTTACTAATAATATCAAAAAAAACGACAAATCTGGCAACATTGCAAATATCTAATATGGAATCTCCGTATCACAAAATAGGAGTACCTCAAATTTTGTACAATTATGACTAGCAATTAACGAGATATTTGGCCGTTTCCAGACTTTTGGGCCACTCTGTATATGTTTCTGTCGTCCCTGTTGAAGTATGGCAGTTGTAGGAATATCCGTGTTATATGTGATTTAAATTTTAAAGCACATTTTAAAATCTTTTGAAAATTCGAATATTCTGCTATCCTTGAAGTTAGCTCCCAACATTTTAGAGTTAGTTGCTACTTTTTAAAGAATACTGAGATCCTTAACGATGTTCCTAGTGACATTAACAAGTTGTAATTTGTTCTAAATAGATGTTGAAATAGATTTAGTGTTCATTAGAAAATACCTCACAGTCATTGATCTTTAATTTAATTGAACCAAAATCTCGATCACATCCCATCATCTAATTCCCTGACACTAAAAAAAAGGTTAGACAAAACAATGTTTATGTTCTTATTTTGCCCCGGCATAGTTATCATTAAAAATTATAACTTTTTTCACATGTGTATTAATGAAGTTCTCCAAGTGGATACATTATGGTTGCTCCCATTTTAACGTTGTGGATTCCTAAGTTGTAAGTCCACATTCTTCTTCTGTAGTATTGTACGTTGCAGTTAAGTTTAGGCGTGGGTAATGCTTGTTGTAAATCAATACATACAACTTCAGTAGTTTCACCCTGGTTGCTTTCGTAGCTTTTCATCATATTCTGAGCAGCTTTCTGCTTTGCTCAATGAACCTTCAGTTCAGTATCCAATTCAGTATCTGATGACAACAATTTTTCAAAAAGCATTAAAAAAAGAAACAAAAGACTTTAAAGCTTTATTATACGGACGGTATGGTAGATATGCAGAAGTTTGTAAAAGATCACCAATATTTGTGGTATATGATAAATGAAATTGGACAACAGCACGTATTACGTTAAAAATAAAAGAAAATAAAGACTGTGATAATCAGTTTAGTTAGTAACCTTTAGATAACAAACAAGTTTCGCAATTTAAATATCTACGCTGGAGAATGTGACAGTTAGGTTAAAATTTAGAAAGATATACCTAACTAAAATTACGAACGAAACACGTTCTTGGCTACGAATCACAGATGGGTCACTTTTAAATACAACTTAATCAAAGAAATGTGTCATATTTGGACTAATTGTGGAGAAATTCAAATTATTTCATATTAAAGAAATGTTAAAATATAGATAGTAACAAAAGTCGATAGACAGATGTATAGATCGATAGAACAACAATAAATCCAAAACTTTGTTGTTTTTAAAACTTTATCAAAATTTCATATTAATATACTTTTATATATGCATTTGATGACGAAAACAAATAGTATGTAGGATATGATTCACCTTAAATCATATTTGTCATCTGGTAAAGAAACAGCATTTCGAAAATTCCCGTGATTCGAATTTCCTGTATGCACTTAACCTTGAAAGCTGTAATAAAAGTGAAAAGAGTTTGTTTTTGTATTAAAGATTCATACTCTATTAGGTCACTGTGTTTGAACTTTGCCGTAATCTTCCAGATCAAACAATAGTTTCCTCAAAGTAAAGCAGGGCCGGCTTGGCTGTAGAAGCAAGGGTACAACAAAAATATTATATTTAACGTTATGTTATGTTACAAAGACATTTAAAATACCAATCCTAAATTAAAGCAATTAAACTGATTTTTATATGTTTAAAAAAGATTTATGTTGCCACTATAGTATACGATATACCTCTAGGATGCGGTCTACCTGTGCATATTATAGTGTGCGGTCTGCCGATCGCAATCTGAAAATTCCTGAAGGATTGGGGCAAATAATGAAATGCAAGAAAACTCTCGTAGAAAAAATATTTATTTAGTAGTAATAAAGATTTGGAGAGAAATAAATGTAAAATGAAATCAACTAATAATTTTAAAAAAATGCATCCCAATTATGTACAAAAAACTTTATATGTAACCTAATTATTAACAAAACGATACAGCGTAATTATTATTAGAGAAAAAATGATTCTGTCTTAACACTCTTGCTTAATATGCAAGCCCCCTTGCCAAGAATTAAAAAAATACCCTATCTGACGTCCCTTAAACATGCGAGAAACAGGTCATCTTAATCGTTCTGCAGAACTGTACAGCAATAGTTATCTTAATGAGACTGGAAATGTTGACATTTCCAGTGACTACATACTGTAGTAGTGACAGCGCAGTGATCAGTGAACAGTGTAGTAGTGTCGGAAGGCATCGGAGAGGATGCCGAAAGCTCGGCAAAATGGATATCGACTCGGTTCAACCCGGAAGACTGGTGAGATTGATATTAATTTTAGTAATAATATTAATCTTAGCTCTAGGTTTCATATATATATATATATATATATATATATATATATATATATATATATATATATATATATATATATATATATATATATATATATATCAACGCACGCCAGATAAATTTTCACTGAACAGCACTGGTTCCGTTTCAAACATGACTGAACGTCTGCGCGAACGAGATGCGCGTACTTATTTTTTTAAGGAGAGTGAGCATTCTGGTTGTTTCTTATTTTGTTGCATTGATGTGGATAGTGCTCGGATCTTCAATTTCAGTTTAAGATTCAATGAAGTTTAGGACTGTCTGTGTGTTGATCCGGTCGAAACTGTCCCATAATATAGAATGTACATCAAAAGAATAAATAGAAGACCAGATAATAAAAATGTTGATAGGTAAAAAAGAAATAAATAAGACTTACTCACAATCAGTTTAGTTTAAATACCTAGACGACCGGTTTCGCTTTCTACAATTTGCAAAGCATCTTCAGGTACGTCGATGCAAAGTTAATTAAATGATGCCGGTACACAATTTATTTACACGAAGATGCTTTGCAAATTATAGAAAGCGAAACCAGGTAGGTAAATTAAACTGGTTTTAAGTCTTATTTATTTATTTTTTACCTATTTGAAATGGACTCACACAAGCAACACATTCATGATTTAAAAATATTGATATTTGTGACATCTAGTTTTCCTCTAGTGAAATGAATAGCTTCACGGAGAAAGAAAAAATATTTGGAGTAATCTCTTTTTAAATGCTGTATTGGCATCTTAAACTCTTAAATAGTGCAGACGTAAATATAAAGTGCAATATATAATGTTTATATAAATAAAGTTATAGCTTATTGATATTATTCGAAATGTTTAAGCAGTAATTAAGTGTTTTATTTATAACTACTAACTTTAAATTAAGTTAATTAATAATCATTGTTTTTCTAATTAGTTTATTAGGTAGTATGAGCTCCGACCTACTGCATGCCCTAATGTAGCTTTCATTTGTTATTTTTAAGTATGATCGCTAAAATTTTTATAATAAAGAAGTTTTTAATATGATTTTTTTCCCATTAGTCATATGTTCTTTCAATATGTTCCTAGAGATACTTGGTAATTTTCAAGGAGATATGAGATGGTTTCTTTTGCTTAACATTCATATCAACATTTGAGGTGGTTTAAAGCAAAACCGAATAAATCCACTAAAACCGATTTTTGGAAAAATAGGATTTTTCTGAGACGCAAAAAGTAATTATTTTTTTGTTTATCTTGTTCGCAAATACTGTTAGAGAAGTCATAAGAAAACTTTTGCTACAATCTAAATTTAAAAAAGTGATATTTAGTGCAAAAGAAAATTTAAACATAAGTGGATTTATTTGGTTTTGCTTGAAATAACTGGATTTATTTCATTTTGCTCACTTTATTAGCACGAAATAATAAAAGTATTATTTTTATTAGTAATACAAAAAAAAACATATAACATTTGATACACTAATAGCACATCCAAAAGTGCATTTAAATATGAAGTGCAAACTCTTTTCTTAGCTCTTTTTCTTCCTCATTATGTTCAACCACTTGATTATTTTCACATAAAAGATTCATGTACCACAAAAAACTTTCGTCACTTTTCCACTCCTTTCCAAATTGTTTTTCCATAAATTGTTGAATACTTTTTATCTTCTTTGGTAGAATGGCACTCCGCAGGTTGACTTCGGATAGCAAAAAATGTTTTAAAGACTTTCCCTTTTTGTAAATTGAGCGCCTAAGTTCGGATTGGGCTTCAAATCGATAATGCTGAAAGCATGATATTTAGTTTTAGTTTGGTTTTTAGAAAGCTTTAGTTTTTTGAATCTGTGTCTTTTCCAGGCAGATTCTTTTTAAGTCTGATATTCCAAAAATCTTGTTAAGGTAATTTTGTAATTCCTTGATATTAAAAATTTTTCAGTCTTGTCTGAGTAATTCCTTGATATCAAAAAGACTTTTGCGCTTCCCACTTGTGCATAATGACCGATATATTTTTCTTTAAATATGATGGTTGGATTCTTTCTAAATATTTTTTCAAGTTGCCCAAAAACTCTATCTGCTGGCATAAAACTGTGACCTCTTACTCGATAGTTAATACAAACTTTTGTGATATTATCAGGAGAATACTTTAACAACCAAAACATTAACATATGAATCAAATAAGAATTTTTGTTCTGGCCCCCACATCCATCGCAGAACAATCTAATCTGAGTTATATTATCCAGTTCCAAAGAATTTAGGTAATCGATCAAAGCAGGTGACACTTCTGTAGCGCCCCTCCCAGCCTGATCTTCGGTCCAAATATAAAACGTTGGATTTTTGGAGTTCATACTAACACAGCAAAAAGAATAGAGGCTTATTTGGTGTGAATAAAATGCATCCGAAATTGGCGTGCGTGGTAAGGGTTGAACCTGCTGCAGGTCAAAGCAAAATGTCAGGGAATTTTCTGGCTCTTGTAAAATGCTTTTGCTCTTTCTTTATGAACTCGACATTCAGTCATATAATTGGTTTTCTCTTTTTCTTTTTTTTTCCAATTTAATTAAATGCTTTAGACGCGTGCATTTCGATTATATTGCGTAATAACAAATTCGCGTACTTTCTTCCTCTTGTCCAAACTTTTTGTTGAAATATGGTCCCCTCCTCTTCGCTCTTTGGGACAGTCTCCTAAGTCAACGATCTTACATAATGTAAACAATCTGTAGTTTTTAACACTGGTTGCTGCCATAAAGAAAGCCCTGCGTACTTTAACTACCCCTGTTGATCTTGTTTTCTAAATTTTTAAAAAGAAGTTTGCTGCCCTTGTTCTTTGTTGGGGATTATCTTTAACATATCTCTTTCTTACGGTACCAGAAACGTTTATCATATGGCTTTTCATTAGTTTTACATCTTGAATGCTTTTTTCTGTTGCAATATACAGCTGACTTCTTATATTCTTAATATCTGATGTTTTAACATTTTGGCATTGGTATGTTTTATTGTCATGTGAGCAAAGGCGCTTAAATTTCTTTAAGTCTGAATCTGGACCTTGATACCTAAAATAAAATACATAAGGTTAAAAAAGGAAAAAAAAAGATAGCGTGGTACTTGCGGAGTGCTGACAGAAGTGAATATTTCTTAAAAATTCGATTATATTCGATTCGATCCGATTTGATATTACACATAAATAATAAATGATTTTACCCGTTACTTTTAGGATAAACAAACTTTCAAAAGAATTAAAAATAACGCAAAATAACCAACGTATGCTCTTTTGATACAAATACAAATATTCTGCAAACTTTCATTCTGCGTTAAAATTTTTCAAAAATATTTATTAGTTTTCTCAGAATTCGAAAAAAAAAGAATAAATTTAAATACCATTGGATCAAGATTTTGCGCCTACCCCCTTAAAAAAACCAAAAAATCCAATTACTTAACAACTAATAACTTTACTGGAAAGAGAGAAACAATATTGACTAGTCTACGATTTATTAAAGGACTTTTTGAAAAACCTGCCTCTATCCCAAAATGAGCTATACCTACTAATCTATAAGTACTTTCTAACCTTACCTTTCAACTTTTCCGGGGCTTTATTCTGCTTCCCGAGGCTCTTTATTCCCGTATTCTGTTTCCTTGATTGGCTTCTTCCACAGCTACTGACTCACCCAAAAAATCTTTTTCCATATTCTTTATTTACCAGTACCTCTGTTACCGAAACTTGTATCGAACTATGTATATTAAACCCGCTAAAAACAGTTTAAACCAGAAATAATATACACTTAGCCACACCCAGTTCACAGACTACTGACAACCTCTTACTGAACAAAAAACACGCGGTCGCTCCAGTCAATGTGTAAACATGCAGAAGCGAATTAATCAACGACAAAGTATCTCTAATACCTCCCTAGTATCATCTATTGTTCGAATGAAACATTTGCATAAGAAGATAAAGTTGGAAATGCGCATTTGTGGATTTATTTAGTTTTGAACAAAAAATGAATTTATTCGCTTTGCATGCAAACATGAATATCACCATTAAAATTCAGTAGGATTTATTCGTTTTTGCTCTTATACATTTTTATATTGGTGTAATTTAACGAAATGAGCCGATATTGGCCACTAACAAAATTTTCGTAAAAAGTGGATTTATTCGGTCTTGCTTGAAACCTCCTCAATGTTGTTTTGCATCTGAGTGTTTTAAAAATCAGCATACGTTGTAAGTTACATTATAAACAATAATATCCAACATCTAGAAATATCCAATAAATTATGATACACAACAATACTCGAGAGGTGTCATCCAAAAATGGTCAGAATGATGTTATATCGTTGCATTACCTATGGAATAGGTAAAAGAAGCCATAACGTTAAATAAAAATGCCGAAATTTAAGATAAAATATCTCGTGAAAATCAACTGATAAGAGAGTCTTTGACCAACCAGTGAAAAGAATACTTAAACTACTAATCCGTTAACAAAAAACACTGATAGTTGGTAGTTTGTACGTCCTATTTTTTATAGTTTACATAACTTACTCTATTTATTTAATATATTGTAAGATATTACAAATAAAAAAGAAATTAAAAAAAAGTTTGTCAAAATGAAAACACCTATACTTAGATATTTAAAATATAATATTTTACGACAATAAATTAATAAAGTACATTCCTGTATTTCCTACCTTTGTTTATTTAAATCTATCTATACCTAAAAAACCATTAGCAACTAAGAAATATGAATTGTCCGATTTATTACATTATTCTACTTTTGCTCTACGAGTAACAAAGATGAATCTCTGTGAAAGTATAACAGCAATTTTATTTTGCACTATATTTTCCACAGTTTATTCATCCGGCACCGCTTTACTGACGAACGCAACATGTGGGGGTGTGTTTACTGCAAACAATTTTTATCTACAGTCACCGAATTATCCGCAAGAATATCCAAGAAATCTGAACTGTGTCTATGTCCTCAAGGGACCTAATTGTCCCACCCACTACCAATTTGATTTTATTGATTTCGATTTGGAAAATTCCGTAGGATGTGTTAAAGACAGATTAATAATTGAAAATCAAGACGCATTATGTGGTAAAGCCGGTCTCAAGGGTAATAAGGGTTATTTTAGTAACAATGGGTCGTTGAACGTAAGATTCATATCAGATGGTAATGGGACATCGAGAGGTTTTATAATATTGGTTACTAGATTGGAATGCGAGAATGAGGCGAAAAGAGAAGACAGCACAACAGATATTACTGAAGTTGTAAGTACAAATTTAACATATTTTATATTTATGACATTTCGACAATTAGAAATATACAATTTACTTCATGTATAACATAAACTTTTAGTTAAATATTAAAATGCCAAAATACGACATATATTTGTAGCCGTTTTAAATCCACTGCTAAAGATAGGCGTCCAATAAATAGTGTCATTGTTTCTGGCTTCGAGCACCTTTATTCGAACTATACGTAACTCACCTAATGTGGTCCTAGTGTCTTCTTGGAGGATGTCCTCCAATACGTTGCACATCGTCTCTAGGTCTTTATTCTAAAAAATTTTTAGTTCATCGTCCATCTATTACTCTGACAACGTTGCCTACCCAGTTCCATTGCCTTGTTTCATTTCAACGTGGTAATTCTTTTAACTATGTCCTGTGTTATTTTATCTATAACAGTTTTCCTCCTAACTATTTGAATTAAAACTCTGTCTCTGAAAGATATATTTTACCCTGACTTATCAAATGCTGTATGTGCACTTACGTTTTATTTATTTCTGTTTTGGTAAGGGTCAGTGTTTCTGTTCCATACGTTAAAATTATAAGTACACATTGATGGAAGACCTTTGTTTTCAAGCACATGGGAATATCTATTCTAATCACTTACCTTAATTTTCTTTAAGCTATACGTGTTAATTCTATTCTCATGTTGACTCCAATATTTTGCCAATTATTGTTTCTTGTAGTAGGTATATAGTTTTCAATTTCTGTTTTTTTATGCAATTTTATTATACGGCACTATTTCATCTTTCTGGTGTAATTCCCTCAAAGAGGCAAGTATTGTATCATTGTATCACCTACAATGTCATCTTGTCTAGATGTTATGTCCGGAAGTTTCTCTGATCATTGAATTTTATTACTTTGATTTTTTACATCTGAAATGGGATCATCTTTACTATATAATGTTGTACGTTAGTCTTATAATTTTTAACGATCTCTTGTTGTTCATAAAAGACACGTCCTTGTTTATTTTCTTCTTCTTAGAGTACCATATCCCTACGGAACGTCGGCGACTACCATGCTTATAATATTGTTATACTGATCTCGGTCTTGCGCTACGTGTAGCAGTTGGTCCGCTGTCAAACCTGTCCACTGCCGCAAATTCCTCAACCAAGAGAGTTTCTTCCGCCTTATCCATTTTTTTCCTTCGATTTTACCGTTGAGAATTAGCCGAAGGAACTCGTATCTTGGTCCCCTGATTATATGTCCAAGATATTCTAGTTTACGCCTCTTAATAATATTTAATAGAGTTCGTTGATGTCCCATTCTTCGAAGAACTTCTTCGTTTCTAGTTCTGCTAGTCCATGTAATTTTTATAATATTGTTCTGAAGCTATTTTCTTGTGGCATTGTAAATTAATTACCATTTAACTGGGAATAAGCCACAATTAAAGATAAAAATACGTTTATTGACGTTTCAATTTCCACTTCAGAAATCGTTCTCAAAATACAAACAATAAATTAAACAATTTTTTTTTTTAAAACAAAATTTGTTTAATTTACTGTTTGTATTTTGAGAACGATTTCTGAAGTGGAAATTGAAACGTCAATAAACGTATTTTTATCTTTAATTATGGCTTATTCCCAGTTAAATAGTAATTAATGGAATTTTTAGTATCCTTCGATACAACCACATCTCAAACGCCTCGATTTTATTCATGATATCGGCGTTTAAAGTCCAAGTTTCACATTCGTATAAAAGTACAGACCACACGTAACATCTTGTAAACTTTTCACGGATTTCCACATTTAATGAGTTAAATGAACTCTGAACTCTCTGTAGCGGTTGTTGGTTTAATATCAGTTGGGTTGCGCCGATATCCACTTTACTGGTTACCATGTATTTAGTGGTATCGATATTTATCGACAGTCCCCAATTTGTGCATTCCATGTCAACTCTATTGATTAGCTCCTGCAGATCGTCGATGTTTTCAGCTAGAATTACAGTATCGTCGGCGTACCGTATATTGTTAATTATTTCTCCTCCTATGATAATTCCTTTTTGATCTTTTAAAGCTTCCCTAAATAGATTCTCAGAATACACGTTAAAGAGGGTGGGAGATAGTATACAGCCTTGTCTTACGCCTCGTTCAATACTGATTGGCTTTGATTCTTTGTTGTTGGTATTAATAATGGCTGTTTGGTTCCAGTTAAGTTTGGCAATAAGTTTGATGTCTTTCTCGTCTAGTTGGATGCTCTGCAAGGCGGTAATTAGTCTGGTATGCTGAACGCGATCAAATGCCTTTTCAAAATCAATAAAGCACATATATACGGGTTTTCTTACCTCCCAACATCGTTGAAGGGGTGTTTGCATAGAAAATAGTGCTTCTCTAGTTACAAGGCATCTCCGGAACCCGAATTGCTCTTGACTAATTATTTCTTCGCACTTGTTGTTAATTCGGTTTAGAAGAGTATGCAACAGTATTTTAACGGCATGGCTCATTAAACTAATGAGTCTACAATCGCTACATTTCTTAACGTTTGGTTTCTTAGGTAGATAAATAAAGATCGATTTTAACGAGTCCGATGGAATTTCGCTGGTATCATATATTTGATTGAAAAGTACAGTGAGTTCTTTTATATTGTCATTTGAGAGTAATTTTAGTCATTCGCTGTATATTTAATCTGGTCCACTGGCTTTGTTGTTTTTGGTTTGGTGTATGGCTTTTTCCACTTCAGCTTTTAAGATTGATGGTCCTGTATTTGCATTTAAGTTAGGTAGTGATCCTCGATCATCCTTAAATAATGCTTTTGCTTTTGCTTGTTTATTTTAGAACTTCTAAATATTCCTCGTGTTCTTATTGAACTTTCGACTCAGGGTTTATTTTATTATATGGTATTAGTAATTTCTTTAGTCTTAAAGTTCCTTATGTCTTTCCTAACGGCCTTTGGAACAATTTTGTTTAAATTTCTTAGCTCTTATATGTTTATTGTGTGTTTATCTCTTATTTCCATTCTGTTTTGGATATTTGCTTGTTTGCTTAGTTTGGCACTACTTTTTTAAGATTTCCACAAACGTTTTGGTAAGCTATTTGATATTTAATTCATCTTGCTCGTCTTTCTATAGGTTAGTCTCTGTTTTTATTTTTGGTACACCCTTGTGTTATAGTCCATTTCCATTATATTGATAGCACATTATGTATGCAAAGCCCTAAAGTGTTGATACGGGTGACTTAATGAAAAATAGATATTTGTCAACAAGTTTACAGAAGTATATAGGAAAACAATTTTAAATTGAGTATGACCACCAGATATAAAGGTTGAAGCAGAATATAATACAATAGTTTTGAGGGTTACTAATCCCTAAATAAAGTTGCCAGTGTCGTAGTGATGGAGATTAACAGGTACTAATGAATTTGCAAGAAATGTAAGATGTTTATTTTATTGGTTATATATAAAATAATTTGTGGCCGTAACAGGCGCTCATTTGTAAAAAAATGAATATTATTTTAATCAAATTCCATTTCAGATTCACTGCTTTCTTCTGAATCTAACGAATCTTCAACTCCAATGTTAATTATTACCGGTTCCAGCATTGCATCAGTCATATTATCCAAATTCCACATTTTCTTTTCTTCCTTGTGAGCATGACTAACAGCATTTTTCCAATTTTTTGGAGTTACTTTTAATAAGGAATGTTCTAATAATTGTTGTAAGTCTTCTAATTTAAAAGTTTTGTTGTTGCGTTCGACTTCACCCTTTACTTGAGACCATTATATTTTCTATCGGATTCAGATCACAGTGATATGGGGGTAAACGTAAAATAATTACAACACGGTTTAATGCCATTTCATTAATTATATATTTTTATAACCTGCTTTATGTTGCCTTACAATAGGTAATAATTCCTTTTTTGTCGAATTCTCCTTGTGCTCAATTGCGTGTTTATTCAACCATTCGATTATCTCTCCTTTTCTCCATGCCTTTGTTGGCAGTTTTTCTGCTAGTTTTGAATGGTAACTAGCATTATCCATGACTATGACAGAATTTTTTGGAACTAAATCCAACATTTGCTCAAAATATTAACTTTTGACAAAATATAGCCTATTTTTTTTCAGATTGATACAACAGTCAAACCAGAATCTACAACAACACTATTCCGTCCACTTCACCTGCCACTACCTAATCCAGAAGACAACTTGCCACAATGTTGTTTAAACACTTTCAATTCTAGACGATCTATAATAACCAGTCCCAATTTTCCATTCACTCTCAACCATAAACTTGACTGTAAAATAAAAATTCAAAAGGCAACAAAAAATATTTGTAGGTTAAAACTTTCATTTTTGTTCTTTTGGTTGGGATCAGCCAATCACAACAGTTGTCCTTATGGATGGTTAAGAGTTGATGGAAAGTTTATTTGTGGGTGCAATCAGGATCTTAAGCTAACAACTACGTTTGATGGTGAAAACGTGAAAGAACTTGTCTTTAGAAGTGAGGGTGTCAATCTAAACTCCCAAAGTGGATTTGTTATTGAAGTGATCCAAGATGAATGTCCAACAAAATACTATCCAGGATATACTCAAAGTTTACCATTTGTATATAGAAACTCTAAGTTTAATAGACAGAATGGAGTGCAACAATATAATCAAATGAGTGTCGACAGCAATGACGATCAAACTTATATAGAAACTGCAGAGTTAATTCACGAGAAGACTGAAGAAGTTGACAATAAAAACTCAAGTTCAAAGTTTGTGCAAGGTCCAAAACTCATAAAAAGCTTTTATCTTTTTTCAGAACCAAATTACAACTCTGCACCTGAACAACCTATCGAACCAGAACCAACTACTTTTATTGATACCAGCACTGTATCTGTAATAGTAACAACTATAAACCATCAAGAATGTACATATTGGAATAACGTTCAAATGAACAAGTTATGTTATGCCTACGGCAACAATTTACAAACGTGTAAAAGAACTTCTGATAGTCACCGACAAAAGGATGTTTTGCCGAAAAGTAACTGTATCGAGCTGGACTATGTTCGTGGATATTTAAAAAGCCCAGGATATCCATTTTATTATCCAAAACTCTTAAACACGTGTTACAGGTAAGTACAAATATTTCTTTACACATACAAAATTCTCATCACCAGGTTTTACTTACCCTAGATAGTCCATCTCTTTTACTTCAATTTTTTAAAAAACTGTTTAAATAAATCTTCAAATCGACGATACTTCTTGACAATAATTGACATAAAAGTATCAATATACCCCCACAATAGAGTTTACTTTTAAATGCCACATAATATACCGCTGGAACGCCAATACAGTAATAAATTTAAGCAATAAGACTAACAGCAGCCCATCAACACCATGCGAAAATAAATGACGATACAGTCTGCACGTATTCCTATTTAATTTAATTATTGATGAAATTGTACAGACGATAATTTATACAGATAAGCTTATTGATACTACTAAATTTCAAAGTAGCCCAATATCATAATACCAACATAATAATCACTAATCGATAATAATCACAGCTGCTACTAAGCTATTTAACAACTTTATATGAGACTGGTCACTTGCCAAAAGACTGGCTACTATCAATATTCATTCTACTTTCTAAAAAATCCAACGCTAGAGAATGTAAAGCAGTAGAGTAAAATTTTATTTAACTACGTAACAAAAATACAAATAATATTGCTTGCACCTAGTCAAAAAATACATAGTATTAAAAAAGGAATATAAAACGTATCTTAAGTATATACAAACAAGAACATATTAAACAGAAAAAATATCCTGACAGCTGTCTTTTGCATTCTAAAAATTTGAAGTGCATTTGTGTAATTGTCTCATCTAATTACACCATAGTTTAGGTAAGAGTGGAATAAAGAAAAATATGTAATTTTTAATGTTTCAAAGTTGACAACCCTTGCTACAACAAATAATGAACTTGATAGCTTTTTCTTAAGTTGTAAGATATGAGCCGACCATTTCAGTCGATTATCTATGGTTATTTCCAATAATTTAAAAGTTTATTTGTTATCCTAGATCATTGTGTAAATTACTCGCAGATATTTCTCAATTTTGCGTTTTATAAGAGTTAAGTTTTGGTTTGTTTGCAGCAAGCTATGAGCTAGATTTAGTAGAAACTTCCTTATGAGACATTTATAAATCATCATTATTTTTTCCTGATATAACGTATGTCGTATCATGTGCGAATTGTATGGTTTTGTACGGAGATATAAATTTAGGTAAATCGTTGACAAATAATAAACAAAAGAGGTCCTTAGACCGAACCTTGTATGACTCCATGTCTCACGGATAGGAAATCGGAGAGATGACCTTTAGATACTACCTCCTGGTATCTGCCACATAGATAAGATGTTATAAGCTGAAAAGGAATACCTCTGATTTCATAGTAATTTAATTTGTGGAGTAAGATGTCGTGTGAAACGCAATCAAAAGCCTTCGACAAGTCGCAAAGAGAAATTGCTATGCGATTGTCGCGTTAAAGTTCCTGAATAACCTCGCTCACAATATTAAATACCGCGTTTGTAGTAGAACGAGCACTTCTGAATCCATATTGTGAGTTGCTAAAGTAATTATTTGACTCATAATAGGAATATAATTGTTATTTGATAACCATTTTAATCACTTTCTCAAAAGTAGAAACAATGCTTATGGGTCTGTAATTGTCAGTTTCTGAGGAATCACCTTTTTTTGTAGATTGGTAGTACTTTTGAGTATTTTAGTACTTCTGAAAATACTTCTGTTAATAGAATTAAATTAGTAGGAAGAGTGAAAAGTGTTAAAACTATTTTGTAAATTTATTTTAAAATTTTGCTATTATTTCGTGAACGATCCTACAATTAAAATTACTAAGAGAATTTATCATTTGAGAGAAATCTTCTTCCACAACGGGATGAAAAAAAAGGACTTGAAGAAATTGACATCGACATTAGGCATCGACATTAATAGTGGGAAGTGATTTTATTATATTCTCTGCAATTGTAGTAAAAAATTTATTTATTTCGTCTGGAGGTAGATCAGGTTATACCGAACTGGATCTTGTGTTGTTTCTTTCGAAACTTACTATTTTCCAGTAGTCACTAGATTTATTATTGGAATTATTAATAAAATTACAGTAAGCTGACTTTCGAACAATTTGTAATTGTCAATTATATTAAATTTTTGTTGTTTATATACTTTGAACAAATCGCGATCCTTAGTGGCATCTGCAATGTGTTTTTATACAAACAGTAAATTGTAAATTTACTGTTTGTGTTTTGAGAACGATTTCCGAAGTGGAAATTGAAACGTCGATAAACGTATTTTTATCTTTCATTGTGGCTTATTCCCAGTTTAATAGTAATTAAACTTTTTCCCCACTTAATTCCTGTAAGTATAATAAAGCATTTATAATAGCCATAAAATACGACATAATGTCGACCTGCACTGATATGTTTAATAGATAAAAATTATTTGATATGTAATTTAGTATGTTAAAAATTATGAAAAACAAGCGGTGCCCGATATAATTTTGTCCTGACTATAATTAATTAATAATTCAAACTCTTTGCGGCACGAGATTTTAAAATTTTTTTGAAATGAACCCTTGGGGCATAGAAATATTCAATTGCACATGTAAAACGTAAAATGACCTCACTTTTTAAGAAACAACTGATAACCATTCGTATTTGGCCTATAACTATACCGTGGAAATTTTACCAATTAAAGATAACACTTAATAGGGACAGAGGGAATAAGTAATACAAACCACTTGCGTAGGTGTAACTTGATAAAAATAGATTAATAAGTGATTAATTTTGTGGACTGCTGTGCAACATGTAGCAAAAATTTGGTGGTTTTTTGGTGGTAGTTTGTATATGTATTATGTACTACGTAATCCTTGTCTTGTTCTATCTTTTTAGTAACTTCATCAGTTTCAATAAACGCTAAGGTATTACTTCCACTTTCTTCTTCTTTATCTATCATATCTTGTTTCGAATCACTTTCGCCATCACTTTTCTTAATTTAATCAATTTTGTTTTCACTTCCCTCATCGTCAAAATAATTTTCATCGTCGGCAGGAACATATGGCATAGGCAAGAATAATTCCAACAAACGGTTTTGTTCGGCTTTAAAGGACATCTATAAATAAGAATTGACAAAAACTTACCGATAAAATGCAATAATAAGATGCTAAATATTTATCTGATCCAGTAAACTGTATCCAGGCAGGTAAAAACGTATACTAACAGGAGTTTGGTTGATTGGGAGAGGTACAGAAAATGGCGATAGAAAAATAACACATATTTTACTAACGGAGAGTTAAAGCCAAAAAACACTATATTTTGACCTGCATTCTTATCTTTGTATTAACAATTTATTTGAAATTTATATTTATCATAAAAAAGTTAATATTAGTTTGATCAAATAGTAGCGTCAACATGAAATTTTCGATTATAAAATGATAATAAATGCATTAAAGCATAATAATAATTTTCTAGGTTCAAAAAGCGACCCGGATATTGCGGTTTACAAGTTTTTATGGCTGATTTTCAATTACAAAGTAGCTACGGATGTTACAAGGATTACCTTTTAGTGGAAAATCAACACAAATATTGTGGGAAAAGCCTTTGCGGTCGATATTGTAAGTATAAATTTTAATTTGGTTTTCACGAGTAATAAACCAACATAAAATGTTTTAATGTATTAATTAACTGAAAGAAACTTTGTATCATTTTTTAAGTATGATCAAAAATTATTAACGCAGAATTAGATGATACTGTATTTTCTAACGATTTTGTATTTTAAATGCTTTAAAGCAGTGACCGCCAAAGTGTAGCCCGCAAATCCCTAGAAGGTAGCGTTAAAGGCTGAGGGGTCAGGTCATAAATATCCTTGTAAAAAATTTTTTACAAGGAAATTTATTTCATAGCTTAAATAAAAACATGTCAAATAAAAATATAGGGTTATAATGATCATAATATTGTTGTTGCAGCATCCTTCTGGTTCAAAACTAATTAAGCTTTGGGAAAAAGAAGTCTTAACATTTTTAACAACTCTAGTTTTAACATTCCAGGCAGTTAATTTTTTCTTTAATTTTTGTTAGAATTCTTGAAAACAATTATCCAATAAAGAAATCAGTACCCACCTATACTATCAAGGCTAGTTTGAGTTTTTTTGGGCACATATTCAAAGAGCTGTTATTTTATATTGTCCAAAGTAGCTTGCATATCTGTAAAACTTGCTTAAAATTCACCAGATACCCATGGTTTCAAAAGGGATTGAATTTTAGTGGGATTCTTTCTGTGTTATCGAACCCAAGGTGACCTAGTATGTTGGAGTATCTTCCAAAACTTTTTCGCAGGTATCTGGACGTCAAAAGTAGCACAGCATTATGAATGGTTTTATACAGGTTTTCACTTGGACTTAGCTGTATTATGTTTTCTAGGAGGTTTTTCGGAAAAACTCCAGTACTGGATAGAATAATAGGTACTGTCTGGGTATTTTCATTCTCCACTGTCATCTTATTCGTATTGTATTTGCATCTGTATAGTTGGCCATCTTTTCGTTGTATTTAACCCACAGATTATTATTGTTAGGTTTCGGCATATCTATTAGCGTTGTTTGCCTAGTAAGTTTATTAACTAGTATGAGATCCGGTCTATTATGTGTCACTGGTTAGTCTGTGAGCACAGTGCGGTCCTAGTATAGCTTATAGTTGTCGTTTTCAAGCATTCTGTCAAAGAAGTATTGATCATAGGGAAGATTATGTCTAGAGAAATGCCAGTTTTTTGGCTAATTCCTGGTAAATTATCTATCCTATTGAGTCGTGGTATTCTTCATACTCAATACCAACAAACGCCTGGCAGCCCCCTGTAAAATTTTGGACGGCTTCTTGTGCTTAACATCCATATCAGCATTTGTCGTTTTAAACTTGAAGGTCTTTGACAATCTATTTCAGATAATTTTTCGTTAGAATAACCTGATCTTGAATCTCGAGTCTCGAGAAACATCTTTCCTGATGTCAACCAATAGTTCAACGCTGTATTGTCGACATATTCTTGGCTGATCTAATTGAGGTGTCGCTTATTTAGAGGTTTACTTATCCAGGTACGCATTTTATTTTGCTTAGTCAGATGGTTTATGTGCATTTCTTGTTCCCTCAGTTTAAGAGGCGTTATATCATCTACTGCGCAAATTGCTCGATGTGAAGTAGATGTCTCATCCGCGCACTTGAAAATAAGTTCTTAAATTACTACCAACCAGTTTATCCAGTTGCTTACCCATGTCCACAAGTCCTCTTCTCCCTTGACATCGCGGTAATGTTGTTCTCTCTACTGTACTGCGTGGATGATGTTTTTGCGCCTTTGTAAGAACTATTTTTACTTCTCGCTGAAGACTCTCTATATCCGTTTTTACCCACTTAAATTAAAAACTGAATATCTAAGAGCAGAGCAGGCGTACGTATTTAATGCCTTACACAGGATATAACCGATTTAACTGTCTTACTCTTTGCCCAAAATCAGAAATTAATTTGGTTTTTTATTTGCTTGTGGTCAATTTTGCGTGCTTGCTTTACTCAGAGATATTTGTATATATCATTTTCACCCATTGCTTCGATGTTTTCGCCATCTTGCATATCGAAACGTCCGGGCTGAATATTTTCTCTGACTATATTTAACATACGGCACTTGTCTAGTCCAAAGTGCATACTGATATCATTTGGGAATGTTTCCACAGTTTTCATCGTCTGATCCAGGTGGTTTTGACTGGAAGCTAATAATTTAAAATCATTCATATACAGCAGATGATTAAGCTTCGGCATAACAGTATTGTTATTTTTAATGCCAAATCCTGAGTCAGTGGAGTTCAGTAGCTGCTGAGATAGTGGGTTCATCACTAACCGGAACGTGAAATCAATGAGTCCCCCTAAAAAATGCCACGGTTAATTGAGATTTATTCAGTTTCGTTGTTGTTTTCACAGGCTATTTGAAGTTTAATTTTAGTCTTCTATTCCGTCACTGCATGCTTTAAAAAGGTCACTAGACTATCATCGACTTTGTAAAGTCTTTGCAAAGCGTGTCTGTCCTTAAAAGAAATGATGAGTTTACTGATGGATACAGGTGACAGTGAAGAAGATGACATGCCTCTTCTTAGTTTTCGAAACCCTGTCCATCTTTTAATCCATAAAACTGTTAGAGAATACTCATCGAAAAAACACGTGGCAGGTGACGTCTACCCTCTAATATGGTGGAAAGTGAACAAGGTAAAGGACGATCTTCTTTTTTCTGTAGTACGGCATTATTTAGTTATACCACCAAATAGTGTCAAACATCATCGAAACGGGCTTGAAAGAGAAAAGGCGTCGAAGCTTTTATTTCTAAAGTTTAACATTTCTCCATTTCTCCAAAAGTTGTATTTAAGTATATTATCACTACCTTTTGTCTAGAATCTCGTGGTGTAACATCTTGATAAACCACATATTTTGGGTTTTCAGTATTTTACAATAGGGAAAAAGTTATACAACGCCAGTAGGTATAGAAACTTAAAAAGCGGTAGAAAAGGGAACTTGTAAACATGATAATGGCCAACGTCTGAATACGGACACGGCACCTAAAAAAGAAAATAAAGAATTTTTTCTCAATAAGACATTTAACAGCCATAACAAAGCATTTTGTGATGTTACATTATCATCTTTAGTTGTTTTAATCAGAATTAACTATGAGTTATGATTATCTACAGCTATTCAGTGCTTTATCGCACAAACATCACAACTGAGAATTATTTTTATGCAGCTGACTTATAAAATGCGATTATCTCGAAAACGTTCGAATTTTTAGGTTACTAATAAGTATACCTTTCCTATGTAAAAATAATGTATCTTTAATATTTTTCAACACAAATAGAGCTAAGTTAAAGAGCAAAAAAGTTAAGCGCAAATTTATTCCACACATGTCGTATATGCAGCTCCCTTTATCAGTTACATTAAAGTATGAATAAAAATTATATTTTATCTTACTCAAAAGCATCCGATTGTAAATTTGTCTCCAGAAATATTTACAAACGTAAAAGTTATAGCGAAAAATAAAATTTTAAATGTTTACTTTAACATCCTGTTTCTTTCAACATTTTATAAAAGCAAGTTAACTTAAATCGTAACAGTTTAAAGTTCATAATCTACGGTTTCTGTTTGTACAATTACTTAAGGACCACCCTGTATATTATGAAGTCGCATTTACAGTTCAAGAAAAATCTAGGCACTAATGTGGCGCATTCTCTTGGTTAAATACGGAAGGAAAACGTAAGACGAAAAAAATTGTATAACTGGCTCATACACGGCGCAAGTAAAAACATTTTTTCAATTAAACAACTCTAATCCAAATCTAAGACGGCGTATTAGATTTAGATATTCCCTTTGGTTTGGATT
Source organism: Diabrotica balteata (assembly GCA_918026665.1). NCBI lineage: Eukaryota > Metazoa > Arthropoda > Insecta > Coleoptera > Chrysomelidae > Diabrotica > Diabrotica balteata. The sequence continues at coordinate 49,450,459 of OU898283.1, read as the reverse complement.
GGCAATGTAATGTTATTAAAGGGCGAATGAACTGGGTATGATAAGACAAGGGGAGTCGTCAACTAATTTTTTTCAAAGGGGCTTCGATATAAAAACTGCTTAAAACAATAGAATAAGTATACAAATGAATACAGAAAAAAAAATAAAAATAAAAAATTAAAAGAGACGAGTATAGAACAAACTAGAAGTGTAAATCGTTAAAAATGAAGGCAATGTAGATGTTCCTTGGTGGAAAGCTTATGATAACGTTCCACAATATAAACTATCGAAAGCGTCAGATAAAACGAACATGAGCATGAATTTAATAACTGCATAATCAAAAGAGCTGTATCTTTATGCTATCTCAAAGGTTAAGGTCAGACAAAGTCTGTCGAATGGATTCGATATAAATAGAGGCCTTAAATAAGGCTGTTGCATTTCCTATAAAATTATTTAAAATTCATCTGGAGCTGTAAAATTATAAAACGGCAAGTGCAATAATATGGAAATGACGATTAACAAGAATAGCATAAATATACACATTGTCACTTGCAGATGATCAACTAGTGATGGCCAGAACTAAGATGATATTGAGTAGTCTGAAGAACAAGTGTTAGTGCAGATACTTCACAGCAGAAGAAAAACCTGAAGGCCCCATTATATTTGGAGAGAATATATCAATCGGGAAATTAAAGAAAGAGACCTAGAAGAAGACTTATAGATCAGGGTTGTCCAACTGGCGGCCCGCGGGCCGCATCCGGCCCACGAGTTTATTTGTTGTGACCCACGTAAGATTTTCGAAAAGCATATATTTTCTTTAAATGCTGCCAATGTGAAAAAATATTTTTTAGTTTATTTTATATTTTATGGTTTAGCAGTGTTTTTACATCACAAGTACTGTACCGCATGCCGCTTCGCGGACGTGTAACGAACACAATCGTCCTCCACCACTACGAGAACTGCACTGATTACTGCGCCAGTGTGCTACTGACACGTAGGCTAGTCGGCTAATTTATTAAGTTGCTAGTGAAGAGTGAACTTTATTAATTCTTTGTCTTGATTCCTCTTATACAATAATTAGTGTAAAACCAGTAAAACGGAAAATTGATAATGAGAACAGAATTTGCAAAAAAAGTTGGGAGAGTGATTACTTGATTGCTAACAATAATGGAAAGTTGCAGTGCTTAGTGTGCATGAATGTCGTTTCAGTACCTAAAGAATATAATGTGAGAAGACATTACACAACAGTACATGAAAATAAGTATGCTACGTACACAAATGAAAGTCGGCGTGCCCTAGTTGCAGATTTGAAGAAGAAGCTTAAACAGCAAACTGGTATGTTCAGTAAAATATTACAATCTTAAACGCATTCTTTGCATGCGTCTTATGCCGTATCGCTTGAGCAGGCAAAGGCAAAAAAACCTTTCACTGATGGCAATTTGATAAAAAATGTGCTGTTGAAATGGCCAAAGCTTTCGGTGATTCTAAAATGGCGGAGAAATTTGAATTAGTGCCACTTTCACATCAAACCATACAAAGAAGGATTGTTGCTATGGGTGAGCAAGTAGAAAAATCTGTGCTTAGCCTGGTTAAGAAAAGTTCATATTTCGCACTTTGTTTGGATGAAGACACTAATCAAACCGATGTTAGTCAGCTGTTAATATTTGTGCGCACTACTTTTGATGATTTTACCAGTAAAGAGGAGTTATTTTATATTTGTCCTCTTTATGGAACAACAAAAGGAAAAGACATCTATGAGGCTGTCTAGAAAACAGTTGACAGAATTGGAGGCTTTGATAAATGTTCAGTCATAGCAACAAACCGCGCCCCATCAATGACAGGTAAAAAAATTGGATTAGTGGGTCTGCTTCGAGAGAATGGTGTCACTTGCCCAGCAATAATTCATTGTATTATACATTAGGGAGCTTTATGTGGAAAATCAGTCAAGAAAGATCAAGTTTTCCAAACCGTGATTAAGATTATAAATATGATTAGAGGTGGAAATCGATCTCTTTTACACAGGCAACTTAAGCAGTTTTTAGTGTAACCAGAGGCTAAGTATGGAGACTTGCTAATGTACAACCATGTAAGGTGGCTGAGTGCAGGAAAGTGCATGGAACGATGTTTTGCCATAAGAAAGGAAATTCCTGCATTCCTCAACAAATACGTTTCATCTGACACAACTGAACTGGAAGAGAAGTTTAAGGATCCAGAATTCCTAAGACAGTTAGCTTTTATAACAGATCTGACTAATCATCTTAACATGTTAAACTTGAGTCTTCAAGAAAGAAACCAGACGGTTTCAGGTTTGATCAGAATGATAAACGGATTCTGGAATAAACTGAACGTGTTTAAACGTGCTTTGGAAAAGAACAACCTGACACACTTCCCTAGCTGTCTGCAAATAGCAGAAGAATTCAACGGTGAGAAAAATATTGAGTATTCATCCTGCATTTCACAAATTGAACAAGTTATTGATGAATTCAATACAAGATTTGAAGAAATTGAAAGTCTCAAAAGCAGTGCACTACTTTATAATAACCCTCTTGGAGCAACCATTGATGATTAACCACCCAACTTATAGCTTGAGTTATGTGATCTTCAAGCAGGCATGTTCCTTATCACCAGACAAGAAAAGGGACCTGAATTTTTCAAAGGAAAAACTCCCAAACCTACGAGATTTTGGACAGAAAATGACGGCAATGTTCGGAAGCACATATACATGTAAAAGTGCCTTTTCCTCCATGAAATACATAAAAAATCAAAACAGAAGCAACCTTACCAATTCTTCCTTACGTCATCTTATGAGAGTGTCTACAACTGAACTGGAGGTGGACATTTCTTCATTGGTGGATGAAGCCGATCGACCACAGTCCTCACAATAATTGGATACATCTTTTTGTTGCTTTTGCAATGTTTGTCTTGATTATTAAAAAGTGTTATCAATAAATTTTCCGTTTATAAAAAAATGTAGTTGTTGAGCAATAAAAGAAATAATACTCTTTTTTGTTTTAATTATTTTTATACCTCACTTTATTTTGTTGTTACTTATAGTATAACAAAACTCACTAGAATAACAAAATTATTCTATGGCCCGCGACAACATCAAAGGTTTTAGTTTTGGCCCTTGAGGCATTGCAAGTTGGACAACCCTGTTATAGATGAACCGACAGGAGTGGTGTAAAAGCAATGTGGAACAACATTCCGCCAGTGGTGTTACAGAATACACGTTTAAGGTTAAAATAAAGAAATTAATTTCGCCAAAATGCTCCCCAGATGAAAATCTTTTGATCATGTTTAGAACGGGCGTAGGAAATTCCGACACTAAGTAGGTGCGACTAAAATTTAATAGCAATTTTCGACACCAGTCCCAAAGGCCCCTTTTTATCTTCAAAGGTATATTTTGATACCAAATATATAAAGCTGAGGCATACCTGAAATACCAAAATTAATAATTTATTTATTTATTTTAATTAAAATAATATACAATTTATTTTTAGAACGGTAAAAATATCTTAATGTAATACAACTAGTAAATATGGTACATTTTACAGTTAATATACATATAATGATGTATTTGCTAGTATAAGAATGATACGATATAGCTTTTATGAAATCTAACCTACGTATTTGTTGGGATCCATCATTTTCTCTAAAATGATATATACTATCTTTAATTTTTGATAATATTTGCAAGTTATTTTGTCCTCAGTGTCCAGTTGAAATTCTTTTACCTTTTCAATAAAAAAAAATAAAAGGATGTGTTGAATAAAAAGAATAAAACCTCGAATGAAAGAATTCACAGGCAATAATTAATAACCCCTTTATGGACAGATATGCTTTTTGGTAACGGACCTGGTAACAGTTTACGATGACAGTTGTAATTGTTATGTCTTATGCCAGCTATATCAGGCACCTTCAGCAAATTGGCAGTTCTTATAACTTTGGCAATATTTTCTATTATGTCGTCTTAGGCTTTTCTTATACATGCATTGGTAATCATCTTTATTTCAAGCTTTTTTGGGTCGGCTTCATGATGATTTATCAAGTCACTTCTTGTAATGGTAAGGTTATTACATCCTATTTTAAATACTTTTGCGGAGTACCTAGAAAACTGCCAACATTTTTGGGTTGCATTTCATTTGATATCATTTTCAACTGGATAACGTTTTATTATCTCTCCAGATTTGGTCGTCGTATCCTTTTGCCATGCTTCTTGGTATCTTATCCTGCTTCTGTATGCTCCTACCTTCGCTTCCTTTTCCAGTAAATATGTATTAAGATGTCAAGTATAACCTCCTTGGAGACCATATGTAGTTGACATCGTCGTGATAATAAGCATGCTTGTCGTTAAAACTTATTCAACTTTATTCTGATAGTCTTTTTTAGCACTTAGATCAACATACTAGTGCATAATACGTAATAGAATGTCTGATTATAGGCATATATAACCAGTATATCTCTCTGAACTTCATGATTTACCACACATTCCTAGACACCTATAAAGGGAAAGCTTTACGGGTGTTTTTATGCGTTCTTCATTTAAAAGGTTTTCATGGTTTCCAAGGCTTTACTAAATGCTTCAATGAATACTCGCTAATGAAAGCTATTTAACTCACAAATAAATATATATACACTCATGTTGACAATGCATTCCTGAGCAACGTGCAAAATACGTCTTGATTAACTTCAAGTCATAAAAATTTTTCATTTTCGGTGAAAAATTTTCTTGATTTCCGGGTTATTTTGATCGATAACTTTGCTTGCAAAGTAAAATTTGCACAGAAAAATGATTTTTGCACCGACAAATTTTTTCGCATCTTACACACTATATTATATTTTAGTAACTTTCGACTTGACAGATAAAACTCACGAAGATTTAGTTTTTGTGAGTGATCGCTTCTTTTGTGGCCGCGGCTTTTACGCCACGTATGAACAACTTCCATGTCAAACACCTACAACTACAAAAGTGCCAGATGTGACTGTGGTACCCATACCTACAACACCTCCAACTACTTCAAGTCCAATTTGTGATAGATACATTGCCGATAGATTATTTATTTTTGAGGTAAAGCAAGATAAGGATAGGTGTTCCTTTCAAATCAGGAAAGCTTCACAGGTATTTTTTTTATTTATTTTTAATATTTAACACAGATCCGTTATAATATTTACAAATAATAAAAAAAAATTAAATGTTACATTATATATTATATTACTCGTAAATTACAAAGGCATCAATTGTAAATAATCGAAACCTTTCTACGCTACAATATAAATGATCATTTGCATATACGTATATACGCATATACGTATTGTATATACGTTTATCACTTACTTCTTACTTGTTACTTTCAGTTTAGCCTTCTAGAGTTTTAAAACAGTATTTAAGAAGCTTTGAGAGCAGAATTTGGTAATAACCTTTTCTCTTTGTCCTGGAATATATTATCACCAAGTTCCTTTTCTACTTTTGTACCTTGTCTAGAGTTCTTCCTCTATGTAACATTTTGGAATTATGCAAATGGGCTCTGGTCCACTAAAAATAATATATACTCTTTCTTTGGCGAAAATACCAGTAATATACATATATTTATCATTCTGGCATCCATACAAAAGTTACTTTGCTATGCTTCGTGAGTTTTTCCAGAGACTGATTGTATTACGAGACTCATAGACACACAAGTTGTAGATTTTAGTGTAGTTTGAATATCTAAAGCAATAACTATTTAGCTCAGTTCCGTCTAAGCTTTTAACGAGAGTAGACGTATTTACGATAAGTATAGTGGTGAAAACAAAGTTTATTTTGTGAAATGGAAGTAGTTCAGAAGAAGTAGAAGGAAGAGATTGATGATCCTGGTGAAACAACTGTATCATTATCTGGTGAATTGTTTCCAATAACAAACGATTATAAAAATGATAATGATCCGAATCTTATCAGAAAACATTTCGATACAAACATACGATACCGGTTCTGTGACACTGGCCCATTCGTTGTGTATGTAGAGTCTACCGATAAAAATATCGGTAAATTACATCCGATAACAGTTGGACATTATTTACACACTAATCATTTTAAAAATAACATTACTGAAATTAAATCTATTGGTAGGAATAAAATTAAGGTAATTTTAAATAATGCTTCTTCTGCTAATAACATTGTAAGTGGTGACTTTTTAGAAGCCAACAATTTAATTGCTTATATCCCACGGTTTTTTGTGGAACGTCGAGGTTTAATACGTTCAATTGATACAGGGTTTACCAAAACATATCTACTGGAAAAACTTAAAAGTGAGAAGCCAAATAGTAATATTAAAGAAATAAAACGACTTAACCGTAGAGTCACTACAGAAACAAATGAAACAAAACTAGTACCTAGACAATTTGTATGTATAACATTTATCGGAGCTTCTTTACCAAAAGAAGTCATAATTAATAGTTGTATTTTTTCAGTGGAACCGTACATATATCCTGTTATACAGTGTCAGAAATGCTTAAGATATGGACATATGACACAACAATGTAATGGGAAAGAGCGTTGTAAAAACTGTGGTGAAAATCATAATAATAAGGACTGCACTGTGAGAACTAAATGTTTATACTGTGGTTAGCAACATTCGGCATTATCAAGAGAATGCTCAGAATATATTAAACAACGTAAAATTAAGGAAATTATGGCAACAAAAATATATCTTGTTTCAGGAAGATGAAAAAGTTCAAAGCAATCCAAATTATTATTCAAACATATAACTAATAACAGATTTTCGTTACTAGCTAATGATTCTAGTAGCTTTCCTCCGCTACCTTCCAAAAATGTTAATGTACCTTCAGTGTGCAGTATCTCTAAACCGAGAGTTGTGAGAAGAAATTCCACATCAAGTAACAGTTGTGAATCTTTAAAAAAAAAAGAAAACTGTATGAGAGCGATCATATTGATAATGAAAGAGTTGAGAAAAGTACAGCCAGTTCGTCAATCTTACCAAATCCTTACAGGGATGAGTTCATGAGACTTAAAGAAAAAATAGTTGAAGGTATTACTAATATAATATTCAGCTTTCTCTCTGATGTTTTAAATTGCAAAGATTATATAGACAATGATCAAAATTTAATTAAAAAACATATTTCAAATCTATTGGAAAATTTATCCACATCCAATGGATCATAAAAGTTTAAATAATTTAAATAAACTTCAATGGAATAGTCGTTCTACTGTATCTAATGCGCAATCTTTTAAACAATTTCTGTATTCGAATGCTATTGATACTGCAATTTTATCTGAAACATGTTATAAGACAAAACACAACACTGTTTATAAGGGATACCAAATTATTAGAAAAGATTGTCAAGATCGTAGATTTGGAGGTGTAGCTATATATTTAGGCTTACGGATAAATAAGTATAAGATATTGGATATTATAAATGTTGGAACATTGGAAATGTGTGGTGTAAAAATTGATTTTAATGGCAGAATAATTAACATAATCTCATTATATAAACCTGACAAGAATATAAGCACATGAGAATGGGAACAGCTTTTTAATTGGTGTTCCTCACTCGAATGAGAGACGGTACTAGGAGGTGACTTCAACGCCCATCATGCGGTATGGGGTTCTCCAAAAAATGATACTGATGGCAATAGAATAATTGATGCATTAACTGATACGGATTTAATATTTCTAAATGATGGTTCGGCGACTAGAATTACCCCTCCAAACTCTACAAAATCAGCTGTAGACTTAACGCTAATAACTCCTGGACTAATTGCACTAGCACTTTGGCAAACATTGGATAGAACTCTTGGATCTGATCATTATATTATTTTAATTAAGTTGATTATTGATGTACCCTCTTTTGTTGTCTATCAAACAAGAAAATGGAAATTAGAGAAGGCCAACTGGAATTGTTTTATACCACTCTTAAAATGGAACTAAAGAATGTTGTATACTCTGAAAACTGTAATGAAATGGCATTTAATCTGAATAAAGCAATTAGTACAAGCAGTGAAGCTTCTATCCCCCAAAACGCACCCCCACAGCTACAGCTTAAGAAGAATGCTCTTAAAAAATACAAAACCGCATCTACACTGAATAATTTTCTTGAATATGAAAAGATAGAAGCTACAACTAAACAAATTAAACAACAAAAACGCAAAAATCAAACATGCTCCTTCCGCAGTTGCAGAAGATATTCTTCAGAAGTTATGTCCACCATTTGTTGACAAACATATACCTTACATGGCTTTAAATCCAGAACATTATTTATTAAAAGAAATAAAACAAAAAACAAAAACACAGCTTCAGGTCCAGATCAGATTTCTTACATTATGTTACAAAAAATGGGTGTACTCGCTAAAAGACTACTACTACATATTTATAACAACTGTATTTTGCAAACTGGAATAGCTCCTTACAAATTTAATGATAGCTTTGTTATATTAATTCTAAAACCGGGAAAAGACAAAGATAATCCGGAATCATATAGACCAATAACATTATTGTCATGCATTTTTAAAACATTTGACAGAATTCTCAAATTGAGAATGGAAATTTGGTTAAGGCGGCATAATATTCTACCAGAAACACAATATGGATATAAACAAGGCTATGAAACCACGGATGCAGTAGTCCGTCTGACTACAGATGTTCAAATTGGTTTTTCTAATTCCATGACAACAGGTGCATTGTTTATTGACATGAAAAGTGCATATGACAATATTGATTTAAATATACTTTGTGATAAACTTGTGTTTCTTGGCATTCCAAAATCGATAGCACATTTACTATTAAACCTATACAAAGAGAGAAGTGTATCGATAAGAGTAGGTCACAATATTATTGGACCCAAGATCACATCAAAAGGTATTCCACAGGGAGCTGTTTTAAGTCCACTTCTTTTTAATTTGTAAACATACGATTTGCACAAATTATGGTCTCCCAATATTGTTTGCTTACAATATGCTGATGATATTATCATCTATTCACATAAGAAAACGTACAGTGAAAGCACTACTGAACTCAAACATATTATGTACAACTTGGATAATTGGACTTGGTTAAATGGATTCAATATTTCGTACCAAAAATGTGAGGTAGTATTTTTTTTCAAGAAAACACCCTATTAAACATCACGCTGTAACCTTACATGGTAATGATATTCCAATAATTGTTTCGGAATTTAGATATCTTGGTGTCGTACTTGACAGAAAACTGCTTTAGACTCAACATATTAATTATACAATTGGTCGCTGCGAAAAAGGTATTAATTTTCTTAAAATGGTGTGTAAGAGATCATGGGGTGCAGATTAAAACATTGCATTGAATTTTTATCGAGCCTATATAAGATCTATAATAGATTACTGTTGTGTATATGGGTCAGCTAGCATAACCAATTTACGTAAACTTGATAGAATTCAATTTAAAGCTCTAAGGATTGTGTTAGGATTGATAAAAAGCACTCCAAATGAAGCCAGCATAGCTGGCTTCATTTGGAGTGCTTTTGATATTGGCTTTTGATGATCATGCTTTTTGATTTTCATGATCATGATGGCTTTTTGATATCAGATGCTTTTGGCATCTGATAACCCACTCTCATTGCGCAAAGAATATTTGGCAAGCAAATATTTCCTAAACCAACAGTATCGTGGCACTTTTAATGCCAAAATAATTAATGAATTAAATACAGCTGATTTAACTTCTACATGCTTTGTTAAAAAAAACTCTCCACCACTTGCAAGAGCAATTATAACTTGCAACGAACTGAAGTTAATAAATTCCCCTTATAATCTTATCTGGGAATCGTTATATATACCACATCTAACAAGTGTTCTAGCTACAAATATTATTATCCCAAAATACCAAAACGAATTTTGTTACACTACTCTTAAAGAAATATTAAGTGGCTATTTAGATCATACTGTGATCTAAATAGACGGGTCAAAATCACCAACATGTACAACCAGTGCTTACTTTGTACCAAACATGAAGATTAAAAAATCATTTATTTTAAATAATCAATCCAGCATTTTTTCTGCTGAAGCATGTGCTATATACAAAGCCCTTGAATTGTGCTGTGAAAACCAGTGGAACAAAATTGTCATATGCAGTGATTCACTGTCAGTATTACACTCCTTACTAAACTTTAAATTCACAATCAATAGCAATATATTCGTATTAGAAATTGTTCAACAGTTACTAAAACTATCAGATCCATATGGTACTAAATTTCTATGGGTTAAGGGACACTCAGATATTGTTGGTAATACTATTGCTGATTCTATAGCTAAAAATCTATTACAGCACCCACATATGGTGATAGAAGAACTTAACACATGTGACCTACTTGCCTATATCAAACAACATATTAAATTTAAATGGGACAGACAATGGATTCAGTTTGGGGAAAGCAGGGGCACTAATTTATACAAATTACAATCCACAGTAGAGGTAGAGCAATTTTACAAAGATGTTACACTAAGCAGAAACACAGTGTCAACTGTCTTAAGATTAAAAGTAGATCATGGATGTTTTCCGAAACATCTACACAAAATAGTAGTTCTCCCAACAGACCGATGTGAGTGTGAAAATAGTATAGCTGATTTAAATCACATATTCTTTAACTGCCCTTCACATCGTAACACAAGCACGTGGCTGATAAAAGAATTGATAAAAGAGGGATTAAGTACACCATTAAACGTAAATCTCCTATTAAGTGAAGACAATATAAAAATTTTTAAAATAATTATGATATTTCTTGTAAAAATTAAAGGTATAAGTGTAAAATTGATCATATGCTTAAACATTTCCTTTGTATGTTTACCATTATATGTTGCACACCTACCTAACCGTGGTTTATGTCTTGTTTGTTACAATAAAGCCGTTCTTATGAATCCCTGAGCGTGAAAAGTGTCCTCCTTGTACAATCCTGTATAAATGAATACTAATATTTATATGTAATTACGTGGCTAAAGGTTTCAAGCCAAAGCCAATAAAAAAAACTATTTAGCTCAAATATAAGCCTCTTGTTCAGGCACTTTTGAAACTAAAAATGTTTATTAATGCTAAGTATGCTTATTTTCTGCATGTTTTAATATACCTACTATAAGGCAATTCTGCCTAAAATATTGTTAGAATATTTCAGAGGGTTGTTTAGAGTCGTTGGCATTAATACTTGTACCTGTGCCTATTACTAAAACTATTCCTTTAAATAGTCTTAGTAATTATTGTTGTTTGCTCATGCTCCGAAGTACCTTATCATTGGATACTTTTTGTACCCATTGAATTCTTAGCACCCTGCATATATACAAAGACATCTATTCTTTTTTCTATTGTTTTAGAGTCAATTGTCCAACTTTTACAGCCATACAGCAAGACAAAAAAACATCTGATGTTTTGGATTCTGATCTCCAGCGTAAGGTCTGATCTTGTAAAAAGTTTTTATGTTCATGTTCTTTTTTTATGTTACACTAGCTGTGGATATTTGCTCTCATATATTTTATGGAAGTTACTTTTCCTATTATTTGTCCCTTGGTATGCAAATGTACAAATATCGGTTTATTGGTTTCTATAACGATTTTCTATAACGTTTCTAATTTATTATATTTTGTAGTTATTCTAACTTTCTTCTTAAGGTACCTTATTCATTACTGAAGGTTGGCTATAACTACAGCAAATTGCTCTTTATCTTGAGCTGTTCTTAGTATCGAATGTGTGTCCATACCTGTCCAGTCTTTTACATTCTTCAACCAGGAGCATTTTCTTCTTCCTGGACCTCTTCTTCCTTCCACTTTCCCTTCCATTATAAGTCGTAGGAATGTGTTTTTTGCTCCTCTGTATATATGTCCTAGATAACTGGTTTTTCTGTTTTTTACAATATTTAGGAGTTCTCTCACAGTACCCATTCTTCTTAGCACCTCGTTGTTGGTCACGTGCTCTGTCCAAGAGATCTTTAGAAGTGAACTTTACAGTTATTGTATATTGCTTGCTATAAGGACAATATCATAAGCGTACCTGATATTGGCTATGGTAATTCCAATAATCTTAATGCCACCTTGGGCCTCCTGTAATGCTTCTCTAAATATAGATTTCGGATACAGATTCAATAATAGCATTTATAAGACGCAACCCTGATTGTTATTGTTATGAATGTCAGCTCCAAGATATGTTTTCATAGATTTTTTGTACTCCAAGTTGACTTAGGGCAAATTAAAGTCAATTTGATTCCTAACAAATCTTCTCTGCTATTAACAGATTGTCCTCTACATAGAATTTTACAAGTCTATCTGCCTTATTGTTCTTGGTAGCCAGACCGTATGCTTTTATGTTGTCTTCTTTAGCACCACAACCAATTTTGGCGGTAAAGTCACCCATAATCATCGTTATCTCGCCTTCTATTTTAGTCGCATTATTTCATATATTTCATATATTTATTATACAATTTTTAAAATTTTTCGTCTAACTTGTTAGTTGGAGCATAGACCTGAATAATTTTCAGATTTCTATGGATTGTTCGTAGTTACAGCATTGCTACTCTATAATTTAGAGGAATAAAGTCTTTGGCTATGGACATTCCATATTGATGTTCTGGGTGGTTTCTTTCTGATTATTAGATGTATTCATCCTTTGTTTTTTGTTTTCTTTAACCAGGCCATCTTACTTTACTTATCCCCAAGTTGTATATTTTTATTGTTATCATCAGTGTTTGCCAATTTCCCGGACATGAATAAGCTGCGTACGCTCCAAGTGGGAATGCATACTATCCTGTCATATATTTGGATTCTCTGTCCTTATCCTTGCATCTCAATAGTAGTTGACGGGGGGATTCTTCGGACGCTGTCCCCATTTTAAGGGATTCCACAGACTGAGTGCTTGAGCTGAAACTGATAATCGCTGCTGCCCTCATCAGAGAGAGATAAAAAATAGGTAACTAGATATTGTAAGGATAAAGGGATCTTATATACGTAAAATTGTAAAGATTTTTAAAGCTAAAGGACTGAATTAAAATACATTTTGAGCGTACCTGTAGGTCTAGCAGAAATGCTAGGTAAAGTAAAGGAACCCAAACAAGTATTATAATTAGTAAAGCACAAACAGATAGACAAAAGAAAAATAGCTGCAAATTTATTGTTTTACAAAAGAGCTAAACGGAGCTATTGTTTTTTCCAAACGGAAAATTACCAACAAAGATTTTGCTTAAGTTTGGAAATACCAAGCAAAGTTTGGATTAAAATGCACGCAATTGCTATTAAGATTACCTGACTAGGTGCTGTAGGAGTTTTAATTGTATAATGATTTAGCAGCGGCGGCCGGCCAGGTGAAGTAGGTGAAGGTGAGATTTACCAAAAAAATATAATTAAATTGAGACAAATAAATAAAAAATAAAAGCAACATTATTATATCTAAATTCTGAAATTAATTATTTATTCTCTTTTAATTAATCTAAAAATCAAAAAAGATAACTAGCTTTATTAGCGGTAGGTACTTGAAGGTCAAGTCCTGACCTGTGTCACTAGCCGTGTACGATTCAGGAATAGGTGAATATCATTTTTGAAATGCGGAATCCATCTGCACAAACGTTCACGGTTGCCATGACAACGTGACGTCAGCCTGTCGTTAGTGATAGCTGAGGAAACTGAAAAGTGCAGATCAATTGATAAATAAATTATCCGTCTTCACCCACTAGTTAATGTTTATGGAGTATTCCTATTTTTCGGAAATTTCTCTCAGCGACAATATTTTGAAATTTTGCAATTAATGATTTCATTATCATTAATCAGCCAATCGCGTCCACTGCTGGACATAGGCCTCCCTCAGTTCTTTTCAGTGTTCTCTACACTAGACCACTTGTAGCCAGTTTCCCGCGACACGTTTTATATCATATGGGTCTTGTCCACCGTCCATCTTGTGTTCTGACTAAGTGCCCTGCCCAGTTTCACTTAAGCGTCGTGGTTCTTTCCATGACGTCTTGAACTTTTGATCTTTGCCTGATTTATTGGTTTGTTATGTGGTCTCGAAGGCTCACGTTCAGCATTGCACGTTCCATGGCTCGTTGTGTAACTCTGAGTTTATTCGCAGATTTTTGCGTGAATGTTAAAGTCTTTGCTCCATAAGTTGTACAGGCAATATGTGTAATGTATTAGAGACTCCGTTTAGGCATTGGAAAAATGAAGATAAAAGGGATGTTCTTTTACATGGTCGACCAACCATTATTTTAAACTTAAGACTAAAAAAGGAAGTTAAAAAAATAGATAAGTCGTATAACATTAATTTTAAGTCTTCTTATTATACAGAATTCAATTGATTGTGTCCTCCTCTTTTCAAATAAACAGTCTGTGTGGAATAGAGACGGTTTTGTTGATTTTTTGAATATTAATAGATCGTCGCATAAGCACGCAGATTCTGGAGAGCATTTAAAAAAATAATTAATGTTTAGAAATTTCGAACAAAATCAAATTACGATTGCCGATGCATTAAAAAAAGACGCTAGATTATATAAACTAAATTTATGCAATTTTTCTATGACATCTGTCACTTTAGTCTTCGCTCTCTCTTTCTCTCTCTCTCTCTGTCATTCTATGAGAGGTTGTTGGACCTCCATCGGGCGCCTTCCCAGGTGGCGGATAGGGGAATGCCTTCTAGATATAGGTGGTACCGGGGAAATGAAATACTCTAGGCGGACCAAAATCAGTAAACACTGCAGTGTCTGATCCAGAGTGATCGGCTACAATCAGCATCTGAGCCAGAGTGGGCGGCTAAATCGAAACTCAACAAACCCGTTTTGCCAGACGTGGTGTTTTAATCGCCAAAATACCCTCAATGAAATGTCGAAGGTTAGAATTAAAGTACTCCCGGCAAGCAGAACAAATCCTATCTAGTATAAGTGACCCAAAAAACTGTTTTCAAGTTATTAGAGCCCTAAACTCTACATTTTTTTACGAATTTTTAATTAGATTTGGGCGAGCCGTAGGTACCAAAACTCCTTTTGGCTCCAGAAAGGTTTCCTCGTCTTCACCACTTTTTTAGGACACGAGCGGCCGCTGTGATTTAGTTAAGTTTAGTTTATTTTTTTCAATTTATGATATGAATTAAAAAAAGTTTGTTGTCTAAAAAATAATTGATTAGGACTAATTTCACTTTATATAAATAAATATGTTAATTATATAAATATTCTTTTAGGATGTATGTAAAGTGAATCTCTACTTTGAAAACTTTGATCTATTTTGTGGTTCGGAGTCATTAGCCTTGGATAATATGATGTTGTGCGGTCATCTTACTGGAAGGCGAAGTAAGTTTTAAAGATTTTTTATTTTAGACATTAATTTTTATTAGGTATCGTAAACGCCTCGGAAGCGAAATGTTAAGAGCGTTAATTTTTCTATAATTTTAAAAAGATTAAAAATTTCTTCTCTTGTGCCTCTTTATGACACAAATTTTCATTGTTTTTTGGGAGCTGTAACAAGACTATTATTTTAGTATATCAGTGATGATGGTGAAGAAAAGCTTAGTTCTACTTTACGATAGTTGCTACAATTTGATGCTGATACTATTTTGTATATATAAATAACAGTTAGCTTACACGAGTCATTTGACCAGTTTCGAGTATTTCATCATTGCAGAGAAGCTATATCTAAAATTATAGTCTAATCGGTAACACAACAGTCTCTAATCTCATCAAGTTCTCGGCCAGAACGTTACAATATAACACCTGAATTAATGGACACACGTTTAATCATCTCCTTGTTTTTGGTCTAAGTCATACGCTATGGTGGTACGAGGCAGTTACTAAAAGAAATAATAAAAAAGCCAATGATAACTGTTAAAATAATAGAAATGAATAATGTAAGAAAATACAAAAACAGTAATAACAGTTAGTATAAAGAAATCGACAAAAAAATAAGAAGAAAGATAGTGGAGGAAAATGAGAAGTGGCTTACAGAAACATATGAATAGATAGAAAATATACAGAAAAAATACGATGACAAACTTTTCCAATAGAAAAAAAGGAAATAAGTAGAAATATAAATAATAGACAGTATGACATACTAACAATCATGAAATATAGGCTTCTGACATCATTGGAAGGACTAAACGACGAATAAAATACATATACAGAAAATCTATTCTTAGACAATAATGAACAAGTTATCAAAAGAGATATAAACTTTGAAAATAATTTACCCTTCTAAGATCTGATATAAAGTACGTATTAAAAAACATGAATAACGAAAAATTACCTGGTCCATATAATATTCACAATGAAAATGCAAAGCTCTTGAAAGAAGACAATTTAGATCTCCTAGCAACAAATTTTCTACACTATATACTAAACTTGCGAAATTCCACAAGATTGACCAAAATCTAATTCCAATAACGCCAAAAAAAACGAATTTCGACTAATAAGTATAATGTAACTTATTTGTTTGTTTAGTTTTATTGTGCTCATGCAAAAATGTCGCGATCAACAAAAAGATGAATATTTGTATTTCATAGATTACAAAAAGATCCTTGACAAGATATATATATATATATATATATATATATATATATATATACATTCGGTTTTATAACGTCTTACGACGTTGTCCGACTCCCAACCGCCACTGTATTCGGTCTTGAGTTAGGTCTTCGTCCAGATTTCGAGCGCTAATCGCTTTCCTAACTCCCAGGTTCCAGCTCTGTGGTGGTCTTTCTCGTTTCCTCTTCTCTGGGGGGTTGCCACATCATCGTTTTTTTAGGCAATCTTTCGTCCCCCATTCGGCTCACATGTCCATACCATATGAGCTGTTTTATCTCAATATCCTCAACTATAGTGCCCTCTATACCCATTTGTTGTTTTATCACTTCATTCCGTATTCTGTCGGCTCTTGATATTCTCATCGATCTTTTGATGGCATCCATTTCCGTAGCTTCGACCTTTTTCTTATATTTCTCGGTTATTCTCCATGTCTCAGCTCCATAAAGTAGGCTAGTTTTAACCATTGTCTCATAGATGTTCCATTTTCTTTTCTTTGATATTTCTTTACTCCATAGAACTCCGTTCAAACATGCTATAGCTCTTCGTGCTTGTACAATTCGATGTTCTATTTTTCGTTCGTCTTTTCCACTACGGTCGAAGATGACGCCCAGGTATTTATATTCGTCACATGGATTTACTTTTTGATTGTCATCGATATCGAGTTGTTCTGCTTCAGCTCCAATTGAGAGGTATTTTGTCTTTTCTAAATTGATATTTAATCCCCATTTCTGGTATTCTTCAATTAGTTTTCTAAGCATGTATTCCATGTCGTCTTTGTCATTTGAGATCACCACCTGATCATCTGCAAACTGTAAAGTATATATGTAATCCTGATCGTTCAATTGTATACCCATTCCTTTGACTTTCCTTTTCCATTGTTTCAGAGCTGCAGAGATATAAATCTTAAACAGAGTCGGAGATATACAACATCCTTGTCTGAGACCCTTAGTAACTGCAAATTTTTCAGCTAAGAGATTTCCGAATTTCATTTGGGAGTTTGAATCATAATATAGATCTTTGAGAGCACTAACCAATGTTTGATGTATATTTGATGTGCCCAGGACTTCCCATAGTTGATTTAGCGGGACTGTGTCATATGCCTTCTCAAGATCTACAAAAGTCATATGTAACTCTCTATTTGTCACAACTTTCTTTTCTATAATTTGTTTAAGACAGAAGATGTTATCTGTACATGAACGACCTGCTCTAAATCCTCCTTGTTCTTCGTCTTCAGACGATTGAGAATCTTCCTCTATCAGGTCCCGTAGTATTCGACCGTATAGTCGACTCATTGAACTTGTGACCGATATCCCTCTATAGTTTTTACAATTTCTCCTGTCACCTTTTTTATATATTGGGGTCATATATGCTATTTTCCATTCATCTGGTGTTGGATGTCCATTAATATATTCGTTAAATATCACCGTGATCATTCTGTGTAATTTCTCTGAGCCATTCTTTATTAATTCCGTAGTTACTCCCTCTGGTCCACTTGCTCTCCCATTCTTCATCCCTGCTATAGCTTTTTGAACTGTGTTGATATCTATGGTAATATGCTCTCCCAGAATTTCGATTCTTGATGAATTCATATCTTCTTTAAATTCGTCTCTGTTCTCATTTAATAGATGTTTGTAATAATGTGTCCAATCCTCGGGATTTATGGGATTTAGAATCACTTTCTCGTTAGTCGGCTTCTTAACAGAGTTTATAAACTTCCACGCCTCAGTGCATTGTCGTCCTCCAATATAAGATTCTATCTCTCTGCACCTTCTGTCCCATGTCTCATTTTTGGAGGTCATAATTATCTTTCTAGCTTTCTTCTTCATTTCATTGTATCGGTCTTTGTCTGCGTCATCTTTTGTATTCAACCACTTATGGTATAATCTTTTCTTTTCTGTTACCGCATTTTCGACGTCTTCATTCCACCAAAGCTTGTTACTAATTTTATTTTGTTTGATTCCTAAGACCTCCTGTGCTGTTTGATGAATACTTGATATTATGTTCTCATATATGCATTTGGTATTTGTTAGTGTTTCGTCAAGTTTGGTGTCAAATTAAACTGGACAGATTGTATTGAGGAAGATCAATTCTTTCTAAAAGTTGTTCGTCTTGGCTTGATGAGACACTGTCCTTTAATCTATATGGGAAAACAATTTTTGCCCTGACCATGTGGTGATCTGATCCGCATACTGCTCCTCTCATAGCTCTAATATCTCTAATGAGTATTTGTGAATTTTGTTTAACTATCATGTAATCCCCGTGTGGGATGCGGGCCACTAAGAAGAATACACCCACAGGATCTCCTACTGGTCGTAAGAGGCGACTGCAGGAGCAGCTGACCGCTGTCCCTACCCAACAATCCATCTCGTTCTTTACCCATCTATTTACCTAGAACCTATCTCACCCACACCCCGAGTGTTGGATGAGTCCTCTTAACCGTGTTTGAGTGGAAGAGGCCCATTTTACGCGGGGGGTGTGTGTGGCATATACATGCCGCGCACCCTACACACAAACTGCGTAACTTGCGCCTTTCCCCATTCACACACTCCTAAGTTTCCTCACTCGCCAACCCGCCTGACAAGCGTGGCGTTTAAATGTCAAAAAACCCTCTTCAACAAACATGTCGAATCACAAAACAAACGGAAAATTACCCCAGGTGGGTAGAGATAACATCTCGAAGTCCCACACCGACAAACCGGTCTGCCTCAAGGATTCTGGGGGAGGCAAACATTCGACTAAACTAAACGTAGGAACATATAACATCAGATCCATGAATGATGATACTAAACTTCACGAATTAGAAGAAGAACTAAATAATATACAATGGGATGTCATTGGTCTGTCAGAGATAAGAAGAAAAGGTGAACAAAAAATACTATTAAACTCAAAAAACATGCTGTACTATAAAGGCAATGAAGATAACTCTAACAACGGAGTTGGTTTTATAATAAACAAGAAAGTCGTCAGATACATACAATCCACCAAGGGTATATCAGACAGAGTAGCCTACATTATGCTTAAATTAAAAAGAACGTCTTTGAAAATTATACAGGTATACGCGCCAACAAGTTCATATACAGATGAAGATATTGAAAACTTCTACGAAGAACTAACACTCGCTATGGAAGAAAAGAAAACTAAATTGACGCTAATAATTGGAGACTTCAATGCCAAATTAGGGGGAAGAATAGATGGAGAAGAACATAGAATTGGAAAGTATGGATATGGCGAAAGAAATAATAGAGGACACACATTAATGAACTACTTGGAGGAGAGACAACTTTTTGCTATGAACTCGTTTTTTAACAAAAAACCACAAAGAAAATGGACATGGATAAGTCCCAACGGTAATACAAAAAACGAAATAGATTACATCCTTACAACAGAAAAAACCATCATCAAAGATGTTACAGTACTGAACCGCTTCTCAACCGGTAGCGATCATAGACTTATCAGAGCCAAACTCAGGATTAATAGCCAATTCGAAACAAAAAAGAAAATAGAAAATGTATCGAAACTAGATATGGAAAAACTTAAGCAATCAAAAGACGAATATAAACAAAAAATAAAGGAAGGTATACCGGTCACTAGAGATTTGGAAAACAAAAATATCGATGAAATAAATCAGATATTAACCGATACATTAGCAAAGGCGGGAAAAGAGGTAGCACAAACAAGAATAAAAAAGGAAAACTATGTATCCCAGGAAACAAAAAATCTTATGAGTAAAAGAAAAACATTACTGGAACAAGATAAGAGAAACACAGTAGATTACAAAGAGGTAAACAAAGCTATCAGAAGGAATATCAAAGATTATAAAAGGAGAGTACAGGAAGAAAAAATAGAAAAAGCAATTGAACAAAATAAAAACATGAAGTGCTTAAAACCACAGCTTGGAACCATACAAATTAATAGTATAAAGAACAAAGAAGGTACAGAGACCAATAACGTAGAAGAAATTATACAGATAACACAAGAATATTATAAAAACCTCTACAATACAAAACAGAAACCAACCCAAGAAATCCTTAAGCAACTACAAATAAAAATAAAAAATGTTAATTCCGACTTACAACCAGAGATCAGTAAGAACGAGATAAGAAGAGCACTCAAAGAGATGAAGAACAATAAATCGCCAGGAAAAGACGGGGTGACTGCAGAAATGCTAAAACATGGTGGGAAAACAACTAGAGAAGTTTTGTACATACTTATGAATAAAATTTTAATGACAAAACAAATACCCAACAGTTGGAACGAAGCAATAACACTGCTACTATTTAAGAAAGGAGATAAAAAGGATCTAAAGAATTACAGACCCATAACTTTATTAAATGTAATGTACAAACTATTAACCAAAATATTAACAAATAGATTAACAACTAAATTAGATGGATACCAGGCAAGAGAACAAGCCGGATTTAGAAAGAGTTTCAGTACAAGTGACCACCTTTTAACGATGAACATTTTAATCGAAAAAACTAACGAATATCATATCCCGCTGTACATGGCATTTATTGACTTTGAGAAGGCATTTGATAGTGTGGAACACTGGGCAGTACAGAATTCCCTACAAAACAGCAGAATAGACTACCGATATACCGACTTAATTACAAATATATACAACAAGGCAACAACAACTATTAAGCTAATGAAACAAACGGAGCCTATTAAAATAAACCGAGGAGTAAGACAAGGAGATACCATATCGCCCAAGTTATTTAACCAAGCGCTAGAAGATGTTTTTAAACGACTACACTGGGATGACTTGGGAATTAATATAAACGGGCAAAATCTGAATCATTTACGATATGCTGATGATATTGTATTAATAACAGAAAAAAGTGAAGAATTGCAAAGAATGATGGAAGAACTAGATAGAGAATCGACAAAAATTGGACTCAAGATGAATTATAGTAAAACAAAAACCATGACTAATCAACCAGAAGAACTTATGATTACAGTGGCACAAACAAAAATAGAACAAGTAAAAGAGTATATATATCTAGGCCAAATCACTAAATTAAATAAAGAAAATCAGACCGAAGAAATAAAGAGAAGAATAAGATTGGCCTGGGCATCATTCGGAAAACTGTCTTATATTCTAAAGAATTCAAAATACCCCCAATACTTAAAAACGAGAGTCTTCAATCAATGTATACTCCCTGTCCTCACATATGGCTCTCAGACATGGACGTTTACAAAGGAAAATATGGATAAAATAGCAAAGACAGAAAGATCCATGGAAAGACAAATGCTGAACATTAAACTATCAGACAAAAAAAGAAACGAATGGATCCGTAATAAAACAAAAGTGAAAGATGTCTCAACCCAAGTAGCAAAGCTTAAATGGAAGTTCGCCGGACACACCCTAAGGCAGAAAGATGAAAGATGGACTAAAACAATTATACATTGGAGACCATGGAATCACAAACGTAAAAGGGGAAGGCCACAAATGCGATGGTCAGATGACCTGAAGAAACACGCCGGGTCAAAATGGATGCAAATTGCCCAAGATAGAGAGGCATGGAAGGAGGAGGAGGCCTATATCCAAGGATGGATTTTAAGGGCTGTATAGATAGATAGAGATCATGTAATCTATTATAGACTTAAGATTCCTTGTTGGTTGAAACCATGTATATTTGTGTATGTTTTTGTGACAGTAATATCCGTTAGTTATTTTGAGTCTATTACTTTCACAGAGATTGATAAGTCTTTCTCCGTTATCATTTACGACGTCTTCTCCATAAGGTCCAATTACATTGTTGTGGCGCTTGTTTCCTGTTCTTCCATTAAAATCGCCTAATAAAAATATTTCTCGGTTATTTCCAACTCTAGTAATAACTTCGTTTAATTTTGTAAAGAATTCGTCTTTTGTGGTTACATTCTCATCCTCTGAGGGGGCATAGATTGCTAGTATTGTTGTTTTTTTATGGTGTAGGGTCATATTTACTTGCAGGATATTTTCATCTATTGCAGTCCAGCTGGTAATTTTCCTTTTAAACTTTTTGTTAATAATTACGGATACTCCTCTCTTAGCTCTTTCTTCCTTTGGTACGCCACTATACAGGTGTATGTAGTCTCCTATCATTACTGATCCAACGCCCTTCTTCTTTGTTTCAGTGAGGGTCACTATGTTGAGGCCAAGTTGTTTTACTTCTTTGATGATCTCTTCAGTTTTACCCCTTATTCCTTGTACATTCCATGTACCTATCATCATGGTCCTTTTTCGTAGCCGTTTTCGTCTTTGTTTAGATCCGTCTATATTTCCGAGGCTTGGTTTGGGATTTTTAGCAGTAGTTTTTTTTCTAGATATTAAGGAGCTAGCTCAATGATCCAACCCCCAACCTGGAGGGCCAGGAAATTTGTCTTAAGGTTTTCATCCGTTAGATTGACTGTCTTTCTGGACTTCAGAGATCAATCTTCCCCTCGATTTTATACAAACCCTAAAACCATTGGGCTGCCACCTCCGCCTTCCAGACCGTTGTGAAGATCTTCTTCTCCGCCCTGGATGCCGTTGTGGGCTTCATCCGTGACCCTGGACAAGGGACCCTTAGCAGGTACTAGTTTCCCGGGTCAGGAAACACCTGGAATCTGCGGAAGGCAGGAATTGATTCACTTTTCCTGATAGGACTATCCAAAAGGAGTTCCTACCCGCTACCTAACGATTAACCTTGACAAGATTACACATTGACAAGATTAATGACGAAAAACGAATAGAATGTTACCAAAAAACATCGATTTCAATGATATAAACATAATAGCTGAACTCTATTGGAACCAAAATGCATTTGTTAAAATTCAAATAGTAAACACCGACACCATAACACTCTAAAGAGGAGTTTCTTTATCTTGGAGGAGTTATCTTTTAACGTTATTCTTTAGCCCGTATATGAGCTCTGTGTAAAGCATAAGAAGATAATAAAATCAATGGAAGGATTGTTAGTAGGATTATCTTAGATAATCCGACGATACGATATTAATTTCCAGAAGCGAACAAGAACTACAAAATTGGCTGAACAAGGTAGTAAGAAAGAATAAAAAATATGGCAATAAAATTGATGCACAGAGCACAAAAATAATGATTACTTGGTATCTACCAAGATCGACGATATCACATAATAAAATGCTATATACATGGTATCCTACTACATGTCATAGAAGCATGGACGGTGACAAGTAGCTCTTAATGACAAATGAAAAAAATTCAGATGTGGATATTTCGCTGCATTCTAAAAATTGCATTGGGACTGACCATGTCAGGAATGAAGAAGTTTTAAGACGTATGAATTGAGATCTTAAACTTGTAAATATTATTAAAAACGAGAAACATCTAATATGTTAAGATACGGGAGATAACTTTCTTTAACTGATAATGAAAGCAAAAATAAAAAGGAAATGCGGTCATAGCAGACGACAAATGACATGGCAGCGTAGAGAAAAGCCCAAAATGTAGATATAATTTGTAGGGTATTACCAACCTCCATTAGGCATCTAAAGATGAAAACGGCATGGGCTAGGGCAGTTAATCATCATTATTATGATGTTAGACAGGAATCTTTCTAACAAACCTAAATCTTGATTTAGTCCCCCACAGCTTGATACTGTAATATCAGATGAAGTAGTGAAATTAACAGGATCAGCTTTGGTCTCATTTATAGTAGTCTATATTTTTAACTACCGCATTTTTCATAGCGATGATTTTTGTCTATGGTTGAATAGATTATATTATATTATAAAAATACTTAATAAATATTTTAATCAGTTAAAAACCCCAAGTAAACTAATGCAAATAGTAAAATCAATATATTAAAATATTAAAGTGAAAATACAAAGCAGGGGAGAAATATCAGACGATTTTCTCAGAAGAAAGATAAAGAGTAAAACAAGGAGATAGCCTGAGCCCTCTAGTATTTTTAATAATCATGGCTAGATTAATAAAGAATACGAGATCAACAAGGACACTTCAAACAATGGTCGGATTTAATCGATTTAGCCCTATATAAATTAAAACACTAATTTACGTAATTTACATAGTTCTTATACCGGACAATGACAACAGAATGCAAAAATTAGTAAACATATGAAAAAGAGAGAAGTTAAAGATGATAGTAAATACAAGAAGAACAAGATAATGATCTTTTTCGGCAAAAAATAATATAAGGACAAAAACTAGGAGTCTTAACTTTTAACTTAGGAATTATCTTTTCAAATGATGAAAAATTCGATTTGGAGATAACTGATAAGCAATAGAAAGCCAAAAAATCTGCTATACGCTAAATAAAACAATCTAAGGATAAAAATATTATTTTACCAGTATAATCTGATTAACTTAACCAATAGTGATACATGCAGGTGAAAGCTAGGTATTAGATACAAAAGATTCATGAAAATAAAATAAACACTATTGAAATAAAAGATTTGAAAATAACAACACACACCTGGAACGACAGAATCAGAAATAGTCAAATAAGAAACCAACAAGAGCAAGAATCCATACTAAGCAAAATAACCAGAAAATAATTGGAATCGTTTGGGCACTTACAGAGGATGCGATACAAAGGATGATCAAAGAGAATATTAGAAAATAAAATAGTTCAGAAACGAAAGAGAGAACGACCAAAAAAATTTACATATATTAAATTATAAAAGCAGATAAAGTCTACAGAGAAATGAAAATGATACCGAGAAATAAAAAAAAAGGAAAAAAGAGAATAGACATCAATACAACCAAAAATCCCTAGAGGTTTTAGGAGTTAAGATAATAAGAGTATATAATATAGATATATCTTATTTATTCGTAATATCTAGATATATTAAAAGGCTGCATATATTGTAAAGTATATAAAACTCATATTAGACTGAGCTGTGTCAACGCAAATCAAAGCTAGAGTACTGAAAAAAGGTCAATACGAACAGAAATGAAGAAACTAAGAACGGCAGTATCAGGCGAAAGTTGGCCATAGTGCCATCATTAATACATCATTAGAAAATTGCAATTGCAGTAAATAATAAATTAACAAATGCTTTACTTGAAAGTCAAAACAAATTATGTTGTAAAACTAAAAAAAGAGAAGATTAGCCAAAATACTAGGCAACCAATGCAGAAAAGAAGAGAAATGAGAAGCGACACGGAAACTAAAGCCGACGAACTACAAAAATAAAATAAAGAAATATCCAAATATGTTAGACAAGACACTCGAAAATACAACAAAGAACAAATTGAACATACCATTGAGAACAATAGAAGTATGAAAGTATTGAGAAAAAGACTAAGAACGGGGACAAGATATACAGAGTGGCCCAAAAGTTTGGAAACGGCCAATTATCTCATAAATTGCTAGTTATAATTGTACAAAATTTGAGGTACATCTATTTTGGGATACGCAGATTCCATATTTGATATTTGCAATGTTGCCAGATTTGCCGTTTCTCTGATATTATTAGTAACTTTGGTTTTTCAAATACATCACCCTGTATATTCACTCATTATTAGCATCTTCTATTCAATATGAGTTCAACTATATGTAACACTTATGATTTTTTATAGTCTGGAAGGTCTTAAATACATAAAACAGAAGTCTGCCAACGCCTAATTGTTTCAATAAATTTTTTGATACTAATTATTTTCAACTACATTAAAACGTAACAATTGATAGATTAGACCATTTTTTAACAATAGTTACGTTATTAAGTGTTTAAAATGTGCTCAATTTGTGGGTTGACAGTACCCTAATCGATGGTAGAATGCATCTACCACATTTCTCCATGATTGTCTAGAAATTATTTAAGATTAATCGATAATTCGTTGCCTTTGCTCTGCAAGACTTGGCTGGTTAAGTTTGTAAACTGAATTTTTCAAGTATCCCTAATAAAAATAATCTTTAGGATTGAAATCGGGTGAACGTGGAGGTCATTCAATTCTACCTTGTCTACCAATAATCCGTACGATAAGTACGGAAATATATCAGGGCCACCTATTCCGAAGTGCAAATTCGCGTTAACCTTGCGCAGCGACGTCACTCGCAGCTTAGTATTCACATTGCTCTTAATTGTATAATATATAAGCACTCGTAATTTAGTCATCTTAAATATGGATATTTTGTATATTATTTTACTGTCTTCATACATTTTAAATAAAAACGAATGTTTATAATATTTTCTTAGTCAAATATATTTAATTTTTATGCGAATTAGAACAAATAAGGTATTAGTATAAAAATATAGCTACTTATTTAGGTACCTACATACTTCCACTTTTTATAAACTTTTAAGAAGGAACTAAATTTTTATATTATACATAATTGGTAAATATATAGTTAAGTTTAAATACTTAAAACAACCGTCACTTACACAAGTCAGATGCCAATTTTGAAAATAAATATTACGATCGCGTTAATATTCTTTCTAAATAACTATATATAAAGCAGTTTTAAAACAATTTGCGTTTAAAAATATAATACTATATACATTATGCAATAGTTTTTTCTATTTTTCTTTTATTAGTACGTGCTAAAATAATTTTTTTATTAAAATCTTTTATACGGAAGTACATACGCGATCGAAAAAATATTTTCTTAGCATCTTGAGGACAATCAATATTAACACTTGCAGATAACAGACTTGAAACATATTGTTTGCCAGTAAATATGGTATCTCCATTAAAGTTTTGAAAAATTTGCTCCAGTTTTTCCAAATGAGCCATAAATTCATTAGAAGGTTTACATAGTCCACCTTCTGTCAAATGATTGGTCCAGGTGTAAGACGTCGAACTTGGGTTAGTTAAATTTGGTAACTTGCCTTTAAGCTTGCTACAAATAAATCCTCCTAAATGTTCTAGTCCATCATATCTTAAATCATCGAGTTCTTCACAGAGGACTATGTCATCTCCATCCGTGGGATTGGTGTCATGATTGTTTTTTTTTTTAAAGCAAGCTTTTCTACCATACTACCGCTCATAGTTAATGTAGGAGTAACATCGTCTTCTACATTACAGTAATCTGAAAAAGCGCCTTCATTTTTTCCCATTAAATAAGAACGCAGTCGGTATTTAAAATCTAAAGAAGTTGGATGATCGTTCAAACCACCTTTTGCTCTTATGACTCCAAAAAAATTCTCCAAGGGATCTTGGTTTAAGCGTCTCGTCAAAAGGTAGTTCATATTATAGCGTTTGCCTACATCTTCAAGCAGCAACTGTAGAGCCTAATTTGATATAAGAATACCTACAATGTTTTGTAAAATGTTATAAATGTATTTTTACTTTGATATACTGTGTTACCTTTTTGGAATGGAAGCAATGATTTCTTGCCTTTAACGCGCATTGTTGAAATCATGTCAGACATTCTATTTAAAATATCATTTTGAGTTTCTAACTCCAAACCATATGCCCGGTTTCTGATTCGAGTGTCGCTCACAGGAACGCTAACATTAAATACGTCAAACCAATCGTTCACCTATAACAAGTTAAAACAAATTAGTAATTAATGTTTACCTTACAAATTGTAACTCTTACTAGTTTAAAAAGATCTGCCAATTGTGTCCAATCTGTCCTACTAATAGCCTTCGATACCGGATGGGAGAATAATTTAACGGCATATTTTACTCTCTGTCTTTGAGCTCCTCTCACATTAAGCTTTTCTTTATCCGTTTTGTGGGTAATTTTTAAATCAGAACCTGTTGTTGCATCGAGAACAGATTCAACACAGTCCTTATTCAGTTCTAGTCCACACAGTTATGATTCATTTATTATTGTATGATTAGCTTTTATTACATCATGTACTTTGTAAAGGACCGCTTAGGTATCATTTAAGAATAAATTTTTGAATGTTTTCACACGTTTTTGTGAGTACACAAAAATGCTCAATGCAAATTACAGGTATCGCAAGAAAAATTTTATTGTCTCTTACATATTTCTTCTCAAATTTAAGAAAAAGTAAAAATTTCTATCTGAATATAAAATTCGGTAGCGGTACATCGGTAGAAAAGCGGCGAAATCAGTAGGTTTGGGAACACTGCTGCTACCTGCTACGCTGCAACTGACGTCACTCCCTGGCCGAAGATCGAGCGACCGTGCGCAATATGTTACCTCTGTAGTTTATTATACCATGGAAATATATCATCTAAATAACGCCGAACATTTACACCAACTATCTGACGTTAAATTTCCTTCGATAAAAAATGACCCAATTGACTAAGTACCTACTATACCTGATCATACATATGTAGTCTGGAAGGTCTTAAATACATAAAACCGTGCAAAATATGTAGATTTTAATAAATTTAAATATTTAAATGTAGAATGCTGTGATATTGACATTTGCTCACGATTTACATTATAAACGAAAACTGAAAGTAGTTGTGTTTCGAAAAGTTCTGCAATTTAAATTGCTTCTCTAAAATGCCTTTCTCTAAACCGTTCTCCTATTCATAAGGCGACGGTACAAAAACTGTAAAGCGATTTGAGAAATTTGAAGAAGGTAAAGATAGATGGAAAGAGAAAAGTTGTGTTGAAGATCCACATACATCCTCAGGCAAGGTTGCACAAGTACATGATGTAGGTCGTTCTTCAGTCTTACGTATAATACGTAAAAATAAGTTTAAACCATACAAAATAAACTTATTGCAAGAATTAAGTGAAGATGACTTCGATCTTAGATTAGAGTTTACTGAGGTACTGATGGATAAAATTGAAAATTATTAAAATTTCGTTAACAGAATATGTTTTCCGATGAAGCAATCTTTACACTGTGTGGAAGTGTAAATCGACACAATTTAAGGTACTGGAGTGACGCAAATTCACACGGAATACGTGAAAACCATACTCAAAGACCACAAAAATTAAATGTATCGTCAGGTATAGTAGGTACTTAGTCAATTGGGCCATTTTTTATCGAGAGAAATTTAATGTCAGATAGTTGGTGTAAATGTTCGGCGTTATTTAGAGGAGATATTTCCCGGACGATTTCCCGGTTCCCGGTAGACAAGGTAGAATTGAATGGCCTTCACGTTCACCCGATTTCAATCATAAAGATTATTATTTACTTGAAAAATTCAGTTTACAAAACTTAACCAGCAAGTCTTGCAGCGCTAAGGCAACGAATTATCAATGAATCTCAAATTGTTTCTAGACCATCATGGAGAAATGTGAAAGACGCATTCTAGCATCGATTAGGGTACTGTCAACTCATAAATTGAGCATATTTTGAACACTTAATAACGTAACTATTGTTAAAAAATGTTCTAATCTATCAATTGTTACGTTTTCATGTAGTTGAAAATAATTAGTATTAAAAAATTTATTGAAACAATTAGGCGTTGCCAGACTTGTGTTTTATGTATTTAAGACCTTTCAGACTACATAAAATCATAAGTGTTATATGGTTGAACTCGTATTAAATAGGAGATTCCAATAATGACTAAATATACAGGGTGATGCATTTAAAAAACCAAAGTAACTAATAATATAAGAAAAACGGAACATCTGGCAACATTGCAAATATCAAATATGGAATCTTCGTTTTCCAGAATAGGTGCACCTCAAATTTTGTACAATTATAACTAGCAATTTATGAGATAATTGGCCGTTTCCAGACTTTTGGGCCACTCTGTATAATAAAGATTATAGATAGAAATGGTCATCTTACAGCCAACAGAGAAGAAACCCTTAAAATAGTTGAAAACTTCTACAAACTGCTGTACACAAGCCAACACAAGGCAAATAGCAGAGATCAAGTACTAGAAATATTAACAAAGAAAAAGGGTATTTTCAACCAAGGATCAGAACTACTACCGGAAATCACAATGGACGAAATAAAACTAGCCCTAAAGCTAAAAATAACAAATCTTCAGGCGAAGATTGTGTAGTTACTGATGCAATCAAAATCGGAGGCACTTGCCTACTTAAGAAAACAAAAAACCTTTTTAACCTGTGCCTTTTGGAGAATAATATACCTGACAAATAGTACAATGATGAGGTCATTCTATTGTACAAAAAAGGAGATCTTCATGAATTAGAAAACTACAGACCTATAAGTCTTCTTAGTCACCTATACAAACTCGTTACAAGAAGGGTAACGAATCTTCTTGAGAAAAAACTTGATTTCTACCAGCCAATAGAGCAAGCAGGATTTCGTACCGGATTTGGATTAAATGATCACCTACAGAGCATTAAAACGGTAATAAAAAAGACTATCGAATACAATCGACCACTCGTTCTGGCTTTTGTAGATTTTCATAAAGCCTTTGACACGGTAGAATTTGACAAAATCCTAGAAGCACTACAAGCCTGCCGTATTGACTACCGATATACAAGGTTAATTTACAATACATACAAGAACGCAACTATGTCGGTGAAACTACATGAAAACACGGATCACATCAAAATCGGCAGAGGAGTCGAACAGAATGATACCTTATCGCCTAAACTGTTTACCGTAGTACTAGAATATGCTTGTAAACAACTTAACTGGGAAGGGAAAGGCCTAAACATTGACGGTAGAAGATTAACAAATTTGAAAGTGACAGACGACATAGTTTTGTTTTCGGATAACCTCAAGGAGATTGTACAATATTACATGAACTTCAGTTAGTGTGTGCCAGTGTAGGTCTTAAAATAAACATCTCCAAAACAAAATTCATGACAAACCTAGTACCTAGCGGAAATATCAATATTGGAGACAACGAAGTAGAGCTGGTGGAAAAATACATATATCTTGGACACGAAATAAAGATCACAAGAGCCAAACATGCGAACTACGAAGAAGAATGAACCTAGCATAGGCAGTCTATGGAAAACTCAAAGACATTTTTAAAAGCGATATACCAATTTCTCTAAAACTTAAAATATTTGACCAATGTGTGTTGCCTGTGATGACCTATGGTGCCAAAACTTTGACATTAACAGCTACAAGTTCTAAAACGCTGCAAATAGCTCAGAGGAAAATGGAAAGATCAATGCTGAGTACATTGCTTCGTGGGCGAGAAAAGAAGACTTAAGACGAAGAACAATAATTATCCAAGTAATTTCCCGAATTGCCACACTGAAATGGAACTGGGCCGGGCACGTCTCCCGAATCAGTGATGAAAGGTGGACAAAGAGATTGCTTTAGTGGAGGCCGAGGTTATACAAAAAAGTAGAGGAAGACCCCCTACCTGTTGGACTGACGATCTCAAGAACATGTCAAGAAATTGGATGGAAACTGCTCTGAGGCCGGGAACAATATGATTACAGTTACTAAAATGAATAATAATTTCAGAGGAATCACTTTTTAACTCAATTGGTCAGATGGTCTCACGTTTTTATTTCTAAAAAAATTGACACGAGTTGAGAAGACGTATTGAAACATACACACCAGCTCCAAGAAATGTCGTTGGGCTTTAATTTAAAAAGAATACACTACCATGTCATTTATTTTTTAAACATAGGGAAAAACTTGTGTACTCCAGCTTCGTTTAAATGCCGAGTTGAAAATAATATCAAAAGTTATCAAATAAATTTCTTACTTGATATATTTGGGCCATTTTCAAGTAAGAAAATTATTTTGTGAAGATTTGAAAAAAAAATTATGTAAAAATCTAAATATTAGCATTCTGTGGTGTCACCTATGGTTTGATGCCTGTACTTGCGCGTGAATACCCCACGTATTGGGTATTACTCCATTTTACTTTTCCTGAGCTTTGATAAGTTGTGGATAGGTGGCACCATCTGGTCAAGACCAAATTTTCGTTATTAAAAAATAATGTGAATTTACAGATTCAATATTTTATTTTGCTTTTTTTAGTTTCCGTAAACTTTGATGATTATAATGAGCTAGTTACTATTTTATACAGAAGTAATTTACAAAATAAATATGGAGATTTGAAATTTCGAATATCTGGAGAACAGATTAGTGATGATTGTTTAAGTAAGTATACTACAAAACCCTTTATAATATATTAATTTTTTATCACTCGTTTATTATTTTTAGTTCCAGAACCCCCAATACAACGTTTGGTTATCAAATAAAATTTTTATTTAGTTCATAAGTACTATATTATAATTAGTATAAGGTAAAATATTTTTTATATTTTTCAATATTTGTGATACACGTATTTAAATAAAAACTTAAATTTAATATGCCAATATATTACTATTTCCCTTGATCCCATACAAACACATAAATATAATATGAACCAGATAATAATCCAAATTTCAAACAAATCTATGAAAATATTAACAAAGGTTAAACAAATCAGTCATTAGTAGAACCCAGACAGCACAAGTACGTCCCATGGACGTCCGAAGGATGTACCTCATTAAATG
This sequence comes from Diabrotica balteata, assembly GCA_918026665.1. Lineage (NCBI taxonomy): Eukaryota > Metazoa > Arthropoda > Insecta > Coleoptera > Chrysomelidae > Diabrotica > Diabrotica balteata. The sequence goes on along the minus strand of OU898283.1, from coordinate 49,417,680 downwards.
TCCGGACATCCCACGGACATCCGTTTACATAATTTGGACGTCCCCGGAACGTCCAATAAGATCTAAATGTTACCAAAAAGTACGTCCCCTGGACGTCCCAGGGATGTTCATGGGGACGTACATAGTACATATACCGCACTTCATACGGATTTATATAGGACCTAAGAAGGATGTATTGGGGACATCCATTGTACGTCCACATGGACTAATACAGGACCTAAATAAGGATGTATACAGGACCTAAAGAGAACTTAGAAAAAACTAATAAACTGAAAAGCAAAAATAAATGGGATCTTTATTTATTTTTAAGTACATTACTCATACTTACTTTACAAATGTAGCAACTCACACTACAACCACAACAATTACCTATAAAATTCCTATATACCTACTTAAAGACTATAATAATAAATTACCAAACTATAAACCAGTATCGAAAGCAATAAACTAATTCTAATTACAACCACAACAACAATAATTATAATTCAAGAAATAAAAGATTCCGAAAATACTAGCTAAAAATAAAAATGCCTTAAAAAGCAACATAAATACAAGGAGATAAATCATCGAATTAGAATCTAAGATTAATAGAAGCGTCGTTCAAACATAACCACATTCTTCTTTTATCTTCTAATTTTTAAATTTCAGCTCTACTGCAGAACAAAATTTTAGAGATACAACTCAGCTATAGGATAAGGATTTTTCTCTAAAAGAAGCCTCTGTCTGTTTTCGTATAAATTAATGGTATTTAATACTCAATATAACTTTTTAAAGTTAAGTTTAGTAGGAAGATATTAGATTTTGTAAAAAATATGCTTAAGTAAAAAAATGACACAATTAACATCTAGAATACATCTCTAATGGGACGTCCCTCGGACGACCTTATGAGACGTCCCTGGTATGTCCGACTAGAAATACCCCTTGGACGTCCCTCGGACGTCCAAAAGAGGTCCCTGGACGTTTGGACCTTAAAATGGCATACAATGGAAGTCCCAGGGATGTCTTGTGCTGTGTGGGAAGTGTAATATTAGCAATTGGCGAACTGCATGTAAAAAAACCAACAATGTATTGGAAGTACGTGGGACTCCAAGGAGTTTTATACATTCTTCTTTTCCTTTTTTTCACATGTTATACTGCATTTTGGACTTACTTTTTAGTTTCTATTTATCTTGGTCTTAGAACAGATCTTCTTTACCACCATCTTTATAAGCCAAGAAGCTATCAATATCTTTATTCAGAATGACCCAATATAAAAGGTCACCTGGTATGTAGGTATATTTTACAGATGTACCTTACCTTTTACAGATGTGAGTCTTTTATTTATTATTTTTTCAAAAAATTTGCTAGTGGTATAAGTGAGAGAAATTTGAAGTGATTACTGGATTCGAAGCAGTAAAACAAACAATATTTCACGATTTATTCAATACTTTTAATAATAATAATGTTGATAGCTAACGGCCATTACATACGATAACAAAACAAAACAAGTGAACTTTACTGACTTATTTTATAGTTAGGTACAATCATATGATGATTACAATCATATATTACTATGACTAAGAAGATAAGATATTGCGCATAAGTCGTGACGTATTTAGAGAGTTGCTCGTTGGTAATGTCAGTTTTTTGTATGTATCAATAAATAATCTCTAATAAAGAGTTTGGAGATATCCTTATGTGTACGATTATTGTAATTATTAAACCTCTTAAATTATTTTCATCCAGTTTCTTCTTATAGTTTCTTAAATATTATATTATTCTTATCTTTTGTTTACAAATAACACAAAAAAGCCATTTAATTTTGCTAATTGAATAATTTCATCACAGAATGCATACAAATCCCATTTTACTTTATCAAGAATTCAAATTCTACTCTCCAATGACGGCATGCGCGAACATGACCGATTTTGTTCTACGGGAGGATTCTATCTTGTTAGTCATATTATCATAGTTACAACCTGACATGAGATATGTCACTTTTAAAATCAAGGCGAGAATTGTACAAGGAGGAAACTAACAAAACACTGAGACAAATAGAGTGCCAAAAGAAACATGGACAATGGAAGAAAGATGGAATACTTACAGTGAAGTATTAAAGACAACAGCAACTGAAGTGTGTGGAATCAAAAAATATAATAAACAATTGAAAAGGACAAGATAGTGGATTAAAGAAGTGAAGACAGTAATAAAAAAGAAGAAAATAGCATGGAAAAAGTATATCGAAACGGGATTAGAAGAAGACAAAGAAAAAATACTATAGGCAGAGACGATTGGTAAAAAAGACAGTCACACAAGCAAAAGCAAAAACATGGAAAGAATTTGGAGAAGAACTTCAGGAAGAATATATAACAAATAATAGAAACTTTTGGACGATAATACGAAACATAAGGCAAGGAGGACAAAAGGAAATAAACGCAGAAAGAGATACTTCAAACCAAATACAAATAAGCCCAGAACAAGGAGCTAGGGTATGGAAAGAATATTATGAGAAAAAATTTGATACCGAAGGGATAAATGAAGACAATATAAACAATGAAGGCGAAGAAAACACAGAGCTAGAGCAAATAAGTAGATAAGAAGTAATAGAAAAATTATCAAATATAAAAATAAGCAAGGCAGGTGGAGATGATGAAATTGAACCGGAAATGGTAAAATACATGGGAGAAGGAGGAATAAACTGGCTATGGAAAATATATAAAGAGGCGTGGGAATAACAAACAATCCCTAAAGACTGGCAGAATAATATCATCGTGCCAAAATACAAAAAAGGAGAACATAGAGCAATATGTCTGTCATCGGTATGTTTTAACATATATACGAAAGTAATAGAGAAGAGACTGAGACAAGAAGTAGAAATGGTATTGGGAGAAGAAAAAACGGCATTTAGACCGGAAAGACAGACAAATGACAACATATATATCATTAGAAACCTAATAGAAAGAAGCATGTATACGGGGAAAAAACTAGTATTAGCATTCCTAGACCTAAGAGCAGCATTTGACACGATAAAAGACATATTATACGGAAATGCTTGAGAAAAATAAATGTACCTTATGCATTGATAAAAATTATAGAAAGTACTTACAAAGAGGTAAAAGGAAGGGTACAAATAATAGGTAAAAGATCGAAAGCATTTAATTGGAAGAGAGGTACTAAACAAGGAGATAGTCTCAGCCCTTTGCTATTCATAATAGTAATGAAGGAGTTGATAAGAAACACTAGAGTCAGAACCAATCAACTACAGACAATAGTAGATCACCACAGATTACAACCGGTAACAATAGAGTCCTTAATATATGCAGACGACATAGTACTAATAGCAGATTCCGAGAATAAAATGCAGAAACTAATGGATATATGGTTAGAACAAATAGAAGAACTAAAAATGGAGATAAACGAGGAGAAAAGTAAGATAATGATAATCAGTGGCGGAGGAGATCAGGAAGATAATCAAATAAAGATAAAATGTAAAAACTCATGAATTGAAAATTGAAGAGAATTGGAAATAGTAAAAACTTATGAATACCTGAGAAGTATATTAACTAATGACAGAAAAATAGACTGGGAAATAACAAATAGAGCAAAGAAATCAAACAAGTTATACTATGCGTTAGCCCCAATAATGGGAAAAAGAGAACTTACACGAGAGACAAGAATAAAAATATATAACACAATAGTGATACCGACTGTGCTCTATGCAAGTGAAAACTGGACAATCCTGGAAAAACATAAGAGCAGGATAAACGCAGTGGAGATAAGACATCTAAGAAGGATAGTTGGAAAGACAAAATGGGATAGATTAAGCAACGAGATTAGTAGGAGAATGGCCAACCAGGAACCGATAATGAACAAAATAGCAAAGAGATAAATAAACTGGTATGGACATCTGATGAGGATGCAATCCGATAGAATAACAAGTAAAGTTTATGAAGCAAAGAATATCCGAAAAAGAAAAAGAGACAGACCAAGAAAAAAATGGATATAGCAAGTAGTAGAGGCGGGAAAACTTAAACAAAAATTACTCGAGGAATTGAAAATAATGGCAGGAAACAGAAAAGAATGAAAGTGGTGGGTAAATGGAAATTAAAATATCTAGCCCAAATCCGACACCCTGGTAGGGTAAAAGGAAGGGGAGAAAGAAAGAAAGAAAATCAAGGCGGGAATTGTGAAATAAACACCTCCCTTTAATTCCGCCAAAAAAAAACGTAAAACTAATTATAAATTAATCAATACTATCAGATAAGTATCAATCACTATCAGTAGTAATACTGCAGGTACCTATACAATCCCTAAAATGTTTGAACTTATCACAAGATAATGCTTTTGTTATTATATCAACACACTGCTGTTCGCTGGGTACATAATACTAGTTTAATTTTATTCTCAAAAACACAATCTCTAATAAAGTGATGACGAACATTTATGTGTTTAGATCGTTTTGTTTCTAAAGTGCAAGCAATCTTTATGAATGACTGATTGTCTTCAAATATCACTATTGGATAAACAATTTTACAAATCATATCCACTAGTAACTGTTTATGAAAGATACATTCAGTTATACAGTTTGACAAAGCTACATTCTGCCTCAGTACTAGAAATTGCTATAACTGACTGTTTCCTTGATTTTCAGAATATAATATTACTATTAAAATTCAAAACAAATCCACTTACACTTTTTCGATCATTAATATTTTAAGTAAAATCAGAGTCTACAAAAAATTAATATTTATAACAGTATTATTACATTCTACATATCTTAGAACAAATTGTTCAGTTTTCTTTAAATACCTCAAAACATTTTTTAAGTGATTCCAATGGTTAATAATAAAGCAGCTTTGAAATTGATTAAAATGCATTACTGTAAAACAAAAATCTGGTCTTGTTCCTAACATCTAAGTGATCCAATAAGTTGTTTATAAGGCATAATAGGTAGGTCATTTTTAATTTTGGTTGAATAGGCAGATCCAAAGGTTTACAATAACTCATATTAAATTGGTTTAAAACTTTTCCAATAACATTCTTCTGTGAAATTAATAAAAAATCACCGTTATTTTCAATTTCAATATCCAGAAATATGTTTTTATTTGAATTACTAGTTAAATCTTTCATTTCAAATTCTGATGATAATTGCTCTTTTATGTTATTTACATCAATAATATTATTAGATTTTATCATCAAACCATCTACCCAAATTAGCAAGTAGGCATTACATTTTATATATAAACAGATATTACAGTAGATTCTGAAATTATTATAAAGTAAAAATAAATGTAACCGATCATACCAACACTAAGGGCTTTGTTTTAATCCATATAAAGCTTTCCTGAGTTGACACAAATAACCTTGCTTAACTTTTGAAAGTCCAGGATGTGCTTGCATTAAACAGGATCGTTCAATTCTCCATTTAGAAAAGCAGACTTCACGTCCAGTTAATGAATTTCTGAATCTGTTTTTAAGAGCTAATACCAATAGTGCTCTTAATGTTATCATTCTGGCCACTGGAGTGTCAATATTTCCATTTAGATCAAGTTCTTGTTTAAAACCTCTTGCAATTAGTCGAGCCTTTTTGAAAATATTTCCATTTATTTCTTTCTGTGTAAATACTCACCTGGAGTCTATTATGTTCACCTCATTTGGAGAAAACACCAATTCCTAAGTTTTATTTTTCTCTAGAACTCATTAACAGCTTTATTAACAGCTTCCAACCACTTTTTATCTTTGGTTGCTTCTTCGTAATTTTTTGGAACTTTGGATGGTAAAATTCCTGCTGAGAGTGCTGTCATGAAGCCATTCATATCTATATCATGGTCAATATATCTAATTGGCATCTTTCGTTCTCTATTACCTTTTCTTATTGTCTCATCCCTTTTTTCTTTATTTTCATTTTATCATCTTTCTCTACACATGTTTCCTTTACTTCAGTAAAAATTTGAAAAAAGTTTGTTTCAAATATTGTTCATCAAATATCACACTTCGAGAAACTTCAATTTTATTATTAAATAATATCCAATATTACTGTATCCTACCAAATATTTTTCTTAACTTCTTTCATCGAGCTTACAAGTAGTAAGCGTCGAGAGGATACAAATTATATAACTTGTAAAATTGCTTTGGCCTATTTTTCAGTTGGAATATTCTTAAAAAGTTTCATTGTTTTTTCCCCTTAATACATATCTCACATAAATTACTTGAAGGATATAGTGAAGAATGACCCATTCTTCTATGTAATATACTGTCTGAAATGGCAACTTTTCACTTATCATCTACTACAGTAAAAGTAATCATTATGTATAAGTTTCTTCTTAACATTCCACTCTTGATTAAATTAGAATTATGGTATAACTGTACTTTTTCGTTTTTAAATGTAATTGTTAGACCTGCCTGCTCCATTTTCTTTACACTTAACAGACTATATTTCAATTGTTATTATCAAATGATTTGTGGCATCCGAGTCTATTATAAAGTGAACGTTTTTGTTTACACTTACTCCCTCACGCAATTATTTTTTCATCTTTGTCAAAATTCAGATTGACAATTTTCTGACATTTGATGGACATTCTACATCCACTTCAACAAGCTCATTTCTTTTTTTACGCAAAACTGTATTAGAGTATGACGATTCAAATGCATTTAATTCAGTAAGAAATTAAATTTTTTCTTTAACCTGATCTGGACCGATACTTGTACTATTAACAGACCAACGTTATATGCCTTCATTTCTTTTATATTCAAGTTTACCGCACGTGTAGCATTTTAATCGAAAATTGCCCTGTCCTTGTCCCACTACTGGATATTGTCTATTTAACTGTCATCCATCATTCCACCGTCCTTCTTTACTATGATTTTCAACACCATATATGATCTGTTGAGAATTCTGTTGACTCGATAATGATATTGATTCTTATTAGCAAAGAAAACTGCTGTGGATTCTTCATTATTTTTATGAGAATTTTCTTGACGAGATTCTTTCTGTAAGAGTTTAATTTTCACCACATTAAAATCAATTCTAGTTGGATTTTGACTGAAAATAATATCAATTGCTGTGACTGTTGCTTGATATGTAGCGGCGGCCGACCAGGTGAAGTAGGTGAAGGTGAGATTCTCAAAAAAAATATAATTAAATTGAGACAAATAAATAAAAAATAAAGGCAACATTTATTTTCTTTTAATTAATCTAAAAATTAAAAAAGACAACTAGCTTTATTAGCGGTAGGTACTTGACGGTCAAGTCCTGACCTCTATCACTAGCCGTGTAGGATTTAGAAATAGGTGAATATCATTATTGAAATGCGAAATCCATCTGCATAAGTGTTCACGGTTGTCATGGCAACGTGACGTCAGCCTATCCTTAGTGATAGCTGAGAAAACTGGCGAGTGCAGTTCCGCCAAAAAATTATATTATCCGTCTTCACCCACTGTTGGATGTGTATTTGGTATTACTATTTTTTGGAAATTTCTCTCAGCGATAATATTTTGAAATTTAGTCTATTATATAGATATTTTTTAGGTATATAATATAGTGTATGTATAGTACTTATTAGTTTAGTTTAGTCACAGTATTAAGTTTATTTATTAAGTACACTTTATTAATACATTTGTCTGTTGTTTGTTTCGGATTTTGGATATAAAGTGTTCTCGTGGATTTTGCTGAGAAGAAATAATTTTAGACAGACATTTTTCCAATTAATGACTTGGTGTGTAATATATTACAGAGTCCGTTTAGGCATTAGAAAAATGAAGATAAATGGTATGTTTTTTTACATGGTCTACCTACAAGTATTTTAAACATCTGCGTCTGATCCAGAGTGATTGGCTGCAATCATCATCTGACCCAGAGTGAGCGGCTGAATCGAAACTCACCAACCCGTTTTAGCCGGCGTGTATAGTGCCCTAAAAAACTGTTTTTAAGTTATTAGGGCCCTAAACTCTATACATTTTTTTAACAAATTTTTAATGAGATTTGGGCGCGAAGTAGCTACCAGAACTCTTTTTGGCTCCGGCAAGCTTTCCTCATCTTCACCACTTTTTTAGGCCACGAGCCGCCGCTGTTAATATAACTCCGACATAGCAGCTAACAATTGTGTAACAATTTCGGGTTATTTAATTTTTCCAGCACTATTCTTCAAATCATCTGTCACTGTGTTTTATAAAATTATTATAACATCATTATAAAATCTGTTATTTTTCCAATAGCATACCTCATATTTCTTAATTTCCGTTATATTTCAACTTGAACATACAAACCTTTTTACAAATATGTGTCTTTAATTCCATGCGAAGCTTTTAATTTGAAAAACCTGTACAAACAAATTGTTTAAAAATTGCTACCTGTAGATTAACCGCCATTGCTTTCTTTGTTTTGATCACGTTGACGTTTCCAGAGTTCCAAAATTCCAAGATCCAAATATCTGTTTAACCTTCGAATCACAAAATGTTCCATTACTGAACGGGCTCCATAAATTTTATATCATGTTTTTAGACGATTGGCAATTATTCAGAAAAATTTGGGTTAAATTCAGTTTCTCTGTATTATGTTTAGTTGTTTCGGAGTTAGAATTCCCATTTAAGGTTAGTATTGCATATCAGTTCCGTGTGATTTAGTGCGGCGTCTCTCCTTACCAGAAGATAAGATGTCGCATATTTTGTTCCTGAGATGTCGTTCTTATATTATGTAGATTTAAGTTGTTGATTTGCATAAATATATTTGAAACCTTTGGGCTTATACTTTACAAATAAAGGAGCTTTCGGTCTAGAAGCTAGATTGTGCTTTTTGTTTAAATTTTGTTTGCTAAAATGAGCTCAGTACTTACTTATATGTAATAAAAATAATGTTTTGGATTGTTTCAGGTATTAGCGGAAAAGAGAATGAGAGGTGACTTGCTAATCATATTAAATGTCTTTGTACAGCTGGATTTGCGCCTGATCGTAATGCTTCCGAACTTTGGCTTTTAATTCTGCTCAAAAGCATACTTTTTCTGCACAGGTCGGAAAAGCTAGAAAACAATGTTTTAAAAGTTTGATAGAAAGAAACTCATATCTTTCCCTATGACAATCAAAGGGGATGTCATTAGCAAACGCTCAAGGAATGAATAAATCAGAAAAAGGCAATTTTTTTAAGGTACTAACACAAATTATAATTGAAAATAATTTAATAGATCATCAAGCGAACACTTTCAATATAAATAAGTGCGGAATTCAGATGATAAACCATCCAAAGTGATAGCTCCCAAAGAAGCAAAGGATGTAGATACATTGACATGTAAAAGAGAAGAAAACGTATCGATAATTGGCTGTTGTAATGCTGAAGAAATGTTTCTTTTGCTGATAATGATCTAATAAAGTCATAGAATGTGCTTACCAAGTCACTGTACCCAAGCAATGTAGCCTTTGGGCAGTTGTTTTTTCAGTCCTCTTAAAACCTTCAGAAACCAAAAAACTAACACATGGATGCTGAATCGTCCTAACAGAAACCTATCCAGCTATCTAGTGGGAGAAATTCTAGGGAATGAATGGTGTCGTGCTGCTACAGCTGCAAATGCAATATCCGGATTTAAAAGCACAGGTATATTTCCCCTTGACCAGAATGCTACATGTGACCATTTCTTTACAATATCAGATGCTTTAATATTAAATAGTAAAGACAATAAAGAAAATAACCCTTTAGCAGAAAAAAATGAGAAGTTAACAATTATAAACACAAATGACCAACTGGACCAGAAACCTACTAAAATTTCGAAAATACAGAGCGGAGATAACACCCCAGAACCTCAGTCCAGTACTTCAAAAGATTGTTTACCATTTACAAAAGATGCCACACTGAACAGAGTAGAGAAACTCGTGTATATCGGCAATAATATCAATGAGAGCTGGGATCCAACTTCTTAAACTTCTTAAACGCTTAACAGCCTATGAGATGTGGGTATACAGAAGACTACTGAAAATAAGCTGGGTCGACAGAGTTAGAAATGAGGAGGTCCTTAGACGGATGAACCAAACAACACAACTGGTCAATATATTAAGGAACGCAAGCTGGAATACTTCACTCACATTATGAGACACCCTGAAAAAAAATATCTTTTACATCTGATCATTCAGGGAAAGATCCAAGGTAATCGTGGTCCTGGTAGAAGAAGAACATTATGGCTTAAAAACCTAAGGCAATGGTATGAAAAATCAACTAAATCGTTATTTAGAGCTGCTGTCAATAAAGTCACGATAGCGAATATGGTAGCCAACATGATATCCAACGATCGACAGTGATCATGGAACTGAAGAAAAAGAAAATACTTTGTACAGTATTTTGTTAATTTTTCAATAAAAATTACCCTTTTACACTACTTTGATTCTGTTTTTTATTTTAAGTGTGGCAACACTCCGTACTTTACCCTACAATACATAATCAGTGTATACAAAATAATTCTAAAATAGTCACGCGGAAAGGAAAACCATGCAGCACGTGCAAAATTATTAGGTTTCCTAATACACTGTACGCTAATGTTCAATTTAAGCAGTTCAGATTTTTATCTATAAAAATCTAGCTCCACTATTATTGGGATAATTATTTATGAACTTGGCAATCTTTAAGTTTTGTCACAAAAATATTGTTTATATTAATTCTGTGACAAAAAAGAATATCGTATTCTAATAACTTTATATTGTATAAATAATTAATATACAACACATTTTTCCATAAAAAAAGGATACCACTGCCACAGTATAAAGAGGTTCCACAGTTGTTTGTTTGGGTTTATATGACTGCGGACACTAAATCCATTCGCAAATTTTAATTTTTGTTTTTACTTATTAGTCATGTTTTGTATACAATTTTATCCGTAAACTAATACTAACACTAATTTCTAATAAATAATCCTTTTTATATTTTTTGATAATTTAATTAGTTAAGTAATTCATAATTATTAAGTTTTATAATGTATTTTTTTGATAATTACTTCTTCTATAATATAATATAATAAATTCTTCTGTAGCTATATACTTATTTCAAGAGCTATTTTGCCATATACTGTCCAAGTTCCTCATTTTTTTTTTTTGGAAGAGAATAGGAATCACCCGGTACTCTCTCCAAGTATCTGAAATATCTGCTAATAACCACATTTGATTAAAAAAATTTAATAGTGTTTTTTTCTATTTTGATATAAATTTTCCAACAAAATATAACGTCCATATATTCCTATTCCTGGCGAAGTATTCTTCATATTCTTAAGACTGATTTCAATTCATACAACCTAAATGGCACTAAAAGTGGATAATATTGTGTAATGGATAACACTGGACATAATTTTCTTAAAAACACATCAACCTATTCTACTTTGATCATTGTATTTACTTATGGTTTAAAAATGGATTTGACTAGACCATCTCCAACAGACATCCTGACAAAGCAGATGCTTTGTTGATCTGACTCCTCACGCCCTTTACTGGGCCACCATGTAACTTGAAAAAAATAATTTTATTACCGTTTCGACTTCCAATTCGGACGTCGTTGTCAAAATACAAAATATTAATTTATTTTTGTATTTTGACAACGACGTCTAAATTGGAAGTCGAAACGTTAATAAAATTATTTTTTCAAGTAAAATTGTGGCTTATTTCCCAATTAGAATAGTCGATATTCGTTTAATTTATTAAAAAATTGTTGAAATTGTTAAAAATAAGAAAGACGAAGAGAATTTTTTTATTTAAATTTGTGGCTTAAAATGACCATAAAATATAAAAAGCTTAATATTGTTCTGAAGCTATTTTCTTGTGGCATTTTAATGATATGAGACTCAGGTGTATAGAAAACCAACATACACCAATAGATATTTAAATTTCAAATCAAATCACAATATTAATGTAAAAAAGGGAATAATTAAATCCTTATACGATAAAGCCAAAATTACTTGTTCTAACGAAAATTCGTTCTTGGAGGAGAAACATTTGTTAACATCTGTTTTATTAAAAAATGATTATCCTATATCGTTTATAAATAAGAAATTTTCAACAATCGATCAAATAGAACAGAACATTTTAGAACGAGATCCTACAGCATACACAAGGAATAATACGAGGAAAATAACAATACCGTACATAAAAGGATTATCAGAAAAACTTAAAAGGATAGGCAATAAATTCAACATTTCAACAACATTCAAAACAACAAACACGTTGAGATCTATTTTGTCCAAAACCAAACCTAACAATGAACAAGAAAGGACAAAGAATTGCATTTATAAAATACCTTGTGAATGCGATCAATTTTATTTAGGTGAAACATCAAGGCCATTAAATGTTAGAATAAGTGAACATCAGTATTATATTAAAAATAGAGAATTTGATAGATCTCAAATATGTAAACACGCATGGGATAATGAACATAGGGTTCAATGAAATAATTCAAATGAAGTCCTAAAAGAGACGGATGGTAAAAAAAGAAAAACCAAAGAAGCGGCTTTAATTATGCTAAATGAGTTACCAATATTGAAAGAGGAAGTTATAAATAAGAAAATACCAGTATTAGTAAGTCAGTAACATATAGAGGATACATCATTTATGTTTTTTAAATAACGAAACATATAAAATTAGAATTTTGGTGTTTATTGAAGGTAAACTAAATGCACGAACAAATACTTACCAAGTCGGGATAGTATTATGAGGTTTTTTTCCTGGTTTTTCCCTCATAATTTACTATGGAATCACTAACAGGAGAATTTTATTGTCATCATGTCATGTGTTTGTCTTTTTAAAGACGAATTATATGCTATGATTTTTTCTGACGGATATTCTCAAGTTAAAGTTGATTTCATGTAATCGAATGAACTATTTTATAAGTAAAGTCGTCCCAGGAGCACAACTCAACAATATTAGCAATATCATTTTAAAGTCGTCTACTTTAAAATGCATAATATATGTCTGAATTATCAATATAAATGAGTCAGATAAAATTAAATTATTAGAAGAATTTTTCACTATGTACCAAAAAACAAAATTTGTTTAATTTACTGTTTGTATTTTGAGAACGATTTCCGAAGTGGAAATTGAAACGTCAATAAACGTATTTTTATCTTTAATTGTGGCTTATTCCCAGTTAAATAGTAATTAATATAAAAAGCTTCCCGAGACTATTAAAAAACTTTTTCCATTCATTTACGGTGATTTTAAGATTTGATTTTACTGTAAAACTGGTTAAAACTTTTTAGAATCTATGAAGAAGCTATGAGCATATTAACGTATGTATTAAAAACGGCGTAGGTAGGCATGGCTAACGATAATACCAATATGGCGGTGGGATGAGGGCCAGACTCAATATTATTAAAACTACTATACAAATAGGACTAAGATTTAACCATAATCTAAAAAATTGCAATACATTTTTAATAAACTATGATTTATTTATCCCGCGGTAAACACTAAAAACACGATATATTATACACAAAGATAAATTAATATAGTCAAATACTATTAATTTATTCTCTGAAGTACGGACCATTACATTATTTACATATTTGTATACTAACCTGTGGAACGATATTCCTAAAGATTTTTTATTACCATTGCTTCTGATACTGCAACTACGTTGAGAACAAGAAACCAATATTATGCACTATCACAATATATTATTATAGTTTCTATAAAAGTATTATAAAACTAAAAATATTCGAAAAACAACAAATGTAAGCAAATATATAAGATCTGTCAAAAGTGTCAAAACAGTTCTTAACAATATGGCCGAAGTGAGGTCGTTTTTAGTCACCCATGATGCCCTCTCCATAGATTCTAACTCGATGACTCTTGCACATTACGCGATTGATTTGACGAATAGACTATTGCAAAATTTAATTAATTTTTTACAGACTACAAACTAAAACTAAACGAATAATACAGAAAATACAAAAAATCGCCGATATAACCAAATTAACCTACGAAATGTAAATAGTGACAAAATTTCATAAATGTCAACAATGTCAAAATTTCATAACAGTGGAGTAAACTTGCATGCCGTTGGACGAATTACAAACAAGCGTTATGATGCGGTAAATTTGAATTACTCCTGGTTTAAAAAGATAGTATAGTAATGCCGTAAGAGCTTCGAAATTAACCTCCTTTTTATTTGACGTTTAGATGACGTGTATAATACCGTTGAAAAATATAAACATTGAATTGTAATATTGTTTTTCATTTATTAAACTCTTTGTTTTTGTAGCATTAACATTTAGTAAGAACATCTGGACAGTTAAATATGGGAAGCAGCATTTTTTATTTTAATAAATAATATTAGTAGGCTCAGAAAGTTTTAATACGGCTCTGTAAGGTTAACCAAAGGAGCGTGCGGCCTCCGTCCGCATCCACCACTGGTGAATTATAAGGGAGAGCGCCCACCAAAGTGGCGTGGCAGTGGCAAGTAGCAAGTAGCACGCGTCTAGCATAATGTAACCAATCCTAACGAATGATTAGAATGAATGACGTTACTGTCATTTTGGTGTAAACTGAATCATTCGTTTTCATTGGTTACATTATGCTAGACGCGTGCTACTTGCCACTTGCCACTGCCACGCCACTTTGGTGGGCGCTCGCCCTAAATTTCGTACTTTGCCAGTATTACTTCCTGAGATCAAAACGCTGACAGACGAGTGGTTTTACTGTCCACTGCTATACAGACGACGCAATAGTACACTCTTAAAATAAAGATGATTTGCAAAGTATGCTGCACCAATTTAATAGAACTGTTAGAAAATTTAACATGTTAATTTCCCCAAAAATACAAAATTCATGGTTAGCACAGCAAATTTACTAAGATGTAAATTAGAGCTGGAAGGTCAGAAAATTGAAAAGGTGATGAAAACATAAACCAGAATTGAAAAAGCAAGTGAATAGAGCAAATAGAGCTTCGGGAAAGAAATAAAAGGCAGAATTTACAAAACAGTCATTAAACCAATAATGACATACGCGGCAGAAATACGACCTGATACAGAGAGTACACAAAAATCTTGGCAACATACTAAAGGACAGAGCTAGAAGTACAGATATACGACGTAGACGCAAAGTGGAGAACATATAGGACTGGGCAAAAAAACAGAAGAGTTGAATGGAATGATCATATAAGCCGAATGACAACAAATAGAGTAGTACCTAAAGACTGCAAGAGATGGTTCCCCAGTAGAAAGACTATAGGTATGAAGACCACGAAAACGATGAAATGACAACTTACTGGAGGCACATTGAAAAACAGAGTCATGTCTACATGAAAAAAATTTTAAGAAGATTTCCCGCAATGGTTTCCATATTATGAGATTTAAAGGCTAAGTTTTCCTGGCTTATGTCGCTCTAGCTTTAAGCCTATATCTTGTTTGGTTTTTGTCAAGGTCTGCTTTATTTTAATACTTCTTTGGTAATCATTATTTCCAATTATCTTTGGCACTTCTAACTTTTACTTATTGATTCTCTTTACCATATTTAAGTATATTTTTAATTTAGATCATTTGAAATTTTAACTCTGGCTCATTTTATTGGTGAGTGTTTCACATTACCATTTAGTTGGTCTTCTCTTGATTTGTTTTTAGTCCAACTTTGCTGTCTTCAACATTTTTCTTATAAATCCCTTTTAGATCTAATTTGTTTGTTCTATTTAGTATTTGTATTGCTAATTCTGTTTCAACTTTTAAATTATTGTGATGGTTTTTTATTTAATGACTTGTTCTGTGTTTTTTTACACTTGTAATGTGTTTTTTTGTGCAATTTGTTTTCTAATATTCTGAAGCTATTTTCTTCTAGCATCTTAAAGTCATTATATTTTAATAAGGACAAGCCACAGATTAAAACGTCAATAAACTTATTTTAATCTTAAATTGTGGCTTATTCCTATTAAAATAGTAATTATAATTTGTATGTATAAAGTGTGTTTACGTAGATTATGTGTTGTGTATTGGGTGTTGCATATATAATCGTTGTAATTGGATGTCTACGACTTCATTTAATCCGCTATTGTTCATATGTTATTGCTGTTAACTTCTTCTTTTTGTATTGGTAACCAAAGCCAAATTACAAATTGGAGACCAAGGGCAGATAAACGTAGTAGAGAAAGACCACCTACACGTTGGGCTGACGCCATCAGGCGTATCACTGAAAACTGGCAACAAAGAACACAAAATTGTAAAGAATGCATGAGTTTAAGGGAGGCCTACGTCCAGCAGCGAACGTGACAAATAAAGGCTGAATGATGATTATGATGCACCAAAGCTTACTACATTCTGTGGATGGGTTTACTACACATTTATCTTCATGAAGTAGGATAAGAACTGCTTTTTTAACTTTTCTCTTTTCTATGTCTGTTTCTTTAATGATTATTGGTGCATCTTTCCATTGCAGTATGTGCCCGTTATTCCAGGTAAGTATGCATATCTGAGATTTGTCCAAGTCTCTGTTTTTATTTTATAGATACAGTTCTATGATATTTATCATTGTGTATTTGTCATTTTAAATTTTGTTTTGAGATAAGTACCTACAACATCACAGACAATTAGAAGGGCATCGGAGACATCAACTACAATTACACACAATACTTATGTAACACACAATAACGAAACACACTAAGTCAAAAAATATAGTTTTTAATTAATCGTGTTTTAAATTTTTTAAGAACATTAATTTTCACATTTTAAACTTTTATTCGTTGTTTTGTAATTAACAGAAAGTTTTCATAAAGTTTTAATAATGATTACCGACAAGGAGAAGTAAATTATATTACCAAATTACAAATTTTTGTTTAATTTTCGATTTGAATACGTTGAGTTAATATGTTTTACTTGTTTAATTTTGCTATAAAAAAGTATATCTTACGTATAGTTTTTTATTTACTTACTGTCATACAATTATTGCATGTTTCGTTCACATTGTAAATAATACAATATTAAGTCTTCCATGTAAATTTTTGTCAAAACAAGAACATATATATATATATATATATATATATATATATATATATATATATATATATATATATATATACATAAATATATACATATATATACATATATATATACATATATATATATATATATATATATATATATATATATATATATATATATATATATATATATACTGTAGTGAGAGCAGAAATGCAATAAATTAACATAGAAATATATACAACCAGATATACAATGTTAATTTATTCAAATAGTAATTAAAGACATAATTTATAAGTTATATATTAGATAATATTATTAAAAAATAATTATATGAGGGTATTTTTAAGAATTTAGGATAAGAATTAAGTTTAAGAAGTTTTTTATTTATTTTATTTAATATTAGAAATGTTTAATTCAGCCAGGTGCATATGCAACCAAACATACACTGTGTTCTTTGACGTTTAGATGGAAAAGTGGGGTTATTTATTTTTGTAATGTTAATTTAGAATATAATTGTGGATGTAGAATAGTAAAAATATATTTCATATGCATGTTTAAGTTACATATAATAGTGTAGTTCTGATCTGGAGAGCCTAAAGTCGAGTAAATTGTAAATGGAAAGGTCTGGAAATATCAATGGGACTGTATGCATAGTACATAACAGACAAACAGCGATTCCAGAATTTTCAGATAGAACAAATAGAATGATTCGAACATTATTTGTTGGTAGATTACTCTGGAAACAATGAAAAACATATAAAAAGCCATGTAATTTGAAGGGATGGAGTTCAGTTCAGTTCAGTTATGAGTTAGAGTTCAGTCGGTGAGAGTTCAGTTCAGTTATCAGTAGTCAGTTAGTTACAGATTATGATTAGTTACAATAAAGTGATTCAGTAAAGTTATAATTCAAGACTTTAGTTACAAGAAGATTATTAAGTTAATTATTATTATTATTAAGTCAGTTACATGTGATTATTAATTACAAAAAAGAATTAAGAATGATTTATGAGGTTATGAAGAAATTATTAGCTAGAAGAAGGTATTGATTAAGTTAAATGAATTATTGAATGAAATACAGTTGGAGATTAATTATTACTACAGTAATATAGTGACAGTTTGAAGGTAATTCATTGAAGTAAGCTTTTAATAATACAACCACAAGATCCAGTATATTTGAAAGTACATTATATGGAAATTACAAGGATTTAAATTTATATATTTATATGCTGAGTAGAGATAATTAAGAAGGAACATATTAAAATAGTTGGATAACCAAGGCTTAGTCAGAAGATATCGAGTGGTGATAATAACTTTAATTTTGGAAAAAACTTTAGGCGTTCAGTGAAAGAAGGTACCAAATTTTGTTAATAATTTAATAATTGTAAGAATTTCAAATTTTAGATAAATTGTTTTAAATTGATATTGCTTATATTAGATATATAGGTTTGTTTCATAATAGTTGTAATAAAGATAATTTAAAAAAGTACTTACAAACTAATTCTTTGAGAACCGCGATAAAAACCCTATACTTACAAATATCATCGGGGTGAAAATTTTTTTTACTTTTTAACTACAGGTTTCGATTAAAAAAGTGATTCTAGACAAAAAATGTGCTATACATTTTTTTTATAAAATGATATTTTTCAAGTTATTCGCGATTGAAAGTAACAACTTTTAGACGAAAAAAATCCACGTTTTTAATCGATTTTTCGCGAATAACTCGAAAATGGTGCATTTTATCAAAAAAATTGTAGAGAACAAATTTGTAGCTTTTAAAAAGACAAGTACAATTCATTTTTTAAAATGTTTTTGCGATATAATAGGAACCGAAATACGGCCTATCAATGTTCAGCGGTTTTCTTCAAATGCCAAATTTGAAAGATTCAAAGTCAGATATCGGGAAAATGATGCATTTTTGGAAGAAAACTCACAAAACCTTTTTTAAAGAGCATAAACAGACCTCTCATAAAAAAAGA
Organism: Diabrotica balteata; assembly: GCA_918026665.1. NCBI lineage: Eukaryota > Metazoa > Arthropoda > Insecta > Coleoptera > Chrysomelidae > Diabrotica > Diabrotica balteata. Next base: position 49,398,800 of record OU898283.1, on the reverse strand, counting down.
CTTTAGCTCAAAAATTGAGTGAGTTATGATGAAAATAAGGTCAATACCTCATTTTTTACGAAAAAATCGATGAAAACAACCCCCTAACCACCCCCATAATTAAAATCGATATTCACCCTTCTGCAATTCCCTTTGTACATGTATTGTTAATACGTCCAAGAAGTTTGACCAATTTAAAATGCTTAGTTTTAAAAAAGGTACAGCTTAAAGCGAGAAACGATTTACAATTTCATATTTTTTACCCTTCTTTTTTTAAATATGCCCAAAAATACTGAATATATAAAAACAATAAAAATTACCAAATTGTAGCTTTTTTAATAACTAAAATTATCCTTTATTTAGATTTGTTGTACAATGAATATTTAGCGAGATATAGCCGTTTAAAGCATCGATTTAAGATCAAGCACTATCTTTTTCGGGCCATTTGAAACTCACCCCATGTAAAAACCAAGGGTTCCAAAAAGATTTAATTCACAGATCCTTGTAGCTCTTGAAAACCTCTACAAATCGTTTTTGAAGAAACACTCTATCGTTAAAAATTAAAGGAAATACGTTAAAAAAAACCAGTTAATTTTTTTCCGGAAAATTCCATTAGTATAGTACAGTACATTTCGGAGCATAATAATCTACAAAACCGGTATATTAGCTAGTCGGGCGTTATACATTCGAAATTGTAAGCGTTCTTATTTTAAAATCCCATACAACAGAATAAAACATCTGCTCATGTGTCTATGGCTTGGCAATAAAAATATCAGAGCAATAGATTGGGGATGGTATTCCAAAGATGGTTTGTTATTACCTGTACGCATGAACAAACAACCTGCACCCGATGAACTTTTGAAAATTACTTTTTGCCAATGCAAAAAAGGATGTGGCGTTTCATGTGGTTGCAGAAAAGTTGCTTTATACGGTAACTCTACTTGTTCTGGGTGCTCAGGTGAAGGGTGCAATAACAGTCCACCAATAATTGAAGAAGATGGGGATGACATGGATCACGATGAAGATGTAATTGATGACGAATAAAATTAATATTATAATTGTTTTACCTATAAATGTAAATATTTCCAACTATTTATGTAAATGTATAAGAATATAATTATGGTGCCTTTTTATATTGATAAATTTTTTTGTATTTAATTCTACTTTTTTCAATTTATATCTTATAAATTAGTTTATAAAAACTGCAATGTTGTAAAGGGTGATTTTCAAAAGTTGAAAAGTTGCAAAATTTTGGCAAAAAATTGTTTTCACCTATAGCACTCATAACAATTGATTTTTAAGGGTTGAAAATGTATGAATTTGTATTTTAAAGTATAAAAAAATCACTATTTAACTAATCCAAACCAAATTTCACTCATCTTAAGATTTGTAATATTATTTTACAATTTTTGAAAATTAGGGGTAGTTTTTAGCCCTAAAAATAATCAGGGTTCATCGGCATGACATAAACTATAAAGCAGAGGGTGAGTTGAGCTTAATTCCAAATTTTTATGCAAATCGTTCCAAGATGAAATCATTTTCTTCGAATTACTAATTTTTCTATATTAATCTCTAATAAGGGTCGCTTTTTAAGGGTTGATATATGATGGAACTTTATTCAAAAGCACGAAACTATCATTATTTAATTAATTCAAACCAAATTTTACCCATATTCAGGTTTAATATGTTATTTTATAATTTTTGACAATTAGGGGTAGTTTTCACCCCTAAGAACAATCAGGGTTCGTCGACATGACATAAACTATAAAGCAGCGGGTGAATTGAGCTTAAATCCAAATTTTTATCCAAATCGATCCAAGACGAAATCATTTTTTTAGAATTAGTATTTTTTTTACATTAATCTCTAAAAAGGGTTGCTTTTTAAGGGTTGAAATATGATGGAACTCTATTCAAAAGTATAAAATAATCATTATTTAACTAATTCAAACCAAATCTTACCCATATTCAGGTTTAATATGTTATTTTATAATTTTTGACAAGTAGGGGTAGTTTTCACCCCTAAAACCCTTCAGCGCACTTCGGTTCGATATAGATTTTGATCCTTGGGCTATCACCTACCTTCTGTTAAAATTTTAACTGGATAAATGCAGGACGAAAAAATTGCGAAGTTTTAACTTTTTTCGACCTTCATTTCCTGAACTATTATCGCTTGCTTAGACAAACCCGTCTTACGCAAACAACATTGTTACGAGACAGATAGTTGAACGATATTTTATACAATGTCTATACCCAGGTATGGATTTATTTTTGACCAAGTTTTATATTGGTCCACTATTTCAAATGCAGTTCAAACAGACATGTATTAAATTGTATGTTCCGTTTTAATTTGGTTCAATCTGTATATATATATATATATATATATATATATATATATATATATATATATATATATATATATATATATATATATAAGGATCACTCAGACGAGTGGTGGGTTCTTATATCGGTCTCTAGGTGGAGAAATAAAAGACAATGTTGATAGGCTACTTTATCTATTTTGAAGACGTTTCGCTTTCGAGTTTTGAAAGCATCATCAGTTCATCTAAAAAATTATTACAATATGAGAACCACACAATTATGGAAACGATGTTAATTGTTACCTTAAAAAGATATGTAGCAGTCAATGTTATTAACAAATATGTGAATGAAACTAAGTAAATGGACATAGTACGCTGATCTTGTATAAACAGTTAAGCAACTAACAACATATATGAACTTGTACAAAAATTAGCACAGCAATTGACCATGTGGTCCAAAATAAATTCAATGTTATTTAATGTTAATAAGTGAGAAAGAACCAAGAAAATCATAAATAACCTCCAACTATTTAATGGATATTAGACTTTGATTTTAACTTTAGGTAGCATTATAAGTAATATTAATAAAATTCTAAAAAATAGTGAATATGAAGTTACCGATCAAAGCCCTATGGATGTCGCCGTGAAAATGGCGTTAGATGAAACAGGAACGAACTAAACCGCAAAAAGACAGCCAACCTTGAGGTCAAAATTACTTTTGACAGATCAACAAGGTGTAAATACCAACCCACAATTTTGGGCGGTTAATTTAATTTTAACTGAGTCTGGATGACTACCAGGTTGTAAAGGACACAACAGTGAAAAAAGTTGGTAGTGTAAACACAACTCCCCTCACTAACCGGCCCAAATTTACAAACCGGAGATTTTCATTCAAACTCATAATAATGTAATGATGTTAATCATGTGGCAAGTTAAATAGCCAGGTGGTTAACGATATTATAATTTCCAAACAGCCCAAGGTTCAATATACTTGGAGCTGTGATTTGTAAAGGATTCTATGAATCAATTACAATGTTTGTATTATTTTATATATAATATGAAACACTAATCAAAGAAATTAGTGTAATGAAATGCAATATGGGTTGCATATGTAATAGTAAAATTAAGTAAAGAAATTAAGTTATTTAATTGATATATTTTATTATTTTATTTCTATTTATGCATGTAAATTGTTTTATGAAAAGTGGAAAAAAGTTCAACTAGTACACCTAATATGACATTAATGTAGTGAAAAGATTAAGTAGCCTAATTCTGCAAAATTAAAGCATGATATATCTGGCTCAAGTTACTTATGTCAGTTCTCTTATTCAATGCATTAGGATGTTTTAATATTGAACACATTTCCAAAAACTGTCTTTTAGCTAGATTGCGTTCAGTGGCAAGAATCTTAACTTCATTAAAATCCACTTCATGTTTTGTATTTATCGCATGTTGTGCTAGAGCACAAGTGTGTTTCGATAAGTTAATGTCGCTACGATGTGAAGTGAGACGACCTTTCAATGATCTACCAGATTGCCCAATGTAACAAAGATCGCAATTAGCGCATGGAATTTTATAAATTGTGTTCACTTGTTCCAAAGTGGACAAGGGTGTTTTAGTTTTAGAGAACAAATTTCTAACAGTTCTCTAAAACTAAAACACCCTTGTCCACTTTGGAACAAGTGAACACAATTTATAAAATTCCATGCGCTAATTGCGATCTTTGTTACATTGGGCAATCTGGTAGATCATTGAAAGGTCGTCTCACTTCACATCGTAGCGACATTAACTTATCGAAACACACTTGTGCTCTAGCACAACATGCGATAAATACAAAACATGAAGTGGATTTTAATGAAGTTAAGATTCTTGCCACTGAACGCAATCTAGCTAAAAGACAGTTTTTGGAAATGTGTTCAATATTAAAACATCCTAATGCATTGAATAAGAGAACTGACATAAGTAACTTGAGCCAGATATATCATGCTTTAATTTTGCAGAATTAGGCTACTTAATCTTTTCACTACATTAATGTCATATTAGGTGTACTAGTTGAACTTTTTTCCACTTTTCATAAAACAATTTACATGCATAAATAGAAATAAAATAAATAAATATATCAATTAAATAACTTAATTTCTTTACTTAATTTTACTATTACATATGCAACCCATATTGCATTTCATTACACTAATTTCTTTAATTAGTGTTTCATATTATATATAAAATAATACAAACATTGTAATTGATTCATAGAATCCTTTACAAATCACAGCTCCAAGTATATTGAACCTTGGGCTGTTTGGAAATTATAATATCGTTAACCACCTGGCTATTTAACTTGCCACATGATTAACATCATTACATTATTATGAGTTTGAATGAAAATCTCCGGTTTGTAAATTTGGGCCGGTTAGTGAGGGGAGTTGTGTTTACACTACCAACTTTTTTCACTGTTGTGTCCTTTACAACCTGGTAGTCATCCAGACTCAGTTAAAATTAAATTAACCGCCCAAAATTGTGGGTTGGTATTTACACCTTGTTGATCTGTCAAAAGTAATTTTGACCTCAAGGTTGGCTGTCTTTTTGCGGTTTAGTTCGTTCCTGTTTCATCTAACGCCATTTTCACGGCGACATCCATAGGGCTTTGATCGGTAACTTCATATTCACTATTTTTTAGAATTTTATTAATATTACTTATAATGCTACCTAAAGTTAAAATCAAAGTCTAATATCCATTAAATAGTTGGAGGTTATTTATGATTTTCTTGGTTCTTTCTCACTTATTAACATTAAATAACATTGAATTTATTTTGGACCACATGGTCAATTGCTGTGCTAATTTTTGTACAAGTTCATATATGTTGTTAGTTGCTTAACTGTTTATACAAGATCAGCGTACTATGTCCATTTACTTAGTTTCATTCACATATTTGTTAATAACATTGACTGCTACATATCTTTTTAAGGTAACAATTAACATCGTTTCCATGATTGTGTGGTTCTCATATTGTAATAATTTTTTAGATGAACTGATGATGCTTTCAAAACTCGAAAGCGAAACATCTTCAAAATAGATAAAGTAGCCTATCAACTTTGTCTTTTATTTCTCCACCTAGAGACCGATATAAGAACCCACCACTCGTCTGAGTGATCCTTATATATATATTGGATTGACGGTCGTACTCCTTTTTCCGATATATATATATATATATATATATATATATATATATATATATATATATATATATATATATGTATATATATATATATATATGTATATATCGGAAAAGGAGTACGACCGTCAATCCAATATATATATAAGGATCACTCAGACGAGTGGTGGGTTCTTATATCGGTCTCAAGGTGGAGAAATAAAAGACAAAGTTGATAGGCTACTTTATCTATTTTGAAGACGTTTCGCTTTCGTATTCTGAAAGCATCATCAGTTCATCTAAAAAGTACAATATGAGAACCACACAATCATGGAACACAGTTGACCCAACGTTGGCACCAACGTTGGGGCCAACGTTGGATCCCATGTGTGGAGCCGGCAAAAATGTCTTAATGCCAATGTTTTTTTATCATATTGTATTGTTAACACAATCCTTCTGCTTTTATATTTTTTTCTCGAGCTTTCATGTTCTTCTTCTTCTTGTAGTGCCTATCCGTTTCGGATGTTGGCGACCATCATGGCAATCTGCACTTTGCACACTCCTGTTCTAAAAAGATTTGTGGTTGTTGTGTTGAACCACGTTCGTAGATTTTTCAGCCAGGAAATCCTTCGCCTTCCTGGTCCTCGTTTTCCTTCTAGTTTCCCTGCAAGATTAGTTGCAGCAGTCCATATCTTTCGCTGTTCCTCATGATGTGACCGAGGTATTCGATTTTGGCTGTTTTTATTGTGGTTAATAGCTCTTTTTCTTTTTTCATTCTCAACAGAACACCCTCATTAGTAACGTGGTCGGTATACGATATCTCCGGGATGTGACGATAAAGCCACATTTCAAAAGCCTCAATTTTATTGCAGGTGGCGTCTGTGAGAGTCCATGACTCAACTCCGTACAGCAGTATAGAAAAGATGTAACATCGTAGTAACCTGATTTTTACGGGTATTGATAAATCATGACATTTGAATAACTTAGCAATTTTTTGAAATGCAGATCTTACTTTCATGTTAACATCTAAAAACCCTGATATTTTATACCTAAATGGTTGAGTTTATCTTGTAGGTAGGGTAACGGGTACAGCTGTTGGCCGGTCACTAGTGATTGGCCACTTTCACAAAAATCCGAAATATTAAAATTTTCAGAAACAATAACGAAATAAATTTATTTGCATTTAAATTTGGCAACATTGTTGTATATTTAGTCTAGCTATCATCTCTCTCAGTTAATATTATCTAGTTGTGACGGCGTGTGTTGTTTGAAGCTTAACAGATGGATCCAGTTTTAAGAGTTCTTTAAAGAATTTCAAAGAAGGCTATTCACGAGGTGAACTATCTTGGCTAATAGTATTATGTATCTGGCTATATTAATGTTTTATGGCGATTTAGTGGGGTACGTCTTACATTATCAGTGATTGATAGTTGAGTTCTGCATTTTTGGCGGTAAGTTTGAGTGGCCAAGCACTGTATCTTAAATATGTCCGTGTTATAAGGATTGGCCTGCCGGCCAATTACTGTACCTACTTCGAATGAAACTATTTATTATACTTTAGACTTTTTTAGCCTAGTTTGGTCCAAGATAAGATATTTTAAACATCTTTTTTTATTTTTTAAGGCAATAATCAGTGGTTTGCCGACTGCCAATCACAAAACCATAGGGTGGCCAATAACTGTAATGTGTAACAAAAATGTATTTTTTGTCTGGATTTGTATTTATAAAATTACAATTGTTTAAGTTGTTATAAAATTAGTGCTAATGTGGGCCTATTGAATAAACTTTGAAACATCCGTATTGTAGCTACCATTATTACTAATGAATGATTTTTATTTTTAGAATCAAAAATGCCAAATATCCTGAAAGATAAAACATATTAAACAATATCTTCAGTCTGCTTTTCAGAAAATGGCATGAGCCAACGAAAAGCCGCTGAACAATTAAATGTGTCAAAAGCAACATTGCAGTTTAGAGCAAGTGAAAAATTTAATGAAAAAACTACCCTTGGTCCCAATCCAATTCTTTGTTTGGAGGAAGAGAATCGTTTAAAGCATTGGATCATAACATGCCAAGACAAAGGTTTTCCAGTAAGAGTGGAAGATATACAAGACTCGGTCAAAGGTTTTCTTGACGCAAATCCACGTGAAAATCCTTTTACTGATAATCGGCCCGGAAGAGGTTGGTATAGATCATTTTTAAAGCGACACCAAGATTTAAGTGAGAGTAGTCTAGAAGCAGTAACGGCAGCAAGTTCAGTTGTCTCTAAAAAAGATGTAAAAAAAGGTTCACCGGTGTTCAAGAATACTTGCATCGTAAAGATTACATTGATATTCTTCAAGACCTTTCACGTATTTTAAATGGCGATGAAACCTGCTTCCTCTTGTGTCCCAAAAATAAACGAGTGTTGACTGTAAAGGGAAGCAATGTATAATGTATATCAAATAGAGCATCACTCTGTAGTTAATTTGACGGTTATGTTTACCTTTACAGCATCTGGAGAAATAACAGCAACAATGATTTTTAACCCTTATAAACGAATCCCTAGAAATATTTTAAATTCCGTTCCACAAGAATGGGGCATATGATGTAGCAATACGGGAGGGATAAAGAATGAAAACTTCTATGAATACATAGGAAACCTCTTATATAGGTACCTAGTTGCGAAAAACACAAATTTTTCAGTCATTTGGTTCGTTGATGGACATAAAACTCACTTAACCATTTAACATAGTAAATTATGTTCAAAGTTACAAATTATTTTAGTGGCCTTATACTCCAATGCAACCAGAACTATACAACCTGCAGATATTGCTGCATTTAAACCGTTAGAGGCAAATTGGAACCGGGCAGTATTAAAGTTTAGACGCGAACACCCGAATGCAGTAGTTACCAAAGAGAATTTTGCATTGGTTCTAACCACAGCCATTAGTCAATTAAAATCAGATTCTATAATTAATGGCTTTAAAGCATCTGGATTGTATACATGGAACACTGAAGCAATAGACTATTCGAAATGTTTAGGGAAGATCGAAGACCCGCATAAAGGCATTATTCACACTATTTCTATGAAAAAATTAATAACTTATTAACATTTTGTAGATACAGTTGGAGCCGCAAAAATATTAGAATTTCAGTTTGGATAATTGCGAAGAAATAAGTGGAGATTCAAAAATCATAATGCAACTTACAAGATATTCCTGTTATTACAGAAAAACTCTTCTTTCGGATTTTCGAATTCAACTTCCAGAACACGTTGATATTACGTATAATATAAAAGATGTCACAGAAGATACAATGACAGAAGATATTCGATCGACATCAAATAATAATCTGCCTTTAGTTAATTAAGACAACTCATTATCTAAAGAAATTGACACCTCAATCAACAAATTTTATTTTTTTTTTGGTCAAAAAACCCAGAAGCAAAAAGCAAACAGAAAGGTTGCCTTTCGTGCTCACTTCTTCAGATCGTCAAAATTCAGATAGGCGTACAATTTAAGAAATAGCAGAACAGGAAAAAATAGTATTACAACGAAAACAAAAGCGAATTGACGCAAAATCAAACAATAAAGGTCAAAAAACAGGGAAATCAAGATGAAAGTAATAAAAATAATTGCCACAGGAGTCAATTCCGGAAGCAAACAATGTCAAACTGTTGTGAAGGATAAAGAAAATGTTACAGTAAATACAGTTCATATTGCAGATACAAATATTTTGAAAGCAGACACACTTATTGATCCTACAATTTAAAGCACTACTTTAAAAGGTGGAGTTATAGTACATATACCAGATGTTGTTGTAATAAAAAAACCATTAATTGTCAGGAAACCAATTTCCTGATTGTGTAGAGGAAAACGTTAATGTGCCCACAATTGATAACATATTTTGTTGATGTCTGCAACAATATGATTTCATCAAATTTGGAGAATATATCCTAAAGCAAATGTACAAATTTGAAAACCAGTAAAGAAAAGCGTGCTAGTGAGTCGGCAACATGAAAAAATACAAATTCTCTCAGATATAATAGTGACACAATCAGACGGCACCAACCCACCTGTAAATAACCTTTTGTATACAGGATTGTGTTATTCTTGTTCCTATCATATATCTGAATCAAAATTTGGAATAAAATGTTTATTTTGTGTTAGATGCTACCATATTGGTACTTGTGCGAAGAAACAACAAGAAAACGAAAACTTAAATAGTTTTGTGTGCCTTACCAGCACGAACTAAAAAAGAAAATTATGAATTTTATGAAAGGCCAATAACTGTTATTCTATATGACAATAACTATTTTTGTATGGCCACTAACTGTGTATAATCGCTTTACAATTTGTCGATAGCTCACTACAAGTTTAATCCTAATTAGAGAACTGAAATACAGAGAGGATAGCTAATACGATATCATAGTAAAAACCAACCTGAAACTGATGGTTTAAGATGTTTTCGACTAACCCACCTTGTATCTGAAGGCATACAATACATCAGTCAACCATATAATCCGATTACAAAGGTATTTTGGTTACAGATGACCGACCAGTGTCGTAGAGTATATGATTGAAATATTTATTTGAACTAAATGAATATATTTTTTAAATTGTATTTTTGTTTTAATAAAACTTCTTTATTTTATTCAAAAATAAAAAGTTTCTTGTCATTTGTAAAAGATACATTTATTTTATTAAGGGAAAAGGCGCCAAATGTCGCCTGGTAAAATTTTTAATGTGTTTTAAATGTATCCATTATTTTCGAATCCGGAGAAAACTAATAAATATTTTTGCAAAATTTAAACGCACAATAAAAGATTACATTATTACCGAGGGAAGAAAGTTCCTGAAACCTACAATGTTTATTTTGATATGTTATGTAACAGGGGTGAAAATAAAAGGGAAAATATAGTATAACTTTTAATTGAAAATATTGCATACAAAAGAAGCTTTTTATTTATTCTATTTTCTATTCGCTTAGCTAGGGCATATTTTGACAGACTCATTGTCGGAAACCTACAACACAACAATTCCTACTTCTCAGTATTAATAGCTCAAGTATACTACTATTGCAGACTTCTTTCTTTGAAAAAAAAAAAAAGAAGAATTATTCTAAATAGTGGAAGTATACTAAACCCATCAAATTTTCCCTGTATATTTAATATTTGAATTGTTACAATTTAAAATATTGTAGTAAATATTTGTATTATTCACGTTGTTTATTTGATTTAATATAGTTTTATTGTTTTATTATCTTTGTTTAATTCTTTTGTTAGTTCTATTTAGTTAATTAGTTAGTTATATTTTAAATTTTATTATTATGGATATTAAAAAGTTTTCCATTTGTTCCATCAGCTAATGCGTTGGTAAGTTTTTCTTAATACCTACATATGATAAAATGTTTTTTAAAAGTTAATATTTTTAGATTAGTTGTTTCTAATTTAATATAAACTTGTTTATACTTACATGGATGTTTTTGTTGTTTGTTTGAGTTTATATGACTGCAGACTGCGGCCAGGACACTGAATTCATTTACCATATGTGGAAGATTTGAACATCCTCAAATGCTAATGAGCAAAAATTACTATTGAACCACGAATTTGCCTAGTCAAATTACTAATATTTGCTTTTAGCATATGGAAGTACACTTATTTTGTAAGATAATAAAACAACAGTTTATGTTAACGCTATCCAATGAACTGTTAATCTTTAATCATTGATTCCATCCTAGTCACAACATAAGGAACTTGCTGTGTCTTATTTAACCTCACTTTGACTTTTTAGTTTTGTAGAATTTATTCCCACTTTTTTTATTTTGTACAATAAATAATTTTATTATTTGTTATCAATACATTATACGGTGTAAATAAATAAATATTGATTGTCGGCAAAGTTCTATTTTATTTACATTAATATTGACTAAGAGCACGTATGCTTGGTTGTATAGTAATTTCCAGCCACTTCGAGTCTGTCAAAAAGTAACTAACCTCGCAAAAAATTAATTACTAAAATCACTAGACAGTTCGGACTGGGAATAGCGAACCGGGTATAATAAATATTTCATTCTGCCTTTAAATTTTTTAAAAATGCTTTTTAGTTTTCTCAGGATTTGAAAAAAAAAATGGATACATTTAAAACACATTGAACATTTTGACAGGCGACATTTTGCGCCTTTTCCCTTTAATACCTTACGATTACAACTACTATTACTTAACTTATATAATGGCGAATATTTTTTTTTATTGAGTTTAATGCGTCGACAACTAATGGTCATTGGCATGGTACAGTGAATTTTTACAGTCAAGTGTAGTGTGAGTGTGTGTGTGTGTGTGTGTGTGTGTGTGTGTGTGTGTGTGTGTGTGTGTGTGTGTGTAGAGTAATTGTCTTGATACTTAGCAAAGTCGACGTCATTGTCTTTGCCAAGAGACGCTAATTGTATCCGAACGTCTGCGGTCCCTCCGGTGAGTACCGATCGCACAAGGATAGAAAATTATTTTCATTCATTAATTTTTAATAAACGAAAATTTCCACCCAGGTGAGATTCGAACTCACGACCTTTAGGTTCAAAGGTAGGCGTTCTTACCACTAATGGCGATTACAAATCTATTCAAATTTAAAATAAATAGGATCAACTTTGGAATCTGAGTCGTCTTGAAATTTAATAATTAGCGGTTGTGTCTTTACGGTCGCATCAATTATGTTATCAAGATCCCACATTTTTTGTTCTTCTTCTATTACATGTCTTACTGCATATTTCCGGTTTATTCTGTAATATGTTGTAAAGACTCGTATAAAAATTCACGTACAGCTTGTATTTTATATGACGTATTTTTTCTAGCCACATTACTTTTCATTTGTGCCCAAATGAGATCAATTGGATTTATTTCGCAGTGGTAGGGTGGAAGTCTAAGGACCGTGATGTTTCGCTTTTCCGCCATTTTGTCAACTACGTAATTCTTGAACTTAGATTTGTGTTGCCGCGCAATTTTTAAAAGTTCTGCTTTTACCATTTCATCTTCGTAAGGCAGATACTTATTTTACAGCCAGTCAAGAATATGCTGTTTCTTCCACACAGTCGTTGGAAGTATTTCTATTAGTAGTGAATGATGAGGTGCATTATCTAATACTATAATTGAATTTGGTGGTATGTGTTCAATCATTTCCTAAAAATGCTCTTTGAAAATATCAGCTGTCATCTCCTCGTGATAGTATTTTGTGCTTTTGGACTGAAATTCTAACAAACCATGCTTCACAAATCCTTTTTCACTGCCAATGTAAGAAATTATTAATCTACTGCCTTTACCAGAAGGTGGGGAGATACCAGTAGACCAAACTTCCATAAAGGCTTGCCTCGAGCTTAATGTATTTTTATCTGACCAAAATTTTTTTAGAGTATGACCTGAGTTTACCCACGTTTCATCCTGGTAGAAGATTGACCTTCCTTCAGCCCGAAATTTTCGTATGGATCTTAGATCATTTCTTCTCCAACATATTATCTCCTCCCGGTCAATCAAAAGTGATTTTCGGTCTGATTTCTCCCACCGGAAATTTAATTCTTTTAAAACTTGCCACAATTTAGTTCGTCCGATATGAGGCAAATCCGGGTCGTCCATGATATTTCCTTCGAATACCATTTTTGGCAAATTCATCAATTTTAATAGGCTTTTTCCTTCTCTTTAAGTGTTCGTTTGTATTTGGGTTAGCAATACCGTGTTTTTTTTTTGTTTCTGATAGGAACCTATATATAGTTTACTCCCATAAGCCAGTCATGTTGGCACAACTTTCGACTATGTTGCGAACAGTGTTTGTGGGATTCTGAGAGACCAGAGCATCGTGAACATTTAGGACAATAGTCTTCTCTCTCGGTGAATAGACAGACTTACGGACTGTACGTAACAGTACCGGTGTAAAACTTGATGATGTTGATGATGAAGCCATCTCACAAACAATCCAACAAAACGAGCACGAGCGAAAGGTTCGTATATATTCGTAAGTATATGGAATAAAAAATCACTCACGCACTGCATATAATTCGCAAAAGAAATATTCGAGACGCTAGTTACTGCGTAGACGCGGAAACACCGACGAGCGGTAAATTACATGCGATCAAAAACGTACTAAGCAAAAAATTGTTTTCGTTTGTAATAACTTCACCCTTTCAAGTTAAGTTTCGAATATAAACTAAACAGACGAGGCACGTGGCAAAAGCCGGCATCTTTGTACCCATTGTATTATTAAAAATCTGGGAAATTCCATCCCAATTATCTTGCAACGAATAGTAGCTTCGGATAGTACCAGGTTTTCTAGTAAAGTGATTAAACGTGAAGATTAGTATTGAAATATCCAAAGAGATAAGGTATTCTTATTTACAAAATTGTTAATGGTTAAATTCTTATTTTTATTAATATAATATAATAACCAACATTAGCCGTGAAAGTTCTAATTGTTTTTGCTAAATATATTAGTATTAAAACATTATTAATATTAATAAATATTTGGAAAAGAAAATAAATGTAACACGCATTAATTTTATTGAATAAATACCTCAGGAACGCCTATGATGATACAAATTTTACGACGTTTTTATGACTTTTAGGCACATTTCGTGCTCTCAACAATTTGTGAACGGATTATAGTTCTTTAAGTTTTCAAATTTGTATTTATTTTTAATATACATTATTATTTCTGATTTAAAATATCCTGAGTTTTTATAAAGTCTGATGTTTCATTAATATTAAAAAACCCTTTCAAAATATTTCACTTTAAAAGATACCCATTTACAATTTTAATTCAATTGGCAATTCCTTAAGTGGCCAATAACTCTACCCGTTACCCTATGTAAAAATTCATTATAGTGTTGAATAACGCCTTTAATATTTCTCAATATTATAAAAACAAACAATTTTCACGAAGTATAGAAAATTTCCCTGAACTTGAATTAAACGGTCAAACACCAACATTTTATTATGAAGAGTTTAATGACCTAATATGATGAGTAGTATTTATACATCACTGTATTAACTATTACGACAATGACAGAAGTGAACCTACGAGGAAAAAATTACTTTTATTGCAGAGAAGCAGATAGGATAATTTAAAAGACAATGGACAGCTGGAATTTTATCGTTTCACAAAGGTAGTAATTAAATGGAATTTATTAATAACTTCCTACCACTAAACAACGTGTTTGGAAAGCGAGAAAAAACATCATAAACGCATCCTTAAAATTAAGTATTTATTACAACCTTCTTTGTCTACGTGATTTACATTTTGATTACAAATTTTGTTTTATACTTCACAATATCCCTTTTTCTTCGTGAATATATTTATTGCTCAAAGAAGTTAATTATTCATGCAAAACAATTTAAAATTACTGGAAAAACAATACAATTAGAAAGAATATTTACTTAATTAATAGCTTTGGATAACTTGATTCACTTAGCCACGATAATATATTTGACTACTTGAATTTGTTAATGATATATTGTTGACATATTGCATTTCTTAACAAAATAGTACTTCGCCTAGAGGTAAATTAAAAATATATTGTACATATCAGTATCACAAGAATCGGTAAATTGACAAGAAACCATAATTTCATTCGTTACATTCAGGGCCCTAACCAACTTAAATTATTATTATTATCCAGATTTAGCCATACGGCTCACACTCCCTCTAAGGGGAAAATTTACTCATCCCAAATACCTACGGTATCAAAAGGATTGAGCTCTGGTGGGACTCTTTCCGTGTTATCGAGCCCTAGGTGACTTGGTATGTTGGAGTATCTCCCAAAAATTTTCGTACACATCTGGACGTCACGAGGAGTACAGCTTTCTGCATGGCCTTATAAAGATGTTCATTTAGACCCAGCTGTTTCATGTTCGCTAGGAGGTTTTTGGGAATAACACCAGTAGTAGATAGAACAATAGGTACTGTCTGGGTACTTTCCATTCTCCATTGTCTCTTGATTTATATTTCTAGATCTCTATACTTGGCGATCTTTTCGTTGTATTTAACAAGCAAATTGTTAGTGTTAGGTATCGCCACATCAATAAGTGTTGTTTGCCTGGTAATTTTATTCACTAGTATGAGATCCGGTCTATTATGGGCCACTGGTTGGTCTGTGAGCACAGTGCGGTCCCAGTATAGCTTGAAGTTGTCATTTTCAAGCATTCTGTCAGGGACATATTGATAATAAGGAAGATGGACGGTTTGTAGAAGTCCCAGTTTGTCAGTTAGTTCTTGGTGGATAATGTTTTCTACTGAGTCATGGCGTTCTTTATAATCGGTACCGACAAATGCCTGGCAGCCACCGGTAAGATGTTGGATGTTTTCTTGGGCTTGGCATCCATATCGGCATTTGTCATTTTGGACTTGAGGATATTTAACAATATATTTTAGGTAATATTTAGTTGGTTGGTATTATTATTATTCCAGATTTAGCCATACGGCTCACACTTCCTCTAAGGGGAACATCCACTCATCTCAGATACCTAAATGCTAAACTAATAACTTAACATTAACGTAAACCATATTAAAGACTAAATAAATTCGATTTAATACGAAAGTTCGAACTACACTATATTATATCTATTCTATGCTGTGTTTTTGAATTAAGAGGTTTGACCTCTTTAGTATATTGTCTCACCCCATCTGTTAAACTAGACCAGTTTTCTGACCAGTTTTCCAGGACTACGTCCAGAGGACTAGGTTCTAATATTTTTGCTTAATACGTTTCTTTCAAATATTCATTGGATCTGGTTGGAGCCACGCGTTTGATCCCTAGGTAAAAATCGAGACTACTCATTTTTTATTAATCAAGTATTTTGACAGGCGATTTGTTTTATTTTGTATCCAAAGAATCTTGACATCAATTAGAAATTAATTTACATTCATATATAAATAAGCGGAACAAAAACATAAAACATTCCAGAATGATGTATTTAACTAAACCAATGAATTTAAACTTTATTGAACAAAACTGGATGACCTAAATGGCACTTTCTTTTGCCATCAGAAAGTCTTTCAATTACAGGTCGCCAGGCATTGTGGGTAGCTGTAGAAATGTTGGATGGTTTCTGGTTCTCCGCATTTGCATAAGGTGGGCAGGTCACCGAGGTAGTAATTAGGATTTCTTTTGTTATTGTTATGTTTTTTGTTTTAATATTCACGTAGTTAGCGTATACTGAAGTGTACTGTGCATTTCAAAAAGATTTTATGTGTTATTCAAAATTGTTATAGAGTCTGATAAGGTCTGTGTCTTTGTTGTATATTGTAACACTTTTGAGTGTAGTTGAGTGTAGCTTACACTGGCTAGTGTCAAACAAAAATCATAGCTATTTTGATGCAAAATATCCGACTATTTGAAGTAAAATCTTTTAAAATCCACAAGTTCAATTAAGGGATGCTTTAAAGCAGTAGCATAGTACGAGATACAAGAACATTAGGGTCGAGGCAATTTACCTCTTAGCATTTAGCTCTGTAACGATATAATTTGCCTACCACATTGGGTATCACTTATAGGGGGTTGAAAGTGAGGACTGAGCAATTACTGGGCTGGAGATACGGTAAGCAAACAAACCGAAACGTTTGCGAACGACCACTCTTGATTTGGTTGGTGAGCGGGTTCTAAGTAAGTGAATAAAGGTGGGACTGGGAGGAGTAACTACAAAGAAAGAAACCAGGAAATACTTACATAGATCTTCTGGGCAACAAAACTCAAGAAAGTTCCTAAACTATTTAAATTAGGACGACGTTTAAAAAATCCTCCTGCTGAATAGAAAAAAAAGGCTTTTCTTTCCCAAAAAATATTAAAGGGTAAAAATCTACAGTAAATTAAAGGAAATAATTCTACAACTTCTGGTTTAGAGAAAAACATTACATTTGTATAATTACTTCACATCAACAGTTATTACAAATAATATTAATAAAATTTATTAATAAAACTTATAATGGCGCTATTTGTAACTATTTGCAACAAACTCCAGACATTGGAGACACTTATAGGAATTTAAATTATTATTACAAATGAAAATTATCTAAATTTTTCAACGGAGCTTAGTTTAAGGTTAACCTTTAAACCAAGCCATTCAGATTTATGGTTATGTACCAATTGTCAGAAAAATGATAATACTGACTGGCATATGTCGAAATGAAATATCAAACCTTTTCAATCCTCCCTCATCCTCAATTCCTTCTTAAAAGCATGTAGACCTCACAAATAGTTGGAAGAGCCATTCTACAAATCCCTCAAATAGAGTACAGCACAAACAATCAGATATTAACTTAGCAAAAACTGCCAAATAACATTTTGAGCACAAATTCACCTCTCAAATTAAAAAAATTGCAGGCTTTAAAGACTACAATCGAAAGCTATTTCTTACAAAAAAACCTCTTCTGTAACTGCACTTTAGTATATTTTTATGACAAAAACAAATAACGAAAAACAAGAAAACAATAACGAATTTAAACAAAAATCCGGACTTAAACAATAACTGACTGCTTCCGAAGTCCATCGTCGAGTCTACTCTTGAATTTTCGATAACAAAAAACAAATAACGAATAATGATTATTCTTCCTCTTCGCGTGTCATATCAGAACTATCCGACGTTGGCGATCACCATTGCGAAGTATGCTCGCTCTTCTGCAATATAAAATAATTGTCCTGCATTTGGTATCTGAGTCCATTCACGAATGTTTTTTAACCAAGAAACTTGTTTTCTTCCTACACCTCTACAGCCCTCTATTTTGAATAATGATTACGAATTTAAAAAAGAAAAATCTGGACTAAATAATGACAATGACTTTGCGTGGTCCATTGTAGAGCAATCTTATAATCTTTAAAAATCGTTGGACTCCCCGCACAACTTTCTCACCATTCCACCATTCCATCTCATTCATCTAAGTGGATATTTATTTAATGTTAACCGGAATCAACATAAAAAAAGGCTAATAATGTTATTATATACA
This sequence comes from Diabrotica balteata, assembly GCA_918026665.1. NCBI lineage: Eukaryota > Metazoa > Arthropoda > Insecta > Coleoptera > Chrysomelidae > Diabrotica > Diabrotica balteata. The sequence continues at coordinate 49,380,389 of OU898283.1, read as the reverse complement.
AACCAGAAATGTTTATATTCTCAATCTCAGCGACGAAAAACGATTGAAAATATTTTTCGGTGTTTCAACATATAGAGGGTAATTCGAAATGCTACAACTTTTAACCAAACCTTCTTTCTACTTATAATTCTTGATATGTAAAATTTCTAGTAATATTCATGCTTCAAGTATTATAGTAAACTTTATCAAATGAAAAGTACTCACCATCGGTAAATTGAAATTTAATCTGAAAGAAAAAATCCGATTAAAATATATAATTATCTGCAGAAATCAAATTATATTTTTATGGTTAAAAATAAGTTTTAAGGAAGGGTTTGCTAAGACTAAAATCTTAAACCTGAACGAACAGTACAAAAAACATACATATTAGTTGTGATCATTTATATTTATATAAATATTTACTCTTATAAATTAATAATGTTACAATAAATTAAAGAAGTATTCTTAAATAAAGTTATCACAGGCTCCTCAAAAATATTTAAAATTTAATTTTAAACTATTTTACCTCCAGACTGTAAGAATAAACTATGTACAAAGTTAAGATGTTGTTTGGGTATTTGACAATACATAATTATAATATTCGTCTAGTCTTTTGCATACGGAAATCGTCACAATTAAAAATTGGATAATACCTTTTAATTATTATTAAGTATGAGATTCAATGATATTTATTCTTAGCTCAGAACACCCCAGAAAATTGGACCTCTCATTATCTATGTTTGTCTAAATTTGTCAAGGTGCTGTAATCTAGGTTGGAAATACTACATTTTTGTAATACCTAACAAAATTTTGATGGCAAAATTCTCAAAATCGTTTAAAAGTCCATTAGTCTATCGTTCAAAAATCATCTCTCTGGTATATCTCTAATAGTAATCATGATTTTTTCAATTCGGTTATTTTCTGTATACATCTGCTGTCCCATTTTCAGCCCCATATGTCATAACATTTCGCACTAATGTTTTATAAATCTGTGTTTTTGTTTTTATATTTAGGTGTCTATTCCACCATACTGAGTTAAGTTGTCGGATTGCTGTTTTTTTTTGTCCTAACCTTTGCTTAATTTCTGTCTCTATTGTTGCCTTTTTCGTGAATATAGACTCCAAGTATTTGAATGTATTCTTTCCTTTGATTGTTACGTTGTCGTCAATCTGTAGATCTTCTAGGTCTTGTTCAATAAATACTCTATTTTCCAGAGGTTAATATCTAGACCAGCCTTGGTATATTCTGCTTGTAGTCTCTTCATCATGTAACTGAGGTCTTCTTAGTCTTATGCAATCAGTACTGGATCATCTGCAAAGCTTAACGTATGTAAGTATTCGTTTCGAACCGATACTCCCATTCTTTCACATTTTCTTTTGCATATAGTCAAGGCTGTTTCTAAGTATATTTTGAATAGGGTTGGAGATGTAGAACAACCATGCAGGAGCACATTTGTTGTAGTGAAGTCTCCTATTATTCTTGTTCCCATTTTAATGGACACTTTATTTTCTTTGTATAGAGCTTTTGTAGCTTCTATGAGTTCCATGTGTAGTTCTAATCTGTACATTGCCTCCGATAGTTCTAACTTTGGTAGAGAGTCATACGCCTTTCTCAGATCCACAAAAGCCAAATATATACCTCTATTTTTTTTTCAACAGTTGTTCCAGTGTATATATGTGGCCTATGCATGATCTTACTGTTGTGAAGCCTGCCTGATTCTCTCCAATTTTGCCTTTTATCGGTATTTTTCCATATAGTTTTTCTATTGATGATATTACGCTTATTCCTCAGTAGTTTTCGAATCGTTTCCTATCTCCTTTCTTAAATATAGATGTCATATATGCCTCTGTCCGTTCGTTTTAGAGCTGTTTTCCATTTATGGCTTTTAGAAATATCCATATTATCATCTGGTGTAATTTTTTTGAACCGTGCTTTATAAGCTTAAGTGAGATGCCTACAGATCCCAGTGCTTTCTAATTTTGACTGCTTTTATGGCCGTTCTCATTTCTATACCTGTTATTTATGTTTCTTGTTGTGGGGATCTGCTTCGTCTTTGCCTGTTTTCTTTTCCAATGAATTGTGGTCTTTGTTCTGTTAACAGTTGCTTGAAAAAGTCCTTCCAGTTTTTGTCCTATATATTTTCTAACTAAATTTTTTCTTCTGCGTTTTGTTTCAATCCTCTGTGTACTTTCCATGACTCCGAAGTTCCTGTACCTCCTATGTATGTTTTAATATTTAAGCAGGTTCGTTTCCATTCTTTATTCTTTTGTTGTGTTTTTTGTTGTTTCACTTTTCTATCTTTTTCTCTATATTCTTTATAAACTTTATCGTTGTTTGTAGTCAGCCATTTTCTGTATAGTTGCTTTTTCTCTTCAATTATTATTCTTTTTGTGGTTTATTTATTTCATAATAGTGCTGTTTATTTGTTATAAGTTATTTATCTCCAAGGGCTTTAAATGCTGCTTGTTTTATACTCTCCTTTATATGTTCGTATATTTCTTCGATGTTTCCGTATCTGAATTCTATTAATATCTTTGTCATGTTCCCAAACAGTCATTTTCTATTCTTTTTTTTTTATTTTCCGCTTTTTCACTGTACAATGTGTCTAAGATTGCATAATTTCTTGTGCTACCATAGTATCAAAAGTAATAAAAAAATAAAATTAATAAGCAATCTGCTCCCAGCGGACTTACAACCAACCCTGAATATTTGTGGAACCTAGAATAATTGTTATAGTTTAGAATAATCGTCTCGTCAATCGCCTTCAATTATTAGCTACCAATTTATTATAAAGGTATACATAACGAACAAAAGACCTGTTGCAGGTATTTATGACGTTAACGAATATTTGCTCTGAAAACAACATATTTGGTTGATTTTCTTGCATTTTCTGAGAATCTACATGTTGGTTTGTTCACTGTGTTCTTTTTACAGATATGATATTTCAGAAAGTCATAAAAGAATATTCTTGACAACGAAAACAGTATTTTTGCATAGCTAGGAGGAAGGTGTAATAACCTTGTTGTTTGCCTTTCAACTGAAATATTTTTCTAGTAGACTACATTAAATTCTTTTTCCCATTTTTAGACCCCCTTTACTATTGTGGTTTTTAGTACATCACAAAACGGCTCTGTTTCGACAAAACAAGTTTTTCCTGCTTCGTTATTAAGAGGTCAATATCAGTAAAGTTATTTTTGGTGCCCGCATTCGCCTGAGGCACAGTTTTGCAGTTTCAATCTGTTATTGACTTGTTGTAGACTTAAGTGCAGCGAAACTATCCAAGTACATCCGTAGTGGTATTCTAAATTAAAAACGTATCCAAACTGGGCTAAACCCAGTCAGAGAGTAGCATAGTCTAGTGCTGACCAAGGACAACAACAGAGGTAAGAAGACATGGTAGACACGCAGTTAGAGTTTAAGACAATAGCTCCCACTACGGAAAAGACAATAAAAAAAAATATTGAAGACACGTGGGGAAAAATTAAAAATACTGTCTTGGAGGCAGCTAACCAAAGTATACAGGAAGAAAACCGTAAACATAGAAAAGCATGGATGACAAACGAAATAATACAAATTATGGAGAGGAGACAGATGGTAAAAAATAAAAACCTAACAAGATACAAAGAACTCGACAGAGAAATTGAGAAAAAAATAAATGTAGCTAAAGGAGAGTGGATGAAAGAAAAATGTAAAGAGGTAGAAGATTTGCAAATGAAGCATAAAGATAGAGAATTACACAGAAAAGGTAGAAAAGTGGCTGAATATGGAAACCCAAACACATCGATTGTAACAAACAGAAAAAACCAAATGGAATTAGACCCTGCAAAACAGAAAAAAATATCTTAAAGATTTATTTGGCGATCAGAGAACAGAAGAGCCCCCACAAATAGATACAGATGTAAAATTAAACATTTTCACCGAAGAAGTTCTGCAGAGAATAAAAGACGTAAAGAACAAAAAGGCACTCGGCGAAGACCTAATAACAGCCTTAGGCTTTTAACAGTCTGGTCTTAGGATCAGTTCCCTCTATTTCTACCTTCTCTTGTGTTTTTTATTCATCAAAATAAAACGTAATGGCATATCTTGTGTTAGGTAGCCCGTAGTGCGACACTTCGTATTCGAACTTCGGGCCCTTTGACACGGACGCGAAAAACCGACACAGAACGGAAGTAGATCGGGGCGAAGTGAAGTCGCATGAAGTACCTGTCTACACTTTCGTACTCGCTGAACTTCGATCAACTTCGCGAGTAGTATAGTGGCCGCTTAAGGCATTTTATATGTGATCAGCAGTATTACTATTGTGCTTATTTCTATGCTCTATAACTAACAACTATAGTCCAACCACTAACGACCACAGTGATAAGATTTCTCCTTGAGGACAATAGCATATTGATAACTTTACTTTATCTGATATATATTTGATTATTTTATTGATGTTATGTTATTGATATGATAATTTTTCGACTGTTCTAACAACCATTCAAATTTCGTCATTTTGTGTCATGTGTTAACAATTTCACCCAATCATGTCAACATTAGACTGATAATTGCATTCAGTGCTATTTTCAATCCCTATGACAACACGATCGAGTTTGACAACTTCATCCAAATAAATTTCAAAATGTCACGTTTGAATCTAATGTTAACTTAAATTTTAATAATTGTACTTTCTCTAACTGCACTTTTAATAAATAAATATTTCGTTATGTTGAGTTATGATTTTTTTTTTCGAAAAATTATCCGCCGAATATCCCTCGGACATTGAAGAATGCCTCATAATTTCATGACAAATTTCTCAAGCTCGTTGCTTGGTAACAGCACTCAGCCTTCGGCTTCGGAACGAGCTTTCGATTGTCATGCAATTATCTCGGCTGTTATCAATGTCCTAGGGATATTACTACTGATAATTAACTGCTTTATGTGACTGCGTATTTGACCATGTTATTTGATTATTTTCGGATATATTTGGTACATTATTAATATGTTTGACCACTTTATTTTATTTCTTTAGATGATACTTATGTTATTTTGTATATATTCTATTATATTTATATATATATATATATATATATATATATATATATATATATATATATATTTATATTTATATATTACATATAAAAGCAGTAGCGCCCTGTTTCTTTTCGTTGTTATATATCTACTCTTTCTTGTGTTTCTAACCTCTAAGAACGACGCCGCCCATATTCTGGCAGTACTGAGCAACGGTTCCTTTGAGCCTTTTGTCTACCGGATCTAAAACAGCGGCGGTCGGCCAGGTGAAGTAGGTGAAGGTGAGGTTCCCCAAAAAAATATAATTAAATTGAGACAAATAAATAAAAAATAAAAGCAGCATTATTATATCTAAATTCTGCAATTAATTATATATTCTCTTTTAATTAATCTAACAATTAAAAAAAATAACTAGCTTTATTAGCGGTAGGTACTTGACGATCAAGTCCTGACCTGTGTCACTAGCTGTCTACGATTCAGGAATATCAGGAAGGTGAATATCATATTTGAAATGCGGAATTAATCTGCACAAGCGTTCACGGTTGCCATGGCAACGTGACGTCAGCCTGTCGTTAATGAGTGATAGCTGAGAAAACTGGGCAGTGCAGATCAATTGCAAAATAAACTATCCGTCTTCACCCACTAGTTTAATGTGTATTAAGTATTTATATTTTTCGGAAGTTTCTCTCAACGATAATATTTTGAAATTTAGTCTATTATATACATATTTTTTATATAGTATAGTTTATGTAGTGTATTTATTAGTTTAGTTTAGTCACAGTATTAAGTTTATTTGTTTAGTACACTTTATTATAAGCCTATCGACTTAATCTTGTTTTGCAACAGAGCTTTAAAAAAATATCAAAATGTCGAATTTTTTTTGCAACTATTACCGGAATCCCATCGTTTTTTCATAGATTATCAAAACGATCCTACGTTCTTGCATCTACATCGGCTAGACGTATGCCAACAATTATGGAAAAAAGATCGTCTAATTCAAAATTAATCGTTGTAATTATTGAAGACTGGGAAAAATTTAAAGGGGGTTTTGATGATATAATGAATTCTGAAGAGTCAGACCGCAAATCAGTTCAGGTGGCTAAGGGGTTTTTAAGAGATTTAAATGATTTTGAGCTCACATTTTTAGCAACAGTTTTTAGCGACATTTTTCATTTAACAGATATTTTATATGATGTTCTTCAAAAAAAGTCAGTAGATATTATTTTTGTTTAAACCAGATAAGGAGATCTCGTCAATTAATAAGTGATAAAAGAAATAAAAATTTTTTAAATTCTATTGTTATATTTTTATTAATTCTGATTTATAGTTCTTAATTTAATTTACTAAAGGTTTAATATTTATAGCACTCACGAATTTATCAAAGTCTTTATTACTACTAATTTATTTTACACTTAATAATAACAAATAATTTATTTACGTGCGATATAATTTACCGCGAGACCCGACTTCTTGTTGACTGACTTCCCAATAAAATCCATGTTATTTAGATATAATACTGCCAGACCAGAAACATCTGGCTATAAGTCGGTGACTCATTCAGCTGGTCTAGAAAAGTCGATCACATTTTGGTAAATTCAGACGGTCGTCGCCGACGTCATTCTTAGTACCTGGACTGGTTAATCGACCCTTTTGTAGAATTCGGTAGTATTTGACCTAGAACATTCGTGAATGAGTAAATATATTTACAGTTTTTATACGTCATAATATTTATTATTGTAACACTATTTTTGAAAAAGCAAGCACAATGACGGTCATTAATACTTCCAAACGGTTTAGGTGTGATGATGGTATAAGCAATAATGCAATTACTACTCAATACAGAGCATTATTTTTTGAAATATATGATTTTATTTTAATGGAAATTTGCAGATACAACAAAATTTGAGTCATACAGTTTGACCTTCCCTTCAGACGCTTTTCAAAATGTATTTGAGCTTTATGGCACACAATTTACTAAACATCAAAGACTTAAAAGTGAGCTCTGCCTTTTTTATGCCGACGAAAATTACAAAAATGTGAATTTGCAAGAATTGGTTATAAAGTTACAACCAATTAAAGACATTGTTGCAGAAGCCTATAATTTGTTTTGTTTAATTCTGACCATTCCACCGACAAGCGTTTCCGGAGAAAAAAGTTTTTCGTGTTTATAAAGGTTAAAAATTTTTACAAGAAACACTATTTCACAAGATACTATCCAGTTTGACTGTTATCGCACTTTATAAAGAACTGTTGAATGAACTTATGCAGAAACATCTTTCCTACGATATCATTGATAGATTTGCCTCCTTAAAAGACTGAAGGATCGACTTGATTTATAAAAACTAGATAAGTCAGTTCTATTAGTATATCTAATACTGATTTTTTTTTGTTTAAGTATCTCTTCACCCTCGGTTCTAGTATCATCACCATCATCATTCCGCAACCTCTTGCATTCAATTTTGGATATAGGTATCCTACATATTCTTCCATTCCAAAAAACCCTCAATGAAATGTTAAAGGTTCAGAATTAAAATATTCCAAGCAAGCAGAACGAATCGTATCTAGTATAAGTGCCCTAAAAAACTGTTTTCAAGTTATTAGAGCCCTAAACTCTACATTTTTTAACGAATTTTTAATGAGATTTGGGCGCGACGTAGGCACCAAAACTCTTTTTTGCTCCAGCAAGGTTTCCTCGTCCTTACCACTCTTTTAGGCCACGAGCCGCCGCTGATCTAAAATTAATTTTTCATAATCCAGATCACCTTAGTACAGCATCAATAAAGTTATTACTTTGCTTGAACAATATCTTTTTTCATCGGAATGCATTGGTTTTTCCATACACGAAATATTTATTTCCTTATTGCTTTGAGAATTGCCTAAGTACTATTACTTAAAAGGCCAAAGTCGAACTTTAAAGGATGACTTTTTAAGGGTGGTCATTTCTTAAAAATTATTCAGCTTAGTGGCACAGGTTTACATATATTAAATACTGAGGTATTTCACGATTAACGCGTCATTACTAGGTAAAATAATTCTAGTTTTTTCCATATGATATATTTTTAACAAGTCTGTCTCATTGATTATTCTATTAAAGTATTTTCGATATGATTTCGAAGTTATTCATTTTCAAATGGATTAATCGATTTAGAGAAAAAACTAATTATTTATTGTGTTACGCATAAATTATCATGTTTTTACTTAATGGCCAATAAAAAATAAATCTAGAACTAGATGCTATTTATAGGCAGATACAATAACTCGTTTTTTTGTTTAGGTAGCCGGATATTTCGTTTGAATAATGTGAGAAAAGTTACTAAATGGAAATACATTAAAACAATATTTGTTAGCAAATAATTCAACGCTTTAGGTGATTTGCATAATATTTACATATTATGATATATGGAAACATAAAATTTGGTTACTGTTCTAGATAATGTTAATACAATATTGTAAAATTTATAAAATATTGATAAAATATGAATTGTAATTATGATTTATTAAAAGTTTTATCTTAATCCGAAGAGTATGTTGAAATATTTGACAAAATATCTTGAATATGCCATGTAGAAGTCAAAAGTCCAATATTCTGCAATCAGACCTTCGGTAAAATCTAACCAACTGAAAGTTAAATACTGAAAAGTGTCACCTCGGGGTAAATGGAAAGGGTCTCAATCACTTTCTGTACCACCGTGTGCTCTGTAGAGGGCTTCGGAAATGTCGACGAAAGCCCCTCTACTTGAATCCATTTGCGGGGTATGGATTCGTAAAATGTTTTCTTCTGATGAGCTCGTCTTGAAAAAGACGAGCTATTTCTTACATGACTTATAAGTCGAAATAAACATCAGGATGCAGTCTATGGTGGCTTGCCTTGACAAAGGCAAGATATTTCTTACATGAACAAAGGAGGTAGTCGAAATAAAAACACCAAATATTGTTGAAATAAAATACTCAGCCACAGAGTATAGGAAAGCTAAAAACAAGAAAAGCAGCGCCCCGAGAGCACTAAGCTCTCGGAGAGCCCGTGAAGGACTGACTTGATTGAGCAAGCAAGCAAGTAATTTGATTGAACCCAGCCTATGAGACATGTTCACCCAGGTAGTACGATCGGGTGTAACAATTCATTGGAGCAAGGTGTTTTAATTCGTGTTTAAAAACAGGAATCACCCCACCGTGCTCCAATGCTCTAGACCATCCCTTTCCCCCCTATAGCAATCTGATTCGCTATAGAGGCACAACAATCAGCCAAGTGCTCTTCATGTGGAGGTCCTGGGTAATTGAACCCCAACATGGTTTCCTAACCGTATGTGAAAACTCAGGACAGCGCATCTCCGCTTTATTCCTGTTTATCTTAATGTAGCTTATCCGCGAACTAAAATTGCTTACTTGGGCCTCAAGTCTCCGCTCTGAGTCCCGGCTCAGCTCGGCGACTTGGTGCTCAAGGGGGTTGGGCCCTACGTGCCCGGGTTTTGGGGTTTTTGTTAGTTTTTTTGGTGGCCGAAGCCGGTTTTTGTTAGTGTTTTTTAATTTTTTTGGTGGCCGAGGCCGTTTTTTGTGTTTTTTATGATTTTTTTTGTAGGTTGCCTGTGAAAAGAAAAGTCATAATTAGTACATAGTCTACACTATAATAAAGAAAATATTTAAATATTATACATTACCACAATGTAGACTGCATCCTAGTGTGAGCAACAGGGCCCACTGTGAATGAGGCGATTAGCGATATTCTGGGTGATTTGAGCTACGAACTGTCTTCTTTATGTGTGTGTGTTTTGATTAGATTTTCTTCTCACTCTGGGCTTTTTGTAATATTTTGTCCCTATTGGGGGGTTTTTTATTTTTCCCTCTGGTTTTGCGTTAGTCTAATATTTGTTGTTTTGGTCTTTTGTGCTTCCATCTGTGGAAAGCGTCATACCTCATTATCTCTCGTAGGATGTGACTAGGGTGGTTCTCTAGTTCTGCGAATTTTATCCTAGCTTTTTCTTTCATTGTATCAGTCACTCTGATTTGCTGTAACTCTCTGAACAGGAATCTTTCAGCTACGTATCTTGGTACGTTTACCGCTTCTCTTAGGCTTTTGTTGTGTTGTGCCTGTATTTTCTTTTTCGTTGTGTTGCATATATGTCCCCATGCAAGTGATGCGTATGTCAGTATAGGAAGGACTATACTGTTTATTAGTCTTATTTTGGTTTTTATGCGTAATTTGCTTTTCCTTCCCGCTAGGCCTCTTATTGCGGCCCTTGCCATGTTGGCTTTTTGTACTGTGGCTTCTACGTGTTTATTGAAGGTTAGTCCTTTGTCCATTATTACTCCGAGGTATTTCGCTTCGCTTTTCCACTCAATGGGATTTTCTTGCACTGTGACCTGTTCTTCTGGTTGTTCTCGCCTCTTTTGGAAGAGTACAGCTTGTGTCTTGTCTGAGTTGATTTTAATTTTCCACTTTAGACTCCATTCTTCAATGTCGTCTAACGCTGTCTGTAGATTGGTGACTGCTATGTCTACATTTCGGTGTTTGGCCGCTATCGCTGTGTCGTCAGCATAGAGACTTAATAATGTACCTGGTGTTCTAGGTATATCTGCTGTGTATATCGTGTACAGCAGAGGTGACAGTACCGCTCCCTGTGGTACTCCAGCTTCCGGGTTCCCGAGTTTGGATAGGACTTGTCCTATCCGGACTCTGAAACTGCGGTTGCTCAAGTAAGAAGAGATCAGCCTTGTCATTGCTCCGCTGTACCCGTAGTCTCTCATTTTGTATAGTAGTCCCTTATGCCAGACTCTGTCGAAAGCTTTACTTACGTCCAGGAATGCAGCTCCTGTATATTGTCTGTCGTTAAATACTGCTGCTATGTACTCTGTTAGTCTGAGTACTTGTAGCTCGCTAGAGTGTTCTGATCTGAAGCCAAATTGGGCTTCTGGTATGATGTTTAGTCTGTCTGTTTCAGCTTGGAGTCTGCTGAGTATCACTCTTTCTACTATTTTGCTGATTGCTGGTAGTAAGCTTATCGGCCTGTAGTTTTGTGGGAATGTGCTGTCTTTTCCGGGCTTCGGTAACATTATGACATGGGCCTCTTTCCATCTATTTGGGAATTTTTTGAACCTTAGCATTGCGTTGATGATGTTTGTTAGATAAACAATGGCTTTTGCTGGTAGATATTTTAGAGCTCTGTTCGTAATTTGGTCTGGACCGGGAGCCTTTTTTGGTGAGCTGTTCTTGATTAGCTCATTTGTCTCCTCCGGTGTTGTTGGAGGGATAATTTCGTTTGGGTTTTCCGGTCTTTCTCTTTGTCTTTCGACTTCTTCTATGAAGTCGATGTCTTCGTCTGGGTGGTAATTTAATGTACACTCTCTCTCGAGAGTACTCCTCATTACCTCTGCTTTTTCCTCTGTGCTATATACTATACCATTTTCTCCGTGTAGTGGGGGAATTGGTTTTCTGTCACTTCGTAGGATTTTTTGCAGTTTCCAAATATTTTGCATATTTGGACTTTGTTCTTCCATGTCCCTTATGTGGTTTTCCCAGCTTTCACTACGGTGTTGTTGTAGTGCTGTTTTGACCTCTCTGTTTAATCGATTTGCTCTGTTTTTGTCTGCTTGGTTTCTTGTTCTTCTTGCTGTCTGTTTAGCTCTGTTTTTTTCCCTTATCAAGTCTTTTATTACTTGAGGTATATCCTTGAATCTTCCCGTTTGCATTACTACTTCCTGTTCAGTAGTGCTATTCCTGATTGCTTGTTGGATGATGTTTTCCAACTCTAGGACCTTATCTTCTATTTCTCGTGGATTGTTTATCACTGGGACAATGTTTATTCCGGTGCTCACGAGTGACTTGATTGACCTGAAAATCGCCTATTTTTATACTTTATGAAGTAGCGATTAGGGATTTCCAGGTCAGGGAGGAGCCAACGGGAAAAATAAGGGGCGGGGCGATGCGTCTCGAACGTGAACTAGTCGCGTCCGAGAACAAAAGGCACCCTTCTTATTTTACTATCTGTGTAATCTTAAAATAATTTACAGGTAAGGATGTAATTTAACTGACCAACCTTAGCGACGCGCGACCCATCAATATAGAAAAATACTGTTTAAAAATGATTCATAGCACAGTTTTTATGACACAGCTAATAATCACCAACTTAATATTATAAACCAGTGACCAATAATTTCAAAATTATGTGAAATTTTCCCGTCTCAAATTTTGTAGTAATTTTATACACGGTGTTAAATAATAAACTATTATAATTAAGAAATACTTGGTCGTCAACCAGAGAAATCCATGTTCTTTAAAACTCCACAGGTCAACAATTACGATCGCTACGTGGAATGCGAGAAGAATATGCGAAGGGGGCAAGACACACAATACCATTAAGGAAATGGATAGACTTGCTATCGATATAATGGGTGTAAGTGAAATGCGCTTGACTGGATCTAGGTAGGGCACAGTACATGACCACCAGATTTATTACTCCGGAAATAGCGAAGACCTACATATTAACGGAGTTAATATCATATTGAATAAGAACAACTCTAAATACGTCACAAACTTCGTCCCAATCTCAAAGAGAATACTCATTATTCAGTTTAACTCCTTCCCTGTTAAGACCAACATAATCCAGGTATATGCACCTGGAAACTTTCTATTCGGAACTAAGGAGTGTTCTGAAAAAACTTCACAAAAACGAAATAAAAATGCTTATAGGAGACTTAAATGCCAAAGTGGGAAAGGTTAGATGTGGAGAAATCGTAGAACTCTTTGGACTGGGGAAACGAAACGAACGCGGAGATGGCCTGATCACCTTCGCAGTGGAAGAACAACTGGTAATCACCAATACTTTTTTTAAACTACCAGGAGATTATATACGTGGAGATCACCTCAAGACACCTCAGATCACATCATCAAAAACCAAATTGATTACATTATGGTGAATAAAAGATTCAGAAACTCAATAATATCAGCCAAAACATATCCTGGTGCTGATTTCGGGTCGGACCATAATTCACCGGTTTTTAACATCAGACTAAAGCTGAAGAAGATAGAGAGTGCAGAAGCAAGAAAATACGATTTAGGACTATTTAAAAATGTAGACAGCAGGAACCAGATACAAACCTATATAGAAAAAGAATTAAAAACACAGACAAAGCTAATGAACCAAAGGTAGCGAAATGGCAAAACTACAACAAATTAACCAGACAATCCTAGATAAACATCTTCGCCCAACAACGAAAAAAGAAAGAGTGGATTGCTAATAAAATCCTAAATATAATGGAGAATAGAAGAAGAGCTAAAAACAGAGACATGTGGGAGTATAAGCGAATTGACAAAGAAATAAAAAAAAACTATTAGAGAAACCAAAAACAAGTGGTTTGAAATCGTTGCAGAGAAATGGAATCATTGGGAAGTAGACACGACTCGTTTAATCTCCACGAGAAGGTTAACGAGGCAGCAGGAATGTACAAACCCAAAAGATCAGGATATATGACTGATGATCATGGCTACCCGGTAGTATATATTGAACACACAAAGAATGTATGGAAGATATACGTTGAGAAGACATTTGATGACGACAGAGACAACAACCCGATAATTATGGAATACGACATAGGACCACCATTCACTCAAGTCGAAGTCAAAGCCGCAATTATAGCAACCAAAGAAGGTAAAGCACCAGGGTCCGACAACTTTCATTCAGAATTTCTAAAAATTATGGGAGACGAAGGAGTAAAATGGCTTACGACAACGTTCAATAAAATCTATAGCTCCGGAAAAATCCCAGAGAGCTGGTTACAATCTACATTAATTGCTATTCATTAAAAACCTTATGCAAAAAAATGCAAAGAGCATCGTATTATCAGTCTAATAAGCCACATGCTTAAGACCTTTTTAAAGATAATACAGAGAAAAATTTAATAGAAATGCAAGTGGCAGATCTCACGAACGCAGTTTAAATTCAGGGATACGTTAGGTACAAGAGATGCCTTGTTCACGGTTTATGCATTTATGCGGTTTATGTTTACATACGTTGTGCACTTGGCGTTATGCGCAGGGAGTTTACGCATCATGTGTAGAATGGAGATAGGTTGACAGTATCGTCGCATCTGTGATGCAATCGCAATTTACAGTTTGTGTAGACATAAAGTCATTACAAGAATCTAGATAAAAAAATTAAGATAATGAGCAAGTGGAAAAAATAAAATACATAGGAGTCTGGATTACGGAAGATCTGAATCCGAAATCAGAAATTCTCTCAAGAATAGAGCAACCAAGAGCAGTACTTTTGAAGATAAGGAAATTTCTGACCAGAGACTCAATCTGCAAATTCGATACCGGATGGTAAAATATTAAATCCACTTTATTCTTCTTTATGGCATCGAAGTCTGGACTATTAATGTTGACTTAATGAGAAAACTGTAAGCTTTTAATATGTAGCTGTTTAGGAGAATTTTGAAGATACCATGGACCAATCATATTACGAACGAGATAGTGTTGCACAGAATGGGAAAAAATAGAGAACTTTTGACTACCATTAAAAGGCGAAAGACATATTTGGGGCACATACTTAGAAATGATAAGTACGACTTGTTGCAGCTGATTATGAAGGGTAAAATCGAACGAAAAAGGGGTCCTGGTAGACGACAAATATCCTTCGATTTCTGAACCTGACAATCTTAGAGAAGAACTTGGTCATCTGCAAAAAACCCTTGTCGCCAATGGTTACTCCAAGTCCACAATTCAAAATATTACACACCGACATCTACATCCCCCTTTACACCCTAGGACGACAAATTCAGAATCTTCGGGTAATACTCCTGTGGCTTTTCTTCCGTATATTCGAAGTGTCACTGATAGGATTGGCAAAATTCTTCGCAAAGAAGGTATCAGGACTACTTTTCGACCACCCAAGAAAATCTCACAATATCTACCCTCTCCTAAGGACCCATTACCGCCCCTATCTTCCTGTGGTGTCTATTCTATTCCTTGTTCATGTGGACATGTGTATATTGGCGAAACTGGTCGTTCCGTCAAAACTCGGATTCAAGAGCATCAAAGATGCATTCGATCAGGTCTTTTCTCCCATTCTGCAGTTGCAGAACACTGCCAAAAAACCGGTAATTCCATATTGTTCGAAAAAACCCATATTATTTCTAAGAGCCCCTTCTTTTATTCCAGGAAAATCCGCGAATCTCTAGAGATCCGAAAAAATCCACATAATATCAATCGAGAGGAAGGATACTACTTGTCTCCCATCTGATTGGCCAGCGCGCGCTTCTTGACGTTCGCGCCACGGAGTGTGCCGATACGTCCCAACACGACAGGTCACCGCGACTATAAATAGAGCGGTAGCGCAGTAATCGTCGGATTCACTCCCCGCCTCTCGACGCGTTAGTGTTCTGAGCTGTTGCGTTGCCTCTGGTTGCGTTGAGTAACTGAGTTACCGTTGCTAAATACCCATCTTCCTGTCTTCTTTTTTTTTTCTTTTTCTTTGTTCTCCTGAAGAAGCTACATACAATTGTAGCGAAACGTCGAGATGAACCCACTTTTGGGTCACTCACAAATGACACGGTCCAAACCCGGAAGACGAATAAACTATAATTCTGACTCTGGCCGTGGAAGCCTACGATTTCATTTGACAAATATCCTGGCTGAAAAACATTCGCGACTGGACCGGGTTAAACACACAGACCCTCTTAAGATAAGCAGAAGAGAGAGACGAATTTGTTATGGTTATAGCAAACCTTTATTTAGTGGAGACGGCACTAAAAGAATTAGTCATAAAAAGCTAAGTGCAATATCTCATAAAGTAAAGTCGTTTTACACTGTCGTATTTCGGATTAACGCCCGAAAAATAATATATGACCCTATTTACAGCCACTCTGTTATGCTTTCCCTTTTCTACCTACTTTGCGGTACCGAACCTCCTACTGGTCGGCTGTAGTACTTGGTAAATCAGCGCTACCAAAACACTTTCTTTATAAATCGTAAAAAAACGCAAATTGAATGCTTTGTAAATTGAAAAATCTTTTATAATTTTATTTCAAATAAAATTGTCTCGAGGAGTGCATCCATTCCTCGCGGTCATATAACTGGATAATTTTAGTTGGTATATTTGCAAAAATAGTAAACAGTCTGCGGAGTCGAGGCTCTCCATTCACCGGACTCATCGGCCAATGACAGACGCGCCCTGTCACCGAGGCCCCGTCCCCTCATGTATATATTCAGAGAGCTCCAAAAAATCTCGCTAGTATTCAACGATCGTCGGTTTTCAATAGTGACAATGGATAACCTACAGGAAAACGATAGAACGCCTAAATATAAGTTTTTATCTCCGAGTGAGCGTCAAATTGTGTTGAAAGTGGAAAATTATTTTACTTTAGAAAAAATCAACATGGGACCAATTACATCAGTACTGGCACTTCAAAAAAGGACAAGTGCAGCTTGTGAAATTTCAGAACGGACCTTGCAAAGAGTTCACAAAATGAGTAGGAATTAAGTAAGAAAAACAAAAGGATTCGTTTGCATCCGAAAAGCCTCGACTTGCCACAAGGTATTAAAATCTTAATCAGAAATATCATTTATGATATGTACAAAGCAAAAGAACATGTTACAAGAAAGACACTTTCTTGTAACATGTTTGACCAGTTTATCAAAAGTATTAAAAGCTATGGGTTTAAGATACAAAAGTGTTGTGCGAGCTGTCCAATGTTGTTGGAAAAAAGTGGAAATTTATAAGAAACTATTTAAAAAACAAGAATTACGAATTTGTCAGACAATTTGTGTTTCTTGACGAAACATGGATTTTTGTGAAAGGAAATACTACCAAATCATCCTGGCAAGATGATTCTATCAAATGCTATTCGAGTAATAGTGCAAGTAATGGCAAAAGATATATTATATTGCATGCAGGAAATATGGAAGGTTTTATACACAATGCGTGTCTTATATTTTCTTCGACAAACAAAAATGGAGATTACCACGGAAATATGGACGCCGATATTTTTGAACATTGGTTTAAGGCAAAATTAATAAAAAATCTGGAAAATCCGTCATTAATAGTCTTAGACAATGCTTCGTATCACACCAGAGAGGAGAAAAAGTTTCCCACAAGCAGCTGGGAAAAAAAGACCTAAGAAAGTGGCTGTCGGAGAAAAATATAGAACACGCACATCTAGTTTTAAAAGCTGAATTGTTAAATAAGTGCAAAGAACACATTACTGAGAAGAAAATTGTCGTTGACCAAATGGCACTAAAATATGGTCATGAGGTCCTAAGACTACCACCCTATCACTGACAGTACAATCCAATTGAATTGTTGTGGGGCATCACTAAAAACTACTATGATAAACATGCATGTAAGACCACCGACGAAGCCAGCGTTTTACAACTCTGGCAAGAAGCACTAAACCAAGTCAATGAGGAACAATGGCGGAAATGATCATACTGAAAACAAAATTAGAGTCGTATATGAAATAGAACAAGTTATTGATGAAGTAAGACCTTTAATTATTCGTACAGATGAAAATTCAGATGAATCGGATAGAGAGTCAGATAGTGATGATACCTGTCCATAGATTAAGACGTAGATAGAATAATTAACACAAAAGGGTACGAACCACCAAAAAAAATAAAACAAAAACCGCATGCAGGAGAGAGCCAGAGGCACGCCGCACGACGCTCTTGAATGCAAGCACCAAAAAAATTTGATTAGCAAGTAAGGTAGATTAAGGACATGACTGGACGAATGACTGGGTATTAGACGACGGATGAAAGGATTCGATGCTTGCTCGCTCTCAACTGCACTTGGTACAGAAAAGGGAAAGCAAGTATCGGCATACACAACTATCATTAGATTGCCAAACAATTGCTTTGACCGGTAGTGATAAAGCCAAATGGACTAACCTACCACTTAAATGTAAATACACGGAAATCATTCATTGCCTGACGGGGAATACCGCGAAATAATCGAGACCTGGCCCCAAAGACCAGGGGGCGGAGTAAAGCCGGGGCTGGTTGTACCGCAGGAGGACAACATGGCGACATATGACTCCACGTTGAAGTTGCTAGTCCTGAGACGGTATGTCTTCGAGGACTGTATGAGTGCAACTGAATGGCAACGACATTTGATGACAATATTGTTAAGTTATGAAGGAAATAATCACAGAGCAGTCAATGTAGCTGTATGTTTCTACTTCCATCAAAGTTGTAGTTTTTAATTTATGAAATTGAGATGATATAAGGGGGCAAAATTTTTATGGTTGTAGTTAGGCAACCAACTATGCATGTATGTAGTAATGAAATATAAAAAAATTTTTAATTATATGGCCCTTTATGTTACTTAAACATTTGGTACCCAGAAAATATAAACTAGACACATGTGGAAGGTTGAATTTTAGAAAATATTGATGTTAATGGTTGGATCTAAATATATTTATTTAAAATTGGAGGTGTTCTTGTTTGAATAAAATAAAACTGTTTTAGTAAATGTTCACATGTTATTTAACTTTCAACTCAAATATAGAGGTCCTGTATGTCAGAAGCAACATTTGGTACCTAGCAAATGTGAAAATTTATTTTGAGTAATAAGTTCATGAACATAAATGTCTGACAAGGTAGTAACAGACTAAAAGGTGTGGAAGTTTTATTGTATTAACTATTATATGTAATGAACGAAAGATTTTATTTTGATGGTTGGAACATGATTATGTAAAAAAAAATTACATTATGGTATTTAATTATTATAAAACATAATACAAAGTTATTTTATTAAAAAAATCCCTAATGTGGTATTATCAAATTAAGAAAACCGCACATTTTTAATTTGAGAACCGCTGACTACCTGGGGCAAATCTGAACAGACACTTTTGTTACTTATGCAAAAGGCTAAAACGATCCTACTTTAGCTTGTTAGATAATGAAAAATCATTTTTTCTAGATCATCAAATTACATAAGAATTAGTTATAATTATTTAAACAGTTTTTTGGAGGATATAATGGATTTGATAATCAAGTTTTTTATTTTCTCCCGATCATTCTGTCATAGTTATGGACAATGTCAGTTACCATTTAAGATTAAAGGAACCATTAATCATCATCAATTAGACAATCGCGTCCACTACTGGACATAGTCCTCCCTTAGTTCTTTTCTAATGTTCTCTAGATTAATCCATTTGTAACCAGTTTCCCGCTCTTCTTTTCACGTCGTCGATCCATCTAATCGGTGTTAGTCCTCAGCTCCTCTTATAGAGTCTGAGTCTTTATTCCATAATTCGTTTTGGATACCAGCCATCTTGTATTCTAGCTAAGTGCCCTAGAATAAAAGTTCTAGTTCGACTTAAGCGTCATAATTCGTTCGATGACTACTTGAACTCCTGATTTGCCTGATTTGTTGGTTTGTTGTGTGGTCTGGAAAGCTCACGTTCAGTACTGCACATTCTATGGCTCATTGTGTAACGCGTTTATTCGCGGATTTTTGATCCATAAGTTTGTACGGACAAAATACATTGGCTATAAACCTTTTGCTTTAGGTACATGGGAGTGTAAAAAAAATATAGCCGAAACTTTACAGAGTAATAATCCCAAACCTCTAAGTATCGACGATCACAATAAATTAATAACAGACTCGGTTAGAAATGCACAACTCAAATTTTGCAAAAAAAAATGACACCAAAAGTAAAAAGATTAGCAAAAATACAAAAGCTCTCATGGAAATACGACGAAACCTAAGCGAGAACGAAAAGGGAAACAAAGAAGAATATAGAAAACTAAATAAAAGAATTTCAGCGGAAATTAGAAAAGATGTAAGAAGATATTAATACTAATGTAATTACTCAAACAGTAGAAGAGAACAAAGGTTTAAAGATAATGAAAAGAAAACTCACACAAAGTAAAAAAGAAATACACAAGCTGAGAGATAAAGACGGAAAGGCAACAACAGATAAACAAAACATTCTGAAAATAACCAGAGAGTTTTATAAAGACCTCTATACCAGCCAAATACCACAAGACAATTTCCCGACACGAGTAAAGACTCTCATAAATCAGGGATCGGAAATACTTTTACCCATTACTGTGTCAGAAATAAGAGCAGCTTTAAAGGAAATGAAGAACCATCGATTGCCTGGTGATGATGGACTCATTATCGAGGCAATAAAAGCAGGAGGAGAAATTTTATTAAAATCAGTAAGCGAACTGTTTAATAAATCCTTACATGCGCGTACGATTCCAAAAGACTGGAACAATGCAGTAATAGTCTTGTTACACAAAAAAGGCGATATTACTAAATTAGAAAATTATAGACCCATCAGCATCTTGACACATATGTACAAACTCTTTATGAAAATCTTAACAAAGAGGCTAACACCTAAACTTGATTTCTATCAGCCCAAAGAACAGGCAGGCTTCAGAGCAGGATATGGCACAAATGACCATTTGCATACCATAAAGATCTTAATAGAAAAGTGAATCGAGTATAACATACCACTGGTTCTTGCATTTGTCGATTACGAGAAGGCTTTTGATTCTGTAGAGTTTGAAACAATACTGGAAGGCCTAAATCAAAGCCGAATAGATTACAGGTACACGACACTAATCAAAAACATCTACGAGAACGCTACATCACGTATACGACTACACGAAGACACAGAAAAATTCAGCTTAGGTCGAGGAGTTAGACAAGGAGACAATATTTCACCAAAATTGTTCACGGCAGCTCTAGAGTCAATATTTAAGAGCACTCAATGGCAAGATATGGGCATCAATATAGATGGAGAAAGATTAAATCACCTAAAATTTGCAGATGATATTGTATTAATCGCAAATAATTTACAAGATACAGTTTCTATGATGCATTAGCTTAAAAGTCTGTCTGAAAGAGCAGGATTAAAGATAAACTTTGAGAAAACTAAACTTATAACAAATCTCGTAATGAGGGGAAATATAACTATTGACAATAATACCATACAACAAACAGACACTTACAAATATCTGGGACACGAAATCAAAATAAGCAGAGACAATCAAATACATGAAATACAGAGGCGAATAGAGCTTAGGCTGCATTTGGCAAATTAAGCCATATTCTAAAAAGTTCAATTCCCATGTGTCTCAAGCGAAAGGTTTATAACCAATGTGTTTTACCTGTACAAACTTATGGAGCAGAGACTTTAACACTCACGCAAAAATCTGCGAATAAACTCAGAGTTACACAACGAGCCATGGAACGTGCAATGCTGAACGTGAGCCTTCGAGACCACATAACAAACCAACAAATTAGGCAAAGATCAGTAATTCAAGACGTCATCGAAAGGACCACGTCGCTTAAGTGGAACTGGGCAGGGCACTTAGCCAGAGCACAAGATGGACGGTGGACAAGACGTATTATGTAATGGAGGCCCAGAAACTATAAAAGAAGCCGAGGACGACCACCGACTAGATGGACCGATGATATAAAACGTGTAGCGGGAAACTGGCTACAAGCGGCCCAGTGTAGAGAACACTGGAAAGAACTGAGGGAGGCCTATGTCCAGCAGTGGACGCATTTGGCTGATTGATGACATAGGAATTGCACTTTTTAGATTTTGTTCTGAAGCTATTTTATTGTGGCATTTTAAATTAATTACCATTTAACTGGTAATAAGCCACAATTAAAGATAAAAATGCGTATTTTTATCTTTAATTGTGGCTTATTCCCAGTTAAATAGTAATTATTTTAGATTATGGTTTATTTTGCCAAATACTGCCCATGCCAGGCCTATTCGCCTCTATATTATTTCGGGTCTTTGATTGTCTCTGCTCATTTTGATCTCGTGTCCCAGATATTTGTAAATGTGTTTGTTGTACGGAACCAGTACCTAACAGTAACTGGAAAAAGAAAGAGCTCTCAGATTTAGTTAATAAACTAAATAGACTAAAATATACTAAAGCTTTAACATTTATGTAAATTAGATTTATTAAAATTTAAGAAGTATGCTGTTAATAAAATAGCAAAAAGGGTTATGGTGATACGAGAACCACCGTATTATTTCAAACTTAATCACATTGAACTAATCTTGGCTCAAATAAGTATATTACGAACAGCTTTTAAAAAGCCTAATTAAGGGAGAGTTAAAAGAAAAGCATGCGCTCAGCGATCGCCCTTATGGCTTTAGGGCTATAAGTTTCACCATAAATGCGGACACAGAAGTGACCCCTTTAGTCACACAAAGAGATGACTCTCATCCTGTTAATCATGTGAAAAATGATGCCCAGACTAAGAAAATTGAGCATTAGTGAGAACCTGGTCAACGTGGTTGACAGTTACTTTACTGGCAGGTTTATAAGATGAAAAGATACCAGCATCAGGTTGTCGCAGGGTGTTTGGCAGAGTTCAGTACTGGGTTCCACCTTATAGAATGTCTTGTACAATGTTCATAATTGTGATCTTAATTTTGGGTAAGTAAATATTAAGTTGAAAATTGGAGGCCGAGATTAGACAAAAGAAGTAGAGGAAGACCCCCTACACGATGGACTGGCGATCTCAAGAACATGTCAGGAAATTGGATGAAAAGTGCTCAAGACAGAGCACAAAAATGAGGAAGACCTATATTCAGCAGTGGACGCAAAGGGCTGGGTGATGATGATGATAAGGCTATAAGGTGTAAAGCTTCATAACAGGGTAGGAATTGTTTTGGGAGAAATAGATGAGCTAATTATATTTTCTTCGTAAAATTATGAATATTGCGATGATAATGATAATGCTTTCAGTCCAAAGAAAACTGCATATTTATTTAGTTATGTATTAAATTAATGTGCGTACTGACATTTTTGTATCTTGTATAGTATTCGAAGTTGCTTACGTCTTTGTTTTACGTTATTTCCAGATTCTATGAAAAACTATTATTGGAGAGATTAGAATCAATAGAAGCTACTTTCTTATGTAAATTTGGATTTATGGAAAATCATCCATCTATAAGCAAATACCTAGAATCTCATAATTGAAATCCCAAAAATCCCAGGATAATTGAAAAGGCCTTAAAATAATTAAAAATTTGCACCATCGTATTCCTATGAAGCTTTTAAAAAAGTTTAGCATCTCAGCCTAAATTATAAATTACATGTATCACTATCACCCAGTATTTAGAATTAGTATAGTTCTGTTTTTCAAAAAGATATTTTAATTCGTAACCAAGGGAATACTTATTCTGGCCTAAGATAAATTAAGACATGGGTACAAAAATCCCAGGATAATTGAAAAGGCCTTAAAATAATAAAAAATTTGCACCATCGTATTCCTATGAAGCTTTTAAAAAAGTTTAGCATCACAGCCTAAATTATCAATTACATGTATCACTATCACCCAGTATTTAGAATTAGTATAGTTCTGTTTTTCAAAAAGATATTTTAATTCGTAACCAAGGGAATACTTATTCTGGCCTAAGATAAATTAAGACATGGGTACTTTAAGGTACTGTACTTATGTCCAATACTTTACTTCCTGTACAGTAGTGATATTCCTAGTATTAAGCACGATTGCACTGCAACCCTTTACTGGTGTTATTCTGACTGGAAAACCCATGAACACCTGTAGGCTAGATTAACACACATGGACCAAAAGACGGCGTATTAAGTTGAACAAAGCTTTGCATAAGAGCTTTACTAACAAAAAAAAAGAAGCTCACATAAAAATTAATAACGCTTCGATTTCGTATAACAATGAAGCAAATTATCTTGAGAATAAAACTCGTGGCTGGTCTTGGCTGGAATACCAATTTAAAATACAACGAAAATACAGTGCACTGCATAAGAGGACTACCAAATATATGGTCATCCTCTGTATGAAATTGACTGGTTTGTTTATTCTGAAAATCTACTTATAATAATCTTATTTATGAAAGAACAACACATCTGACTCGTGGAATCTTTTCTTGGATTTAATCCTCTAAAATCCCTCTCATATTGACGCCGAACAAAACGTGACTGATGATCATGTGACGGAAGGAAACAATTCAGCCCTGAGAGTTTCTGAAAAGGCTTCACTTTCAGCGCGTAGTTTTCAAACAGATCAAGTGACGGCTACGTGGGTAATAGAGCATCGTGGATGTTGTGGAAGTTCAGAATTGTGATCTTAATTTTGGGTAAGTAAACAATAAGTTGAATATTTTTTTGGATCCTTTTACAGTTTATGAATACTGAATTGGAGCAATTATTTTTAAAAGTACACGATTTGGAAATACCTAATAGCACAGTTTTTATTGAATATTACAACGGTCTTTATATTAGACTGTTTTAATCAGAAAAAAGTAAATATCGATACTTTCTTTCTCAGTTTTCTAAAAACATTTATAAAAATATTACGACCACCCGACAAACTTCGAGTAAAATACAATATAAAATGTTATTGAGTAAGTCTTAAGGGTTTAACTCTGAATATACGCCTTAGTGGTGAATAACATGAGTTTACTTTAAGATACTACTTTTTAGTACAATTTACTTTACATTTGTTATGTAAAATGTCTTTTATTAATTTAGATAAAAAATATTAGTGCAATCTCTTCTCTGTTTTGAAATTCTCTTAAATATCGCACTTATCAACAATGTATTGCTTATTTTTGTATAAACAGTGTTTCTATCGTTCTATTCTCAAACGAAGTCTAATTTGTGTATACCTTTTCACAATTTTTATTTCATTTTATTGACCACATTAATCATTAGTGGTTATTGACGTAGAAACAGTAGGTTAATGACAAATATTTAACATAAATATTTAAATATGTTTATAAAAAGCATGTTTAAAAAGTTTATCAATTTTCACAATTTTTAAAGTAAAGTGCAAGTCTAGTCGTAAATCACGTAGTAGTTTACTATCTTTTCTTTCGACTTCAAACAGGGGGCAGTTTATAATAATGTATCTCTAGCTCTCACTCGCATGTTCTTTTCTTAGAAGGTGTGCATATGTTGGTTTTCTCAGTCTATGTAGAATCTTCTCTTGAAAAATCGGTGCCTCCTGTTAAGTTCACTTGGTACTGCTGTAGATAGCTCGAAGTTTAGTTGTTGTAATTTGTTGAGAGCTTGTAATTTTTATCTCCCTAATCATTATTTTCTTACTTAATTTCTAATATGGGATTTTAAGTCAGGGTATGCTACTTTTAATTTCTCATTGCCATAAAACAAGCAATTTAATTTTGCTGCTTTATATGTTTTTTTGCTTTCTCAAAATCCCTATGTATACTCCGACAAAGTTTTGTTTGGGAATATGACTCATAACTCGATGGTGCGCAGTGGTTCTTGTTTACTAGCGTTACCATAGAAACGGCCAGTTTGCAGTTTGCCAGTGTCGTAGTTGCGTATCGCAGAGAGTGTTTGACTTGTTGATTTGATCGTGTTAGATATTTTATTATTTTATTTTATATTAGTGCTTAGTACAATATAGGTAGTAGTAATTAGTGAACTATTAAGTTATTTCGTGTTTAGTTTAGCTTATTTATAGTGTGTTAAGTTTAGTTATTAATAATAGTTATAATATGGCTGCTAAAAAGATAGGAACGAGAGGGCAAGCAAAGGCAATAATTTATAATGTTACTACATTTAAGGAACAAGAGGCAGCACATATCGAAGCAACCTAAAACTTGTTAATACCTTTAAGGAAATTGACGTAAGTATTGTCAATGATATTTTATTTTCTTATGTGTGTGTATGTGTGTGTGTAAAAAATATGACACGGAAAGAAGTCCATTAGCCACATAATGTTTTATTTATGTTTAAAAATATTTTGTTTGTTCTTGTTTGTTACTTTTTTTAGATCTTTTTAGATTTTTTGTTATATTTATAAGTCATTGAAGTTATACTAATTTATATTTCTATTTTCACATCTTTAAATGTAAAGTGGGGTGTATCTGTAAATATGTATTTTGCTAGTTTTCAACAATATTCTCCCATTGCTGTTACCATTTCAGTCTTTTTCAGTAGAGTATCAGCTTTTTCATTCCCTGGTATACCTACATGGTGTTTAACCCAAATAAATATTTTATTTAAGTTTACAATCATGTTTATTAAAAAACATAACATATGACACTTCATTCCTTCAAATTTGGTATTTTTTATAGAGTCTAATGCAAATTTAGAATATGTTAATATTATTCCTTCGAGTATGTTATTGGATGTTAACCAGGTAATACCCTTTATATTTGCAACAAGCTCGGCAGTATAAATGCTACAAACAGGTGGTAATTTATATTTAAATGATTGGTTTGTATTTTGTATAAATACACCACAACCAACACCTTGTGATTACCTATTTACGATGTTTCATCAGATACTTTCTACTATTTACTTGAAACAGAAAATAACCGATCTCAATATAGATTGTTAGTAAATATGATTAATATGTATTTTGTTTGTGAATATTTTCATCTAGTAACATTTAACATTGGTAATTATAGGGATAGGATTCTAGCAGCTAGAGGTATAAGTAAAAACACCTTATCCAAAATAAGAAAAGAAGGTAGAGAAGTTAATAAAAATGGAGCGACTATTTCATATTTTACAAGTCGAAAAAGAAAACGTTCTCGTGATAAAAAAACTCAATTGGACCAAGGAGAAGCGGAAATCATCAAAAATGTTATATGACTTTTACGATAACGATATGAACCATCTTAATTTTATGAAGTGGGTCAGAAGTCGGCTTATACCTAACTTACCTAAAAATTCGATATTGGTGGTTGATAACGCTTCCTACCATAATGTACTAATCGAAAAAAATGTGACGTCTGCTAGCCGTACGGATATTATGGTAAAATGGTTACAAGAAAAAGTATTCAATGGGCTTTGGTAAAAAATAGAGTGGCCACTCATAATACAACATTTAATATAAATGATGTTGAAAATATAACAAGAGCAAAATTTTCAGAAGTGTTGATAGAAGAGTGGGCTAATATAATAATATGTAAACACGTAAAAGAATATGAAAACACTCAAATCGCAAAAGAACATTTATTATACTCTACGCTGGACCACTTAAAATTTTTTATTAATACTGGTTCATCCGAAAAAAGCTTTTCTGATGATAAAGATAGTAATTAAAATTTCGGAATAGACGTGTTTTGTGTGATATTCCTTTGTCATGTAACAAAATATAAAAGTCTTTCAAATCCATATTTTTTATAAAATAAATACATTATTTAATTTGTTAAAATAAATTACTTATTTTTTTTGAGTTGTTGAAACCCTTTTTTCCTTCCTGGCAATGTTAATAAATTGTAAGTATTGAGGAATTTCACTTTAATTGAATATACTTATAAAAATTTATTTTAAAGCTACCGGTTTCCGTCCGCCACTGGTAGAAACGGTCCGCCTTTCTGCGCGAAACATGACGTCACATTCCCAAACTTAAGTTTGTCGGAGTCTAAGACGGTATTAAAATGAACTCAAGGCCTTTCGAAATAATTTGTATTCCATATAAACGTTACTTCGTCCAACAAAGAATGGGTAAAGAGTGAACAAGTCATAACCATAAAACGTCGCAAACTGAAATACCTGGGTTATATAATGCGTAATAAACAAAGACACGATCTACTTCGCACCATACTTTAGGGAGAAGTGTATGGAAACAAAGGTCCAGGAAGAAAAAGAATAAGCGATATTGGATCGCTTGTATGACACTTAAAGGGTCTGTAAATATCCGCTGCCTTCGCAGTACCTTGGATTTTTATATTTTGAAGTACCTGAACTCTGAAAATGACAACGATGCATACAATTCACAAGAGAATATTGAGCATGCTAACGGTAGCTGAAATTGGTAAGTTTCCACATTGGTAATGACGGCTGCATCAACTGCTCTCAAATCAGGGTGTTAAGAGACATCTGTGTAGACAGAAAAATAATTATGGTATGTCTCCTTAATCTTGAAAAATATTTAATTTTTTGATTTTGTTAGCAAAAACATATTTTAAAAAGTTGGTTAAAAATGTATTATATCTGGAGGACTTTATGGCACATGAGGGGAAGATGTTAATGGTTCTTCTTGTAGAGGTACTTATCTTCTAGTGATGTTTTCGACCACAAGGACTCATCTTAATATATTCCTATTACCTCAAAATAGATAATTTTTCGTTAAACCAGTCCATTTTCTAAGATTGGCCAGAAAAGATATACGTCTACTTCTTGCTCTCAATATTACTTTGTTGAATCAACTTTAGAAGTTGGAAGTCGGTAGGTATTTATTATTACGCATAATGTAGCTAAAGTAAACCATTTTTCTGTTCTTTGCAATGTTAATTTTTTTCTTAGTTTTTTCTTCGCCACTGGAGAATACTTATAGTTATTGTGTGGTGTATATTACCAAATTTCAAATAACTCAAACAGTTTTTTGGCATTTTTTATAATACTGCACTTTTATAATTCGTAGAGGTGAACACTGAAAAACTAACATATAAAAATTCTTGTGCGTATAGTAATACTTTAGAATAAGTTGCAAAACAATCTTCATAAGACCGTTAAAAAAACTTCTGCCTTTTTCTAACGGTATATCATTTATTGTAATTTGGGCGTTTATGTTTGTTTATTACTAATCCTCATTATTATTGTCTTTTTCAAATTTAATTTTAAGCCGTATTGATAACATGTTTATACAACATTATATCATCCTTTGGAGGTCTGCGCAATATTTGCCAGCAATACGGTCTCGTCTAGTTAGTCATTTATTGTAATATTATCTGCTGATGCGTTGAAGGCTTCTGTAAAGATGGTTTTAGTATATGATAAATAGTTCTGCTGACAGTATGCAACCCTGTCAAACTTCTTTTCTGACTGTGAATATCTCGGACAGTTTATTTTCGAATCGCACTGTTGATTTTTATCGGTTTATATAAGTTTAAAATTAGTCTCATATTTTTATACTATAACAATTTTTAATTGAAGGTAATTAATTGACAATATCATACTTAACGAAGCCCTTAGCGATAACTTTTCAAATAAATCATATTCTACTTGTCAATTTTCCAGAGGCGTACCAAAAAAAAATTAATGATTTATTTAAACACATAAGGTGAAATAAGGTAAAATTTTATTGTTATTATAGATTACCTAATACAGCACTTTAAAAAACAGAAAACTTTGCAAAATACTTATTTTTTCATTAGACTAAACAATCTGAAATTTTATCATACGATCTCGTCATTACACATCATTCTCTATTTATAGAATTGCATATAAATTAAAATAAAGTAAGCTAAACTATTATCATGTGCATGTGTGTATATAGTAGTGCATTTGTTTATTTTACTAAATTCTCGAAATATGAAATAAAGATTGCACTAACTACTAAAGAGTTAATAGCTTTGTTAGAAGAAGACTCAGATTGTGAAAACGCTAACTCACTTATTGTGGTTTATTTACCGCCGAAATGAGACGAATTTTCTAATGTAGAAGACATTGATGATATTATTATTTGTCAAGAATCAATAAAATCGGATATTGCAGGTACATATTATGAAATACAAGTGATTGGTAATTCTAACGATTCTGATTATGATATTCCTCTGAACCACAGATAAAACGTCAAAAAAAAACCAGGCAAAAATAGTAAAAATCCAAATTTGTCTCAAGTCGGGTAACTACAGATACGTCTTCGTGCTTAATAGTAATTCAACATCAGTCTGATTAATATTTAGACAAAATAAAAGCCAAGTCATCATCTGGTTCACACTCTGCTTCAAGTTGATATACATTGGTCAAAGGATGAGGATAAGAAAATGCTTATTATAAAAGAAAGCATGAGCCGACATAGATTTATATTTATAATTGATAATAATGAAGAAACCGCCACATCAGTATCAAACTTAGTACATGAACGTCAATCTAAATTTGCTTTACCAGATGAACCAGATTCGACAATATTGGCCACATTACAAAAGGACACCATAGTGCAAAAATGTAGGATGTGCAAAAGTCATACTATTTATTTATGTAAAAGGTGTACAATGTATCTACACCCTGAATGTTTCGAAAATTTTTAACTTAAATGTTAAAACATGTTCTTTTAATAAAAATTGTATTGTTTTCCTTGAAAATAAAGAAAAAAAATCTTTTCGGTTGTAAATTATTCTTAATTTATGTGTTTTTAAACTAATGAAATAAGTTAACTGTCAAATTTTCAAATTTTTTTTTTTTGTATATTGAGCGGCCGTTAACGGACTAATACTATATAAAGAATAAACTTACCTCAAATTTACTTTAGGTATCCCAAAACTAATTTAAAGTTAATAATAAAGTCTATTTAATAAATAATATACTCCCAAAAAATAGAACACAGTACACCTATGCACATATAGAATGTGAAACTAAAATATCATATTTCTCTCATTTCCATTCTTTCTAAGAACGTAAATACCAGAATATATAGACCAGAATATTGATAAGTTTACCGATGTTTCAAAATATTCAATGAACATGTTGAACTATAAGCTCGTGAATCGAACCAATTTGTATTGTAACGTAAATACAATCAGATATGCAGACGATACAGTTATTTTAAGTGATGACATGAATGGATTACAATGCCTTTTAAATGCCATTGATAAAGTGGAAAGAGAGTTTGGCCTAAACATAACCTGTTCAAAAACAAAACACATGGTGTTTAGCCATTTAGCACATCAAAATGCACGATTATATGTTGATGGTCATATAATTCAAAGAGTGTCCAGTTTTAAATATCTTGGTTGCCATATTACTGAACAACTAGATCCAGATCAAGAGATAAAATGTAGAATCGAGATAGCCCGCACGACATTTTTAAAAATGAGGTCATTCTTCTGTAATGATAACTTGCAACTTCAACTTCGAAAGCGCATGGTTAAATGCTACATTTGGTCAGTCCTCTTATACGGTGTCGAAGCATGGACATTAAAAATATCCACCATTAATCGTCTGGAGGCCTTTGAAATGTAGCTGCACAGACGTATACTAAAAATTACATGGACGGATATGCTGACAAATGTGGCAGTCCTTGAGAGAGCAAATGCTGCTCGCAAGCTGCTTGATAACATCAAATGTAGAAAGATGGCCTATTTTGGACACGTAGTAAGGGGAGACCGATATAATATTCTTCAACTTATGATGGGTAAAATCGAAGGACGCAGAGGAATTGGTAGAAAGCAGGCCTCTTGGTTGAAGAATATCAGGGAGTGGACAGGAATAAAGAAAGCTGAGCAACTATTTAGAATAGCTCGAGACAGAGACAGTTTCGCCATGTTAATCGCCAACGTCAAGGGGACTTGATAGGGCACATTAAGAAGAAGACGGCGATAAATTTTATGGGTCTATCTTACTTTTCACTTATTTACATGGGCGAAGCATACACAAAAAAAATTACCCCGGTAATAATTGACTGCTAACATTTTACATGGTTGTCGTTAGCGTTTAGTTCAATTTGTAGATTAGTCACCTTTAATTGAAAATTGTTCGACTATAGGATATCGATTATTTTTCCATTTGGTACTTTGTCAAGTGATGAAAAATGCATACACATCGCAGTTGATATCCCTAGCTCTCTTTATTAACTTGCAAACTAAAAAGTGCATTCCTCTTCAGCATTCTTCCCTAATTTGTGCGACTGCGAGAGACTAGATAGAAGAAGACAAACAATATATGGGACCTGTAGACCAAGTCAAGAGGTGTAAAAGAATATAAAGGGTAAGCACAAACCTAAAGGCAGCAGTGTCACGGTAGAATTCGTTCAGACGGCTTCCAACGAAAAAAAAAAATTGCTACTCAATAGATTCTACAAATGCTTACTGATATAGGGAAACATTTGAAATCATTCTTGTAATTACTTAATTTGGTCCAATATCAACAAAAATATTTTTTTATACTAATTTGTCATCAGTAATGAATTGCTGTACCATCGCGCGACCGTAATGAGTCCGAAAACTGGACTTTTAACTGTTTTTTGAACTATTTATTACCAGACTACCTTTATTATATGTTCGGTACTAAAACGTAACAAACAGAACTCGTATTGTACTTATCGCAAAAGGAAATTTAGAACAATAACCGGAATTTAAAACCATTTCTCTCAAAGTTAATCGGTTGTTAATGACAACTTAGAAATTGTGTTTAAACAATGGAAATCTAGGTAAGCAATGATAATAATACGATGTTTGTATCGTTTGGTGCAATTACACACCGTGAAGTTTGACTTTTATGCTAGTATTAAATGTGTTAATTATTATATTATTGTTAATGTTACATACATATATACATGATACACAATATTATACATCTTATAAATAATAAATATATCGAGCCATTGACAAACATTATAATTTGAGTAGACTATAACATTGAAGTATTTTGTCTCATTACTTTAGCCACCTGCAGAAAATAACACGTCAATGTAAAATAACAAATTGAAATTTCGTACGTAAGGTACAGTAAGGATGACAAATATTTAAAGACATATAGGAGTTATTATAAGACATATTATATAGACAATATTATATAGACTGAGAGAGTTCTCTCCCAGTCCCCATTCTTCTCAACACCTCGTTGTTGGTCACGTGCTCTGTTTAAGAGATCTTCAGCATCCTTGTTCAGCATCCAATATGGAATAAATAAATGTTTTTACAAATTGGTATCGGATATCCAACGAAAAGTTAGAGTTGATTAGGAATTTTTTCATTCTTTGAAAAGCGGACCTAACATTCTCTATTCAAGCACGTATTTCAAATTCAATGATAATAATAAAATATATTACAATAATAAAATTTAAAATACTAATTTACAAAAGGAATTCAAAAGTACTTTTGTACTGTTTGTTTTATTAAATGAAGAATTTGACAGAAAACCAGTTGAGCTAACGAAGGCACTAACAGCAATGATCACCAAGATTACAAATAAGAAAGTTGCTTTAACGCTTTAAAACGAAAGGAAGGGAAAGCAATTGGACCAGATGATATCCATGGGAAAGTGTGGATAGCTTTAAGAGGGGCCGAAATAAACTGACTAACAGGTAAAACAAAAATATACAACAATGCACAAACTACAGGACCATAACACTCTTAGTCGCACCGTGATAATATGAAAATGAGTAATTAAGAAAAAAATAGAGAAGTTAAAATATCCGAAAACCAGTTTAGATCTATCATAGCAGATCAAGAACAGATGCAATTTTCAATATAATAATATGTTCGTTTGTTGTAGTTATTTATCTTGAGAAAGCATATGATAGAGTATAGGAACATCTATGAGTAAGTAACAACTAGTGTTAAAAAAGGTGTTGGAGAAACGGATAAATTTCATGCGAAAAAAGGATTGCATTCGGGGCCAATGAATAGTCCTTATTTTTTCTCATTAGTTTTAGGTTTGGATCATTTAACATAGAAATGAACTTTGTTTCGGTCGCAAACGATGCTTTTTGGTACTACCACGGTAGGCTCTAAACCGAAGTATTTTGTAACTGATGCTCTTCTGGCAAATGCATAAGCTCTTTTAAGCCGTATAGTTTGTGTGAACTTAAACCCATACTAAGATAGAAACTTACAGAGTGAAACTATTATGTTCTGACGGTGACACTGTTATGTTCTGCTAATTTATTGAGTTTCTCTCGGCATTTCCACACTAACGTATAGTCCATCTTAGGTCTTATGAGTGCTCTAATGGCTACTGGGCTAACTGCATATATTGATCTGCTTCGGTTTGAAAGCCCTCATGTTGTACGTGTGGTTGGAATATTGACTGTGAAACCTATGGTCTCATTCATCGAATCATATTTGACTTTAATTCTTAGGAAAAAAAAATTAAAATCAAATTTATTAATATTATTAATATTTTAAAAACAATATAAATAAATTGGTAAACTTACAAATTACATACAGTGTGGAAACCACTTATGGAATAAAATTGTTTGTGTCCTTATTTTAGAAAATAATAAAAAACCTTGAGATACCTTAACTTTTAAATTTAAATGTGAGCTTTTTAAACATAAATTTGAATGTACAGGGTGATCCACACAAGTATGGCATAGTCCAGAATCTGTATGTTAAATGAAACACCCTGTATATTTTTATGTTTTTAAAAGCTCCTTAACAACTTGATCTCAATGAAGTATATCATGTAGGGTCTATTATGAATTATACAAGGTAAAATTTTAAAATTAAGTATAATTTTCTTCTAGACAATTAGTTCATAGAATACCCGAGGTAATGAATTGGATTACATTAAAATAAATGCTTAAAATGTTCTCCACCTTGTTGTTGGCAATAACACAGTCTCCTATAAAACTCGTCCCGAACTTTGTTTAAAGTTTGAGGTGAAATATTCTGTATTTCTGTAGTTATCATTTCTTTAAAGTCTTTAATGTTGGTTGGTTGTGTTGCATATACTTTGTTCTTGAGATAACCCACCAGAAAAAAATCCAAAGGCGTAAGATCTGCCGACCTAGCTGGCCACTCAATAGTACCCCTTCGTACCCCTTCGTTAAAGCATAATGCGGCGTTGCACCGTCCTGCTGGAACCAGACAGTTTAATGGGGTAGAGTCCGATCTATTGGATTGGGATATAAGTTAGCCAACTGAGGCAAAACATCGTCTCTTAGCATGCTTAAATATTTTTCCGCTGTCAAATTACCATCTACAAATATAGGACCAATAATATGATCTCCTATAATACCTGTCCAAACATTCAACTTTTGGTGATACTGAGTGTGTGTCTCACGCATCCAATGAGGATTCTCCGCTGACCAATATCTACAGTTTTGTCGGTTTACCTCTCCGTTCAATGTAAATGTTGATTCATCAGAAAAAAGAATTGTGCCAAGAGCTATTTCATTTGTGTTAATTTTATCCACCATTCTTTCGCAGAAATCCATTCTACGATCTGGATCGTCTTCTGTTAGCTCCTGCACAAAAGTCAATTTATATGGATGAAGTTTTTCTTGACGAAGACACCTTAGGACAGTTGTGTGACTCACATTATTTTGAAGGGCAATTTGACGTGAACTTGACGTTGGATTCTCTGCGACACTTAACAAAATATCCACTTTCACCTCATCTTCAATGAAGTTCGGTTTTCTTTTTAACGGTTTGACATGTCCAAGTTCTCTGAATTGTGCATAAATTTTAGACACAGTACCTTGTGAAATATTAGGTAACTGAGAATACATCTGATTAACTAATTTTGCTACTTCAACTTGACTTCTGCAATTCTCCCTGTAACCGATCATCATTAAAATCTCAATTCGGTAGGTCTCAGTTAAATATTTCATTTTTATTTCTGCAAGAAATTAGCTTTTAATTAGGAATTTATTGTTTTAGTGTAAAATGTCAACACACCAACAAGGGAATGATAACAAACCGCATTATTTGCCGATTTAGTTTAATTAGCAGACTATCTAGACAGTTTTTACCTATTCATGACAAAAAATGATAACACGGTTACTAAACAGAAATTTTCCCCAATATACTAAGACTTAGAGTAGAAGTATATTGTCTGTATTTAGCTAATTTAAAATAATACCATAATACGTGATACATTATTAATTTCAAAATTTCACCTTGTATTATTCATTATAGACCCTACATGATATAGTTTGTTGAAATCAGGTTGTTGAGAATCTTTTAAAAATATAAAAATATACAAGGTGTTTCATTAAAAATAGGGATTATGGACTATGCCAGACTTGCGTGGATCACTCTGTACATTTAAACTTGTGTCTAAAAAGCGCACATTTAAATTTAAAAGTTAACGTGTACCAGAGTTTTTTATTATTTTCTTTAATAAGGACACAAACAATTTTATTCCATAAGTGGTTTCCACACTGTATATATTTCTTATCGTATATAATTTTCTAATATCCAGTTCCGTATCCAGTGGGTATTTCCTTCCTGTTTTATCCAGATTCGAATTCAGTGATTCTATTTTTTGAATATTTATTTATTATTTTTTATTTATTTATGTATTTTTTATTTATCTTGTTTATTTATTGTTTTAATCTTTTTTTTTATCTCTATACTATTTAATAATTCTTTTTTAGAACCATTTTTTTATATTCTGTTTTATTAGCTTGTGTTTCGTTTTTCATTTATTTATTTTAATCATTTTTATTTTTATTCATTTATGTGCAAGTTTGGTATAACTTTTTCTTTATAAACTATTGCTTCAACTTCTTCTTAAAGTGCGTATGTGTTGATATAACAACTTATAAATTTCTAAACTGGTCGAAATTATAAACCCATAAAAGTTTATTGGTTTTACTAAAAATATATTTTTTATAATTGGGTTCTATAAAAATATTGATATTTATTCAATTTTTTATACAATGTAATGTCATATGTTCTAGTGTGCCATATTTACCAAGTTCAAAGTTTGGAGAATTTACAATTTTTAATTAAAATAAGTATAAAAGTGCTAGTAATTGATGAAATCTAATTCTACAGATAATTCTGATTACATATTTGTTGCAATAAAATTAGAGAACCATGGATTAGTAAGAATTATCACCTAAATGTTTTTATAAAAAAGTACTTTGGACCAATGGCCATATTTATTTATCCATTCCCACTGCATTATATTTATTAAAATCATATAAAGGTGTTTCGAAATTATCAAATATTATACAAAATTATTGAAGTCCAATGATTCCTTGGCTAGTATGTCTACTTTATCAATATGGATGAGCTTAAACCCTAACAAACTTAACCATTGTCTTTCCTCGTACAAATAGATGGAGAGTAATCAAGATATGCAAGGCCGAACAAACTCAGTGGAAAACAGTTATTGGTGAAGATGTTTTGGGTGTACAATACAATATCAAATAAGAACAGACATAAGCAAATAAACAACGACGTTAGTATAACCTTGTACCATCCGATATGTACGGCACTGCAAAAAAATGAATCTAAAGAACGATTCGAAACTATGTGTATGAATTCCGTACTGTATGAAATTACCGAAAATGGGTCTAAATTTTCCGAAACTCAAATATTGTCCCTACTTACTGATAAAAATTGACGCCAGAGTTTTCAAAGTTGTTATTACATTATGGTAGTATTAATTTATATGTGATTCATGCTGGGTCAAATGACCCCTTAAAATTGTACCATGGGCTTGTAGACTATACTAAGCAGCGCAAATTTTCATCGACAGCGAATTTGATAAAGAGCGAATAGTTGGCCTGAGAGACTTTTCGGGAGATTGCGAATAGGGTTTACAGAAGTTTAGATTTTATCTTGACATGATATCGGGCATGACGTCAAGAAGGCAGAACACAAAGATCTAGGGCACGGCGCCGAGGAACAATATCATTGCGGAAGGTTGATGACTCTAAGAGATCGCTTCTTTACTACCAGGTATATTAAAAATCAATTGTTTGCAGAATATGTAACAATGTATCATTGAATCCTGTTGTGGTCATTTTTAATTTCAACCACAATGGGTGCTACTTCTTAGCCATGAACATCGACGTAATCGTCTTGAATGTTGCCGAGCACGATTGACTTGGAATGAAATAGAGTTGTTGTTAGTAATAAATCTCAATTTTGTTTAGTGATGGGTCAGGGATGTGGTAAAAGACGAAATCCACAGTTTTTTGTTAAACGTGCACGTGCACCGCAATGTTGCAGTTTTTTTAACAGGATAACGCAAGGCCGCATATTACAAGAGTCACCATGGACTTATTTAAATAGGCTAGAGTCAATCTGTCCTCTGAATACCCCAGATTTATCTTTAAGTGACCACGTGCGGGACATGATTGGTAGGAAACTTCTTAATTTAGAGCACCTTCTCAAACTTTGGAAGCATTTCGTGAGGAGTTAGTTAGAGCATGCAACGAGATAACCCATAATAATATTGCCCACCTAATCAAAAGCTAACCCAGACGCATCTAGGAGTGTGTTGCCAACTGAGATACACAACACACTATTAGTTGATTTCCCCCTATATGTTGTTTCAACCTTATGCAATTTTGAATATTTGTTTATTTGCTGCACTGCATAATTATATTTGTATTTGTAATTCCCACTTAGTATATATCACGCCCAATATTTGTCTCGTTTATATGCATTTCTAATATTTGCCGGAATGCCTTAAATAAACCTAACATTCATAACTTATATTCCCATTAACATTCTAACAAGGAAATTTATCTAGTCGTAAATATGCTTATCAATTTCACTTTCATAAATTGAATAGCTCTATTAAGTAAATAGAACGCTCGAGACTGCCGGTCGTATATTTGGTAACAATGCAAATGGTACGTTAATAAACACGTGGCTAAACTATCTGCCAGTCTGGACAGACGTTGTGTAATTATTCTACATTCCACACACTTAGTATGTGTCTCTTCTCTGAAATCATTTCTTAAAATGTGTTTTGGTAAAAATTAAATTTATGAAAATTTTGAGTGACAATTTTTTCAAATCTTTCAGGACAATTGTTTATTAGAAATACCATTCATTGCTCTCATAAGACTAAATTTTTTTAAGCGAAGGTTCTATACTGGCGTTGTAATAAATTTTCTTTACAGTAAAATGCTGAGGCCATCGTCACGAAATTAGCGACACAAAATAATTCAGAGAGTCCATTTACTCGACGATGGAGTCCGTTATACAACATAAAAAGTTTTTCAATTTTATTAAAATCTCGAACAAGGATAAACTAACAGCGCTGTTAAGCTCTTTCGAATGTACAAAAAAATAATAGAATATTTGAATAAACTTTGTAAATGGTGATTGTAAAAAAATCGTAAAATAAAAATAAATATTAAAATTGCTTTATTCAATTCAATTGTATTCAATTGTATCAAGCTTTGTGCTAGTCGAATCTACGACAAAAGGACGCGGAAAACAGGACGCGAGACCAAAGGACGCGGAAAAAAGGACGCGCGAAAAAGGACGCGCGAAAAAAGGACGCGTGGAAAAAATTACGCATATTATTAATGAATTACTATAAATAGTTTATTTTAATTGACATTAGCCATTACCCCCTTTTTATCCCCATATGTTATTACAGAAAATGATTCTACCTAACATAAAATCGGTTAGAGTAAAAAGTAAAAATAATTATATGAAAAAAACTTGCCCTCACATTTTATCGGGGCTTAGGACTAAAATATCTTAAGTAAAATAATAAATACTAATATAATGTTGATTCAAGATTTCTGGTATTGAAACAGGTTAGATTCCATATTATCAGAATTATGTATGGGAATTTTTGGAAATTTATTAATTCTCTAAAAAAAGAATATGATTTAAATGTTTTGAAAATAGAGCAGTACATTTCGGGCAATGTACCTCCACGCAAAAGAAAATATCAAGATACAGCAAACAGGATAAGAACTATTGTTGCCGATTATGCTGACAGGCCAACTTTAGAATATTTGAGAGGCATTGCTCACAATTTTCAGTTGCAAACATAAAAAAAAAAATACAAAAAAAATTAATATCAAAAATAAAATGACAAAAAAATTACAAAAAAAGCAAAAAATTAAAAAAAAAATAAAAAAAAACTTGTAAACACGTCAGCTTCTGCTGCCAGTCCTAAGCCTGGATATAGTGTTTGAAGGCAACTTTTTTTCATATAAATATTTTTCACTTTTTACTTTTACTGTAACCGATTTTAGGTTAGGTAGAATCATTTTCTGTAATTAAATATAGGGGATAAACGGGGGTAATTGCTATTGTCAATTAAAATAAACTATTTATAGTATTTCATTAATAATATGCGTCCTTTTTTCCACGCGTCCTTTTTTCCACGCGTCCTTTTTTCGCGCGTCCTTTTTTCCGCGTCCTTTTGTCGGTATACCGTGCTAGTCTATAGTACCGCCTTCTATACCACTTTTTTCGTGTACAATTATCAGGGACGTAGTGATAATAAGAGAGATGATTGGTTTGGAGAAATCCTAGTTTGTGAGCGATCTCTTGATAGAGGATCTTTCCTACTGAGTCACGCTGTTTCTTATATTGAGTTATAGCAAATGACTAATAGTTCCTAGTACGATTTTGAACGGTTTTTTGCATACATGCATACAGTCATTTGTCGTTTTAGATCTGAGGGCC
Organism: Diabrotica balteata; assembly: GCA_918026665.1. Taxonomy (NCBI): domain Eukaryota; kingdom Metazoa; phylum Arthropoda; class Insecta; order Coleoptera; family Chrysomelidae; genus Diabrotica; species Diabrotica balteata. The sequence continues at coordinate 49,340,396 of OU898283.1, read as the reverse complement.
TTTGGTTGGTATAACCTGACTCTGAAGGTCAAATAAGAAATCTTTTGTTTCAGGGAACATCTTTCCTGATATCAACCAAACGCTGTATTGTCGACATAGTCTTGGCCGCCCCATTCCCAAACAGAGACTTGGTTATCAGCAAAAATAAGATAACACATGGGCAATTATCATGTGTTTAACAACCTATATCACACATCACCAACTTTTGCTATTGGGTACAAATTTAAATAAACAGTGGAAGTACTCGACGTAAATTAAGGTAAGGATCGATAAGACAAGATCAGCTTTGGTAAAAATAAAAAAAAGCCTTTAATTGGCATGATATAAAATTATCAGACAGAGTGCTAAAGACGGGGTTTTTTGAGAAACCAGGCGGTAGAAGATCAGTCCCAGAAAAAGATAAAAGAATAGACTGTTGATAGAATAGTTACTTAGTTAGAAGAAATTAAACCAGCTAGTCATTTTTACTACTGATTTATATTATCCGCATAGCAAATAATTTTGGTACCACTGCAGTATGCAGTCTACCGTCACGTTTCTGAGATATATCTTACGGTCTACCGAGAGGTGCGGTCTAGCTGTATGGCTAAACAACAGAGCGATGGAGACTTTGGTCCCGATTATCTAAATTGTCTGGGATTCGAATATTGGACGGTGAACCACCAAAGGCACTATATATTATATTCTTCATCAGGGATACACACAGAAGGGGTGGAACGGTTGTGGTTAGATGCATCATAAAAATCATCCCAAAGGACATTGGCGATCATCATAGTCCATTTGACTCTATCTGCAGCCGTTCTGAAAAGTTCTATTGACGTTTTCCCACTTCATTGTCTCAGATTCTTTAACCAGGACGTGCGTCTTCTCCCCGGTCCAATTTTGCATTCCATCTCTCCTTGTATGACCAGCCACATCAATTCGTATTTCTCGTTTCTTAGTATGTGACCAAAGTAGCTCATTTTTCTTTTCTTTAAAGTGTTGAGTATTTCTTTATCTTTTTTTATGCTTCTTAGCTTCCTGCATTTAATATGTGTTGTGTCCAAGATATTTTCCACATTCTCCGATAACAACACATTTCAAAATTAATGAGTCTTTTCTCTGTCATCTCTGTAATTATCCAGGCCTTAACTCCATACAACAGGACAAAGAACAGGTAGCATTTTAATGCTCTAGTTTTAATTTCAATGTTGAATTTTCCATTGCATAATATTGCTTTCATCTTATTAAAAGCACAAAAAGATAGCTACTCAATCCGCCGTTTTATTTCCGTACTTCTAACCCATTCTTCATTTAGTTCGCAACCTAAGTACTGGTATTTACGACCCTGCCTAAAAGTTTTCCTTTAGTATAAACACTACCATGATTTTTGTTTGATTTGTATTTAGTGCCATTCCATAACTTTCGCAGTATTGAGTAATATGGGTAATGCGATCAACCAAGATCTGTAGTCCTTCTCTGCTATCCGCAGGAGTATTGTGTCATCAGCGTATCTAAGAGTATTCACAAGTGCTTCGTTAATAAATATTCCTTTATTTACGTCTTCTAATGCCTCTTTAAACAATTCTTTTGAATACATATGAAAAAGTAAAGGGGAAAGCACACATCCTTGTCTTACTCCACGATGTGTAGGTATTTCTTTCGATTTTTGTTGATCTATTGGACGACTACAGAGGGGGATTCTATGGAAACTACTATTTTCTCGGGTTTGTGAGGGATGTAAGATAGGTATATAGATAGGGTTTTTTATAAATTATTGTTACATTAATTTATCTTAAATACTAATTCTAAAATTCAAATATATCTGTTTTTGTTATATATGTGTTGGACAATATTTTTTTAAATAAAAACCGTGGTCACTGTACTGTACACCTCATTTGAAAGGTCTTATAATTGCCTTTGCAGCCATGTATTATTCTAATATTTATTTCTACAGGGATAATCAAAATTGTGTACTTATTTAAGTATGATGCAAAAGTATGAAATAAATTCATTATTTTAGAAATAAACGACTTTTAAAAAAATCTTTTTTTTTTAAACGCAACACGTCAATTTTAATTTTTAAATGACCATCTCATGGACATTACGTCATCTTTGTTGATGTAATGAAGTAATCGACGATTTTTTAAATACAAACCGAGGTCACGAGATATCTCATAGGTCTCCTAATCGCCTTTGCAACGATGCAATTTCGAATAATACACGTTGCAAAGGCGAAATTAGGCTGTATCATTTTGTAAATAATTAAGTTACATATAAATTTTTTTGTAAATTATTCAATTTTCGTTTCAAATAATATTTATTTTCCTCCAAATAATTATTACTTATGAATAAATATTTTTTTCTACGAGTGTGTTATTGCATTTCATAATTTTCTGCAAATTCTTCAGGAATTTTCAGATTGCGATCAGTAGATCACATTCTCGTGATAGATCTCATACTATAGTGGTACCATAATTGTTTGTCTTCTTTTACCACATTACCTTACGATATTTTATATATCTTACATATTATTTCTTAAATTTGTAATAAACCAATACATTTTACCATAACAAATTATGCAATCAAAGCTAACCTATGACCTCTTCTTTTCATATTAATAAGTCGAATTTAATTTAAAATTTTGTCAAATATTGAAAACCTCTCCTTATACATAATACATTGTAATTTGTTTTAACTCAAAATGGAAGTAAGTGAAGAACGAGTTTTACTTTCGTGTCGCAACGTCCCATGCAGTCCAGCAGATGTTACATCCACCAACACCGAATCTCATCCGGTCTAACAATCCTGATCGAATATACATACTTTGATTACAATGTTGCCAAAAGGAATTATTTTCATATGGGTTAATAATATAATAAAAGGAAAATGATATACCTTTTTTTCCTTTTTTTTTTTTTTAATAAAAGACTTAATTAAATGCGAATTTATTGAGCATTCAAAAAATATAATCAAGAAAAGAACTTATTTTAAAATAAGGCTCATTCTTTATAAAGTTTCAGGCATAATTTTTGTTTCTCAGATTATTTTCTCACAAGTGATTTTTTTGACTCCCGAAAATATTCCATCAGGTCATGTCTTTCGGAGTCAAAAAGATGGAAGACAAAAATATTTCACACATGACCAAGTCATTTTTGCACAAGACAGGGAGGATATGAAATATATGTATGATAAGGAAATTAAAGAAAGAATATGAACTATGGGTACTCAAGATAAATATGTATAAGATCGAATATTTATGTATTGGATGTGAGGTTACAGATTTGAACTTAACTTTAAAAGAGACTATTAAGAGTTGTACGACTTTTAAATATTTAGGGTTAATGATAAGCCGAGATAGTATTTGTAAAAATAATATAAAAATGAAAATAGTACGGACAAAAACAAGTCACGAGGAAGAAGGTTCCACGAAAGCACTCCATTCCTCTAACCAAAGAAAACAAAAAAGAATATTTTTTGGAGCATCGATTTAAAGTGCCCTCTCCCTAATAAAATTATAAAAAAGTGAGAACTAAAAAAGGATACCAAATGGAAGAAAAAAAACTTAAAACAATCAGCTATGCAGACGATGCAATACTAATATCTTAAAGAGAAAATTATTTGCAACGTATACTGCATTTATTTAATATAACCGCCAGAAAATTTAATATATCAAGTCCTTTGAAAAAAATTAAATGCATGGTTATAACAGTAAATCTACCAAGATGTATATTAGAGCTGGAGGATCAGATAATAGAACAAGTGATGGAGTTTAAATATCTAGGCATCGTAATATCTAGCTAGGAAAAGCTCAAAACATAAGTGAAAGATCAAGAGAACAGAGCAAACGAAGCCGCAGGTTGCCTGAATACAACAATATAAAGAAACAAAATATCAGGAAAGAAATAAAAGGCAGAATTGACGAAACAGTCATCAGACCAACAGAGAGGACAAAAAGAATGCTAGAAACAGCAAAGATGAAAAGAGACAAGACTTAGAAAAATAGATGGTAAGACACTATGGGACAGAGCTAGGAGTACTGATTATTCGAAGAAGAGCCAAGGTGAAATACATCAGAGACTGGGTAAGAAATAGAAGAGTTGAATGAGACGATCATTTAAGTCGAATAAAAATAAATGAGTAGAAAATATGACGAAAGAAGCTTGATTGCTGATTGTTAGGAGTGAAATATTAGAACTCTTTTGGACCCTTTGTCATACGTCGATGCAAACACTCATTTTTATTGCACTAATATAATGGCAAACAACGTTTTGAATCGTCGACGCGTTGTTTTTGATGTTCTGTGAGCAAATACGGCAATCCTCCAAGAACACCTTTCTCATTTATAAATATAGAAGTGTACCATTTATACAAATATTAATATAAATACAGTAATAACTAAGAAGTTACAATTTGCAAATCGTTGCACTGATTACATAATATTTTTGTAAACAACAATAAGTTCATTAAATTTTGTAATACTATGAACAGATAGCCGAATTAACAAAATCTCTTAGATGGCTGTGTTTCCTGAAAGGTTGGTATACTGAACAATCAACAAAAATATGCTTCACAGAATGTATGTTTATTTGTATAATAGTATTCACAAATTGGTTAAACATATATTTCTTGCGAGACAAGTTGTTTATATGAGTAGTGGATTGCTTACACCAGTAGTTCTTTTGAAAAATAGTTTTTAATGCAAAGCATACAATTTATATACATATTTTTTTTAAATTCATCATTCATTGTATTTTATTTGGAATATTGCTGTTGCCCACTGGTTTCCCAACCTTAAATTTGCTTTTTAAAGCAATAGGGTGACATTTTTAAAATCATGAAAAGTAATTAGCTCTGCTTTAACCCTTTCACTATTTTTGTACATCACCATGTACATTGAATTTCATTGCCTTATATGAAATTCAGAATTATTTATCTCCTAATCTACATTTGTACGTCAGAAAGTACAACCTATTTTTAAGTTTTTAGGTTGGTAGTAAGTGCGATAAAGTTTGACAATAGACGTTAGGCAACATTTAAAACGTGAGTGGCGTGTTGTGCAAACAGGTGCATTTTAGGTTATGTGATATATTTTACGTTTTCTTGTAAATCTACTAAAATTAGAAGTTTTATGATTTGCTATTGGTAAGTACATGTTTCAACGTTGGAGTTCCATAATAATTTATATTGCTTTATATAATACAAAGTCCACAGATGTAGTTTGAATTAGTATGTACATTACCATGTACAAACGCAGTTTGTGGACAATATATTATTAGACCATGTTTTTGCAAAAGTTATAAATTTTATTTCTATTTGGTATTAGTAGTGTCGGTATGGTGGAGACGCGAGACAATAAATTGTTGAGGGAGGGGCACCCCTAAAAATTGACTAAATGTAGTTTTCAAATTTTTAATTTTTTTTGTTTTATATGGATATTTACTAATGTTTGTCCTTCATGCGTTTGTTTTTGTTTTTTAGATAATGGCAAACGCAAGAAAAAATTCAAAAAGAAAGCTAACCCAAGAAGAACTTCTTTATTATCTCGAGAACGATGATGTTTCAGATATTGAGTACCTGTCAGATGATGATGATGGTTGGGAGTCAGACGAAATATCTAGAGAACAAAGAAATAATGACATTCTAGATGTAACTATAGATAAAAATAATGGAAAGGAAAATGAGCCTGAAAACAGCGACGTTGAAGATGTAGATTTGGCAGATGAAGAAGAAAGGTTGGTGCTAACTGTAAGTGGTGAAAATATGGGGGAAAATGACAAAGATGAGATGAAAAGGAACCAAACAAATTTTGAGAAAGAACATGGTCTTACTGACAAATCAAAAATAAATTGGATACAAGGGGAAAATGTACAATACGAAACAAGAAATATTCATTGGCATTCAACCGTTCCGACTACCCCTGTTGTAGATTTGCCACCACCAGTTGAATTTTTTACCAAATATGTTCCTGATGAGATACTACAACAAATGGCTGATATGACAAATTTATATGCTACACAAAAAAATATTGCTCGATTTCCACCTACAAACTTGGATGAAATCAAGACTTTTATTGGGGTCCATATTGTTATGGGAAACTTACAGTTTCCTAGAGTCTGCATGTATTGGCACCGTAGTATAGGAATACCATTAGTAAAAGATTCCCTAAGTCTGTCTAGATTCTACAAGTTGCGACAGACAATACATTTGGTCGATATTTTGAGTCGCAATGAAGACAACAAAGATAGGTAGGTATTTAGATAACAAATTTTGGTATTTTTTTTATATATAATAATTTATTAACAATCAGAATTTCATATTCTCAAAGTTAATTTGATAACAAGCACAATAACAAAAACTATAATATTGTACCCTAATATGGCGTTATGAGGTACATGACCCAGCGATTTCACCTCAGTTTCAGCGAAGATCTATGGGCCATAATCTTCGCAATCTTCTGTTGTTTATTGGCTGCAGTATGTAAATACCACGGGGCATTTGGTATGGTGCGTAGAATTTTTGATTGCGTTATTTGGATTATTTTTGTATTTGATTTGCTGGCACAACTCCATAGTTCGATTCCATATGTCCATATAGGTCTGATGACTGTTTTATAAATTAGCAGTTTGTTCTCAATAGAGAGTTGAGATTTTCTACCAATAAGCCAATTAATTTATTTCACTCTCAACTCAATTTGTTTTTTCTTCTTCAAAATTTGCTTCAACTTGCTTTATTTATATTGCTTTGTTACAGATTGTGGAAAGTCAGATGTCTGTACGAGTCAGTAAGAAAAAGATGCCAGCAGCTACCACTAGAAACTAACTTGTGTGTCGATGAGCAAATAGTCCCATTCAAGGGACAAATAAATATAAAACAATATATGAAAAACAAACCCAACAAATGGGGTATCAAAATCTACATCTTGGCTGGCCAGAGTGGACTGATATATGATTTCTTGATTTATCAAGGTTCAACAACGCCCATTAATCCCATTTACGTAAAATATGGATCGGCAGCTGCTGTAGTTATGCAACTTAGTGAAAGAATATCTGAGAAAAACCACGGCCTATTTTTTGACAATTTCTTTAGTACCTATAATTTGATCCAATATCTGGACTCCAAGTCTATATACTGTATAGGAACCATAAGAGTTAACCGGTTTGCCAATCCAAAGTTACCCAGCGATAAAGAAATGAAAACAAATGGGCGTGGTTTTGCTGCTACCGCAATTAGCAAGGACGGTATTGTCATCACAAAATGGTATGATAACAAGGCAGTACTGACAGCATCTAACTTCGTTGGAATTGGAGAGTTGGATGAATGTAAAAGATGGGACAAAACAAGAAAAGAATATGTGCAGATTCCCAGGCCTGAAGCTATAAGACGATACAACAGTAATATGGGCGGCGTCGACAAGTTGGACTTCTTACTAAGTCTATACCGATCCTATGTCAGATCAAAGAAATGGACTGTGAGAATGATCACTCATGCCATTGATTTAGCCCTGGTAAATTCATGGCTTGAGTATCGCACTCAAGCTATTCTTTTGGGAGTAAACAAGAGGGAAATTCTTGATTTGTTAGCTTTTCGCCAAGAAGTGGCCGAAAATCTAACCTGCAGTAGACATGCTCCTAAAAGAGGCAGGCCTTCAAAAAGCTTCGAGGATCCAGGTCCCTCCAAAAAGAAAAAAACTGAAATAAGGCCTCTAAAAGACCTTAGATTTGATGGATACCATCATCTTCCACAGTATGATGATAAAAAGGAAGCCTCAAGATGCAAAAATGAGGGGTGTAAGAGCAGGACACATATATTTTGTCAAACATGCAAAGTTCATTTATGTATTTTAAAGGAAAGGAATTGTTTTTCCACATTTCATACAAAGTAAATGTTATAATTTATATTACTTTTGACAATGATCTGATTTATAAGAGTTTCTAATAAAAAATTAACACTCAATGGTTTTTTTTATTTCCATGAACTTTGTTTGTACATTGTGATGGACATCCTGTACTGGAAGGGTGGGGGTAGTTAAATTCTTTTTATGTAAAAAAAAATAATCTATAGTGCAACAGTACTTTGTATACCAAAAATTAGAATTTTGTAATCACTCTAAAGGGAAGTGATAGTGAAAGGGTTAATATTGTATTATACTATTATACATGTTAATTTTAAAACCCTGAAATTAGTATTTCCACCAACAGAAAAAAACCCATTACTTTCTGCACAATTACATATACAGGCAATATATCATCAAAAAAGCCAAACACATAAAAAACAAAGGAATAGCGCCAGCTTTCAGAACAAACAACACCTTAAGCATATATATTTAAAACAGCAAGAGAGAAAAGAAAAAGCACTTACACAGTGGTGTATACAAACGTAAATGTGGTGACTGCCCTAAAACTTACATCGGTCGAACGAGTAGAACCTTTAACAAATGGATGGTAGAACACAAAAGGGCTTTCAATAATAGAAAAACAGATTCTACTTACGCACTTACCTTCTAGATCATAATCATTCTTTTAATAACCAGTTTTAAATTCTCCATATTTAAAATAAAGGCCTTTAGCTATCATTATTGTAATCTTTGAAAATTAACAAATTAGTAAATACAGATATAATTCTAAATGACCAACTTATGACAAACAGTTCTTCCCTCTCAACCTCTTAGTTAAATACTATAAGGTGTTGGATTCAGAGCAAAAATAACTCACTTGAGAAAGGCCTTCTGCTGAAACAGCTATATCTTGATTTTAACACTTACACAAATAAAAATTTGTGTAAGTTTTAAAACAAAAGTTTTCAGTGTTTTGTTGCTTGATAAAATGAACTAATATCAAGTATCAAAAAGCCACGCCTGCGACCGGAAAAATCCTGGATCCAAAGGAAACATTACTAATACCAGTAAAATTTACCTGATCAAACACATGGCAAAATATATATATATATATATATATATATATATATATATATATATATATATATATATATATATATATATATCGGATGGATATGTGCTAATAGAACTTAAGTAGTGCGAAAAACAAGCAGAAATTAGCTTAGAGTCATAACAGGCTTCCTTACTGGACATGCGCCAGTAAAGACACATCTGCCTATAATCATCATCATCATCAATGGCGCTACAACTCTTCGTGAGTCTTTGCCGCGTTTACTATTGCCTTCCATGTTTGTCGGTCCTGTGCCAGTAATTACCATTGTCGCACTCCCATCTTCTCTAGATCTTCTCTGACTGCATCTTTCTACCTTTTTCTAGGCCGCCTTACAGACCTTCTTCCATTTGGCCTTTCCCAGAACACATTGTTTATAAGGCGACTGTCGTTACTGCGTATCACATGTCCTGACCATCTAGGTCTATTGGCCTTTATATATTTGACTAGATTTTCTTTTCCGAATAGAGAATCTAGCTCGTTATTGTATCTGCCCCTCCATTTGTTTGTCACGCTGTCTCTGCAAGGGCCATATATCATTCGAAGAATTTTAAGTTCCCATACCAGCAATTTATTTACTTTTCTTTTTGTTACCGTCCATGTTTCGCTTCCATACGCGAATGTTGGTCGTATTATGGTCTTATATATCCAAATCTTTGCACCCCGTGAAAAAAGTTTCAACTTCATCAGATGTTGCATTGCAAAGAAAGATCTATTTCCGGCCATCATTCTCGTTTCAACTTCTCGCTCTAATTTGTTGTCATTTGTGATTGTTACTCCTAGATATTTAAATTCTTTAACCACTTCGAAGTTGTGATCATTTATGGTAATATTTTGCCTTAATGGCCATGGTTTTTGTTTTGAGACGACCATGTATTTTGTTTTGTCTTCATTTATTTTAAGACCGATGTTTAATGCAGCTTCTTCAACGCTCGAGAAGATATCCTTAATTTCTAATGCTGATTGTGCTACTGCATCTACGTCATCGACAAAGGCCAGTATGATTTTTACTCCCCGAGCAGTTATGTCTGGTTTGATTTTTGGATATATTTTTCGCATGACATATTCTAAGGCCAGGTTAAACAACAATGGGGACAACGGATCTCCCTGTCTCAGTCCAGTATTTACGCAGAAAGCATTTGATATTTTCCCCCTATTCTAACTGCAAAAGAGTTACTTACACATATTTGTGTTACTGCAGCTACTTTCTTGGGTATGCCGAGCTCGATCATTAGCTTCTATAATGTTGTACGATTAATTGAATCATAAGTATGTTTGAAGTCTATAAAAATTTGATGCACGTCGTGATTATATTCCCAATACTTTTCAAGCATTTGTCTTATTGTTAATATTTGATCAATAGTCGATCTGCCAGACCTGAAACCACACTGGTAGTCACCAACTATTTCTTCGGCGTATGGTACTAATCTGTTTAATAATATCGAAGCCAATATTTTATATGTAGTGATGATTAGTGAGATTCCTCTGTAATTCATTCATGACTCCTTTTTTTCTTTCTCGTGTATTGGTACAATAATACTACCACACCATTCTTTCGGCATTATTTCTTGTTGCCAGGCCATTTCTATTAATTGATGGATTTTACTTATGAGTTCATGACCGCCTGTTTTAATTAGCTCGGCATCAATATTGTCCAGACCAGGGGACAATATTGATGCCAAGCTTATCTGACTATAATGGGACTGTTTTATAAATACTTGAATTGCAGAGTATGTAGCAGATATCCCGGAACGGTTAACTTTATCATGCATTCCTGCGAGTTATTACATTGCGATAGAACTAAGTAACTTAAAAAATATATGGTACTCTTCCACTTGACCTATATGAGCTAGTACAGACTCCCAGAATCTTAAAATGGGTAACATAAGTAACGTAAGTATGACCGGCTTTCACAAAAAAAAAACTAATGATTTGGGTTTTATTCTTATTCAGTGTAACACCATATTCCCTGTTTATCATATCCAGCTTGCCTATTTTTTGGACTAGTTCCTCTTTTGAACAGGCTATCATTATATAGTAACCTATATACTATCAGTACTACAGTCAGTAATACAACATTTATTATCTTTCAACAATATGTTTTGATGTTATATATCTGCTATATTCAACTGACTTTTTTGTAAAAAATAACGCCCAAAATTTTGATCTGATTTACAATATATATCAACTAAAATAGCCAAACTCAATGCCAAACGGCTAGACACAAGGACCAATGGTGGACCGTCACAACACAACTTTGAAGACCCTACAAAGGTAGAAGAACAAGAGGAAAACCACAGATGAAATGGTAGATGAGATCAAAAAAATAGTAGCTACAAATTGGAAGTATATAAAGGTATGTTGCTCAGAATATACACAGATGGAAAGAGTTGAGAAACATCTTTGTCTAAATATAGACAGACGATAGAAGGCTAAGAAGAATAAGATGAAGAACCATAACATTAATAGTTAAATAAAGGTAATGGAAGCAAAGTTTTTATTTTAAAAAATTTGGTTATTTAATTGTTTTTTTCACATAACAGGTGTGTATCATTTACGCAAACGATAAATTGACTAATAGCTTTCAGAATGTATTAGGCAGCAATAGCGTTGTTCCTTCAATAAAAAAAAAAACAATTAATAAGGTCAAAATATAAAGTGGCTATAACAGGTCAAGTCATATACTTATCAATACCGTTATTACTAGTATTTAATAACGTTAGACTTAAGAAGGAGTCGAAACCTGTTGGTACGGATAATGTGAATTAGGGGTACGTTGTTTTCTCCTCATTGTTTATTTGGGTATTTGTTTGATTTTGATTTGAATATTTAAGAAAATAAGTTTCGAGGCTATTTTGTCAATTATGCATGTGTTTTCATTGCTTTGTAACAATTAATCACGGAAGTGATAAACAATTAGGACTTATGTGTAAGTGATACCTTTTCTTTTTTAAAAATACTCTTTGGTTTGATACGCATCGCTTCGTTAAATGTAGTATTTTGTTTTTTTAACTAAAGGTGTAATAATTAAATTTAAAATATGTATATTAAAACTGAATCCTATTCATTCAAAAATATCCATAATATTTTTCATCGTCATAAATTAATTCTTTGAAGTTTTTCTTTCTTCATCTTTAAGTAGAAGAGCAATTGCACATAAGTTTTGTCGCGAAAAGCGAGATCATATCTTCATCGAAACAAACTGAAACTTCTATATGAAAATGTGAAGGTGCAGTCCGATTGCTGGACTGGAAACGCTACGTGCCGAATACTATACGTGCATGATAATATGCCGCGACCTTAAAGCTCGAGCCTTAAATGTGTTTATTTTGTGTAATAGATTTGAAACATGTTCCGTTGATGCCAATCAGATGTTCACTGACGTGTAAATTGTAAATACTTTATAAACTAATCATCAGTAAGGTTGTAAGGATTAAAAATAATTAAGAAATCATTATTGTTGCTCTCCCTCGCACTAGTTTGAAAAGAAATGTTAATTCGATATTGCCTTAAAAACTTGCAGTATTGCTATTATTTCTTATGAAGTGCTCTTACATAACTTACATCTCTAGATTACATATTTTTATCAATATATTTAATAAATATATTCCACAATTGAAGTCCTCAAGCCCTGTTTTTAATAATGTCTAGACATTTTAATATAGCATTCTCGGCGAAGGTATTCACAATTACAGCAAAGACTATATTATTTGATTAAATAAGTGCCATGTCCATGTCAAACGAAGCAGTAAATAAACAATATACACTGTGTAACAATTTTAAACTTCCTATTTATTTGTATGTACTTATCCCTTGTACGTTTATTTCTTTTGGCAACATTGAAAAGAAAATATAAAACCCAAAAATTTTGTCCTGTTCTATATCCCTTTTACCAAATTACGAGATAACATTCGAAAACAAAAACAAAAACGAACTTTTAAAATGATTGGTTTGATTGCATACAGAAAGCAGCTGCATATTTTTCATCGACAGAGACAAAGAGTGTGTACTTCCCACGTTTCATTCTTACAAGTTGGCGTGAGGAAAGGCACTAAAAGACAGGTTAGCACAAGACAACAAAAAATGAATCATTTAGAGAGTTAAAGACCTTCAAGGTCGTTGTCGTGGATTTTTCAAAAGGATTAGTCAGAATCGGAGTAGCCAGAGGTTAAAGTGGATCAGTTTTCATAAGAAAATCCCATCGGGTGTATTGACCTTTGTTTTCCGCGTAAATTATAGGCCTCAGTTGAGAGGCCAATGCGGGTTGAAACCAATTTTTTACCTTATGATTTAAATGCGCATATTATTAGCGCCTACACTATAAATCAATGTTTGTATATAATTTCTAAGAAAATTTTTAGCGGTTGGACAACAAAAACCAAGTTAATCGCAGTATATTTTGTGGGGACAAAGAAATTGATGCTCTCTAATATTGTATTAACCACAACAAACAGAAAATACCAATTTTCACATTATTTTATAGAAAAAAGTCTGGAAATCTTTAAAGAAATTTACAATTGCCCCTCTGAATGGACTTTAATTACTTACTGTACAATAATAGACGAACAGAAAACCACACGATTAGAAAGACCTGTCAAGTCCTTAATAAATAATATACGTAATCTAATTTTTTTTATAAAATCTAAAACTAAATTTTTGTACTAACAGTAAATCGAAAAATTTCCAACGAATTAAATCATTTTAAACAAGCTAGACGAAGTAGACTAAGTAGACGAGAATAAAACCAAAATACAAATGATTAAAATAAATCTATCGCATCTCCCAGATTTTTATCTTTTCTATATCGTCTGTTCTATATCGTAGATAGAGAAATAAAAAAAACAAATAACACAACAGAAGAATGAAAAATGGGAAAGAACCTGCTTAAATATTAAAACATACATAGGAGGTACAAGAACTTCGGTGTCATGTCAAAATTACATGAACTGTCAAATCTACAGAGGAAGATACTGCGAGAAAAGATAGATAAAGCGATAAAAGACGAAATCGGGGAGGTTCGGGGAGGATTCACGGCAGGAAGGTCACACATAGACCACATATACAAACTGGAACAACTGTTGGAAAAGAAAAAAGACAAAAATACACATTTGGCATTTGTGGACCTGAGAAAGGCGTATTACTCTGAAATAAAGTCGGAACTAAGAGAGGTAATGTACAAATTAGAAATACAGACGGAACTCATAGAAGCTACAAAAGCTCTTTATAAAGAAAATAAACTGTCCATTAAAGTGAAAACAATAATCATAGAAAACTTCACCACAACAAAAAAAAGGCCCCTGACAAAGACAAACAAGAACAGCAATCCGGCAACTTTACTCAGTATGATGGGATAGACACCTAAATATGAAGACAAAAACACAGATTTAAAAAACATTAGTTCGAAGTATTATGACATATGGGCCTCAAAATTGGATTATAAAAAGGAAAAATAGCAGTATGATAGTAAGATGCTGCAGAATAACAAGAATGGATAGGAAAAGTAGTGACGAAATAAAGCAAAGAACATCTATAGAAACAGACATACGAACATATAGAACAAAAAGGAGTAAAGTGGTATGGACATGTAAGAAAAACTAGTGATAGCCGATGGATAAAGAGAATAACCAAATGGAGCCCTATAGGAAGTTGGAAAGAGGACGACGCCGAAGATCCTGGGGAAACGAAGTAGACGACGCCATGACCAAGAGAGGCCTAAACGATGGAGAATGAGACAACATCGTCTGTCCATATTATTAGTAGTCGAAATCGTTTTCTTAATTTTTAAGCGGTCTTCATTTTAATAGTTTTTATCTCATTTGTTACCAATCTGAGGTACTGATGGATAAACAAGCCTGTGACGCATAAATTTAAAATTATTAAAAAGTCACTGATAGCTCAAGATGGAGAGTCTTACCGTATTAATCGTCAACGTCAAGGGAAGATGAAAAGGCTTTCTATTTAAGAAGAAGAAGAAGAAAAAGAAGAAAAGTTCACAGGGTGAATGTTTAAATCGATAACCTAATATCTTCACCGCAATAAATTTAACAATAATTAAACGTTTCAGATATACCTGCAAGAAATCTTTATTGTGAATTAGTATCAAGTCTGGTCTATAAAGACGTCGATTTTGTATTTGAATGTCCAAAAATATCGCTGTAAAAAACCTACTTAAAAAATAATCAGTAACTATCGTGGTATAGTGTATGGTCCGTTATATGTTGAAGGCATAATAGTTTCTCGTGTAGTTATCTTCGAGGATCCTTCTCGTTCAATTTTATTGTAACTCGTGTAGCATACTGTAAATAAGTGCGGATAAAAATTAGAAGAAACAAACAGATCAACAAGCCAGGAATATTAAAATTTTAAAAATTTGCATATGCAGTGAAAGAAATTTTATGGAATCAAAATTTAGGGATAAACAAGCCTTACTAATAAAACATATATTGGAGAAAAATAAATCAAAAAAGGCATTTTATTAAAAATTATTGTAAAGGAAGGATGAACAAATAAGAGTTCATTATAAAAATTTAATTAGAATAGTGAAGCAAGAGGTAAAGATACATTTTTGCAAACAAACAAATAAACAAATAACTGGAAGTCAAAAAAGGGTAAACTGATCAATAAAATAATTACAAAAAGGATAAAATCAATAATTCAACATAAAAATCAGATATTTAAAATACGTAAAGAGAAGTGTATACATACAATACTGTAAAGAGAAGTTTGCAATATCCTTAAAGGTAAAAAAACCTATTCTTTGTTAATAAAGTTTACATAATAATATAATAAGTTTACATACAAATAAAATTTACATTTATGACATTCTGTTACTGCTGGATAGGCCACAACTGACGAAATGCCCCTGAGGATGATCTTGTGGTCGAAAGTACTTGGGCAAGATTTGATTAATTACTGTGTTCGATATTTGCCTTGTGTACCACCAAAGTATAAATTTTTATTTTAGAATCGTTTATAACCTTGATTAGAATATTATATATAGATTTGTCAGAATAAGATAACAGATTGCTGATGTTAACTGGTAGGCTAATATTGAGATCAATTAAATCTAAATATAGACTTTGAGTTTGTTCCCTATGATTAGAACAATCGAAAAATAAGTGGTTCAAATCTCCGATAGATTTACTATTACAAGGACAGAAAGGAGTTCATAGATTCCAATCCTATGCAGATGCTCTGGAAAGAGGCCATGGTTAAGTTTTAGCCTCGTTATTAACGAAGAATGTACTTTATTAAAGTTAAATTAAAATGAAAAATATTTTTTGTTAAGCAAGGGTGAATAGAAAAGTAATGGTTTCTTAAACTATTCTAAACCTTTTTCTATTTTGACATCCATCTTTCCCTGCTAATACTTCTGATAATAGAAAAAAAGGTCTTTAAAGTAGTAAAAATTTGTAATTTCTGATATCTCACATGTATTTTTTGCCATACTGGCCAATATTTCGTTTCCAATTACTCCATTGTATCCTTTAACCCAGAGTAAAGTAACTGTTTTTTTTTTGTGAGTTTTAGATCATGTAATATTTGTTTGACATCAAGCATGATGGAGTTTTAGAAACTATCTAATGGATGGCTACGAATAGCTTGTAATACTGCCTGAGAATCTGATACTATTACGATGTTCTCACAATAATTAGTGACACACCAAGATAGTGCTTTCTAGTATAGCAGCAGCCTCCGCTGTAAAAATAGAAAAATATTCAGGAATTCGATATTTCTCAACATAATTGCTGTTTGACACAAAAAAAGCGAAACCAGTATTTTCAACAGTTTTTGATTCATCTGTATAAATTATTGTTAAATCTTCCCCTAATTTGCTTAATATGGATTTGAATATCAGATTAGTTAAAATTGGCAAGTCTGAATAAAAGGGCATTATAATGGTTGGTTTGTCTATCAGAACTTTAAAGTCTTGTACTTGATAAGAGATTTTACAAGAGGATGAGAATTTTTTATTCTCCAATAAGGATTTAAATTGTCTGTCAAAAGTAAACCTATTTTGTGAACCATAGTCTGTATGTTATTAGACGTTTGTTGGCTAACATTTGCCTACATATGTGTAAAGGTGGTTCCTGGGCTTCTGCTAGAACTGCGTGGTTTGGTGAAGACATCATAGCTCCTAGACAAATTTTTATTGATTTAAATTGCATTCTGTCAAAGAGTTAATAGATTTGTTTTGCATGTTGAACCGTAAAGAATACAACCCTAATCCAGAATGGATCGTGTGTAGGATCTATAAAACATTAAAGAGATATTTTGATCTGCACCCCATCTTTTTTAGAAACGAAACGCAGAACACTTTTTCCACGCTCGCACTTTTGTTTTACGTAATTTATATGGCTGGACTGAAAAACTGAACTACATACTTTTAAAAAAATGTTCTAATCTAAATTTTATAAGCCTTTTAAAGGATTTTGTCACACATGATAATAAAGAAATGGGTCTATAAGATGATGGAAGTTCTGGGTTTAAGTTAAATTTGAGTAAAGGGCATGTGATAATATTTTTAACGTATCTTATAAGTAAAACTGTCTAAACCGGGGACTGTATTTCTGCTTTTTTTTTAATGCGAAATCTAGTTCCGAAGGAGTAAAAGGTTTTGACATGGAATCCATACTAGTATTAAAACAAAAAATTTCTTTAATCTTACCAACATTACCAGAGGCAGATGAAGGTGCAAGTTGGTCTGACATATGTTTAATGAGATTTTCAGAAAGTTGAGGTTTTTTGTTGTACTGATAGTTATTGGAAATTGATCTGACGGCTAACCATATTTTTGAGAGAGGTGTGCTTTTGTTTAGACTATTTAAAAAATTTATCCAACTACTTTTTTTTTTGTTTTAAATAATCGCATGGTTTGGGCTGCTATATTTTTATGATTTATGTTATGGTTACTTTTAAGTTCCTTACTTTTAAGTTAAGTTTAAGTAATTATTATGGTTGCTTTTAAGTTCGATACGCTTTCAAGGCTGCTGGTCGTTTATACATATAGTTAACCAAATTGTATCAAATTATGGACATCAAAAACTATGGTTACCGCGGTATCAGTGCCAGTTTAATCCTATCGAACACATCTGTGGTATATGTAAAACGTATTATGATAATGACATTGGATGCAGTAGATACAGTGACGATTCAGTTAGGGAAATGTGGCAAGAAGCTCTTAAAACTGCAACTCCAGAAATATGGGTTAAAACTGTAAATAAATTTGAAAAATTAATAGAAGTGTGGTCGATCCAGAATAATAAAATTAGAGAAATTAATCCAGTTATTATAGATTTACATAATGATGGCGGTAGTGAATTTAGTGATGATGATGATTTATAAATTTAAATAATCAGTAAGTACACTATTATAATTTTATTTAAATATTTAAAATTCCATTTGAATTTTTGCTCCTCATTTGTACAAATTAATTGATAATACAGGCAAAAATATTCTAAACAAAGTAAGTACCTAATTAAAAAGATTATGAAGAACTCCAGTGCAGTTTACCGTGCCTTTACTACAACGAAAGGTTTTCTGCGAATTCCATTAATCGTTTAAAGGTGTAAGTTGGTTGAATGTACTATACTTACAATAGTGTTACCTTGAAAATCGCATTAAAAAAAGCAATGAAAAACAAAGAAATAGTTTAGTTTCCTAGAACTACAAAAAATCATATGACAACATGCAAACTTATTACTTCAGTGTCTACTAGGGCTCCGCACAAACACTAAAAAGAAAGATAACTTATCTATACTGTAAGATACTGAAATTGCAATATCCAGGTAATTTTATTACAGTATCAAACAAACACACCTGTAATTGACAGTTTGGGAAAAACATTCATAAAATACGTAATATAGACCGAGATAGATAATTCAGGGTATAGACGGATCATAAACTCCCGTTAATAGAGAAAAACTTAGACAATGATATCAAGATCAGTTGACTATATTCAAAGAATTCCAGTCCTGTAATCCATTACAGTTTTTGAACCTTACCTGCTCGATTTAATGATTTGACTAGGTTAAGTAATTTTAAATCAAGGTGAATATATTAAGATTGCTGACATCCCACACAAGTATAAATTAGTTATATATTATATATAAAATGTATTGGTAACATAAAATTAAAAAATGTTTTGCAGTTTACGGTTGTTTATAGCATGATAAATAACAAGAAATATATTAATAAACAGGAAACTGTTTAATTTTAGTGCTAGGGATTATCTTTTTGGATTACATGTATTAGAATTATTACTTTTTAATTTCTTTGAATAATATTATTTCCGCATCACGATACTTGAAGGGTACTGTTGATGAGTAATTACTAGTTTTTTGTTTTACGCTAATGATGTAGTTTTGGAGAAAACCTATAACAAAGATAAAAGTAAGATATTTTGCATGTTTCAAATATTTGACATCATCATCATCATCAAAGCCTTATAATATAGTAGGATTATGGCAGACGTCATATGCATGATTATTCCCAAATATTTAAAAATTGTCGTTGTGTCAAAGTTATAAATTTACTTAAAACTACAAAATGCTATAAATTAAATATCATAAAATTTAAAATCAGATCACCCAAAGAGATATGATGAAGAACAGGCACATTGGGACCGAGCAGCTACAAGGCACATATTATCTACAAAATAATTGATTATATAATACGATTTAACATCCAAAAAGAAAAGTTAAGGAAATTTGAAAAAAAGTTCATATCGCATCATACAACGACTGCATGTTAATAACTAATCAAGCTCAGTACAGTTGTAAGTATGGAACAAATATATGGTATACAGATGGATCTTTTTATGGTATATGGATGGTTTTTCACCCTAATCACCCTAATATGGGTTTTTATTATTTCAGCATTTGTTTAACTTTGTATCGAGACCTGAGGATGCTTTGCATATTGTAGAAATCGAAACCGGTCGTCAGATAGTTAAAATAAATTGATTGTGAGTAAGTCTTATTTATTATTTCTTTACCTATTTGAAATGGACTCACACAAGCAACACATTCATGATTGTTTATTCTCTCTTTGTTATTGAAATCCTTTTTTATTGATTTGATCTTTATTTTTGTGGAGAATGTGGTAATATAATTCTTTTCACATTTTTTCAACCTCTGTTAGGACGTGTTCTATTATGCCGTTGAAATTTTTAATCCTTTTTTTTTTCTTATTAGGTCGGTGCTCTATTATCTTATTTGTCCAGTTGGTCTTTTTTTGTTTGTACTCGGCATTTTCTTGGTTTTACGTAGTCTCTTTAGTCCTTTCCTATATTTGAGTTTGCCCTTTTTATACTTATATGAATACAATATATACAATATATATACTTATATGAATACAATATATATATATATATATATATATATATATATATATATATATATATATATATATACGTCTTTATATCAAGGCGAGATCCGATTAAATCGAGGACAACCCGAGATCCACCAATAGGAAATTAATTAATGGAGTATATTGTTAATAACTATCTTTATAATTAACATATTAATCAGGGCACACTTAGAGGGGAAAAGATTTTTGAACTTAAATTTTTTTGATAAATTTACAACAAAATGAGATCCATAGCTGAAAAGGGAAGGGGAAGACTTATATACGAAATTTTAGATGTTTACAGATCAACGCGAGATCAGACACTGTTGCCAGCTCTAAAGAGTATTAGTCGAGCGACCGGAGCTCGTGTTGTATTGCATATTTCTTACTCAAACAGTAAAGTAATTTGCGGTTATGATGTTTTGTATTTTAAAAATATTGCAAGGCCAGCGGTCAGTTGAAGTAGTAAAACAAAATTCAAAGATAACAGAAGCTAAGTAATGATTATAATTTTTATGTATATTATTAAATAATTCAACATAAACTTTATAAACCGAATTACTAAAATGCTCTGTTTTATTGAATTTGTGAAATTTATTCTCAAAGCTCTTTTTGTTAATTATTTATGTACAAAATTAAAAAGGGGAAATTATTTAAACAGTTTATCTCTATAACAAAAGCTATCATTTTAACATTCTAATCGTGTTTTAACATAAAAATATAGAAATATAGAAGAGTAAATAGACTGGAAAAAGGCTTCTAGAATAGATTTTGGTGGGCACTTTGTTGCTAAAATGCAAAACCTATTTTTATTCGTTTCTAATATCTTTCTAATGCAAAATCACTTGGTCGTCCAAAAATCGTAGCGTGAGGGGAGTGGTGGGGAGCCTTACAAAAAAGTGCTAATTTGTTTTTCGGCCTTTTTCGGATCTACGATATCCGAAAATTCATTCTTCAAATTTGCATATCGATCCGGACATTAGAAATATTATTATTTTATTTATAAAAATACGTCAAACCATTGTTGTATACGAAGTGCCTTTATACAAAATGACTTAGAATGAGTCTGAAAACCCATATTTTTAAAATCGTTTCTCCTCGCTCTACCCCGAAAAATATTAGGTCTAGCAAAAAATGGCTTTCTATAAAAGTTATAGACCAAACATCAGAGAACATGTCGGTTTGTTTGGAATGTCGATTGGATAAATAGTTTAAGAAAAAATTAAATAAATCGAAAGGCATGTCACGACGCACAGTGGCAAACGCAGAGATGCGAGGAAGGGCGAAATTCATAATCTGAAGTCAACCTCAAATCGACTTTAGTAATGGCGATGTTGTTAGGGTCGATTTTACATTGAAATTCTGTTGAATTGTGAGATTGATTAAAACCAGCACCAAACTAGACGAATGGTTGTTAAGCTACAATATGATTGTTCAAATACCCTTACTAAATATACAAAAAAAAAATGGAGAAGAGCCTAGTAAAATTTCTTCTTACTGTTAGAACTCCCAATTTTTATCAGCATACAAGAAGTACTTTCAACATTTCCAACACTATAAAACTGTCTCTGAAAAGAAAAAAATTATTCATGCTGAGCAAGAGCTTTTATAAAAAATACTAACAACCAAGGCAATTGAAAGTAACATAAATATTATGAGAATATTTTCAAATATGAATTTACAGCATATCCAATGTCACTTGTACCTGTAGGAGTTTTATCGATACCATCACATAAATCTGCCTTAGGTTCTATAATAGGACAGTTTACAGTTATGTCTAAATATCTACCATTACCATTATAAAGTAACAAAAGTGTCACATTCTTAAAGGTATAAGTTTAATCCAAGCCGTTGGCAAACCCTCCAGCTGCAAATCATTTGGCGACTATGCAAGAATTTTAAAATCAATAGTGTTCAAGAACCTCTACAATCCTAAAAGGATTGGTTTTGTATTTGACCAGTACTAACTATCTTTGTAATGGTCCATATAAACTTTCTCCTACTTCAGACAGTATAATATATAATATTCGTGTACATACTCATCCAAACGAAAGTATGAGTATGTAATGTGACACCAAGACTTTGACTCCCGAATCTGTTGCTAACTGGCTGGAGTAAAGAAAATGTAGAGCTGGTACCAGTTTTAAGCACGGAATCCAAGTTGAAGAAACATACATACATATACTATACTCCTAATAGGTGTAAAAGATCAGTTTATTTTTACCTTTTTGTGACGAATAATTATTATATTGGTTTTTTTCTAATTGTCAGACTGTACAGGGGCTCCAATGCTCATGTAAACGGAAACGAGATCAAATTCATTGGTTCTTGTAAATATATTATGGCCCAAGTGAAATGTTACAAAAAAGGTGATAAACGTGAACAATTTTAACTATAGAGAGTGTTACTTCTTTTTATAGTAATGAAGAGTCTAACATAGAGTAAGATAACTAACACAAGATAATAATTAAGAAATAGGTACATAGATTTAATTGTTTTTATTACTATCCTTTGTTCTTAAACGTGAAATTTGCTGCCAGGGAAAAACCGTTGCAATTTTAGATGTTTTATATATCACAAGCTTTTGAATTTTAACGCCGTTACGACGTCCTTAATAAGTTTTATATAATACTAGATAATAATGTATGAACATTTTTGGGACAAACCCCGATGTACCAAGTCACCTAGAAATCGAACACAGAAAGAGTCCCACAGGTCAATCCTTTTGATAACGTGGGTATCTGGGATGAGTGAATTTTCCCCTACGAGGGAGTGCGAGCTGTATAGCTAAATTTGGATTTTCTTCAGTAAACGAATTTAAAGGAAATATAAAGTTAATTTGTTTATAAAGCTATAGCTCGTAAACAATTTGACGTACAGTGTCCAAGTTTAGCATAAATGAACTACATATATTGAAAAATATTCCCGTGGAATCTTAATATAGTACGTGAACAGCATAGTTGGTCCCTTAATTATAAATGATATGCAAAACAGATCTGTGTTTGTAACTCTCATTCAAATTGAACGCGGTTAGATTTATTTTGTAGGTCTTTTAAAAGCGATTAAAATAAGTTTTTGACATTTTTTGTAAAACAAACAGTGGAGAAGATATGCGAAGAAAAATTGTAAAAAAATAATACTACAAATAAACAATGTCTCCGAAATTTTTTAGACTTCGAGTACTTACCAACGTGTTCTACATAATTTTATCTAAAAAATTACTTAAAATCATCTAACTCCTAAAAATGTCATCAAAACGACGATTTTGAAGCTCTTCCCACTGGTTAAAGAAGCTATTATAGATTCACACAAAAGTTGTGTATTTTTAACTCTAAATTTATAATTTAATTAATTATTCTAATTTTATATCTATATCCATAATAGTTCTAATCTAATTTCAAAATGTTTATTTAAATAAAAATGAAGGGTTCCAGTTGAAAATTCAAAGTTGCTACACCCACCGCGTTCGCAGGGATAATAAGAACCCCGCTATTGCATAAGTATATAGATTTTAAAAAACCATTAAAAAAGAATTCCTAAGTTTTTTCAATACGACGTCTAGTTCTCGAGATATTTGACAATCGCCTTTCTGGACAGAGCTCTTTAATAATGTAAATAATATTATTCAAACCGGAAATAAGCCGAAGGGAGTGAGAAGTCTGACTGTAAAATTCATTTGCGATGTTGCCAAATTTACCGGATCTCGGGTTGTCTACAAAATGTATATTTAGCATATACACAACGGATCGCTCGCACTGCCTCTACAGCGGATTTAGTGGAACTACTGCAATATAAAATTCACCAAAAGGGGTGCAAAATGAGGTCCAGACAAAAATCGATTTCTTTGTACCCCCTTCATTGTTACATCGAGATGTCACTATATACACGTGAATACAAGGTGAGATCCAAAATCGGATCTCGCCTTGCAAAACGGATCTCATTTTGTATAGCTTATGATACAAACGGATCTCGCCTTGATATGAAGACATATATATATATATACTTATACGTATATTATTTCTGTGGTGCGAAAGCAAAACCCGATATGTCAAATACCTTGATTTTGCAACCCTTCTAATATGTTTGTAAATAAATACCATTTATCACTCGTGACAGATAGCTGTCAAATTTTCAAGGATAACAAAAATATTTAGATAATAAGGACATATTGGGTGTTGCTATCGTAAATTTTGTTCGTTTGCTATTCGTGAATCAACCTTGATCCCTATCCATAAAAAAAGATCACTAACCATATGCAGCAATTACAGAACCGTTGCCCTTATCCCTCATGCAAGCAAAATCCTGCTACATATAACCAATGAACGGCTAAAGAACTGTCTACTTCCAGAGATAGCCGAAGAACAATGTGGATTTGTACCAGGAAAGGGAACGCGTGAGCAAATACTCAACATCAGACAGATAGTAGAAAAAGCGAGAGAACATAACATACCAATGTTGCTCTGTTTTGTAGATTACACAAAGGCTTTTGATTCAGTAAAATGGGATCCTCTCTGGAGTATAATGGAAAATATGGGAGTACCTAACCACCTAGTTAACCTAATAAGAAATCTGTATAATAAAAACTCAGCCAAAGTTAAAGTACATGGAATATATTCAAATGCATTCAAAACAGAGAAAGGAACTAGACAAGGTTGCATACTATCACCATTATTGTACAACATATATTCTGAATATATAATGAGAAAAGTACTAGATGAATGGGATGGAGGAATCACTATAGGAGGCAGAAAAATCAGTAACCTGCGATACGCAGATGACACACTTATACTAGCAGCGAATGAAGTCGAAATGATTACCATCATCGAACGGCTAAGCCGAATAAGTGAAGAATTCGGACTTCAAATCAACACCAGAAAAACAAAAATAATGATTGTAGACAGAGCAAATAATAATCTACCGCATATACGCCAAATAGGGATTTTCGAAGTAGTCGACAGATTTGTATACTTGGGCTCTCTGATAACCAACAATGGTGATTGTTCCTCAGAAATCAAACGTAGACTAGGAATGGCCCGAACCGCAACTGCTAAATTAATTAAAATATGGAAAGACCGAACAATAACAAGGAATACTAAGCTTAGGTTGGTCAATGCCCTTACTTTTCCCATTGCTACATATGCAGCTGAAACATGGACTCTCAAAAAAATCGATAGGAGTAAGATTGAAGCCTTTGAAATGTGGGTATATAGAAGAATTCTACGCGTGTCCTGGACAGAACATAGAACCAACCTGTCAATTCTGGAAGAGCTTCATATAAAAGACAGGCTACTAAAAAAAGTAAACCAAGCATACCTAACTTACTTTGGCCACATAGCTAGAAGAACGGGCACCATGGAACTATTGGTAGTAGAAGGTAAGGTAGAAGGCCGAAGACCAAGAGGAAGATCTCCAAAACGATGGGTGGACCAAATGAAGAGTTTGGTGGGAAAATCCCTACATGAAGCCGTCCATATGGCACAAGATCGCAGCCAATGGAGACAGCAGACTAATAATATTTAGCGTGTCACTACGCCCTGACAAGGGCTAAAGGATTGAGGAGGAAGGATCGTAAATTTTATTTGTAAAACCGACTGTTATGAATATTTCATATCGGTATTATTAGCTACATAACTGTTAATAGTTGTCAATGTAATTTTTTTGTTTAGTTTGTTAAAAAATTATTATAAATTTTACTGGGTACCTATATTTTTCACAAAAAAACGTGTTTAGTTTGTTAAGAATTTATTAAAACATAACACAAAGAATCATAGGAATATTTTTTTAGTTATTTTCCTCACAATCGTCTTCTGGTAACTCGGCTTCATTGGCATTTGTTTCTAGTGTTAAATAAAATCTGTGACACTCACAAGGAATCAATGGAAGACTAAGTATATCCCTTTTCTTAAGAAGGTTAATATTCAATGGCCCATTATAACATTGGGTCAATATAGGAATAGGTCGTTTTTCCTTTTTTATTGTTCTTAAATCCAATGTTAGTTTTCTGCGTCCAGTACTGTTTTGAATTGAATTAATTGAAACGTTTTTTCGTACGTAAAAGATTTTAAATTAAAACCCACTAATGAGAAGAAAGCCTTTAATAATAGGCAGAAGCGTTTATTAAAAAAAATTAAACAATATTGAGCAATATACATTTGAGGTCTTTGACACTGTTCAAGGCTCTTGTTAAGAGCATCCGAAAAATGATGAATCACACCATAACATTTTGTACGACAATTTGTAATAGATTTTTTTGATACTTAGCAAAGTGTTGAAGTTAATTTTAAACTAAAGTATATTTGATGTCAAATGTCATTTTAATCACCACCATAAATATTTTCTTTTATTCTATTCCTATTTGTGGATTTCTTTTTTAACCATTTCTATTTCACACCATGTCCTATTTACCTTTGTTCCATGTAATCATTTTTATTTCTGTATTTCTACCTAATGGCACCCAGGAGGTTTTGGAGGTTACTATCCCCCCCCTTCAGAGTAAATAAACTACAAATATATATATATATATATATATATATATATATATATATATATATATATATATATATATAAAGAATAGTGGGAAAAGTAACTTATCTTTTACACATAATACAAAAAATCCAAAACGCTAATTTAATAATTAAAGTACCACTTTACATATGTAGAATACAATAATTATTATTGTGTAAATACACATACATAATAATTAGTAGTATTTTTCATTATATTTAGATATAACTACCTAATATTAGACTTATGAAAAAGTAGACAAAACGAGTCTGTTGCGAGTAGCATACGCCTACAAGAGTGTATCTGCGGTGATCTTGTGGACCATCACGGATTGTGTCCCTCTGTATGTGTCAGAAGTAAAAAGAAGACATCTCTATGAGAGAAGAGAGCATTTGACAACAGCCATAATAAAAAGTAAGGAAAAGATCAATAAAAAGGTGGCAAGAAGAGTGGAACAACATGGAAGATGTTGCCCCGTGGACCAAGATGCTGATCCCGAGCCTAAGGGACTGGGTAGATTGTCTGTTTTAGGGAGTATCTTCATAGGTGTAGAAAAAAAGAAGCAGATAACTTTATATACTGCAAATATTCCGACACTGTTGCTCACACAATGCTAAAGTGTAATAGATGTACAGTGAAGAGAAACAGAATGTATAGAGAAATAGGTACGAATACTGTGACTGTGAATGAAATGATCGTGAAGATGGCGGGAATCTGTGATTCGTAAGAAGCGATGAAATAGTGTTCACAATTACATCCCAATAGTCATTAAAAATAAAGAAAAAGAAGAGAAACACCAACCGGACCAACGACAGAGATAAGTTCTAGATAAGAGAAAGGAGTGTTTTAAAACGTCGTCAGTTTTACAGCGGCCATCCCACTTTTGAAGTATGGTACGTGCGACAGTCAACATCGCACAAGTGAGAGATGGTGGTTTTAGAGGGTAGGCAGGATAACAGATGCGAAAATCTTTGTACTTTTAAGTACTTTAAAATATAAAACATCCAAATTTTAAGGACTCAAAATGGAGGTAGCATAAAAAGAATTTTGGTGTCCAATCAAATCCCCCAGGAAAATTCTAGGTGCGCCACTGATTCGTACTTATGTATATCCATTACCTATTCTTTTTTTAGTTCTTTACTATTCAAAACATTTAAATTTGAAAGCCCCCTTTAATAAAAATTCTTGTTAATGGCTAAAATAATATGTCGCTAAAAACATAATTTCCCAAAACATAATATATTAATATTTTCGTTAATTCAATTTATTTGATCCTAAATTAAAACCTAGTGTTGAGAAAAATAAAAAATTGCTAATAATGAGCAGTGGCGTTTATTACAAGAAATTAAACAATATTGGGCAATATTAAGATCTTTGACACGGTTCAAGGCTCTTGTTAAGGGCATCTGAAAAATGATGAATCACACCATAACATCTTGTAGGACAATTAGTATTAGATTGTTTAAGATAGTTAGCAAACTGCTAAAATTAATTTTAGTCTAAAGTAGATTATTTAATGTGACATGTAACATTCATCAACATCATAGATATTTTCTTTTAATCTATACCTATTTGTGGATTTATTTTCTCTAATTTTCCCTAGCATGTCTTATTTGCCATTATTCTATCTAACAGTTGTTACTTCTGCACTCGCACCTGTGGCGCACCCAATATACAAAGAATAATAAGAAAAGCAACAAGAGAAATCATAAGATTTCTTACCTGGCGAATCTGAATAGTAAGAAAATTTAACTTGTCTTTCACACACAATACAAAAAATTCGAAACGCCAATTTAATAATTAAATTACCACTTTATTTATCTTCTTCTTCTTCTTCGTCTAGCCATTCACGTCCACATCTGAACATAAGCCTCTTCAAGTCTTCCTTTCCATTGTTTTTTATTGTACGCTTCTTGTAGCCAATTTTTCCCGGCAGTCCTTTTCAGATCATCTGTCCATCTCATAGGAGGTCTGCCTCTGGGTCTTTTGTGTTGGTATGGTCTCCAGGTTAAAATTGATCTGTGCCATTTGTTTAGATCGCTCCTAGCTACATGTCCAGCGTATTCCCATTTCAACTTTAATGATTTTTGCACCACATCGGTGACTTTGGTTTTCTGTCTTATCCATGTGTTTGTTTTCTTGTCCTTAAGTGATATACCTAGCATTGCTCTTTCCATCGCGTGTTGAGTGACTCTAAATATGTTCATAATATTTTTTGTGATTGTCCATGTTTGTGCCGCATAAGTTAATATCGGAATAATGCATGCATCAAAAACTTTAGATCTAAGATGTAATTGAATTTGTTGATTTCTGAGTGTAACAAAAAATGGATTGACTGGAGCGCCAATATAACAAAATTGTAGTAACAAGTTGTGTAGCAATAGGGTAAACTCTAAAATGTACCTTGATACACCAACGGATTAATATCTGGAATAACAGAAGATGGAAGGGATTAGATAGAAATAAATTATATGAAAGAAATAAATAAAGGGTAAATATGAATTTTAAAATATAATAAAATTAATGCTGGCTAGCGACTATGCAGGAGAATGACCACTTGACACTCAAGAGGGATTAGGCCAATTTGCATGCCCTACAGTGACCGTAAGATAGAAGAACTAATGACAAGAAATCTACCAAGAAATAAACAGATGAAAGATAAAGTTGCTCTACTGAATATTTGGGCGCCAGGAAGTTAAATGGTTTCTTCCGAGATATCTTGTATTGCTGAAATATTAAAGGATAGGTACCAAGTGAAATCTTAAATTGTTTTAACCCAACTTTAATAAATACCTATATTATGTACAACTTATTTTAAACCCTTATATATAACAATATAACCCAACACCTCTTATATACAATTAACTAATCTATATTTACAATGAAAACCCTGAATATAATGATAAAACAATTTCCCCCCTAATGTACCTGATAATGTGAAATTTTGACTAAGGTTATGCAATAGTTAAGTATATAATATAAAATGAAATATATAATAATATAAACGTTACAATGATCAAATAAATGAAATAAACCTCTCCGGATATGTGTGCACACTATAACCTGATAACGAGAGAGTCCAGGGAGTTACAATCTCAACCCTTGGTGGACAATAAATGTTTTACTAAATTTACAATGACTATTATTTTATAAAAATGAATGTAATTATTATTAAGTATATATTTTGAAAAAAAATTGAAAATGAAATAAAAGTTAAACCTTGAAGAGGACGTTAAAAAGTTGCTACAAATATTTAAATCGACAAAAAAATATTAGTTCTTCCTGTTAGTTTCTGCAGGTTTCCCTCGAGATCCTCTGGAAGAACTAGTCGCAGGTGGATGATACGCCAAACCTGGACACCATATAAAAAAGGTACTTTTAAATTAAGTCCTTACAATTCTTCTTAAACCAATTAAATAAAAATGACTGCTTATCTTCCAATTCCCAAAAAAAATTAAATAAAAAGTTTTTCCTTTCTCCCCAGACCTGCACTGGATTCCGGACGTAGGCTAAAAAAACACAGTTGTGTTACTAGACATCCTTTGTTTGTACAAGAAAGTAAAAAAGAAGCAAGAAAGGTCAAAGTTGCTTTTAAATTGACGCAAAAACTATGGTTCCTGAAAAAAAATAACCTTGGAATTTAGATTTGACAATGTTTGAACGGATAAATTAAATAGATGATTTTTACGGAAGCTATATAGATCATAGAATGGGACAAAAAACAAGGAAATATTAGCCGGTTTAAACGGTATGGAATTGAAATAGATAATTGTTGGCTTTCATCCTCGTAAAGAAATAAAATTTGATGTTATTATAAAAATTTATTACTTGTAATCTGTTTAGGTATTTATGAAATTAATGAAATAGTACATAGAAGATAGCAGATAGATAGATAGGTGGATCAGACTATATTTTGAGAGAGGATTATAAATAGATTTAAATTTCACCAACAATGGCGGATGATATGACGTGTTTTTACATATAATTTATTTGTAATTTAACTCACCGACTGAGAGTGATCCCAACTTAATGTATTTTCACCAAAAACCAAAAACAAAATAAAATAACCAACTGGGTTTTCTTCCACAAAATAACAGCTTCTTCGAAATAAAATAAAACTTAAACCAAACTCTTAAACGTGGGACTCTCTCAGTCGCCTCTAATACGTCTCTTCAACTCACGGAGTTCCAAGCAAGTGCCGGTCTGATGGCGCTAAAGCTATTACGACGATCAGAGCCAACAGAGGGAGTGATTTATTGCCAACTTTTAAAAATAAAATTTACCGAAGTTATTCAAATGTTTGGTTTAAGAATATTTCCAAATGAATTTAATTTGTAATTAAATTAAAGAATTCCAGTGACAAAGCAGTAAATGGGTATTTAAGTAACGGACTCGTTACATGAGTATATAGTTTAGTTTACCGAATGCTGCCCAAGCCAACTTTCTTCTCCTTTTTATTTCTTAAGTTTTCAGTTTTTTTAAATTCATTTTCAGTCCTATTTTAGAAGATTCGGTATGTAGTTCTAAAAGCATGGTTTGCATTTCTTGTAGGTCAGTATCTATCAGGATTATGTCATCTGCAAATCGTAGATTACTGAGGTAGCAGCCATTGATGTTTATTCCCTTATATTTCCAATTTAGGTTTTTAGAAACGTCCTCCAAAACTAAGGTGAACAGTTTGGGTGATAAAGTATCTCCCTGTTTGACTCCCTTGTTTAATGGTACAGGGTTCGTGTGTTCATTTTCATTTAGGTAGTAAGTAGCTATAGCTTGGTTCATAGTTTCTTTTATTAAGTTAATATATCTGCTGTCTATTCTACAATTTTGCATTGCGTTTATTACGGCCGTGTGTTCTATGGTATCGAAAGCTTTTTCGTAGTCTACAAATGCTAGGAAAACTGGAAACTTGTATTCGTTACATTTTTCTATTAATATTTTTGTGGTTAACAGGTGATCGGGAGTTGAATAGCCTTTTCTAAAACCTACCTGTTCATATGGTTGGTATTTGTCTAATTTCCTTGTTAGTCGAGTAGTTATGACTTTGGTGAGTATTTTAAATAGGTGTGACAGTAGGCTGATGGGTCTGTAGTTTTCCAATTTTCGACTATCACCTTTCTTGTGTAATAAGATTACTTTAGAGTTGTTCTAGCTCTTAGGGACTTTGCCCTGATGTAAACAACTGTCCACAAGCTTAGTTACAATTGCAATTAGTTCTGTACCTCCTTCTAATATCATATCTGTGGTAATACTATCTTCTCCTGTAGCTTTATTTCTCTTCATGTTTTCCTATGCTGTAGTTACCTCTGAAATTGTTACTTTTGGCATTATTTCTGATCCAACATTTTTTATTAATTTCCGTGCTGGTCTCATCTCATCATCTTGTTGATGTGATCTGTAAAGTTCTGTGTAAAATTCTTCTATTCATGTCAGTATGTTTTCTCTACTTGTGATTTCATTTTCGTCTTTTCCCATTTATCTAGAATACAATAATTATTGTATAAATACACAATAATAAATACTATTTTTTATTATATTTACATGGTACGACTATATTATATTATTATTATCATTACATTTACATGGTTACAAAATTCCATTGTACGACCTAAGGGTGAAAATACTAGCAAATTAAAAGAAACAAGCTTTACTAATATACAAAGGAGTGAAGACACCGGAGGCACGACAAGACTACGTGAGAATCTGGAATAGAATAAACGAAGAAATATATAATATCAAAAGAGAACACTGGGAAAAATTCACCAAAGATATAGAATACGACCTCTATGGATCCCAGAGAAAGGTGTGGAAGATGATAAGGAGACAAAAAAAAACAGGAATGAATGAATTTGTACGCATAGATAATATTACAGAGGAACAATGGACTGAGTATTTCACGAAATTATATGGAGAAGGAGAAGAAGAGAACAAAAAAAGAATCATTAAGAAACTCACGATAGAGTACTTATATCAGAAGAAGAGCTACAAGAACGAATAAAAAAATTAAAAAAACAGAAAGCCATCTGGTCCTAAACAATGAACTGCTTAAATAAGGAGGAACAACACTATGCAAATGGCTCCTAATATTATTCGTCGATATAATAAATACCAGAGTAGTACCAGCGGAATGGAAGGAAAGTCTCCTGCTACCGATAGTTAAAAAGGGAGACTCGAGAAATCCTAAAAATTATAGAGGAATTAGTCTGATGACTAGTACATTAAAATTGTTAACGACAGTCATAAAAGACAAAATCGAGGATAAAGCGAACATGGCAGATAAAGAACAGGGCTTCCGGGAGAACAGCTGTACAAAAAAAGCAATTTTTATTATCAGGTAAATAATATAGAAGTCTATTAAATATGAAAAACTGGCATATATGTACTTTGTAGATTTAAAAAGTACTTTTGACAGGGTGGAGCGAAATGACATCTTAAATTTATTACAAGCTGAACAAATAGACCATCAGATAATAAGGACAATTTGAAATTAACAAGAACAACAAGACCAGAGTTATAATGCCAACAGGAGAAACAAAATGCATTGAACTGAAAGGAGGGACCCGCAAAGAAGACTCGCTTAGCCCATTGTTATTCAATATGGTGATGAATCAAATAAATCACGAAGTAAGAAAACGACACGAATACCACATGGGAGCGCATAAAATCACGATACTATCCTATGCCGATGATGCAGTACTAATTGCTAATAACGAGGATGACCTACAAAGGCAGCTCCACACCTTCAATATCACAGCAAACAAACTTAATATGAGAATTTCAGTAGAAAAAACTAAATATATAGTGATCAGTAAAGAAAGTAATGAAGTAATGAAATTTAATTTAATTTTTAATTTAATTACCTAGGAGGAGAGATCACTAGTGACAGGGATATAAGACCAGAGACTACAAGGCAAGCATCAAAAGCTGCAAGAGTGAGTGGTTGACTCCGAGAAACCATATGGAGAAACAAATATCTGACCACGGAAAGCAAAATGAAAGTATAAAGAGAACAGTAAGACCAATCCTAACATATGCAGCGGAGACTGCAAGGGCCGATACAAGAAAGACGAAATAACAAATCAATAATATCAAAATGAAAGTATTAAGATCAATAGCGGGCATATCATAAGGATGCAGTGAAACCAATAGAAGTAAACTGGAACAATGCAAAATTCAAAATATTAACAGGTGGATAAAAACAAGAAAAAAAACTAAAACGAACATGTAAATCGAATGGGACCACATAAATTAGAAAGCATTTGATAACAGCCATAAAAAATAAGTGAGGGAAAGATCAATAGAAAGGCGGCAAGAAGAGTGGAACAACACGGAAGATGTTGCCCAATATACCAACATGCTAATCCCGAGCCTAATGAGACTGGGAAGATTGTCTGTTTTAGGGCGTATCTTCATGCTTAGAAAAAAGATACAGCTAAATTCCTCGACTGCGTATATTCCGACACAATTGCACACAAAATGTTGAAGTGTAATAGGTATGAATCCTGTGACTGTGAGAGAGATACTTGTGAAAATGACGGGAAGGGATGGAACATTACAATTACATCCAAACAGTAAATAAAAAGAAAAAAGAAACAGAGAAACATCAACTGAACCAATGACATAGATAAGATCTAGATAAGAAAATGAAACAATCCAAAAATGTCGTCAGCCTTACAGCGGCAATCCAACTTTTGCAATACGGTACGTGCGACAGTCAATTGTGCACAATTAGGAGAGGGTGGTTTTAACAGATACATATAATCTTTGGCACTTCTATCTTAAGTACTTTAAATTAAACTAATTCCAAATTTTAAGGACTCAAAATAGAAATAGGCTAAAAAAATATCGGTGCCCAGCCAAACCCCACCCCAGGCAAATTCTAGGTGCGCCACTGATTCGTATTTGTGTAGATCTATTACCTATTCTTTTTTTAGTTCGTCAGTATTCAAAAAATTTAAATTTTAAAGCCTCCTTTAATTTTAATTCTTGTCAATGGCTAATATATTTCGGTAAAAACATAATTTCCGAAAACATATATTATTATTTTCGTTCATTCAATTTATTTGATCTTAAATTAAAACTTATTTACTAATTAATAAAAAAATTTAAAAAAAAAAAACGTTAATAATGGACAGGGGCGTTTATTTCAAGAAATTAAACAATATTTGGCAATATACAGTTGAGGTCTTTGCACTGTTCAAGGTTCTTGTTAAGGGCATCCGAAAAATAATGAATCACATAATAACATCATGTACGACTATTACTTTTGTAATATAATTGGAAGATGTGAAGTTCACAATAAAATTTCTATTATTTTGCAATGTTGAATAATTTTTAAAAAGCTAATAATACTTTTAGACATCTTAATTTTACATTAATTTTGAATATTAAGTATTACAAGTAATAATTTTTTAACCGGACAAGAGCCGGAAATTTGGTAAACTGAATTTCAGTCACCATTTTTCCAAAAGATTTATTGTTTGAAGTTTTTCAAAAGGGCAGGGGACGATTACCCCGATGGTATGTGCTATAATCTGGTCTGGAAAATGGTCGTTTAAACTATGGGCAAATTTGCGCTGGAAAAGCGACTTGTGCTGAAAATAAAGCTGGTCCCTAGTAAAAATTAATATTGCTGTTCAAAGTTTGCATACACTCGTGATTTCTGACTTGCTCAAGCCCTTTCAACTACAACCCATTTAAAAGTAAGGGTTAAAAAAATAATTTGTATGGTGTTATTTCCCTTAAAAAAACCTAAAAAACAAATGGTTTTTTAAGTAGTTTATAGTCTAAAAGCTAAGTGAGTTATGAGTAAAAAACCAATCACGTATTTCAGGAGATATCAGGACGCGTATACTGGAATATTATAAGATACAAATATTGTGCTTTTAAGGTACAGACATACTTTCACCTATCCTTACAAACTAATAAGAGTTGTTTTTTAAGTTGAAGTAAAATATATTCAATTCGATTAAAACAATTATTGTATTTTTACCGTTTAAATAAAAAAAATAATGCAACTATTCGAATTTCTTCGTAAGGAGTGATATGTATAAGGGTAGATATTATGTGGTAAAAAATTAAAACAGTAAAGGAATCTAAATTTTATCTCACTGTATAATTAAATAAATTCAAATTGCTAGAATTTACAATTCTGTTTTTTTTTTTCGATAGGGGTCGTTTTAATCCCTAAAAAATTAACAGCAAACAACGGCATAAGTCCAATTTTATAGTGGAGGGTAAGAATAAGCTTAATCCAAATTTTCAAGCTAATCAATGGAGACAAGGTATTCAATTACATTGTTTTAATTAAAACTAATCTTCTTCTTCTTTTTATGTAGACATGAATCTGTCTGTTTTTCAATGTGCCTTCAGTAACTTGTTCCATCTTTTTCGTGATCTTCCTACTGATCGTCTTCCCATTGGGGAACTGTCTCTTGCCGTCTTTACAGCTGTATTTGTTGTCATTCGGCTTATATGACTGTCCCATTCTACTCCTCTGTTGCTTACCCAGTTCTTCATGTTTTCCAGCTTACATCTACGTGGTATATAATGTACTTTTAGCTCTGTCCCATAGTCTCTTACCATTAATTTTTCGAAGTGTTTTTATGCCTGCTGTTTCTAACATCCTTTGTGTCCTCTCTGTGTCAGGTCATGTTTCTGCCATAATAAATATAAAAAAATTCATAAATAATAATTATAATTAAAAATAAATATTAAAAATAACATGTTTTAAGAGGTATATTGGCATTAAAACACCACGCTTGTAGGTGGGTTGGTAAGTGTGTGCATTATTACGGCCCGTTAAACCAGTATTTCATTTTCGCTTGCGACTTTGTGGTACCGCACCTGTCAGGAATTGTATTCCTCAGCCACGAGCCACTAATGACACAGCTGCTGACCCATGTCATGCCCTCGGTTTATCCGCGGGTACTCTTATTTGGCAAAGCCTTATTCGTACCTGTCCTGCATATCTACAGGAACGTTCCCTATCAGCCATTGGGTCGCGCCGTGTCAGGGTTGAGGACTTTACTGCCCATTCTGTCTTGCTCAATGTACTGAAGAACCCCTACTTAGTTCAGCGTCCCTTCTCTACACAAGTTGGGACCGGCACGGTTCCAGTGGTAGTCTAGTAGTATAGGTAAAAAATAGGTTTTAAAATGAACTTGGAAAAACAAAAATAAATACGAATACACCGAACATTAGAAAAATAACGTTGTACATAAATTTAGAAACAGTAAGCCAATATATCTACCTGGGAGAGATAATCAAAGTTAACAAAGAAAATCTAACTATCGAAATTACCACAACAATACGGTTAGCGTGGGCAGGATTTGGAAAGCACAACATAAAACAGTATTAGAAAACCATAATTTACAATCAGTATATCCTCCTTATACTCACGTAAGGTTCACAGACATGGTCACTCACCAAACCTAATATGGATAAAATAGTGAAGGTACAAAAAGCGATGAAAGTATCAATGCTCGGGATAAGACTTACAGACAAAAAAACAAAAAAATTATCATTTTTTATTAGAAGCAAAACCAAAGTAAAATACGCAGGAGAATATGCTACCAAATTAAAATGGAGCTTCGCAGGACATAATTCCCGACTAAAGGAGAAAAGATAAAACCGCGAAAGACAATAATGGAGACTATGGTTAGGAAAGATAAATAGATAGATATTTATTTAAATAGAAAACCTAATATACATACAACGTAAAGATAGTACTATAAATGTACATACAGTAGACTCTCGATTATCCGACCTAATTAGGGTCGCGCATACCTCGGATACCGAAAAACTCGAATCACGCGAAGATCGCGTATTTCCTTAAAATAAACGAAAAATTTAATAGTTATGACGTCAGTAATTAGTTTATTATGTACAATTGAAGTATGTAAACCTGTAGACAGAGTACATAGTTAAAATATATAGATAGAAAAACATTTACGTACTGGATCATCTTCATGTTTTAAAAAAGTCTTCTGTATCAACTTTGGGCCTCCTTTTGACGGCAGTTCCGTTGGTAACTGATTAGCGAAGTCTACTATTTCAGCAATACAGTTATTGTTATCTTTTAATAATCTATATAAAGCTACATAGTAAGGCACATCCCTATCGGTGATCTTTTTAATGACTTAACTTATAGTCATTCCCTCATCGAATTAAGTCAACAAAACTTAAAGAAGCCTTCGACGATAGTTCTGTTTCATAGCCTCTAAAATTCTTTGGTCCAGAGGTTGAATGAGAATGTGACGTTTGGTGGCAAGAAAACAGTTTTAGTGTCCCGAATGTCACCGCTAGCCAACGAACTTGCATCTAGATGAGATGTTGCGTTGACCAAAAGAAGAATAGCTTTTCTTGGTAGGTTGATCTTTTTAAAGTAGGCCTCAACAACATAAACGAACTCGTCAAAAAACCAATTATAAAAATTTGGTAATTCATCCACGCACTATGTTAATTTCTGTAGATGGTGATTAAGCAGTTTACTTAAATATTTTAAAAAGCCCTTGGATTCTTCGATTTTCCAATGGTCTTAATTTTAAGGATCCAGAAGGGTTGCTATACATCAAAACAGTTTTTTTACTTTGACCTGACAGTGTTGTGGTTGTAAGCGTTCTGAAATTAAGATCCGTTTCTTTACAATTGAAGATTTGGTCTGACGTAAGGCCATGCTTTAAAATGAGATCTCCTAATTTTAAATTAAACGGCTCAATTTTAGATAAATTAGCAGAAACTTTTTCACCCGAAATGTTCAGTTGTCGGATGTCATACCTCTTATTCCATCTGTCGAGCTAACCATCACTTGCAGTAAAAATTTACTCGCCATACTCAAACCGTTTGTGAAATTCGACAGCCTTAGCTTAAAGCATTGGGCCAGTAATTGGACTTCCCAACCCTCAAGATTAAAAAAAATTAAAATAAGGCTTCAGAAGTCTGTTCGTATTCTCCTTTCTTTGTAGTTTTCTGCAATAAATCACTTCCACCACTCACACTTTTATTAATCCATTATTAAATATCTTTTCGTTTACGTCTCCAATCTCCCACAGTCACTTTTGCAACATCTAGATTAGCAGCAACCTTATTTACTGACTCACCATTATCCAAGCGTTTTATAGCACTTAATTTTATTTCTAAAGAAACCATAACTAGTTTACATTTTAAACTTATATTGCACTTCAAGTTACGTAGAAGACACAAGAAGACATCAATGAACTTGTAAGAGCTTACAGTGGGACAAACCGAACAGCTAGCTGTTATGACTCAACCTGACGGGTTAAGGAGTGGCTGGTGAGGCGGCCAGTAGAAGCATAGTGGCTAGACCAATAACACTCGCTAGTGACACTTTGTTCTTTTCAATTACTATCTCGGTTAACCCAGAGGCTCGGTTAATCGGGACTCGGATAATCGCGAGTCGACTGTACTAGAAATTTTTGATATATTGTTTAAGGAACAGTTTGAAATTATTGAGACTAGTACATTTTTTTACAGATATTGGTAACTGATTAAATTTAACGAAGCTTTAAAAAAAGATCGAATTCATCGTACTTTTATACATAGTTCTAGGTACATATATGTCATCTAAACCTCGGGTATTATAAGAATGGATACTTTTGTTGAAAGAAATGAATTCTTGAAAATATTCAGGTGATAAGCCATTTACTATTTTGAAGACCAAAATCATGGTGAAATAAAACAGTCTATTTTCAACAGAGAACCAATTTAGAGTATTTCAATTGGGTTACAACCAATTGGGAACCAACATCGTTTCAATTGGGTTACAGGGATTTGTTTTAAGAATTATTCTTATTCCACGGTTCTGTAATTTTTGTAGCATGTTAAGTTTGTTAAGGTTAAATAAATATAAAATTGATGAGAAATAGTCAAAATGAGGTTAAATAATTGTGTTATATACTCTTATTTTTGTTTCCATTGATAAATTTTGAGATCTCTACTCAGAAAGTAAAGTTTTTTTGATATTTTTTTATGAACGTACTCGAAGTCACTCTCAAAATTCAAAATATTGTCAAGCTGGAATCCCAAATATTTAACTGTTGTGACAATTTCAATTTTTTCATTATTAATATTTAAATTTATGATTTCAGAATCAAGCAAGCTATATTTATGTTTGGTAGTGAAAATCATTGCCTTTGTTTTTTTTTTACATTCAACATCAGTTTATTTATTTTTAAATATATATTAACCATATCTAAAATAGTGTTCATTTTATGAATAGCTAAATCAAAATTTTCATCACTACAACAGATTAGAGTATCATCGGCAAAAAGATTAATAAATTCACAAATTACAAAAATATCGATATCCTTAATCTACAGAATAAATAAAAGGGGGCCTAATACACTACCTTGAGGAATCCCTGTATTACTATCTATTTCAGATGACAATTGTCTGTAAATCGAACTTAATGTTTGCGATCTTGTAAATAATTTTTTAACCAAGCAATTACTGTACCTCCTATACCATATTGTTTAAGTTTAGAAATAATTATTGTTCTGTCAATGGTTTCAAAAGCTCTTTTTAAATCAAGAAATACACCGACTACGTACTTATTTACAATTTCTAATAATTGTTCATAAACAGCAATTTCTAATATTTTCTCTATAGGAGGTAAAGTATTGATTGGTCGGAATTCTTCAGCTTTGATAGTGTTGGGTATTTTTTGAATAGGGGTGATAGTACTTATTTTTAATACATCAGGAATTCTACCCGTAGTAAGAGATGTATTAATTAAATTTAACATAACGTGCCCAATGGTTTCAAAAACTTCCTTTACCATTCTGCAATTTAATTGGAAAGAGAAGCAGAGGAAGACCACAAATGTGATGGTCGGATGATTAAGATTAAGAAGATCGGAGAACACAACTGGAAGCAAGTGGAGCAAAATAGAAAAAACTTGATTGATTTGGCTATGGGCCAAGTTAGATTACTTAAGGCTGAAGAAGAAGAAGATTAAAAACAAGTAAAACTAATCTAAAGTGTGATATTTAGTAATTAAACTGTGATAAAATCTTAAATTGGGCTGTTTAATAATAATTGTTGTATTATTGTAACATATTCTTAATGTAACACTTATTGTTTGTGTAATGAAAACTCATGTTATAGTACCTGTGTAAGTGGCCATAGTAGCTGAGTACGTTAACGTCGAAATAAAAAAAAAATAATTGTCATTTATTAACTTCATTAAAATATTATTTGAGTCAATTACCCGTATTAATTTACAATTATACGATTTTTTTTTGTAATAGAAATAATTTTCACACCCCAAAAAATTAAAAGCATTCAACAGCACAAGTTCAAAAGTAAAGTGATGAGTAACTAGAATCTAATCTAAATCCAAATTTTTAATAACTATAACCGAATATATAGGGTGTATTTTTTAATTTTTAAGGGTACAAAAACATTTTTTTTTAAAATTCAACTAAATTACAACTAATAATTTAATTCATAATGTACTTTAAAGTAACCAAATTATGCATAACAATTCATTAAATTCATCCGATAATAACCAATATGGTTGATGCGGCTGCCTTTAAATAAAAAAAAAATATTTTAAATTAAATGTTCGAAATGCCATCCATTAGTTTCTGTCGTGACTTTACTAAAGTCTTCCTTTCATGAAGTAAATACCTAAATAAGCAAATATAAGTAAAAATAATTATTGACACAAAAAGTTATCTCATAAACACTGAAACTTTTTGTCAAATGGTAATTCAATGTAATGGCATAGTTACTGTAATATTTATTGACGTAAATGTTTTCATTTTGTGAATTGCTATCAGTTGTCAATTGTAATTTTTACTTTTGAATACTAAATTATGGCTCACCTAATTGAATCACAACGCATATAAATATTAATTCTTAGTGGATGTGGAGATAAAAAAAAAACACAGAAAAAGGTATGCTGACAGACCCCTCCGCCAATCAACAGTAAGTAAAATAGTCAAAAAATTTGGAAAAACTGGGCACGTTAAACATATTCCAAACGCTGGCTGTCCTAAAATTGAAGACAGTGTGAAACTTGATATTTTATTAAATGTACCTACATGACAATCCTCACAGTAGTTCAACACAAATGGGTAAATATGCTGGAGTTTCCTAACGATCGATATTACGTATTTAAAAAAAAGAAAAATACCATCCCTACAAAATTTATGATGAAATTATGCAAGATTTACGTATCCGCAATCCACATTTCATCAATCAAATCCTTTTTTTCGATGAAGCCACATTTTTTATACATGGTACCGTGAATCGTCAAAATTGCAGATATTGGAGTCAAGAAAACCCACATTGGATGACTGACTCACACA
This sequence comes from Diabrotica balteata, assembly GCA_918026665.1. Classification (NCBI taxonomy): domain Eukaryota; kingdom Metazoa; phylum Arthropoda; class Insecta; order Coleoptera; family Chrysomelidae; genus Diabrotica; species Diabrotica balteata. Next base: position 49,298,284 of record OU898283.1, on the reverse strand, counting down.
GAAAGTGTGTCCTCAGGATATTCTCAGAAAGTAAACGTATGGGTAAGGATCATTAATGACAGAATCATTATCCCTTTTTTCTTTGAAGAAAACAGAAGAACGTTATTTAACTTTTTTAAAATATCAACTTATACTTGTCCTTGCTAACATGTATCCAAATGCCAATAATCCAAATTTACCTAGTGAATATATCAGGTTTCAACAAGATGAAGCATTACGCAAGTGAAATACGTCAATTTTTAAATCATTGCTTTCCCAGGAGGTGGATCGGAAGACGAGGTTTTATAGAGTGGCCAGCAAGGTCGCCAGATCTAACACCTCTAGACTTTTTCCTGTGGGGTTAGATAAAATCAAAAGTTTATGTCAATAGACCGCAAAACTTACAGGACTTAAAAGATAGAATTGGGCATGAAATGAGTCTAATTACCGCAGTCATCAGAAATGTACTTGATGAATGTGTCCGTAGATTTGTATATTGTCATGAAACCGATGGATAGCATTTTGAACATTTATTTTAAAATAATTTTTATGCATAATTTGGTTACTTTAAATTACATTATTAATTAAATCATTAGTTGTAATTTAGTTGAATTTAAATTAAAAACAATTGTTTTTGTACCGTTAAAAAATATTTTAATTAAAAATGTAATTATACCGATTTCTATTTAAAAAAATTAACGATTACGTCACTACATCTACATCGGTGACGTCATCCCTACTACATATACGTTATAAGATGGGTATTTTATAACAAAAATTGACCTGTTTCGGGATTTCCCTCAAAACTCGACGGTTCTCGAAATAATGATAACATTCCATAATTTAGCCGTTCACTGTATAATACCATAAGAGATAAAATTTTTCAGGCAATATTTTCGACTGGTATGAAAGGTTTTTGCCTGGCAATTTTCGCGAATTAAATTTAGACAGTTAAATTTGGTCAAAATTTCATAAGCGAAAATTGTAAAAAGGAAACAAACTTGAATAAATCACGAAGAAAATTTTACCGGTAAATAATTTTCTTATGAATGATATTCAACAAGACTATTTCACGAGACAATTAATGCACCATATCAACGAAACATAACCTTTATTTATTTGTTACAATAGTAAATGTACAATCATTATAAGCTATAGTAGTTTACCCATTCTTTTTTCTACCAAAGCATGATTTTGTGTATTATTGACCTGTAGCATTTGGGAACTCGAAGATCCAGCTTCATTTATTGTTCAGAGATTTTCGATCAACTTCTGATGGTGACTGGAATCCAGCTGCAGATATGGTTTTAGAGAGCTTCCATTTGCGGTGATTTAATCAACTCCTATTCAGAAACACCTTGCTTAAACAAATCTGACACAGCTGAAGATCGATGAGAATGGTTTGTTATTTTATGTTTTTTTTTGTGTCTATTTCAATTTTTTCAGATGACATTTTTGTCCACTTAGATACGGTATTAATTAAAAGTGGACAGTTCTTGAACCAAGATATGTCCTTCCAGTTGCGGTGAACGGTGAGAAAGAGTCTGTCTGATAAAATCATAGGTCCCCTTTTTTCCATTATTTTTAAAAATAATCATCTTCTCTTCTTCTTTGAGTGCCTCTCCTATCGGAGATTAAATATCATTATGGCGATTCTAATTTTATTAACTGCTGTTTTGAATAATTCGTCAGTGGTACAGCCAAACCACTCTCTTAAATTTCTCATCCAGGACATTCTTCTACGGCCTGGATTTCTGCGTCCTTGTATCTTTTCTTGCATTATATTTTGTAGGAACGTGTACTTTTGTCCTCTCATCAGGTGGCCTAAGTATTCAAGTTTTCTCTTTTTTATATTCATAATAACTTCTGGATCGTTATTTATTCTGCGTATTACCTCTTCATTTGTAATTCTATCCACCCAACTTATTCTTAGTATACGGCGGTAGCACCACATCTCAAAGGTTTCAAGATTTTTAATATTCCTCTGTTTAAGAGTCCATGCCTCAACACCGTAAAGCAAGGTACTGAATACATAGCATTTTAACATTCTAGTTCGTAGATAAATACTAATATCACGATTACAAAATAATTTTTTCATTTTTTATAAAGGTAGACCTGGCAATTTCAATACGTCTTTTTATCTCGTGATTTTGGTCACCTGTTTCAATAATGAGGGTTTCCAAGTATTTGCATTCGCTTACTTTTTCAAGGGGGATGTTACAGGGATATTAAGGGATATCTGGAAGGGCACTATGTGGTCCTGAGACTGGGAAATTGGTCTCAAAGGCGAAATAACCAAGAAAGTGGTCAACGGCATCAGAATACAGAAGGCAACGAGAAACCACTGCATTAAAGGTCCCTGATGACATCTCTAGTAAAGCTATCATGACAAATCCAACTAAAGTGAGCGAAACCCCTGTCGCAGAACCGAAAAAGTGTCTCTCAGAACATCAGAGTCGATTACTAAAATATGTACCTGGAATGTGAAGACAATGTATCAGGCTGGAAAAATTCATAATACCATTCAAGAAATGACCAGACTTGAAATCAGCATAATGGGCATAAGCGAAATGATGTGGCCAAATAGTGGTGCTTGTATTGTTGACAATCATATGGTATACCACTTGGGAAAGAAAGATGGTCAACATATATATGGGGTTGGAATAATCGTCTCTCCCCAATTACGTCAATATGTTACAAATGTTATACCTGTTTCTGAAAGATTAATAATAATCCAACTGAATACTAGTTCCGTCAGGTTAAATATTTTACAAGTGTATGCCCCCACTAGCGATAAACCAGAAGAAGAGCTAAAGCAATTTTATGAGTTGTTGATAAATTCACTTAATCTACTTAAAAAATAAGATATAACTATTATTATGGGTGACTTCAAATGCATGAAATGCATGATGATCTCTAAGAAGGAACAGCAATTTGGACAAATCAATGTAAACGGTCAACAAATAGAAAGAGTAAAAACATACACCTACCTTGTTACTAACGTCAATGAAAATTGGGACCATTCCATAGAAATCAAATGTAGAATAAAGAAAGCAAGATCTGCATTTCAAAAATGGCTAAGGTATTCAAATGTCATGATTTATCAATGCCCATAAAAATCAGGTTACTACGATTTTACATCTTTCCTATACTGTTGTATGGAGTTGAGTCATGGACTCTCACAGACGCCATCTGCAAGAAAATTAAGGCTTTTGAAATGTGGCTTTATCGTCGCATCCTGAAGATATCGTATACCCACCACGTTACTAATGAGGGTGTTCTGTTGAGAATGAAAAAAGAGAAAGAGCTGTTAACCACAATAAAAACAGCCAAAATCGAATACCTCGGTCACATCATGAGAAACAGCGAAAGATATGGACTGCTGCAACTAATCTTGCAATGAAAAGTAGAAGGAAAACGGGGACCAGGAAGGCGAAGAATTTCCTGGCTGAAAAATCTACGAACGTGGTTCAACACAACAACCACAAATCTTTTTAGAGCAGCAGTGTGCAAAGTGCAGATTGCCATGATGGTCGCCAACATCCGAAACGGATAGGCACTACAAGAAGAAGAACTTTTTCAAGTTGGGTACCGTTTATTGTGATGTGATAAAAAATAACCCAACTGGGCATAAATTTTCGTTTGATGAATTTCTTAAAAGCCATTTGCTGCTTGCATACTTAATTCGGCCCGTAAAATCTCCCATAACATTAAATTCCTTCTGGAAAAAGTTAATCTTGCAGTTTATGGCCTCATTGCCTCTCCAAGCAAGTTCAAATGAGCAAAGGTGAAAAAACTTTTTTTGTGCTCCATCAGGGGTTTCTTCGTCGTAGCTTTGGGTGATTTTAAATAGTTCTTCGGTGGATAATGCTTTTGACCTGAGTTTTCTTTTTTCTTGAACATTTTGAAGCTGCCTCAGCTTGGTATCTCTGGACCTTCTTAAGAATTTGAAAGATATATCTGTAAAAGAGTCGACTTTTATAACGTACTTCATAAAATATATTTCTTGTACCATTTTTGCTGTAGTATTTCACATTGACTTTACCAACGACTCTTCATAGCCTTTGCCATTGCCTTTTTTCATGTTAAAGACATAATCCTCGAGAATTTTTGCAAGTTCCGTTATGGTAGTATATCTTTCAAAAGTAAAATTTCTCACCCGAAAATTGGGTCCTTCGGACCCGTGAGTGTTCAATGAGACAGTTTCCGAAACCAATTTTTTTATTTCTTTACTAAATCTTGATTTTTGTCTGGATTCATTATATCTGTTCAAAATTGATTAAGCCGCTATGACGTTTGTGCAACAATAAAATTACCAGACATCTTCGTGACGGATTTGTGATAATTTTGTTGCTAAGAAATCACGGGAAGGAGGGAGTTTCTCCAGTAGGAAACGTGGCGTTGCTATGACGTTTTGTCAGTTAAAAATAGTCTAGTGAGATAATCACAAAGATAGTTCCGGTATGCGAGTTTTTATAATTTATCATCAGAAGCACAGAATAAATAATAATTAGAATGCCCACTCTCAGATGCCTCCTTTGAAGTTTGTGAACACGCGATCGCCATATTTTAAACGGAAAAATAGACTCAAATTGGGAAATTTGTGACAAGCTACGACAAAACTGTAATTTAAATTTTTAGAGATTAATAATTTAGTACATTTTAAATAATTTAATCGATTCTTCAACTAAAAGTAGGAATAGAACAGTGCATATTATGTCTATAGTTGCCGTAAATCAATTAAACCGGGTTAATTTTTCTATGCACACCAGATAAAATGTCACTGAACAACATTGGTTCCGTTTAAAACATGGCTGATTTCGTCTGCGCGAACGAGATGAGCGCACTTATTTTTTCAAGCAGAGTAGGCATTCTGATTGTTTATTATTCTGTGTCAAAAGCATAAATAAGAAAGACGTGGTAAAACTTTTGATTAACATTCCTGGTTTAAAACTAAGGTAATAAAGTAGCAAAATACACTATTCGTCTATACTTCTTTTAATTTCCAAAATATTTTGATATCTCTCTTTTAGTTGCATCATCATTGGTTAGATAACTCTTATGTTAGTCTGAAGTCACTCCTGTCCAGTTTTCTCTTTTTAATAGTTTTTAAATAAAATTTAGATGGCGTGTTTTCAAAGCTGATACAATTTATTATCGTTTTTCTTAAATTTTTTTAAGTACTGCACTAATAACATCGACGATAAAATTATAAGTTTATTATTCTGATTCAAGTGTGTGACATTTAATGATGTTTACTGATATCGTTAGGATTGTATGCTCTCTGAAAATCTGGTTTTCTAAGCAAACTCTGGACCCTTGGTGGGTGGTCTGTCTTGAATTTGTTTGAGGTTTGACGTCTGAAGTCTGTATCATTAATTAGAACTACCAAGCACTTTTAATAAGTTCAAAACCGTGTTATTAAATACCCAAAAGCTGTTAGTAATTTAAAATTTGACAGGTCTAATATAAGATTAAAATATTATGATTTATTGAGAAGTGATTTCAAAAAGGTTGAAGGAAATAAATAATTTATTTATTATACCTATGACTAATATATATATTATTACACTAATACACTTAATTTAACATTGATAATGCACGAAATATATTTAATATAACCTGTAATACATTCCCAATTCAAAACCCGAAATATGAACGATTTTCGAAGTGAAAATTGAAACGTCAATAAACGTACTTTAACCTTTAATTGTGGCTTATTCCCATTTAAATAGTAATTACTTTAAAATTCTTATATATACATAAGGACTTATGTAGGAAGAAGAGGAAATCGGAAAAACTTGTTTTGTGGTGTGGTTGTAAGTTTCATAATTTTTGAAGAATTATAGCAGTCGTGCAACCTCTTTCATTAGCTAGGTGAGCTAGGGAGGTGATTAGCTTTATTTTGTGGCTTTTCACAATCTTGTGTTAAATGGTTTCCGGTCTTCTGTAATAATTTTGTGTATGCCCGTACTCTTGACCTCGTTTATCCCCTTTTTACCCTTATATTGTGGAATCAATTTCGGTTCCGTGATCACTTTGATGTGTGAAATTTCGGAAACTTCATACACTTTTTTGTATTTTCCTTTTTACTGAAAGTAATGGCAAAAAGTAACAGGCTATCACAGGTAACAGGATAACATTAGTTTATAATGACTGGTGGTTTACGTGCCGTTTGAGTATCTTCAGGCTTACTTCTCTGTTAGTGAGGGTGAGTCTGTACCTTATTTGTGGAGTCACTTGCCATCCTTTTTTAACATTTCTAACTCAAATCAATTCGGTTCCTTTAGTTAGTTCTTAGCCGTCAGTGTGATATTCGATATCTTTATTTGGATGTTTTCCTTTATTTATTTTCTTTTGTAGTACACTTTTAGATTTTCATTTGTTGTATAATCTGTAGATTTTTTCTTTTTTATTTTTTCTGTAACTAGGCGTTCTATGCCATCTAACCATTATGCTGACTAATCATTATGAACCTAGCGCTAACGACCATAGACGAGGGAATACTTATAAACGGAGAACGATTGAACAAAATAAGATACGCTGATGATACTGTCATTTTTGCAGACAGTCTGCAGACACTTGTCTCAAGGGTGGCAGAAGTAAGTAGAAGGTTTGGGCTTGATTTTAACAACAAAAAAACTAAATACATAGTTATAAGCATAAAATTCTATTTGCTATAAGCAAATATTCTAAAATATTTTTTATTTGTAGTGAACTGATGATGCTTTTAAAAATAAAAGCGAAATGTGTTCGAATAAATCAATAAAGTAGTGGTATTTTTTAATAAATGGAAAATATGTTGATGAGATAATTTTGGCTTTAACCAATGACAAGGTAGATAAGCTATTAGACACCTTTAATAGTTATGACCCCTACATCTAGTTCACTATAGAGAGGGAAGATGGTAATTGTTCCGTCCCCTTTCTCGACATAAAGATGATTAGGGAAAACAACAACATTAAAATAGATTGGTATCAAAAACCGACACATTCTGGTAGATACCTTAACTACCACTCTTACCATAATAACTCTACCAAAGTCAACTTAATCAAACAGATGAAAAATAGAGTAATTAAACTATCAGATCCTTCATTTCATACAAAAAACCTACAAATCCTTCTAAAACTTTTTATTTCAAACTCTTATCCAACACCATTAGTAAATAATATTTTGTTTAACACTATCCATAACGAAGATACTTCGCCTTCCATCGAGACTAACAATGCTAATCCTGATGTCTTAAGTAGGAACCCAGTCTCGGATAGGTACTCCTATCAATAAATATTTTTCATTACCCTGTTTCAGAGATATATCACTCCGGGGTTAACAAGGATTCTAAAAAGTTTTAAAAATAGCTTTGGGAATAATAATAATAATAACATTAAACTTAATGTGGCTTGTAGATCAGCCCTAACAATTAATAATCTTTATTCGAAGATAAAAGATAAGACTCCCATAGATAGGCTTAGTAATATTATTGTCTACAACAGTCCATGCCACTCTTGCAGCAATTCCTACATCGGCCAAACATCTCAATTATTGAAATCACGTATTACACTACACAAAAATGATTCTCGACTTCACCCTGACCGCTGTGCATTAGCCAAACATGTCCATTCCACTGATCATCACATGGACTATACGAACACTACAATTCTCCACCGTGAGAACAATAAATCTAAAAGAGAGTTCATTAAAATGTCTTATATTTTCCTTAACGACTTTTCCATCAATGTTAAGAGTGACATTAAGAATCTAAGCGATATATACCACTTCTTACTTAAATCAGATACCAAGAACAATACAACATCACAGATAACTAACTTGGCTGATATATCTATTAACAACTAACCTACTTTAATAATAATTACTAAAAAAGATAACATTCCCTTGCTTTTCTTAGATACATCTCAATAAGATATTATTATAATAATACATGAACAATATACTAATTAAAAAAAGAATTTCAATTAAGAAAATTCTAAACTAATATCTCCCCAGACTAGAATAATTATATTTAATTCTGTCTTAAAATATAATTAAGCAAATAGCAGTAAACAATGGATACAACGAACAAACAATTAATAAAATTTTAAATCAAAAACTACACAAGAAAGCCCTGAAATTAGTATTTCCACCACCAAAGAAAAAATCCAGTACCTTCGGCTCGATTACATATACAGGCAAAATAACAACAAAAATTGCCAAACACATAAAAAAGAAAGGAATAACACCAGCTTTCCGAACAAATAACAACCTAGACAAATATTTTAAAAACAACAAGAGCAAAAATAAAAAAACACTTAAATAGTGGTGTGTACAAACTTCAATGTGGCGACTGCCTAAAAACTTACATCGGTCAAACTGGTAAAAACTTTGATAAACGAATAGCAGAACATAAACGGGCTTTCAAAAATAGAAAAATCATTCTTTTAATGACAAATTTAAAATTCTTCACATTCAAACTAAAGGCCTTAAACTATCTTTGTTAGAATCTATGGAAATCAACAAATTAAAAAACACAGATCTAACTCTGAATGACCAACTTGAGACAAACAGTTCTCCCCTCCTCAACCTATTTCATTAGAGACTATAAATTTGTAAACCCAAGCCAAAAATAGATCACTTGAGAAAGGCAATTAGCCGAAACAGCTATAGTGATAAGATTTAAAATAAATTTTGTGGAAGTTTGAAAACAAAGTTTTCAGTGTTTTATTGTTACATAAAATGAATTTCCATCAAGTAACGTTCGAATCCATAAATTGTTTAAAAGAAAGGTATTTGATCAGTGCGTCCTCCCAGTCTCGACGTACGGAGCAGAAACACTTACCTTAACAAAAGCAGCAGCTACCAAACTGAGAATCACGCAAAGAAGAATGGAGCGGTCCATGTTAGGAATAACTCTGCGAGACAGAATCATCGAGAAGATAGCCAGACTAAAGTGGAGATGGGCAGGACACAAAGTCAGAATGACAGATGGGCGATGGACGAAGAGGTTATTGGAATGGAGACCAAGGGAAGACAAAAGAAGCGTCGGTCGACCAACTACAAGGTGGACTGACGATTTAAGAAGACTCAATAAAAACTGGATAAGAGCGGCGCAAGATAGACGGGGTTGGAAACATGAGGAAGAGGCCTATGTTCAGCAGTCGACTCTTGAGGCTGGATGATGATAATGAATTAAAAAATCATAATATTATTATGCTTATTTCTTCTATATTTATTATTATATCAATATATACATATATATATATATATATATATATATATATATATATATTTCTATATTTTAATATTTGCACAATCAAAGCATGTTTTATTCTACAAACTAAATGTTTTTATACTGCTCTTGTGTAATATTACATAACAAGGCATTTAAAATGTTCTACAGTTAGGTATAATAACCGAAATTATTTAAACATTTCTATGATCTGCTCGGTTCCACCGACTAAAACCCAGGTTTATTGTTCTTTTAATTCAAATGTCTGGTACAGTTACAAAATGTGAGTACGTTCAATTTTTCTTTCCATAAAAAATGTACCTATAAGAGTAATGAACCCAATTTTTTTAATAATTTTTTATCGTTAACTGTTTTTGATCGATACACCTAAACAATGAGTAATTGAGTAGGTAGTGATTATGTCGAATGTTTGGATTACTTACTGTTTTAATTAACATTTATTTTATAGCACGTGATGTAAATTGAATTTTTTTGTGCATTTAATAGTTTTTTACGTAGTGAATCACGAGAAATAGAAAACCGTTAACCGTTAAGTATTGCGAAGTTTAAGATAAATGACATACGTGTTTGTTTTTAGTTTTATTATGATGATTAAAAAGTATACGTTATAGATATTAAAAAAAATGAATAGTTAATAAATATATTAAATTTATTGAAACATATTCAATTATTAGACCTGGGCTACTCAGGCAGTAAAATACCTGCATGCTGCATCTGTAGAAAATATAAATTCAACAAATACTAACTAAAATCTCTAACTGTTTAAAAATCTAGTTATCGTTGAACTAATTTTGCAAAAATACTGACTAAAGACACGCCAGGTTATAAATAAAAATAAATAGCACCTTATTAACACTACATATGAGAACAGAAAACATAAAAACCATCACAATATGAATAAACGAGTAGCCCTAAAAGAACATTTAAAAAAAAATAGAGAAGAAGGAAATACACACAGCAAAACAAAAATGGATGAATAATAAAATCCTGGAACTCCTGAATTAAGAAGAACATATAAAGATAAACCCCAACAGTACATAGCAGTAACGTACCAAATAAATAGTAAACTTATGGCGAAAGAACATTTTTATAAAACGAATTGTTGAAAAATTGAGGAGTAACAAAAACGTGAAACCTTTGATATTCATGAAAAGTTAAAACAATTGGCAGGTCTGCAAAATAGCTATTAACTCAATACAGACTGGAAAATAATCTTAGACGTAGAAGAAAAACTGGAAAACATTTGAAAAACTTGGAAAAAACTGGAAAACAGAAATTACCTTGAACGAACGTACGAAGATAAAGGTCCCGGCATAAAATAGGACGATATTATATACAGTACATTCAACCAACTTACACCTCCAAACGATTAACGGAATTCGCAGAAAACTTTTCATTGTACGCCTTTTAGTAAAAGGCACGGTAAACTGCACTGGTGTTCTACATAATGTTTTGGAGTTTTAAGTCTGTTAAATTCTATGTATAAAATAAATATATGTATCATTAACCCGATGTTCATAGTTTTGCACATTTTATTACATTTTTTTAACAAATAGTATTCTTGCATAATGTTATTTAACGTAAATTTCGTTCACCTACTTGTTTAATGTTTTTTTCTGAAATAAATACTACCGTGCTAAGGATTTACTTATATTCAAAGTAGGTATACAAAGTACTAAAATATCACTTTTAATTTTTGTTAAAAAATACTTCAGAGTAAACTAGAACATTTTGTAAATTTAAATATTGGTGGTTGAATTGATCATATGTCTATTAGAATATACCGTTTTTGAGACGTCTGCGATTACGGGTCAAAGTTAGGGTTTTGGTAAATATATTTAACTTTTTATTTTCAAATAAAAATACTTGTACTAAAAATAAAATAATTGTTGGAAACATTTTAATTTGTTTATGTACGGTTTCCAAGCCTGTCTAAACTTTTTATCAAACAATTAAATTACAATCGGCATTCCTAATATCATTAGGCTAATTTGCTTAATGTGTTTAGGATCTATGTAAGCAATTATATTATATTTTACCCCTCAGGCACAACAGTTAAGTTTCTGTCATACTGATTTAAACTCAGTATTTTGTAATTAAAACATGTAGTTTCAAGTGACCATTATCATGCCTAGACGTAAGTTGGATATTGATGAATTAATTTCAAATGTGCCTAAATACTTTAATTTAAAGTCATTATTATGTATATGGCGTTCATAGATTTCGAAAAGGCTTTCGACAGTGTCGAACATTGGGCAGTGAAAAGTTCTTTGATTAACAGCCGAATTGACCACAGATATACGGAACTAATAACCAATATATGTAAGGAAGCCAAAATAACAATTAAAGTGTATGAAGGAACAAAATCATTACAAATAAGTAGAGGCGTGAGAAAGGGTGATACAATATTTCCGAAACTTTTCAATCAGGCTCTTGAAGATACTTTTAAAAGATTAGAATGGGAAAAAAAGGTGTAAAAATTTGTGGACAACGCTTGAACCATCTAAGGTACGCTAATGACATCGTATTGATAACCGATAAAAAAGAAGAATTATTTGAAATGATGAAAGAACTGGACGTAGAAGCTGGAAAGATAGTAGTAGAGTAAATAGACTGGCAAAAGGCTTCTAGAATAGATTTTGGTGGGCACTTTGTTGCTAAAATGTAAAAGTTTTTTTTATTTTTTTTTCGTTTCTAATATATTTCTAATGCAAAATCACTTGGTCGTCCAAAAATCGTAGCGGGAGGGGAGTGGTGGGGAGCCTTACAAAAAAAAAGTGCTAATTTTTTTTTCGTCATTTTTCGGATCTACGATAACCGGAAATTCATTCCTCAAATTTTCATGTTGATCTGGACATTAGAAATATTTTTATTTTATTTATAAAAATACGTCAAACCATTGTTGTATACGGAGCGCCTTCATACAAAATCACTTGTTCTGAAAACCCATATTTTTAAAATCTTTTACCTCGCTCTACCTCGAAAAATATTGGGTTTAGCAAAAAATTACTTTCTATAAACATTATAGACCAAAAATCAGAGAACACGTGGGTTTTTTAGAATTTCGATTGGATACTTAGTTTAAGAAAGAATTAAATAAATCGAACGGCATGTCACGACGGACAGTGCTGAACGCGGAGATGCGAGGAAGGGCGAGATTTCTAATCTGAAGTCAAAGCAAATCGACTCTAGTGATGGCGATGTTGTTAGGGTCGATTTACATTGAAACGCTGTTGTGTTGTATATTATTCTATTGCGAAAGTGCATAGTTGTGCATTATTTTTTACTAATAGCGCGAAATCCACTGAGCTGAGATTTTTAATATTAAAAGTTTTAAATTATTAAAAGTTATTAATTAGCTTATTGCTATAATAAAAATATTAAATATATACTTAATATTAAAGTAAATATTTTTTTCATCTAGAAACGGATTTAACGAAAAACAGCAGGTCTGACAGTGAACTTGAGTCAAAAATCAGATTAAGGCATGTTTTTTTCCATAAAGTCCATTTCCTTTTCAGTTTGTTAAAGGATGCGGAAACTGGAGAATACATTTTTGTTCTAGTTTTCGAAAAATGCATCCTTACTTCTTTGCATTTGGCCATGTGAACTATTCTTTTTGGGGAACATTATATGTGTTGGACATGTACAAATTTGCTAATAAGTATCCAGAATTTCATGAAGACTTCATTAGAGAAAATTTTGTTGTGAAAAGTTTGAACAGAAACTTTTACCAACTATTTGTAAATATAGCTTTAAACACATAAATACAAACTCAAAAGATGCAGGAGGAATCGTGTGATAAAACCAGCACAAAACTAGACGAATGGTTTTTAAGCTACAATATGATTGGCATGATGGTAGATGAATTTCGTGCATCATGAGACCTAAGCAACCACTTAAGTCAAAACGTAGAAAGTAGAAAAAAAAAACGGATGAAAATTGATTAATATTCTGTACAAAAACTACATGATCAGTTTTTACGATTTAATGTATTTTTAAAAAGCGTAGATCGTCTTCTCGTAATTTCAGCTAATGAGATTGCATCACCAAATGTTCAAACATCCTTACTAAATATACAAAAAAAAATGAAAAAGAGAGCCTAGCAAAATTTATTGTTACTGTTGGAACTCCCAATTTTTACCAGCATAGAAAAGAGAATAATCTTCCAACACTTCGTCGCGCAGATACCTATAAAACTGTCTCTGAAAAGAAGAAAATTATTCAAGCTGAGCAAGAATTTTTACAAAAAATACTAGCAACCAAGGCAATTGAAAGAGACATAAATATTATGAGGATATTTTCAAATAGGAATTGACAGCATATCCAATGTCACTTGTACCAGCAGGAGTTTTATCGATACCATAAAATAAATCTGCCTTAGGTTCTATAATAGAACAGTTTACAGTTCTTACAAAATCACAAAACGTGTCACATTTTTGATGGTATGGGATTGATTCAAGCCGTTGGCAACCCATCAAATGCCAAAACATTTGACGAATATGCAAGAATTTTGAAATCAATAGTGTTCAAGAACCCCTACAGCGTTAAAAGGATCGATTTTGTTTTGGATCACTACAAGGAATCTTCCATAACAAACTGCACGAGACAAAAGAGAGGCGCCAAAATTGAATCAATACAACGGTTAATTGAAGGTCCGGATACAGTATTACCTCAAAAATGGAATTCATTTATTAATTGAGTTTTTAATAAAAACCAGCTTATACACTTCGTAAGCAATCAGCTAGTTAAATATTCCTTAACAAATTGTACCGCTCACTTCGTATCCAGCAGAGGATTTTGCGACGTTTTACATTACAAACCAAATTTTGGTTTGAATTCTAAAAAATTAGTCTCATCACATAAAGAGGCCGATACCAGAATAATATTACACATTCTGTCAGCAAAAATGGAGGGATATACAAAATGTATAGTCGACTGTAAAGTTACCGATGTGCGATTTTAATGACCTTTCAACTCCAGAAGTTTTGATGAGGGTTGGAACAAAGGATAACGAAAGATTTATAGGTATCCACGAACTCTGTATGGATTACTCCCTAAGGAAATGTTGAGCAGCCTTTCATATTGGAAGGTATTTCTATTAAATTATAGTCTCCTATCTATAGTGGGAAGTGAAGAATATTTGAGCAAAGATGTTTTCGATGATATGATATTGTTAAATCTGTTATTCTTCTTTATACACCTAACGACAATATTATTAAGTGTATTAATACTCTAAGAGGTATTTTGGCCACTACGAAACCTATTCATAAACTGCCTCCTACTTTAGACAGTCTGAGGCAAGACTGCTTTCGTATACACTTCCAGACGAAAATATGGCTATGTAGTGCGACACCAAGACCATGTCTGCCAAATCCGTTGCTAAGTGGCTAGAGTAAACAAAATGGAGAGCTGGTACCAGTTTTAAGCATGGAACCCATGTTGACGAAAGATACATGTATTCTGAATAGTTGTAAATGTAAAAAAGGTGAGTCAACTTTTGCCTTTTTATGTGAAGAATAATTATATTAGCTTTTTTATATAATTTTCAGAGTGTACAGGGCCCCAATGCTGGTGTAAAAGCAAACAGATCAAATGCATTGGTTCTTGTAAATGTGTGGCCCAGGCGAAATGTGGCAATAAAGGTAATACACGTGAAACAATTTTAACCGTAGAAGATGTTAGTTCTTCTGAGAATACTGAAGAGTCTGACTTAGAATAAGATAACTTACATAAGATATCTAGTGAGTAAGAAACAGGTAAGTACATAGATTTAATTGTTTTTATTACTATCCTTTGTTCTTGAATCAGAAATGTATTGCCAAGAAAAACCGATGCCATTTTAGATGTGTATATTCCAAGCTTTTGAACTTTAACCACTTTACTAAGTCCTTAGTAAGCTTTATAATAACAACAATAATCTGTACGAAAATTTTTGGAGATACGGGATACCTCTACATACTAAGTCACCTAGGGCTCGATAACACAGAAAGAGTCTCACCAGAGCTCAATCCTTTTGATATCGTAAGTATCTGAGATAAGTTAATGTTCCCCTTTGAGGGAGTGCAAGCCGTATGGCTAAATCTGAATAATATTAATAATTTAATAATAGTAATAAGTATCCAACCTTAAAGATATACAACAATACCTATTAAACATAAATACTACTATATATTTTATCACTTAACACATACAGTATTCTAAAAGTGTTCTGACAACAAGACGAGCCAAAGAAGTCACTATTTACGCTAGCAGTGTTCATTTCATTCTCCTTATAATCAGCATCACAATGAAAAAACGACCATAACAACATCGTCATCAATAGAGTCGATTTGCGGTTGACTTTGGCACAGGAATCTCGCCCTTCCTCGCATCTCTGCGTTCAGCACTGTCAGTCGTGACATGCTGTTCGATTTTTTTATTTTTTTCTTAAACTAATTATTCAATTGAAATTCTAAAAAAACCAACGTGTTCTCTGATTTTTGGTCTATAATGTTTATAGAAAGTAATTTTTTGCTAAACCCAATATTTTTCGAGGTAGAGCGAGGTAAAAGATTTTAAAAATATGGGTTTTCAAAACAAGTGATTTTGTATGAAGGCGCTCCGTATACAACAATGGTTTGACGTATTTTTATAAATAAAATAAAAATATTTCTAATGTCCAGATGGGTATGCAAATTTGATAAATGAATGTTCGGATATTGTACATCCGAAAAACGATGAAAAAAAAATAATTGCATTTTTTTTGTGTAAGGCTCCCCCCCCCCCTCCCACTACGATTTTTGGACGATCAAGTGATTTTGCCTTACAAAGATATTAAAAACCAAAAAAAATGGGTTTTACATTTTAGCAATAAAGTTCCCACGGGATAACACAATAGGATCCTGTTTAAACTATACTATAGGCCTTAATATGAATTACAGCAAGACCAAAACTATAACAAATACAGATGAAGACATCACAATGAGAATCGGACAAGATGAAATAGAACAAGTTAAGGATTATATATATATATATATATATATATATATATATATATATATATATATATATATATCTTGGTCAAACTATAAAACTTAACAAAGAGAACCAAACAGCAGAGATCAAGAGACGAGTTAGACTGGCATGGGCGGCATTTGGCAAACTAAGCAACATTCTTAAAAACAAAAGATATCCACAGCATCTTAAGACCAAAGTATATAAACAATGCGTACTCCCTGTTCTTACATATGGCTCCCAAACGTGAACATTTACAAAAGCAAACATGGACAAAATCATAAAAACCCAAATAGCAATGGAAAGACAAATGTTGCACATAAGACTAATGGATAAGAAGAGAAACGAGTAGATAAGAGAGAAAACAAAAGTGAGGGATGTTAGACAAGAAGTTGCAAAATTGAAATGGAGATTTGCCGGACACAATATAAGACAAAAAGAAGACCGATGGAACAAAATTCTTATAAGTTGGAGACCGTGGGATATAAACGAAGCAGAGGAAGGCCCCTAATGAGATGGGCAGATGATATCAAGAAGCACATGGGCTCTAGATGGATGACTGTAGCGACAGACAGAGAAGAATGGAAAAGGATTGGGGAGGCCTATGTCCAAAGATGGACCGAAGAAGGCTAATTAGATAGATAGATAGATTATGTATAAATCAACGAGTGTGTGACGCACTCGGGATAAGTGAAAGTAAGCTAAAAACTGTAATGAAGACTGTCAGAGATTTTCAAGAAGATCTTATTGTAACTGAGTATCACGTAGACATGAAAAATTTTTAAATTCGCAATATTTGGTATCGAATGCGTGAAAACAATCAACATGTCAGTTTAGTTACTTTACTAGTCAAAATAAGAGAAAGACAAGTTTCTGAAATTAAAGTGACTAGCCTTTGGAAAGTGTTGAGAGTGGTTTAGGATTTAAATTTAAAAAAGAAAATAATGGGTTACTTTTATGCAAAAGGAGTAGTGTGGTTCACAAAAGAATTAAATGTTTGAGAGTGTATACTAGACTTAAATCTGAAAATGCAACATACTTAGATAAGATATGGGTATTTGCAAAGGGTGGAATTAAAAAAATTTGGCAAGACGACAGCATTAAATCAATAAAATACACTGATAGCAAAGGCAAAAGACACATCATTCTTCATGCAGAAGGAAAAGAAGTCTTTATAGAAAACGCAGATTTGATTTTTTCTTGAAAATAAAAATCTGCTGATTACCATGAAAACATAAATGCAGATCTTTTTGTTAAATAGCTTGAGGAGAAACTGCTACCTAGTCTGAGTGAACCATTAGCTATAGTTTTAGATAATGCACTTTACCATTCGGAGATTTTGGAGGATCAACCAAAACAGTCGTGGAACGTATCGAGCATAACAAATTGGTTAGTTAAAAACAATATCAATTTTCCGGAATACGCCTTCAAATCAGAGTTACTGGAAATTTGGAAACTTAATGAAAAACCAACAGTTTATATAGCTGACCAAATTGTATCAAGGTATGGACAGCAAGTAGTACGGTTACTGCCGTATCACTACCAGTTTAATCACGTCGAACACATCTGGGCATATATGTAAAACGTATTATGATAATCACGTTGGATACAGTGGATACAGTGACGATGCAGTTAGGGAAATGTGGCACGAAGCTCTTAAAATTGCATTTCCAGAAATATGGGCCAAAACTGTAAATAAATATGAAAAATTAATACAAGAGTGGATCCGGGAAAATAAAATTAGTGAAATTAGTTCAGTGATTATAAATTTACATAATGATAGCGGTAGTGAATTTAGGAGCGATGAAGATGATTTATAAATTTAAATAATCAGTAAGTACAGTATTATAATGTTATTTACAAAATAATTGTAGAGCAAGTTAACTATTATATTTATACATTCATTATTAGGCAAATAAATAATAATATTTAAAATGCCTGATTAAATTTTTGCTTCTAATTTAATACAAATTAACTCTAACTGATAATATAGGCAAAAATATTCTACACGAAGTAAATTATTAAAAAGATTATGTAGAACTTGAGTGCAGTTTACCGTACCTTTTACGAAAAGTTTTCTACTAAGTCCACTAATCGTTTAGAGGTGTAAGTCGGTTAAATGTACTGTATAATTAGTTCAATGAAAAACAGGAAAATATCAGACTTGGAAGAACTACTAGCCGAACTCCTTATAAATATATTGGTGTAGAGCATAATATTCATGTATTGGTACACAATAATCAGTATTAATAAATCAGAAGAATATTGGAGAATCAGGAGAAACGACATTGGAGAAGGTTATGACATTGTAAGATTTGTGAAAAGTCAAAGACTGTCATGGCTGGGACATGTGCAGAGACAAAACGATGCAAAAACAACAAATAAAATGTTACAATGGAAGCCCATAGGAAGGCGAAAAAAAGGAAGGCCCAGAACGAGATGGTTGGATGACGTGGAAGACGACCTGAAAACAATGAACATAAGACAATGGAGAAGAAGGGCACAAGAGAGATCTGAATGGAAGGACATAGCCAGACAGACAAAGACTTATCCAGGGTTATGATGTCAAAAGAAGAAGAATAAATCAGGAGTTATACCACAGAAATGCACGCTATCACCATTTGTATCCATACCGAAGAAAAGATTACCACACTATAAGCCTGATGGGGTACACGCCGAAAATACCCCTAAAAGTGACATGCTAGAATATAGGTACAAAAGATATTACTGATACTCAGTTTGGGTTTCTAAATGACCCAGATATGCCTAGATAGAAACTAAAATACATAATGTATGTGCTTTATCGACTATAATATGAATAATTTGATACAGTTCGTCATGATCATCTGATACAATTGTCACTGAAAAAAAAAACCTATTTACAAGAAGTACCAACACTATTTAAAATAAATATTACGATCATAGAGCTGCAGTATAAATAGATGTAAACAAAACCGAAGATAAGGAAATAAAAAGGGAAGTTCGTTAGGGTTGTGTACTCTTTCAAATTCTTTTTTACATAAACTCGGAGGACATTTTGGTTAATGCCTTCAGCTTAACTCAATATGATCAGAATTACGTGATTAAAATTAATAAATTAACAAAATGGCGTCGTTTTCTATAACAAGTGGTCGTAGGATTTGTGGTTGCGTGCTTATTTTCGTATATTTCGTTTGGCTTGTTGTTTATTATTATACCCATTTTTATAATTGATTCTTTTAGTGTTACATATGGGTTTCGTACAACGTTTTCTTCTTTTTTTATTTAATTAATGGTTTTGGATAACTGGATCCATTCAACCAAGATAATGCATTTTTCGTTCTCCCATCAATATTGATAACATTAGCATAGTCAAGGAGTTGTATTGATTTTTTATATATTAAACCATTAATTGTGATTTGCGACATACGTATTACTTTTACCAGGGCCAGATTGAACAGTATACAGGAGAGTGAGTGCAGCCCTTTTTTGTAAAAAGTTTAGACAGTTTCCCCAGAAATTTTACTCTACATTTAACTTTTTTAACAGTTAGTTTTGTTAGATTTACCAACTGATTTGGTATTTATAGCTCTTTTATTACTTTAAACAATTCTCTTCTATTTACAGAGTCGTAGGCTTTATAGTCTATAAAGTATCTATGCCATATTCCAGTGTTTTTTCTAAAAATTTTCAGGGTTGTAATCAGATGAATTGTCGATTTATTACTTTTGAAATCAGCCTCGTATTTTCCTACTATTCGTTCTGGATACGTTGTCATACGGTGGCATATTAGTATGGAAAATATTTAATACACTACATTTAGAAGCGTAATTCCTCTGTGGTTGGAGCATTCAAAAATATCTCATTTTTGTGTATGGTGCAAAGTATTCCACTATTCCAATTACTTAAGAGGGATTTTTGTGTATATATTTCTTTTATAAGGTTATATAGTGCCATTATTGTATCGTGGTCACCTTCTTTATATAGCTCAGTTGAAAGATTATCTATTCCGGGGGATTTGTTTCTGGCTAGTTTTTTAGCTGCGTCTTTAACTTTAACAATCGTTGTTGGTTTCTCTTCCCTCTCGGTTGTTGTGCTGCCTCATCTCGTTTGTCTTTCAGGATTACTTTTTCCTCCTCTATATTAAGTGCCTGGTTAAAGTATTCCACTCATCTATTCAATATATCTTTCTTTATTATTACGAATACAAAATATACTAAGACTAAATAATACGCTTCTAATGTGCATTTTAATGTAATATTTATTTTAAATAAAAGCAAGTTTGCCTGTCTAAAAAATTCCGCAAAAAAAATTGTGGAAAATAGTAATCACATAAATGGAATTTTTTATCGGAGACACAGAATCAAAAATCGGATCAAGAAAAGCTAAAAAAAATCTTACAGATATTTGAAAGTTTTAAAAAGTATATGAGGGGAAGCTGACGAAAAATCCGTGAAGACGTACAGCTGATTTTGCTTTGTTTTTTTTTTTAACAATTTAAAAAAAGAACATGATTTTTTGTGAAAAAAGTGAAAAGTATTATAATTTTTTGCCCATAAAAAGTTTTTTACACATTCTAGAAAAAAAGGTTTCTTATAAAAGTTGTACATCATAAAATGTTCTTTATTTTGAGAGTTTCCAAAATAAAATAAATAATCAATAGATCACATACATGTAGATGGCGCTGGCATCAGTGTTTAGTATTAAAACATAACCTTATTATATTCTGTTATTTATTTACATTGGTTGGTACTCGTTTCCTAGTTGTTATGAAATTTTATGAGTAATTTAAGTTTTAATAAGTTTTTAGGACATTTTAATTGTTTGGACACTTACTAAAATTTTACAGTATGCTTTACAACTGTTGTGTACCATAGTGCAGTTCAGTTTCCAATAAAACTGACAAGTCCCATAAATTCCCCTTGAATAAAGCTTTATAAAAACGATAGTTGATCGCTATCGGGTTTGAAAAAAGTATCAGCAAGCACACAAAAATCTGATCCAGACACTTTTCAGATAAAATTAATACCAATACAAGTTTGGGTAAGTTAAAAAATACTTATTATAATTTTTTGCATTGTCATTGTCTTGTTTTTTTTTGGGCAATGGAGGATCCTTAAAAAAGATGAAGTACCTTCAGTAAGTTTTATAGATATCTATAAAACTGTCACTAAGGCGATCACAACTAGACCAAACAACAAATTTGATGCATACCAACCAGTTGATCAGGCACGATTTAGAAAGGGGTACAGCACAACCGACCACCTTCACACTCTTAAAATATTGATAGAAAAGACCAACAAATACAACCTTCCAATGTACCTAGCGTTTGTTGACTATGAAAAAGTGTTTGTCAGCATAAAACTATGGGCAGTGGAAAAAGCGCTAGTTAATTGACGAATAGATTCAAGGTACAGAATGTTAATTCACAGTATATATCAAAACGCCACTATAAGAATACTACGGTACAGAATGTCAATTCACAGTATATATCAAAACGCCACTATGAGAATTTAGCTAGACAGAGATTTGCAAACTCCATTAATTAGAATTTGTGGAGGTGTCAGACAAGGGGATACAATCTCACCCAAACTATTTATTCTGGCGTTGGAAGACATTTTTAAATCTATAGACTGGGACAATAAATGGATTTGTATAAACGAGAAATATATAAATCATCTAAGATTCGCCGATGATGTACTCGTGATAGCAACAACTATGGAACAACTACGAATAATGATTTCAGACCTAGAAAAAACACCTCTTGAGAAAGGACTAAAAATGAATCTAAAGAAAACTAAAATAATGACTAATACACGTCCAAGAATATATTTACTTAGGACAAGCTATCAGGGCAGACAAAAGTAACCAGACTAAAGAAATAACCTGAAGAATAAGAATGGGGTGGGCTGCATTCGGAAAACTCTCATATACTATTAAAAACCAAATACCTTTAAAATTAAGAACGAAGGTGTGTAATGCGGATGGAGCAAACCGACCCAGCTAGAAAAACGCTCCTTGATAGACCTATTGGTCAAAGAAGAAGAGGAAGACCCAGAACAAGATTCCTAGATAACATAGACCAAGATATGAGAAATATGGAAATACGTGCTTGGCGGAGGAGGGCGATGGATAGGGACGACTGGAAGAGAACTATTGGGGAGGCTAGGACCCACACAGGGTTGTAAAGCCAAAATGATGATGATGATGATGGTATTTAATGCATGCGTTCTACCTGTTCTAACATATGGTGCCCAGACGTGAACGTGTACCAAGAGCAACTTATATAGAATAAAGAAAACTAAAAGAACATGCATTGAAATTAAAATGTAAATGGGCTGGGCATAACGAAAGATATCAGGATGGAAGTTGGAATAAAGAAATTGGCCGCTGGAGACCATATACTGCAAAAAGGTCAAGAGCTCTACCGCAAATAAGATGGAAAGATGACATTGAGCAAAGCGCAGGTCCAATGTGGAAAAGACAAACAGAAGACAGAGACAAATGGAGACAAGTGGGAGAGGCCTATATTCAACACATGAATAGATTTTGGGCTATAGATAGATAGATAGATCTTCTTCTTCTTCTTAGGGTGCCTGTCCGTTCCGAACTTTGGCGATCATTCTGGCTATAATGATTTTATTCGTTGCTATACGATAGATAGATAGACCTTCAGTAAATTTACCAAAAAGACAGTTGGAAAATTTAGTGAAGGGCTCTTAGAGAAGTGATAGATATAGTAAAAGACTTTTTGCAGCAGTGTTTCCACCAAAAAAAAGAGCAAAGAGAAACAGAATTATTACAAACAGTTAAGAATGATACACAAAAGTGTGGTTAAACAGAGACAGCTGCTAATGAGAATCAATCAGCAAATTCAAAAACATATATTACATTTCAAACCGTGATAACATTGAATAGAAGTCAATTAATTTTTTATGAATTTTTGCCAGAACAGTTGAAACATTTTACTAGTTTTTTGAGAAAATTATTTACATTTATTGTTGAAGAGTTTGGAAAATCATACATTAGAATTCATAGTTCAAAATTAACTGTTAAAAACGCGTATAAAATATAGACTTAATTTGTTTTATTTTACATTAAATAATTTTTTTGAGATAGACATTTGAACTGTCCAAAAAATATTTGTTAAGTGGACTAAGCATCTTTACACTTGCTTAAAAAAATATATCTTTTGGAATATTGCAACAACTTCAAGACCAGTACAAAATTATTCTGGACTGTACCGAAATTTCAATACACCCACGCAATGACCCTATTATACAGCAGGCAACACAATATAAGCTGAAAAAGGTTGGGAACCGCTGGACTAGTGTATTAGTTCAATATTTTTAAATAATATCCGAAAATTTAGTGGACAGAAAATCTCGATAATAAATTATCATACTACATGTATATTTTACAGCATAACAGTTCATTTTCCATAAAGCATTAATAGTTTAATTTTATCTGCATTTCCTTTCTCTCAACATATTATTTAAATTCCCAGCAAAGTATTTTAACGATATCTGGTAACATTCTTTACTAATTATCTTATTAAGATTATATTATGTCTTATTATATCTACAATCGATATTCCGGTAGATCAGTTAGAACAGTTTATAGCCCGAGATAATTCACTCCGAGATATTAATTGTTTCCGATTGGAGACTGATGGCCAATTATACCGCTACTGCATATACCGGCTTTTATATTAACCTATTCTATCAGATTTTGACCTGATAGGGGCTTTCATAAAGACCAGTATGACCATATAAGATGTGAGATAATACAGGAGCTCTGTTGTTGAAGTCAATTTAAATTGAATCACAGCAATCAGACATGTATATCACGATAAACGAATATTACTTTCTAGATAAAAGAAACAGTAAATAGTGTTTATAGTGAAGCCAGGAATTTAAATAAAAAGTTTCCCAAACTAAACAATATGTAAATTAAGAAGGTGATGAAATTACATGTACAACATGTAATTGTTATGCATATTTGCCTTATTTGTAATTAAGTTACATATTAACATTGGTCTAGCATTAAAATCGTTTAAAACTAATTTAATCAACTAACGGGAAAGTGTTTATAGTAGACCCATATTTCTGTCGTTTTGAGCAGACTAAAAATTGATACAGTAGACGTCACAAAGTAAAAAGTACAAATGAAAAACTTTATACAAACCCACCTAAATCTAAAAATAAGTGTGAAAAATGTTCACAAATTAGGCATCAGACAGTGTGTAGTGAACGTAAGCAATGGGGAGTTGAAAGGGTTGAGAAACTCATTAAAAAGAAACACATAAATTAGGAGGTATGCTGCTTCAAATCCGTTTTGAAATTCCGTCCGAAGGTGGAAGACTTAAAACGACTGCAGAGGATTGATGCAAGGAGATAAAACCTGCTTGTGTAGAAATCCGGGAAACTTTCTTAAGCCTTAAAAGCTGCAAAAAAAGGACTGAATGCTAGAATATACGTAAAAAAAATTGACATATAGGTATATATCTATATAAAAGAGAGTGGCTGGATAGCAAGACTAGAGTGGCTAAAGCGGTAGCAAGAATAGGGGATTCTAAAGAGCTGTACAACATCCCTAAACCTTGCAAACCGAAAAGCTAATGCTGCTCCGCCAGATCAGATCAGATCTCTTAAGATTCTTTATGAGGAGAGAGTAAGGATGGCTTTTAAAAGAATGAAAAATGAAAAGTCTCCTGGTGCAAATAGTATTCGTGCTAAACTACTTAAAGCAAATGAAGATACCTCATGCGGTTTCTTCACCCGTTAAAGAAGATATTACGAACTGTAATAACTGGAGAGCCATTATCCTGCTATTGGTGTCCAGCAAAATTCTTACTCAGATTTTACTGAACAGGGTTAAAAAGTATGTCAAGGTCAGATCACTAAGGCAACAGGAGTATCGGAAAATAATTAACATTATAAGGAAAGTTTATGAGGGATTTTATTATCTCATCTGGCAACAGGACAAGCTGTCAAATGACAAGCTGGTATGGTATGGTGAATGGGCTCCAGATGATCTTAAAACAGACCAACGATGAATTTGTTTAGCTCTACATTATCATAAAAAACAGATATACTTTTCGAAATACTAATCCCCGTATCTTTAACAAAAAACGTTAAGTCTGCTTCGTTAGATAAAAAAAAACGTAGATACAAAAAAAAACGACATAGCTTTAGGTGTATATCAATCGTAGTCTCAGGCAAATCATGAATATTTCTTGCCTGAGACCACTTCAAACACAGTATTTTGGAGGGAAACAGAACAAATGAGTAGTGAAATGCACATAAGAAAAAAGCAAGTAAAGAAAACTTTAAACTCGAATCCTCAAATAGCGTGGATACGACGTCGACCTAGAGTTACCTGAAGCAGAACCATTGACAAGAAAGCACGAAGCATTAGGGAGATTTGAAAAGAGTTAAGAAACCTAGCAGGGAATAAGGACGGATAACTGAATCTCATTAATGCACGGTACCTGTCCTAAATAAGTCCCTTGTTTTTCCCATTACTAGAGGAATAAGTAAATTCAGAGATTCTACCGATACTGTAGAATTTAACATTATATTATATGAAATATCTTTTATATATAATAATCAAATTGAAATTGTTTTACAACAACAATGGCTTACAGCAAATGTCACATCATTACATTTTAAATCAGAATCAAATATGAGATTTTTTAGCTACGATTCATAACATAATATAAAATCTTAATTATTACAAATTCTTTTATTTTAATGAAAGCAATTATTAAAAATGTCTATTTTACTTGGAAAAAATTTTACGTGGAAAAATTAATTGTTACCTAACTTTTAAAAAGAAAAAACTTGCTACATCTCTGGGGAAGCTACTTGGACAAATTCTCAAACTGGAAAACAGGAAACCGTTTCCATACTCAGGAACGACGATCAAATCAGGTTTGGTGGAGTAACAAAGCAGACGACGGAGACATTCTATACAATACTTTTCAAAAGTTTCCGGTATCTATATAAATTTTCTAATGACTACTCTGTCAAAACTGCTATTGCAAAAAGTATCATCAGTTTGACTGGTCATAAGACATCACAAAAAAATACAATTCAATCGACTTTTTGATTCAAAATTGCCCCAGTTCTACATATTTCGGATGATCTGGTTTGACTCTTAGTCCGCAAAAACGTCTACCTAGTTTCAAATCCGACTTTCTTCGACTTTTCTCTGCGTTACATTCTACAAATTCGACGCCACAAATCATTTTTCTTTCTCGTCTGCAGCTTGTTTTGCCTACAAACTAAAAACAAACAATCTCCCCCTTGATATTCGTTTTTAACAAACTCGACACGAACAAAACAACTTTTTTTCAACCGGAATATTAGGGGACTTATGTATATTTACTTTTAAATTGGGTAAAAATAACACGTAGTTATTGATTATTCTAGCGACCCTAATTTTAACCTGACAATGTAACAGAGACAAAAACCTATTTCCAGCGTTATTACGCATTTAAGATTCAATTGGTATAAACAACCAGGGGCGTACTACAAAAATTTAAACAGAAACTATAATAAATATAAAACGCTACAATACAAGCACTTGAAAACTCTACAAAAGGGATTAAGATAAATGGTAAATATATAAATAACATTCGTTATGCCGACGATACAGTCATTGTTGCTAAAAGTGGAAAAGACCTGCAGGCGCTACTAAACTCAATTTGTGATGCTGGGGAAAAGTTTGGTATAACAATAAACATAAAGTATTAGTAAGAGGAATAAAGGCATTACAAATATCCAGATCAAAAATGAAGATAATGAACAAGTGGACAATATGAAATACTTAGGAGTCTGGAATACTTAAGATATAAATCCCAAATCAATTCGATCAAGAATAGAGCAATCAAAAGCAGCTTTTTTGAAAATGGAAAAATTTCGGAGTAACCAAAAGCCCAATCTGCAAATCCGATATCGGATAATACAATAGTATATCCACTCTATTCTTCTTTATGGTGCCCAAGCTTGGACTACAAAAGGTTGACTTGATGAGAAAACTGGAAGCTTTTGAAATGTGGCTTGTTTGTACAATTTTGAAAATACCATGGACTGATCGCATGAATGTTGCTGTGTTGCGCAGAATGGTAAGAGACAAAGAATTTTTGACCACCATTAAAAGGAGAAAAACAGCATATCTGGGGCACATAGAATTAGAATAGAATAGAAGTAAGATTTATTGCAGCTAATTATGTAGGTTGGACCCATTAGCGCCGACCGTACTCATTTGAGGACGCCTATAAAAATAAACATTCTGTTGAATTTAAAAATATTTTGAGCTAGTAGTCACGTTTTCTCTTATCAAGATATATAGTGTAGTCAGTAACTGGCTTCAGTTCTCTTTAAATACAACCAGTTGTGACTATATAGTGCTTGGTAATATATGAGTTTCTAAAGAGGTGTAGTTAAGGATTAAAAAACAGTTTTCCATTATTTCACGACATATGAACTAATAATATATCTTAAACAAAAAATCATAAAGGCGATAGGAACTGTAAGAGAAAATCGTGTGCAAAAAGTCCAGTAATGGAGTGTAAGCTAATGAAGAAAATGGCAAGAGGTACATATATCATTATAGATTCTACAAAACTAATAAAATTTTGTGTGTGAAATCGCGTGACAATAATGTTTGTTCGATGCTATCCAATTATTATATTATTGACCCACTAGGTCACGTAAAACGTAGGTCCAAAGCATCAAATCAAAATCAAAATGTAGTAGGTACAGCCAAAATTGTTTGCTTCCTACAATTCTAAAATGGGTGGACTAGATGCGTTT
Source organism: Diabrotica balteata (assembly GCA_918026665.1). NCBI lineage: Eukaryota > Metazoa > Arthropoda > Insecta > Coleoptera > Chrysomelidae > Diabrotica > Diabrotica balteata. Next base: position 49,270,264 of record OU898283.1, on the reverse strand, counting down.
GATACTGCTCATAGACGCTTGATAGTTGATGCGCAGAGCATATCATTATATCGAATAAGTACAAAAGGTAAAAAGTGGGGTGGGTTTTATTTACATACTTTCTTGACATGATCATGACTAAAGCCTGGAAACTTTATCAATTTTTTGCTGAAAATGTCATGGATCAGTTAAGATTCCGTCGTCATGTAGTACGTAGTTCTTTAAGAGATGGTGTCAGTTCAAAACACAAAGAAAAAGAAAAGCTGGTTCCAGCATTGAAGTTACCGAAAGCTTTAATTTTTCGGTTCTGTGTGTCAATGAAGGCAAGGTGGACATGTAAAAAGTGTGAAAAACAATGTGTATTGAAAAATACCATATAAATAGAGAACGTCCCCATTTGAGGACTCCCTTGTGTTTCAAAATGTTTAAAAATATATATTTTTTTAAATGTATGTAATAAATGTAACAACAACATTACAATTTTGTATCGTTTACCATGTTTTCCAAGCTAGTTTTTTTCAGGCGGTTTTAAGTTTGAAGGAAAAAGGGGTCCTGGTAGACGGCACATATCCTGGCTGAAAAACATTCGCGACTGAGCCGGTTTAAACACACAGAGACTTAAAAAAAAAAGTGGAATGTAGAGATGAATCTGCAATGGTTATAACCAACTTTCTTTATTAGAGTCAATAATAGAAGAAGAAGAAGAAGAAGAAGAAGAAGAAGAAGAAGAAGAAGAAGGATCGTTAAATTGATGGAAGCATAATATTTTTGGCTTATACCGTCGTCAGTAGTTGTACTTTTACAAAGATTCGCTTATTTAAAATATCTTGGTTTATTGTTCGTTCAAAAACACTTTCTCAACATCTATAAAACACCTTACCTCGTATAACCAAAGTGCTCAGGTACGAGGTCCAGGTAGGAGGATACCTTTTCATACAAAAGTATTTACCTACAAATCGATTCACCTTTGTTATTGAGTTCACTGTGCCCAGATGTTTAATTATACCCAAACCTACGTAGCTGGCGTAGTATGAAAAGGATGTCTAGAATTTCACAATCTAGCAACATTGTCACCGATGATTTCTAATTTGTTGATGCGTGAGAATATACAAGGCGATGCTGGTTACAGATGTCATAATTATTTACAGTTTGATTTGTTGGTTGTAGCATAGATCGACAAGTTAAGCCGTTAATGACGGTCTGTTTCATTAGTAAAAATACAATGTGGTAAAAAATAAAAAACTCTAGATATAAACATATATATATATATATATATATATATATATATATATATATATATATATATATATATATATACGGATATCTTGGGTTTAGTAGTCAATATTGGCCTTTAAGTAAAACTCTTTTAGGTTTGTTAAGCTTTCGAGTTTATTGTACTCTTTTTCAAAACGTACTAAAAATTAACATAAAAAATTACATTATAAAAATTAAGTTATTATATCTTCAATAGGCTTACCCTTGTGAGGATTGTGTTAATTAGTTAATGAAAATTATCAAAATTAATTAACATAATGACATTAAATTTGATTTATTTTTTTCCGTTCTGTCAAAACTTATTACTAAGGTTTCCATGTCTCTTCTATTTTTTATATTTAATTTAGGTGAGTTTGACAGAGGAAGTGTCTATGTTTATGCAAAACCTTCATTGCAAATTTTGATATAATATTACAGTTATTAAACAAGCAACAGAGTTTATGTCACTAAGTAATTAAGAAAGAAAAAACACAAATAAAAACAAATTTTATCTCATTCGAACTTGGAATAATACCTTTAATATGCGTAACTTCTAAGAACTTTAATATTGTTATTCTTTTATTTAAAAGAAGATTACTGTATATAGCACTAAGATTTTCAATGTTTTCTCTTTTGTTTAAGGTGTTTTGTGTAGTTTTAATTAAACACATTTCTAGAAACAGTCTTTTGTTGTAATTTCTTTCACTTCTCAATATTTCTGTTTGATCATAGTTAGGCGTATCGCCCATTGTAATACAATGTTCAATGTAAAAGAATAACAATATAAAAGTTCTTAAAAGTTACGCATATTAAAGAGATTATTCCAAGTTCAAATGAGATAAAATTTATTTTTATTTGTGTTTTTTCTTTCTTAATTACTTCGTAACATAAACTCTGTTGCTTGTTTAATAACTGTAATATTATATCAAAATTTGCAATGAAGGTTTGCATAAACATAGACACTTCCTCTGTCAAACTCACCTAAAATAAATATAAAAAATAGAAGAGACATGGAAATCTTAGTAATAAGTTTTGACAGAACGAAAAAATTAAATCAAATTTAATGTCATTATGTTAATTAATTTTGCTAATTTTAAAACACAATCCTCACAAGGGTAAGCCTATTGAAGATATAATAACTTCATTTTTCTAATGTAATTTGTTATTTATGTTACTTTTTAGTACGTTTTGAAAAAGAGTACAATAAACTCGAAAGCTTAACAAACCTAAAAGAGTTTTACTTAAAGGCCAATATTGACTACTAAACCCAAGATATCCGTATATATTACTCACATAGTCACTAAAGCCCTTTCTAAGAGTATATATATATATATATATATATATATATATATATATATATATATATATATACATATATGTGTGTGTGTGTGTGTGTGTATTTTGTTTACACCTTGAACTATAACCATGTATTTTTATGTTTTTATTATCAATACCTTACGTAATTATTTTTGGAAATCTCAAGAGATTAAAAAGAGAAGATTTCGTGTTAGCTTTAATTTTATCAAACACATTTAAACAACAATTCATGATTCCAAGAGTGCTTATGTTGGTGATACCTATGTCTCTGAGAACTAAAAATTGAAAAAACGAAAAAATACCAGCACAAAAATCTCGAAAATAGTTTAAATGATAGCACGCTGATAATAACATACGTACAGGCAGAGATAGAGAAATTACTCAGTGATACTCTCAAAGAAAAAATTAGTGAAATATCCACGGAATTATAAGAGACAATTATTGACTATTATACCAGAAAACGTTTGATAATTTGGCAACATGAGGCAGCTTGTGAAAGTTTTAAAATATCCAATATAATCGGTATTTGGAATATGGATAAATATTTAAACAAACATTTAATTATCGTTAAGTAATAAGATACACAAATAAAGGTAAAAGATATCGAAAGTATTTTCAATGGAAAATATTTGGTTTCATGAAAACAATCGGGAAATGTAAATATCAGTGAGTAATCGATGGACAGTTAATTGTACAAATGGACTTTTGTATTTTCGTAGCGTGTATTTAAAAGAAAGGAACCAAATAATCATTATCTCTATGAAGCATAAAATATTAATAGTATGTTGGTTATTTGTTTTTGTCGATTATTATTAATGTATATATTATTGAGGAACCAGTTAAGAAACAAAAAAAAACAAAAATATACATTTGTATATAACATGGCAACCGATAGGTCGACGGAGAAGAGGAAGACCCAGATTAGAATGGCAACACGGCGTAAACAAGTCCATGAGCGAAAGAAATTTAACAACAAACGACTGCGAAGATAGGAAGAGATGGTGTTTAGGTATCGGACAACGTCGAAAGACGTTCTAAACCGTATTAATAAAATCTTTGTGAAAGTTCTAGTTTAAGCATAAATGTGAGATGTATGATAATAAATCTCCGTGTGGATGTTGTCTGTCGCCCATCGGACGCGTCCCCAGATGATGGATAGGGGAACGCCGTAACCAGTCCTAGGACTGGCGGGTAGGTGGGAAATAAAATACCATGCGTGAATCAAAACAGACTGGTATGTCAACCCAACAGAGTCCCTGACCCTCCAGGTTGGGGATTAGGCTAGAGGATAACAACCTCTTCCTGTAAAAATCATATGTTACGGAACCTCAAGAACTATTAGCCGGACGGAACTTACGACGACGACTCTGCAAACAAAAAATGGAATTAAGATTAGGAACATGGAACACCCGAACCCTGTACCAAGCTGGAGCACTCGCATCTCTACTAGACATAGTGAACATGTACAAAGAAAATCTTGGCAAGAGAAGCCACTCCATATATTACAGCTGAAATGAAAACCAACACATAGATGGAGTGGGATTTATAGTAAACCAAAGGACAAAAGGCCTAGTTATTGATTTTAAAGCCTATAGTTAAAGAATGTGCTATTTACGCTTAAAAGGTAAATTCTTTAATTACAGTTTAATTAATGCACATGCCCCGACCGACGACAAACTAGAAGACATTAAAGAACAGATTTTCGAAGACCTAGAACAAGCCTATAGAAGATGCAGAAATGACATCAAGATAGTGCTAGGTGACATGAATGCAAGAATGGGACCAGAGCGAGTTTTTATGCCGACTATAAAAAGTCATAGCCTACACAACATCAGTAGCGATAATGGATTACGACTGATAAACTTAGCAGCAGCACTGAACATGACCGTCGCTAGCACCTATTTTGAACACAAGAATATACACAAGGTAACCTGGCCTTCCAGTGATGGAAGAACAACTAGTCAGATTGATCACACCTTAATACATTCAAGACACGGAATGGACATAATAAACTGCAGCAGTTATAAAGCCGCAAACATAGACTCAGACTACTGTTTAGTGATCTCAACACTAAGGGCTAGAATTTCAAATTACAACAAAGAAAAAAAAATTGATAGAAAGAAATGGAATGTACAGAAGCTGAAAGACGCAACTGTTGCAAAACGGTACTGGGAAAATATTACCAACAGGTTAAGAAATCAAAGTCCAAGCGAAGAAGATTAGAGAGATATAGATTCCTACTGGAACAGTATAAAGAAAGATATTGAGTCAGCAGCACAATATGAAATAGGAACAGAAACTTGTACCCGAAAAAATCACGGGTTTAACGATGAATGCAAAGACGCAACACAGAAAAAAATGTGAAGCCAATGCAAAGATGCTTACTCACCGAACTAGAACAAGTGTAGAGAATTACCAGACAAAGAGAAGAGAAGAAAAGAAAATACACAGAATGAAGAAACGAAACCACTTCGAAAACTAGAGAAAGAACTTTCGAAACGAGAGAAAGAATTTAGAACATTATATAAGAAAGTTAACATCAACAGAAAAGAATTCAAGGAAAACACAAATCAATGTAGAAGTTTGAATGGCAATCTATTAACAACAAGAACAGACGTACTAAATCTAGAGGAAGAACAGCTACTAAATATAGAGGAAGAAGAAGAAAACCCGGAAGACAAAAGCTGTGAGGTAAGCGGAGCAGACGAGAGGGAGGAGAATCCACCAACGATCCTGGAAGTTAAACAGGCTGTAAACAAACTAGCCAGACACAAATCACCCGGAATAGATAATCTCCCAGTGGAATTATATAAAGCAGGTGGCCACGATATCATAATAGCGCTACAGCAGCTTATAAAAGAAATCTGGATACAGAAGTCCCTTCCCAGTGATTGAAATATTGAAATACTTGGCACCATACACAAAAAGAAAGATATCTTTGAATGCTTTAACTATCGAAGAATTATGCTTCTAAATGCAGCGTATAAAATATTTTCCAATATACTATGCCATCGTATGGCACCATATGCAGAGCGAATAATAGGACAATACGAGGCTGGTTTCACAGGTGGTAAATCAACAATTCATCAGATTTTAACCCTGAGACAAATTCTAGAGAAAACACTGGAATACGGTGTAGACACGGACCACATATTTATAGACTACGAGACAGCCTACGACTTTGTAAATAGAAGAGAATTGTTTAGAGCAATGACAGACCTAGAAGTACCAAATCAGTTGGTAAGTCTAACCAAACTAACCCTTGAAGAAGTTGAATGCAGGGTACGAATCCAGGGGGAACTCTCTGAAACTTTTAATACAAATAACGAGCTACGTCAGGAAGACCCACTCTTCTGTATACTATTCAATCTAGCTCTGAAAAAAGTAATACGTACGTCACAAATCACAACTACCACCGGTTCAATATATAACAAAATTGTGCAAATCGTAGAATATGCTGATGGTATCAATATTGTTGGGAGAACGGAAAACGCAGCAAAAGAGGCGTATGTAGCACTAAAGGAAGCGGCTACAAAAATGGGTTTAATAATAAACATTATTAAAACGAAATACATGAAAATAGGTATGCAACCACAAATACTACGGCCACTTGTTATAGAAAACGACGTCATCGAAGCAGATAACGAATTTGTATACCTGGGAACGCTCGTCAAGACTGAAAATGACACTACCGCAGAGATACACTGAAAAATTTGCACGGCTAGTAGATGCTATTTTGGACTTAACCTACTTTTTAAATCTACAGTTATATCAAGAAATACAAAAGTAAAAGTCTACAAAACAATAATACGCCCAGTCCTAACATATGGTTCCGAAACCTGGACTTTAACAAAAAGCAATGAAAACATGTTAGGATGTTTCGAAAGAAAAATACTAAGGCGAATCTATAAAGCGGTAAATAGAAATGGTGTCTGGAGAAAATTATACAACTTCAAACTCTATAGAATATACTAGGAACCAGATATCGTAAAACACATTAAGTGCGTCTGAGGTGGGTAGGCCATGTAATGCGGATGGAGCAAACTGACCCAGCTAGAAAAACGCTCCTTGATAGACCTATTGGTCAAAGAAGAAGAGGAAGACCCAGAACAAGATTATTAGATGACATAGACCAGGATATGAGAAATATGTAAATACGTGCTTGTCGGAGGAAGGCGATGGATAGGGACGACTGTAAAAGAATTCTTGGGGATGCTAGGACCTACACAGGGTTGTAAAGCCAAAATGATGATGATGATGATAATAAATCGCTCAAATTTAGTGACAATATCTAAGCAAAGTAAGGTTGTTAAGAAAGAAACACCAAGTCGTAACATCTCTGTGAACCTTCTTAACCGAATTTAGCAATTAACACAAAAATGGTTTGCTAATAAAGTAAATGAAGTGTCCGAAAACCTAAAATTTATATATTATGTTTATTGCGTATATATATATATATATATATATATATATATATATATATATATATATATATATATATATATATAAGCACGTATACTTCATCTAATTTAGATAACGACTTACGTCATGATCTACGTCAGAGATCGAAGTTGACATAGTTGCCAAAGTATAAAAAAATCCTGACTCCATTTTAAATAAAATAGATCACATAATTATTGCAAAAGTATTACCATCGCCATTACCAAAAAATATAAAACAAGAGATATTCATTTTAAAATTCAAAATAATAAAGTACAAAAAGTGTCAACACCGCAACTGTCAAGTAAGTGTTACCAATTTATGCCAAAATTTTACCTTCGTTCGATTACAGTTACAGTGTGTTCCGAACAAATGTTCTTGATAAAAACGCTTTATAATGCATTTATACAAATTAAATGAAACATATTATTGTGTATTTCTTTAAGTTAACACTAATAGAAATTTTTAAATATTATTTCTACGCATATATAATAAAATATGTCTAGTGGCTGTAATGCCAGTGTACTCGGTAAAGTAATTCTAAAAAAGAACACACCTACCACATAAATATTTCGTGTTGGTATCATGTGACGTCACAAGCTATGACGCCTATGACGTGCATCGTTATATCTGTGTATATATTTATAAAACTTTTTTTATAGCTAGACAATATTTAATATTAGTATTAAAGTAGTATGTATTCTTTTTTCTATGCCATGCCCGAATTGAGGGCTTTGCTGTCAAATTGGATATACTAGTTTTTTTGGGTGAAGCTCGGAAAAGGAATGCAGAGGATCTGTTAAACTATTCCCTCAGATTTTTAAGCCATAGTTTTCGTAATCGATCTGGCTCTCTTCTTTCATCTATATTGCCTTGTATTATTAAACGAAGTACATAATACCTCTTTGGGTTACACATAACAAGCTAGAAATATTTCAAGTTGTGATTTTTTACTGTTCTGACCACTTCTGTAACTTTTCTCATCCGCTGCACAACAACTTGGTTACATACTCTGTCCACCCAACTTATTCGTAGGATCCTTCAATGCACTCAAATTTACAAGGCTTCGAGTTTTTTGAAAATTGTATCCGTCAAGGTACAGCCTTTGCTACCATATAAAAGAGTAGAGAATACATAATATCTTACTAAAAGTCTCAAAATTATACTGTTTACATAATATAATTTTTTAAATGTACAAAAATACAGCTTTAGTCTTCTCTATATACGTATTCTATTTTTTTGCCTCATATGGGAAGTCTTATTTAGATTACAATCGAGATACATAATATTATTGGTTCTTTCAAGTTATTCTCCACTAGCTGTTACCACTTCTGATTGTATTGGTGTTTTACTGACAACCATCACCTTTGTCTTTGTGGTGTTTAGCTGTAGTACATGTTCATCACAGGTTTATTAGATGTTGAAGTTATTCGTATCTATTTGTAATTAATACCCTGTCATTTGCGTACCCCAAACTATTAATATTGATTCCATTAATTTTGGTACCACATTGAACATTATCCAATGATTTATCGCGAACGAACTTCAATAAGAATAATTGATGTTAAATATTAATGCTGCCCTGTCTTACTTCTCTTCATATATGCGCGTCTTCAAAATTATCCTGACCAATCAATGTTTACTCGTTGATGTCATACCTATAATACCATATATTAAATAAGAAATGGTGCTTCTCTGGTTCGAAGATTATTGCAGAACCCAAACTATGTGTTACTAAGTTGTTCTTTTATTTTTTTGGTACATAATTGAGTGCAAAATTCGAAATATTTTTGAAACATGGTTCGGCAGTGACAACATCTTTTTGCATTTAATTCTTTGGGTATGATTGTTAGATCCCTATTATTTCATTCGGTATTTCATCTGGTACCGTTGCTTTTCTGGTCTTTCTTAATCTTTACTTTAACTTATAGACCAGGCCTTTGTTAAACAGTTCCTCAATATATTGTTCCCTTCTATTTATTTTATGGGAATAGGCGATAATGAGTTTCCTGGCCTTATCAACTATGTTTTTTGTATGTTTTTTATTCTGACCCGTTGCTTCTTAAATTTGTTTACATATGTATCTATATTTATTTTTTTTTTATATAATGGATCATGCTTCCTTGTAAATTTTTCAGTTTCCAAGAACAATATATTCATCTTGTTCTATCATTTTGTGACATGCTAAGACTATACTCGTAACATTAAAAATCATTTATAACAGCAAACGGGATTCAATATATTCAGATAACAACATTGTTTTGTTGACCATAGGAATTAAGATTTATTGCAATCCCATATCTAGAGTATATTTATGCTCTAAAACTAATTTTTTGGGTATTATTTAGCCTTAATAGCAATACAAATAAAGTAAATAAATAATTAATATGCTTTATTGTCACTGAAAATTTTACAAATTTTATGGACAAAGCTTAAACAGACAAAAAAGAAGAAAAACTTAAACATAAAAAATACTACCTAATTTAGACCCTACAAACTTCGTAAAATGGACCTAACAAAAAACAAAAACAGTAACCAAATGTGTCATACATAATTCTTCTCATATTTTGGAGTAGGGCTGATGTATCTAATGCTTGCAGAGAAATGAGTATTTTTTTCCTTCGAATTCTACTAGGTTTGTGGCCCTTTCAAACTGATGCCTATTAATGTTTTCTTTGAGAAAACCCAAAAAAAAGTCATTAGGCGCTAAGTCACAGGATCTAGCAAGCCATTTAATTCATTGCACAGCGATTGCCATTGTGTTGTATGGTCAATAAAACAATGCCGTGATCTATTTACAATAGTATCATGTACATATCACACTGCAGTCTTCATTTTTAAATTAAACAGGCCCTCACACTACTGAGGCAAACGGTGAAGACATCATTCACAAAACAGTTAGATTTTATTATCCTAAATAAAATAGAATAAGTACAATTATAAAACAATTGTTTGTTTGTATCCATTTAGAACGAAATTAAAGTTTTCTAGAAAAACACTGATATAGATGCATTTTTAACAAAAACAGTAGATACAATTCCTTTACAATTTTACTAACTTAGTAAACAAGATTTACTTTCCAAATATTTTAACTATTTCTACTTATTTAGGTATTTATCAAAAACTCAAGAACAAAGAAATGGAATTTCCAGGGTCAAAGGAATCATTAAGGAAAACCATAATTGGATTAGGCTTAGAAAATTTTCAGAAGTGTTGATACAAGAGTGGGCTAACATATGTAAACACGTAAAAAAATATGAAAACACTCAAATCGCAAGAGAACATTTATTGGACTCTACGCTGGACCACTTAAAATTTTTTATTTAAGTATACTGGTTCATCAGAAGAAAGCTTTTCTGATGATGAAGATAGTAATTAAAATTTCGGAATAGACGTGTTTTTGTGTGATATTCCTATGTCATATAACAAAATATAGAAGGCTTTAAAATCCATATTTTTTTATAAAATAAATACATTATTTAATTTGTTAAACTAAATTACTCATTTTTTTGAGTTGTTGAAACCCTTCCTTCCTTCCTGGCAATGTTAATAAATTGTAAGTATTGAGGAATTTGTTATTAATTAAAGTATTCCTAATAGTTTACTCATTATTTTATCGAATGTCTGTCTATAAACTTCATAAATATTAAAAACTATAAAAATAAAACTTTAATTGAATATACTTATAAAAATTTGTTTTAAAGCTACCGGTTTCCGTCCGCCACTGGTAGAAAAGGTCCGCCTTTCTGCGCGAAACACGACGTCACATTCCCAAACTTAAGTTTGTCGGAGTCTATCTTACACTAATGGCTTCAATTTTATCGTAACGAACACTTAGTTTAAGCTTTTATCCCGTAAACTCTATACCTGGCAGTCCCCGCAACACAGTGGATTAAATGTCGTCAGAAACTACATATAATTTATACTTATCCCAGACATATTTAAAGATGGATTCATTGTGTTAAGGCATATCCCGGTATTGACGTTAGATCTGACTTTGACCCTGTCGTGAGAAATTTAAATTTTCTAATAAATAAAAAAAAGATTAAAAGTTAAAATTACTATACTTCAATCGTCAAAGACGAAAATGCCACTGAACCTCTAAAAATCATTCAAACAAACTGACTTTGGCTAAGAATATCAATTTTGGGATCCCAAAAAATATGCACAAAGTTTGGGAGTCCTGCCCCAGGCCTAAAGAGTCCTAAAAGCCCCTCGTAGAAGGTGAAAACGGAAAACATTAATTTACCAAGAATCTGTATGCTGTATATAAAAATATTTTAAACAAGAAGTGTAGATGCAAACAATCAAAATTTTTAAACCTTCTTTATTGCGTAAGTACGCTTTTCAAAACTACACAACTTCAGCTACAAATTCCACCTAATGTCTCACCTCACCTAACGTGAGATTGTTTGTGATGTAAAAGTTTAAATTCAGCACTTTTTAGATATCATAAAAATCGTAAAAAATTACAAAATTTGCTAAAAGTTTATTTATTTAACAGCTTTATTTATTTTATTTAAAAGATTCATTCTCCACAAAACATTTAGAAAAACTGTCGAGTGACAGTTTCCTTTTTCTTATATAAGATTGGAATTGGGAAACTTACGTACTACTATTGATTAAAAACTACTATACACTACTGTGTAGTTTTTAATACATGGTATCACAAAACACTACTCTACAGTACACTATAGAACAGTACTAAGATTCGAAAATCTGACAGGCAGATGATATGATATGATTATATGATATTTTAACTTTTGCTAAAAGGGCTGTCTCGATAGGGGTTGAGCCAGTGCGTTGGGATTATTTTCTACGCGTTCGTCATACTTCTGGGAAAAGTAGGATATTTCTTCTTTGACATATTTCATTTTAAGACCAAGAGCAATAACATTGTTGGTTATGTACCATGAAACGTTTATGTTTAGTCACAAGTACTTTGCACTAGAATCTTTTTAGGATTTAGATATTTGAGTAGGATCCTATCCCACACAATTGAATTTCGTATCTCCATTTCTGACAAATATAAAACCCTCTAGGAGTTAATGAATACAATCACAGAAGGTAGTTAATGATATTAACTTTCACTAAACATTAAGAAAACAAAATACATCAATCACATCATGAGGAACAGCGAAATATATGGGTTGCTGCAAGTAATTCTTTAAGGAAATGTAGAAGGAAAACACGGACCAGGAAGGCGAATAATTTCCTGGCTTAAAAATCTACGTACGTGGTTTAACACAACAACCACAAATCTTTTCAGAGCCGCAGTTTCAAAATAGAAATTGCCATAATAGTCGCCAATATCAAAAGAAACGGATAGACACTAAGTACAAGAAGAAGATCTTCATATCGGTTTTAAGACGACTTTTTAAATTAGTAATTTATTGGTAACTGTTAATTCTGATTTACGCCCTAATATCCACTAAAATTTGCTAAGTTTTGACCAGTTGCCATTTCTTAGCAAATATATGTGTCCTGCAAATTATTCGTTGGTCCAGATGAATTCCTATAAATTTTGCATCTTCTTTTTGTTGCAAGAACTGACCATTTAATGCCAGAGAGACAGGCACTTTCTGGTATGGTGTATGTGACATAGATAGATATAATTTCATTTACTTTGATTTGCCAGATTTTTAGTCAAGTCAGTTTGCAAGATTTGAGAAGCAATGACAGCATCTTTGTGAGATGCCATAAGAGCGGTAACATCTGCATATGTTGCAGTAGCTATATTTTTGCTAATGGGAAGATTCTTCTTCTTACGGTGCCTTAGCCTTAAGGACGTTGGCCATTACATTTGCCCATTTATTCTTATTTGTAGCAGCCCTGAATAGTTCTATGGAGGTCATGTTCGTCCATTGCCGTAGGTTTTTAAGCCAGGAGTTGCGTCTTTTTCCTGGTCCTCTTTTGCTATTGACTTTGCCTTCGATTATAAGTTGGAGCAGTTCATACTTCTGATTTCTTATGATGTAACCAAAATATTGTGTTTTCCGTTCTTTTATTATAAGTATAAGCTCTCTTTCCTTATTCATTCTCCGCAAGACTTCCGCATTTGTCGTATGGCTCATGTAGGATATTCTGAGCATTTTACGGTAACACCAGAGTTCGAATGCTTGGATTCTTTTTTGTGTTGCTTCTGTCATTGTCCAGGCTTTAACACCATAGAGCAAGATGGAGAAAACATAGCACTTAAGTATTCTAGTTCTCAATGAGATGCCCAGCTGGCGGTTGCATAGAACTTTTTGCATTTTGTAAAACATTGTACGTGCCTATTCCAGGCGTATTCTTATCTCTAGTGAGTGGTCCCAAGTTTCATCAAGATTACTTCCAAGGTACGTTGTTCTTGTAACTCTTTCCAGATCTGTTCCGTCGACATTGACCTTCACTCTTCTGTTTTGTTGCTGGCTGATGACCATCGTTTTTGTCTTCTTTGTATTCAATTTCATTCCAAATTCTCTACAGGCTGTCGTTACTCGGTCCATTAAGCGTTGCAGGGCTTCAGCATTATCTGTCAGTATGACAGTGTCATCAGCATATCGCAGGTTATTTATACATTGCCCGTTTATAATTATACCATCCGAGGTGCCTTCCAAAGCTTACTGAAATATCTTCTCAGAGTAAACATTGAACAGCAAAGGTGATAGGACACACCCCTCTCTTACTCCCTTCTTGATATTGATTGTTCCAGATGTTTCGCTTTTTATTCTGATTTTAGCCTTTTGTTCTTGGTAGAGGAATGAAATGATCCTTAAGTCTTTATCGTCGATATTACATGACCTTAAAATATCTATTAGTTTATCATGTTTCACCAGGTCAAACGCCTTCTGAAAGTCTATAAAACACAAGTATACATCAGAATCGACATCTCTACATCTTTCAACTAGCACACGTATTGAAAAAAGTGCTTCTCTTGTTCCGAACCCATTCTTAAAACCAAACTGAGTTTGACCAGTGTGTTCGTCTAGTTTATTGTATACTCTATTGTGTATTACTCGTAGAAAAAGCTTCGACATATGACTCATCAGGCTAATAATCCTATGGTCTTCACATTTCTTGGAGTTTCTCTTCTTTGGTAGTGGTATAAACACCGATGTCAGCCAATCATTTGGTATTATGCCTGTTTCGTATGTTTTGTTAAATATATCTTCCATTACTTCGATGTGTTCGTCTAGTAATATCTTTATTATTTCAATTGGGATATTATCTTCCCCAACAGCTTTTCCGTTCTTTAACTAATTTGCCGCTTTGATAATTTCTTGCTTTGTGATATAAGGTCCAGTCGATGCCTCCTGCATGTAAATGTTTGTCCTCTCTCGGTCTTGAAACATCTCTTCCACGTATTCTCTCCATCTATCTATTTGATCTTCTATGTTCAGTAGCGGGTTCCCATGTTTATCTTCGATGAAAGACGTAGTAGTTTGTTTAAATATTCCAGCGGCTTCTTTTACTTTTTTATGTAGATTGAAAGTATCATGTCTTTGTTCCAACTCTTCAATTTCTTGGCATCTTTCACTTAGCCAGGTTTCTTTGGCTTGTTGGATCTTTATTCTGATATTCTTGTGTATTTGCTTGTATGTTCTTTCATTTTTACCTCTGTATTTTCTTCTTTCGTTCATCATGTTCAGAATTTCTTCTGTCATCCATGTTTTTTTCTTTTTTCGTGTATCTTGTGTGAGGTAGTCTTCTGTTACTCTTGTAAGTGTTTTCTCAATATAGTGCCATTCTTCCTCGGGAGTTTGTGTCGATTGTACTGTTCTGTTACTCAAGTGTCTATGTATTTCTTCCCGTGTTTTTTTACTAGTGGATTCTTCTTTAAGCTTATCTAGGTTAATAGCATTTGCTTATTTCTTTTTGTTCTTTTAAATTCTATCCTAATTGTTGCAAGAAGAAGATTGTGATCGGTGGGGATGTCAGTTCCGGGGTATGTCTTGCATGCTTTTACTGCGTTTTTGTATCTTTTGTTGACCATTATGTAATCGATTTGATTTCTTGTGATGCGTCCTTCTATTCCATCTGCTGGAGATTTCCACGTGTAGAGACGTCTGGGTGGTAACTTGAAAAAGCTGTTCATTATACTGTACTGATTTTCTTTACAGAACTGAAGCAGTCTATCTCCCCTCTCATTTCTTATTCCGAGGCCAAACTCCCCCACCGTGTCATCTTCTCTTCCTTTTCCAATCTTGGCGTTAAAATCTCCTAATATTATGTTGGTTTCATGCTTCTTTTTCTGCAGTAGAGTTTTGTTTAGGTCTTCGTAGAATTGTTCTATTTCTTCTTCTGTGCTTTGACTAGTTGGGGCATATAACTGGATAATATTCATATTGACTGGTTTGCTGTCTATTTTTATTAGCATTATTCTATTTGATGTTGGTAGTAATCCAGAAACTAATTTTGCAATTTCATTAGATGTAATTATTGCTACACCGTTTTTATTTTGAGTGCCTTCATCTCCAGAATAGAATACTGTATAGTTGCCCATCACACAGGTACCTGTATTTGGCCATCTTACCTCACTGCAGTGGGAAGATTAGCTGTTCATATGTTATAGAGGATCGGACCAAGTATACTACTAGGACACGCTAGAACTTATTGTGTGCAGAGTTGCGGTTTTTTCTTAATTAAAATAGCTTATGTATATTTGGGTACGTTTTAATATTTATGAACAATATGATGATTTTTTATAAATGATTGATACTGGACCTTTCGAGAATAGTTATAAAATTACTTACAAAGTAATTCGTTTTTAAAACTCGTTGAGATAAAAGTTAAATTGATTATAAATTTTATTTCAGATCAAGAATATACTTATATAGAAAATTCTTTAAAATTGTGCATTGTGCACGTTTATTATCTACTACCTGATAAGAGTTTTTCTGGCGTTTCAGAGTGCAGAGTTATTACGAAAATAAAAATTGTATTTGCTATTGTAATCATCTAAAATCTAGATTAATTTCATCTAATGTTTACAAATTTGCTTTACTCGCATTACAGTGAATCATTTGATTATATTTGCATATCTGGATTCACTTTTCTGATAAGTTATCACCGCTCATCTTCCGACTATATGAGTAAACAAAAAAACCAGGTAACGGATTATTATCACAGAATCGTCAATACAATATACCTTCTAGTAGTAAATTCCCCCACATGATCCACTGCGTCCAAAGTGAATGATCTGATATCACCGTCGAGGAGTGAGACAGTGTGCTGCGAGTGTCTAGCAAAGGCCAGTCAAGTCGTCCAGTCAGTCAACTGTAAGCGCCGAGCAAGTTAGAGCGGAAATTTCGAATGCACGCAGCTGATTCCGATCGTCAGCTGTTTTCGGTTTGTTGTGTTGGTTTATTGTAATGTTTTGAGTGCTTATAAAGTTGCTATTTGGGTAGCTCAACTAGACTATATTTTATTTGTTATTTTTGGATAACTTAGCAGTATGTTGGTGTTTGAGCAGGTCAGTTTTTTTACGTTATTTTTTTTTAATTTTTACTACATTTTGCAATTGAATGATTGTTTTTTGATGTTATAAAAATAATGTATATATATATATATATATATATATATATATATATATATATATATAATATAAAAGTTTATTATTTAAAACTAAGCTAAAATTAATGTTATCACACAAATTATAATTTCAAACTGCCCTGGCTAAAAATGCAAAATAATGTACTATTTAAGATCTCAGTAGATTTTTATTTATTTGATATTTCTTTTCTAATAGGTATGCAAATAATTGAAATATCCTTCAAATCTAACTACATACATTATTTATAAATATTTCTTAAAGTATTCTCGGGTCTAAAGTAGGTCCTCAATTTCTTATTCATAAGTTTGTGTCAAAATTATTTTATAAATTATTCAAATACAAAATAGACTATCGACATCTTTTTCTCTGTAACTGTAAATGAAACAAGTTTGTGCGTGTTGTGAATGCCTATATATATATATATATATATATATATATATATATATATATATATATATATATATATATATATATATATATATATATATATATATATATATAATAAAATATAACATAACAATTATGACAACAATTATTTGGTCGTCATCAGTACCGTGCAGCTAAATTATGATAGGAGAATATTAACCTGGAAAAGGATCACTTCAGATCTCTACTTTCTTGTCTTCGTGTTGGTTCATAATCCACGCCTCGCTAACGTACATCACCGTGGATCTGATTAGACGGTCTCGTAGACTCACCGTTTAGCTAATCTTGACAATTTTTTTTTGATTTCAGCATTGAATTTAGTGACTCCTTCGCTGTGTTAACAGTAATCTTTTGTCTATCTCTTTTCCTTTTTCCCATGTTCGTTAAGGTTACTTCTAAGTATTAAATTTCTGACACTTTTTCAAAACTCTAGACAACCTGTGCTCCTTTTATTTTGATATATTTGTCATATTGCGTTTTTGTTTGATTTATTGTTAGTCCATATCTTTTCGCTTTTTCTTCATATTTCCAGAAAACTTTTTTTAGATGTTTTTTTTCTCGTTTTCCTCGTTATTGAAAATAGTTCTGTTTATACTCATATTTGATTTTACGATTTGTTCTAATACTTACTATTTTTTTTATAGGTGAAATAAATTCGTTGATAGCGAATCCCTATGTTTTAAACCTCTATTAACTGTGAAATATATTGAAAAGCTTCCTTCCATTGTTTCTAAGCGTCATTCTCACTAGCCTCAAAAGCTTTTCTATTATTTCTAAAGTTATTACGGCATCACAAGGCATCGTATGATTTAATGGAGTCGTACGCTTGTTTAAAATCGATTATATTTTTTATTATTTTAATTTTATGATCATTTTAACATACTTATTTGACCAGTTGTTCTTTCTGGTCTAAAACCTCCTTGGTATTCTCCGATCACTTTGTTATTATATTTTATTATTCTGTTTCTGCATTGTTTTTGCATGGTTATTTTTTGGGTTACTTATTATTTCTTTGACTTTATGACATAATTTGGTTCCTTATAGTCCCTTCTTCTTGCCACTTCTCATTTCTCTTTTTGGTCTGTGTTCAATAGATCTTCGTCCATCCGCCCATCTGTTAAATTTTTCTGTGGTTTGTCGTATAAGTAAACTTTTGATTTTGCAATACAGTGAATTATTCTTTTCGGTTTCTTTGGACTTTGTAAACATGTTTTACCTCTTTGTCTGTGTAAGCTTCTTCTATATTTTTTAATTGCCTTTCTAGCTGTTTTTTTGTTCTTTCTAAACGTTTTAACTTCTGCTCTTCTAGCCACATAGTTTTCGGTCCTAGTTTTTGATAGCCACATAGAAGCAAAAAAGAATGATAAATGAAAACATCGAAGAAATCATCGAAATATAAAGACATGCCATGAACTATATGAGTCAGAAACACCTTATATGATACGGTTATAAAAGAAGGAAAATTCGATGTGCAAAGGAAACCAAACAATAAGAGCTGGCCAAGATTAGAAGTGAAAGACAAAGATAGGTGGGAATGAAAACGGAAAACTAAGAAGCGACCACGTTTTTATTATATATACAGACAAACAAAAGCTAAGATAAAAATTTGAAACCACTCTAGAATTTCTCACTACTAGAGGCGTCCGACAAGGAGAGGCAATAGCACTAAAGCTCTTCACTGCAACTCTAGAAAATAGATTCTTCAAAATGAACTGGCAAAACGAAGGCCTATCCATTAATGGACAATACCTCAGCCATCTAAGATTTGCAGATAATAGCGTTCTGTTTGCTAATAATACTGCAGAACTACAAGAATTTATAAGCGACCTAAATGTAGCTACATAGCAATAAAGTTGCCATAAAAGTAAACTTGACAAAAACAAAAACCATGCGCAAGCTAGTGTATATGCAAGTTGTAATAATAAACAACACTGTTAAGTTAAGACAGTAGAAGAGTATATATATATATATATATATATATATATATATATATATATATATATACCTGGGATAATTAATGCATAAATCTAGCTCCTTACTCCCAGAAACAAAAGAATGAAACTGGCTTGTGCATTTTTTGGTAGAAATACAGTTATATTCAAATCGAAGATGCAACTGTACCTGAAAAAAAGCATTCGATCATTGTATACTATCAATCATGACATAAGACTGAGAAACTTGGACATGAAAGAAAAATATAACAGCGAAATTCAAAGTAACTCAAAGGTCAATCGAGCTATGTATAACAAAGATAGATAAAAAAACAATGCAATGAATCAGGCAGAAAACCAAGGTTACTGATGGAATCCACAAGTAACTAATATATAGCAGTAGGCGGGACATTTAGAGAGAAGAACTGACAATAGATGGGCCACTAGAATTACACTGTGGTATACAAGAGGCGTCAAGAGACCAAGAAGACGTCCAAATTTAAGAAAGTAATATGACATAAGAAAACAATTGGGTACAGCATGGCACCGCAAAGCAAATATTAGATAATTATGGGCAGAAATGAGGACCGACTATGTAAGGGCCTTTACTAGCTCAATGTTTTCAAAGAAATGGGTGGACCATGATACGAAGAACTAATAAACTCGAATGTAAAGGGTGATCAGAAATTATGGTAAATAATGTTTATAATGTTACAAAAATTTAACTATTAATGGATACTGCTTCTCAAAATATCGAAAAGCTTGCTGAATTGAGATTATTGTAAGCAACTCTGAAGAGAATAACGAGAGTGTGCGTCGGTAAGTCGGTTGGTACAGCCTCACAAGGCGTTGCGGAAAGATTACTATGACAGCTTTACTGAGCTGTCACATCTTTTATTTCTACTTGAAATTCTATGATTTTATTATAATTTATTCTGTTAGTTTTCAGAAGAATTACCGTATTGAGATTGTCTAATGTATTAGACGGGACAGCTAAACCGTTTAAAACCGAATACTGAATAACAAAATATTACGGAAATATATACAGTGTGGAAACTACTTATGGAATAAAATTGTTTGTCTCCTTATTATAGACAATAATCAAAAACTCTGGGACACGTTAACTTTTAAATTTAAATGTGCGCTTTTTAAACATAAGTTTTAATGTAGAGAGTGATCCACGCACGTCTGGCATAGTCCATAATCCTTATTTTTAATGATATGATAACCCTATATATTTTTATGTTTTTAAAATACTTTTAACAACCTGATTTCAATGAACTATATCATGTAGGGTCTATAATGAATAATACAAGGTGAAATTTTTAAATTAATAATTTATCACGTGCTATGATATTATTTTAAATTAGCTAAATACAGAGAATAGACTTCTACTCTAAGTGTCAGTACACTGTATATTGGGGAAAATTTCTGTTTAGTAACCGTGTTAACATTTTTTGTCGTGAGTAGGTAAAAACTGTATAGATAGTCTGCTAATTAAACTAAATCGGTAAATAATGCGGATTGTTATCAATCAGTTGACATGCTGTTGACATTTTTTCATTAAAATAATAAATTCTTAATTAAAAACTAATTTCTTGTAGAAATAAAAATGAAATATTTAACTAAGGTCCACCGAATTGAGATTTTAATGATGATCGGTTACAGGGAGAATTATAGAAGTCAAGTTGAAGTAGTAAGTAAACTGATTTAATCAGAGGTATCCTCAGTTGCCTAATATTTCACAAGGTACTGTGTCTAAAATTTATGCACAATCCAGAGAACTTAGATATGCCAAACTATTAAAAAGAAAATCGAACTTCATTGAAGATGAAGTGAAAGTGGATATTTTGTTAAGTGTTGCAGAGAATCCAACGACAAGTTCACGTCAAATTGCACGTCAAAATAATGTGAGTCACACAATTGTCCTAAGGTGTCTCCATGAAGAAAACCTTATCCATATAAATTGACATTTGTGCAGGAGCTAACAGAAGACGATCCGGATCGTAGAATGGATTTCTGCAAAAGAATGAGGGATAAAATTAACAAATGAAATAGCTCTTGGCACAATTCTTTTTTCTGATGAATCAAAATTTACATTGAACGGAGAGGTAAACTGACAAAACTGTAGATATTGGTCAGCGGAGAATCCTCAGTGGATGCGTGAGACACACTCAGTATCTTCAAAAGTTGAATGTTTGGGCAGGTATTATAGGAGATCATATTATTGGTCCTATATTTATAAATGATAATTTGACAGCGGAAAAATATTTAAGCATGCTAAGAGACGATGTTCTTCCTTAGTTGGCTAACTTATATACCAATCCAGTAGATCCGACCCTACCGCATGAAACTGTCTGGGTCCACCAGGACGGTGCAACACACCATTATGCTTTAATGGTGAGAAATTACTTGAATGAAATCTTCTTCACTAAGTGGATTTGATGAAGAGGACTAGTGAGCGGCCAGCTAGGTCGCCAGATCTTACGCCTTTGGATTTTTTTGTGGGGTTATCTCAAGAACAAAGTATATGCAACACAATTAACTATCATTGAAGACCTCAAAAAGTAAGGATAACTACAGAAATACGGAATATTTCACCTCAAACTTTAAACAAAGTTCGGAACGAGTTTTGTAGGAGACTGTGTTATTGCCAACAACAAGGTGGAGAACATGTTGAGCATTTATTTTAATGTAATCCAATCAATTACCTCTGGTATTCTATGAATTCATTGTCTTGAAGAAAATACCTAATTTCAAAATTTCACCTTGTATTATTCATAATAGACCCTACATGATATAGTTCTTTCAAATCAGGTTGTTAAGGAGCTTTTAAAAACATGAAAATATACAGGGTGTTTTATTTAAAATACAGATTAAGCACTATGCCAGACTTGCATTGATCACCCTGTACATATAAATTTATGTCTAAAAATTCTACATTTAAATTTAAAAGTTAAGGTATATCAACGTTTTTTATTATTTTCTAAAATAAGGACACAAACAATTTTATTCCATAAATGGTTTCCACACTGTATAAAGACTGAACTGATATATATGTAATTTATATATTACAATACAGTTGATTAAAGAATGTACGGAGAGTTGTTAAACCAGTAGTTGTTAATTCTTTATTTGCTTTTCTATTATTATTATAAATTTCTTGGTAAACATTATCAAAATTAATAATTCAGTAAACTTTACAGATGCAATATAAATTTGAAGAAACAATGAATCATCTGATATGGAAAGTTAATACGATTATAATACAAACGTATTGTTCCAAGGTTGTCATTAGAAAACAATATCAAGCCATTGCAAGTGTATACCACTAATTTTAAAGGTTGTAATTCAAAAAACCACGTTCTTATCACTTCCAATATAATATATTACAACTTGTTGACAACTTTTGGGCGCATACGTGTCTCTCAACTAATATTACGTTAATTTCGTTTGACCTCGTTACTATAAAATTTATAATTAACTATGCAGAAAATAGTAATTAGTATCGCTAATAAGCATCACACTATTTTAATTATAATTTAAATGACAGCATTTGCGAAATTTTTATGAAAATAATAAGACACGCGGTGCAGCAATATCGACCCAAATATTATAATATAAAAAAGAGTTAGAAACCTAGGTGCATAGCATGTAACACATAAAAAATACGTAAATATAAGTAGAGAAATTAATTAGACTAGGAAAACATGTACAAGCAAAGAACATAGTTAGACCATCATTAAGAACTGTATGAAGGGTCGCAATCTTGTATATGAAAAATAGTCTTTATAAAGATGAAGTAGAACTTGCAGAGAAGCGATTTAGAAGTAATTATGACGATGATTAGAATATTCGGATCAAAATTTTGTTTAATTTTTACTTTTTATACTTAGTGCTCCACAAGAAACACTTTCTCCTCTGTACTTAACACTATTTTTAACAATTAGTCCTTAATAATTAATTGTTTAAGGATTACTTGGCAGGTCTATACTAGTTAATTTGAATATGACAACGCACACAAAGAGACAACAGTTAATACCCGAGGAACAATAATTAATAAAAGCGTGCAAGTACTAGCATTTGCAGATGATGTTGACATAATCTCAAGATCAAGAAGAGAAATGATAGAGGCATTCACTCAAATAGAACAAGTTGCAAAAAATAGTGGTCTTAAAATCAATCAGACAAAAACAAAATATATGCCTGCAAATAAAAACGCACAAATAAGGCAGCTGCCAAATTTAACAATAGGAGAATACAACATTAAGGCGGTGAAAAACTTTACATACTTAGGATCCCTAGTTACGTCTGATAACAACGTTGCAGAGGAAGTGAAGAGGAGAATATTTATTGCCAATAAATGTTACCATGGCTTAATTAGGCAACTAAGATCAGATAACGTCTCCAGAAAAACAAAATGCCAAATATACAAAACCTTAATAAGACCGGTACTCACATACGGTTCAGAAACCTGGACACTCTCTAAAAGGGAGGAAACGTTATTTGCCACCTTTGAAAGAAAAATCTTGCGACACATATATAAGGGCACAAAAGAAAACGGGAATTGGCGGAGAAGGTATAACTTTGAACTATACAACATATACCAGGATCCGGATATCATAACATTCATTAAAATAGGAAGGCTACGTTGGATTGGACATGTGAAAAGAATGGAAGAAGGCGAAATACCAAACAAAATATTCAAACAAGTGCCAGTAGGAAAAAGAACAAGAGGAAGACCGAAGCTGAGATACGTAGAACAAATAGAAAATGATATAACAACATTAAAAATTAAAAACTGGAAAGAAAAAGCACGAAACAGGTCAGAATGAAGAAGAATCCTTTAACAGGCCAAGACCCAAAAAGGGTTGTCGAGCCAGTGATGATGACACAAAGAGACATCTATGTTTCAGTTTCAGTACTGTTTATTTTGGGCAATACTGTACAAAAAGAGTATTTAGACTTATTAAATATATATCTATATCGTCAAAACCAATAATAGCTCCATTAAATGCAATTGTAATGATTATTTTTCAGTCAGCGTATTTAAAAACGTGACATACAAAATATCAAAGTTATTACAAATGTTTATAAGCTAAAAATCAGTCTATTTTCAAACGATTTTTAATAAGAATTTTATTGATAAAACGTTATTACTTAAAGTTTTTTTAATACTTGAAATTGAAGCCTCAAATAATCGATTACGAATTACGATATGATAAATACCTCTAAAGTCACTGTTTGGACAAGCACAGTTATTTAAATAATCGCTTCCCGGAATAAATAAATTAAACTAATTATAAACTATTTGGTTGATCGGGCTAAAATTGAGTTAACTACAATATATCATTAAATGACAAAATTTCAAGCAGTTATATTATATGGTATTATGCAAAAAACAGTTATTAACATTTACAAATTACTGCAAAAATAAGGGTTTTTGCAATTATCTCAGTCAATGGTTTATGGATTTTAATTTAGAAAATCTCAAGATTAGAGAAATTTTTAAAATCTAATCTAACTAATTATTTAATTAATTATAGTCAAATAGAAGTTAGATCTAATCTAACTGTACACACGTACCACAAAACCATGTAAACAAGAAATGTAACAGATAACAGGTAATCTTCCGCATTGGAAACCAGCTTCTTGTGGGAAAACTGCTGGTGATGAGTTTACCTATCTGTGGTGATAAGTTAACGAGTTTCCAAAGAATGCCGGTGATCAGTTTGATATATTTCGGATGGTCTAATAATTTTAAGGGAGGCTATAAAATGATGACTTTGTACTCGTCCGATTTTTTTAGCTTTTTTTTTAACTGCTCTAAATAGAAAGGTAGAAGATTAAAAGAAAGGTAAGCAATTGGAATTTTATTTTTTGGCACCTATTAAATATAGAAGCGTAAGAATAACTACAATAAAATGAAACAAGAGGTACTAAAAAATAATAATAATAGGATGCTTGATTAAAAAATCCTGAATTCGAATTTGTTATAAAAAAAGTGGCACCCATTTGAACCGGAAGCCTAAATGTCAAAAATATGTTTCATTTACTATTATGTACCCCAGAATAATAAGTCGGTAAAAACCACTTTTTAGTAAAAATTGGTTTTTACGTAATTCGATTCATGTAGACCTAGTACTCCTATTAAAGTGAGAACTGAACATATCCGGTTAATAGTTTTGCCAATAGATGGAGAGAGTCTATATCTATTTCGATCATTGAGAATGAAAACTCGTTTTATACGATTTTTTCACAGCAGACTCAATAAAGAGTTTGTATTTTATCATTTTAATAATGTCTAGTAATAGTGATATCAGGACTCAAAAAAGTGTCTTTCGCCCGATTTGAGTGTAATAAAAATGTATCAGCTATATGCTGAAAAGTATGAAGCTGAGAAATACAGACAGTTGGAAACTGACAAAAAAAAACAAAATTTATAATCAGCTATGATTTTTAAAACGGACATTTGCAGTGTATGTGACAGATTCAAAAATGAAATAGATGCGGCGGAAAATCCAGAAGAAAAATCCTAATTGAATCAAGACTGCTCTCTACTTCTATGGAAAGCGCAGAACTCTTATGACAATTTAAAGAGGTTCAGTGAAGAAGCTGCAACGGATGAAAAAATGGATGTTATTAGCTTTGACTATCAACAAATCTTGCCAGTACCAATACTATCAATAGGTGACATTTTTTTATAGAAGACAGTTGTTGGTTTATAACCAGTGTTTTTACTCAAAAAAATCGGGTATGTACATGTACAATGAAGTCAAAGGAATAGAAGGTGCGAATGAAACAGTATATTTTTAAAAACACTACGTTGACAATGTTGTTCATCCTTCTGTTGACACACTATACTTATTCACTCATAACTGTGTTGGACAGAATAAGAACATTTGATCGTAACTAGAAGGCTTAAAGTAATCTACCATAGATTTCCTGAAAGGAGTCATTTACTTTTGCCATATGATCGTAAATTTGCTATGATTGAAGAGGAAAAACGCAAAGTCACATACCTTAACTTACCGAAAGAGTGTAATTTAAAAGTAGAGAGGACATGAAAAACGTTTTCTGTTGTTAATGTCATTCGAATGATGATATGGGACTTATTTCCAACCTTTTTCAAAAACACCGTTAAAGGCTTGACTGTCTCAAAATACAAAAGTTTTAAATATGAGGATAAAAAAATCACAGTTTTCGTATTCCACAATATTGATAGTATAAACGAAATTTTCTTCCCCTTTTAACCTGACTCAGATTTAGTTGCGTTAAAGGAATGGATTTTCGAACTGCTAACCTTCCAGTAAATCCAAACCAAAACTTAAGGGAACTTTAAGATTTCATTCCTGCAATATATCAAGGATTTTATGATTTTTTGAAATCACTAGATAAACAGCAGGAGGAAAGTAAAACCGACTTATTCGACAGCAGTAATGGACAAACAAAATTTAGTGCACATCTTATGTAATAATTTGACATTTTATAAATATAGCATGAGAACTTAGTATATCTGTCTTATATATTGTTTTTTTCTTTGTCGCTTATGTACCTACTTAATATGATTTAGAATTACTGACAAAAGATATGTTTTAGTAATCGACATTAGATCTTTTTTCCTATATTTAATCTGTATCGTTATAGAATTTGCAGGAAAAAATAATTCCATTCTTCATGACTTACTCTTTATGTAACAATTGAGACATAGTCTGATATCTACAACAATGGCAATATAAATAATTGAAATTTTAATATAATAATGAGCTGCAGTTATCATGAAACCGATAACATTATTTATCGTGAAAATAATTAAGTTTTTAACTATTAGAATAAATAGAATACTCAAGCCAATAACCGAACAACAAACAACGAATTAGATAGATAAAACTTTAGTTACAGTAAACAGATATTTCATTAAATTTGATAAATTGGGGTCCAGTTTAATAAAATGGGTGCATTGTTATAGTTTATTTTTATGAACGAGAGAGTAATTAGCATAATTTTAACTGGTACCTCTGACCACTCCATGGGCGTGCTCAAGATTAATTGAAAAATTACTTTGAATAATTGTAAAAAATAAATGAATTATTTCAGTGTTATAAAGTGTTATGTGTATGTAAACAAAAGTGACCTCTTTTATCACACACTATATTAGAACTGACTGGCCTACATGAAAAAGGGTTTTAAAAAATTCACATTTTTTTTTTAATTTTTAAAAATTACAAAAGAGAAAAAGTTTTTAAAACCGTCTAAGGTATGTTAAATAGATGAATAAAAATAATAATATAAAACTTACAGCTACTTGTTACAAATCCAAATCAGATTCAGAAGATGAACTTTCAGAACCAAGATTTATAATAACTGGCTCGATCAGTAACATTTTATCAGTAATATTGTCCAGCTTCCACATTTTTTCCTCTTCTTTAATAGTGTGATTTACTGCCTTTTCCCAGTTTTCAGGTTTTACATTATGTACGGCCTCCAAAAACAACTGTTTAACATCATGAATTTTAAAAGTGGTATTTTTTCTTGAAATTTCACTCTTTATCTGTGCCCATACCAGTTCAATCGGGTTTAATTCACAATGATATGGTGTGGATCTAAGTACTGTCATTCCACGATTTTTGGCAATTTCATCAATTTCGTATTTTTTAAATTTTTCTTTATGAAGGGCACACAACGAATAAAGTTCCTTTCTTATAGATCCGGGATGGTACGTAATATTTTTTGAGCTCAGCCAATTCTGCAAGTCTTTTTTTAACCACTTGGTTGTGGGCAGTCCTTCTATAAGTCTGGAGTGATAACTTGCATTATCCATTACTATTACACAGTTCTTAGGAAGAAGATCTATCATTTGTTCGAACCATTCTTGAAAGACATCAGCGTTCATGTCTTCATGGTAGTCACCGGTACGAGTTGATTCAAAACCACCTTCAACAAAACCGTCTGAACTGCCAATGTGTACTATTATCAGCCTGCGTCCCTTTCCTGATGGTGGGTTTAAACCAGTAGATAAGTTATTTACAAAAGCGTGCCTTTGACTTGTAACAGTTTCATCTTGCCAAAATTTATTTGGTGTATGACCCTCGTTGATCCATGTTTCATCAAGATAAAATATTTTTCTTTTTTGGTTTCTCATTTCCTTTATGGTTCTTAGAAAATGTCTTCTCCATATGACAATATCGCTTCTTTCTAATAAAATAGACTCTCTGGGATTCTTTTTCCAGCGGAAGCCTATTTCTTTTAAAAGTTTTCATAACGTACTTCGACTCATTTCTGGGTAATCCTTATCATCTCGAACTGAGACAAGAACTTTATCCAATGTTGGTAATTCTTGTGTAAAGAAGAATTCATGCACTTTCTGTCGAAGTCCTTCTTTAAAATGATATTCTATTTGAAATTTTGGTTTCCCTGGAGCATTACGTGGCATTTGAAAACCACATTTCTCTTCTTTAATAACTCTGTAAATCGTAGATTTCCCAACACCAAGTGTACTGCTAACTAACTCAACGGTCTCATCAACACTTTCACATAAACGTTTGTCTGTAAATGATTTAAAACAATTAAATATTAATGTTTTTTCATTAACTGTTAAAGGACCAATTTTTCGGCGTTTACACGGCACTTCCAAATTTTCCATAACACTAGTATACACAATAAACTGCACCTTGCAACTGAAGTACCTACTTTTAGTGAACTGTTAAGAATTTTGAATACGCCACTTGGACCTTCCTACAAAATGGAAAAACCCACTATCACATTTTCTGTGGAATAAGTTTAGAAGGTAATTATCTAGTCAATTACTGTCGTAGATTCCTGGAATTAAAGAATTAAATGTTTGATTGTTGAAACCCTTACTTCGTGGAATGCACTCATTTCAGATAAAATAAAACGTTTTATTTTATCTAAAGAATTAAACTTTATTTTGCAAATAGGTAGGTACTTATTAAACTTTTATTGGTTATATATAACCAATAAAATAAACATCTTACATTTCTTGCAAATTCATTAGTACCTGTTAACCTCCATCACTCTGACACTGGCAACCTTATTTAGGGATTAGTAACCCTCACAACTATTGTATTCTATTCTGCTTCAACCTTTATACCTGGTGGTCATACTCAATTTAAAATTGTTTTCCTATATACTTCTGTAAACTTGTTGACAAATATCTGTTTTTCATTGAGTCACCCGTATCAACAGTTTAGGGATTTGCATACATAATTTATTGTTTTATTACTCTCTCATACATAAAAATACACTATAGCATTTGCATGTGATAAAGCCTAGCAGTAGCAGTAAATTAAACGACAAAACAGTAAAACTTTCATATTGTTAGATCTCTTCTGTCGTAGTCAAGAAAATACACTAATTAGCATGAACTATTAGACCAAATGAGCAATATGTGATATGCTTTTTTATGTAGTATAACACCGATTGCTGATGTAAAAATTAATTATGTTTATGAGAGAAAACAAGAGAGAAGTACCTCAGATTAGATAGGGTAACGAAAGAATTAATAGATTAAAATCGATGAAAAAAGTACTGTATAGAAATCAGTGGAAGAAAAAAGCAATTTGCAAACACTGATAGGAAAAAAAAAACAGAAAGGAAGATAGATAGACATATTAGGTTAGATTTATAGCAAGTTTCAGAATACTTGATGAGAATACAACAATGCATGGAGATTTTGTAACTAAAGTAGATTTATATTAAGTGAAACGTTCAAACTAAAAAGTTCTAAATATTGATTAAGTAATTTAACGTTAAATAAAAATTTAGAAATTGTTTTATTCCTGGTGATACTTTTCAAATCAAAATTATAAAATAATTATAATATATAGGTATTAAAATTAAGTATTTCCTGCTGTAGCTTAAATAACAGCCTTTCTGGCATAAACTAGATGAGAAAAATATTCTCGTTTTGCTGTATTTGTTCCCACTCGTTTACCAGCGTCTGTTTTAACGCTACCATAGTTTCAAACTTGCCATAATTTTCATTGTTCATCTAGTTCCACAAATACTGTATAGGACTATGGTCAGGACTTCTAGGACGCCAGACTAATACTCGAATAACAAGATCTGTAAAGTGTTACATTATTAAAAAAGGTAAAAAAGAAATAATTAGACTTATTCACAATCAATTTAATTTTACTACCTCAGACGACCGGTTTCGCTTTCTAAAATTTGCAAAGCCTCATCAGGTCGGTGGTACAAAGTAAATTAAATGCTGAAATTATAAAAAGCCCATATTAGGGTGCTGTCTTATAAGGATATAGATAAAAAAGTTATAGATTAAAAAATTTTGTTTTTTTTTATAGATCAAAAAGTTTTTTATCTATATCCTTATAAGACAGGACCCTAATATGGGCTTTTTATAATTTTAGCATTTAATTTACTTTGTACCACCGACCTGATGATGCTTTACAAATTTTAGAAAGCGAAACCGGTCGTCTGAGGTAGTAAAATTAAATTGATTGTAAGTCTAATTATTTCTTTTTACCTTTTTAAACTGGACTCACATAAGCAACAAATTCATGATTTATTACATTATTACTCTGGCATGAGCATTATCCTTCATTAGGAGAAAATTTTCATTAACAAAAGGCATATAAGGTATCATATATCTTTCAGATATTCTCTAACGTACCTACCAACATTAAGGCCACTTCCTCTCAACATAACCAGATCTGTATAGATTGTGCTACTTTTAAATGATATTTTTTATTGTTATCAAAATCACATTTCTTTCCCGAAAAACAATCAAAAATATACCAAAAAGGAATACAATCAATTTATCAAGCAAAACTTATGTTGAAAATGATATGTAATTATTGTACAGGGCAATTCAAAAAATGAAACGAGAAAACTTTGAAATTTCATGTGTCCAATAGGAACACAGAAATTAAAAGAGGTCGTTGGAAACAAACGGAAATCACAAAGTTTCACAAAGTTTAGAAGACAGAAACGGATACAGAATATTAGACATCAATGAAAAGTTAAAAGTATGGGAAAACTACATTTCTGAATTATTTGAAGATGAGAGAGTAGAATACTATACACCGATTGCTATATCAGGTCCATCTATAACAGAAAGTGAGGTAAGACGTTGAATACAAACGGCAAAAAATGGAAAAGCACTTGGCCCCGATGAAGTAAGTGCTGAAATACTAAAGTTTTTGGGAGAAAATGGAATTAAAGCTCTTTGTAATCTCTTTAACAGAATTTATGACACGTGGATATTACCAACGTTTGGTTAAAGTCGACATTTGTCACAATACCTAAGAAACATCGTCCAAAGACACGCGGTGATTATCGGACAATAAGTCTGATGAGTCACGTTTTGAAGATCTTCCTGCGAGTAATACACAGCAGAATTTGCACGCTGTTAGAGGACAGAATTAGCAATACTCAATTTGGGTTTAGGAGTGGCTTGGGTACAAGAAAAGCCTTGTTTAGTATACATGTGCTAGTACAGAGATGCAGAAATATAACTCAAAATGTGTACATTTGTGCAATCGATTTTGAAAAAGCTTTTGACAAAGTCCGACATAACAAAAAGCTAGAAATATTGGAAACAGCTGGATTGAACGATAAAGATCTACAAATAATTACAAATATATTCTGGCATCAAGTGGCAAGAATAAAGGTTAAACAAGAACTGTCGGATGAAATAAATATAAAAAGAGGAGTGAGACAAGGCTGTATATTGTCGCCTTTACTTTTTAACTTATATTCGGAGGAAATATTTAAGGAAGCCTTAATGGAGACAACCGAAAGTATTATTGTGAATGGAGTAACCGTCAACAATATTAGATATGCCGACGATACCTTAGTCCTTGTCAATTGCGGAGAATACCTTCAAAATCTAATGAACAAAATAAAACAGACTTGTGATCAGTATGGATTAGAACTCAACGTTAAGAAAACTAAATGTATGATAGTTAGCAAACAAAATTATATACAGGATGACGGTATAAAAGTCGGAGATGACAAAAAATAAAAGCCTAATAGAACAAGCCCCAGCTGCCTTTGTAAAAATGAGAAACGTACTTTGCAGTCACGATCTTAGCATTGACCTTAAAGTTCGTATGACATCTTGCTACATTTTTCCTGTCCTGCTGTATGGAGCGGAAGCGTTGACTCTAACTGAGGTTATGCTTAAACCCTTGACAGCCTTTGAGATGTGGGTATACAGACGACTACTGAAAATAAGCTGGGTCGACAGAGTTAGAAATGAGGAGGTCCTTAGACGGCTGACCCAAACAACACAACTGGTCAATATAATAAAGAAACGCAAGCTGGAATACGTCGGTCACATTATGAGACACCCTGAAAAATACGATCTTTTACATCTGATCATTCAGGGAAAGATCCAAGGTAATCGTGGTCCTGGTAGACGAATAACATCATGGCTGAAAAATATAAGGCAATGGTATGGAAAATCAACTACATCTTTATTTAGAGCTGCTGTCAATAAAGTCACGGTAGCGAATATGGTAGCCAACATGTTATCCAACGATCGAAAACGGTCATGGAACTAGAAGAAGAAGAATAGGACAGGACAGATTGAAGACGACGGTTAATTTTGCGGGGCACTGTAAAAAAACAAGAATTTACCTTCTAGTTTTTTAAGTTATTTTAAATTACTATCGAACATATGGAGGGTAAAACTTATTTCTTATAAAGACAATAAATTTCACAGGTAGCGAGTAATATTGAGTATCACATTCAGTCGTGGTTCAGTGAAGTCACAAAAACGCGTGGACATCAACAGATAACCCTTTTTTAAAAGGAACCAAACTGGTTCTTCGTAATCGATCCACTTCATTAAGCAGTCTACAATGGTTTCAGAGGTTTAAAAATATCTTTACCTCCAATACACAGATCGTGATGTAAGTTTATTATTTTATTGCGGTAAATCTTGTGTGTCGTTAAGGTTTATTATGTTTTGTATATAGTAATCACAATCACAATTAGTCGCTGATATTCTTCTCCATTTTATCGTATATAACTACTAATGCCGAGCATAATAATCTAAATATTGATATATGTATATATATATATATATGGAAAAAAAATATAAAAATATTTTAGGGGAATGCAGTCAAATGTGGGCTAATACACGTAAAACTCTTTAGCCGAGCTTTCGACAAGAGCTATGAGTCATGCCGATGCAGTACACAAGTTGACCTGTTATTTAAAAGGTCATAGCTCTTGTCAAAACCCATTACCTATACGAACTCATCACTTTATAGGCTCCCATAAAATTATTAGACCCTCTTAGATATAATAAACTGATCACCGGCATCCTTTGGAGATATGTAAACTCATCATTGCATATAGACAAACTCATCACCAGCATTTTTGGCCCAAGGTTCGTGTTTCTAATGCGCAAGATTGTCTGTTACCTGTTACACTTCTCGTTTATGTGGTAATTTATTAAATTAAGAAATTTTTTAAGCAAATTTAAAATAGATAATAACATCGCGTTTCTTACGGTGTGGCCTATTAGATGTATCTGACAATCTAAACGATTTTGAGATCTGAAAATTTAGTTGCATAGGTTTCCATTAGTGAACTTTATAATGAAAATATATAATGAGCATTTGCTGTTTCCGTTTATATCGAAAATAGTCTCCAACTTGTTAACTAATTAGAAATCAATTTATTATGACAGAATGAATAAAAATACTCAAATAAAGTTTCCTGGCTTTTATCTATATATCTATCATTTTTCGTCCGCGTTGGCTCAAAATGTAATCAAAGACCAGTTCACTATCCATGTTAAAGCTGGTTACTGCTCGTGGTTACAAATTAATTCAATCGCTTTGATGAACATGAAGAATATAAAATAAATAAAAATTAAACATAATACAATTTTAAACTACAAATAAATATCATTTTAGTTAAAATATGATAATACGAATCGAATGTTGCTCTAAAAGTTGTCAATTCTAAAAATCAATCTGTCAGCTCTCAAATATCAGCTCTAAAAATGTTGCAAATGAAACTTGGTCCATAATAAACGATCTTCGAGATAAAACAACACAGCTCAAACATCTTCTCTTCCAAACCCTAAAAATCTAAATGAATACTTCGTTAATGTGAGTAATAATATAACATTAACTATTTTGCCACAACAAGATACTATTTCCTATTTTTTCAATTGAAAAAAGGTCTCGAATTTATTCTTTATCAGACCAGTTGATAAATCTGAACTGATCCAAACACTCAGTAGTATCAAAAGCAAATCTTCCTGTAGTACTAATGGACTATCCATAAAAAAATTATTAAATCTCCCAAAAATGTGTTGGAAGTCCTGGTCTCAATAATGACGATTCCTTTGAAAAAGGTATATTTCCAGAGTGCCGAAAGACATCCATTATTATTCCTCTTCATAGAAATGGTGAAAAATCGGAAGACCTTACTACCCTATCAAACTTTATGAAGAGACTTATAAAAGCCCGTATAAGTCCTTTCTCGTTGAAAACAACATTTTATAACAAAGTCAGTTCGGCTTTTTATCTAATAACTGTATCAGTGATGCTATGTTTTCTATACTAGATGAGGTCTATCAAACACTAAACAATAATCTTTACACTACCACTCTTTTTGTGACTATGCCAAAGCTTTAGATTGTGTAGGTAAATCACATTTTGATAAAAAAACAAAATTTCTACGGTATTTGAGGTATTTTTTTGAATTGGTTCCAATCTTACTTGAGGAATAGGAAACAACTAGTTAGAGCAAATTATATTGACTCTAGTCACAAAATTATTGTATTGGGTCCTCTAATCTTTATAAAATGACATCAACTTAAAAATGGATGGAAATATTTTTCTTGTTGCTGATGATACCAGTATCACTTGGAGGAACTCTAATATAAATGGATCCACTTTTAACGTGGATAAAATAGTAGCATTATCCTATAAAGGAGCTCTTCAACCCCTCAAACTTCAACCTAAGCTCCAAGAGTTTTAATTGTATTAGCCTTATCATTTGACTGCATTTCCTAATAATAAAAAATAAGATTTATTGGGCAAAATAAAAAATTTATTAAAACTAAACTTTTTTGTAATGTTGTCAACGTCTTCGTCATTTTTATTGGAATCAAATATCTATAATCCATAGTTCCCACTTTTATGAGAGCTACTCTAGTGTTTCTTTTATTTATATAACGTAACAATTATTTTCTACCTCTATCCACAAACAAAAAAAAAACAGTAAACCTGAAATAAAATAAGACATCACTCGGCAGATCGTCGCATCGCAGCCAAATTACTTCAGACCTACTTCAAGAATATAAAACAACAGTCAGCAAGGCATTTTACGTTATGCAACAAAACAATACTACTGGCACAAGTGCACAATTAAAATTAGACAAGGACAATCAACCAGTGGCACGAAAATAGTTGGTAATTTTAGAAGGTCTGATATAATAGACCACTAGCTATGTAAGTTTTATCAATACATCTACAGGAAAAGAAAAATTGTGTGGATTCGTCGTGCAGGTATGCACGCAAACGAACGTTTTAGGAGTTATCTTAACATTTACATTTACAAAGAAAAATTTTCTGTTCAAAAAGTTGTTTTAAAAGTATTTTTTAAATTGTTTAATAATAGTACCACATATAAAGGTAAAAAAATAACTTGAAACAATAAAAAATTCGAGATTCCTGACAACTAAGTGGTGCATTCAAATTGGCTAAACAAGCAGCTAACATCAATATAAAAGTTAAATAAAACGATTATGCAAGCAACAAAATATTCTGTGATAATGATCTACTCACAGACTAAGATAAATAGAAATCTCAAATTGAGCCCAAATATACTAGAGCAGATCAAATAAAGAACAAGGGCAGACAAAATATGAACAGCTTCTGCAGAACTAAACACCGAAGCGAAAAAAGACCTGAAAAAAAAACAAAGAAAACGAATTGGACAAGTTAAGTAGGTGACAAAACAACTAAATTGCAGGCTGTAAAACACACAAATCATATAAGATATAAAAATCAGAATCTACAAGACCATAATCGAAAGCATCACAACTGGGACTGAGGTCTGTCAAATCACAGAATGTTAAAAAAGCCACTGTCAATGGAAATAGGCTTTTAACGAGACGTTGGTGTAGGTTGACACGACAAATGATGGCGAAATAAATGACGAGATATGGACGACGTTTCGGCAAGGCCCTATTTGCCATTGTCAAGTCAGGTAGTAGCGCTACTCGCTAATGCTTGAAGTTAACTGACTCTCTTGGTCGTTGCGTTTATTTTAAAAAATATCAAATCACTTCCACTATCTTGGTCCACAATGGTTATTTAATCGTGTCAACCAACTTGGTACAAGTACTCTTGTACAAGTCCACTTGGTCCAAGTTGGAATCCAATCATTCTTGGATCGTGTCAAACCGCCTTTAATCACTATGTATATATTATTGATCTTAGTTACAGAATCAACTTGTAATTTATACATCAAATAATTGATGGATTCGACCGTAACTTGATGGAAATTCCTACAATAGAAATTCTTACAATAGAAACAGAACAAAATCAATCCATAAATTTTTTAGATTTAAAAATTTTCAGACTTAAAAACAAACATGACTTCTCCATATTTCATAAACCTACCCATACTGACACGACTATACACAATTTATCATCCCATTCAACACAACATAAACTGGCAGTCTATCATAGTATGTTATATAGATTAACAGAAATTCCGATGTCAAAATACAACTTTAAGACATAATTAAATATCATCAAGCAAATAGTATCTAGTAAACAACGGATACAACGAACAAACAGTTAATAAAATGTTAAATTAAAAACTACATAAGAAAGCCCTGAAACTAGTATTTCCACCACCAGAGAAAAAACCCAGTACCTTCTGTTCGATTACATAATATACAGGCAAAATATCAACAAAAATAGCCAAACACATAAAAAAGAAAGGAATAACACCAGCTTTCCGAACAAATAACAACCTAGGCAAATATATCAAAAACAACAAGAGCCAAAATAAAAATCACTTACAGAGTGGTGTGTACAAACTTAAATGTGGCGACTGCCCAAAAACTTACATCGGTCAAACTGGTAGAAACTTTAATAAACGAATAGAAGAACATAAAAGGGCCTTCAATAATAGAAAAAAAAAGGTTCTACATACGCACTTCACCTTCTAGATCATAATCATTCTTTTAATGACGAATTTAAAATTCTTCACATTCAAAATAAAGGCCTTAAGCTATCGTTGTTAGAATCTATGGAAATCAACAATTTAAAAAACACATATAATTCTGAATGACCAACTTGAGATAAACAGTTCTCCCCTTCTCAAGCTATTTCTTTAGAGACTATAAAGCGTAAACGCATGCCAAAAATAAATCACTTGAGAAAGGCAATCAGCCGAAACAGCTGTAGTGAAAATATGTTAAAATAAATTTTGTGGAAGTATGAAAACAAAGTTTTCAGTGTTTTATTGTTATATACATCAAATTTTTAAATTTAATCTTAGAGTGCCTGTTTGAGTTTTAAATACCTTTGCCTTATAATAGTGTGAAAACATACAACAGGAGCAAAATATTGGCAGTATAGCATAAATCGTAAATGTAAATTGTTCCAAAAAACATCAAATATATAAATAAAATACATTGAAAATGTTATTACACATATAAAACAAACCAAATATAAATATCGCTTTGTCCCTATCCTGACAATTGAAAGCTGTGCAGACAATATTGATTTTCTTTACAAAATAACTGATACTATGTACTTTACAAAACTTATAACATAATAACTAACTAACTAAATAACTATATTTTATAAACAAATAATAAATTTAATTAGTTACTGTTCCGCTTTAAAACTTTGTATTGCTGTACTACTGTTCTCAAATTTTAATAAACCAATTAAGTTTTAATTTCATTAAATTCCAAACTTTAGCCGGATACTCTCTTGTCAACTGGATACCTAACTTCTCCCTTGGATCTGCTCCCGAAAACGAATCTATAGCTCACGCCAAAATTCCAAACCAAAATTCATATCTTCTCTTGGATACTCAATTCTCCTAGCCTAAGCTTCACCCGATGAAATAACAATGTATTTGTATTTACAAATGCTGTTAACAATAACTTCTACACTGCTACCATGCAGCATGTACGGAATCGCCACTGCTACTACTTCTTCAAACACTCTAGAAAATAAAATTACTTTTTTATTCACACCACTTAATTTTCGTCTACCTTCAGACTTAACGGCAGTCAATCTCTCTTAGCTTCAAATGTTACTCTTGTCACGAATAGAAATAGACTGTCTTTTCTCCATTTTCAAAATGCCACAAAACGTATAACGTCTCTTTTCCTTTTCTATTTTTAACCAATGATCTTTTACGAAATCCATCAAATTAATATTTTACTTGTTTTGAATACACACCCAACAATAGAATCTTGCTCCCATCATCCATCCAGCGATCCCGAAGTGGAATGGCTGCTGTAAGGCCGGTATCACTTCCGAAGCACTACCTTCATTCACCCACAGGCTTTCAGCAATGAGGCTCTTTGTCTCGTTCCAGGTAGCGCGGGGAATACTCTCACCGCTCCTAGTACGGCATCACTCCCAGACGGGCATTTCCACCTTCCCCATAGTCTGACTCAGACAGTCTAACTCATACAGTCTGACTACCACTGTCACCTTTCTACGTTCAAGTTTCAGCATATTTCCCTCTTGCCTTTGCCGTTGGTCCAACTATCTTTTTTCCTCTTCTTTTTCTTGATCACTGAACTGATATAGTTGTGTATACTAGTCCAACCTGCTTTATTTTTAATCAATCCCTCAATCATTTTTGTCACTGTAACAAAATTCATATGTGCCTATCTTTCCATTCTGTTCCTTTCTAATACACATCTGTTGCACTCTAACATCGTAGTATGTGTTACAGCGTCCGGTTTTCACAGTATAGGCATTCATCTGTGTCAGCCTTTCTGAACCTAGAGAGGTAGGCCCTAAAATACCCGTGTCCTGTAAGCACCTGCTTCTGGAAATAATCCAGCCGCCTGTGGCCACACAGTTCACCCAATCTCTTATGTTCGGGATCATCATTTTCTTCCACAACAATAGAATCTACAAATCAAACAAATAATTACCTGAATACGTTTATTCGCTGTTCTATAATCCTCTCATTAAATAACAACAATCTTAAACGGTTTTTCCCTGGATTTTGAAACAAAACTCTTAACCACCGTTCCAGAGAGGTGGTCTTGTCACTCAATCAACAGCTAAAATAAAAAACTAAAAATTTATTAATAACCATACCTATTTTCGTAAATCAAAAAATGTTTCAGACCTTATACCATAAACTAATAAATAATAATAACCATACATTTCAGATCCCTGGCTTAATTTTTCCTCCTCTGTCCTCCTATTGCTTTTTCTTCATCACCCCAGAAATCAGACAGTGTACTTCTCTTGATTCTTTTCCTCCTCTCAACATTATTTTTACAATGTTTATTTCATCCAGCCCGCAACCCATTCGTCTCTCGAAATCTCCTCTTTCATTTAGCCGTCTCTGGTAGTTAAAAATGTGGGCGGGAGCTTCCGGTACCCCACAAATAGTACAGTCTGCCGAGGCACATTTACCTATTATATGTGTGAAGGTGCCAAAACTACCAAGTCCGGTCAGAAACTGCGTCAGGAAGTAGTCTAGTTTCCTAAACTTACATTCCCACCACGGCTTTAGATTGGAAATAAGCTCCTTCGTCTACCTTTCCCTTCCGTTGTCATTAGCCCATTCTCTCTGCCACTCTACTTTCATTCTTTCTCTCTCATTCTCATCTATATTTACATCCATCCTCCTCGCATACACCCTCGCTCGCTATTTGCACAACAAAACGATCGGTATCACCGGTCCAATGACATATAGAGCCTCATTTGAAACTGTCCTATATGTGCTAGATACCCTGAGGAGCATTTGTCTTTGCGTAGTCTTCATCACCTTAGCGTATTACCTAGTGTTTAGTACGGTAGGTTACCACCGATTGGAAAACTCAATTTAGCACCTTTCTTTTGGTGCTACCTGGGCTTCCAATGTTTGACATCAGCCGTATCAACGCCTCCAGATTTTGGTTTGCGTTCACTACCTTATTTTGGATGTGTACTCCGGACCTGAGTCCTTCCAACAACCAGACTCCCAGATACCTAATTAATTTAACCTGAGCAACCTCCACATCTTCCACTATAAAGCAAAGAGAGGATTTTCCCAGCTCTTTTGGAGAACTAACACCTCAGTTGTTTGAGCGTTTGAGAGTTTTCTCTGACCCACCTACTAATACGACGCGGGCTGTGTTAGCCGCATTACCCATTTCCGTTTTCTGACTCGCCTTCGCAACCAGTGCAAGTTCATCGGCATAAGCTGCAAGAGTGCAACCCTTTGGCATTTGTAGCCTCAACACCACGTACTACAGGACATTCCACAGGATGGGACCTAGTACTGAACTCTGCGGAACACCCTGCGTCAAATTGATGCTGGCAACTTTTTCTCTTATGGACCTGTCAGTAAAGTATCTGTCAATTACGTTGACCACTCACTATTACGTTGTTACTCACTAACGCCCAATTCTCTCAGCCTGGACATCATTTTTTCCATGATGTCGTATTAAAGGTATTCTTGACGTCAAGCAGGATGAGAGCCACTCATCTCTTTGTGCTTATTACTTGTTACTTGTATTTGAATGTTATTTGGTCTGGAAATAAAATAATGAAAATTTAAGATCATGTAACTGTTAGACATTCCTCGTATATAGAGCAAGAACATTTCAAATAAAAAATAATGTACAATTCATTGCAGTAAGCAGGTATTACAGAAATCCTTGAAACGATTTAAAAGTGTAAAAAGTTACTTATTTTATATTATAATGGTAATATTACATTGCGTAAGTTTTAATATAAAAAAATCATTTATAACTAAAAAGAAATTATTAATATTAAAATAAGGACATTTTTCATCACATCAAGTAGTGTCATGGTTATAGTTTACTGGTTTGACCGAAAAATAAACAAGTACCTACTCGAGTCCACTGTCCTATGAGTACCATTTTACTTCTCATTAATACTTTCTTTATATGAAATACAGAGAAAGTATGTTTGACAACACTTAATATAGTAAATAAATTTTACCGGACAATAACTCTGATCTCATAAAAGATCCTCCGGTGTCATTAGCAGCTTTCTTTTGGCAAACTTTTTATTAAGTAGGTACAATAGCGCTAGAGCAAAAAAAATGAATTATTGGTATACTTTGGCAATGTTTTCTCCTATTAGGGGCTTCAAAGACAAATTAAAAAGTTAATTAGATAATTATTCTTTATGGCTGACGGTTCTAATTAATTTGTGTTGCTTGATGTTTACATCCAGTGCTTTAGGAAGTAGAAATCGTTTAGAACGATGCTTTTTCATAAAATATTGCCAAATGGCTTAAAAATGTAATATTTCAAGTATTTTTGTTGAGATGAGTACATAATTTGCAAGACGTGAACGATAATTAAGTCTATTAAAACGAAAAAGATGCTTTAAAATTTAAAAAGCCTAAAAATATTTTTAAAATTTGAAAGCAGCACGGTAAGTAAAAAATACATCACAGGAAAATTTAAGAGTCTAATTATGAAAACGAAGATGCACTTAATAAAAATCCAATATTTTTTTCCCATTTCAGTTTTTCTTCCCATATTTTTCAATGTGAAGATATTATCTGATCTGTAGTTACTCTTTTCTCATTACTTAAGTAATGTGAGCGTGTCATACTTCTAGTTTTTCTTCTGTTTGTTTTGAGTTTTTTTTTGTATTATGCCAGTATATATTTTAAATATTATGATAAACAAATACTTAAATGTATATTAAGTTTCGCATACCGTTTTATCTCCGCTCTTATGAAATTGGTACTAATATTATTGCTTTCTACGTACCTACGCTTTCTTTATTATTTTTATTAACTAGTTCTTACCCACTTTCCTTAATCACTATCTTTTTGCTTCTTGATCTTTATTCGTGCTATTTATTCTTCGATGGCTGTGATGTTAATTATTTCTATTATGTTGTCATCACTTTATTTTTTGTAACATTAGCCCCTCTTCCTATTGGTTTTCCTTTTACAATCAAGTGGAATTTCTACTATGAATTTACCTCATCTTTTTCTTCTACTTCTTGGAGATGTTTCGATCTGTTTAATTCTGAAGCTGCCTCCTGTTATTTTCCTGGGAGATAGATTACCAACTATACCTCCTTTTTTAGGTGGTCTTTCGGGAGGTCTTGAAACGGGTTGTTTTCTAAGGAAATTTTTGGGAGTTTATTCTCATCCATTCGTCTTACATGATTGTACCATATCCTCTTACGCTGCCTTCCCCATCTTACAATATTTTGAATTTTGCACTGCTCTCAACGTTTGTATTTCTCACCCTGTCTCTTCTTGTTTTGAAAACTATTGTTCTTAGGGTTTTCATTTCAGCAACCCTTAGCGTCTGTTTCATTTTGTTAGTATCTTTGCGCACTTTTATGCCATATGTCATGATCGGTCGTATGCAAGTCTTGTACATTCTAAATTTACTATCTGTGCGCATATACAGATTTGACCAGACATCCTGACATCTCCCGCAGACATTCTGACAATGTGGATGCTTTGTTGATCTGACTCCTTAGGTCATTTAGTGGGTCGTGTATGCTTGATATATCTATGCCCAGATATCTGAATTGCATCACCTGTTCTATGGGGTTATTCTCAACTACTAACTTACATCTAGTTTTGTTGATAGAAATGGTCATATTTAGTTGACGGCTTATTTTAAAGAACTGAAAGAGCTTTCTCTAAAGATCATCTTCTGATTCGGCAATAATTGCAGGAATGTGCTCTTTCTTGTTTAGCTGTTTCGCTGTATATGAGTGTAAACTCTCCGTATTTTGATGTTCTTTGGCCTTTTTTCTTTGTTTGGAAGATTGCGCAATGTCAATATTGTGTTTCTTTATTTCTATTATGATCTCCTGGTCTCTTGCGTTCCCCGCAATATTTAATATAATATATATTCATCATTTGTAGTAAGTTCTTATAGTTAAATCATATACTTGTGACGTTTACTGGCTATGTATCGAAAGATGAGACAACCAAGCCACAAAATCATGGCCCGCTCAATGGAGTGCC
Source organism: Diabrotica balteata (assembly GCA_918026665.1). Taxonomy (NCBI): domain Eukaryota; kingdom Metazoa; phylum Arthropoda; class Insecta; order Coleoptera; family Chrysomelidae; genus Diabrotica; species Diabrotica balteata. The sequence goes on along the minus strand of OU898283.1, from coordinate 49,227,190 downwards.
CTCTATTAGAGAGTATAGACAATTTTGTATATTTTTTAAAACTTCGTAAAAAATAGTACGAATCTTGTAAAGACGGTGCTTAATATTAATATCAGTATGGTCTACGAATCGTAGCATTTTTAAAATCCTTAGAAATTTATCGCGGGCCATAGTTTTCACTAAAACAGGGTGGTAGTAAATACTTTCCCTGCTTGAGTGTTTGGCAAGAGAGGGAAATTTTACGATGCCTCCCAAAACACACAAACCTAGGAATTTTTTAATTTCCTTATTAGAAACTTTTTTCCATACACTTCTTTTCGTTGAATTGTTGTAGATGTGGATACAGTGGATACATTAAAATAATCTATGGGTTTTGCATTGAAAGATTTACATTGATAGACGGTATTCCAGTAAAATCAAATTCTGAAATTCTGTTACATCTTCTTCTACTTCACCCCAACGAAAATGTTCATATAAAATGTATTTTGTAGATTTTTTCTATGCCATAGTGGGATTCGTTTTCTTATTATGGCAAATATCCGGTTCATGTGTTAGATCAAACTGTTGTTCATCCCCAGATTCACTTTGATCGGACCTTCAGAACTATTCAGATAAGTTTTATCAACTATAGAATCATTTTCTGTGACACCATCGAAACATTCTGCCCTTATTTTATTTGCTTCAATCTTTAATTCTTTAAATAACTTTATTTTTAATTTAAATTTTATAATACTTTTAAGAACAATTAAAACATTTTAATATTATTTATTCGTTCAAGAAACATTCAAGTGTTTATAATAGGGCAATAAAAAAAATCTTGTACCTAACTAAATAAAGTGAACAAAATTTAAGAATGCTAAATTTAACTTAATATTGAGAGGTTTAAGTTCATACAATCAACAACATTTAAAGAAAAATTATCTAGAAAAAAAATAATAAACTGATCGAAAGTGGAATTAGTTGCACATGTGCTTTCAATTAATCAGTAACTAAATAACACTAAAATATTAGACCAAAATTATTTTGTTTTATTACTAGCACTATTATAACTTATTCTATAAATGATATTTAATATTTCTTACCCTGGAATATTTGTATTATCTATATTTTATCAATAAAGTTCACCAATATAGCCTTAAAATTATCACGTGCTCTAAATGTGTCGATAATTGTTTAGGAACGAACAATTTTACCAGTATACTGGCCAATATTACAATATCAGATACTACATACATATACAGAGTCTACATCTCCTTCCATTACTTCTTCTTCTTCTTCTTCTTAGGATGCCTGTCCGTTCCGAACGTTGGCGATCATTCTGGCTATGATGAGTTTGTTGGTTGCTATACGAAATAGCTGTGTTGAGGTCTTCCCATACCATGCTCTTAGGTTAGCAAGCCAGGATATTCTTCTTCGTCCTGGGGCCCTTTTTCCTTCAATTTTACCTTGTAAAATGCACTGAAATACCTCGTATATGCCTTGATTTCTTATTATATGACCCAAGTACTGCAGCTTACGGCCCTTCACGATGTTGACCAAATCCTCAGTTGTGTTCATCCTCCGCAGTACTTCTTCATTGGTGACTTTGTCTGTCCATGGTATCTTTAAGATCCTTCTGTATGACCATAGCTCAAAAACCTGAAGTTTTGATAGAGTTTCCGCCTTTAATGTCCACGTTTCAATCTTCGTACAGAAGCACTGAGTACACATAACATTTAAATAGCCTTATTTTTGTTTCTAGGGTGAGGTCATTGAGGCTCTTGAACACAGAACTCATAGTCAAGAATGCACTCTTTGCCTTTCCAATGCGACATTTAATTCTTGGGTATTGTCCCATTGATTATAGTTCCCAAGTAGTTATATTGTGAGACTCGTTCAATTCTCACCTTTATTCCTGGTCTGTGTAAATATATAACATTGAAATTAGTAGAGCTGTGAGCTAGTAAAGTGGTAGTCAGTGTATTACGGAAAACTCGAACAACTAGTAGAGTGGTAGTCATGTGCGAAACTGTTCCGTTTGTACGGCTTTTAAAAGCGAGTTTAAAAAAGAACAATCTAACAAAATTGCAAGCTTTTGAAAAGTAGTTTTATCCCAGAATATTAAGCGAGGTTAAACAAGCAGAATAATGAAAGAAGCAATCCCTGAGGATAAAGAGCAGCTTGTTATCACAATAGAAATAAGAACAATGTTATAATTAGGACATATTATGGGGCATGGTAAATATGATCATATAAGATTTGAAATAATGTTAGTATCTTTTTTGTCGAGGTTTATTCCTGTAAGAGTTTTATCAAAAGGTCGTGTCGAATAGGCTTTCTGGTACATAAAATTGTGCGAATAACGCTTTATGGGTGCGTAGATCTCTTTGAAAACCAAATTTATTATTCCGATGATACCTTGTTATAGCTTTTCGTATATTATAGCATATATCATTTTTAAAAATTATTTCTGCGTACACCCCATCAGCAATATTAACATTTCCTTTCTTTTACATTTAACTAATAACCAAATTAAGGTGAATTCCTTCTCGTTACCTTTAAATTTAAAACACAGCATCCACCAATATAATATGATCCTTGATACACCTTTAACCGACCTTATTACCTAAATATATGCACGCCCCTTGCCAAAGAAAACAAAAATCTTTGATGCATAAACCCGTCCCACTGATATTTCAGACAGTGCACTCTGTGAATCCTCTTGAAAATGTTTTTCTTAAATTTCGCATGGTAACATGACACCTGTGTTTTTACACATCATTGATCGACAAAAGCAATGTGGGCTGTCGAAATATTATAATGAAAGACGATATTGTATTGTGTCAATTTATTTAAGATACCCACTAAAAAGAAACAACATTATAATGGTTTTCTGTATTTTTTTGTATGGATAACTTTGATCGAAATATTGTGTGCGAATCAAAAGAAATTCTGTATAATTTTTTGGTTTTTAAAATCAAATGCGAAGATATATATATATATATATATATATATATATATATATATATATATATATATATTTCTAGCATTCTGATTCTCTTACATGAAACTAGGAAAAAGAACTTAAAATTTTTACGAAAATTTTGACTCTTGTCTAAAATATATGGAAGACTGATGTAGGTGGAATAAATATAGAACATGTCCAAAATAATATAATATGTTTCATTCCTATTCGTCTAGTTGTCAGTTTCATCAACACTCCTGCTTCTGTATTTTCAAAATTCATTCTTAACGCTTAAAAAACTTATCAACTTCCTCCCCCAATTCACAGTTTCTCTCACCAATTAGTTTAAAAAGTTCAACTTATCAATCTTAATCCTAATATTACTATGCTCTCCTTTGATGTTAGCAATTTATTTACTTCAGTACGTAAACATGAACCTATTAGTCTGCTTAACACTTAAAATTATATATATTTCTTCTCGGCTCTCGGCTTTCACCTTACTGTTTTTCCATACAATATTTTTAGGGTTTTTTAATTAATTTTCGTTAGTGTTCTTACATCTAGTATTTCTCAAATGCTCTGAGGTAAATATAAAAACATTTTATTCATAAGTAGAAATCTTCGTAATTAAATTCAGTTACGTTTTTCCAGTAATTGTTAATGAATGGTCATTTAATTAATTTCCCATTAAGCTAAATTGCAAATGTAGTAAAAAACCAGTTGTAGTCACCCATTACACATTTAAGAATGAATCAAAAGTGTTTTCCAGAGAATGAATGTAAGATTCGTCCTATATTTTTTTCACGTTGCTTCTATTTTGGAAATAATGATCAATTTCAAGGTTGTATTTAGAATCATTTGCTTTTACATACGAATTTTCTCATTTAAATTTTTGGTGTAATCCTTTTCACTGTTTACTTATTTCTACTTGATTTACATAATTTTTTGTGCATATTCTGTTTTGAATCTGCTTGCTAACAAATTTTTCAGGAAATTATTTTTTTGTGCGTTTTCCACAAAGAAATTTAAGACCGCGTCATTATATTAAGCAAACAGTTTCATTTATGTATTGCATTAAATACACTTATTTCCTCCCGTATATACTCGAAAAGAAAATCTCGGTATTTATGATTTTGTAGGTGTATTGTAGGAAAACTTAAAACAAGCACACAATATTTTGGGTCGTTGAGCCAGCGGGGAAACATGAGCGGAATCCAGTTTAACCTAGGCCATATTTTTTCACCCATTTTTCGGTAATTTATTACCAGCCTAATAATTGTTCATCTCTAAATGGACGCAGCAGACGACCTGTCATTTCATTGTGATCGTATTTCCTTTTTGCATTAGCGCACGTCCGTGCGTAAAAAAATAATTATTTAAAACTTTTGATCGCAATAAGAATTATCATTATTAAATTCGGAAGCAGCGCATAGCAAAACCCCAAAAACTCCTTCTAACTTAGGGTAAAAAATACACGGAAGGAAAAAAGCGTATAAACTAAAATTTAAAGTTAAAATAACTCGATTCAAGATGCCGCTGAGTTTTGATTTATTTATTCTTTCTTTTTCATGTGAGTATAGTATTTTTGTGATGTATACTATTAAAAGGAAAAAAGTTAGAATATCTCGGATAAATAATGAGAAACGGCACTAAATACAGATTACTGAAAATAAGCCTTCAAGATAAAGTATTCAGAAAGCGAGGAATTGGGACAGTTCTCCACTTTCTTACACGCGTTTAGCCACTTTTTCATGGTCATCCTCTTCTCGTCTTTCCTTTTTCTCTCAGCAGCGAGTCTTTTACCCAGCTTCCATCTACCATTTTCGCAAGATGACCTAATCATCTACTAAGTCTCTTTGTCCTGACAATATGTGGATCTGGTTACATTCTGGTTTCCCGTATATGTCTCCGAGCTCTTCATGTGTTTGTCTTCTCAAAACGTCTTCATAGTCCCTTTCTCCCCGAATATATTTCTTAAAACACCCCTTTCCCAGATGTTCAGCATATTTTCTTAATTTTTGTTCATAACCCATGTTTCGCTTCCGTACAGGACCGTGGGTTGGATTACTGTTCAGTATAGTCTTAATTTTGCCTCTCTTGAGATTTTATTTGCGCTAAGTAGTTTGTGCAGATTTCCGATAGTCTTTTTTCAACTTGAAATCTGCTTCTCAATTTCTTGGCTTCCGTTCCCTTTGCTTGTTAGGGTTACTCCTAGAAATTCAATCTCCTTCTCATTTTTAAAACCATATTCTTCTAAATTTTAACAGGTGCTGACTTTCTATAACGGAAGGGTGGTTGAGGGGTAAATAATTACCAGAGAGGTAAACAAATAGCAAAAACTTTGCACGATACAATGGTGCTTAAAAATGACTTTCTTATTTTGCTGCCTTTAACACGACATAGCAAGGGAAAGGTAAGGGTTGAAAAATTACTATGGTGGTAATAAATTATTAAAAACCTAGCAGCATACTGTAGTACCTATTTCAAAAATATTTTTTTTAATTATACTGGCTTGAATATTAAGCTAGCGAGAACGTTTCCAAAGAGGACTGGTCAAGGGATGAAACGTTATCAGTGTGGTGAAAGTTTAGTAAAAACTTACCAGAACACTTTTTTATTTCAGTTATAAATAGAGTACAGCGAAATTATTAAAAATATTTTTTCACTATAAAGTTTAACCTACCAGAATTACTGACTTCCCACAAGGAATAGTTGAGAAGTGAAAGATTACTAGGGTGGTAAGTTAAAAAAGCCTAGCAGATCATTGTAAGAGGTCCCTATTTCAAAAATAATTCTTGCTAATTCTGCTGGCTTGAATTATCTTAAGATAGCGGAATCGTTCCCATTAGTTGTAGGTTTGAGGGTGAAAAATGGTTGGATTTCTAATAAATTAGTGAAGAATGGGTGAAAAAATATGCCATGAATAAAAATGTTTTTACTGAATTCTGCTAGCATAAACTTTAAGTCAGTGGATCGCTCCTATTAGAGTGGCTTAGAGGTGAAAAATTATTACAATAGTAATAAATTATTGAAAAATGTGTGAAAAAATATGGCGTAGGTTAAATTGGATTCCGCCCATGTGTCCTCGCGAGCTTAAGGGTCCTATAATAGTTTCGCTAGCCGTTAAGACCAATTGTATAACTTATCTCATACTTGAATACATTTAATATGTAGAAATATATGCATTCTTTTCCTTCGCGTTGTCACCCTTAATGAAAGTTGTCAAATTCGTCATCTCATATTCAGTTATTCCTATTAACTCTAAAAAGTTAAGAGTTAATCTACCATGCTACTAGTACATTCGTAATTTTTTTTTCAGATGTTGTTTATTGCTTTTTTTTGATGAGTTTTGACCTTTTCATTCCGAAGTCTTCACAAGAAATTGATTAATAATTAATCCACCCTTAGTTTGTTTTGCATACTAAAAATTAATGATTTATATATGTTATGTGAAAAGGTCTATAGACTCCAATCTAATGATTAAGTCGCATAAAAGTCAGGAATATTTCAGCATAAATTAGGGACTGATTCCTCCAACAGTATTTCGATAAAGAAATTTCGTTAGTAACATCCCCTAATGTACAAGAGGGAATAGGAAATCGATACGACACAAACCAGTAAAACAAGAAAAAATGTGTGGTATCCATTCGTGACTACTAAAACCCATTTCATTTTGGTGACAGATAAGTTAATGCTTGTCAATTCCATCTATCTCCCAGACAGGAACGTTTTTTAGCAAGGGTTAATAATCCTGTCGTTTTTGTAATTGAAAAGTTTCCGGGAATTATATGTACATTGGATTAAAAATTATTTAAGTTTACAATTACAAACAGGCTGATGAAAATTATTAATTTATAATAAGAACATAATATATATTTTCTAATAAATAAGGTATTCGTGACATTTAGAGTAGTTGTAAAATATATTATAGTTCAAATCTTAAATATGTTGCCTGTGTGAGTCCATTTCAAATAGGTAAAAAGAAATTAGAATATGACTTACAATAAGTTTTTTCTACCACCAACGACCGGTTTCGGTCATACTATAATTTGCTATACATCTTTAGGTCTTAAGGTACATGGTAAACTAAATGATGCCGATACAAGGATTATTGTTTAGTGTTTTAAAAACATGGTTCAAACTGTTATGTAACTATTTAACAAATAGAGGGAAAAGTTCTTGAGGAAAAAGATATTAACAACTAAACTAGGAAGTAAGTAGGTATTTCGTAGATTGTTTTTGTTTGTTTGTGTTTAAATGACTGCGAACACTAAATCCATTCGCCAATCTTACAATTTGAGGTGTAGTGTGTGTGTGTGTGTGTGTGTGTGTGTGTGTGTGTGTGTGTGTGTGTGTGTGTGTGTGTGTGTGTAGAGTAATTGTCTTGATACTTAGCAAAGTCGACGTCATTGTCTTTGCTAAGAGACGCAAATTGTATCTGAACGTCTGCGGTCCCTCCGGTGTGTACCGATCACACAAGGATAGAAATTATTTTCATTTATTAATTTTTTTAATAAACGAAAATTTCCACCCAGGTGGGATTCGAACTCACAACCTTTAGGTTTAAAGGCAGGCGCTCTTACCACTGAGCCACAGAGGGGGTATTTTGTAGATTGTTTGTTGAAATGAAAGTAATTTGTTATACTATTTAAAAGTTATTTAATTTACTCAAGAGGAATATTCTGGAAATGTCCTTTAATTTATTGAATTTATTTATTTAGAACAGACAGAACTATGATAATATATAAGAAGGGAGATGTATAAGTTTTGGGTGTTCAATAACTCCAACTAGTCCAACTTGCAATTTTTAAATTATGATGAATCAATTTGGTCTGTATTTGGGCAGAAATTATTGTGATGTCAAATAAATTTAAATTAGAAAACACTTACTGATACTAAGAGACAAATAGAACACATTCAAAAAGACGCAACAGACATTTAATTTAACAGTGGCGCTGCATCACTTGTAAGAAGAGGAGAGGAACTGACAAAAAGGGGCCGATTCACTCAGAAGAAGAATATATAAACTGGGAAAGTTTCATACATATTCAAATAATTCAAAGCTTTGCTTGCCAAATGTTTTTTAAGTCATAAACATGTATCAGGCCAATTGGAAAAAGGCAGAACTTAAAAAAGCTAGAAAATTGTGTAAATAATTGCTAAGAATTTGACAAAACATTTACGTGGATATCTCTTAGTAAACTATCGTGCCAATACGATAACAATAAATACAAAACCATCAAATGCACTTTGTGCAGATCATCATCGGTTAAGAATTATAATTATTATACCAAAGGAGATAATACCTTTGGTTACAAAAAAGTGTTACTTGTTCATTTATTGTTATTTCATTAATTTTTTCTATTTCGTTCTTAAATATCCAATTACTTTTTTGTATACGTACACGTGGGATGTTTATTTTGTTTTGTTTTAAGCACTAGGTCATGATTTTGTGTCTTGAAGGATAAGTTAATTTTAAGTTTCGTTAGAAAAAGGCGTGCGAAATGCACGTTCCTCGAATAATCAATCATTCTCGACTCCTTGAAATGTGTTTTTTGTTAAAGCTGAATGTCAAAAGTGGGAAGATTTCTCCAAATATGAAAGAACGTTGACTTTGAAATACGGTTAGTCCAATAATTAACTGTCATCATTAAGAAATTAAAACTTTTTTGTAGATCCAAATTGGCTAGATTTGCCTGTAAGCTAATAAATGTTGGATTATTTGGTTAATTTATTTGATTGGGTCTAAATTAAACGTAGACGGAATGATCTGTAGGTCACTTCCTGTTTTGGGTATATATTTTCACTAAGAAGAGTGTAAACAATGTATAAAAAAAATTGTCTGAAACGGAACCACAGTGACATAAAAATTGAAGTTTGTACTACTGTTTCGCCTTTCTAATCGAAAGTCGTTGACAAAAGAAAATAAGTATAGTATTTATTTTAAGATTTATTTAACCAATTAAAAGAGTAGTTTTAAAAATTTATTTCCAGCCAAAAAAGTAACTAAAAATTTCATTATTTTCTTTGTCTTGTTATATGGAATTTTAATAGAAAATTTTATTAAAAAACTCACTATACTAAATTAAAATTTATAAAATGTTACACAGTGGTAACACTTGGGTTTTTGCTGCAAGTTTTTATTTCTAATGAATTGAAACATTTACAGCAGTTTAGAATTATGATTGTATATATTTAAATCCCTTTTTTAGTCCATAGGGATTAAGAAGTATGTCACATATATAACAGTAGTTTCGAATTCAGCACAGAAATTATATTTGAAATACATAATACAGTTTAGATAATATCAGAATAACTCATTTGTTTACAAATTTAAAAACAGAATATAAGTTGTCTTTTCTCGAATTGACGTATATTTATATTGTTTATCTTTAAGCGTCAAAATAAATGTATTTTCAACTGAAATTGTGGTTAATTTCATTTGAGATATTAATGTTTATCTTGTGTAAAACTAGTCCTGTTCAAACAATCGCAACTTAGTAGGCAAGCAGTAGAATTTAGATTTACGCTTTACAGTTTTAAAACATATCTTAACACGTTCAACGCCGCACGAATTATATACGATTCACGCTTAGTTTACTTATAGGTCCGCGCAAGTCACACTTGTTTCGCATTGATTGTTATACTGTTGGGATCGCTGCTCATTGTTGGTTTACGCTCCAATGCTAAGTATTGGTTGTTGATTTTTGTTCTTTTACAAAAATATAGAGATTAGGTAATGATTGCTCAGTTTTGTGAGAAGTATATCTATTTGTCTCGTTGACCGGGAGGAGTATGGGGCGGCTTTTTTAACCGTGATATCATATTTTTTCTGGAAATCTTCAGAAACTTAAACCTAGGAATGTTTTAGTCTTTTACATTGAAACCTATGGAAAAATAATAGCTAAGCGTGCGTGATACTTATGAGGTTACACAACACGACAGGAGTAAATGAATACACAGACTATAAGTTTGGTATCCTACAGAAACCAAAAGAAGTGTGACAACTTAAAACAAGAAATAGCGGAACGGTATCTAGAATAAACCACAAAAAAATTGGGTATAAACCGCCCTAATCAGAAAGATCTGGTATCAACTAAAGACATATAATAAAAAATATGAAGAACGATGGAAAAGACAGACAATTCTACAGAATATTTAACATATAAACCAAAAATATTGTTTGCAAGCTATTTTCTGTGGTGTTATCTCTTTGGTAATATTTAACGCGAAATAATCACGCTCAAGACGTGGAGGACAAAATAATTAATTAACTTTTAAACAACTGCTTTTCACAAAATAAAGATTTTCTGTACTGGCAGGATGTTGTACCTGGTACATCAGTTTCCATTGCCTGCGATGTATTGAGGCAGCCGTCAGCTTGGGGATTCGTCTTGTCGATTAGACGAGACCCCTGGTGAATATTAAAAAATAAAGACGTTTTCTGTATTATGTCCACTATTACTGCAAAGTTGTTTGGATGAGCAGTTTTTTTTGCCGTATTGCATCATTCCAGTAGAGTCTAAGACGGTATACATTGAATTCTGACAGACAACGGTGGGGGAAATCTTTTTTAGAACCTCTACGTCACGGAACAAGACACCCTGGTATCTTTCGGCCGAGTGATACTCTAGCTTTAGCTAACTCCAGTTAGCCCTAGACTCCAACACAGTTCAAACGTAATGTAAGTCAACAAAATTTCAGCAGCTCCTGGGGGACATGTTAAATGCCCCCAGTTGTAGTTTTTTTTTATTAATACTGAAGTTAATGGTCTATTGCATTTACCTTTGTAAATTCCACGAGGATTTTTTATTACTGATGTCCTTCTAGTGTTTTTCTGTGGCCAAACAATGTTTTTATTGACTTTTTATTAAACTGATGATGGAATGATTTAAATTCCGAAAAGATCTTCTTCAAAATAAAGTTTTAAGCTTTTAATAAGCACTTTCTTATACCTTGATACACACGAATACCACGTGCTTTCTTTTCATTTATATTTGTGTACAAATGTATATGTATACTTAATGAAAGTAAAGAACTGCGGTTATAAAATATCTTACAAGTATATCTTAACCCAGATTAAAATATTGATCATATAATAATTATCGACGTCTGTACCAGTCATTACATGATAAAAAATTAAATAACAGGTCTTTAAATACGAACATAACAGCATATTATTAGATAATTCACAAAATCTGACATCATTTTTTAGAATCCTATTCCGCTAGATCATCTCTTGCGAGTCCACACTCTATAATTACCAGCTACAATCGCCAAAAAAGCCGGACAGTACAGAAAAAATTGCCGTTACCTCCTTACAACAATCAGAATTCCTAAACAATAGCTAAATATACGGTTAAGTTTCAAGGTTGACAAAAAAGGATCATTTGAGTGTTAAATGATCGATTACGAATTCTTTGACCCAGTTATGTGGCACATTTCTAAGGTTATAATACCTTTGAGACAAGCAAATCTTTTTTTATAAATGGCTGATCGGAGATAAAAATACTGTATATTATCCTAGATTAGCCTACATAACTGAAATGTATTAGGATCGCTGTAGGTTGAATTTAAAATGAGAGTTCAATCTGTTATTATTGAATATAATACCTAATACAGCTCTTAATTCTTTTAAATCATTGGGTTTGCATATCAGGACTAATAGCTATAGCAACTTGACCCGAACACATCAAGTGAGATATTGACACAGTTTTTTTTATTGCGTAGATACTAAAGGTTACTAAAAATAATAGAATTTTGTGTGTTTTCGATATCGATAAGATTATTTGTATCAATATGTTTTTACTTCAATTTTTTCAAATGTTTTTGCAAAATTAGTCTGCCACGATTTTTAGTGATTTGTCATCAATGGCTGATTTCCAGAGATTGTTCTCTGCTTCTCGTTCTCTAATATTTGTAACTAAACCTTTATTCGAAAATATAACCAGAATATATAGACAAAATATACAACAGGATAAAAATATTTTAACCAGTTATCAATTTTTTACACAAGTTTTATCATACTTCATTCTCATAAATAATTTCATTCTCAAAAATAGTCACTGCTTCACTACAAACACTAATGGCACGATTGGAATTAGTATTTTCGATTGTGAAGTAGTTAGTTTCTTATTTTAGTTCATTTTGCAAGATTTTCATATGTTTAGCTTTTGGCAATATTTCACAGATCACACATGGGCAAGTTTATATTAGTTTTTAAATTGAAATGTGGGCGTGATTAGCTATCCAATATAAGGAAGGGTTATTCGATGGTCTATCTTAATCACGATTTATTTCGAAAGCTGAATATTATTAATAAATTCATTATAAGCCAACGATAAAATAATTCTTAATAATTTTGTCTTATTCTTGGTACTAATAATAAAAAACAACATTTACATGAAAAACACAATATTTCGTTTTTTAGTGAATTTTGTAGACAATGACACGTAATTTAACTCCTATTTGTAAATTGTAAACCTACTTGTACATATATATTTTTCAAAGGATCGACACAATTTTTATTATGCCTACTCAAACTAGCAAAGAACAATAGGTTATGCTTATTTTAAAACACGTTTACAGAAAAAAGTAAATATTTCCTATTTCCGGTAAAAGTGTTACACTTTTATGGGTATTCCTGTCATTAAACTTCGACCAACAGAAAAATAGTAAAGGATGTGACTGCTACAATGACCCGGTGTTAGGAACAATGGCGTTTTAGAATCTATCCGAAATTAGACTAACTGTAAAATGTTGATATTTGAACAATGGAACGACGAATTACAGACATTATTTTTTGCGTCATGCCGTCCTCATTTTAATACGGTAATGGATATATAAATAATGTTTGACAAGAAAAGTACGCTATTGTTGAATTGTAATAGAGAATAGTTATTAATGATAATAATAAAATTAGGTAATTTCTTGATCTAAGAATACGCGAATGTGTTGCACGTAACTAGGTTAAGGTAATATAGGAGATAAGATGACCTAGAGAATCGTAGATTAAAAAAATATATAATAAAGGTACAGAAATAAACAGGAACAAACTAAACACTGCAGTAAATAAAATAATGCCATATAAGGATCAAGTTTCGGACTTATAACTAATAAAACAATAACTTTTAGCTAACATTTTACCTCATTGATCAACACCTAGGCTTCTTTGAAATTCAGATAGGTACCTTTTTTTGTATAAAAATTATGTTAATTTAATTTTAAAATAACCATCAATTATACTGTTCACCACGAGTAAGCTTCAATTGCAAACGCAATGCAAATATATTTATACTTCTATTTTGAAATTTTTATTATTTCGAACCCATTTCCTTGCATCATTTTAATATAGGTATCTTACAATTTTTATCAGGAATTAATCACAATATTAGATAAAAATACGTTTATTTTGACGTTTTGATTTCCACTTCGGAAATCGTTCTCAAAATACATAACTTAACATACTTAACTTAAAAAATTAAACATACTTCAACATAATCACAAAGCTTACACATATTACCACCAACAATAAAGCTGAATAATTACCCAGAGGTCCGGCAAGGGTGTATTTTATCACCCTTGTTGTTCAATTTATACAGAAGCCATCTCAGAAAAAACGCTTGCCGATATCAGTGAGGGCCTTATAATACACGGTGAGCCACTTAATAACATAAGATATGCTGACGACACCGTCCGTCTGGCACGAACACTAAAAGAACTGCAACACCTTGCTAAACAACTAAATATATATTGCAACGTTTATGGACTAAAAATAAATTTGAAGAAAACCAAGTTCATGGTACCTACTTACAATAGCACAAAACATCAAAGTTGAGCTAGTACTAGATAATACAGAAATTGAACAAATATCTTCGTACAAATACCTTGAAGCATGGATCACAAAAGATACTGATTAGACAAAATAAATAAGATGCCGCATTGAAATTGCACAGTCAACTTTTAATAAAATTGAGAAAACTTTTTTGTAATCACGATATCAATATATAACTCGGAACTCCGTATAAGAATGCTTCGATGTTATATTTTCTCTACCTTTTTGTATGGGGTTGAAGCTTGGACACTTAAAAAATCCAACATTAAAAACCTAGAAGCATTTGAAATCTGGTGTTACCGACGTATTTGAAAATATCATGGATGGATCGCAAAACAAACGAACAAGTCCTCGAACAACTAGGAAAACAATGCGAAGTTTAAAATTCCATAAAAATCAGGAAATTGGAATACTTGGGGAACATCATGAGAGGTGAAAAATACGAACTACTAAGGAATATAATGCAGGGTAAAATCAAAGGCAGAAGAAGCGTAGGAAGACGTAAAAGCTCGTGGCTACGCAATCTCCGTGAATGGTTTGGATGCAGTTCAATTGAACTATTCAGGCGCGCAACCAACAAAATTATAATTGCCAGAATAATTTTCAATCTTCGATAGGAGTGGAAATTGAAGAAGAAGAAGAATTATCCAGAAGCAATTAAGGATTTGATAGCAAAAAAAAAGGATATTAAGTATTTAGTAAAAAGAGGTACGAAATTTAAAGAATTTAAAATTTAATCCCACCTAAATAATTTAACAGCTAATTGAATGAATATGGTAGATGCTAATATACAAATGAACACTGATCTCCATCGGGACCTGGGCCGTAACGGGACCTGGGACTATATATAAGATAATTAAAAAGACAGCGGCAATTCACGAGAAGAGTCTTCATAGTCATTTGAACAGTCATTAAGGCAATTTAACTCCTTGACAGCACTGCTATAAAAAGAAAATGGTTCACAAGAAAAAAATTAAGTTTAATATGAAAGCAAATCATAGGGAAATGTAGTTTACGTTACGTTAGTCTACGTTAAGTTGTTAGTACCCAATATTTATTAGAATTAATAAAAAAATCATCTTAGCACCAGTCTAACAGTAAATTTTGCCGAAGTTGCTTACTGTGCTGTAGGTTTGTCCATCTGCTCCTTCTCTTTATATATATTTTTTTTGTAGACTGAGAAGAATCACTCATTTCTGAGTATTTATATATTAATCAGTATATTCTTCCGAGTTGGTACGAAATGTGTTCAGGCATAGCAGAGCGCTCATATCATATTTAAGAGTCTATAACTCTTTGAGACATCGCTTAGACTTTGCTTCCTGTACCATGTATCCCGCTATCTAACAGCAGTGATAAAACATTGCTAGGGACTTTCTCCCTAACTTTCATAAAAGACGACTCATGGGAAGGAATGAGAGGTGGAAAAGTAGGCTCATCGGCGGCTACCTGCCAAACGTGCTAGGTTGGGACCTTATCTTTCCTACCTGCGTTCACCTTTCCTGCTCGTTCTCTTTGTACTCTTATTTGTAGACTGAGGCGAATCACCCATTTCTAAATCCCCTCTGACCTCTTTTTGTCTTTCTCCGTATCCAGTATATCCTTACGTGTTGGTACGAAAGGTTTCCAGGCATGGCAAAGCGCTCATATCATGCTTACAGTCTCGAGCTCCTCGGAACATTGCTAAGAATTTTCTCCATCTACCATGTATGGCTTGGTCATGGTTGTGTTACACTTTGATATTGGGAAGCACAGGAGTCGCACAAATCTCACCATACCTATAATAAGAGAGTTGCGTTGACGGTGTATGGTGATTTGTCGATTGAACATGATGTAGGTATATATGTTTATTATGTTATAAGTGTTTGCGCGCATGTATGTGGCAATCAATAAATTTAGATTTAGGACATAGCTGCAGAGCCCTTGTATCATTTTTTCAATGATGATTAGATCATTAGTAAGATTTCCATATTGAAATAGTTAAAAATACCAGTGTTTTTACGAAACAAAAAAGTATTTAGTATAATACTTCCAGAGTGTCCGTACCCTCAAATTTCAATGTGATGACTCGTCCACAGTGTCTGCAAACTACACATTTCTCCGACTTTGGAGATACTTTGAACAGTGTTTCGAAAAAAAAAATTGTAATATTTAATTAGAAAGGTATTAAAAAACTGAAAATATTGTTTACTCTAATTTCCGTATTTGACACTACTTGAAGTTGATATTGAAGATATTATAAAGAAATGCCAGGAAGCGTTAAAATATTAATCAAATTTATTTTAAATAAAACATTGTATCTCCTACAGAGCAAGTGCTTTGGGACAAATCATTATATTTTTTATTGTAAAATTGTGCAATTAAAATAATTGCACTTGACAATGAATCACTTTTTATAATGGAATCAGCCGAAATTGATAAATTAAAACTACTGTATTTGGCATTTTTACAGTTTTGGCTCAAAAAATATTCAAAACTTGAATAATCCGATCTGAAGATCGAAATTTCCTATTATACTATTTCCAAGTTCACAGTAACTAAAAACATATGCCACAAGAAAATAGCTTAAGATAATAATAAATTATACTGAAACCATACCTTTTACTTCACCAATATTTACAAAAGAAAAAGATTACTCTAATACAAAGACCTGCGTGGCATTATTTGTTGACTGATAATGCATTGTATTAAGCTAGAAAATATCGCCCAAGTAAAAGCAGTTTAAACAAAATACTCTCCCAAAGAGTCGAAATTTTGTCGCCACAATTGAAATAAATATTTGAACATTGCTACACATCCTGAATCAATTCAGGAATTCCGGAAACCTTGAACTAGATTCACACAAGTACGTGATTTAAGCTTGACATTACTATCTTTATGCACACATAAGCGAGTCCTCGGTTGGGGATTATCAGGGAAGAGCAACAATGTAAATATTTTACTGATAAAGTTGTAAATGGGAGATGTTTGATTTCTATGAAAAAATATTTAGATAAGAAGTAACCTTTGTTTTCGTTTTGTGTGGTATTGAGAGGATTAACTTTTAATCTTTATCTATATCATGTTGACCATGAAATTTTTTCCAGAAATTTATAACTGAAGTATATAAGGGATATGTGTTGCTAAATCCTATTATGTGTAAAAAAACTTTTAGCGTAGTTCGTAAAATTTCATCATCATCCAGCCCGTTGCGTCCACTGCTGGACATAGGCCTCCCTCATTTTTGTCCATTGTGCTCTGTCTTGAGCACTTTTTATCCAATTTCTTGACATGTTCTTGAGATAGTCAGTCCAACGTGTAGGGAGTCCACTCAAGCAATCTCTTCATCCACGTTTCATCACTGATTCAGGCGACGTGTTCGGCCCAGTTCTATTTCAGTGTGGCAATTCGGGAAATTACATCGGTAACTCCTGCTCTTCGTCTTAAGTCTTCATTTCTAACTCAGTCACGAAGCGATATACTCAGCATTGATCCTTCCATTTTCCTCTGAGCTATTTGCAGTATTTTAGAACTTGTAGCTGACATTGTCAAAGTTTCGGCACCATAGGTCATCATAGGCAATACACATTGGTCAAATGTTTTACGTTTTAAAGAAATTGGTATATCACTTTTAAAGATGTCTTTGAGTTTTCCATAGGCTGCCCATGCTAGGTTTATTCTTCTTTGTAGTTCGCATGTTGGGTTGTCTTTTATGATCTTTATTTCGTGTCCAAGATATATGTATTTTTCCACCAGCTCTACTTCGTTGTCTCCAATATTGATATTGTTCGTAAAATTTAGTCAAAATAAAACAGTAATATTATCGAAGCGACGTTTATTTTTCAAATGGTTTTTGACTTCCCATACAGAATAATTTTAAAAAGCAGAAAATAAAGGGAATGGGACAACAAACTTACCAACGATAAATATGTTTGAAAAAACAATCCAAAGCAGAAAATAAGGCCCCTGGATTTGATGAAATACCAGCGGAATTGTTCAGGTAAAGAGAAAGGAAAATAACGAAAAAATATTATGAGGTCATACAAAGAATATGCAGATAAGAGAAAGTCCTGCAAGAGTGGAATAAGATCATCATCTCCAACTCCAACTGTACTGTGGATATAAATTATTTACCAGTATACTTAACTATAGAGTACAACGCCTCGCAGAAAAGTTCATCGGAGAATATCAACAGGTTTTCTAGAAGGAAGATCTACCATCGACTAACTATTCACCGTTAAACAAGTTGTATCTATGCAAAGCCTGAAAACATAACACAGGTTGTTTTGTTATTTTCATTGACTTTAAATAAGCATATTGCTCTATAAACAGCGCACATTTATCAATATGAATAAATCAGTGCTACTGACAGCAAATTCAGTTGACATAAATATCATAAGCAGAATCAAAACTACAGGCGTTAATATTTACAGGGAACTTAAATTACATGCTTAATAAAAAGGCCTGTCAATAAACACAAAAAATACTAAAATCCTGGTACAAAACCGACCGGAGAGAGCAACACGAGTCTGCCTGGCAGTTGACAACTGAAAAAGTAGATAGCTTTTTCATTTAGGAGTCAACCTCAGAAAAGAAATATACATGATGCAGTACGGCATATTTTGCTATGAACCAGATATTTAAATCACGAAATGTACATCAAAGGACTAGCGAGCTATGGATATAAACTTGGATATTAACGTAAGAATGCAGGGAAAAAGACCTATTGGGAGACCGACAAAGTGATGGGGAGATGATGTGCATAAAGACGCAAGAACTCTCCTTGACAGTCCATCGTGGAAGAGAAAGGGCAACAAATTGACATGTTTGCTGAAGGAGACCAACTCTGTAGAGTCATATAATGGATGGAGAAGTATTGTTTGTGGCGTCTGATTTTATATAGCAGCGTTTTAAACATTGGTATTACAAATGGTACATTTTTTCTAGTAACCAAGGTATCATATCCGCTTCTGTAGATTTACTGCTAAGTGCTTTATTAATTTAGACATGAAGCAATATCAGTTACAGCATTAGATTCTATTGGAAAATTAGAGATTACTTTTCTTTACTTATCAGTAGACCCATTTGTACCTTTTGGTGTTGGGCCGTTTATAATACAATTCATTAAATTACAATATTTTACGATTTTCGGAGGTGTCCTAGCTCTTAACGAACTTTCTTCACTCCTTCCTATTGGATATCATCTGTGTTGCTTCCTGCCAAGTCTTACCCTTACTCTGCAGTATCTGCGAGATGTCACTGTTTCATTCTCTAATGGGTGTTCCTCTTCTGTTCTTTCCTATTGGTTTGGTGTCCCACACTCTTTTTACTTATCTATTATTATCCATCCGGGTTAAATGTCCGAACCATGCCAATTTTTTCTCCTTGATTGAGTCGACTATCGGTTTGATTTTGAGTCTTTATCTTATTTCTTTATTTCTGATTCTATCAGTTCTTTTTCTGAGGTATTTCATCTCTGCTGCCTGAATTCTGCTCTGATGCCTTTTATTTAATATCCAATTTTTGCTCCATATGTCACTGTAGGTCTATATATTGTTTTGTATATTTTAATCTTCGTCTTTGTTGATATTTCTTTGTTATTAAGGAATCCTCTATTTAGTGCTTGAAACAGTTTTCCTGTGTTTTCCATTCTATTGTTAAGATCGTCTTCGATGTCTCTTTTGTTGTTGATTACTGTTCCTAAGTATTTGTATGAATTTGTCTGTATTATTTTTTGTTGGTCTATCGTTACTTCTATTTGATCTTCCGTCCCTTGTTTCCTTGATATGTTCATAATCCGAGTCTTTTCATTGTTTACGTTTAAGTTGTATTTGCTTGCTTTTAGGTTCCATTTGTCTAAGCTGTATTTCAGTTTTTCTGCTGTTTCCGCAGTTAATACTATGTCGTCTGCAAATATACACATCTTAGCGTTTATCATTTGCATTCTGTTCCAACCAATGCATTATTTCTTGAATGTTTTCTTACATTCTTTCACTATCTCATCTATTATATTTATGAATAGCACTGGGCTGAGACTTCCCCCTTGTCTAACTCCTTGAGTTGTTTCAAACGGTTCTGACTGTATATTTAACAGTCTTACTGTATTTGTTGTTTTTGTTTAAACTCTTTGTTGCTTCTATTAGTTCTTCACTTGCTTGCTTCTTCTTTAGGCTTTCCCATATATCTTTTTCTTTTGACTGAGTCTAATGCTTTTTCCATGTCTATAAAGCTCTATTTTTCTTTAAGGCTTTTATGGTCTTGTGTCTTGTGTCCTTTCCTGAATCCACTTTGTACGTCCTCTAATTTATGTTCTCTAATCTATTTTTTTCAGATTTTTCTTTCTATTATGGTTTTGTATACTTTTACTGCTACACATAGTAGTGATATACCTCTATAGTTCTTACAGTCTCTTGTGTTTCCTTTCTTGTGTATAGGTATAATTGCTGCGTTTATCCATTCTCTGAGTATTACTTTTGTCTTCCATATAAGATTTTATATCTATAACAATTTTTCTTTTGCTTTTACTCCTATATATGTCATCATTGCTGGTGCTACTTCATCGCTCCCTGGTGCTTTTCCAATATTTATCTTTCTTATTGCTTCTTCCAGTTCTTCTTTTTCTATAGTTTCTTGATTTTATGTGTTTCTCATGGATACTCTTTTGATGTGGCTTTCCTTTTCCATTATATTCGATTGATTTTCATTCAGTATCAGCTGGAAATGTTTCCATCCATCTCCATCTTTCCATTATTGTCTTATCGTCGTTTATTATTGTTCCTTTCTTGTTCATTATTTGTTTCAGGTTCGGTTCTTTTTTGCTTCTTGGGTTTTTCAGTGTTATATAAAATAATTTTACGTTTTCTGTGCTGTTTTCTTCTATTTATTCTCCGAATTTTTCTCAACTTTTCTTTTTCTCTTTCTTAACTATATCTCTTTAACTTTTGTTCTTTGTCTCTTATAATTTTCATGGTTCATTTTGGTTATGTTTTGTCTTGTATGTATTATTTCCATAATTTCTTCTTTTCTTTCATTTCTGTTTTCACTTCATCGGTCCACCAAGATGTACGTTTCCCTCTGTTGTTATTTTTTGTAGCTTAATTTAGCTTTTTTATTATCGCATTTTTAAAATTTCCCCATTCTTCTTCTATTTTTTCTGTTATTTCATGTTTATGTTAGAGATTAACTTTTATATAAATAATTTTTTGCAGTTTTCTGAAATCACTTCAGGATAATTTTTCTATTTGGATCATAATTTAAAAATAGAAATAGTAAGTGGTATGCCATTCATTAGAAGTAGATTTTTTTTTAAAATACGTTCTTATAAAAGTATGATTTCTACTGTCAAGATTGACAAAATAATCCTAAATTACTAAAACCATACATCGGCCAACTACATATATAATTCGAGGTCATCTTTTAATTCATACTTAGTTTATTCTTTACGCAACGAGTATCTATTGTGATTTGTCTATAACGTTGTTACGTTCAAGGATTTTTTCAACAACACAAGACAATTGCATAGCTTTATATGGTCTTCCTGAAGCTACCAAATATTTGAGACCAACAATTCGCTATAGAAAGTTACAAGTATTGTTCAAGTTAATTCCGCATTTTTTATGAAATAACTTCATTAGAGGAAGTATGTTCCTGTTTGCGTTTATATTACTCAGCATATTTTATAACTAAGAATAGATTTAGTCTGTGTGTATGTGTGTGTAAATAAAATTGTAAAGCGTTTAAGAGCTTGCTTTGGAAATAATATTAAATAAAGATTTCTTATAGATATTACACTCAACTGAAAATTTGGAAAGTAAAACTGTGTATTTTCTCCATAAACATATTAATATGAAAAATGTACAGTCTTATTTTTGCTGCCAAAATCTTCAAATATTAAAATATATACATATATAATGTATTATGTTTATATATATATATATATATATATATATATATATATATATATATATATATAATGTATTTTTTAAATTTAAATCAATAACTTTTTGTCACATTAAAAAAAAACAAACCAATCCTTATAACTTATTCTTACAATATTGTACGAAATAAATTGTATCAGTTTGCCACAATTGTTGTGAGTAAGATGTAAGATGTGAAAGTTTACATGAAGAGTCAAATGAAAACGGGTTGAGACTAATAAACTTTGCAAGTACCAAAAACAATAGTAAGACGAACAAGATTTCCCCATAAAATGATACACAAAGAAACATGGAGATCACCTGACAACGAAACCATTAACCAGATAGATCAAATCCTAATAGATTCAACGTATTCTTCCGACCTTATGGATGTTAGAAGCTACCGAGGTAAAAAAATAGATAGTGACCACGTTTTAAATTTTAGCTGGCAAAAATCAGAGGAAGAATATAAACCTAAAGGAGGATAAACATATAAACAAGACACAATTAATGTTGATAATCTGGGATAATATTGAAATTGATAATATTGAGACGGTTGCGAAGGAGTATATGATACCACTAAATGAGGAAATATAGAGTCTGAAAGTCTGAAATATTGGGGAAAATCAAACTAGTTAAACAAAATGAATGGTTTCACGAGGAGTACCAAGAAGCAACAGATAACAAAAATAGTGCAAACGTAAATACAAATCAAGCTAGATGCACAAGAAGAGCAATGGACGAATAAGAAGAAAAGAAAAAATATTACATAGAAGAAAAAATGCCATTTGAAGAAAAGTAGTTCGAAAACAGAATGGCTAAGAAATCAAAACTAAACTAAAAAGTTCTACAGAAATTTAAACAAAAAGGGTAAAGAGTTTAAGCCAAAAATAGGAAGGTGTAAGGATTGACCAGGAAATATCCTAAGTGATTGGAATTTAACATTAAAACCCACTACCTATTCGTTGGCTTCAAGGCCGCATACGAGAGTGTTAAGAGAGTACTATATTAATCAATGCCTGAGTTTGATATACCAGAAAAACTTATCCGACTAAAGAGAATGACAATGTGTAACTTAAAAACTATCCGTAGGATACAGGAAGAAAATTCTCGATCCTTCGAAATAAAGGATGGACTCATACAAGGGGATGCCCTGGCTTGCCTCCTATTTAATATTGCTTTGGAAAAGGCAGTCCGACGCAGATGAGTTATGAGACGGCAGTACTATTTATAATAGATCGATACAAATGTTAGCATACGCTGATGACATTGACATAATAGGACGTAGCAAGAGACGGTCAGCAATATTTCCTAGAGTTGGAAACGGCGACGAAACAGGCTAGACTAGTCATCAACGAAGACCAAACCAAGTACATGTTAGTTACTAAGGATCCTATAGCAAATGAGGAATGGGAAACAGCGTTTAGAAGTGATATCTTTGAACGTGCTGGCAGCTTCTTATAAATTGACTCGCTAGTAACTACTACCAATAAAACAAGCGAATAAATTAAAAGACAAATAAACTTTACAAATAGGGCATACTATGGACTCCAAAAACAACTCCACTTAAGAAATATCCAAAGAAAAACTAAAATTGATATATACAAAACACTGCTGAGACCGGTCCTCATATACGGGGCGGAAACATGAACTCTAACTCAGAAGGATGAAAAACTTCTGGGAATATTCGAGCGTAGATACTCCGCAAAATATTTGGAGCTATAAAAGATCAAGGGCAGTAACGCAAAAGTTTTAACTGCGAATTATACCAACTCTATAATGAACCAGATGCCGTAACGTTCATTAAAACAAAGCGATATAGATATACATAGATAGACATATAATACGAATGCCTCACAATATGATTGCTAAAAAGCTAACGAAACGAACACGAATGTAGTTAAGACCGAACACTACGAATGTAGTTAAGACAAACTTAGGAATACTAGAGAGGATTGTCAAGCCAAAGATGATGATAATGATGCTACAATTGTTAATCTGTCTCATTGATAGGTAAAAGTGAATTATCTAATTGGCAATTTGGACGTGTCTTCGTCATAGTATAATCAATATTATTCACGGCTAATATCAAAATATCAATATTTAAAAAGCTGAATTTCAAAGCTACTTTAGAGTGATTATGTTATTATTAATCTAATATTAATAACTATTAATAAAACAAATTAAAACTTTGTTTCCTTTTTCCATATTTTATCAGATCAACATATTCTCAAAAAAAATTAGACAATAAATCTAGTAACCGAAGAAGATATAAATATCCATAATTTTTATTTTGTATTTTTTTTTTCAGGTAAGTTCTGCATTGGCAGTTTTTTATAGCATGTAAGTATTTTTAAATATTTATTATAGGTGGGCAAAAAAAACACAATTTTATAGTTAAAATTAGCAGATCAGACTAATTTTCTGGTTTAGAAGATTTCGTGCCGGTGAAGATATTCAGAAGATGATGAAGATTTGGTAATTGCTTATAGAATAGGATGAACACTATAAAGTATTTTATACAGACTTAAAACGCTTGTTTAGTGTAATAGAAATAATACATATTTTAGACATAAGCCTTATTTATCTTTTATTTATAATTTTTTGGTCTTAGATCACTTGGGAAAGTTTTTCCGTTTAGATTTTGGTATTTTATGCTTAAGAATTATTATCAAAATATTTTTCTACATTTTTTCTTGCTTCCACTTGCATGTTGTTTTTTTTTTTGTATAACATCATAATGTTATAGAACTTTCATCTATACAGCTCGCTTAACAATTATTCGCAAAATGTTTTATAAATGTTGAATGGCTTGCACATGTGAGTCCATATTTCAATTTAGGTTCAAAGAAACAAATAAGACTTATTTACAATCAATTTATTCTATTTCGGACAACCTCTACAATTAACTATGGATCGTCAGGTCTCCGGTACGGTAACTTAATGCTAAAAACACAAATTACCAATATTAGGCTGCTTTCTAGTAATTCATATTTACCTGGAAACATTTTTAAAGCTCCGTTATGGTTAGCTGATGTTTGGTGGTTATCGGATTTACAGCAATTTGACAAATATTGGGAAGTTCTTAATATCGATGGTTCTGTTTATTTCTGGTTCTTACCGTATTGTTTCTCCTTAACAACTTCCTTATATAAATAGATATAAATAGAAACTTTTTTATTTCCTGGGTTTGTCAGTCTAATGTAAATAAAACTTTTTAAGTTTTGCTTAAACGTTTCGACAAATTTGTCATTTTCAATAAGCACTTTATTAAACTTTAAACATTACATTTTACAGTTAAATGTCATGTTTACACTTTTTAAAAAGTTTAAAATGGATTAAAAAATTTGTATCTGACATTGACCGATGACATTTAAAAAACAACTCAATTTATTAAATTATGTTACATATTGGAAAGATCTTTGATGTCAGTCTTATTATTGATGGAATTTTTTTTTTATGTGAATCATCTCCAAAATTTATCTTCTGTTGTAATTTGTTCTTTTTCCAAAATATGTACATTTTCAAAATAAAAAGAATGGCTAGTTTTAGACAATGTTTGGTTTTTGCAGAATAAGTTGACTGCGATTAAGGCGATTATTTATTTCTTTGTACTTAAAGGTTTTTATTAATTAGGTAAAGAAATAATAATAAGACTTACTCACAATCAATTTAATTTAACAATCTGATGACCGGTTTCGCTTTCTACAATTTGCAAAGCATCTTCAGGTCGAGATACAAAGTTAAACTAATGCTGCAATAAAATAAACCCAATTAGGGTGGTGTCTCATAAAGATAAAATAAACAAATAAATTAGTTCATACAAATTATAGTAATTATGCCAATATTACATGTCTGTGGTTTTCAAAATGAATAATTTGAATATATAAAAGGTATTAACAGACAAGGTAAGGCCCACAATTGGTATAAAGTAGCAATCTTATATTGTAATAAATTAATAAATGAGCAAATAAATAAAACAAAACAAACATTACTTACATGCCGGTACTCTATTAATTGATGGATGGTAGGTCATGGTTGCAAAAAACATGTATTGTTGATTGGAGAACTTTAATGTGCTATTGCAGTTGTTTTGACAATAAACGGGAAGTTCTTGAGGAGAACAGATTTGATCCAATGAATTAGAGATAGGTATATTGTGGTTGTTTGTCAGATGAAAGTATTTACTATTGTATTAATTTAAATTATTTACACTTATATCAGAGATATATTTTTTGGTATGTGTGTTATATTTATACAATAAATAACACACATTCCAAAAAATATATCTCTGATATAAGTGTAAATAATTTAAATTAATACAATAGTAAATAACATCACTTTCATCTGACAAACAACCACAATATACCTATCTCTAATTCATTGGATCAAATCTGTTCTCCTCAAGAACTTCCCGTTTATTGTCAAAACAACTGCAATAGCACATTAAAGTTCTCCAATCAACAATACATGTTTTTTGCAACCATGACCTACCATCCATCAATTAATAGAGTACCGGCATGTAAGTAATGTTTGTTTTATTTTATTTATTTGCTCATTTATTAATTTATTACAATATAAGATTGCTACTTTATACCAATTGTGGGCCTTACCTTGTCTGTTAATACCTTTTATATATTCAAATTATTCATTTTGAAAACCACAGACATGTAATATTGGCATAATTACTATAATTTGTATGAACTAATTTATTTGTTTATTTTATCTTTATGAGACACCACCCTAATTGGGTTTATTTTATTGCAGCATTAGTTTAACTTTGTATCTCGACCTGAAGATGCTTTGCAAATTGTAGAAAGCGAAACCGGTCGTCAGATTGTTAAATTAAATTGATTGTGAGTAAGTCTTATTATTATTTCTTTACCTATTTGATATGGACTCACATAAGCAACACATTCATGTTTTTATTAATATTTTTCTTTTCTTTGACCCATTTGTTACTCTTTTGTATACATAATTCATGCGTCACCAGTTTATAGAACCTTTAGTCTACGCGTCGCTCAACTAGTATTGAAAAAAGGGTTCTATAAATATTTTTCTTTTATTTTACTTATAATGTTGTTCCTTTCTATATATAATTCATATGTTACAAGTATTGAAAATAAGAGTTTTGAAAATTGTATCAAACCGTCCAAAATCTCACACAACAACTAGAACACAAATATAACATACTTCGAGCATGTATAGGAGTTATTTGTCAGAAATGTAATACAACTCATACCAATGGTCATTCAAAGCCAAATCTGATTTTTCTGTGTGTAGTCTATTTTAGAGAATGCTTAAAAGACCTTGGAAAGAAAGGAAGGAATAAATTTTATTGATGTTTGTTGTGATGCAATAATTACCTTTGATAATGAATTTACTTAAGTAACTTCATGTAAAAATTAGATCAAGTATTAAATACAACAAATTTGAATTGTAAAATGCATGTCTAGGACCATACATTGGAACAGCTTAAACAAATTTAATCTTTATTCAGAAAATCTAAAAAAAAATGGTTTCCGATCAATAAAGGTTATTTTCGCAAAAATTTCGCCAAGCATACTTCTGATTTCTTTACAGTAGACATTTTTAAACAAGAATTTACAAAGAAACCAAAGCAGAAAGATTTTTCCTGTGGAAGCGGCCTTACAACCTAAATTAGTAGTAAAAATAAACTGACAACTAATATGAAAAGGTCCTAAAAAAAATAAAATAAATAATTAGCATAATGGCATAGAAAGAGGAGAAAGGATTAGAAACGAAAAAGGAGAAAGACTAATCCAATTCTGCCAAGAGACGGATATGGTTGTAACAAATACACTTGTTAAATTACATCCAAGAAGACTTTAAACATGGAAAGCTCACGGTGATACCCCACGGAAAATCATAAGAAACCAAATTTATTTTATCAACATACACAAAAGGTTTAGAAATCCTATCACTTTAACAAAAACATATCCATTCGCAGATGTCTTCTCAGATCACAATCTATTAATTGCAAATATCAACATACGACACAAAATATTTCATAAGAAAATGAGGCTCAAGATATATCGAGGCTCAAGACATATCCAGGCGCAGATATCTTCTCAGATCAGAATCTATTGATTGCAAATATCAACATACGACACAAAATATTTCATAAGAAAATGAGGCTCAAGACAGATATAAGACTACCAAAAGAAAATGACACCCAGAAAAAAGTAAAAACATAAATTAATAAGAATTTTGCGAAAATAGTTAAAGACACTACTAGAGGCATATAAGAACAGTGGCACGAAATGAAGCTATTACAAAAATTTTGCATGAATGTCTAAAATCAAAAAGAGAAAAGAAGCAAGAATGGATGACGGATAAAATATTGCAGATGATGAAAAATCAAAGAAAATTAAAAGGTAGAAATGACAAAGAATACGAAAAGTTGCAAAAGACTATACTAAAGGAGCTAAAAGGAGCAAAAGAAGCATGGCGAACGGAAAAATGTATGGCAGTTAAACACTACAACGCAAACATTTCCATATGCACAAAAAAATGAAAGAGGTATTATGCACAAAAAATAAAAGAGGTACAGAATACCAGAAAACAATGCAATCCAGGCATAGTTGTAGACATTGAAGGATAAGTTTTGACTACTATTAAAGATATTGCGAAAATGGAAAGAATATATTCAAGAAACATTCGAAGATGCAGCAAGAAGTCCAACTGAAATAAACAACCCCTACGGCCCAGAAATAACAAACGAAGAAGTAATTATGGCCATTAAGCGGATTAAAAATGGGAAATCACCAGGACCTGATGAGGTGCATGGTGAAATTTTAAAGCTATTAGAGTCACACCAAATCACAGCTCTTATTAAGCTATTCAACAAAATCTACGAGATTGGTTACTTACCAAAAGACTGGCTACTATGAATATTCATTCCACTTCCTAAAAAATCCAACGCTAGAAAACCAAATTAGAAGAATAACTGAGTGAAGTTCAATTTGGATTCAGAGTAAGACTCGGAACGAGACAAGCACTTTTTAGTTTACAAGTTCTAAACAGATATTCTAAAAACATCAGGACTCGATGGTAAGGATATAAACTGATCTTAAACTTATATCTCCAACAAAAAGCAACAGTATGATTAGAAAATGAACTGTCCGACAGGGTTGCATATTGTCACCTGCAAGATTTAACATATACTCTGAAAACATCTTTATAGAGGCCTTGGACGAATCAGAAGATGACATTGCTGTAAATGTCCAACTCGGCTTTACAGCCAAATGACTGTAAAAAGCAAGAAGCTCTTTTAACAGCCTTAGGAAGATTGTCTGCAACTTATCTTTTAGTACCAATGTATACATAGGAATTCTTATATGTTACGTTTTTAGTGTCCTCCTTTATGGAGTAGATAGCTGAAGCCTTACAGAAGATGCCATAAAACGATTGGAGGCATTTGAAATGTGGTGCTACGGATGTATGTTGAGGGTCTCATATATACACCATACAAGTAACATAACTATTCTCTGGAGGCTAAGACAAAGAAATTATTAACACCATAAAAAACAGAAAATTGGGTTACTGGCAAATCTTAGGAAATAGGCTATGGTTTAGCATCAACTAATTTATTTCGAGCTGCTGTGAATAGAATAAGATGCGTCAATATGGTCGCCAACATCTCTAGAAGATAGGCACATTTAGAAGAAGAATGGCATAAGTAATTTGAATTTTCTGTGCCCTAATCATATTTTAACGTGTTTTAAATACCTTTAAGCTACATCAAGAAATCACTTAAAAACGATTTTGTTACGACTAAAACAATCTAATTCTGCATATTTTACTATGAAATAAATTAAAGTTTTTGTCGACTCATGTGTTGCGTTATTGTCCATTGTCCACCACTAACCTACTCTTTAACAACAAAGCCGCGTTACTCAGTTTTCAGTTATATTAAAAATAGATATATCCATTGTTTTCACAAAAAAATATTCAACCTAGTTTCTTTGTTTCGCAGACCTCCAGACGAGTGGGTAGGTGTTAACATTTTGTTTATATTTAAAATTTCTTTGCGAACTTCAATTCAGACAAACATGTCTTTCTTCCTTATTGATTTACATGTTACTGTTTGAATATTTCAGTAAAATGACCTTAAAATACTTATTGAATGAGTTTGTTCAAGCGGTTTATTTTATATCGAACTTCCGGAACTGGTATACGCAATGCAGCGATGTGTAAAGATAAATTTTTGGAAAAAATTGCACACCGACACATTAAATATTAAAGGCGGGGTGCTTGCTACATTATTATTGATTGTTATTGTTGCACCAAGATATTTCATTTTATACATCATGATTGTTATCGTACATCACTTGTAATGGGTTTTGTACAAATATAGTGAGTAGTTTTATTCACTTCATAAGAAGTAACTATAATACGTATTATAAGAATAGAACTCATAGTACTTGTCAATTAGTACATACGTAGCTGATATAGTTGGTATATACATTATGGTAGAAGATGAGAAAGGCTCGGGAAATAAAAGGGTTTGTTAATGACATTAAACAAACAAGCAATTTTCCGGTATATTAAGTACTAGGGTTTTCCTGTACTGTTTTACTTGTTAACGTTTCCTTGTAAACCTTTTTCGATTGCATTCTTTGTTTTTGATGAAGACCATGATAAACACCGAACACAAACTTTGATAAGAAAAATACAGGGTAGGTAAAATTTATATATATCTATATATATATATGGTCAATATAAATCCATCATTAACTTCAACTAG
This sequence comes from Diabrotica balteata, assembly GCA_918026665.1. NCBI lineage: Eukaryota > Metazoa > Arthropoda > Insecta > Coleoptera > Chrysomelidae > Diabrotica > Diabrotica balteata. The sequence goes on along the minus strand of OU898283.1, from coordinate 49,196,768 downwards.
GTATGTATTAGACTAGATTGTTTTTTCTTTTATATTCTTCGACCTGTCCTTTTTAAATATCCAATAAATTAGAAATCAATTTTTCCCTAACAAGTATTTATAGAAAACTCAGTGTAGTGTCGTAAGTCTCAACTTACGACACTACACTAGATTAGATTTCTATATACAAATATCAAAAAGAGAATCATCAAATCACTATACGAGTCCAAACCACCAAACCAAATACACTCTGGACCAAAATTAACCGGCCACCTTAAAAATGGGTAATTTTTGATTTCTTATATCTGCTAAACCTGGTGTCCGATTTAAGTGATTTTTTAATATGTTATAGCCTTATTCCCTGACAATATCTTTATAATAATATTGTTGCTAAACAGATGAATTTTCATTACATACCGGGTGTACGAATCAAACTGTGTTTTTTCTTAAAGTTTGCATTATATATATATATAAGGTTCTTGAACTCCTAAGTGGAGCATAGAGCTTCAGTGAAAACGCGCCATCGGGTTCTATTTTGCGCTAAGGCCTTCACCTCATTCCAAGACTTTCCTTGTTTTCTTATCTCGTCCATGATGGATCTTCTCCAAGTTTGTACTGGGCGACCTTTTTTTCGTTTTCCTTGGGGGTTCCACTCTAGGGCAGTCTTTGCAATACTGGAGTTATTCTTTCGGAGTGTGTGACCGATCCAACCCCACTTTCTGGACTTTATTTCATTTACTACCCTCTTTTGTTTGGTCAGATGTAGTAAGTCTTCGTTTCTGATGATGTTAGGCCAGAAAATACGAACAATTCTTCGTAGACATTTATTAACAAAGACCTGCAGTTTGTCTGTAAGGGTTTTTGTCGCTTTCCAGGTTTCACATCCGTAAAGTAGTACAGACATGACATTTGACTGGAATATGCGGATCTTTGTCCTCGTAGTGTATTCTCCAGACCTCCAAACAGGGTTGAGCATGCTGAAAGCTTGTTGCGCTTTTCGTATCCTCATACGAATATCGTCTTCTGTACCTCCGCTTTCTGTAATGACACTTCCAAGATACGTAAAGTTTTCCACATTTTCAATCTGCATGTTATTAATGGTGAATAGCGTGTTGTTTCTTGCATTTATTCTCATGGATTTGGTTTTACCAATATTGATTTTCAAACCTATTTTATTGGCTTCAGTGGAAAGTGTTTCCAATTGGTCAGCCACATCTTGGAACCTTTGTCCTAACAGGCAGATATCGTCGGCGTATTCTAGATCGCTTAGGCGTGTGGTTAACGTCCATTGTATCCCTCTTGTGTCAGAGTCTAGTTTGGAGAGAACATAGTCTAGAGCTATGTTAAAAAGAAACGGAGAAAGCACGCATCCCTGTCTGACTCCAGTAAGTACGTCAAATTCGTCACTGTTGATCCCATTGTGTGTCACGCTGCATTTCGCTTCAGTGTACAGTAACTTTATAATGGAAATTATTTTATGCGGGATGTTTCTTAGCTCTAAAATTTTCCATATTGCATCATGAGATAAGCTGTCAAAAGCACGCTCGAAATCAAAGTTTGCATTACCCTATAGAATATTCTAGGATTTTTAGAATTCTGAAATTAGATCGTAACTGTAGCCTCATGTTTTCTCAAAATTTTTTTTATTGATTCGCTTATGTTGGATAATACAAAAGTTGACTACTTTAACAACTAGACATGTTTTTTATCATTTGTTTCTCCGTGGAAGAGAAAATATAATCTTTTTGAAAAAAGTCATTTGTTACAGTAAAAATCCAATGAATAAAATCTTCGAAGACAATTCAAATTAACAATATTTTGGAAATCAAAGTCTAATTGAAAAATAATTGGGTATCAATAATGGATGTTGCCGCCTCTAGCCCTTAGGACTTCTTGGAGCCGGTTTGGCAATCCATTCATGATATCCTGGATATATGATTGGTGATATTGTGCCACTCCTCTACCGCAGCTGTCTTTAGCTCTTCAAAGGATGCAGGGACTGGTACTCTTGCTCTATGCAGGGTTGTTCCAGATATGCTCAATTGGGTTGAGATCGGGACTGTGTGCTGGCCATAGTAGAACTTGAATCCCGACCTCATTAAGGTACTCACGGGTAGATCTTGCTGTATGTCAACGTGCCTTATCATGCATTAGACTGAAGTTATCACCAATGAATGGTGCGAAAAGCATGACATGGTCTTGGAGAACTTGCACGTATACTTGGACATTCATACTGCCTCTATCGAACACAACAAGATCAGTACGCGCTTCGTAAGAAATATCTCCAAAAATCATTATTTACCTTCCTCGGCCAGCCACTGTTTCGGATATAGCGCATGCAGCAATCCTTTCATTTTGACGCCTATAGACACGTTTGGGTCCATCTGGACCTTTTAGGGCTATTCTGCTCTCATCTGAGAACAGTATATTTTTCATTCCGCCATAGTCCAGTTAGCATATCCTCGTGCAAAATGAAGTCTAACCCTACTGTGTTGTGGGAGCAGTTGTGATGCGCGAGCAGAACGAAAACACCTAATGTTTATTTCTGACAGTCTTCTTCTAATCGTTTGTCTACTCACACTAACGTTTCTCACCTCAAGAAGAGACCTACGAGCTTCAGGAGCGGTGCAAAAGCGATTTCTCAATACTTTAGTGACAATAGTTTAGTTGACCTTGCCTGCGGTTGTACGATCCTGTCTTTCGAAATCTTCTGATGGCATCTTGTACAATATTTCTGGGTACATCGAGTATACCAGAAATATGACGTTGATTGTAACCAGCATCAACTAAAGCCACCGCCCTAGAAGTATCAGTTGGAACAAGTGGCATTTTTAAAATCACAAACAATAAATAAGGACTAAAATTTCAACTTTAACAATATTCGCTCACAATGATATAAAATTACAATTTTAATTGTAACTTTTAAGCAAATTGTTCAAGAATTATTATTAACACAGAAACAGATTTGCAACAATGTCGTACAACGACTATATGTGTAAAAATTCCTTCGATGACACAAATTTAGGAAACAAACTGTCACAGGTAATGTAAAAAAAAACAATAATAGAGGTGGTCGGGGTTAATTTTGCTAGTGAGTTAAATCGTCTGTATTGATACAAACATGGCTAGTTGTTAAACTACTAACTTTTGTATTATTCAACATAAGCGAATGAATCAAAAAACAAAATGTTGAGAAAACAGGCTATAATTAAGTTTTAATTTTAAAATTTTATAAATGCTAGAATATTCCACGGGGTGATGCAAGAAAAAACACAGTTTAATTCGTGCACCCGGTATACAATGAAAATTTACCTGTTTAGCAACTATATTATTATAACGATATTGTCAAGGAATAAGCTTATAACATATTAAAAAAATCACTTAAATCAGACAACAAGTTTAGGAGGTATAAGATATCAAAAATTACCCATTTTTAAGGTGGCCGGTTAATTTTGGCCCAGAGTGTAGAATCTAGTCTGGTCATGGATGGACTGATAGTCAGACTCCGCAACAACAATGGATATCATGTCCTGGGTTATGCGGAGAACCTACTCATCTTAACTACAGGAAATACAGTAACGGTACAACCTCTGGCTATAGTTATAAAACGGTCTTCAAACATGGCTTAACATAAACATAAAATCAATGGAATTTAAAATAATTTGGTCTTCTAATATCTGAGTGGTACAAAACTAAACCTTGTGAGTGAAGTAAAGTGCCTTGGGGTAATTTTAGACTTAAGGTTTCCTTGGAATCAGCCGATAGAACTGACTACGTTAATAATAGCAAAACGAACTTATGGAAAATGTGGGTTTAAAAACCATACATGTTAAAATGTATGTAATCGGTGGCCCAAGAGATAGCAAAAAACTGACATCTTTAAACTAAGCAAGGAACTTTCTTTGTCAACTTGCCTTTCTATGCCTACTTTTTATTTCTTGTTCTCGGCTTTTATGATTTCTTTTTTTCCTTTTTTTGCTTCTAATCTTTTAAACATTTCTATTACTAAAATGAGCCCATTGTTATCACATATTGTCAGATATTCTTTTTTATGTATTGATTGTGAAACTCTATTTTCCATTACCAGCTTGGTTATCATTTCTGCTAACTTCCTACATCCTACTTTAATAAGTTATACTGTCATAGTACATAGTATGTTTGCTCGTTCATGGTCCGTTATGTATTTGAGTGTTTTTGTGAAAATATTGTAAATTTTAATGACACTGCTTGTATTAATGTCACTTTTTAATTAGTTTTGTTGTATCTGCTAATATTTTTTATAAATTGCCACGCCCCTGTTCACATACCTATATGAGCTTTAACATTTACTACAACTGCTTTCACTTGATTAAACAAGCACAAAAATTTATATATTTGACTTTTCAGAAAACAATTTTGTTTCCGATTCCCATTATTTTTAAAATTTCTGTAAATACACCAGTCATCATAACGAATAAAACCAAAGTTCATTTTGCATTAACCTGTTTCATAAACAATAAAAAGTTCCACGAGATTTGTCTCGAAGCTACTAACGACGCGAAAGTGATTCTTAAAAGTTTCTGAAATCATAATTAAGTTGTAGACATTAGAATTCATACCGTTTATAGCGTGAATAACGTTTCAAGAAGTTTGATTGGAATTCATTATAAAATCTTAATTGGCGTGGATTAGTTCCTATTAGAGAATTATTCATATTTGGATGCAATTTACACAAGATACTTTACCCTGCCTTTATATAGTAGTTTTGTGTTATAGAAACTAAATGAAGAAAGTTTGTTTTTAGAGAAATTATTATGGATATTTTACGCAAATAAATATACATATTCGTATGTATAACTTCGGAGTGTTTTTTAAGAACACAAACTCATTCACCTGTTTTTTTATTTCTATTCTACTATTTTTGTTTTATTCAATAATTTTGTATATATTGTACTTTTATTTCAGGTAAACAAATTGTTTCATTCCACAGCTTCTTTTTGTCTGTATGTTATCTTACATTATTATTTTAAACCGACTGGAAGGTTTTCCTACCATGTCTAGATATTGTAATTTTGTACCACACTCAGTCAACTAGATTATTAAGTAGTAATATTAGAAAACCGATTTATTATTGGCTCGAAGGCACAATTGCACAGTCCTGGTAGATTATGAGCGAAGTCGTTCATGGAGGGGAAAACACAAGAAAGACTAGAGACAAAACGCCAAAAAATGAGCAGGGAAAAAAATTACTCTTCAAAAAGGGCGCCACTATTTTTAAATGTTTGAGTCCTCAAAAAAAAAAATGAAATGGGATATTAACAAAAAATGCACTTAATATCATTAAAATAAAAGATGATAAAATTCACTATGTCAAATTATATTTAAAATATCAAAGATCGTAAAAGAGATGAAGTAATTAAATAAAGAAATCAAATAAAGTAATCAAATATCACTTTAAATATCTATAAAGTTGTGTATCATGACAACATGCCGACTATGAAAAGGCATTTGACAGAGTTCAACATCAAAAGATGATAAACATTTTAAAAGAGGCAGACCTGGATGACAAACACCTTAGAATAATTTCAGAACTCTACTGGAATCAGACCGCATACATGAAAATTAACGGAGAAGAAACAGATCACGTAAAAATGCCACGTGGAGTTAGACAGGGATGTATCCTATCGCCGTTGATATTTAATATGTACTCAGAGAAAATTTTTAACGAGGCTCTTTACGGAATAGACGAAGGCATCCTTCTAAATGGTGAAAGAGTAAACAATGTTAGATATGCCGACGACACCATGGTGATAGCAGATAGTTTAGAGGGACTTCAGAGGCTAATGGACAGAATAAACGAGTACAGTCAATAGTACGGACTAAACATTAATACCCACAAAACGAAACAAATGATTATCAGCAAGGAGAATATAAACGGGGCTCATCTATAGATTAACGGGACGCAGATAGAGCGAGTAAAACAGTATTGTTACCTGGGAACTATTATTAACGAACAGTGGAGCAATTTACAGGAAATAAAGTGCCGCATAGGAAAGGCAAGAACGGTATTTAACAAAATGAGCGCCATCGTCAAAAGTCACAACATATCCCTTGATACGAAACTGAGACATTTGAGATGCTATGTTTTCTCTGTGTTGTTGTACGGGGCGGAGGCATGGACGCTTACAGACACCACTATTAAAAAACTTGAAGCATTTGAGATGCGGCTTTATAGACGAATGCTGAGAATATCATGGACAGCAAGGATCACGAACAAGGAAGTTCTAGGAAAAATGAAGAAGGAACCAGAGATTGTGTTTACGATCAAACGCATAAAATTGCAATATCTGGGACACGTTCTGAGAAATCATCACCGTTACTCCCTGCTACAGTCTATATTGCAAGGTAAAGTCAAATTTAAGCGAAGACCCGGTAGAAGGAGAATATCATGGCTGCGGAATTTAAGAACATGGTTTAAGAAAACCTCAACCGCAGCGAGCAAGGTTATGATTGCCAATATGATTTCCAACATCCGAAACGGATAGGAACCAGAAGAAGAAGAAGAATCATGACAATATGACAACCTCTCCTTGCAATGGCATAACTGTGTTGGAAATCAAAAACATGCAATTAAATGTTGAATAGGCAAAAAGAACAAACAATTTGCTATTTAGCTAATTAATTTCAATTTAAACATATTTAAAATAGAGACTACACAGAAGTATTAGTTAAAACTAAATTTTTAATAGTGAATAAAAAATATGTAAGGGAGAAGCTGGTAGAGTGGTCACCTTTCAAGTAAATTCAAGATAACTTTAATATAATTCACAATATATTAATGAATATTAACTCAAACAACATCAAAGTTTTTGGTAAATTAAAAACGTACTCTGTAATCAAAAAAAAATATAGGTTATGCAGGAGTAACTAATTTTGTTTTTTTAAAAACTGTGGCCACTGTACCAAACTAGGATACAATGGCCACAAAGGTAAGGTAGATTGGTCATTACTTTCAATTCTTATATTTTTATTTAGAATATTCATAAAAAAAGAAAAGTAATATTAATACGCTTTAAAAGTAAACAAATTTGCTGTTCGTTGTGTTGCTCCAGCACTTTTTGGTTGGATTAAAATGAGTTTAACATCTACTTTTGTAATTGTGCCAGAATCTGTAACTGTAGGAAATGAAAACTGCATTCCGTGACACCTTAGAAAATTTACATTGTATTCCTTAACAGAAGAATAAACTTCTGTAACTTGTGCAACATAAAATTTTGAAGTTTTCTTTGTTTGAAAACTCACGAGAACAAATGAATTCACTTTCACCATTCGTGAGAATATGTCTTCGTCAGAAATTTCATATAGGTACTTCTGAAAATAAATTACCATCGTCGGAATCCACAACATCAGATAATTCAATGTCACTGTTATTGTCATCACTGGGTATGCTTTTATTTTTCTTTGCTTCTATTCGACTTGTTTGAACTATCAATTACATACATACATTCTTTGGCGGTATCAGGAGAGAGAATGAATGATTTCTCATTCTCTCTCTTGATACCGCCAAAGAATGTAGAGTGTAGAAATATTTTAACTAATTTTAAACTATTTGTCCTTGTTTTTAGTGTAGTGTTTGTACAATTTTATGCTCTTATTCATACTCATGACATTCTACGCTTGCCGGATAGCCCATATTTGACGAAATGCCCCTGAAGATGCTATATTAAGCGAAAGTACTTAGGCAAGATTTGACTAAACTTGTGCTCGATATAATTGCCTTATTTTCAAATTTCAAATATTTCTTATTTTCATAATTATTATCAACATAAATTTGACAGGAAACATCCAAACAATAACTATATAATGCAGAAATACATTTATTCAAGATGTACAAAAATACAGACAACATATATTTTTTATTGCGACAACCCTACTTTCCAATAAAACAAGTTATTTTTTTTTAAAAAAGCTTTCAGGTTCGTGCTTCGATTTTATAGTAGCCGTCTTGTACGCCAGAAAGTCTTTCAAGAAAAGATGTTCCCTCTAGTCCGACTGAGGTTGTGAATATTTCAATAACACATTTCTTATTCCTTTCACGATCCATTTAATAAATGATTTAGTTTCTTCATTGAAACATAAAAGAAAACAGAAACTTTGTTCTATAATCGTTTATGTATACCCACTGGGTATTGTAGAAAATGCTCTACAAAACTTTAAGAGTTTATATTTTTAGACGAGGATTGTAATATAAACAATATTGTAAATTTTTTAAAAGAAACTTTCGCAAGTTAAAGTATAGATCGGCATTTAGCTAATAATCATGAGTTTTTGATTCGGCAGAAATTATAAATAAAAAATCTTTTATAGGTTATATTACAATATTTGATAAAATATTATACTAAGTAGGCAAGGAGTGATCAGCTTCGTTTACTAATATTATGTAATGCTGTTTCAACTCTGGATTACACTTCTCATTGTAGATTATAAATAAATCGGCATGGTTTGAAAGTGGAAAACATTGTTCCGCTCCTTAATGAATGCGAATCAAAACTTTTCTAAGTGTTATCAAAGCATATATGCTATATTTTGGAGTCCTGTTGGAGACCTTTTGGACCATCTTCAATGTTTCTCACCAGAATACATTTACTCTTGTGACAAAATAAAATTAATATCTGCCCAAAGCTTCATTAAGTCACTACCAAAACTGGTCACAAAAGGTGGTATTATGTTCTACATTTATTTTTTTTATTTCTGAAGTCCTTTCTATAAATACATTTTAAACACTCATCCGAAAGCAATAATTTCTCCAATCAATCAGTATCCGATTATATTATCTGACAAAATTGTATCTATAGTTGTATGAGCTGAAGAGCGCGAGGTTTTTGTGGCTGGACCTTTATTTATTTATTTAGTTATGGCATTTTAACATGTAATTCATTTTAAATGACGCTGGTGTCACGTTGGCAAAGTAGGTCTCCGTTATATGACCTCAAAGGGCATTTGACAATTATATGCTGGATGATATGTCTCTCGCCACCACATTCGCATTCAGCAGAGATTCTCATCCTTCATTTGTGAAGAGTGTCTACGCAAACTGCGTCTCCCTTTCGTAGTCTGTAAAGAGTTGACCATAATTTTCAAGGAAGGTCAAATCCTGGTGAAGCTTGTGTGATGTATGGTAAGTTTGTCGCTAGTATGTTTGGCCTGTCGTTTTGAATGTTTTTTCACTGGGAGATCATTTAAATATTGTTGGAACTCAAGTTTATTAAATCTCTAGTAGGTGTTCTTCTGGAACAATGAGAGTTAAGGTACATTTATAACGAAGACCATCGCATCGTATCCTCGCCTAGAGCATAGCATTGACATTGAACGCTCCCATTTAAAATAATGCATTTTTACCTAGTGATCAATAATATTATACGGTACATTCCTATGGTCGGAGTGAGGGTCGGCGCTCGGAGCCTCGTTGTGAGCATCCACTTAGTGATGTCCCTAGGTATTGGTTATTGCGGGTTTTTACTTTTTTTGTAACTCTTCAAGGAAAACATTTTGGAGATGGAGATCAAGAGGAGGAATGTAGCTTAGTAGTGGCAGCCATTCTGTTGATGTAGACTTGATCGTTACAGATATTAGACATATGGTGGTATTAAACTGGATATGTATAATTTTTTGGTAAGCGGTATTTAGCCTATATGAAAGAACAGTATTTAGACGTAGAGTATACAAGTCCGATAGCTAAGCACTAAGTGTACACTAAGTGTACCTGTTGATGATCCCCATTTTGTCCCGTAGAGTTTCTGGTTGACATTGTTGTGGGTTTTTAGATTTGCTTCGGTGTTCTGCAGGTATTTTTTAAACTAGAGTGTTCTATCCAGAGTAAGGTCCAGGTATTTGGGGGTTTAATTATGCGTGAACAGTTGGTTGACAATGTGCACCTTAAGTTGTGTGCGGGCAATTTTATTGTTTAAGTAAAAATAGCTTACCTCAGTTTTATAGGAATTAGTTTTAAATCCCCATTGTTTAAAGGTGATTTCATTGATTTCCGAGCCATCAGCTTAATGAGTCATATTTTAAAATTATTTCTAAAAATCATACATCAAAGGATATATAGACTGTGCGAAGAAAAAATCAGCCGTACACAGTTTGGTTTTCGGAATGTAGTGGGTACGAGAGAAGCTCTCTTTAGTATACAAGTGCTATTTCAATGATGTAGACGTGAACTGCGACATTTAGGCGTGCTTCATTGACTACCATAAAGCGTTCGATACAGTAAAGCATGACAAGCTAATGGAGATATTAACCAATATTGGAATAAACACCTGTGATTTAAGAATTGTCAGCAATCTGTACTGGAATCAAACATCATCTATTCGGACAGAGGCAGGAGAATCCGACAATATCAAAATAAAACGTGGCGTCCGTCAGGGATGTATACTATCACCACTGTTGTTTAACATATACTCTGAAGAAATCTTTCAAGAAGCAGTGGGTGATGTTGAAGCCGGAATTCGAATCAACGGAGAATCTATAAATAACATTAGATACGCGGACGACACGGTAGTATTCGCTGACAGTTCTGAAACCCTCCAGAAGTTAATGAACAGAATCACAGAGGTCAGTCAGAGATACGGACTTTCACTAAACACTAAGAAAACAAAATGCATGATGATCTCTAAGAAGGAACAGCAATTTGGACAAATCAGTGTAAACGGTTAACAAATAGGAAGAGTAAAAACATACACCTACCTTGGTACGAACGTCAATGAAAATTTGAACCATTCCATAGAAATCAAATGTAGAATAGAGAAAGCAAGATCTGCATTTCAAAAAATGGCTAAGTTATTCAAATGTCATGATTTATCAATGCCCATAAAAATCAGGTTACTACGATGTTACATCTTTCCTATACTGTTGTACGGAGTTGAGTCATGGACTCTCACAGACGCCACCTGCAAGAAAATTAAGGCTTTTGAAATGTGGCTTTATCGTCGCATCCTGAAGATATCATATACCGACCACGTTACTATTGAGGGTGTTCTCTTGAGAATGAAAAAAGAAAAAGAGCTCTTCATCATAATAAAAACAGCCAAAATCGAATACCTCGGTCACATCATGAGGAACAGCAAAAGATATGGACTGCTGCAACTAATCTTGCAGGGAAAGGTAGAAGGAAAACAAGGACCAGGAAGGCGAAGGATTTCCTGGCTGAAAAATCTACGAATGTGGTTCAACACAACAACCACAAATCTTTTTAGAGCAGCAATGTGCAAAGTACAGATTGCCATGATGATCGCCAACATCTGAAACGGATAGGCACTACAAGAAGTAGAATTGTTTAAAGAACTCAACCAGCCTTCTAAGAACATCCATTAGAATATCCTCGGAGCTTTTCTTATATTTTTCTCAGATACTAAATAGCAACAATTCAAGTACGGAGCCCTGAATGAGACTGTTGTTTAGATTTCTCTATTGCTTACTGTATTTCTCGTGGATACACAAAAGTTTTTACTGTCCAGCGTATTATTTAAGAGTCTAGCTGTCGCTTTGCAAGAGATTATGTTTAGGGGTTTAAAAATTATACCATATTTCAATACAGTGTTATATGCAGCCGACAGGTCAATGTGTGCTACAGAGGTCTTTAAATTTCCTTTGTAATTTGTCTCTATGTGAGTAGTTAAAGAGAGTACTTGGTTAGTGATGCTTCTTTTGGCTTAAGTTATAGTTGTTCAATTGGTAATTTTTAAAGTAGCTTTGGACTATTAAGGATCGATATTTCTGGAAACATTAAGGTGAGCTTAGTAAAGCGATGAGGCAATAACTCTCTGACTTGTCTGCTGGTGGTCCTGGTTTAAGGATGGCTATGATTTTTGTTTGTTTGGAGTTTGCAGCTGGACTGTAAGCTGACAAACCTTGTCTCGTCAATAAAAAGCATATTGCCAGTCCCTAAACTTGTTAGTCTAAGTCGTTGTGTTTCATTTTAATAGTTTCGGTCTCATAGTACAACAGATTGTCAGATTAGTAAGTTTTTGGGGTCAAGACAGGAATTTCTTTATGAAGTGTTTGGGTTTTATGCACAATCGAACGAATCATATTCATATTCGTATAGTCTAAAACTATTAGATACATCAGAAAATATAGTTTTAAAAAAGTTACTTATAGAAAGAAATAAATTCGTTTTCAGTAGTAATATCCCTAGGACATTGATAACAGAAGAGATAATTTCATGACAATCGAAAGCTCGTTCCTCGGTAATAGCACGAAGCCGAAGGCTGAGTGCTGTTACCAAGCAACGAGCTTGAGAAATTTGTCATGAAATTATGAGGCATTCATCAATGTCCGAGGGATATTCGGTGGATAATTTTTCGAAAAAAAAAAAAAAAAAATCATAACTCAACATAACGAAACATTTATTTATTAAAAGTACAGTTTGTGAAAGTATAATTATTAAAATTTATACTTTGAACATTCTCATTGCCGAAACGTGACATTTTGAAATTTATTTGGATGAAGTTGTCAAACTCGATCGTGTTGTCATAGGGATTGAAAATTGCACTGAATGCAATTATCAGTCTAATGTTGACATTATTGGGTGAAGTTGTTCCATATGACACAAAATGACGAAATTTGAATAGTTGTTAGAACAGTCGAAAAATTATCATAGTTTTAACTCGTAAAACTAACGAAAGTTAGGTATACTGACTTTTATACTGCCTTCTAGGTAATAATAAAACAGTAATCAAAGCATATCTTTATTAAGTCTTAGACTTTATTTTAAAATTAACCATTCACACGCCAAGTCGTAGTAATGCGTCTTGTTTAAAAATGCACATATATTTCTCGTAAATAACTACATTTAAATTCTAGGAAATTCGTGACAAACATTTAGCGGTTACTAAACGTATTTTTGGAAAATATTTTACCTGCATCTTTATGCAAGCTTCCGGTTGCAAATATTTTTTGTAGGATTCACGATAATAATCAAATCCTTGGTTATAAATGTTTTAAAATCCAGTAAGAGATTTTTTGGTGGTTTAAAAAAAAATGAGAGCATCAGGGGAGAATTTGAAAAGTTATAACATCTATCATTGAATACTTTGGGATATGGTGTCGTGATGTAAAACGGTGTAAAATATGATAATATTATACATTACCAACAATTCAATTAACACGACCTAGTTTTGGACTTTAAGAACATAGTTTTGGGCATATTTCAAGGCCTCTTGGATCAATTTCAATATTTTTTAACTTTTTATATGATACTTTATAAATTTATATTTTTGGAGATATTTATCGAACAAAAGAAAATTAATAATGATCCCAAAGTAAAGGAAATAAAGCTCTAATCAAAAAAGTAAGAAACTGGTGGTATTTAGAACTAAAACAAACGAAATATAAGACCAAAAGACAAAGACACAAAAAAAAACATAAAGAATATTAGGACGTTTGAAATTTGGGTCATAAGGATAAGTTTTGATCATGTAGAACAAAAAAAATCTTGAAAAATTGGGATTTATGAAAAGATAAGCAAAAGAATGGTGATAATAGACAAAGATTTCAAACGAAGGGAATCCGACCTCTAGCAGACTACCTGAAAGACCCACCAAACGCTGGTATGAAAGTTCGACATCGCAATCTACTTTGAAAAAACATTATATTGTCTTAAAATAAGAATATAATAAAACATTTTTGAAAGAAACACAAAAATACATAACTCCACTGCACAAAAGTGGACAGAAATATTTATACATTATAGGACAAACCTGAGGTAGTATTTATAGTCTGACAGGAGCGATACAATACTATTATTTTCTTTTCCTTATTCTTCTTTATTTCTACCTTAATAAATCAATATTTTTTTACGTAATTGTGTTATTTTCATTAACGTTTTTATTTTGTATATTTAATTCATTTTATAGTTGAAGATAAATCATAGTTTATTTTCATATGTGTGTTACATTTAATAATAAATCATTTAATGTCAAAATATTTATCAAATTTCAATTTTAAGCTTAATTTTTTTCAAAATAAACTATGAAAGATAAGAAACATCGTCATTAAAACATGACTTACAGGAAGTGCATTCACATCTCTACGTCCATCTAAAGGTTATCTAAAATTTAAAATATTTACATTTTACCATAAAAGCAACACTTAACCTTTTGTTTCACTATTTATTATTGTTATCGAGTGCATCAAAGTTAATATACCATGATAAAAACACAGGATATCCCTCGTAATAATCTATTCAAATAAATTTTAGTGAAAAAATAAATAAAAAAGCATGCATGTATTGAAAACCATCAGGCCAGTGTTCTAGTGTTATCGTACGAGATATTCAAAATAAAACAATAGTGTTATTGACATTTACACTACAGGAGTGGTTTTAGGAGAAAGCAGATATTATAAGTAAGCAGATGCTTGATTAATATCTATCTAAATAATTCCTTGTGAGTCTACGTCAATTGTTGAATGAATTAGGTGCTAAACGATGTTTTTAATAATCACTCTGATACTGATTTCTTAAAAAACATAGAAAAAACTGAAATTTGATTTTTACTCTACATGAAAAACTGAGATAAGTGAAAGATTAGTCTGCCTATAAAAAACTGATTCAATAATAAATGATGTTACAAAATCTTAGATGAAGACTTCCTACCAATAAAGACATTATTCTTCGTTAAGTAACGTGCCCTCATAGAATGTTAGCTGTCATCACTTAAACTTTAGTGCTGTTAAACTCTATTTACTATTTTCTAAAAAGTTTCGTTACCATACCACTACGAAGATTTTTTAATCAGTAAAGATCCTCTGAACTTAGATTCCCTTTCCTTGGATTTGTTGTTTATACTTAGTTTGAAGAAATCGTAATTTTAACTTTCTTCGATGTAACCACACTACTCAAATTTGTGTTTTTAATGTTCTTCTTAAAGCGCTGTCTCCTCAAGAAAACGGCTGCCACAATTTCAAACTCTTCCCTCTCTTCAGCTATTTCAAATTTAGCCCTGTCCATTGATGCATGTTTCTTAGCCACTATATTTTTTCTTCCTATTCATATTTTCCTTCCATATTTCCTTTTATTGTTAGTTTAGCATAATGGTACTTATTATTTTTTGGTATGTGCCGTAGGTATGATGTTTTTCTTTCACATGTTAAAAAATTCTGCTTTCTGAAATTTTCTTATACTTCTTAGTTCGCGATATCCATGAAATATTAAGGACCCACCAGTAGATCCAAATTTCAAAGGCCTTCAATTTATTGGTCCGTCGACCCCCGGTTAATGTTTTAAGGGTTTCAGTTGCATGAAGGCGAGTCGATCAGACGTGTAATTTTGATAAACGTAGTAAGGTGACTAATTTTCTAGAATCACAAAGGAGTCTTTAAGTTTTTCGACCTGTTGTATAAGATCAAGATTTTATGACCTGTTGTTTTCTGAATCTTATTTCTAGGTGAAGATTCAGGTTGCTATTGATCCAACATCGCAGGTACTTAAACTTGTTGACCTGTTTCTAAAATGTGTCGTCATTCTTCAAGGTTGGGGTATATTTATATTTTTTCGGATTGACATCACTTCGGTTTTCTTATTGTTTATTTTCAAACCCATTTTCTCACAGACCGAGCTGGTCCTGTCGATGAATCGTTCTAGACCCAAGTCGAAATGCACAATTATTACCGTATCTCGGCGTATCTGATGCAGTTGATGTTTATGTTCTTTACCTTGACTCCATCCTTGGAATTCTCCAGTGTCAGCTTAAGTAGGAACTCGGAGTATAGATGTCACACATCACTTGTATCTAATTCTAGTCTTACTTGAACGACCCAGATATTTTTATGATTTTACGCGTTCTACCTATTCACTGCCAACCTGACCCTATTATTTTCTTTTTTAAGATCACCATCTACTTTATTCTGTTTATATTTAAGTTAATCCTTAAATTCCTTTGTTAGCCTTCCAGGGTATCTTTAATTATCACAGAGCATATTCTCCGATTTTGATCTTTTCAAATAGTTGATCGTCCACTTTTAATGATTTTTATGATAGTACTGATTAAAAGCCTTTTTATAGTCTATGAAAAGGTATATACTAGAATTGACATATCTCTGGCTAGAAGGCATTGACGATGAGTTGGTTTTATCAATTTGTTCAAACTTTGGCAAGTTTTGTATTATGCAAAACTTGCCAAAAAATACAAATAAAAAAATATGACCTAAGTTCGATAAGATAATAAATTAGTCTATGGAAAAACAATGGTGGTAGGAAAAACAATAGAAAAACGACACATATTCCAATTAAATTTTACGTCTTCTCAGAATTAAATTATAAATATATATAAAAAAAAAGAGCGAACAAACAAAAATAAATGGATAAAAATTAAATAGTAATAGCATACATTTTAAAATACAAATATTTATGATTTAAATATGATGTAGACCAAACCTGTATTGTGCAGGGTAACACTCTCACTGCCTCATTACATTTTGTGCGGATGGCGGTTTACTATTTAATCTTTTGTTATATATATTTAACAATGAAAGCATAGCTTTGAAAATGAAATCTAAAACTGTATCTACACTTATTTTATTTTATCGCTCATAGTTAATCACCATAGATAATTAGTTTTGTGATACATTTTTTGGACAAGATGTCTGACCCCAACCTGAAAATATGTTATATGGATTACAGATAAATTAGGAAAAACATATTAAGAGCTCTAGATATCTTGCACACTGCAGTTGTTTTTACTGGATATCTTTCTTCTATGAAAGGACATCATGAGGTATAAAAAATAATTTCAGGGGTGACGGCACTGTTCGTTCCTTAACTCTATCCTCGTCTATTATTGCTCTTTCTCTTGTTTCGTACACCTATATTTCTTATATTTTATTACTTTATTATACATTATGATGTATTTGATAAGTAAATTGTAAATAGTTTAATTAAATTACAAGAGACTTGCAGGAGACTGTGTTCAGTGACAATAAATAAACTAATAAATCATAATTTTCTTAACAAAATTATTTGTGACTCTAATAAATTATGTATAATAAATTAAATTTTTTTTTAAATTTAAAACATAAAATCTTGTTAATAGATCGCTTAGTGGAACTTTAGGCTTCTCTTTGCCTGTGTCCTCATAAGGATCTTTTGTTTGTTGTTTTGCAGTTAATCTACTCGTCTGTCGTATTTTTCTAACTGGCAATTTCTTCTTTCATTTGAAGACGCACTTAATGTACCATTGGGCGTGTACCACGGTCCATTTGTGATATTACGGAAGGTCTTCGATTGGAATTTCTCCAGGATGTCAATAATGGATCTCAACGTAGATACAAACTGTTGGATTCCACAGCTCCATATTGGCTTTATTACTGACTTGTATACTACAATTTATTCTACTACTACTGAGTTTCAAACCCAACTGTTTTATTTTCGTGAAAATGTGTTTCTTTTACGTTAATCTGCGGTCCAAGTGGATATCTAGGTATTTTACATCATCAGTTAAGCATTTACTTTTTCGATAAATAAAGGTTATACGTACTGACTTGCTTTCGTTTACTTTAATTAGCTTTGTTTGTAATTAAGTCTTTATTTTATCTAGACCGGTCTGGAACAATTGCGATACGATATTATATGGGTTTGAGTGAGCCGCAAGGATTGCTGTGTCGTTTGCATAGATAGCTGTGATGATGTTTTGACTTAAGAAGATCTGTGCAGAGTTGGTAGATGACAGGTTTAAGAACACTATCCTAAGGTACTCTAGCTAATTGGATATATATTAGTGCACTAATCCTTTACTTTTACAAGGAAATAGCGGTCGAAAAGATAAGACTTGAGGATTAGAAATGATTTGAGAGGAAGGACTTATCTTATTTTGTATATCAGGCCAGTGCCTAATTTTAAAAAAAGCCTATGAGACATCCAACAAGGCTGCAGAACAGTGTTTCTTCTGTTTCAAGGCTGTCTTTATGGAATTGCAGATTTGGTGAATTTGCTCAGGCGTAGCATGTTGTTGTCTAAATCCAAACTAGTGGTTGGGTATTAGCTTATGTTCTACGAGGATTAGATGTAATCTGTCTAGTAGTAGTTTTTCAAATACCTTTGGCATTACTGAAAGTAGAACGAGAGGTCTATAGGACTTAACTTATTCTACAGGCTTGCCTGATTTGGGTATTAAAATAATTTTTGCTAATTTTCACAAAAACCGAATAGTAACCAGTTATTAAAATTGCGTTTAGCACCCCTATCCTGGTCTTGGGAATTTTTTTAGAATTCGTGCAGTGATTAAGTTGAACCCTGGGGACGTTTTTAAATTCTGATCTGTTTAGATTTTGTTGAAAACTTGTTTAGCAGTGAATGGTGCTTCTAGTTGGTATGGCTATTTATATTGTAATGATAATTACATTATTAACTAACAAAAATTGACATTTCGATTTTCACTCCCAACGATTCCGAAGTGGAATTTGTTTAATGGGAATTATGCTCTTTCCATCGTAGTTTTATCATGCCAGCCAATATTTCTGTTCTCCTTGGGGTTTCCTTGTCTTTTATTCCCGTTATTCCATTTTCTATTTCGCTATCTATTAGGTATTTCTATTACTATGTAATTATCTTAAATTTCTTGGATTCTCTTTCAGAACTTTGTTCTATAATTTTGACAATTTTTCATCATTTTTCCTCGTTCATTTGATTAAGTTTTCGTTACATTTTCTGCATTGTCTCTTGATAATTTTTTAATCCTCTGCATATATATATATATATATATATATATATATATATATATATATATATATATATATATATAATGATACTTTTCTTGTTACTTTCGGTTGACCCCTTCACCTCAATATAACAGTTTTATGTAAAACAAGGATGTGAATTCATGAATTTCGTCATATTTAACATCATCGTCAGCATCATCGAATGCAGTGATCGATGTCTTGTTGTCTGTTAATCATTTATCTAGAAAATCGTTATAGAGGTTCATCCTTGAATATTAATGTACTTTACACTTCCACGTTAAATGCACGATCACTTTTGAATAATGATGTACCTCGATTTAAATTCTTAGGGTGTAGTGAGTAAACAAAAAGATTCCTTGTATATTTATTAATAAAAAAATCGAAAAATGATTGGAATGTGGTATAGATCGTTAGAGAGATATTGCGTAGATTATATTTATGTCGTAATTGTGTAATCTGTATTAAAGGAAGTGACATATTTATCTAAATACGTTAATTATCATTAACCATAAATAATTAAATTGATATAATTGAGAAAAAAAAATAAAACAGATTCAAATTAAAACTACAGGATGGGTCCCACCAAACAATATTAGACTTTACAACTTTATTCAAATTGTCAGATCCATATTTGATTGTATTTTGTTACGTTAGAAATTTTTATTGTTTTGATGAGTGACTGACTGGAATCTTTTATTCTGCTCATATCGAAGTCAGTGTGCAATTTCGCTACAAATCTTACTTTTACCACATTTCTACTAAAATAAGCCACGTTAATAGTAATTTTTTATTGAATTTAGAAGTTTTCATTAAAAGATTCAACCACCAAATGGATAATCTCAAAGTAAGGAAAAACTCGCTACGGAAATCGGGCTCATAATAAAAATATTGATAGAACTCAAAATAGAAATATCACCAGAACTCACCATAAAAAATATTTCTACAGAACATCGACTAGTGAATACAAAATACCAAAATACTGGGAAATGGAATTCTGGCGTATATAACTTCTCGTTTAAAGGTTTTTGATTGACATGATAATTCTAACTTTACTGATAACAATAACTTTAATAATAAAAATGTCCTAATTTTACTTAAAATTTTAATAATAAAATACTTATCTCAGCCGTTCCATTCAAAATTCGATGTTTTACTTGTGTAGAAGATTCTCGTTTGTTAATTTATCTTGATCAAAGCAAAAATTAAAAAATGTATCCGCTTGCCTCCGCATAAATGATTTATAAAAACATTATGTTTGGTTTATGTTATCTGTGAGGTTGAACACAATATAACAAATAATTAAAATTTGAATACATAAATATTGGTAAGCAACCTAGTTAAAATTGATGTTATCTATATAATTTAAAATAAACAAATTAAAACAGCAGGAAGAGGAAGCCACTTACATTTATATAGATTTTGTGTTAATATTTACATATTGATAATTTATAAATACACGTTTATTTAAACACATGTATCACATTACATACCCTTTTAAACACCTGTGCATTGACTGCCAATTGTTTGTGCCATATATTATGTATTATTGTACGAACAATTTAAAACCAAGTTATAATACAAATAAAATGTATACAATCATTAATGAGAGGATAATGTATCGCTTCAATATATTTCGTTAAATAGGAGAAAATCTAGTTTAATTTTATGTTTAAAAGCAAAAGGTTTAACATTAATGAGAATATTATAAACTGTGTTTATTTGAAAATGACTAACCTTAATATTTCAGAACTTCAACAAATTATAAATGAACAGGTCGATTTTTAAATTTAGTTTTACTTTTATTTTAGGTAATAGCAACTACTAGTAACAGAAAACTTCACTGATATCGTAATAGTATTATTCAATGAAACCTACCATACTGGAGAAAATTCGAAGGAATGGCTAATATATGTGTTAATCTCAATACCCAAAAACACAACGCAATGACATGTGAAGAATATAGAATAATCAGCTTGATGAAACATATTTTAAAAGTCTTTTTGGGTGTGATACATGAACATCTCTGAAGAAAACTAGACGATAGTATTACAGGAACCCAACTGGGTTTTAAAAAAATTTAGCAATAGAGAGGCATTATTTACTGTAGAAGCACTTATATAATGATGTTGAGATATCAACCGTGACGAATTCATATGTGTAATTGATTTTGAGAAAGCCATCGACAAAATACAACACAGAAGGCTTGCCAACATGTTACGACTCACGGAAATAGATGATCAGAATATGAAAATCATTACTAATTTATACCGATATCAAAAATCTATAACAGGAGTAGACCAACAAAAATCTAACCAGATACATATGTAGAAGATGAAAAGTAGAGGGGATGTCTACTTTCCCCTCTACTTTTTAACACGTGCTTAGAAGAGATGTTTAAAGGGGCACTAAAAAACATAAATGAAGGCGTACTCTTGCGGGCAGCCGAAAAGAGCTATAAATTTTGGTTTATCGCACTACGTAGCTTTGCGATGTTTAAGATTTAAGGAATGGCTCTGAATGCAACAAAAAAATCATGATTTTCAATAAGAACAAATTAAAGATGAAAAAATGTACGTTAAATAAAAAGCTGTAGACAAAGTATCAAAATACAATTACCTGGGATATGAGCTAAATGTATATTGGGACCGTAACCTTAAAATAAAATATGCGTGAGTTAGCCAGAAGCAGTTTCAATAAGATAAAAGTGTATTATGCAAAGGAAAATTAGAAATAGATATCAGAACTAAAGTATTTAGATACTATGTATTATCAGACACTATGGAGAAAAAAAAAATGAGCTACTTTGGTCATATTAAGAAATGAAATATATAAATGGATGCGATTGGTTGCATAAGGAAAGATGGAAGGAAAGAGAGGACCGAGTAGATGACTTCCGTGCTGTTAAAAAAATTTAAAGCATTGGAGTGGAAAAACAACAATAGAACTCTTTAAAACAGCTGCAGAAAATCAAACGAAAGTCATCACATCTACTAGTTCTGTTGTTTTTTGGTAAAGAAATGATCTTTTCCAGTTGCACGGGAGTGTTCGGCTTTGGTATACCTGATTAAAGAACACTGCTAAAACAGATATACCTTCCTACCTATACCGTCCAGGAGTTTTTTTTACCGTATGGTAAATTTCTATTTTAGAATACTGTTTGGCTTTTAAAACTTCTGATTTTATAATACTTGAAGCGTCCTCTGCCTTACAACTAGTAATTAGTCTCTGATACCTCACGATTATTGTCATCAAATAACTGTTGGATATATCGTTGCTACTTATTACATCGTTCCTCGTTTGATCACAATGCATGGTTCTCCTCCTGTATAGACCAAAGTGTTCTTTTAGCAAAACAAGTTCGTTACGAACTCTAGAGCTATCTGCCCAGATTATTCGTAGAATTCTCCGATACATCCAGACTTTAAAGACTTTGTAAAGATAATGGTTCCACATAAGATTTTCATCAACTTAAAAAATGCATCTTTGGCCTTCTCTATACGTATTCTAACTTCTTTGCTCATTTACCAGTTCCTATTTAGATTACAACCAAGATAAGTGATACTGTTGGTTCTCTCCAGTTGTTCATTATAAGCTGATATAACTTCTGGTTGTATTGGCGTGTTACTCGCAACCATTATCTTTGTCTTTGTGGTATATAGCTTCAATATATATTCATCACACGCTGTGATAATCCTATTAATCAAATTTTAAAGATCTTCGTAACTATTTGCAATTAAACCGTGTCATCCGCGTACCTCAAATCATTAATGTTGATACCACTAATTTTGGTACCACATTTAATACTATCCTATGCTTCATTAAAAACAAATTCCAAATAGATTTTAAATATTCGTGAAGACAAAGTGCAGCCCTGTCTTACTCTATTTCATATTTGAAGCTCTTCAGAATTATCCTGGCCAATCCTGATGTTTGCACGCTGATGTCAGTTAAGATTTTTATTGATATGTAGGTCATTATCATCAATACCTACGTGGGGAAGAACGGCTGTCATTTCAGTATGTTTTACTCGATCAAAGGTCTTCTAAAGTTAATAAAATACATACAAACTGGATAGGTAACATCTCTGCATCTCTGTACCACAACCTGAATACTAAATAGTGTTACTCTGGTTTCAAAATTATTGCGAAACTCAAACTGCGTGTCACTAAGTTCTTCTTCTATTTTTTGGTACATATAAACTAAAATCATCATGAATATTTTGAAGGTGCTCACTTTCCTTGCAGGATTTCTTATGGATTCTTTATGATTGTTGTGTTATCTGTTCTTTCTTTGATTTTGCTTTGCGTTTTAATATTTCTTTTACTATTTTATTGTTTATCAAGTCTTTGATGTCACGCCAATTTTCTTCTTTGCTTTGCTTTTCAAGGGATAATGACATAGTTACTTGTATATTACGTTTTATGATCAGTGATATCTGTTGTTGTGCTCGTACTGAATTCGTACGTGTCTGGTGTTTTGTTCTTCTCATGTTTTGCTAGTACTGAGCAGAAGAAATTATATATTTACGTTATTTTTTTCTTAAAACTCTTAGCCCATACGCTGATCTATCGTGAAACAAGCGTCAAACAATAATAAGTGCAACACCATTGAAACAAATGTTAATGTAATACTAATTACATTAAAAATGATAATATCAAATAATAATCTCGCGTTTCCATTGCTAAACAGATTTAATTTCTCTTGATAAATATCTGCATTCATTCGTGTAAACATCTGGCGAGTAATACCTACTTATTCTATAACACTCTTAATTTATTAAAAGACAGCTGAACTACTGTTTTCAGCTTGAGATGAAGAAATAATAACCCACCTACTCTTTCCGTGTATGCATATATGACCTGAATTCTGACTTCAGTCATTTATTTTTTATAGAATGTTCGGTTTATAACTCTTACCGTAGTTTTAAATGTTAACGTTTGTTTGGATTGGTTTATAGGTGTACGTCGGGACTTCTTAGAAATTAACAGTAGTTTTTACAGTAGACATACCACAGGTAAAAATGTCAGTGTGGTAATACCTGAATTGCCATTGTGTACAAAAGGAGAGTCTAATTTTTAAAGAAAAATACAAGGCCTTAATTATGATGTAGATTTTTCGGCGTTTTCGAGTTCGTTTTAAACATCAGACCTTC
This sequence comes from Diabrotica balteata, assembly GCA_918026665.1. Taxonomy (NCBI): domain Eukaryota; kingdom Metazoa; phylum Arthropoda; class Insecta; order Coleoptera; family Chrysomelidae; genus Diabrotica; species Diabrotica balteata. The sequence goes on along the minus strand of OU898283.1, from coordinate 49,172,923 downwards.
TGCTCAGGTAAGACTAAAAAATAGGAATTAAATTATTTTTACGAAATAGTCCAGTTGTGGCTGCACACAAAAATCATAAGTTGGGTAGTAAGATCTTAAATTTTTGTGCAAATATCTCCCGAGGGTTTTTTATGAATATTATTTTGGTTCAGCTGAAAAAGTTATGCAAAATTTATTTTATGCTAAATAATTGGAATATTCTCAAATATATTACAAAAATAGGCACAAGAAAAATTAAAGTTCCTAAAAGTTGCTTGTACAATTAGTAAAGCCATCCATGTTCAAATTATTGTAACACAATATACATAAAGCTAATTTTTATCCAAATAACCACTCCAACACCAGAAAACAACACCGAATCCAATATCAAATCAAAAGAAATAAACGACAGCTCTTTAACTAAAGTATTCATCCTAGTAATATCGAAAATGTTATTGTCAAACCAAATTATATCTATAAATATTTTAGCAATTTCGAAACTCATGAATCATCATTATCATTGGTTCGATGGCCCTAGTTAAGCCTCGACCTTCCTATGCTCCTTCCTCTATTCGGTCTTATTCTGTGAAGCTTGATGCCAGTTGGCAACACCGATCTTTCTGGCATCTTCATCTCTACCATTCCTCGATCTCAATCTTGGCTTCCTTATCATCTAGTTCCCTCGAGCTTGGTCAATAAATTACATCGTGCAGGGTAGCTTTTATTTGTTCTGGCTAGATGTTCTGCCGACCGCAAGTGTCTAGTTTTTATTTCGATGACTTTATCGCTGGCTTCCGCCAATTATTAATACTTATTATATAGTTAGTTCAAAGTTATATCGTCGATGCCAGGTTCTATTTTCACTTATTGGATCTAGTACCTCTAGAATATTAACAGCCTACTTTTATTTGTGTTGGGGTTAGAAAGCGCCCATATCTCTCAAACGTAACTTCAGTTTTAACTTAAAGTATTCAGGTTCTATGTATGATGGTTTTTGATGTTAAGCAGTGACTTTTAAAGGGATTGATAAGTGCGTAGTATCTTTTATTTCCGAGATTTATTCTACGGTCTCTCTCTTTCAACATTATGTTGGTGCTTACTTACCATGCTTTCCACATAAGAGAACTGTTCAACAACTTTAAAATTATGGTCACCGATGTTAAATCTATGTCCCATGTTTTTATCTCTGTGACCTGTTTCCGATGCCATGACCTTGGTTTTATTTTTGACTTTGCCATCGTTACCAATATTATCAGTTTGATAGGATTTCTGAAGTGTTGCATTGCTTTATATACCTTGCGTCCTGAAAGGCTATCATATGCTGCTTTGAAATCTACAAACAGGTAAAAGGTGTCGATAGCAAATTCTCTGGTTTTTTTTTAAGGATCTTCCTTAATACGGAAATCTGGTTAACTGTTGACTGTCCAGGTCTGAATCCACTCTGGTATCCACCAATAATTTCTTTAGAGTATGGACCCAGACTTCTCTTCTTCTTCTTCTTCTTCCACTTCTTTTAATCTAGTCTTTTAATTATTTAACCTTAATAGTTAATTCAATTAATTGAAATAAATAAAAATAATTTTATTATAAAGAAAAATAGGTATAAATTTTACATTAAGGAGGGCCTTGATGTGTAGAGAGATTTGGCACACTAACAAAATTAAATATACAATTTAAACAATTTTTTCTAAGATACAAAAATAGAAAAATCCTTATTTGTTCATTTAGTTTGCGTAGGTAAATATTTAATAAGGTAGCGTCATGTAACTTATAGCATTTAAAAGAGCCCACATTACCGAATTGTTTTAGGTACCTTACTTTTGGATAAAGAGAAAGTTTTATATCAGTGGTATAAACACAATTGCTACAGTAGAATAGGTGTCTTTAGCCTGATAAGAAAGTTTTCTATTTAAAAACTGATTTTTTTGCAAAATAAAGTTCAATGCGTTTTAGTTCAATTCAATTAATTCATTACTTCAATTTGATTTTTACACTCCTAAAGCACCAAAAGTGGAATCAATCACAACAAAATCTTAAACAAACAAAACAGTAAAAAATGATCATAGAGTGAAAGAACAAGCGTAAAAATGGGAAAGTTCAAACCACCTTAAACAGGTTATGGTTTCGCCATCAGCTCTTAATATATAAATACAATTTTACCAGTCCAATACGAGTAAGTGTCCATATAGTTTAAGTATTTAACATTCCATAATAGAAGGACCACCATATTTCTACTATTATGACTTTTAGGGGGAAACGTAAAATCTCTTTACCTTATTCTTGACATCAATAATTTCTCTAAAGTCTAAAGTCAAGCAACTCACATTGCCTCGTTCCTTTTAAGAAGTTTATTATCACTAGAGTTTTAACGTTAGATGTATTCTGTTCTTTTATCCCATATGATCGTAGGAAATTTGCATTAGAATTTCTTAGGGTACACCAGCTTAAGAGTATTTGTATAGACGTTTCATCTTCTACGTCACAGAAGATGAATTCTGTCACATCTACTACCATCAATGTTTTTAAGTTCTTGCTTAGTTGACGATAACCTGTAGATATTCTACTTAAAACGCAGTAATTATTTCTTTAATTTTATCTTTTTAATTTAGTGATCCTTCGATTTTCCTTTCTCTTTCACTTTTTAGAACAAAATAATTTGCCAAAGGACAATTCTATTCATATCCCATGCAATAAACTTTTGAAACCTTTTTATTTATTTATTTATAAAAACTTTAAATACGGGATTTTAATTGGTTGCCTGCTACAACAATTTCAAGAATATTAGGTAGTATCTATAGGTACTCTCGGTATTATTGAAGACACTTTATGCCATTTTTTTATAAATATGCAAAATCGCGAAATAGTTGCATAAAATTGGCAAAATATGCAATATATGGATTTTGTACATTTGCCCAAGTCTGGGTCTCAATTTGTATTCTTAGTCTTTTCTTTATGTTTCTGGTGCACTATGGATTCATTTGTTCTTCGGGCCACCCATGGTATTCTCTGCATTCGTCTCCAGCAGTACATCTCAAATACATCTATGTTCTTTTTGTCTTTCTCAGTAAGGGTCCAGCATTCCGATGCATAAGTAAAAACTGGAAAAAGTAGACTTCTTACTAGTCTCATTTTTGTATCGGTACTTATTTCATGGCTTTTTCAAATTTTTGTTAATTTTGTCATAACCCTTTTTGCGATTGCTGACCGCCGCTTTATTTATTCAGTACAGCCTCCTTTGATGGTTATTAATGAGCCCAGATACACAAAATTATCTACAACAGCGATATTGTTTATCATTACCAGATGATTTTGATTGTTGTTAGCTCTGTCAATTATCATGATTCTCGTTTTATCTATGTTTATTTTAAGATTTTAAGATATGTACTGCCGAAAAATTAGTAAATACATTTCAGATGCTGTAATCTCGTAGTTGACATTTCAAGTGATGTTTTGTAAATAACACAAGCCAAAACAAAACAAAAAATTAGTTGAAGAAGGTTTTCTTAAACAAGATGATGCCAATTAGTGATTAAACTCTTAACATATCTCTATTCTTTTATTATTTATAGCGGAAAATCTTTCATTGGCCAATAAATAGCAAATACATTTTCTTTGTGTTTATGAATGAAACAATTTATGGCAAACTGAGCCTCTGGATCTTCCGTTATTTAATTCTGTTATAAATTGTTACACTTAATAATCGTTTGTAAGAAAAGTATTTTTTATATAGTTTTTTGGTTTGTTATATGTTTATTTATAATTAAAATGTATTTTTACACATTTTTATTTCCCAAATATTTAGTCATGTTTTAAAATATAGAATATTAGTTGTTTAATAAGTTTATGCTTCGCGTTTATACTTAATTAACGATAATGAAGCCAAAAATATTTCTCTCATTTCGGCATAAAACCTGAAACCGGCAGCTGTTCTCCAAATTTGCATTTGCTGAGCTTCATTATGAGCTTAAATATCTTAATTTAATTAAGTTCTGTTAAAATAGGTTATTTTTAGAAGTTTAAGGTAAGAAAATAAATTTACCTGTAATATAAACCCGGTGATTTTCGAAAGGCCGGTTTGAAATCTTTTGAAAGTTATCCATAAAATAAGGAACAAAAAAGTATTTTATACATATAATATTGAAGAATAAGGTGTTCAAAACAATAATATTTATAGCCATTTAAATAATTTGGTAATCGCCTTTCAACAGAAGAAATACAGAAACAATTATTTGTTGGAGAAGTCAATATGTGGAAAGCAAATTAAAAAAATTGGAACATGCGTAATATTATGTATCTTTATTTAGATTGTTTTAAATACATGGTTGGACAAAATTTAGTTTCATAATAATTTATTATTAACTGGGTTAAATTAATGGTCCTTCAGGAAAGGCCGCAGAATAATAATCGCACACATTGGCAGTGGACAAATTTTATGGGAAATGATTTATTGAAATTGGTTTTTTAATATTCAAAATAAACTTTGTTGTTTTTTAATATTGTTTCACACGAATTGAATTTTAAACCAAATAAAGATATTACTTTTCCACATACCATCAGCTATTCAGTAAAAAAATGTTTAACTAATATTTAAAAAAAGTTAACCAGGTTTTTTACACAAGCTAATAAAAATACAAGATATTACCTTAAAAATGACAAATGAAAATAGCACAAATTGAGATGATACAACACGAAGAAAAGGAATAAACATTTGCGACAAGTTCATACATTCCGGAATTGAATACTACTACTCGCCATTTACGTGTACATCTTCAGGCGAATAAAATGTAGTTTGCTTTATTCTCCATGTTTAATTTTTTTCGGTTTTATTCGTCAATTCACTGCTGGATGAAGTGCTTTTTCTGGATTTTGCCCAACTAATTTTCGAATATGAAAGAAGAAGTATGAAAACGTAAAGTCTCATGACTACGTAATGTCAATGAATGGTTTTTATACAGTTCAATTGAACTACTTGGATGCATTACCAACAAAATTATAATTATCAGAATGAATTCCAATCTCCGATAGGAACGGAACAGAAGAAACATTTTCAAATATCACCCACCCATCTCAGTGGTGGTCTTCAGGTATTTCTCTTTGTTACACGCGATCTCCATTTTATCTGATAGCCCGATTGTCCATTAAAAACTAGATTTCTTTCCATTAAATCAATGAACTTTGTCCTGTTTCTAATGTCTGAGTTCTCTATGTACGTGTCTCTTAATGATATTCCTAAAAGTGTTCGATACATTTTTTCAACTTTTACCTTAAATACGAATTTAACTTCAACAACGGCTTCTTCATAGGGTGTCTGTCTGTTCCGAGCGTTGGCGATCATTCTGGCTATTATGACTGTGTTGGTTGCTATACGAAATAGCTGTGATGAGGTCTTTATATACCATGCTCCCAGGTTAGCAAGCCAGGATATTCTTCTTCGTCCTGGGGCCCTTTTTCCTTCTATTTTACCTTGTAAAATGCACTGAAGTAGCTCGTATCTGCCTTGATTTCTCATTATATGGCTCAAGTACTGCAGCTTACGGCCTTTCACGATGTTGACCAAATTCGCAGTTGTGTTCATTCTTTGCAGTACTTCTTCATTGGTGACTTTTTCTGTCCATGATATCTTCAGAATTCTTCTGTATGACCATAGCTCAAAAGCCTGAAGTTTTGATTGAGTTTCCGCCTTTAATGTCCACGTTTCTACTCCGTACAGAAGCACTGAGTACACATAACATTTAAGGAGTCGTATTTTTGTTTCTAGGGTGAGGTCATGGCTCTTGAACACAGAACTCATAGTCAAGAATGCACTCTTTGCCTTCCCGATGCGACATTTAATCTCTTGGGTATTGTTTCACGACTTATTGATTATAGTTCCCAAGTAATTGTATTGTGAGACTCGTTCAAGTCTCATTTGGTTCACATACAGATTTGCTCCAGTTATGTTTTCCTTGCTGATGATCATTAGCTCAACAAAGGCAACCCATGTTAATTGAATTCTCTGGGAAATTTAAACACTTTAGTTTTCTTAACCTAACTTAATATTATGTACGAGGTATGTCTAGTATTTGACATTTTCTTTCGTTGTATTATCAATGATGTTATTCGAATATTACATACATTATTGACTATTATTTACTATTTTAGTTTTATATAGATTTGCTCTTAACTCTTTTAATGATACTTCATTTAGCTTATCATGGCTTTTAGTTCGTCGATGTCTAATTTTAAAAACAATGTCATCTGCAAACCTCAAGTGGTTGGGAAAGCTTCCATCACTGTTAAGATGTTTTCTTTTCCATTTTAGTGACTTTGTGAAAAGATATTGTTGTATATTTATATAGTTCGAATTTATTTGTCTTTATTCTAATTTATTGTCTATAATCTAATTTATTAAAACTCACGATAGCTAATTACTAATTTATTAAATAACTTTACAAATGTATTTATTTCACGTTTCGTTACAAGTAAACCGCGTTTACCGATCTTCTTATGACTAACTCCTCAATGAAATTCTTCCGGTATTTATATGAAACCAGCTTGTAACAGAATGTTGTAGAAAATACGATGCCGTTCTCGATCTCGACGTAGACACGGCGGCGACTGGTCTCAAAACATGTTCTTTATCGGCTTGTCGCCCCCAGAACATTCGATTGTTGTTTGTCAGGTAGATTTTTGACCTAGAAATTACGAGAATCAATACAAAAGAATTAGTCATAATATATTTACAGTTCTATACGCCATAACATTTAAAATCGTAACATTGCCCCCCTCTTAAAAGATGGTTCCTCCTGGAACCTTGTCGGGACTGGAACTGGAACGACATGCTGATATCGGCAACTGGACCCTCTTTTACAACTTCCAGTTGTATAGAAATGACAAGGGACGGTTTTCTCTCCGCACCAGTAACTATGCGGATTGCAACAGACTAACACCTGGACTTCGGTGTCTTTAAACATCTCCTCCACCATATTTCGGATAACCCTCCAATCTAATTGGCGGCACTCCAACTTTGGCATGGCTAACTTTTGCACGTCGGACTCTAGTACGTGCTCTCTCAACTGAAGTAAGGCTTCCCATACATCTCGGTAGGTAGGTTGGTCACGGGCAGTGTCTTTTGTTACCAGGTAGAAAAGGTAACGTAAGGAGCTGGCACTTGGCATTGAAGTTCTGCAACTCGACCAAACTTCCTTCGAAAGACGGATGCCAACCCTGGTGCGTCTTTGATACTGGCCGGGATGGTAAGGGCCAGTGAGTAGTCATCGGGAAGCGCGAGTAGATCTTGCCTTTCTTCAGTGGTAACACCATGTCTTGCTTTACCGGTACCTCCATAGGCACCCATGAATTCCTCAAACGTGAGGTCAGACACATCTTGGACTTGGTTTACTTCCACTTCTTCATCTACGTCGTGGTCACCCTCGAAAGACGCCAGCCGGTTATGGTGTACTATCATCGGCTTTCCTCTCGGAATCTTGCTTATTCGGTAAATAACATTATTGATCTTCTCCATAATGAGGTATGGACCTTCCCAAAACTGCTGCAATTTGGGAGAACAACCTTTTCGCTTTTTGGGGTTATAAAGCCAGACTTTATCGTTCTTCTTAAAACACCCCTTTTCGGCTTGCGTATCGTACCGTTTCTTCATTCGGTCACTAGCGATCTGGAGATGGGAACGGACCAACTCGTGTACATCGTCCATTCTTCTTCGTAATTCGATCACATAATCTTCACCTGCTACATCTTCTCCAGGTCGACACCCAAACTCTAGATCACAAGGTAGTCGCATCTCGCGTCCGAATAGGACTTTGGCTGGTGTCTGGCCTGTTGATTCATTAACAGCAGATCTGTAGGCCATTGTGAAGAACGGGAGATATTGGTCCCAGTCTCGCTGATGATCGGACACCATCTTTGTCAAATACTTGCCAACTGTTCTATTCATTCGTTCTACCATACCATCCGATTGCGGATGATAAGCCGTAGTCCTTGTTTTCTTCATACCTAGTCTATCACATATTCCTTGGAATAAATCGCTTTCGAAGTTCCTGCCTTGGTCACTATGGATCTCCAAAGGCACTCCAAATCGGCTGATATATTCTTGGATCAACTTATCTGCAACGGTGGCCGCCTTCTGGTCTGGAAGTGCGTAAATCTCGACCCACTTAGTGAAGTAATCCATTACTACCAACATGTACTTGCCTCCATTATCACTTTCTGGAAACGGCCCAGCAATGTCCAAAGCTATTCTTTCAAACGGGCTTCCAACATTATATTGTCTCATAGGAGCTCTCCTTTTTCGATAAGGCCCGTTATTCGTAGCACAAATAGTACATTTCTTACACCATCTCTTTTATCTTCTCTTCGAAGGCCAACATATCGGCAGCAACTTGGTTCTTTAATGAAGACATTTTATCGTCGAGGGCAGACATCTCAGAGGTGACTTTAGAGATGTTAGCAGAAACCTTGCTTTCCAGAGAAGAAATCTCGTTAGAAACTTTGCTTTCTAAAGAAGCGATATCACAGGAAACCTTGTTCTCTAATTTCGAAATCGACGAGATGACAACAGCAACCTGCTTGTCTTCAAATATATGAGTTTCCGGATCCAAACCTTCTTCTTTTAAAGCGTTCTTTAGTCGTTGGACTAACTCAGCCTTTTTTCCGGTAGAAGCTAATTCTCTGTCTTCAAGATGTCTTCTTAAATCCGTAACTGTGAGCTCATTAATTGTAGCCATATTTCACTTCTTTTTATTTCAAATTCAAATTAGATTTATTTAAAATCCCGCTTTTTTATTTGAATATCCCACTTCTGACTCCACTGTTGTATATTTATATAGTTTGAATTTATTTGTCTTTATTCTAATTTATTGTCTATAATCTAATTTATTAAAACTCACGATAGCTAATTACTAATTTAATAAATAACTTTACAAATGTATTTATTTCACGTTTCGTTACAAGTAAACCGCGTTTACCGATCTTCTTATGACTAACTCCTCAATGAAATTCTTCCGGTATTTATATGAAACCAGCTTGTAACAGAATGTTGTAGAAAATACGATGCCGTTCTCGATCTCGACGTAGACACGGCGGCGACTGGTCTCAAAACATGTTCTTTATCGGCTTGTCGCCCCCAGAACATTCGATTGTTGTTTGTCAGGTAGATTTTTGACCTAGAAATTACGAGAATCAATACAAAAGAATTAGTCATAAAATATTTACAGTTCTATACGCCATAACATTTAAAATCGTAACAATATTATAGAGCAAATGTAAACATTTTCGGTAAGTGAATGATGCCCATAATATTAACTTTTATTAATTTAAAATCCTCATCGATTCTTATGTCATCATTATTCAGTCTCAAAAGTAGTCTGCTAAACATGGGCCTCTTCCTTTTGTTTGTCAACCTTGTCTATTTTACGCCACTTTCATCCAATTTTATTTTGCCTTTATAAATGGGCACCCCATAGTGTAGGTAGTCGACCGATGCTTCTATTGTCTTTCCTTGGTCTCAATTCCAATAACTTCTTTGATCCGTCATTCTAGATATGTGTCTTGCCCATCTCCATTGGAGTCTGGCTGTCCTTTCGATGGCGTCAGTCATTCTGACGTATGAGTTATTCTTCATACGGAACGCTCCATTCTTTTGTGTGATTCCAAGTTTGGTAGCCGAGGCTTTTGTTTAGCTTTTGATCCAATACTTTTTGCTTCAGGCCTATGAGCAGCTCTTTTTTAAAAGTTTCTCTTAGTTTCCGATATGCTGCTCACCGAATCATCTCTTCAGTTCATGCGTCTGATTATTCCTGTCTATCATAATTTCATATCTTGGGTATTTGTATTTATCTACGAGTTCTATTTCTTACTCACCAATACTGATGTTCTGGTTGGGTTCCAAATTTGTCATTATTTTTCATTTCGAGATGTTTATATTTAAACCTACATTTTATGTAGGTACGAGTTCTTGTACCATATTCCTTGCCATTCCTAGATCCTCGGATAATATGACTATATCATCGGCGAAACATAAGTTTTTTTAGATATTCTTGATCTATTTTTATTCCCTTTGTTAGCCAATCCAAATTCTCAAAACCATGTTCCAGCACCGAAAAAAAAAAAACGTTTAGGTGATTTTAAGTCTCCTTGTCTAGCCTCCTGCTCTATTTTATGCGATTACTATTAGTATGTCATTTGACAGTGGTTGTTGCGTGCAGATATATATTGTATAATAATTTTGTATACCTATAATCTGGCCTGCATTCTTTAAGCGCCTGTAGTATTTTGCTTAGCTCAACTGTGTCAAAGGCTTAGTAAAAATCGATGAATATTAGCACTAAAAGTTTATGGTATTTCACTACTTTCTCTATTAGGGTTTTTATGCTTTGTAGATGGTCATTAGTTCCGTAACTTTTTCGGAATCATGCCTGTTCTCTTGGTTGATTTTTCTTTAATTTTTGTTGAAGTCTCTAATTTTTTATTTAACTATTATTCGCGTATTTCACGAAATTGGCTTTGTTTTTAACTTTATAAAATAGCAAGTAGTTTCAGTATGTTGGAATATTGGTATTATGAAGGCAGATATTGACAAGAAAATTATTTTTTTCAAGTAACAGATCTTCTTTAACGTTTAGTGCTTCTGATACTATTCTATCTTCCTTGGGGTCCGATTTTTTTCATTTACTTCAGAGCCTCTTTGATATCTAATTTTGTTATATCGGGCATTAAATCTGATCTTTCCAATTATTTCTTCTTCAGCTCTGTTTCTTAGTTTGTTAATTTCTATTTTTTCGTTTACACTTTCATATCCTTATTTTGCTCTATGACTTGTTTAGTGTTTTCTACTTTGTGGCTTCTCTGTTTTTATAATTGTCTTATTTATTTTATTTAGCGCTTTTTTGCTTATACTGTTGTTATGGAATACTATGCGTTTATTTCTTCTCCGGACTAACTCTTTGTTTTGGAATTAAACAGAATATATTGACATGTATAAATTTATTATATTAGAGGATGAAAATTACACTGCCTGTTATTTCTTAAAACTATGAATTTATAAGTTCTGTTATCTACAATTATTTAACGATGTTTCTGGATGGATTTGAGTACAAGAGATTGGACTCAAATATTAATATTAAAATAGCAAATACGGATAGCTTATCGAACAAAGAAATAAGAGAAATAAATTATTATTATTCCATAGATACGAAGTATTAGGCGAATAAACTAGCGAAACTTATTTATTCTAAATAGGAAAATATTTATGAAGAGTATTGATTCTGATTTCTAACAGCAAATAATTATTAGTGATTATACATGAGAACTTTTCATAATTGTAAATAACATATACCAGGTGACTAAAAACTATATAGAAATACATAGATACTTTAATTATCTTACATGTGAGTAGGTAGGTACATTACACCTCCTTTTGTAAGAATGAAAATAATTGTAAAATGAATTTTCATTTAAATGGTATAAAACATTTGTATACATTATTATTTTATTTTAACACATTTAAATAGTTTCTTTTAGTCTCGATAGTCTTTCACTTCGTCTTATCGGTGTAGTCTCTGTGAAACTAGTCTCTTCACACTTTTTGGATTCACTATAATTATTGTCTTTATTATGTTTACAATCTATACTTAAATCTGTCTCATGTACATGTTTTCGTTTACTTTGACATATATTTAGTGTTAAACAATTTGTAATTTGTTGACAACTATGTGACGGATTTCTACGAAATCGTCGGTAAAAATATTTAATTATCCTGTATAAAATATAAAGTAACATACATTTTATCAAAAATAAGATTGCATAAGTGAAATAAGAACTATTTTTTATTGTGTCTGAAAAATTAATATTTGTTTCTGAGGTCATTTTCTCTAAATTATCTAGTTTATGGCTTGCTAAATTTAATGCATCTCGATCGAGATTATTTAATTGTAAGGGAACAAGGTGTAATTTGGATTCATTATTTATCTTAATATCATCACAACAGACTTCTGGAAGGGATAAATCTGGAATGATAGACTGAAAATTACTTTCTTTTGGATTTGAGACAGATATCAAAATAGTTGATCCGGTGTAAGTTTTGCAATTATTCGAAGTAGAAAAAATACCTGTGTTTGAAAGAACAATAGATATTGGCGTACTAGTCTGACAGCTTAAAGTTAAATCTGTTGGTTTGGGTAAAACATATATCCAAGAATTTGGTTTGTTTAATTTATGCCAAATTTCATATTCTGTTTGAATTATACGAGTATCGCAACTAGATGGTATGTTTGTTATTGAAGTTAACAATTCAGTTTCACAAATTGGATTAGTGTGTGTAAATCGGAAAGTATCAGGATTTTTGCAAATAAGTTTTTCTTCATCTAATGAATAACAGTCTTCTAATGTATCAATAGTAACATAAATGTTTCTATTTTCTGAAAGAACAAGATATTTGACAGATGGAAGAATAAAGGTAAGTCTCTTTAATGTTGGATGAATTATAGGAAGAGATATTAGTTTAAAAAGAGAATAAGGAGTATTACTAACCAAAGGTATACTAACCGTAATTAAAATCTTGTTATCAAAATATATATATTTAAGTAAAATGATATCGAAATATTTATGAGCATAATCGATAGTCAATGGAAATGGATAAGTCGATGTACTAGGTAAATGCGTTACCGTTTTAGATAATTCTTGAATTAGTTGCTCAGGTGTTATAACAGAAGGATGAAGGTTATTATTTCTTGCAAATAGAATAACGTTTATTAAAGTAGAATATTCTTGTTGTAATTCTGTTATAAAGAAAGTTAGTAAAGTAAAATGTTCTTCAATTTTTTGTTTTAAATCTAAATTAAAATATTTATTATTCATTTTATCTGTGTAATTGGTAATTGATTCAAAATTTTTATCAAAAATCACTTTGTTTCGGTCTAGATTTGTAATAGAGTTATTAAAATTTGCAATCGTGGCTTTTACTACATGAATTTGTTGTTTTAGTAAATCAAGAAGATGATTTTCGTTACTTTCAGCTTTGTTAATAGCATTATTGAAATTTTCAGCATCATCACTGTCTAAGGTACCGAATAAGGTCCTGAAAACAGATCCAATTGCATTAAATAGAGCGCGTTTTGGTCTAAAATGTTCATGCAGAATTATGTTTTTTAAAGTTTGTTCATCTTGAAAGAGTCTAGGTATGATTTGTCCTAAGAGTTTTAGTGAAGTATCACATAATCGTAATTCAATAAGAACTGGTTTGTTTTGACACAGTCTTAATGTTTTTTGATAGGTGAGATCTACAAAATTTAATTTGTCTGTAAAAGGTTGTAAAGGAATATGACTTAATATGTTCCAATGAGTTTCAATAAATTGAACATTTTTTATGTGTTCGTAATAGATTCCAGGTGATTTGTTGATAGGAGTATTGGTATATTTCTTGTGAATTTGTTCACTATTTGTCAGCCATATTATTGCATACCTGAAACAAAAGCATGTTTCAATCTATTCATGTGAACTTTTATTGGTTTTTTATTTACTAAAATTGTACAATTGACAGGAGAATTTATCTCTAGAATTTTATAAGGTCCATTATAATTTTGTGTAAGTTTTTTGGTTTGACCCTTCTTTGTTTGCTCATTTTGGAGATATACTAATTGTCCTTCTAAGAAAACGGTGTCATTAATCTTTTGGTCATAATATTTTTTACTGACTACTTTAGATTCTAATAGATTCGTTTTTGCTAACTCATGAGATTTTCTAAGTTTAAGTGTTAAATTATCTAAATAATCTTCATATGTATATTTGAGTTCTACTGGTCGTATTATACTGCTAGGTAGATTAGGTGTATATCCAAATATTAGTTCATATGGTGTGAATTTGGTTGAAGTATGATTAGTTGTATTATATGAAAACATAGCAAAATCTAGCCATTCGTCCCAATCGGATTGATCAGCTTTAATATAATGTTTAAGGTAGTCTGCTAAAGTAGCGTGACTCCTTTCTAATGCAGCATTTGATTCTGGATGATAAGCAGTACAATTTATATGTCTGATTTTAAAAAGCTTGGCGATTTGAGAAAATAATTTGGAAGTAAAATCTCGGCCTTGATCAGTAACTATTATATCGGGTTTTCCAAACTTGCAAATAAATCCACGAACCAGATTTTCAGCGATAGTCTTGGTTTCATGATTCGGAATTGCGTAAGCTTGAGAAAATTTTGTTAAGTCATCTTGTAATGTTAATATGAACTTATTACCTGACTCGGTTAAAGGTAAAGGACCTACTATATCTAAAAATATTTTTTCTAATGGATTTGAGCTTGTTGTTGTTATCTCCATGGGCTTTACGAATTTTTTTCTAACGAGTTTATTTTTCTGACAAGATTCACAGGTTTTTATAAAGTTTTTAATATCATTTTTCATATTATTCCATTTGAAATGTTTTTTTATACGATTGTATGTCCGATGAAAACCAGAGTGTCCAGCCGTAGGACTAGTGTGATTCTCTTGTAATATTGTAGTTATTTCCTCAGGTTCAGGATTTGTTAGTATATCATGATAAATGATAATAGATATATCAGTTTTTCTAAAAATAAATCTAATCATAGATCTAATTTTTCCCCAACTTAATTTATCGTAGCTAAAAGTTATTCTGGGTAGGCAAATTTTTAATATTTTATCGTTTAATAACCAGTCTCTTAATTTTATTAGGGAATTAAATATATCTTCATAAGAGGTATTGTCCCAATAATTATTTTTTATAAATATGTAATAAAAGTTTTTATTTTGATCAGAAATATATATGATGTCATTTAGTCTTGGATTTTTGGCTTTCAATTTTTCTATATGACTGAATTGTTTATTTATTTGTTTCTGAACGATCTCATTAAAATTTAAATCTACGGAAACAAACAATGCTAAATTTTGTGAAAATGATGTAATCTTTTCATTTGTTTCTTTTATATTATCATTTGTTATTAATATAGTTTCGGATTTAGATAAGAACTGTGAATAAGTGTCATTATTTTCTTTACTCATTTTGTTTATTTGTAAGGTGATTGTTGCCGGGTTTTTGTTTTCTTCGCAAATATTTGTTTCAGATATGGTTAAAGGAGGACGACTTAAACAATCAGCATTTTGATTTAATTTACCTGGTTTATAAATAATTTCATAGCTATATTCTTCTAATGCTAATCTCCACCTAACGAGTCTTGATCCGGGATCTTTTACATTAAATAGCCATGTGAGTGGTTTATGATCCGTATAAATGAAAAATTTATTTCCGTACAAATATGGTCTAAAGTGTTTAACACTCCATACAATTGCAAGTAATTCTTTTTCTGTTGTGCTATAGTTTGATTCCGCTTTGTTCAAGGTACGACTAGCATAAGCAATAGGTAAATCATCTGGTACTTTACCTTGAGAAAGTATGGACCCTATTGCATAATTACTAGCATCCGTTGTTAAGACAAAGGGTTTGGTAAAATCTGGATACTGAAGTATTGGTTCTGAACAAAGTATTGATTTCAGGTTCTCAAATGACTGTTGTTGAATGCTTGTCCAATTAAATTCAACATTTTTCCTCAGCAGTTTTGTTAAAGGTTGTGTTAAAGCACTGAAATTTTTTATAAAGCGTCTATAATAACCAGTGAGACCCAAAAAGCTCTTAATATCTTTTTGTGTTCTGGGTATAGGAAAATCTGTAACAGCACATACCTTTTTTTCGTCCGGTTTGACACCAAATTCAGTTATTAAATGTCCTAAATACATTACTTCGCGACGAAAAAATTCGCACTTATCTGGTTGTATTTTTAAGTTGAATGTAGACAATTTTTCGAATACTTCTTTTAATCTTTTATTATGATTTTCTAATGTATCGGCATGAATGACTATATCGTCGAGATAGACAAAACATCTGTAATTTTGTATTCCTGAGAGGACAGTATTCATTAGCCTTTGAAAAATACTGGGAGCATTTTTTAATCCAAATGGCATTCGTGAATATTGATAATGTCCAGACGGAGTTGAGAAAGCAGTCTTTGGAGAATCCTCAGGATCCATTTTGATCTGGTGAAATCCTGATGTTAAATCTATTGTTGAAAAATATTTTGAATGACCCAATTGGTCTAATATATCGACTATATTCGGAAGTGGAAATGAATCTCCTATAGTAATATCATTTAGTCGTCGATAGTCTATAACAATTCGCCATTTCTTCTTTGCTGAAGCATCGGCCTTTTTTGGCACAACCCAAAGGGGCGAATTCCATGGCGAAGTTGATTCTTCGATAATACCTTGATCTAGCATACCTTTTATTTGAGTTTCGACTTCATGTTTGTGTACTTCAGGATACCTGTATGATTTAGTGCTAATAGGTACATTAGAATTTAAAGGAATTTTGCAAGTTATGGCATTTGTACTGGTAAGTTGATCTCCTTCCAGATAAAAGATATGATTGTACTCCTTGCAAATAGAAATTAAAGATGATTTTTCTTCACTATTTAAATGATCTGTTCTCAAGGCATTTTTTAATTTAGCAATTCTGTTAGAATTCGTATTATCTTTATAAGAAGACATTTTTCGTATATTTGCATTGTTTTGTAAATTTGGAATTTTTTCTATTGCTACTTGAATATCGTTTAATTCAACATCCGTTTCAGTAGTGTTTACGATTGAGGTTAAAAAGAAATCATTTTTTACTTTAACAACACTAGGACATAAAAATACACCTTTAAAGATTTCGCGTTCGGGACATAATCCTTCGCTTAATTCATTATTTATTACTTTAATTTGAACAATTGTTTCAGTTCTTGCGGATAGAATAGTTTTATTACTTCTTGAGTTAGAATTAGAGTTTTGATTTAGTATAAGATCGTCTGAACAGGATTTTTCTTCTGAACAGGATTTTGATTTATGATTTCGTGAAGAGTTACAAGTTTTATTTGTGCATATCTCAGTGGATTTTACACATTTTGGACTTGAATTTTCTTTGGATTTAGAGTTAGATTTAGATTGAATTGGATTGGATAGTAGTTCTTCACTACTTAAGGTTATTTGGATATCATTGGTTTCTAAATAAGAATGATCCTCTATGGATTTAGCATCATAAGGAAATATTTCATCGATATTAGAACTTGTCTCGATATTTTGATCTCTCAGAAATTCGTCATTGTCATTGTTTAATGGAGATTTTATATATTCAATTGGAATAGAACAATTTTTAAAGTTTAATTTATTTTCTTTATAATCAATTTGGCATTTATTTATTTCAAAAAAATCGCTACCTAATATACCGTCGAAATGAAGAGGAAAGTCGTCTTCTACGACATAGAAAACATGAGTTTGGACAAAATCTTTTATCTTGAAATTTACGTTACAACTACATATAGTTTTATTTGGATTTAAGACATTTTTATCAATGCCTCGTAGAGTAATAGACTTAGAATAAATTTTTGGAATGTTTAGTATTTTTGAATATTTAATTAAAGAAATATCTGCGCCTGTATCGATTAGAAACTTGCAAGAGGATGGATTAGAATTATTTACTAAGGGTAAATCTACATAGGAAGTGACTGAGAAGTTGATGGTTGTGATACGGCCTGAACTGAACGAACTCCTCGAGAATCGACCGTTGGTTGTCGAGGATTCTGGAAGTTTAAAGAATTTGTTGGATTTTTGTTTTTATTGTTAAATTCGCGTTTTCTACATTCTTCTATAACGTGACCTGGTTTTTTGCAGTATCTGCAAAAACGTTGGGAAGTGTTGGTATTTTCTTTTCTTAAGTTTGGAGGAAAATCAGAATTGGAATTTGAATTTGAAGGTTTATAATTTTGATTTTGAGAATTTGACCTTTGAAGATTTGAATTAGGATATTTTGGGTTTTGAAAACTAGAATTTTGAAGATATCTAACATTTCTATCTGAATTGTTTTTATATCGACAGTTATTTGAGGAATGGTTATTTCGTTTGCAAATATTACAGAATGGTCTGAAAATTTCTTGTCTTGATAACTGTTCTTGTTCTTCGGCAATTGCTATAGCAACAGCTCTTTCTAAGGAATCTGGATTTCGGGCTTTGATTAAAATAGAGAGGTCTTTGTTTAATCCTCTAATAAAGACATTTAGTGCTTGAGTTTTTAAGAGTTTAGTACATGCATTTCTTGCATCTGGAGATAAGTCTGGATCAAGTGTATTTATTAATTTTATATAGCAATTTTCAACTTTATTTGCAAATGACATTACATTTTCACTGGGCATCTGACGTAAGGAATGTAATTCCAATTGCCACTGACCTTCAGTTCGGCGTTCAGAATAAGCATCTAATAAGAAGTCTTTTAAATCTTTCCATTCGTCAAATGTTCTGTTTCTAGTTATGGCCCTAGCTTTATCGGTTAATTTAGTTTCTATAATGGCTAATAAGATGGGTTTGGATTGCGGATTTACTAAATTGTATGCTTTATCACAATTGTCTATGAATTCGTATAATTTTGATTTTGTACCATCAAATCTAATGAGAAGTTTTTCAGCTATTTCAATTGATACTGACATTTTATTTGAATTAGAAGTAGAAGAATTTGAAAGGGAATTTGAGTCGGGAGAAGGTATTTGTTCGTCAAATAAGTTACTTATATCAGGATATAAAGTAGACATACGTTTACAAGATTTTTAAAATATGAGACAGAATTTAAGATAGAATGTACTTACAAGTAGAATATTGTTGTTGGTCGCATAGTCTATTATTCCACGGGTTCACCTCTACTTCCGATGGAACTACAATTGGGTTATGACTGGAACTGGATTTCGAACTGGATGTACTGGACCCCAATGTAATTAGTTGTAGTGGCGATTTTTCCACACTGACAGTTTTTTTGAATGATTCCTCGAAGGAAACAAGTCAATTCAAAAATTCCTCAGCTCTCCTTCTATCAGCAATCAGAGGAACTCTGCTACTAATATCCCACGTTCTGACACCAAATTTTGTTATGGAATACTATGCGTTTATTTCTTCTCCGGACTAACTCTTTGTTTTGGAATTAAACAGAATATATTGACATGTATAAATTTATTATATTAGAGGATGAAAATTACACTGCCTGTTATTTCTTAAAACTATGAATTTATAAGTTCTGTTATCTACAATTATTTAACGATGTTTCTGGATGGATTTGAGTACAAGAGATTGGACTCAAATATTAATATTAAAATAGCAAATACGGATAGCTTATCGAACAAAGAAATAAGAGAAATAAATTATTATTATTCCATAGATACGAAGTATTAGGCGAATAAACTAGCGAAACTTATTTATTCTAAATAGGAAAATATTTATGAAGAGTATTGATTCTGATTTCTAACAGCAAATAATTATTAGTGATTATACATGAGAACTTTTCATAATTGTAAATAACATATACCAGGTGACTAAAAACTATATAGAAATACATAGATACTTTAATTATCTTACATGTGAGTAGGTAGGTACATTACACTGTTAAATCCTTTCATATGTGGCCTTTGAAGGTTTTTCGTAGGTTGACTTAGTTTTTCATCCTTTTTGTTTGTTGGACAATATTTAGTTTGAGCATGTTGCATTATGTTGTATTTGTTAGTTTAATATAATAATGTCTGTTGCTATTGCGTCTTCTAATGAATTATTAATATTTTTTTCGAATTCTTAAATATTAGTTGGTTTTGCCCATTTCTTAGTCTTTTTCAATTGATATCGGTATTTTAGCTTAATTACCTATGATTAAAAGATTGCATTTCTGTAAATATAATAAAATATCAGCAATGAAAGTGGAATATATTGCGCTGCTCTTGGCGCCGTCCTTATCATCAAATTGTTCGAAGTGTTTGCGGATGATCAATCGTACCGTTTTTTCTATACACAGCTTGCTTGATAAAGACCACGTGTTTTTGTCAAACAATTGGTTATTATTCGTGATAGCAATTGATATATGTGTAACAACAGACACATGGGTCGATATTATTCTATATTCATCGTATTGTATGTTTTGCACAAAATTATGAACTCTGCATTCTTTCAACTTTCGAGACCAGATTTTCACCTTTAAAATTTTATATAAATGTTGAATCCTTAAACGAAACTATATTCAAATATACTTTATTAATTTAATTTTTTTTATTAAAAGTTTTGAAAATTTGGCGGAAACGTCCATTTCCAATGTCAAGTTTACAATGTAACATACTAACATAAATCATTTAAATTTCACAACCTAGTCTCATTATGATATATTTCTGATTTTCTCTTTGTTTTTAAATTGTATTTTTTCGGTATCACGTCCAAATCGAGTGAACCCAACACTTTTAAATCTCACAAAATACGAGATGAAAGGGATCCAAAAATCGTGTATCGGCCTGATGAGTTGTGTGATGCCTCCCATCAGTTAACAACAGTTAAAAGGCGCGTCATGGGAATGCGAACAGTATTAATATCGGTAGCCAGATGTTTTCGACATCGAGTACGTTGGATATAATCAACGATACATACAAAAACTGTTTTATACAAAGTTTTTAGTGATATGTGACGTCAAAGCGTCTAGTAGTCGAAGAGAAAATAGAAACAACAGTAAATTCTCTTTGGTATGCAATTTTAAAAATTGAAAGAGACCATTATATTTTTATTATCAGACCATTATTTTTTTATTGCTGTAAACTTTTCAGTAAAAAACATTTGATGTGTAGTGTCTAGATGTGTACATAAAATTAAGTCTATTAAAGTGAGGTTTCATATTAAAATTCCTGTAGTAAAATAGTTGAAGCTTCCCTTTATTAAAATTAATGAATCTTTGTAGTTTTCTACAGCTATCTTTGGCAGTGAATGCTTTATAAGTTTCGTAGACTTTTATTCGTATCTATATCAACCCGATAGCATTATATTCATAGTACCTTTAAAACTTCCTTTTACAGCATGTCATCTTCAAATGGGATATCTTTTGTATTTGTATTATGTTTTTGATAAACCAGAATATAACATTTGCTTGTATTACGTTAATATAGATATTTTGATATGGGATTAAACCAAAATTAATTGTAATGAAAATTACGTATATTATTTTGACGTTTCGATTTTTAATTTTTCCAAAAATCGTTTTTAACTTCCAAAAAATTGTGCAAAATCATTAACCTATACAATAGGTAAAAGTTCGTTGACAACTTTATGTAAACTGAAGTTTTCGTATTTGTTTTGCAAAAAGTCTTCTATTTCCTTAAATTTTCCTCAATAGTACACTCCTTTTGCCTGTTTTATTTTTCTTTTTATTATATTTTATAACTATTGGCTTCTTTTTTCACTTGTATCAAAAATTTCATTTGTCATCTAATCTTGTTTCTTTATCTTGTTGTAGGCAGTCTTTTCTTCTTCTTCAGGTGCCGTCTTCGTTCCGAAGTTTGGCTATGATCAAAGCTATGCGTATTTTCGATGCTGCAGATCTAAACAGTTGGTAATTGGTGCAATTGTACCATTCTCTCAAGTTTTTCAACCATGAATGCCTTCTTCTTCCTGTAGATCTCTTTCCCATTATCTTTCCCTGTATAATCAATTGCAGCAACTGGTATTTATCTCCCCTCATAACATGTTCCAAATATGCGCTTTTTAACAGTAAGTATCAGCTCTTTCTCTTTCCGCACTCTCCGCAAAACCTCCACATTTGTTACTTTCTCTGTCCAGGGTATTCTTAATATTCTACGATACATCCACAACTCAAATGCTTCTATCTTTTTGGTATCGATCTTTTTCAATGTCCATGTTTCCATCCCGTAGAGGAGAACTGACATAACGTAACATCTCAAAAGGCGAATTTTAAGTTTTAGACTTAGATCGCTTCCACAGAACACCTTTTTCAATTTAGTAAATGTGGCTCTAGCTTTCTCTATTCTGGTTCTGATTTCTTCAGGCAGTCTTTTACTTGACTTTATATCCACTATTTTATAATTCTGCCACTGATGATCTACGTTATTATCTTTGAATCAAGTTGATTTTTGACATTTTTGACATTGATTGTTATTGATGTCTTTTGTCAGTTTCCTACCGTTCTTTCGACTTTAGCACATTTATTTTTTTTCAGTTTTGTGGTTTACTTGTATCTTTTTTAAATAAAGTCTGAGGCTAAAATCAGAAAAAACATCAGCTCCTGAGTACGCTTATATTGCATGTATTGCGTTTCCGCATATATACTTTATTACGATACACTAAATCTGATTCCTGGCCATGCTATTTTTATTCGTCGATGCCTTTTATATATAGAGGCGTCTTTTGTATTGTAATTCATAAAAGTTATTCTTCTTCTTCTTGGAGCTGTACATTTTGAACGTGTACGAACTCATCACTTTATAGTCCCCCATAAAACTATTAGACCCTCCGAGATATATATATATATATATATATATATATATATATATATATATATATATATATATCCTATAAACTCATCACCACACATAGATAAACTCATCACCATCATTTTTGCCCCACGTCGTTAGTTTCTAATGCGGAAAGTTGCCTGTTATCTGTTACACTTGATTGCGTGGTAGTCTATTAAATTCACAAATATTTTAAGCAAATTATTTTAAAATTCCACTGATATATTTATTTACATTGGGTGTCTCACAGTAAGTGGCATATTAGGATTGGAGTTAATAGGCAATTCACTATTTATGTTGAAGAAACAAGGGCAAATGAAGAGAAATTTTTCTTTTCGCATAGTTTTAGGTAGCTATCAATAGAATTTAGTGGAATTCCAATATCAGTTAATACATTGCATTTGAATTTAATAAATACGGACTTAAATATTAATTATTTAAATTATCAAACCTTAGCGATTTGCAAGCATTTTTTGGTCATTACCTCCCACAAACTGCAGGTAGGCTAGTATTCAGTTTGAAAATCTCTCCGGGTCTATTTTAGAGTCCCTGGTTTTATTGCGGTGATAAGTTTATATTATCTACGAGTGCATTTAATTGTTGATGAGTTTACGTGTACCGGTGTATTTTTACCTAGGCGTTCACCGTACATTGTCTTGTCAAGTGAGATATTAGATACTCAGAATTAAATTAAATGTATAGCAGCGTTGCAAAGCATGCCAGAACGTTGGATTTTTGTCCATTGGCTAATATTACCCGGCCATGGCATCTTTTTACGTCCTACACCTCTATTATTCTTCATCTTTACATTTAGTACAATTGTTGAAAATTCTATGGTTGTTCTCGTAATATGCGCCTCAAAATTGGAAGTCTTTTTACTTTTCACATAATCAAAAAGTTTCCTTATATATCTAAGCATTTTGTGTATGCACAATTTAAGTTTGTTAATGAATATGACCTTTAATGTTCAGGATCAACTTTAGGAATCAAAATCAGGAAAAACCTAACACTTTAGCAACTTGAAATCCAACTTGCGATCAGTCAAAAATTTACGCAGTTTCAAAAAACCACTTCTAGTCTGTTTTACTTGGCTCTTTATTTCAATCTTAGGGTCACAACTAGTTTTTAGCAGACAACCCAGAGTATTTAAACTGCTTGACTGGCTCGATTTCTTCTTTACCTACATATATATTTTAATTTGTTTAACTTTTCCTCCCTATAATCATTGTTTTTGTCTTGTAATTTATTTTTAAACTTAAAACTTCACTTGCAAGAATTAAATCATTTTGTTATTTATTGTGCCGGTTACTTTGGTATCCTCATTCGAGTCTGCCACTACTTCTGCGAATACTTTTACTATGTATAAGTTAAACAGCATTGGAAAAATTATACAACCTTGCTTTACTCCCGCTTTTATTAAAAAATCTTCTGTTTTTTCTTTTTGAAATTTTAAAGACGTACTGTTACTATCTGGACTAAAATTGTCGATCTGCCGTTGAAACTGTCAAGCCCATATGGTCCTAATAGATCATCATTTCCCTTGACATTAAAATCTCCCAACAATAGCGCTATTTCTCTAGGTTTTGTAGGTTGTAGTGTCTTTTCAACTTCAGTAAATAATTTGTTTATTTCTTCTTCTTCATTATCTCATAAATTGCAGTATTATTATTCATTCGTATATAGGAACGAAGCTCATTACTGATTTTAATATCTGAAATATAGATTGGTATGAAAATATTAATATTTTGATAAAAAGTTGAGATTTAAAAAAAATAGGATGTAATGGAATGGAGATTTTTAAGCTATGTAATGACATATATTATAGATGTAAAACTAAAACACTTTAAGAATGGCGATTTAAGCCAGTGTAGACCACCTATGTGGCAGCCAGACGACAACTGAAGAATAAAACAAATTATATACAATACTGATGCCAATAGAAATTTCTGGAGGCGTATGAACAGTAATTTATATGGACAATAAAAAATATCAATAATTATCCACATGAGCGAAGCCTACTGCATCAAGATGATAGTTTCATATTTAAACCAGATCGAACTCAGGCTAGCCTGAAAAAATGATCATCCAATGTAGATTTTACATTCAGTTCTAGAAGAAAATAAAGTGAGGTTAAATAAAAAAAATACTGTTTATATGGAGTTAAGCCACAATTCATATAGTTTTTCTATTAGTTATACTTTTTTCGCACAATTTTCTAAATATCATTTTTAAAAATGATTGTCGGAGTGGAAACCAAAACGTCAAATGTTATTTGAAAATGTAATTTCCATTACAGTTAATTGTGGCTTAACCCCATATATCATAACATTTAAGTAGACATGACAAGAAAACAGTTTTAGTCAGAATCTTTTTTAAAAATAAAGTTATTTGAATAAACATTAGTACCATCTTTACTGGCATCTTCAGTTTTAAAAGCGTTAAAAAATGCGTGTGTTATAACGGGACTCTACAGAGACCAGAGGTCGGACACTTTTGAGATAAACCTTGTATATCTATAAATTAGTATGTTCCAACATCAGATTAATAGTCATAATCATAAAAACATACAACGTTAATCAACACAGCAAGCAACTGACAGTGAAAGTTTCCCCAATGCTATAAATAAAAAAATCTCTAAGTCAAGGTCTGGGAGAAAATAATTATGCATTGAGAACACGAATTTAAAATATCGCAATTTTTGCACTTGGCCGTCTTGTCTTCTTTATCAGACGGAGAAAGTGATAGTTGTTATTGTCCGATCTAGATGAAAACAACACGGTGTTCATGTACGACGAAGAACTTAATGTTTCGTGTTTACATTTACACAAGATTCGAATACATAACAGATAAAATAACTTCCTGGAGCTGCTTGGTATTACTATTATGTTCTAACAATAGCGAAAGCTTTGTTTGCTTTAATAAGTTTACGAATTATTGGACGATGTGAAGAATGTGAAGTTTATTTTAAGTTTTGTGTTTACAATCGGACATCTTGACTGCCCAAAAAAACGTAAGGCACTAGTTTTTTTAATTCTGAACTGGCATTAAAATTTTTTTGTTGATTTATATTTAAGTGATATCGCTGAATATCAAGTTATGTCTAACTATATTAGCAATTTTTACTATTTCAACTTTTATTCATTATTAAAAATAAATACTTTTTTAAAGCAATGTATCTTTCCATTATTATTTACTTTTTATGGATCCTAGCATTTGGTTATTAATGCAGAGAAAAATATTCCAGTAGTGGACCAAAAACTATTTGATGCCCACTTCAGCAACACCGTGAGTCAACACAACACCAAATCGAAATCAGGTCGTCCATATTCGAAGATTTAGAAGTGTGAGTGCTCAAACACTTAAAATGAAGCTATAACCAGCGTGATTTAAAATTAAGAAAAATATATATCTGGTTAGAAAGCTAGACACGTACGCTCCTTCTGCAAAAAAGTCAACAGCGACTATTGTATAACGGTATAAGAATTTTTGATGCCCAGTATAAGAATTTTTTAACAGTTATTAAATGCTATTACCTGCAGGAGAATTATTGGTGAGAAGAAAGTCTCCACTGGTGTCCCCCATGTTAGAAGGAGAGTTAGACAGTGATGTGTTTTATCACTCCTGCTGCTTAATCTACATTTCGAGTTCCTATTTAACAAAATAGTGGAGAATTCCAAATACGGGGTCAAGAGGGACTGCGTTAACATCAACAGCATCCGCTGAGGGTATGGTGTTGATAATGATTCCGAGTTGGGTCTAGAACAACCCATCGACATGACCAACTCGGTCTGCTCGAAGAGCAATTCATTATAAAAATAAACATGGAATGCAATTAAAACGTGGACTCTAGAAACATTGGAATGTGGATCTACCGGAGGATCCTCAATATGTAATGAATATTGCACACTTCAAACAAAGAAGTGCTACATATAATCGGCAAGGAACAAGATTTGTTTATTATAGTGAAAATTAGGAAAACATCGTACCTAGGCCACATACTGAGAAATAATAAATATCAATATGCTTAACTAATAGTGAAAGAAAATATTAAGGTAAAGAGAGGATTAGAAAGGAAAGACTATCGTAGCTAAGAAATATACGACAAAGGAGAGGGCTAAATTTTAAACAGCTGATAAGAACAGATAGAGATATAGAGCAGTTTTCAATTGTAATAGCCAACCTTCATTATGAAGAGTGCATTTTAAGAAAAAGAATGTATCTATATGTCAAGCCACATATTATCTGAATTAGGATGATTTATTTTATATATATATATATATATATATATATATATATATATATATATATATATATATATATATATATTAATAGCGTAATCTGCCTTTGGGTTCCCGTTCGCCAAGCCTGCCTGTCTATTCTGCCAGTCGATAGATTTCTTGCTGGCATTGCTTTTGAAATTCCTTGCATCCATGTTGTTGGTGGTTGTCCTCGTTTTCTTTTCTCTGGTGGTACCTATTCTAATATTTTATTGTTGTTTTTGGTAGTCTTTTATCTTCCATACGTCTAAAATTTCCATACCATGTTAGTTGTTGCTTTTCGATGTCTTCTATAATTGATCTTTGTACATTCATTTGATACCTTATGTCCTCATTTCTCACACGTCCTAATCTAGACTTTCCCGCTGCTCTCCTCCAAAAATCCATTTCAACTGCCAAAAGGTTACCTTTAAGTTTTTATGATAGCTGCCATACTTTTAAGCCATAGACGATTACTGGTTTTAATATGGTACTATATATTATTTTTTTCGTTTCCGGTCATATATTTTTCTGTCATAATACCGAATTCTGTATTTTATGGCTTTACCAGTTCTTCCTGTCTTTGTTAGTTTCACCCCCAAATATATACATTGATCGCATTTCTCAATTTTCCCGCCTTCTAAGTAGAGGTCATATGCAGTATTTTTTCCTCCTATGCAAAGATATTGCGTTTTTTGTAAATTTACTTCGAGTACTTTTTTATTAGTTTTCTAGCCATATACTCCAGGTCTTCCTTGTCTTGGGCCATAACTACCTGGTCATCTGCATAGTGCAACGTGTATAACTGAGTGCTTCGTCCATATACACATATTGAATAGTATGGTAGATAAACAAATAACCTTGCTTCAGTACTTTTGTAACGTGAAAACCATTTGAAACCTTATTTCCTATTTTAACTTTTGATATTGGGTTGTTATACAGATCTTTAATAGCGTCGATTAGTGGAACGCTAATACTGTTTTTTTCCAATACTTTCCACAATTTCGCAACAGGCACGGTGTCATATGCTTTTGTTAAATCTACTAAAAGTAAATGCACTTCTCGAGATCTCAGTGTTCTTTTCTCCAGTATTTGGGATAAGCAGAAAATACTATCTATTGTGTATCGACCTGCTCTGAATCCGTTTTGTTCTTCTGATTCAAAAGAACGGTATTCTTCCCATATGCGTTCTTTTATAATCCTCCCATATAATCTGCTAAGTGTGCTCGTAATAGTTATACCCCTATAGTTATTGCAATCTTCCTTATTTCCTTTTATATGGATAGATATAATCCATCCTTCTAGGTTGATTTATTAATTATTTTTATTTTTTTTATTTTAGCCCTGGTTTATAACCTTCAGCCACGTAATTACGTACACATATTAGTATTTATTCAATAAGAATTATACAGGGAGGATATACCACTTTTCACGCTCAAGGGTTCATCAGAGCGACATCTTTATAACACACAAGACATAAACCACGGTTAGATAGGTGGTCAACAAATAGGTACACATACGAAGGAAATATCCATTTAAACGAACAATTTTTTATTCACCCCTTTAATTTAATTTTTGCAGAAATACCACAATCAGTTTTAAAATTCTTTTGTATTATCTTCTCTTAATAGTTCATTTAAGATTAATCCCGTGTTTAAACTTGCTTTCAGCAATTCTTGAAGCATTAATTAATTAATCAACTTAATTTTTTTTTCTGCTGATGTATTTCAGGCGATTTGCAACGGTTATTTAACAGTTTTATCAAAATAGAGGTTAAGTTTTCACTTGCCAATTTAATGTTAAACTTGTTTACGTTGTACGTTAATTGTTTTAAGAGCGTCAGGATGAAGTTTTCAGAAACTAAATAGGAAAAACTTCCCGCTACTTCTGCCTTTTTAGGAGATATTGACTTCGTTTATGGTCATAATTTTATAAAAACTTTGTAAAAAAATAAAAGGAAAAAAAGAGTCCAGTATAACTTATTATAGACAAAACAATAGCAAACAGTTTAAAGTTTGGGCGTCAGAATACTTTTTCGAACTGTCTGATTCTTTGGCCTATAGTAACTTCAAAATACCTATATTTTTTTGTCAACAATTGAACTTGAAATTAGAAAGAAGCTCCATTGTTGATGAATATCTTTTGTTAAGCTATATAGTAGTAAAATTTCTATTTATATTAACCGTAAACTTGATTAATTAATTGTCCCCTGAAAATAACTTTCCCAAATTACGTCTGATTGCTATTCATTGATTTGTTGCTTTAATCGCACTTTAGGAGCAATTAACCTCACCTGGCCACTCCTAGCACTAACGGCAAACAAATGAATATAATTTAGTCGTCATTAGACCACAAGTGGTCTATTACTTTATTTTTACCTCCTGAAGAAATCCGTGGGTTATAACAGATCATTCCACCAAAAAGCAATAATTGAAAAAATATAACACCAAGTAGAGTGGACATTAGACCAAATAAATTATCTAAAAGCGGCTTTTGATAAATTAACTTATTACAGTACGTAATAAACAAAACCTGCAACAGATTAAACATCATTTTTTACTTATAAACGATAAATAAACAATGTAAGATCTCTTATATTATCTTAAAAAGCATAGAAAATTCTATAAAATTAGAGTTTGTAGTTTTTTTTTTGTTAATTTGTTCCTTAATTATTGCAAAATAGCTTTAAAAGTTTATTTTGAGCGAAGCTTTACACATATACGTGTATATTACTTTTTTCTCTCTACAGTAAAATGCTGAGGCAAGCGTCACGGAGCTAGCGCCACAAGACGGCATCGTCACGGTTAGCGTCACAGAATAGCGGTTTTTAAAATCGATTCATTATTATCGATCAATTCGTTTCTAGTCATCATATATTTACTATAAATCTATGATTATACATTTAACAATTAAAAAATTGATGTTAAATATTGTAAAAAAAATTTACAAAAGTTCTGTGATTTTAAGCTTATAAACATTTAAAATAACTCATACGCATTAACATATAGGAAGTTATTTTTTTTTATTCAAAATGTCACGAGTTTAAAAAAAATGCATTTTTACGCGAATTTAAAAACAACACAATGTCCTACGACCCTTCGAACCCAAGTTGGCCCTTTTTAATTCTAGATTTACTATTTCAAAAACTCAATTCATAAATTTAAATTTATAAAAGTCGCAATATCTCCGGTTCTAATCAACGAAGATTGATGTTTTTTTTTAATTTGGGGTACCACGTTGCATAGATAATAAAAATGCCCCTGAACTGAGAAATTGTTATGGCTTTACATTTAAGTCTTTACACTCACAATTTGCATTTCCTGTGGTTAAGGATTGCATGACAATATGACTAAATGGAGGTAATAAAAAAAAAGATTCTCAATTTCTAACACCATACTACACAAATTGACAAATTATCATCGTCCTTATGTCACAACTCTTAAATAGCTCGTACCAAATATTACGTTTACTGACCAGACAAAAACTCAAAGGAACTAAAATGAGAGATATAATAGCAGGGAATTAGAGCAGCTAGATGAGCAATATGCATTATAAATAATCACCAAAATGAGTTGAAAAATACTATGAAAGTGATATTAATTTATATATCCTGTTTATATTTTAAGTATTTTAAAGTGTAACAAAAATACACTTAATAGAAGACACAATAGATCAAGAAATCATAAATAGGATAGTGAAGATGGCATGATGATGAAATTTATTGTTAGTTTGTAATATTTACCTAAAGAAGCTGTATGTCTTCTTATAAATGTCTAAATGTGTGTCGAAACGCTATAAGTTAGTTTTTTAATTGCTTATTATTAAACATTGTCTCGGTGAATGACATTCTATGTATAATGCCTTATACAGATTTAGCCATGCTCACACTCCCTCTAAAGGGAAAATTTATTCATCCCAGATCAAAAAGGGTATCGAAAGGATTGAACCTAGTAGGACACTTTTCGTGTTATCGAAGCCCTAGGTGACTGGGTATGCTGGAGTATCTCCCAAAACTTTTTATACACATCTGGACGTCGCAAGAAGTACAGCTTTCCATGGCCTTATAAAAATGTTCATTGACTCAGCTGTTTTATGTTCGCTAGGAGGTTTTTGGAAATAACACCAGTAGTAGATAGAATAATAGATATTGTCTGGGTACTTTCAATTCTGCATTGTATCCTGATCTGTATTTCTTGATCTTTATACTTGGCGATCTTTTCAATGCATTTAACACGCAAATTATTGGTGTTAGGTTATCACCACATTAATAAGTGTTGTTTGCCTAATAAGTTTATTAACTAGTATAAGATCCTGTCTATTATGTGCCACTGGTTTGTCTGTGAGCACATTGCGGTCCCAGTATAGCTTCTATTTGTCATTTTTAGGTATTCTATTAGGTACGTATTGATAGTAAGAAAGAATTGTTGGTTTAAAAGTCCCAATTTGTCTGATCTTAATGGATAACCTTTACTACTGGGTGATTGCGATCTTTATAATCAGTACCAATCAATACCTGGCAGCCCCCCGTAAGATGTTCCTGATATAGGAACGTAAGAATAACCTGATCCTGAATAGCAAGTAGGAAACCCTGTCTTGGGAAACATCTTTCCTGATGTCAACCAATAGGTCGACGCTGTATTATTGACATATTCTTGGCTGATCTCATTTAGATGTCGCCAATGAGGTTTACTCATCCAGGTGCATATTTTTTTTTGCTTAATCAGGTGGTTTATGTGCATTTCTTGGTCCCTCAGTATAAGCGGCGTTATATCGACAACTGCGCAAATTGCTCGATGTAAAGTAGATGTGTCGGACTGCACCTGAAAATAAGTTCTTATTTTAGCAATTTGTTTATCCAGTTGCTCACCTATGTCCGTAAGTCCTCTTTCCCCTTGATATCTCGGTAATGTTGTTCTCTCACTGGTGGTAGTGGTGGATGGTGAGATAATGTCAATATAATATTATTTTAATGCAGAATTTTATAGAAAAACATTTTATAGTTGTTTTTTTGTGGAAACAGAAGAAGAAACTTTAAGCTGATTAGCAATTTTACTATTTAAGATTATTAAAAAGTGGCTGTTTTTATTACTGCTTCCTATTTATTTGTACACCGCTTTATATTCCTTAAAAGGAGATATCCAATAACTTTATAATAATTATTACGGCCAATTTCATCGATTATCCGCCTATTAACTTTACACCTTCCACCCATATCACCTGCATATTAATTTTAATCAGTAGTAGCGGTTCAATGTTCTTTTTTATCATCTATTAATTCCCTCAGAGGAAAAAAGTAATCAATTCCATTGCGGAGTGCCATACCCGCAACGCTAGGCGACGGTGTGGAGGAGAGATGAACTCAGTCATTAGCGAAACTGTGTCATAGATATAACTCATTGTGTCCCCTCAGACTTTACTAGTCAACGATCGAATGCTAGGTTCAGTTAGAAGTAGTAGAGGTCTGGTATAAATTAAATCTTTGTGGTGTAAAGATGGAACGGGTTAACTGCTAATGTGTGTAAAAAATCTAATAAAAACAAATACATAATATAATTTTGATGGAGATAATATATTAATTTAAAATAAAAATAGACCATTAGTACTAACATATGGTCTCAGACCTATAAATACTGCGAGTATTAATTAGGTTTTTTCTTTATGTTAGAATTTTAGCAATCTGTATTTTTGATGCCGCTGTTCGTAATAGGTAAACTGAACATCATTAAAAACTCTAATTTTAATAGTTTTCAAACCTACGTTTTCCTTCCGCATTCTTATCAATATCTCGATATTTATGAGTATCCACCCACCTTATCCTCAGTTCTTTTCTATATGCCCATAGTTAAATATTGTTTTGAAGCTATTATTTAAAGCCACAATTAAAGTTTATAATAAGTTTATTGACATTTTAATTTTCACTTTGAAATCTTTTTTAAAATACAAACATTAATAAATTAAACAAATTTTGTTTTTTGTTACTTGGTGAATAAACTTAAAAAATAGGAAATAAATTGAACACTTCAACAACATTCAAAACAAATAACACATTGATATTTATTTTATCTAAAACTAAACCTAGCAATAAACAAGACAGAACAAAGAATTTAATTTATAACATACCTTGTGAATGTGATCAGTTTTATTTAGGTGAAACATCAAGACCATTAAATGTTAGAATAAGTGAACATCAATCTTATACTAAAAATAGAGAATGGTAAAAAGAGATAAATCAAAGAAGCAGCTCTAATAATTATGCTTAGTGTGACCAATTGTGTCGCAAATTCTTTGTCAGAATGCAGTACGATCAGGATACCCATATTAAAAGAGGAAAATAATAAAAGGAAAATACCACTATGGTTAGGTCAGTAGCATATCGATGATGCATAATTTATGTTTTTTAAATAACATACGTATAAAATCAAAGTTTGGTGTTTATTGAGTGTAAACTAAATGTAAGACCAAATACTTACCGTCGAGATAGTATTATGAGGTTTTTTTCCTGTTTTTTCCTCATGATTTGCTATGAAATGACTAACAGGAGAATTTTGCTGTCATTATGGCAGGTGGTTCTCTTTTTAAAGACGAATCACATAATTTTTTCTGACTGATATTCTCAAGTTAAAGTTGATTTCGTGTAATCGAATGAACTATCTTACAACAAAATCACCCCAAGAATGCAACTTAGCAATATTGTTAATATCATTTTAAAAGTCGTCTACTTTTAAATACATAATGTCTAAGTTGCCAATTTAAATGAGTCAGATAAACTAAATTATTAAAAGAATTTTTCGCCAAGTAAAAAAAATTGTTTAATTTATCAATGTTTGTATTTTGAAAACGATTTCCAAAGTGAAAATTAAAACGTCAATAAACTAATTTTAAATTTCAGCTGTGGCTTATACCCATTCAAATAGTGATTCCCATAGTTAACGACTTCCAATCTGTAATACCTTTCTTCCGTATCCATACTCCCTGTTGTGATTTCTCCTAACAAAACCCGTGTATTTCTAAATATATATTTAAATTCAATATATTAGGTTATATTTTATTCCTAGAGAGCGCCTTGTAACTGACTTCACGTCTCTTGGGACTTTTTTAAAAAATAATTTTCAGTTTGATATTTCTTATTAAATATAGTTTTAAGCAATTTATACTATTAGTTGCCAAAAAATATTAATAAAAATAATAGTTTTTCTCCTAATAGTTTATACAACTTTTAAGTTTATAATACGACAAAAATAATTCAGTAAGTTTTCAATATAAAAGAAAATTAATAATTACGATTACACGATCCTTGCTGCATAGAAATAGAAATATATAAATATATAGATGCTGAATAAATCCGTGAACTATAATTCAACAACCTATTAAATATTTTTTTGGCTCCGATCATAACAACGAGTGTTGAAGCGATCATAAGTCTACCAACACATTTGGTCCTTCGAGTCGGATTTTGCAGAATATCCAGAAAATCAGTATCTATCAACCTAAGAAAAAGTCTCTTTGGCGCTTAATATCAGAATGTATATGGAAGCAAACACCAAATTTCCATGCCATACAATAACAGGGAGAGCACGTAGGATCTCGATAGTGTTACCTTAATAGAAAAAAAGAGATATCTTCTTTGTTTGATTTCCATTGTCTAATACGTGCTTTAAAAATTTATGACCGTTCACTCCTGCAGTTAAGGCTGTTTTAGCAGTCAAAGCACACTGTGATTTGAAATGGGTGCATCACTTACTTTTCTACACTGCTTACATCAGCCGACGGGTACAGCTGCTTACTCAGTGGCACCGGCCGACGGGTAGTTTAATGACAAATGCATTATTCTCCATTCAAATTAGTTTTGTCGGGAATAACTTTTTTGATTGATCGTAGAAATATTTTATTATCGTAGAATTATCGTAGATGTTTTAAAAAGAATTATCACATTTTTAATTTATATGTCTTAGCTAAATATATTATTGAATAAAAATTTGTGAAACGTGACTGCAAAAAACATCATGGTGTTTATTTATAGTAAACTAAAAATAACATAAAAATATTATTATCAAAAAAATAATACAATGTGTTGTCACAAACAAATAAAAAATTTCGCAGTTATAGCTTGAAAATGATTTCAAATCGAACCAACCGTACGTTCATGATATTCATTTTTACGAAACCTCGAATTTTGTGAAACTATAAGTGCCAATGATGAGTAACACGTTTCACTATTAGATTTCAGTATTTTTTAGCAATTTTCTTCAAAGTTTGAACACGCTGTTCTCGATTATTGCTGGATACAGAAAGGTGAAAAAAAAATCAACGATTACAGAAAAAAAACTCCTTCAAGTGATGGGCGTAAAAAGTTTGGTTTTAATAGTAAACTGCATAATTCGATATTTCAAAAGAACTTTTAAACAAATTAAAAAAGTAAAGCCATCAGTTTAAAGGCAACATAATTTTGAATAAAGTGTCCAAATTTCGAGATATTTTGTCAGTAAATAACAGAGATAACACTGTCTCTGGGTTTTGGTGTACTGATAAAACGGCCTTAAATGCATTGTAGCCCACAGACGTTAGAAAAAAGTTAAGTATCTAAGATTATTTCAGATTTATTCACTTTACTGCATTCAGTTTGTAAGATTCTGTATCAAAGAATAAATTTCTTAAAGTATTATGACATAGAAACAACTTTTTTCCAAGCAGATATCTAAGAGTTCTTAGGCTTGACCATTGTGTGCTATTAGAACAAGCGATTATTCTTTAAAGATAGGAATGTACAATCAAATAAAGAAAAAGTAGTAGGATTAGAGAAATGATATAAAACTGGACAGAAAAAATTTCTAGAGAGATGTAGAACTACGTACAAATATATAAAATTACTTCTTAATTTTTGTCTTTATTGTTTTATTGATAAATGATCGATATGGCACTCAAAGTCATACAAACATTTGGTTACATTTTTTCAGAATGGGAACCAATCCATATTCAGCTTTTTTCTTTTTCCTTATCCAACCTTTTTCTGACTTATAATATCTAATTTCATTTAAATATTAATTAATTTATAATAATTACGATTAATAATACATTACGATCTCTTATACTATTGTTTGAAAACCACTCCAAGTCACTGTTAAAATATACGTATTATGGATTCATTTCCAACTCTATTCAACTCACTGAATTCAGTACGAAAGTGGACAAGATCACCAGCACCGTTACTAGCAATAAGGAACTTCAAGTTATCTGCACCTTTTTTAGCGTTAACTTCATACGACCAACAAAAACATTTGCAAATTTACTGTTAATTACAAATTACTTCGAAGCTCAATTTTGTAATAAAACGCAGCAAAAACATTACACTTCCACAGTATTTCTTCCCGGTTTTTTGCTGACTTGTAAATGTCGACAGCAGATACTAAATGGAATTGATTGGTTTTGTCATGTTACTAAAAAATATGCTGTACTTAACTGATATGTTGATTAGATTTTTCAATTAACTCTATATTATTTTTGTTAATGTGTATATAATCTTTATTATAAAATAATAAATTTTTCAATAATACGTTCCATGAAATGATGAATCCTTTATGTATTACTAACATATACTTTTTCTTTGCAGGTAATAACCAGTACTGTTAATTTTCCGTGTCATCAACGAAAGTTAACGACAAAAAGGTAAAATTAAATTATTATTTAAACTTTTGCTTTTGATATATTCGTAAAGTGTCACCGACGGATTACCGACCATGTTTTAAGTAGTGATGTTTTCGCGTGCATTATATAAGACAAAAATTTCAAAATTATTTTTTTACCATCCTCGTTAGCCATTTCTTTGAAATGAAACTGCCGAAAAAACTGAATTCGCCCATTTTTAAGAAACCTCGAATTTTGCGGTTTAAAAATAACCCATATAAGATGTAGTCTGTTTAAACGACTACGAAGAAGTGTTAGGAATCGCTTAAACATTTTTATACTTTAAGCTGATACGAATTTTTTTTATATTTTGACATATTTTAATTCGGTGTAAACCCCCTCTGTGGCTCAGTGGTAAGAGCGCCTACCTTTAAACCTAAAGGTCGTGAGTTCGAGTCTCATCTGGGTGGAGAAATTTTCGTTTATTAAAAATTAATGAATGAAAATAATTTGTATGCTTGTGCGATCGGTACTCACCGGAGGGACCGCAGACGTTCGGATACAATTAGCGTCTCTTAGCAAAGACAATGACGTCGAATTTGCTAAGTATCAAAACAATTACTCTACATACACACACACTACACTAGGTACCTGACTGTACTATGCCAATGATCATTGTCGAGGTATTAACTCAATAATAAAAAAAATCGGTGTAGTTAAAATGCATAATATGTAGGATGATCCATGTTGTTTACTCAAAGTAATCTGTTTGATGTCCGAGTGTACAAATCTTTACATTTTTTTGTTTTTGGTTAGTATGGAATCATACATATGTTTTATTATTTCCATCAAATGATGTCTCTTTCTGTCTTCTTGGACATTTTTCCTTCGTATTTTTTGGCAGTGTGCTAGAGTATTTCTCTATAAGCCCAACTTTTATTATCTATCATTTTTCTTTTTATTGTAAACCTGTCGTACTAGGGCTAGCTGGCTAATTTGTTATCTTCAGTTTATTTATGATACCTATTCCAGTATCCTGGAACTCCGTATCAGCTTATACAGGTCTACAGGGTAGGTACCAGATGTTTTAGGAGTCACTCAGTAGTCTCCGAAAAGTCTTTGCCACATATGATATGACTCTGAAGTAGTGCAAGATATGAATGACTGTTTCAGGTTCTATGCTACAAAAGCTATAGCTTGAGTCTCCATGAACCGGTCCTTTCTTGTTTAATTGCATATATAAAGTTTTAGTTTTTCTATTCTCTATGTGCTTTCATTGATCGATCCAGTTTTTGCCTATTCTGTTATTCTTCAATATTCTACATTTACTCAATTTTTTTATTTGTTGGGTTCAGAAACATGCAGTGGATTGATTTGTATAAGTTTCAATTTTTTTTGTCAAAAATTTTCATAAATTGTTCATATTTCTCTTCATTCTATTAGATGATATGTTACACTCTGTAATATGTGTTTCGTGTTACAAATATTAGGGTCATCAACAACTTATCTTTATTGTACAGAATTTCTTTAAAACGTTTTTATGGTTAATTTTATCTATTGCCAAAGACAAAGTTGTAACAGTAATCTAGTTACGGTCTATACACTCCGTGATTACCATATATTTCTTCAAATTCTAGGTTAAATATATGCGTATATTGTTGTTAATATGTTACATGATAATGGTTAGTTTAGTAACCTTTTAGATTTAGCACCGCTCTAGAAAAAAGGATACGTTATGGTTCAAAATCCAAATGAATATACTATGCAACTATCTATTGGTACTGTAAATTTCGAAAAGATATCTATTAGTCCTTTTCATTTATCAAAAATCTATTCTTAGCGCATTTCTCAATATTTTACAGCTTGGTATCCCTATTTTAATATTTAAGAAGAGAATTATCTCTGACCGGGTAAGCCTAATAATTTTACAAGAAGAATTCTAATGCCAAACTATTCCAAGGCGGATGTCTGCATATTGTGTTATATTTGCCCTGTAAACTCTATATATAGTAGATTATTAACTTTTATAGACTGTCGAATATACGTGGTAAGTAATACCAAGCTTTTCTAATTTCAGGGATCGCTCATTTCTGTTCATCGTGTCTTCTTCAACCAAACCTTTTTCTTTGCCACACAGTCCTTTGATCTTCTCAGATTTTCTCTGCCTTCTAACTCCTCTATCTTTTGTCCTACATATTTTTATTTCTATGTCTGACATGACCAAACCATTGCAGTCTTTATTCTTGAATCTTTTTTAAAACTGTAGTTACCCCAGCTTTTCCCCTATTTAAGTTGTTCCTGATCATGCCCCTTCTAATCTTGTCCAACATTCACCATAACATTTTTATCTCAGCTACCTCCATCTTCTTTTCCTAAATCTTCTTTACATGCCACATTTTACCGCCGCGCCATACACCAAGGCAGGTCTCACCACACTCTTGTATATCTTTCCTTTCATAGTTTTCCTGATTTTTAGGTTACAGAGTACCTCGATCATTCGCTTCCAGTTAAACCAACTAGCCCGTATCCTGTGGTCAAGTTTTTTTGTTATGTAGGATAAACGATATTTAAATTCTTCTACTCTTCCCAGTTTTTCTCCAAGAAATTCGGTCTCCCTAACTATTTCTGCATCTTCCAACTACATATACTACATATCTGACCTACTAGCCTTAAGCTTTCCCTCTTCAATAGCCTTTCTCTAACCCTCTATCTTCTTATCCAATATTTCTTTGCTCTCCTCCACTAATACAATATCATCCGCCAAAAACATTGACCAAGAAGTCCCTCGCTTACCCTCCCTGTCAGCACATCCCTAACAAGATTTGACAGGTAGTGAAGAACCTTAATGTAAACCAATGGTCATTAGAAAACTTTCAGTCTACACGACATACGCTCCCTCTTACAGATTTTTCATGAGCTTTACGACCTTCTCAAAAATTCATTATATATCTCTATAGCTCTTCTCTAGGAACTGTGTGTTTCGGTTTCTCAAGATATCTGTATATCAAATGAAGCTCTTTTTTCTTGCCGTATTTCTCTATTAACTGTCTTAGAGCAAACAAGGTATCCGTCTTCCTTCTTTCTTGTTCATTAACTTTTATTTTACAGTTCTCTACCAAATTTTCATTGTGTGTGACATATACTTTATCCCTCTAAAGTTCTTACTGTCCTGAATGTCTCCTTTAGCTTTATGCAAAGATACCATCACGATCTCTCTCCATGCATTGGGCACCCTTTCTTATATATTCTACTCATCATTTGTCCCAAACTTTAACACTTTTCTCCCCTAGAATATTCGAAACCTCCACAAGATTTTCGTCAGGTCCTACTGCCTCACAATACATCCTTTAACGCCTCGACAATCTTATATCTCGCTATCCCCCGTATTACATTCTCATTTGGGATCCCGATCGTCTGCGTATCCTCTGGTGTTATTCATTTAATAACTTTCTAAAGTGCTCATACCATCTTTGCCTTATTTCAACATCGGATCTTAACACTCTTCCAGGCGCCCTTTTAATATGCGGCAAATGAGTCAAGTCCTTTAGTGACTTGTCTCTTCCTCTAGCAATGCTGTATAACTTTTTTATCCCATTATTTTTTTAACTCTTCATACAGTTACTTAAACAATCTTTCAGTAGCAGTAGCTATAGTGGGCTTTGCTTTCCTCTTTGCTACCTTGTATATATTATTATCTTCCTATATTATAGATCCGTCATACTTTTTTTCTAACCTATTTCTTCTCTCTAACCTTCTGTCGCACTTCATCGTTCCACCATCAAGTTTCTCTGTTCCAAGGAGGCCCTTTACCAGATATTTTTCCTTACACTTTCTTTCCCACTCTTACCTTAACTTTGCTCTTGGCTTCTTACCAGTTATTCAATTCATTTTCATCAAGTTCTTCCAGCACTCTACTTTAAAAGACTTCGGACAAATCTGTATCCTTTAACTTTGATCACTTTACTCTCTGTTGCCATACTTGCTTTCCTTTCTGCCTCACCTTTATCTCTGTATTCACTACCGTCACTTGAAGTTGACAAGCTATAGACTCACCCTTTATCACTTTACATTTGGTAACCTCTTTTAGCTGGCTTCTGCTACACAACACAAAATCTACCTGGTTTTTCTTTCCCCGCTACTATAGGTAACATATTTGTCTTAAGTCTTCATAAAGAATATTTTACTTCCAGACAAATCCCATGACACTGCAAATAAAATAACATTATTTCCTTTATGAGTTCTTATTCCCATCCCCGAACCTTCATGATCTCTTTTTATTTTAGCTCTTTCTCTATCAATATGTTTATTAAAATCACCTCCAATAAAACACTTATTGTCTACAGAATCTCGAGCGTCTCGTAATCACGGGCACTCACAAAGTCCTTTCTTTTTTTCTTCTTCTTCACACCCTAGCTGTGGGGCGTAGGCACATAATGTTCACGTTGGTATTGCCTGTATTCACTTGGACTGTTATTATTCTATTATTCTTATGGTTACCCTTAAAGGGTGTTCCTTTCTTTTGTTGTTTAAAATAACACACACTCTACTTCTGCTATGACTAATATCATTAATATATTAGAATAACTTACATCCAACTTCAATATCCCTCTGATTTATTACCTTTAAAACGAATTTTTTGTAACAAAGTTCACCAACCCTTCTCCTCTGTATGAAATCAGCAAGCTCTCTTTCTTAGTCTGTCATCCGAAGTTGAAAGGTCTAATCCTTATTACTCAATTTTTTGGTTCCATTCCGTCTTCTAATAGGTAGTAATAGCTCACTTTTCCCTGGGGTCATGCGAGGGCGCAACTGCACGTCGCTTACAGGGGACGCTCTAGCTCCTAAGTGTTTTCCATATTCTTTCTGTTCCATGGTTTTAGCAAGGTTTTTATTGCCGGATGTCTTTCTTGACGCAAATCCTCCTGCTTTATCCGGGATTGATACTAGCGCTGATAGTTACTTAGCTATTTGACCCAGGCACTATCAGAGGTGGAGTTTTTGATGTATTTGTAGGATGATTTATTACAGTTTATGAAATAATCTTAAATATTTATAAGAAACGAAAAATCAGTCTATAGTATCATCTTTCTCTCTGAGATAATTTGTATTATTGGTACGCTCTAGAGAAATCTCTTTTGGTTCTACTGTTTTTTCTATGAGTTTATCCCATATTTTTTTGTTCTTCTTGAATTACATGATTTACAGAATATCTTCAGTTTTCTGTAGTTATCGTTTGGCATTGCTTCGTATGTACAAACATATTTCATATTAGATGTTTTATTTTATTTGGTTACAAACTCTTTCATTTGTGCCCATATCAAATTAATAGCACAGTGATACGGCGTCGAACGAAGTATTCGTATCTCAAAACCCTTAGTTACTTCAATAAATTTATTAAAATTTAGCTTTTGATCTGAAGTTTATTGTTCAACTTGCTATCTTCAAATGATATGTTATTGTCGGTTAGCTAGTTTCTAATATCAAGTTTACTCCAAAAGAATATTCAAAGTTTTTCAGTTGATCGCAAATGATCGCAAGTGACACTGTTCATGTCGAATTAACTTCACTATTTGTATCAAATATTATCTAAGAATATCTGCAGTAAGTACTTTAAAGTAGTCTTTAAATTATGTTGATTTAACCTTTAATATCTCTTTGTTTAGTCTTACCCTCGGAGGGAGTGTAGTGGTTATCGTGGTGTTGTGTATTCTCACGACAAAAGATTTTTGTCTTTGTCATTTCTTTCTTTTAACTCATGCAAAGGTCTTATGTATATCTTGTAATTTGATCGATTTATCTTTTTGGAAATCTGCCTCGTGATCTTACCTCTTCTACTTTTCCTCGGATAATAAGTCTTTGCATGCTTTCCGTGTCTTGTAACATGCTCTTATAACATGTACCAAAGTATTTTAATTATTGGAGAAGAACTTTGCTGGAAAGCCGTTTGTTTGGTAATGCACCTTTAACTAACATTTTATTTAATGTGATAACCCGTTATAGCAAAAATGTTTAGCTTTCTTCACAGCCCTTAGCATGCTGTCAAGGGTTGGGATCTATAGGGTCAATCTAAAGCTATGTTTTGTGTTTTATTACCTGCTGCTACCATTAGTGAATGTTATTTGATGTAGAAAACCCATGAAGAAATTTCCAAAAGCAACAGATCGATTCAATATCATATTAATACCAGCGAACAAAGAACTGCAACATAAATATTTCTTGAATCTTTTATTTTCAAACAAAATAATGATGATCTCATGCAACTACTTAAATCCAGATCCAAGACAATTTTTAATTTTAAAATTATACCCAACCTTTAAACTTTATCCACTCACTTTATTACTCACCGAACAAAGACAAAGATTTACCTGACTTTTCTCCATTCGAGGTTAAAACATTCATAACTCTGAACGTAGTAATGTAATTCCAGATAATAATAAACAAACTTTTTGTTCAGTTTGGTTTCCTTATGTCACAATAACTGCATTTATTTAATAATGACTTCGCAATTATAGATACAGTAGCAGGGTAGGATTTAGTTCGATGTGTTTGTGTGCATTCAATCATTCTTTGGTTTGGTTTGAATGTGTTTGAATTACTACAGGAGACGGATATTTTAGATTTAAAATTTACTATATATAAGTTTATTCTCTTCTAAATTTTTTTGCTCTTTATATTTTAAAAGTCTACAATAATTTTATGTAAGGAAGTATGGTATGTTAAGTTTGGAAATTACAAAGGAAGAAATATTCTATGCACTAAAGACCACCAGAAATAGAAAAAGTCCGGAGCCAGATCAACTGCTTGTCGATATCCTTAAAATAATAGAAAATGAGTACATAGATGTCCTCTTAAAGCTCTTTAATGAAATTTATCAGTAGGGTGACATACCCAATGAATGGTTGACCTCAACATTTATTCGTCTCTTAAAACAGAAAAATGCTAAAGAATGCACCGACCACCGTACCATAAGCCTGATGTCTCACACACTTCAAATGTTTTTAAAGATCATCTATAAACGCATTTACCAAATACTTGATATGGATATTGAAGAAACCCAATTTGGATTCCGTAGAGGCGTAGGTTCCCGGGAAGCTCTCTTTGCATTCAATGTACTAATGCAGAGATTCTTGGATGTGAACGAAGATATGTACGTTGGTTTCATAGACTACAACAAGGCTTTCGATAAAGTTCGCCACAAAGAGCTAATGAACGTCCTCAAACCAAAACCATCACAATACAATCACCTTCGAATTATAACAAATCTATATTATAAAAAACAGCAGACACACATACGCATTAATGAATACACATCAGAAGAGTTCGAAATTAAAACAGGAGTGCGACAGGGGTGGGTATTGTCACCACTACTATTCAATGCACACTTTGAAGAAATTATAAAAAGAGCCCTTGAGGGAGAAACAGCAGGAATAAAAGTCAATGGAATACCAATTAAGAACATCAGATATGCGGACGATACTTTCATAATAGCAGACAACCTCCAAGACCTCCAAAAGCTAATCAAAGAAATCAAAGTTAGAATAAATAAAACACGAACAAACTTCAATAAAATGAGAAAGGTGCTTTGTGCAAGAGAACTGAAATTAGACTTGAGAGTTAGGCTGGCAAGGTGTTATATTTTCTCGACTTTGCTTTACAGGATAGAAGCATGGACACTTAACACTTAAAAATTTGTAAGCATTTGAACTATGGTTATATAGAAGAATTCTGAAGATATCATGGACCGACCATGTAACAAACAAAGAAGTCATGAGAAGAGTTTACAAAAGAATAGAAATATTGCAAAACATCAAGACACGAAAGCTGCAATACCTGGTGCATGTTATGCGTAATGAAAGGTACACAATATTTCAATTAATTATATAAGGGAAAATCCAGGGCAAGAGAAGTGTAACAAGGAGAAGAATCTCATAGTTGTGTAACTGGAGGGAATGGTACGGATGCACATCAATCGAACTATTCAGAACGGCAGCATCTAAGATCAGAATAGCTATGATGATTGCCAAACTCCGTCGCGAAGATTGCACGTAAAGAAGAAATAGATCTGTCTATGCAAAGTTATAATCTTCTTCTCATGGCGCCGTCTCCTTTCGAAGGTTGGCGATCAAAATGGCAATTGTGGTTTTGGAAACTGCTGGAAAAGTTATAATATACGAGCCAATTAGGGCTGAAATAATGAATCCAAATTAAGACTCTGACAGTGAAACAAAATTAGATATGGAATAATACTCTTACTTACTCGTTACAACCCTTCGTGGGTTTTAGCCGACTCGACAACTTGCCTCCGCTGTTTTCTGTATTGAGCAACCTCCATCCACTTCTCCATGCCCATAGTGCTTAGATCTCCTGCTATATTATCTCGCCACTGGAGACGAGGGTGTCCGTGTGGTCTCTTTGCACTTAGGACTTCCTCCCACACCAGTCTTACTGCTTGTTCGTAGAATGTCTTCTAAAGTGTCCTGCCCATTGGAGTCTTCTGGACTTTATTTCTTTTATGATGTTGGAGTCTGGGTAAAGTTCTTCGAGCTCTTTGTTAGTTCTTATCCTATATTGTCCTGATGCTTCATCCAGCAC
This sequence comes from Diabrotica balteata, assembly GCA_918026665.1. Taxonomy (NCBI): domain Eukaryota; kingdom Metazoa; phylum Arthropoda; class Insecta; order Coleoptera; family Chrysomelidae; genus Diabrotica; species Diabrotica balteata. The sequence continues at coordinate 49,128,118 of OU898283.1, read as the reverse complement.
AAGACCAAAGATCATCCTTAGGATTTTTCTTTTCTAAACACATAGAAATAATATTCCATGGAATAATATTTAATATTAATGTTTGTATTATTAGTACATATTTTCTATAGCGATCAATTTAAGCAATAAAACATTTTTTTATAGTGAAATGAAAGTCTTGAAATATAATCGCTGCATTATAATCTTTACTTGGAGTCTACCTCTGGTGTTTTGCCACTAAGAACCAATAAATTTGGTTATTCCATTGATGACAATGGCAACGATAACACGAATACTTTAACAAGGGGAAATCCAAGACGATATATTTTGAGACAAGCTATACACAAATCACACTAATGCACAAATTACACTAATACATAAATATTAGTGTAAATATTAGAATTATTTTAAATTCAGACATGACATGGAGTAAAAGAAGATTTAGCCATTCTATATCTCTTCTCGATTTAATTCATTCAACAAGTAAACAATTTTTTCAAATCAATTATGGCAATATCTGCTCTTTATTATTTCTTGGGATTGGTATTTACTATAGACATATAGTCAACAATACCTTTTAACAGCACTGTATTTGCCAGGTACGCAGATGGCATTGTTAATGGCTTTCCACATAAATCCAAAATCAACTTTTAGTTATCTAAATAAACTGAAAACTTATTGGTGGAAATGACGTATCACGGTAAATAGCACTAGATCAACTAACATAACATTTGTATTAAAAAGATAACACTATTATTATTTATTATTAGTAATTATTTGTTTTCTATAAATCGAAACGCCTTACCAGCCAAATCTAGTGGCAAGTGGCACGGAATTTGGTTAGACATCTAATTAAATTTTGGGAAAACTCATTTGGTTCAAATGATTAGAATTAAGCCAACTGTGCAGGAAACTGGACAATATAATACATAATACATACAGCATGATATACCTATTATTGTTGTATACGGACCTGTGCGTTGTTCAACAGTTACAATTTTAATTTCATAACAGACAAGTTTTGAGCATGATACCGGAGCATTCTGAATTTAAATGAATAGGAGGGAGACAACCTAGATTTATTAAAATCGATTAAATATGCGCTTTTCCAGTAGATTGCGTGGAAAAGGACTGTTTTTTGACAAAAACAAACAATAAATTTTCGTTATTTAGTACTTGGAAATATATATTATGAGAGACAAGCGCATAAATGTTACTACCAGGAAGGGATTTTAAATAATCATTTACGTTTATATTGATAAAGCTGATATAGCTCGTTTCGTATTTCTGACTTCCAAGTAGTTGTTTTTTAGACCAACATTAGACAGTGAAATCGGATACATTTATTAATGGAAGGTCAGTTTAAATTACATTATAGATTTTACGATTTCGTATAAAAAATCATTTATCAGCACATTCTTTTTATTTTTCACAGGCTTTTTGCAAAACCTTGCATATTGCACACAATTTAACTCAAAAAAGGCTACTACTTCTTTAGATTCAAATTTTTCTGTATTAGTTCCTTTTCTTAAATGGTATATATAGAACTGTTCACTAAAGTCCAAATTTAATTATACATAACAGTATCTGACATAAAGTGACACTTCTTTCTCCTACATATTTAAAACCAAGTCATACCAAAGCGTCTACAAATGTACTGGTATTTCGGCATAGGTATGTTTGCTTTAGAACATTTTTAATCCGAAATACGTTCTGGTTTGCAAGAAGTACATTTTTCTCAGTATGGAGAACAAGCTAGTGTCGATAAAGTTGCATAAACATGTAAATTTGTTACACATTCTGGAGATTTGAAGTGGAGAATGATCGTTTTATTCTCCCACAAGTTTTTTCTTATTTTGGAATAAAAGGTCAAGAAATGCCGATACAAGCACAAGCCAATGGTAGTCAAAATAACCTTTGTATTTTGTGATAGTGTCAATATAGACTAAGAATGAAGTCTTTGTTTGTGCTTAGTGAAGTTGTTCAGGCAACATGGGACGAATTTGGACCAACTTTATGTTCAAAATGTAATTACCACAATTCCGATGTGTATGCATTCTCTTATAAAGACTGGACCGAAATACTGGGTATTAACAAAAAATTACATTATTACTGTCACTACACATTATTATTATTATTATTACATTATATCCCAGATTTAGCCATACGGTTCACACTCCCTCTAAGGGGAAAATTCACTCATTCCAGATACCTACGGTATCAAAACGATTGAGCTCTGGTGGGCCCCTTTATGTGTTATCGAGCTCTAGGTGACTTGGTTGGAGTATCTCCCAAAAATATTCGTACACATCTGGACGTCGCGGGAAGTACAGCTTTCTGCATGGCCTTATAGTGATGTTCATTTAAACCCAGCTGTTTTATATTCTCTAGAAGGTTTTTGGAAATAATACCAGTAGTAGATAGAATAATAGACACTGTCTGGGTACTTTCCATTCTCCATTGTCTCCTGATTTATATTTCTAGATCACTGTACTTGGTGATCTTTTTGTTGTATTTAACACGTAAATTATTGGTGTTGGGTATCGCCACATCAGTAAGTGTTGTTTGTCTGGTAAGTTTATTAACTTGTATGAGATCCGGTCTACTATGCGCCACTGGTTGGTCTGTAAGCTCAGTGCGGTCCCAGTATAGATTGTAGTTGATATTTTCAAACATTCTGTAAGGGATGTATTGATAATAAGAAAGATGGTCGGTTTGAAGACGTCCCAGTTTGTCAGCTAGTTCTAGGTAGATAATCTTTCCTACTGAGTCATGGCATTGTTTATAATCAGTACCAATAAATGCCTGGCAGCCACCGGTAAGATGTTGGATGGTTTCTTCGGCTTGGCATCCATATCGACGTTTGTCAGTTTGGACTTGAAGATATTTAACAATATATTTTAGGTAATTTTTAGTTGGAATAACCTGATCCTGAATGACAAGTAGGAAACCCTCAGTCTCGTGAAACATCTTTCTTGATGTCAACCAATAGTTAGACGCTGTATTGTCGACATTTTCTTGGCTGATCTCATTGAGATGTCGCCCATTCAGAGGTTTACTCATCCAGTTGCGCATTTTTTTTTGCTGCGTCAGGTGGTTTATGCGCATTTCTTGTTTTTTTTTTCAGTTTAAGCGTCGTTGTATTATCTACTACGCAAATTACTCGTTGTAAAGTACATATCTCAGCCTGTATCTGAAAATAAGTTCTTAAATTAGCAATTTGTTTATCCAATCGCCAACCTATATTCATAAGTCCTCTTCCCCCTTGATACCGCGGTAATGTTGTTCTCTCTACTGCACTGAGTGAATGATGTTTTTGCGCCTTTGTGAGAAGTGTTCTTGCTTTTCGCTGTAGACTTTCTATATCCGTTTTTGACCACTTTACCATACCAAATGAGTAGCTCAGCGCGTAACAGGCGTACCTATTTAATGCCTTAAACAAATTTTTACTATTAAGATACGGCCGATTCAGTTGTCTTACTCTTCGCACTAACTCCGAAGTTAGTTCTGTTTTCAGTTATTTATGGTCAATTTTTTTTTTAAAAGGTCTTTAAAAAGGTCAACAGATTATCATCGACCTTATATATTTTCAATATCTATAAGCCATTCATGCGGCACTGAATCAAAGGCCTTCTTGTAGTCAATGAAGGCAATAAAAGGTTCCTTTTTTGGTGTATGCCTGGTTAGAAATGACTGATTCGATAATAAGTTGTCTTTACAATCCATGGAGCCCTTAGCGCATCCTTTCTGTTGAGGCTCTATATTACATTACATTATTATTACAAACATTATTTTGTTATAACTGTTTTTTATTAACAATTACTTTTTACTTTTTCAATTTTCGAATAATGCCATGTTTTTCAAATAAATGCTATGCCATAAATAAATCAAAGAAATGCTATGAATATTATCTAGCATGTGACTTATATTGTGAGACCTAATTATATACTAAGAAAAAAGAACCAAAGAACTTAAATATATATTAATTGTTTCTTTTTATTTAAACACCAAAGCACATCAACCGCACAGGGTTTATGTGGATATAACAAATACATGAAATATTGCAATAAATACAATTATTGAATAACTTGATGTCTTTAAAATAGCTTAACACTGTTGAATTTTTTTTGGTGAGAACTGTTTTGAGATCATCATCTGTGAATCCGTGGGATCTGTCTTTTTCCATGAATTGAGGACATTCAAGCAGGATATGTTTAACAGTCAGTGGGTTAGAGCAGCTGGAGCAGGTAGGTAGTGGTTCTTTTTTTATTAGGTATTTGTGTGTTAAGGCAGAATGACCAATTGTTAGCCGGTTAATTATAACTTGGTTTCTTCTATTTAAAGGAGTCTCTAGGACAGCATTTATTTTTGGGCAAATTACAGTTAATTTTGTACCTAATTTTAACCAGTGATTTTGCCAAGTATTAGTGCAGTGGGTTTTAACCAGATTTTTTAGATCGGTGCTCGGATATGTTTTAAATTTTGCAGTATGGTTTGAGTTCATTCGACTTTTGTTTACCCAAGGTTTAAGTTTAAGGTACCCAAATAAAAGCCGCTTCCTTTCCTAATGATCGGAATGTTTCTAGCTCGTTTTTTATATTCTGTATAGTAGGGTTGTTGGTATATATTTGTTTCAGTTCTAGTAATGCATTTAATGAGTCTGTTACGATAATGCACTTCATCGTTCTACTCTTTTCAAAGAAGATTAGGGCTTTCAAAAGAGGTGTTACCTCACCTGTTAGTATACTGCGGTTTGTTGGTTACGATATACTATAAGAATTGTCTTTACAGTAGTAGGCAGCAGCGTGACCATTGAGAGTTTTAGAGGCATCGGTAAAAATTTGCAAATAATTAGGATAGTGGTCTAGAATTCCCATGAATACAGATTTAATTATTGTGGAATTTGTAGTTGATTTGGAATACTTTGTAAGTGGTTAGTCAATAGTTAATGGGTGGCCTCTCCATGGGGGATAGTTTGCATTTATATGTAGCGATACATTAAGATAATTTACTTCTATGAGGGGTGTAGAGTAAATTAATTGTTTAAAAATGCTATTTTTATGGATTATTAATTAATTAAATAATTTACACTTAAACAATAATAACTTTTTTTATGAGTTTATTTTAAGTAATATATAAATAATACACACATTAATATATCACACTTGTTTTTATTTCATATTATAAATATTCTTTTTTACTATCATCGACTCGTGTGAAAATAACTTACGATAATAAGGGGATCTGTCACGGTTATCGTATGGAGCGTGTTTACAAACAAAACTAAAAATAATACAGTGGCGTGAAATCTCACACTTAGGCCCGTCGAGTAGATCATTTTGTCACCATTTTGTAAACTTATGATTTAAAATGTCAAAATTATCGTTTACCTTGCAGTACAGTGATAATAAGTAAAACTTGAAATTTTTTCCAGGAAATAACAAGGCAGAGAAATTATTATTCAACAACAAATGATTCAAGTTTGTTGTTTCTATTTAAATTAACTGTGCTAAGGAACTCCAAAACCATAAAACGGTACTTAACAAATTGTTTATATAATACATAGGTCATACAATAAGAATTACCATTCATTAGATATTTTGTAAAACAATACTTTTTCTATTTTGTATCTAATCTTCTTTATATAAAACTTTTTCTGAATGAACCAGGACTATAGTTTATATGCACTAAAATAAAGATTTTTAAATTTTTTTAATCTTCTTTAAGTCATTGAAGTCTTTGCGTAAAAATGGATTCTTAAGTTTGCTACTCTTAGTTTAATATTTGTTGCAGATCTGTTATCTGCTTTGCGAAATATAAATATTTTGCAATAAATGACGATTATTTTTTAATTTTTTTAATCTTCTATAAGTCTTTGCTCACAAATCGAGTTTTAAGTGAGCTATTCTTGGTCCAATATTGCTGCAAAACCGGAATCTGCTTTTCGAAATAAAAGTATTATGCAATAAATAACTGTAATAAAGCGAAGCAACTTGTTATCAAAGTATAAAGTCTAAAACGGAAACTTAGCCTGAATTGATGCCTGGCCTGAAGGAGGTATTTGAACAATAAGTAACATGACTGTATGAATGGTTTGTTTTAGAAAAATTATTGGATTTTCACTTGTGAAGGAAAATTTCCTGAGAGTAAAGCTAATTTATTGTTTTTGTCACTCGATACCATTATCGTGCAGCAGTAGAATCTTCAACTTCATATGCAGGTGACGCACACTGGTCGTCTAACCTAACATACAAGTACTCTTCAAATTTTAATTTCATCTAAAACGTATTCCTTATCTTCATCAACAAAAAACTTTGTATCAAATTATTCTTTTTGTAGGAATGATATTGTTCAAGTTCCTGAATTTCCAAACAAAAAACTAACTGACAACTTTGATGTAAATCAGAAAGTTCCGTAAATGATTTTATATTGCATATTATTATAATTCTTCTGTAAACGTATTATTGCGTTATTAAAACATTAGTAATAACTAATCATTTTGACGTACAAAAAACTCTCCATTGTACTAACCTCCAAAGGTAATACGACGAATATTTTCAAACTATTTGAGTTGACAGCAATGAAGTGAGAGATCATTTTGGACTAGATAGTTTTATAAAACAAACTTAGTAGGTCTTTGGTTGAGACTCGGGACGTTTTTTGTACTTAATGGTTCCTCAAATGATCTGCAAATTTAGAAAGCAAATGGGAACTATAATTTAAACTTCGGACTACGAAAATTTCGTATCAGTCTAAAACTTATACTTAATTCCCACCCTAAGTCAGCTTGATCTCCATACCAGCCATAAAATATAATTTAAAAATATCAAAACCATAGAATATGAATTTTAATTACGTTTAGGTTTTTAGTTATTTATCTGATTATAACTATGACTTATAGGTCTGCTCTTTTACTTAAACAAGAACAAGTAGACATAAAAATAAACAAATTACGTAAAACTAATTTACTATTTTACATAGAAATTACATTTTTAGCAATTATCGGCTAATTTTTTCAGTAATTTGAATACGTTGATTGGAATATATTAAAAATGTTACAATTCTAGTCAATTTCATACGGAGATGTGTCAAACTACAATTACACTTCCATAAATCATATAAACAACTTTATTTGTGTTTGTCAACATTTAAGAGTTTATAGTTAGTTATTTATGACATATAAGGCGACATTACAAAATTAATTTGCTACCATTTGTTACCATTTTGTTTTTACATATAACTAGTATTTAAATTAACTTACCAAGTTTGACTCTCGAAATAATGTCCTAATTAAATAAATCCTCTACGGGTATATACTAGGTGTACCATTTTTGACCATGATGTTGTTTAAAGATAATCTTTTCTAGTCCCTTTTGGAAGGTAAGTGCAGTTTGAAGACGACAGAACTCGTGACTAAAAGACCTGAGGAGATAGTTTGACCGCTCATCCGCAGAAATCTTTCGTGCAGCAGTTTCCAAAACCACAATTGTCATTTGGATCGCCAATCTTCGAAAGGAGACGACGCAATAAGAAATCCCTTTAGCCAATCAGTGTCTATACATCTTTTCTAGAATATTTTTTGCATATATGTATGTAAATATGTATGTATATCGGTTAAGATATATCCATTACAAAAATAGTAAAAAAAAATGTGTTAGAACGTGACAGAAAGTTCTAGTACAATTTGGAGGTACATGACTAGTATTATTAGAAATACTGCTACTGAAATAATTGAAAAAATGGACGAAAGAAGTTTTAGAATAAAGATACCTAGTGGTTATTACACGAAGTAAAAAAAATAAAGGAGAAGAGAAAATTTATATATAATACTTGATACTACGGAAGGACACACAAAGAAACCTATATAAAATATTTAACACAGAGCAAAGAAAGCAAAGGATTTTAATTAGATTAGATGTATCAGATCTGAAAATAATAAAATACGAATTAACGAAAGTTATGTCACAAATATATAGTATGTCAATTTTAAAACTTACAATGGGCTATATCTCACGAACAAAAGATGCTATCGAAAAATGCTTAAAACAGTTTCTAGGATAGTAAGGGAGAACTAAAATGATATGAAAGGAAACTCACCCCATAACCCCTAGCCCCCCCCCCCAACACCACGACTAAAAAAGTTTAAACTGCAAACCCCTACTTGTGATACATGATTGAAAAGATGATAAAAAATGCTATCCAAAAGTATAAATAATAATTATACAGGATGAAGCAATAATTGTGAAACTTTGGCTTAAATGGAAAATTGAATCAGGTTTTTGTTGATTCTGTTAATGACCCTGTATAATAAGTATTTAATAAATATACAGGCTATTAATCAGCCGGCTAACTATAACTTTTGTATTTGTAATGCTATCTACCGGACTATGATTTTTAATGAAAGGTGCCCCGTCCGTTTTTTTTTTGTTAAATAAAAACTTAATTTGCCGTTTTTGCAAAACAAGTTGAAAACATCTGTTGATATTGAAAACATCAATATCATTATTTGTTTTCATCATTTTTACGATCGGTACTGACGCTCAGCTGTAATGGTCACGATGATTTACAGTGTACCTGAACTCATGGAGATCATTTTCATATTTGCCGCCCAGAACCAGTGTTATTTCCGAACAGCTCAAATATTTCATTAAAGGCATCCGGACAATAATGTAAATCACGTACACGTGCGCTATTTAGTTGAAAAGTTTAGAGAAACGGGATCAGTATAAAATAAAAAAGGGATGCCCCAAGATTACTGAATGATGCATCTCAAATTAAGGTCCTTGGAAATTTTGCAATAGACCCAACTGCATTAACACGTGAAGTATCTGCAATGACAGGATTTTCACATGAGTCGGTTAAAAAGGTGTTGAAATTACAAGTTTCACCCGTACAAAACACAAATTCTTCAAGAACTAGGCGATGATGATCCAAACTGACGAATTGAGTTTTGTGAACTCATGACTGAAAGAATTCGCGTTGATCCAAGAATGTTTAAAAAGATTTCTTTCACTGAAAAATGTACCTGTAATGTAAATAAACAAAACTATCGGTACTGGAGTGATGCGAACCCGCATCGATTCAGAAAAAGTCACACTCAATATTCTAAAAAACTAAATGTTTGGGCAGGAATATTAGGCGATGCTATAATTGGCGCCTTGTTCATGCCAGGCATTTTAAGTGGCGAGATTCACCTCGATATGCTGGAAAACACCATCGAACCTTTTATGGCGCATGAATTTCAGAACCAAATTGAAGATCAAGGCAACCTGGCACTAGACGAAGATTTGCTGTACTTCCAACAAGATGGAGTACCTGCACTATGCAGCTCCAGTTAGGTACTGCTTGGATACTAATTATCTGACAAATTAATTGAAAGAAAAGGTCTTATTGAGTGGCCATCGAGGTCACCAGGGTTACCGCCAACTGACTTTTTTATATGGGGTTACCTCAAGTCAACTGTTTATAAAACTCAACCTGCGTCACTTGGGGAATTGCGAAAAAGAATTACGCAAGCAAATCGCGCTATTACTAGAACATTTGCCAAAGTTCGGGTAGAATTTTAAAACAGGCTATATTAATGGAACCCACTTTAAAAATTTACTTAATTGACATTTTTAACAAATTTGTAGTTCAACAAAAACCTCATTAAATTTTGCATTTAAGTTTCACAATTATTGCTTTACTCTCTATAATTATTATTTATACCATTGGACAGCATTTTTTATAGTCTTTTTAAAGATGTATCACAAGTTGGGATTTGCAATTTAAACTTTTTTGGTTGTGGTAGGTTGGGACTACGGGGTTGGCGGGGGTGAGTTCTCGTTCATGTTATTTTAGTTCCCCCTCACTATCCCAGAAACGGTTCCAAGAATTTTTTGAGATCAGCTTTTCTTTCGCGAGATATAGCCCATTGTTTAAAAGGTAGTTTTAAAATTGACGCACTGTAGGGAAAAATACTCCCAACCGTTTATTACATGAAAAATTTGACAGATAACCAGTTGAGTTAACAGGGACAGTAACATCAGCGGTTACCAATATAACAAATGAGGAAGTGGTTCAAGCACTTTAAAAAATCAAGGAAGGAAGACAGTTGGACCAGATGATATTCCTGGATAAGTGTAGAGAGCAATAGGAGAGACAGGAACAAGTTGATAAACAGGTAAATTTAATAGAATTATGGAAAAACAAATGCCAGACTAATAGAGATGCAGTATATTAGTACTTGTTTTTCAAAAACCAGGGGTATGTATAACAATGTACCAACTACAGTGCTATAAAACTACTTAGTTTCACCATTAAAATATGGGAGAGAGTAATTGATACATAATATATGAAAAAACCGAAATATCCGATAATCAGTTTGGTCTAGGCAAAGCAAATCAACAATTAAAGCAGTTGATGGAAAAATACAGGAATCTGGAAACAAACTCATATGGTATTCATTAATCTTGAGAAAGCATATGATAAAGTTTATTAGGAGATTTTGTGGTGAGCACTCAATAAAAAACGAGTCTCAGGTGAATAATTTAAGATTGCGAAAAATATGTATGAGGGAGTTTCAATTAGTATTAGGACAGGTGTGGGAGAGACTAATGAATTGCATGTGAAAATAGGATTGCCCCATGGCTCAGTGCGTAATCCTTATTTATTCTCATTAGTTTTGAATCAAATAACGGCGAATCTACAGGGTAGCATTCCGTGGTGCTTAATGTATGCTAATTGCTGAGATGTAGTGTTA